>CM053786.1:649761425-651235175 GCA_028749045.1 Cupressus sempervirens | reverse complement strand
ATTGGATGAAGCTAGAAATGCCTTGACAAGTTCACTAAAGAGAAGGAAATAAATTACCATAGTTGAGAATGACACCCAATACAAGGAGATTGACACCACAATTTTTTTTGCAAATGGTAACTCTTATGATTTTGATGCAACAATTGCATATCTCATGGACAAGAATAGAGAATAAGATGAAGAGATCAAAAATCTCAAATTAGAGTAAGAATCACAAGAAATATTGCCATGTGAAGTGACTAAACAAAAGAAGAAAGCCATTGAGGATAAGGCCATGATTGAAGAAGACAAAAGAATCTTGTCAAACAGATTGGAAGAAAAATTAGTAGAGTTGTCTAGGATCTCAAACATGCAGCTGGATACCCTGAGCCAAATGATGAATGCCCATCATGAGTTGAATGTTAAGGACATTGAGATAACTACATTGAAGTTGCAAAATGAGAAAGTGCAGAATGACCTAAAAAGAGAGGAGTTTGTTGAAAGCTTTAGCAAACCAAATGAAGCCATCAAGTACTTTGAGCAAATATTGAAATATCATAGATCTAGTAAAGACACATCAGGCTTGGGCTACATAAGCACTAAAGAAGGAGAGTCATCCAAGACTACTAAACAAAGGAATGAAAAAGGTAAGAACTCTAAACCCACTTGTTATTTTTGTGGTAAGAAAGGACATACAACTAATGTTTGCAAGAATAAAAATGGTAGTTAGAATGCCAAGCCAAAGAATATGATCCATTGTTACAAGTGCAACAAACAAGGTCGTCTGGCACATGAATGTAGAATTAGGACTCTACATGCACTAAGATTTGAAGGACACTGCTACAAATGTCAGAAGTTTGGACTCAAAGCTTTTGAGTGCAGATTCAAGACCACATGGTCATCAAACAAGAGAAGAAGCCATGAAAATTCCTACAATTGGGACTACAATACAAGACATAGTTTTCATTACTATCAAGAGTATGGACACATCCCTGAGAATTGCATAAGAACACATTTTAGTGGAAGCTATAGCAAATGGTTAAGCCAAACTGCATGCTTTAGTTGTTTGAAGACTAGTCATATTAGCAAGCACTATCCAACAAGATCAAAGGCACCTAACTTAGAGTCAAACAAGGGAAAAGGCAAGGTAGATATTGAGCATATTAAAGGAGAATTGAATAAGACATGGAAGAAGAAAGATGGATGCAACACATCAAATGAAGGGATCACTTCACCTAAAGGGTTAAGTGTTCATACTTCATCAAACTAAGCAAGAAGGTATGTGGGACTAATATTTAAATGATTTATCATACATTAGTTCCTAGAATAAGTCAGCATTGAAAAGGATAGATCGACATCAATAAAGATGCAAGGTTAAATCTTCAAATTTTTCACATTGTTGTTGAATAAGGAAAGTTCCCTTCAGATGCCGAGTAAAATCCTAGTATATGCTGAGTTGTCTGCCAAAGTCAGTTAAGGCTGAGTTAGTAGTGGTTTCCAAGTAAAAGGAAATTCTTATGAAGCCAATTAAGAGAAACTCCAATGGATGTTGTGTAGTGCCTCTCGTGTTTGTAGTCTGTACTTGTCTATTTTGATTCAAGAGATACTTGATACTCTTTTATATGTTCTTTGAGATGACCTAAGGGTTAGATGTGATCTTGGAATCAGTACCATAGATGCTATACTACTATGTTGTTTAGTTTATCACATTTTCATGTTGATGCTATTTTGAGATGATAGTAGATCTATGATGATATCTGGTTATATGATGTATTGGACATATTTGTTGATCATGTTATGAGATGGATTCTATGCTATGGGTATTTACTTCATTTATGTTCTTTATGCTTTTTGTGAACATGAGTGATGTAAATGGATTAATTAGTTAATTAAAATTTAAATTGCTTCGGCTATTATATTATATGCAATTGTACTTGATCGTGTGTTTTAGTGTGCAGGAATTATATCCCTGGCAGTGGTACATGGAGTTAGTGATTTAGCTATTCATATTTTACCAATGTCATCCCTATATGGTTGACGTATCCTTATTTTAGTTGTTTTAATTAAAACCTTTCAGTGATTGGTATATCTGAACTCTTTTACATTTTGTGATTAGACTAGTGAGTGTGTCTATGCATCTTGAAGTTCGCATTTGTTGCAAAAGTGTTAAGTGATTTTTTGTGAGTTTGGGTTTTTGGGATTTAAATATTTTTGAATTTAATTTCTGGCAGCTTTGCCTTAGGTGAAATTCCATTACGGATAATAACCTATTTTCATTTGGGTTGATTCAGAGTTTAACTACTCTAGTTAGCTATTTTCTAGAATCGACAATTCACTCAAAAAAATGAATAAGTATTGAAAAAGTGAATTCATTATTCACTTCTCACATTTTGGAAATTAAACTTGGGAAGCAAATTTGGAAATCCTCTTCTGAAGGATTATTGTTTTGTTCATTGTGGGAGCTATGAGCGTGGGATCTTTCCGAGGTTGATCTCGTTGGATTTAGCTCGAGGAGTTCTTGCTTTGCCGTCAGTTGCAACAATTTTGGCGGATTGTTTATTTTATTCTGTGGGTTTCAGTTTTGGCACCTTTTGTTGTCAGGTAGGGCCTTCCCGTTTTAATGTTTTTTCTCTATTTTGACTTCTATTTCTTGTAGCAGTATGTTAGGAGGTTGAGAACTAGTGTTCCCTTTCGTTTCTGCATGCTGGTTCTGCCCAATTGGTCGGGTATGAACGTTTTCCCTATTTTTGAAATGGGGGTTTGGGCTTTTGAGCCATTATGCTCGCCGTTTTTGCATACGATGTCCAATTCCTTTTATTTTTGGATTTTTGGGGTTTTTGAACCCAAAGGCCAAATGGGTTTTAATTTTGGAATTTTTCCAAAATTTTAGTTTTTGCCTCGTTTTGTGTGTCGCCCTATTTTCTCGAGTTTTGTCGGCACATTATGGTTCGTGGACTCACATGATCCGTTTGGATATTAGTCATACCACTTTTGCATCTTTTGTTGCATTGGGATGCGTGATGCACCCATCCCCTTCATTCTATTTTGAATGAGGGATTTTTTGCTTTGTGTTCTCATCTAGTCCTTTGGTATGATCTTCATGATGATGGTGCGCCACAGATGAGTACATTTGTCAGGTGACCTGCGGGGCCCGATCTTCATTGGTACTTCTAAAAGTTGTGATCATTTGGGATGGGTTGGGAATTTGCATGCCTACGAGCACTCATCGTTGGATGAGCATGGGTAGGGTAGGGTAGCATATTGAGGGGCTTCTATCCTGCAACTTGGTGACTATTCCCCAGTTGGTAGAGGAAGTTTTATATAACTAATAATTGAATTAAAACATTGGGTGGTAATAAATGCAAGATAATAAAATGTGTGGGTTGTGCACCTTCTGTCGTGAAGAGTTGTTGCCCTAGGTTATGTGCCTTCTGTTGAGAAGAGTAGTTGCCTATACTAGCTTGGGCTTTTGGATGCCAAGCGACTCTCCATGATGTTAGCCCCTACATAGTAGGCCATTGAGATGTCTGACCAGGACCTGTAGTTATGCATTGTCTTGTCTTGGGTTCAGTCATCATACTGCTTGGCGTGTGTGTTAGCCATGGATTTTGTTTTGCATGTGGTTGTAGTTGGATCATTATCTCCATCAGCACGATGGGTGTGGACCTACAGGTGCCACATGGTTGGGAGGCTTAGCTACTTCACCACTACTAGGGACCGGTGTCCAGAGATAGTCTTGTATCCTAGTGTGATTGTAGCTGGATGTGCCACTTGGTACTTCGGTCTACAGAGTATTCTTTCTTTTGACTTATGCTTTCTTTGGGATGTTTCTTATCATATTTAGATGATCTTAATTTTGATGCATTCCTTGTTATATTGATTAGCATGTGATAGTTAATGTTATTTACTAGCATGTTTAGTAAGTGGCATCCCTATCACGATAGCACCGATGATCTAAGCGGTGGCTTAGGATGTTACACGCGGGGGGGATGGGTAGGGCCCACGATGGTCTTATGATGCTATTGATAGTTGGGAGGAACCGCGTACCTATTTTGGTTATTTGGTTTATTGCTATGATATTTATGCTTAAATGTAAGTGGTAATTTTCATGTTTACTGCGATGTTACTTTAGTTTATTGCAATGTTTCCTTTTATTCTTCCCTTTGCTATTGATTTAGATAGTTAGACTTTGCTTCTAATTTTCTGTCTTTTAGCTTTGTTTCAAGTGTCCATGCCTCAAAAAGTGGATCTGGTACTCCCCGGTGTAGAGGAACTTTGTTTTGTAGTTTCCTAGGCTTGTTTTTTGTGATTTTTGGGTGCGTGTTGATGCAAGTCTTCATGGGAGAATGCATCTCTTCGCACGAGGATGCAAGTCTTCGTGTGAGCTAGTGGAATTCTTCACGCAAGAATACATCTCTTCGCACGAGAATGCAAGTCTTTGTGTGAGTATGAAAAGTCTTTGCACGAGCCGATTAAAGTCTTCATGCGAGAAGAAAAACTAGTGCTCTGTCTTCACACGAAAAATAGGGGCTAGTTAGGCCTGTCAAAATAAAGTTTGGAAGTTGGTTTTAGATACCCTTTTGGTTTTCTTACCTTCCTAGTTCTTAACAAATGTTCTAAGGGGTTTAAAATATATCATTTAAGAATAAGTTGACATATATTTAATTCCTTTTACTTAAGATATATTTTAATATATGTGACGATTCATTTGAGATAGGTTCAAAACCTCTACGAGCTAAGATAAAGACTCTAGGAAATTTCAAGGCTTCAAGATTTCAGACTTAGCCAATTTTTAGGAGTCAGCTTTTGTCTTTAGCTTGGTTGATCTCGTATGTTTCCTTTTGTGTTTTGGTTGTTAGTGGCATTTGGAGATTCGTTGGTGTAAGGTTTTTTGTTGTCTTTTGTTGCGATCTTTATGATCTGTGTAAGTTGTTATCATGTGCAGTTACATTTGGTTTAGAAAAAAAAAACCTTGCTTGTATTTCATCCTTGTTTCCAAGCATCTTCGGGCAGGGCATTACATGTCGAGTGTTGGAAAATCAATGGAAGCTGAGTAAAAAAAAATTGCTTAAGGAGTTGAGTGGATAGTTGTATATGCACTAAGCATTAAATGCTATGTAATGAAGGGTATAAGGTCAAATTTTCAATCATTTTTCATTATTACGAACATAGAGCAAGAGCGAAAAGAGCACAAAAATAATTTTGAAGTAGAGATTGAAGCTTTTGCAAAGATTCTAGCAAAGATTTAGCATTGTTTCATTGATCTAAGGTATTTACTCAAGTGTCGAGCTATGCAGTTACACAATTTTTACATCTTGAAACCCTAGCTTTCAAAAATGGCATCTAGCTCTAGGAATCCCAAGGACAAGGAACTGTTTGAGGTTCGGTTGGTTAGCAATGAAGTTAAACAACCAGATTTTAGGCCAATTCCTAAAGTAGCTTACAAAAATGACTCTGCTAGCGCTTTATCTATTATTCCACCTAAGGTTTTTATGGTGCAAGATGTCAGAAAGTGTTATAATTGTAAAGTTGGAGCAATTGGTGACATGTAGATTCAAAAATCTTATGATAAAGTGTGTGAGAATAGGGTATTAAAGGAGGAATTTTAGATTGTTGAAAGGAAGGGCTTAACTTGTGCCCTAGATTTCCCCACAATCTTCAAGATTGAATGGATAAGAATAGTTTTGAGCCAAATTCATGATGGATGCTTATGGTTGGAGGGTGGACCTATTAAGCTATCAAAGAGAATCATACATAGGATAATAGGATACCCAACCCTAGAACGGCCAAAGACTCTAAGGAGTGATTCAAAAGAATCCATAGAGAAGAACACTGGGGCAAAGTGAAATAAAAGAGACTTGACTATTAATACAATCAGAGATCCACTTGTATAATTTTTTGTTAAGGTCATATCCCATAAATTCTACCTATTAAGCTAACTGAATAGTGTACCTTGCATTGTAGTTGATGTGGGATACAAACTTGTCAAGAAGGATCATACATATGATCTAGAAGAATTGCAACTACAACATATTATGGAGAATTTGGGAGCAATGAGGAGATCCAAGAGTGCTCAATGTAAGTTTGGATCAATTTAGATATGCATATTTTTCTATGTTCAGAATGAATTTCCCTCTTTTGGTAAGATAAGTCAGAAGACCAATAGGTCTATAGCAATACGAGTAAATGAGTACATAGAGCAGATGGGAGCCAATTTTGAAACCTTAATGACAAGTTATTTTGAAGACTTCAAAAAGTCTATGAAGCAAAGGCTCATACTAGTTTCTCTTGTGGATCAGCACATCAATGACATTTATTTCTTAGTTGACATTGACTACACTTATATCCAAGCAGCAGTACCAAGGGTGAGATGGCTTAGGCCACTTGGATATGAGATAAACATAGATGAGGCCTCAGCAGCAATCACAACATTGTTTGTAGAAGACATTGATAAAAGTGCAAAACCTTTTCGTACTTTTGATGTTGTAAAGTCTAAGGTAGAGATGGAGTTGAAAACTTCTTCAACCCTAAAAAAAAGGACAAATTGGTCAAAAAGCTTAAGGCCAAATTTGGTGAAGGGATAGCAGAAGTAGAAGAAGATGATGATGAAGATGAAGAAGAAGAAGAATAGGGCCAAGAGCCACTTGCCTTGACACAAGGCATGGGAGAAGATGCTAAAGAGGAAAAAGGTGTTGAGGAGGAAGAGAAAGCTGAGGAAGCACCTACCAAGCCAAAGCCAAAGAAGAGAAAATCTCATAAATAGCCTACAGCACAGCCCAAGGGTAAGAAAACTTCCAAGCAAAGTCCAGTTAAGCCTACTACAAGGGTAAGTACAAGAGCCACAACTAAAGAGGTTAAGGAGCAAGAGAAGAAGAAGGCTACCGAGCAGCAAGGTCCAACAAAGAAGAAGCTGAGAAGAAAATATGTTGCTCAACCTAATTCAGATGAAGAAAGAATAGAGTTAGAAGACACAAGCCAATTTAGAGTGGTAAGTCACACCACCAAGTTTGATTTAGAAAATATATGTGATAATATTAGAGATAATGTAGACTTAACTAGCTTAAAGAGCATTGATTTTAATAAGTTTAGTAGAGGAGAACAAAACATGGTTGAAGAATTAGTCTATACCATGATGGCAAAGTTCAAGAACACCCCACTTGAACTTGACAATTCAATGCCAAAAGAGTTATATTCTATTGTTGAAAATAAATGGCATTATTGCCTTAATATGGAGAAAGAAATAAGAGAGTCAACATTGGCTTGAGTAATGCCTAAGCTCACAAAAGGGAAAATAACCAAGGCCAATAAGAAGCATGGGAGAAAATTTGTACCCAAATATAGAGCCTTTAGCATTCTTCAAAATAAGATTGGAGATGTTATTAAGAAGTCCACTCAAATGTAGAAATTAATCTATGGCCTAACCATTGTCAAAGAAGGGGAGGGAGATCTCTTTGAGGGGAGAAACAATGGAGAAGAGGATAACAATCAAAAGGAAGGCGAAGTTGAAAAAGAAAAGGCAATTGATATAGTAGAGAGGGAAACTCAAAAAGATGATATGGAAACTACTGAAGAGCAGCAAACAGAATAGAGTGTGCAAGACACACAATTGCCACCTCCAAGTCCTCCACATGACACATCCACACCTTTAGAATCAATAAAAGTAAAGGATTTTCCTAACAACTCTGGTCAGAACATCAATCCATTGACTACAGAGGATCTCAAAAAGATCCTTGACCAATCGACTCTACAAGCTTAATTATGCAGTAATCTAGTGTTGGTCAGTGTAGATGAGTTGCAAAAAGTAGTAGCTAACTTGACTAGGGATAAGAGGGAAACACAAAAAACATCATTTTTTATCCCTACAGCTACAAGTGGACAACCTAAAGAGAAAGCTTCACAAGATACATCAGCTAAGGTTGATTCCATAGATAAAGTCACTACAACTACTAAGGAGCCAACAAAAGATCAAACAGGATAGATGGATACTTCTGTTCCTACGGCACAAGTACAAGATGCACCATCACAGATAATAGTAACTAACCAAGGAAGATCAGAGGAGGAGAAGGAGACCCCAAAGGAAAAGGAGCAAGAAGCAATTCAAACTTTGGTTAATTTTCCAACCATTGGGACTCCAACAAGAATAGCTCAAAAGCTTAGCACTAAAGCAATACCACTTCAAATTTCAGCACTAGGCTCAAGCTCTACAAAGGTTGCAAGGGTACTTCACTATGGAGACCCTACACTAGATGAAGAAATAGTCATTCCTAAGTATGACTATGCAACCATGAACATTGATTAGATCAATGAAGTGCAAGAGGCACTAGAAAGGAAGGAGAAGTAGGAGATACTAAAAAATGAGTATAAATAGAGGCAAGCATTAATTGAAATAAAAGACATCTTTCTAGATGCATTTAGCTTGCAGGCACCTAATGAAGCAAAGCCCATTATGGAGCAATTTTTAGACATAGTGGACCAAGTGCAAAGTGAAGACCATGATACAAATGAAAAACTAATGGAATGGTCAAAAAATAAGTTTCAGGCAAAGGTGAATGAAAGAATATCTAGTGAGATAGCACTTTCACAAGTAGAACTGACTAAGAAAATAGATAAAGTGAAGGAAGTACTTGAGAATATCTTCTTATTGTACACAAAATTGTGTGATCCTTCCATCTTCACACAGGAAACTAGCTAGAGAATAATGAGCTTGGAAAGGAACTTAAAGATATCAAGCATGCAACTACATAAAGATCTAGCTCAAAGTGAGAAGCACTTTAACACAACGCTTCACACACAGAAAGAACTAGTTGTACTAACAGTAGATGAGGCTAATACAAGAGCCAAATTAGTTCAGATTCAATCCACCCTAACCACTCACATGGAAATTTTACAAAAAGAACTAACCTATGCAGAAAATGTGATAAAGAAAGATCCAAATTTTTCTACATTAGATGGTTTGATTCACCTTGCAGCAAAGACAACTATACAAATCAAATCCCTAGAAGTTGCAATACAAAACTGGGATGCTCCTCTGATAATTGTAATGGAAGTGAACAAGACCTTCTTGGCCAAATATTTAGTCAATGTATAGACCCTTTGACATAAGTGTCAAAAAAGGGGAAGAAATTAAAAGAAAAGGGGGAGAAATTGAAAAGCTAGAAGGGCACTTAGTCTAAAAGGGGAAACATGTGAAAGGGGGAGCTAAAATGAAAGGGGGAGTGATAAAGTAAACAAAGAAAAGAAAGGACAAGACCAAAACATGAAATAGGGCATAACAAGATATAGTAGATAAAGAGTATCAAAATTCAGAATTCGGAATAAAGACAAGGAGTATCAGCAAACAATCTACTCAGAGAGATTTTGGATACAAGTAAATGACACATCAACTCAGGGGAAGATACAAAATTTTGAGGTATATAGTCCTTTACAAAATTTTGAACAATTTTGAAGTTTTGTATATATACCAAACAGAATGTATATTATACTCAAGAAGATATGTTTCATCATGTATAGTTAAGTGTCTTTGACACTCATGTCAAAGGGGGAGATTGTTGATGTTAGATTGGTTTTGACAATTGAGTGTCAACACACTTAAGAAATTTTCTAAGTTGATGCCAAGTATAATATAGATGTCGAGTTACAATATGTGTCAAGCAAGAAATTCAACAAGTGCCAAGTCATTTAGATGTCAAGCAATGATGAGCGAGCAAGTTCAAGTGCCAAGCAAGACAAAATTTAATGTGTCTAGCATTAGTAATCAACAACTGTCAAGTAACACAGAATTAGCATATGAGGTTGTGCCTTCACAAACTAAGATGTAAACCATTTTTGAGTTGACATATGGATAGATCTTGAAGCTTAGAGATAAGATCAAATCTATTTGGATTCCCTATGCAATCAACATGCAACCAATCAAAAAAATGGAGAGATTTGAGTGGGAAAGTTAGATAAATCTTAATCGTAGATTCATACCTAACCCTAAGTCACAAAATCTTTTTAAGGAGTCAAAGCCCCATACTTTACAGAGGATGTGAAAAAAAAAAAAAAAATGCAAGGTGATAATGCTAGCGAGGTTTGAAGAAAGTGAAAGGGGTGAATTGATCAAGTTGAAGGTGACTTAGAAGAAGGATAGAACTATAGATTAGTTAGAAGAATAGAGTATCAATACTACAAACAACTTCATATCATATCAGCAAGGATCAGATTGGATTGAATAGCGATCTGGAATCAGCAATAGTAGATTACAAGTAATCAAGTCAAACATTCTACTATACTTACTAACAATTGTATTAGCAGAATGAAATCCTATGGAGATAGGTTGGTTTAACAGCCATTGTATAAAGCCTTTAACAAGGTGACATTCCAAGTGAATATTTTGTAAATCCTTTAGCCAGATACACTTTTGATAAAGTGTTAAAATCCATTAATAGGGTAGGATCTAACAATCCTTGTAAGCCTTTAACAAGGTAGGCCTTTCACAGGGTAGATCATGAGAATGGTCAAAATATGTAACCTAAATAGGTGAAATTTATTGCTGTAGTAGTGAAGAGTTATGGGTCTCATCCCCACCACAGTTTTACCTTCTCATTGGAGGGTTTTTGGGTAATCATATCTGATGTCAAATGTTTATGTGAATGCATTTTCTTTACATGTTATTTCCATATGTTTATGCATGCAATGATTTAAAGTTAAAAAATTTATTGGTTACAGTTTAGTACTTCTAATTCACCACCCATCCCCCCCAACCTCAAAAGTATACTTCCCACTTGTAAATCCCAACATTTGATGTCTCAAAGGGCATGTCTATCACTAGTAATCATCCATATCATCATTCATTGATTTCCTTGATGGATTTCTTATTTTATATATTATTTTTTCCTAACATATGTATGTTTTTTTTACATTAGTAGTTCTCTCTAACTTGTAAGTTTTTTTTCCTAGAATTATATGTTTATTATGAAATAACTATAACTAGGGATGGATGATATATTTTTTCTTTCCTTTACACTTGGACAACAAGGTTTCATGTATATTATTTTATCTCTTCTCTAAGGATCTACTTTTATCAGTACAATGGTATTTGTTTATTATGCGACACCAATTTAAAATAAAGAGTTGCTCATTTGATTTATAGTTATCTCTTCAAAACCTCTTTTTTATTTGTCAAACCATGTTATTTATAAATAAATTACCTTACTTTGTGTTTCAAATTTCTTCATCCTTCATCAAGAATCCTTATCTCACCTAGAAATAGGGGGCTAAAATTGGTGCATTTTTATTCTCTTATTTATCTTTTTCTCGATGATGTTATCCTTGTTCAAGAACTTCTCTTAAAGGTAGATGTATTTCTTCTTATATATCTTCCTTTCAAGGATCTCTTCTCACAACTGGAATATCCTTTCATGATTATCTATTTTCTTATCTCATAAAAGTCAACACTCTTAGCTGAGTCTATCGAAAACATTATTTCTTTAAGGATATATCCTTGTTGTTGGAAATAGGTTTACTTGATTCTCTTCCTTATTATGTCTCCTACATTTCCTTCATAAGGAGGGGGACATACAAACAACCTCCCTTGTACTATGTATACATCATTTTTCATTGATCATGGAAATAGGTTCTCCATAAGACTAGTCCCCTTTTTCATGGATTTACATTGAATTTCCATAAGACTAATCCCTAGACATGAACTTACACAAAATTTTCATAATACTTATCCCTAGACATGGATCCATTGTTAGGTGGTTGACCCTAAGCTTTTATTGGGGGCTGACTACTTTGTTGGGACACTAACAATGTGAGGTAACTTGCTACATTTGTGGCATTGTTTGTTGTAAAGGATTTTGGGTATCTTTCAAAACTTATTTTAATAAAAATATGTTTTAAAAATGAATAATCAAACCCATCAAGAAAATAATAAAAATAAAATCTTGGATAGTAAAATAAGGGTGTGGAAAGTGTGGTTTCCATAAGGCTAATCCCCATGAGTTTCCTTGTATGCAAAAAACAAATTAACCCACCAACATATGTAATTTTTTCAAGTTAAAGTTGACTAGCATAACATAGTTTGCTAGATCATCAATTTTCCTTCATCTCTCTTCTCTCCACATAGATCACCTAGCATACCACAAATTTCTAGTCTCGTAGATTCATGATCTCTATCTTTCCTTTCATGGTTATGCTACTAAATTAGACCATGTAGTTTGTATCATCTTTGGCAATTCTCTTGTTCTTCCTATATGATCACTTGTGTTCTTGCAATAGATTTCCAACTATGATATTAGTGGACATGACATTTTCAATTGAGGTATGTTTCACTAGTTGATTTGAAATTTTATTTTAGTACTAAACCTTTTTGTGTCTTCTGCCCTTTTTCTCATACCCTTGTGCATAATGTGAATTTAAGATCCTTGATCTATGGCCTTATGTCCTTGAACTTGGTGATGTATATCTTCATGTAATTCATCATCATCTTTTTTTAATCTTCCTTTACTATAAGCATGATATTTTGCTATGAAATGGTACTTTGGGGGGGGGAGAATCAATACAATGGGTAAGCCACTAATTTAAACTATCCATTTAACTTTACTTCCAAAAACACTAACCAAATAATTATTGAAATAAAAAAACATAATCCATTGATCAATTACAAAAGAACAACACTTCATATTGTTATTTTGGTATTATGGAAACCCTTGTTAGAGGGTGAAAACCATGGTGGGGATGATATCCACAAGCCTTTCACTAAAGTTAAAAGGTTTCCCTATTAGGAGATTAAATATACCCATTCTTGGGGTTCACACTATTAGGAATGATTTGTACAATGTTAGGAGTACAAGAATATCTATTAGGATCTACCTTGGAAGATTTAGAACTCCTTCTAAGAGTCCATTTTGTTAAAGGATTTACAATAGAAAGATCAGTTAAGGTCCACTAAATTAAGGGATTTGGCTTATTGCAACTTTTAGGTAACAACAAGTTGAATGATTTTTTTGTAGAACTACTTGCCTATAAGATCATTTTTTATCTTCTCACATTATAGCATCTCTCTACTCAATATCTTCTTCTTCACATAGTCACACTTTCTTTTATTACATACACACTCTACATTCACCTCTTGATATTTCTCATACTCAATTCTCTTCTTTTTCAACTATAAGTACTTACACTTTTGTCACGTAATCTTTGCCCTTCATTCAAATAATAAACTTTATGCACTCATGTCTTGTTCAACTTACATATCTTTATATCCTTGACATGTTTTAAATCACAATCTTGATTGTCATTAAGTCTTTTGTGCAATTCCAAAGAATAATCAAAACATGTTTGACCTATACAAGCTTCATATTAAATCTTCTCACCTTTCATTCTCCCATCTTCCAATTGATATATTATCATTATTTCATCTAATAAAACACATCATCACTTATTTATCTTCAACCACATTGATTTCATTGATCATCTAATCGGCCTTCTATCATGGGTAATCTATGAACACATTGCCCAATCTTATTCTGACACTATACCACTACTTATCTCATCATTATAAATTGCTATCATAAACTTGATATGTATAGGCATCATATAAACTCCTCCTATGATCGCTTCACTTGATTCATACTTCCTCATCACTTCTCCATAACACACAAGTCATGACTAAGTGTTACCAATAATATGTCTTGTCTCATCGACCATCTCCTCTTGTCAATAACAAAACAAAAATCTCCCCCTTTGATATTGATAGCAAGACCTTATGTGATGTTGTTAAATGTTTCATCATGTAATATATCCCCCTTTTATCAACAATGACAAAGTAACATATAGTTACTTTACAACCTATCAAAGACTTCCTTGAAATTGTTCTTTGTTGACTCTATTGATTCTTCTAATGAGCTTTTGGTACTCATATCTAGTAAACTAAGTAGTCTTTCTACATTCCTTACATTTTTTTGCATCTTCTCCACTATAGGGACTAGATAGGAGTGTAGCTTTAGTTAATGTATTCATCCTCTTTTTTCCTTCATTTTGTATTTGTCTTAGATTTTGCATTAAAAAAATTAACTTTGAATTGTGTTCCATGGTTGAACTTCAGATTGGATCAAATTATTTTATCAATTTCAAGTTCTTTGTATGCCACATTCTTACACTTCTCTAAAGAATCTGTTAAATCAAATAGGTTTAATATTTTGATCATCAGTTGCACAAAATTCTGTAATATTGTCTTCACTTCATTGACCTATTAAAAAAAGTCACCTTGTCTCTGTTTATTATTTCCATTAGTCAGTATGTCTTCTTCATCTCATCATTATGGTTTGTCATCTTGATTTATGCAGATTCTAACTCCTAAACTTTCTCTGCAATAGATTTGATCAAAATCTCCATCTGATCAATCAAGATTTCATTTGAATCACATTAAACATCAAGTACTAATTCTCCTAGAATATCTTTGGTTGATTCCATTACTCTGGTTTTCTTCTTCTTGGCTCTCAATTTGTCCCTTGTTGCCTTTTCCTCTAGCTTCTTAGAATACTCAAGTAGCTCCTTGGCTTTTAGCTTTCATATGTCAACATTGTAAAGTGTTTTATCTTCTCCATTTTCCTTTTCTTCATCTACGATGAATTATTTATAGGTCTTCTCCTTTTTGTTTCACTTTTGCTACTAAAACTCAGTTTTCTTTTCATTGTTACCAATCCTTTTAAATCTTTTTCTTTCGAATCTATCATCAATTGAATAGGTTGAACTTTAGGTGTGTGATAAATTTTTCCATAGGGTATATCTTCTATAATTATTTTGTCACCACCAATTTTCTCTTCACCATGCTTGACATGTTCTTGTCTTGGTGCCCCATCATTGACTTGTCAATAATTGTTGATGGAATGTAAGTTTGAGAGAAGGTAGTTTTTTCCATCATACTTTCACTAATTGCATCCTTATCTTTTATCTCTCTTCCAAGTTCTTCCTATGTAGTCATCACTTTCTTCGATGTTTCAACAGTTTTATCTTGTACACTCTAAATGTCCCTAATCATAATCCTTGCAACTCTATTTTTGGTACTAAATTCTTGTCTATTAGATTCAATAATTATATAAATTTCATCATGGATCAACTCTAAAGTTAATTCCATGAGTTCTCTTTCCATGATTTATATTTTTATCTTTAGTGTTTCTCCCAACTAGCTTGTAAATATATTTGAGTTTATCCCATACAATTCACTTGGTGTCTTATAGAAGTTCTATATATACTTAATAGCTCCTTCCTCTATCTTTCTCTTGTCTTTATCATCATGACAAAGTTCATAATTAAGTTAAATATCATTTAGTCTTCCATTCTTCATTATGTCTTTGATAATAAGATTTGCATTGGGATATGTTGCCTTACCAATTTCCTTGGCTTTATCTAGCTTAGCTTCTTCAGGGACTCTCTTCATGTTTTTCCTTTTCTTTCTCCTCTTTATTGACCACTTGCTCTTTCACCACTTTGGATTTCCCCTTCCTTAGGGTCCATGTGTCTTTCCTTTACCCTTTCTTTGATAAGTCCTTTTAGGTGTTTCTTCTTCTTCTTCTTCTCCTTCACTTGTCAACTCAATTAGAGTTTTTTTTACACTATTTAATTGCAACTATTGGTGTGCTTGTTTTAGCACTAACACGCATTTGTGTTAACATGCCCATCATTCTTAGAGGCTTTTTTTAAATCATGAGTTTCTTGAGCTCCTTTTTCTCTTAGAGAATGCCTTCTCATAAGTTCCAAATCTTTGAGTTGTAACATCTATAGATCTAGAAAATAGTTCACTAGCATGAGTTCTTACTATGTCTTCATCTTATTCATAACCAATTGAAGATAACTAGAATATCCTAGGTTGAACTACTTGTATAATGCATGTATCATTGTCAACTAGAAAATATACGTCTTCCTTGTACTCTTCAACCATATGAGCAAGATTTATCTCTCTTTAATGCATTTTGGATTGAAAATCATTAAAGTGTCCCCACATGATACTAAAATTATCTCCTAAATCTTTAATAATCTCATTTGTTTGTATTATCATCTATATATATATCCTTTGATCATTGAACAATGCTTTTTCTAGGAAATAAATTTTGGAAGTAGAACAAGATACATACCAACATAGCTCCAAACCTAAATGATTGCTTCTTGTCTCTTTTGATTTTATCCATGTTTGGAAACATGTGACTTCTTAACATCTCATTCAAATCATAAATTTCATCTTCTTTTACTATTTTGTATGTTGCATGAATGAATCTACTAGGAACATTGTTAAATCTACCTGATTGATAGACTCCATAGCCTATTACCATTGTTCAAACTTCACCTCCATATCTTAAACGCAAGTGACCCTCATGGCTCTTGAATCAGATTTGGTCTTGGTTGGTCATGTGAGAAAACTTCCATCTTTTTCTCTTGTGAAGAGTAATTCACATTTGCATATAACCAAATTATTGCATGAATGATCTCTTTAATTATCTTATATAGTATGCGAATCTATCTAAAAACAACAATTATTCATGAAGTCTTATCAGTACATATCAAACCCATTCATGTTAGAAATTGTTTAGAACATCGACAATGTAGGTGAAACCTTTTGCTTCCATATGCTTGTGTGTGTTCTTCAACCTATTATTCATAGACAATTCTCCAAATGCTTCATTTATTTCATCCACTCGTAGTTCTTCGATGTTGCAATGGATGTATGATTTAATTTCTTCTATTAATAACACTTTAGGATTTATTGAGGATAGTGATCATGTCATGTCAATCTCACTTGCCTTCAATTGATGTAACTTGGAAACTCGTTAGGGTTTTTTTATAATATTGATTAGGATATAAGTGCCCACTTTGTGCTACATGCTTCACTTTGAATTCAAAAAATTTGACCTTATCATTATTCACAAAGATATCTCAATATTTTCCAGTTGTCTTTCATGGATAACTTCTACTTACCAATTCTTGGCACTATATCAATCACAAAGTTTGTAATAGGTAACTTTCTCAAGTGTATTCTTGAATAGAAATGTGACAAATGGACTCATTTTTCCCTTATTTATTCCCAAAAGTAGTCATTGTGCATCTTCCAATCATAAAAAATGTTTTTTCATTGGTTAATACAATCAGTTATTATAACCTTTCTCTTGCACTGGTTAAAGTGTCAACCTTTCAATGCTACTACTTTGCAGTTGCTTCACAACCTTACAACTTATCTCTCTATGGTCTAGTCATCACATTACATATTTCTATGTAGATTTTAAATAACCACACATACCTCTAGTGGATGAGTTAATGATATTCCTTTAAGTGCTCCCCCTAAGCCAAGTATCGACTTAGTTTGATCAAGAATCCATCACACTTAAGGTTGATGGCTCCTAATTTTTTGCCTTGACCTCTTCCTTATCACTTTACTTCTTTATCCACGGCTTGTTCATCTCATTCCTTATTACATCCACATCAATACCCTTTTTCTTTTGGTATTCTATGATCAATTTAGAGACTAGTTGTTGAACTTGCAGTCTCTTGCAAGATGTCCAATTTATTAACAAATAAAATAGGCTATACTAGTTGACTTCCAATGTCTAGAATTACCTCTTAGAGTTCTCATTCTATAATTGATTTCTATATGTCTATAATGTCCATACATTGAACATATGATAACAAATTATTGTTCCCTTTCCATTGTAATTGTTGGGTTAATTAGGGACCATGGAACTTGTACTCTTGACCTACAATTTTTGACTTCATAACCATGTGTTGCATGCATAGAAGTGACCATTAATTCTACTACCAATAGATTCAATTCTTATATTAGATCTACATTCATGTGCCACATGACCATGCTTTCCATAGTTGTAGCAATGATCATTAAATAATTGAGGCTTAGCAATTGCTAGTCTACTTCTATAAACATTGGCAGTATGAACAACTTTACCATAATTGAAGCAAGAAGGTTTATTTGGTTTCTTACCAATGATGCTTGATTATATCTTTGAATCCTATTGAGTCTCTTTTTTTTTTTATGATTCTCCAACCTTAAATATTCCTTGAGTGTAACCCAAACCTATTGTGTCCTTATATTTCCATTGATTCTTTAGTTGTTCATCAAGATTATTTGAGCTTTCATTATACCTCTTCAGTCTTTAATTATTTTCCTTCTCAAATTTCAATTCGGTTTTCAGGTTGTAATCTTCTTCCCTTAGTCTTTCATTTACATTTACAACTTGTTGATTTCTATATGTAATATCCTACCTTTTCCTACATAGTAATTCTAATTCTTGCTCGAGCTAGTTAAGCTCCTTATCTTTTTCCTCTCTTGTATCGTCGTCCACTTTCTTTGCATCTTCAACATGCTTTCTTGCATATCCTTTGGCTCTTGTTTCATCAAGAAATTCACACGCATTTATAACTTGTCCTTCAAGTTCTCTTTTCACATTTTTTGCTTTTTTTCATCTTTCATCTTTTTATTTTTCTCTATAGCATTTCAATGGATTTTCCATGTTCTTTGGACATTGCTCCTTTGCATTACTCATCTATGTAGTCCTTGCTTTCATTTAGCTTTCCATTCAACTCTCTTCTTTTTGCAAGAGATTTCCTTAGCTTCTATTGAAGTTCGTGAATCACATTAGCTTTCTCCTCGAGCTCTTTCTCATACCTAAACATGTCCATCTTCTAGAATCTTTTCCTCTAGATGTGAAGCTTATATTCTTGATGACCTAGGATCTGATACTGATTGTTGGTGTGAAATGGTACTGAGGAGGGAGGGGGGGTGAATTAGTACAATAACTAATCCACTAATTCAAGTTACCAATTTAAATTTACTTCCAAAAACACTAATCAAATAACTAGCGAAATAAATAAACCTAATCCATCAATCAATCAAAGAAGTACAACACATAACACAACTATTTTGGTATGGTGGAAACCCTTGTTAGAGGGTGGAAAATATGATAGGGATGATACCCACAAGTCTTTCAGTATAGTTAAAAGGTTTCCCTATTATGAGCTTACACATACCATTTCATTTTGGGGGTTCACCCTATTAGGAGTAAAAGAAGATATGTTAGGATCTACCTTAGAGGAATCAAAACTCCTTCTAGAATTCCACCATGTTAAAGGATTTACAACATAAAGACCAGTTGTGGTCCACCCAATTAAGAGATTTCCCTCACTACAACTATTAGGTAACAAGTTGAATGATTTATCTATAGCACTACTTGCTTGTTAGATCATTTCTACGTTGCTCACATTGTAGCTTCTCTCTGCTCAATCTCTACTTCTCTACACAATCATACTTATTTTTATCACATACACACTATTCATTCAACTCTCAATATTTCTTATACTTCTCTTCTCTTTCAACTATAATAAACATGTACTTACTATTTTTCCTCTTAATCTTCACCCTTGTTTCAAATCACAATATATTGATGCCTTGTTGAGTTCACATATCTCTATGTCCTTTAGATTTTTTCAATCACCGTATTGATCACCATTAAGTCCTTTGTGCAATTCCATATAATAGTCGAAATGTGTTTGACCTATACAAGCTTCATCTCAAATCTTCTCACCTTTCTTGCTTACATCTTATGATTGCCAGATTATTATTACCCCATCCAATAAAACACATCATCTCTAGTTTGTCTTTGACCACATTGATCAAACTAATCATCTTTTGACCTTCTATCATAGGTAGGTATGAACACATTACCCAATCTTATTCTGACATGTATATTATTGCTCACCTCTTATCATTATGAATTGCTAACACAAACTTGATTTGTATAAGCATCATAGAAACTCCTATGATAGATGCACTTGATTTGTACTTCCTCAATGCTTCTTCTAAACACTTTGATCAAGACTAAGTGTTGCAAATCATATGCCTTGTCTCACCAACTAATTTTGCTTTCTACTATCACTAAGTTGTCATCAATGAAAGCCTCTCATCAATCATATTTAATTGTACCTCATCTAATTAATCTCCTCTTGTCAGTGTCAAATGCCAACGTGAGCTTGTCTTATACTACCACTAAAGTGGGGGCTAAATGTATTGTCCTAAAAAGTAAATACTTTATGTATGCTCATCTTGGGGCTATTTTGAACCTATTTTAGTGTGTGTTTTATGGTCAGACATCATATTGCACTTAAATGCATATTTAATTCAAATGCAAGTCCTTTAATTGTGTTTAAACTTGAGGTTGCTTCTAACTTCTATGCATGATTTTCCATTTTTCATCCTATCACATAATTCATCTTCCACCTAGGACCTATGCATGCATTTTCAATTTTTCGTAACTGCCCTTTTTTCTTGGCAAACTATGAGTTTCACCACCCCATTTTGGAACACTCCCCTAAGTTTCAAAGGAATTATTTTAAAAAGAAATTCCCTAGATGAGGTCGGCCAGGTCAGCCTTGTCCTATAGCTTTGTGCTTTGATTGGCCCTGAGCCTAATGTAGGGGCTTTTCTCCTAGGTCTTTAATTAAGGTTGGCCCTGCAAAATCTTAGCCTCAAAATGTGCATTAAAAGAGACCCCTTCCGCTCATTTTCACTTCACACACACATACAAGTTATCATACATCCATTTGCATTCAAGAAGATCTAAGTGCAAGAAAAGCATTGATTGAAGGTATCTATTATGAAGCATTCAAACCCATCTAGCATTCAAGTGTAAGGAAACCATCAAGAGTCATTCAAGTATTTCATGTCTTCATTTCAATCATACTTTCAAAGCATTTCCTTCCATAGACCTTACTTTTTCCCCCATTGCAAGTCAAGCAAAGGAGTTTGCAATTAAGAAAGGAGATCTATGTCATCCTTTAAATCTTCTTCTTTCTCAATCCAACATTGCAACAAATTATAACATATACTACATGAGGTTTTTTCTTATATGATTTTGTTTTGGTTTTAATGTTGAGTTGAATTTATTGCATCAACTTACTTGATCACATACCTAGAGGCAATTTTGTCTACTGGTATGGTATGTCCCAATGTTTAGATCCAATCTCTATTATAGGGTGACACTTCTATTTCATTTCAAGGTTGATTCTTAAACAGGGGTTTGACTAAGGAAAACCCCTCCCCTCAACCTTCTTCCCCTTCTTTTATGTGTGCAGGAGAAGGTAATAGAGCTGCAAATTTGAATTTGACATCATCATATACAGTTACATAACCTCAAAAGAATTAATCAATTTTGGAACGGTAGAGATCAAAATCTTGGAACACCATCCTAGACTAAGGTGTCCAAGTCATCCTCATCATTTGGTGCTGAAATTTTCACAAAAGATAGTTACATACATCAAGATTCTAGATCTTGAGGCTTACCTAATTTTGACATCTCTACGACAATCATAATAAAATCCAAGGGTTCATTGGCCTCTTCTTTCTCCAAGGTTGTTCCATTCTGTCTATTTCCCCCCTTGCATTTATTTTTATATATCAAATCTACATTTCTTTCATCATTTACATATTGATCACATCACATCATCATGCATTATTCAATAAGGGATTTACCCAAATTCCCCTTTTACCTAGATCTTGCATTAGTATCCCTTCATCATTTTTGGGTTGTACTAATCATATTTGTTTAAGGGTGGGTTTGTAATTCAATGTATCTTATAATTTGGTGGGTGATCTACCTCCTAGCATTGCTCACCATTTTATATTGGGCTATTGAAATATTAATTAATTTAGCTAGTATTTAATCATTTGAATTTGTTGTCAACTCTATACGAATTAAATAATGGCATAGTTGAGTTTTGTATTATATGTTGTTTGACATCGAGCAAGGGAGCCTTACACTATTTATCGCTTGTGTAGGTAAATATAGTAAATTGAGTTAATCTGCATGGATATGAAAGGAGTGTAGAATGTGCATTTGACATCTTGTAACATGAACTTCATTCATAGTAGATAAGAAACTAAATAGTTTTGAGTTTTGTGACTTAAGCTCCTAAATGGTACGTCACATTTTGATGGGTTTTTTTTTGTCTTCGTGTGTGACCAAGTGCTTATAGCTATTATTTTGGCTTTTGATTGATTACAACAAGCATTGTGAAAATTATAGTGCAAATAATGGTCAAAAGTGTTCATTTTGAATTGATGACCTATAAATATTCCATATTGCCCCATTAACACAAAATTTGCACAATTGATCTAACACTTATGCACAAATACACCAATCATCATACTAATAAATTTGCACATTAGATCAAATTATTAACTTTTTCCCTTACTATTAAATATATCAATGGACAATTATTGGCCTATTAGATGAATTGTGAGTTATTGATTAGTAAAATCTAACGCATGGTAATTGCAACATAGGTGCATCCTTCCCCTATGGTAAACATATTAAAAAGAGTATATTTTAGAGAACCTTGTCTTATATTCAGAAATGCACTTGCATGCTTAATTGATCACATTTATTGATTAACATTGCTATCACATGTCAACATGCATTGATGCATTTACAAAAATTTACGAGACTTCAAAAAGTTATATATTAATTATAATATCAAAGTCAATATGACCTATTACTACATATTTACGAATTTTGGCATAGGAATAGAAGTCTCAAGTCCCAAAGAAGTGAGAACTTACAATTATTTGAACATGAGGGTCAACTAGGACATTTTCACTCATCATAAATTTGGAAGTAGTTGCTTTTTTTCAACTACACGCTAAAAGACTTATTTGTAAATATGATTACATGCTTTCAACTTTGGATTTAAGAAATTCGAAAGACCCTTAACCTAAAACAAACTAAATGAATTCTAATGCACTTAATCATTAAAAAAATTAAGCCAATATTGTTGATTCATACAACATGAGTTCAATAGAAAGACTAGGGGAAGAGCACACAAGTCACTCCATGTTCACCCAACCTTCAAATTACTAACTTCAAATAAACTAAAATAATGATAACTAAACACTCATTACAAATATGTCAAATACTTAGTCACCCACTTGTACAATATATCATGCACTATTAGCCAATCCATGTTCACCCAGCATTTAAATTACTAACTTCAAATAAACTAACACAATGATAACTAAACACTCATTAATAAAAAATATGTTGAATATTCTTAGTCACTCACTTGTGCAATATATCATGTACTATTGGCCAATCATCTATATTTCCAATGGTTAATTTTTTGAGTTTGAATCTCAAATGACCACTAGGTTATTTGAACTTAAAGTATAGATAATTCTTGAACTCCTAGAATATTGGTGCATTCTAGTATTGACAAGAAGATTGCTATGCATGGTTATGAGGCATCTCTAAGTAGGTATTGAATGATACTTTGAAATGACTACCTTTTGACCTTTGAGTTAATAATATATCCCCATGTTTTGGACCCTTGCATGTATAATAAATCTACAAGTATGCTTCCCCTAGCAACTACATGTGATTCAAATTAATTAATTTTTAGTACATAGGTGTGAAGAATTGCTTTAACTTAGAGGCTTTGATAATCAAAATATGTTCTCGTAGTGGAAAAGAAAAACCTTGTTCTTTCAAATGGTGGAAAATAGTAAATATACCTATGTCCCCATACAAATGCTTATGAACAATTTATGTTTTAAATTTAAGCAACTTGAGTGTTCCCATGAAATTTTAAAGTTTGGAAGAAAGCATAAAATTGTATTCTTCCTACAATAACAAAGCAACAGCGACTTACAATCGATAGGCTAAAAATAAGCAACCTCTACTTATTGGGAAAATGATAGATATCTTCAACCTTTTTATTCCTTTTCTTTTTAATTGTCTAAATTTCCTCTTCTAAATTTTATTTACAACAAATATTATACAAACTTCTATTTAGCAAAATCTTATAACAAATTTTATTTCCATTAGTTACACCAATCACTGCCAAAAAAATTGTTTCCATGGTACACCAATTAGGGGAGAGGGCCCAGTACTTGAACACCCTAACTTCGCACTTATCAAAGTCTTACATTAAAATTTCAAATTGCTCCCTTTAGTCACCTACTTATAACTAAGGTTTCAAGTCCACATCACCCATTATGATGCCACATCAACATACTTTTTGCCAAGTCCAAAACAACCCAAATTAAAAGCGAAACCAATGGTCATGCATAAAGGCTACCCATACTTGAATCGCTGATGTGGCATCACATTATTGGTTAATTTTTATAACTAAGGGTACATTTTATTCAATTTTGGGTAGTTAACATTGCACTAACAAATTTAAAGTCACAAGTCTTGGTACAATGTTGTCACAATAATTGAACATTAAGTCAATAAATGTAGACATCAAGTCAACAACTCCTATCACAACTAAGGAGAGGAACCAGGAGTTGAAATAGTTGTGATAGGAGTTGTTTACTTGATACCAATACTTATTGACTTAATGCCCGATTTTTTTGACAACATTGTACAAATACTTGTGACTTTAAAGTTGTTAGTACAATGCTAATTACCCAAAATTGAATAAAATGTACCCTTAGTTATAAAAATTAACCAATGATGATGCCACATTACTTGGTCAACTATGAGTACCCTTTATGCACGACCATTGATTTGACTTTTTTATTTGGATTGTTTTGGACAACTTGGCAAAAAACATGTTGATCTAGCATCATAATGGATGACGTGGACTTGAAACCTTAGTTATCAGTAGACAACTCACCAAGTTAGCTGTTGTAAAAAAATAGGAGCGATTTGAAATTTTTATAAGTGCGAAGTTAGAATGTTTGAGTAGTGGGTACTCTCCCCTATTAGGAGATCCTCAACCGTACTCCAAAAAAATTTGTTTCCATGGTACACCAAAATATTGCAGCTGCCTGCCCTAATAGATTCTCTTAGTAAGACTTGAATAATCCTAAAAATGAAAAACACCAAAATATACGGACTGATATAAACATGTAGGTTATCAATGAATATTGTGGTCAGGTGTTCAATCTTTGACTCATACTACAGATATCTGCAGAGATACAAAGCTTTATTTGTCTAGTTCCGAATTATCTGCCGTAAATTGTTAGATGATGTGGATACTTCTGTCGATAACAAGGACTGCACGAATTCTAACATATGACACTCGTTTTTTTGGTTTGGTATGTGTTGTCCCTGTGAAACTGATATGAGGTGTTTGCAGTATTACAAAGACTCTAAAAACATGAGTAAATATATATACAAAATTCCTGTTCTACATGATTGACAGCGATGTAAAACTAGTTTTATCTGAATACCTGCATTAAGATTGTAAACTTCGAAGCCTTTGAATTTGCTATATTTGCATGCTTTAAAACAAATCTGTTATAAATATATTAACTTTCATATTTTAAAAAAATTATTTAAATTTTTGTCTGGTTCTTACTTTATTTTAACTACTACTCAAATTAAGATGTAGTTAAATTCTCCCGTGGCTAAATAACAGAATAATAAATGCACCTGATTTGACTTTTTTTTAAAAATTAATTAATTTAAAAATCATAGTACCACTGTTGTCTGATTTTTAAATTAATTAACAAATTTAGAAAAATGTCAAATTAGATGTATTTATAATTTTTTAATTAATTTAAAAGTCACAGTACCACTGTTGAGTGATTTTTAAATTAATTAACAAATTTAGAAAAAGGTCAAATCAAGTACATTTATTCTTCTGTTGGATAGACATCGCCATTAAATTCAGCCCCTTCTTTCTACAGCTTATTTTCTGTTTTTTAAATATTTTTTGATAATTCTAAAATTGTATAAAAATTCTAGATAATTATTTTTATGTATATAATAAAGTTAAACAGCTGGGAATAATGGAAAAATGTACGAGGAAAAAATTCAATACAGCCGTTTAACTGGCTTTAATACCTGATTTAATTTATTTGATTTCACTGGTTAAGTACCTAATAATGCTTGAAATCTATTACAACCAATGCTTACAGGCCTCTCGCTAAATAAATTTGGAACAAGCTTCATATGAATCTAATCATGAGCAGCTGGACGTGTGCAAATTAAATCAAACTAGAAAAAAAACCTAATACCCACGGTTTCGTTTGGTTTCTTAGAATTTGAGGCAGCCATTGATTTTCTTATTGGTGTTGTTTCCCGAATCATAATTTGCTCCAGCTCTCTTTCCGTGATGCTTATAATTCCCTCTTCATGTTGCAGAAAACTAGCATTTTTCGGATTGAAATATTGGCATGTGTGTATCCCTCCTTAGAATACAGGAATGCACAGAAATTGTTTGTTATGTTAGATACCAACAAAACTTGAGCAAACAAGATATAATTATGCGTAACCCTGTAAATTTAAGCTACCCTGCTCTGTGAGTATTTCATTTCATTGCTTGCATTGATCACTCGAGATTCCTGTTCTTGTCTGGTGTCCATTTTCACAAATCATACAGAATGGTTGAACAGTCGGAGAAAGCAGAGCAGAAAGAATATTTGGAAAGATAATCTGAAGAAAAATTTCAATTCTCCTTGCACGTCCCACTCTTTTTGTTGACACAGTTTTACTAATACAGCCAGCCAAGGCTGGAGGATTCAGCAAGTAAATAAGACCTTCCACGCCAAATGGAAAATACCCAAACAAATACAAAACCCACTTGTCAGAATTGAAAACATGCATCCCTACTAGACAAGATCAAACATTACCTCTTCAATCAAGTCACCAAAAATGGCTCTCTCTACTTGACATCCTACTGCTTCAACATCATCTCGCAACTCCATCCACAGATCCCCTTTAGCCAGGTCCTTTGCTATAATCTTTTCTAATGTATTTACAGTTTCTGATCGTGTGTACCAAAAAGAACTGATTGCTGCCCATGTGTCTCTCAGAAGATGCTTTCCAGCGAGTTTACGATGAGATCTCAATTTAGTGTCTTTCAACCAGGGATTATGATTAGAAAATGGGCCTAGTATCTTCACCAATACTTCATCTATGCAGTCAAAAAGAAGGCGTCGCTCCCATTCACGATCCAGAATCTCTGTCTTGTTTCCTTCACTATTATGCCCAAGAATATTTTCGATCTTGTCAAACAATGAAGGATCCAATGGATGATTTGGACAATGCCATCTTGGAATGATCCCATCCCCAGTCAAACCAGAAGCAGCAAGAACATTTCTGACATAGCATAAATCTGCCTGCTTATCTTTTGGACAAGAGATGTCATCTGGTTGTGAGAATCCTAAATCAACATTTTCAGTGACCGAAGGTTGTGATCTTGATACAGAAGAAGTGATAGGTTGTAATGCAGAGTCGCAAGGCTTTTCACTCAGTGTGTCAACTTCTCTACAGTCATGACCATCAGACATTAAACTATCCTCTTGTAAAAGGTTATCATCCTTAAGATTTTGTCGATCAGATCCATCAAACTTCAGCAGGCGAATGCGTAAGCGCAAATCTGTATAATAAACATGCAAATCAGAAATCTTGCTTGAAAATTTAATTATTTGAGGAAATTCAAGCTCAAATAATATGAAAAAGAAATGTTTCTGAGACTGTTCAGTAAAATTTTAATCACAATCTGAGACTAGAAAGGTTTTGTACATTTAAGTTATAATCTCATCTTACCTTGAAGATTTGAGTTTGCTTTGTTAAAATCCTTTGGGCTTGGTGTTTCTTCTTGGAAAGGTGTATCAAGAACTGATACTGGAGAGGGTTGTTCAGGCTTCTCGACATTAATTGCTGAAGGTCTGGACTCTTGAATAGGAAACTGCTTCGTAGGACTCTCAAATGTTGAGGAGCTCACTGGTTGTTGTGGAGGGATTGCCTAGAAGTAAAGAGCGAAGTAGATTAGCCATACAAAATGTAGAGAATTTGTGCAACAAAAATCACGGAGATAAGATTAAAGGGAATCCAAAAATCAAAGGATATAGAATGTTTACTTCTGTTGCATGGTCGATCTGATCATCAGACTGTAATGGATCAGCCAGGATAGAAACAGGACGCCATTCCAGAGACTCCAAAATAGTTCCTCCAAGACCTTTAGAGTCTGCAGGTGAGGACCCATTGCCAATGTCTACTGCAAATTTAAATTCTTTATTTTCCGCATCTGGACTATCTACTGATTGTGTTGGACTTTCTTGATCCTCCAGAATAAGCACATCTTCTAGGTTTCCTTTGTCTTTTTCTGATTCAACCTCCATTTCTTTTGGTGGATCACACACTTCCTCCAAAGGAACATGGATAATAGTATCTGGATCAATTGAGGAATCTAATTTCCCTCTTGATTTTTTTCCCATCATCAAAAAGCTTCCCGTCAAAATTGAAGCTTCTCCCTGACAAAAAGATTCATTACCCATGGTCTTGTATCTCTCTGTAGAAAGGTTTCTGCTTGAATTATCATTAATCATTTCGTGGGCATGGTCTCTCATGACATCGGAAACTCTACATAGAATTTCTTCATTAACTTTGTCAGAAATGGTGGATAACAAAGGTCCTGACCGAGAGCTCACAAGACTTTCAGAAATTTTGTGTTGCACGCCATTGTTATCATTAACTAAATCTGTAAATGACAAAGGTCCTGAATGAGATCTTGCAATACTTTTAGGTGAGATAATCTCCCTGTTTTCATCTCCATCCCTGTGATATGTGCAACTGGCATCAACTGCATCTCTAACTTGCCCATTTAACTGTTCATCTTCTTCGACTACATTTCTGATTTTCTTGTTCTGGGGACTCTTAAGCCTGCATGTTGATTTCTTGTCCTCTTGTAGTGAAAGTATTTTACCCAATGTGTTTATATCTCCTCTAGATTGTTGTTTGTCTTCATCCACATGACTCATCTTCAATCTCTCTGACAGACGCTTCTTTGCTTCTCTATCAACTGTGGATTCAAGTGAATGGCATTTGTTTGGAGGCTGTGACATGGGAACATCAAACCTTTTGATGTGGTCCAAAGAATATTTGGTAACAGGAGTAGAAACTTCACTGTCACTGCTAACACATATCTCTCCAGAACTGATTCTAGATCGATTCAATAAATTTCTCCTGCTAATAAAATTATTGAAAGAAGTTGAAACTTCCCCCATTTCAGAGGGTTTGTGTGTTAAATCTCTAGCTACACTTTCTCTTACATGCCTAGCAATTTCTCTAGCTATATCTCTTGGATCCTTAGACCCATCCTGAACTTGGCCTTGATCACCATCCTGAGTAATCTTAGAGTCATCTTTTCTATACTCTTTAAATCCCAACTTAAGCCTTTCCCTCACTTCCTGAAGAAAATCTCTAGTACTAGCTTTGTCACCTTTCCCTAAACTTCTAAAAGCGCCTTCAGATCGCGGCGACCAGCTTGGTGATGATGGGGACCTAGCACTTGAAGCACTTCCTGGACCAGGCTTCAAGATGACTATCCTTGTTGGTAAGGCACAAGCATCACTCTTTACTGGAGAACCTTCCATAGAGTATTGCTTGTGTCGGTCCTTTGTGCCTGAGGTTGGACTTTTTACTAGTAATTCTTCTTCTTTTCCTGTCGGCAATCTGGGCCCTTTTTGCTTCTGAAATTGTTTTTCATGCTTTTTACCTTCTGCAGGACATTGTCCATGACCAATATCCCCTGTTTTCAACTCCTCAGCTGTTTTTCTATTACTGGCTGATTTCATTTTTGTTTTCATTGTTTCAGGAGTTTGTGGTGTAGACTGTAAATCCTGAAGATACTTCGTAAAATATGAATTTGGCTCTTCAAGGAATTTAAGGAATAGATCCCTGTTTGACTGTAACACTTCCAGTGCATCTATAAATTCCTTCGACTGTTGTAGCTTCTCATCAGCAACAAGATTTTTAGCATCTACAAACTTCTGGTGTACAAGAGCAACATTTTGCTCGTCTAATTTTTCATGAACAAGCATGTGTTTTTCAACTGGCTGTATGTTGTGCTCATCAAGCTGTTGAGCATTTGAACAATCTCGAGACTTTAAGTCTTGTAAAATTTCAAACTCTTTACAGAGTTCTTCTCTTCGCTTTTCCTGAGACTGATCTCGTGTACAAGAATGTGCTCTTTGATCTGGACAATTTGCAGTCTTCAGTTGAGAAACTGATAAGGAAATTTCTTGTATAGGCTTACTCCCTGAAGCTCTTGATTTTAGTGGAGAAACCCGGCCATCGCAATTTGACTTGGGTTGCTGTTGCTGCTTAGCAGATATATTTTTGAATGGATCATTATCTAATTCTTGGGAATGTACTCCTAGCAATGCTTCTGCAGGCATTGCTTCAAGGCCCATTAAACGTGCAACAACACCAGGTGTGCACCGTTTTGATTCAAACTCTTTCGTCATTTCTTCAGCTATCAGTGCCTTCATGGGTATTCCACTTGCCTTTTTCTGTGAAGAAGGGTTCCTTCTGGTAGCATAAGTCTGTTGGATATTCCATAAAAAACAAAGATAAGTAGGCTTGAACACACACACACACTGAGGTGGATTAATATTCATACAAAAGGCAAACCTTCTTAGTAAAATGTCATCCAATACTACCCACTTAACACATGCATTATATAGCAATGAACATACATGTTTCGAACAGAAGGCACCTATTTCAAAAATATTATAATTCATGCGCACATTTTCATATACAGTAAATATGAATAAAATTAATAAATAATCAGATTAGACAGAAGAAAGATGCTTACAAGTGCATATTCATTCCTGGTATCCCTACTTTTAGGTGTTTCCAGATGCTCATTTGCCACATCAAAACTGATTCTTGAAGACTGAGATCCTGCCAAAAAATAAACTAGATAGAATAAGACGGCAAATCCACTTCTAATGTTCTGAAATTGCTAAAAAAACTCACAACTTGGAGCTTGAAACTAGTTACATGAAAAGATAATTTGGTGGAAAGCAGAACAAAGTAGAACATGCGCTCTTCAATCAGTCCCTCCCATTTTCAGTCCACTGATGGGATGCATTGAGAAATATTAGATTAGAACCAAAATGCAATTTTGATGTCACCGTGTAAGTTAGTGCAGTGATGTTATACTGATACGGGATTCATTCTCCCTTTTCTTAGTGACTTACAGTAATATTTTTGTGTTGAGCAACCTACAAAGGAAATCCACCTTCACTGTAACATGTTGAGGACAGAAGGAAAGAGAGATCAACAGATTCATGACTCAATTTAGCTCCATAGGAGTACCAGCAGTGTAGAATAGCACATCATGAAGCACTAACAAGAACTCTTCCTGGAGGAAGCCATATTTAGCAGAAAACACAATCGTCTTATGGGATTTGTCGGGGTTATAGAAGAGGTCATATTGTACTCTTGACTGGAGCACTCAGTGTGAGAATTCGCCAACCAGCTAATCACAACTTTGTAGCAGAGAGGATCAGAAGAGACTCTAGAAATCAGTTTGACCAAATAGTGACATTTGAGGAACACCCCAAGCAATAGCGTTAACTTTTCCCCAATTATGTTTCAGAAATACCCCCGAAGAACCCTAGCACTCATTAGAAAGGTATGCAGATGAGTTCGTTGCTTTGAGGGATCTCCCCTGCCAACTGGATCTATTTTTCAGTTTCTTATAGAAAAATATATTCTGAGTTAAAATGACGAGTCACCTAAAATTCATGGAAAATATTTTTTGTTTGAGAAATTTACAAGATCTGCACGTTTTTGAATTAATCTGCAACTTTCAGTTTCCTTAAATTATTCACCAAGTAAAACTAAAGTTGCAGCCAAAGTTGTCCCCTTATGGTTGTGCATTCTTGTTAAAATTCATTAACATTTACTCTTAGCAACAATTAGTTTTTTTGACAGTGTTTGAATTGATGTGGATGCTATGGTTTGGTTTGCAATCACAGGCAGAAATAGCCTAAGGAGTCTCATATTTCACCAGTTTAAAGGAATTCGAATGATTGAGCCAATAACAGGATAGTAAACAAATCAAAACCCTACAGTTCTCTGTAACCATCTTGCTCTCTTTCTGAATGTAAATTGACTATTGACAGAAATTTGCCTTTGGATCTTAAGCCAAGTGCTGTTTGCGAAACACCGGAAGGGCGAAAAGAAATCCAAAAGACAAGGTATTTCCTTTGCGGCTTTACCATTCACCAAATACTAGAGCCCCTTTGAGAAAAGACAAGTACCTCAAACGATCTGTATACGCCTGATACGATGAGAATTTATCTAAAAGTTGTTTCGCTTGAATGCAAAAATAAAAACCAAAAACTTAATTCTGAAGAAACTGCAGCAAAATGAAGTGGTATTCGTGACTGTTGCGGGTCACTTACCATCTGCATGGGCCTTTTCTGTAATCAACTTCCTTCCTGAAGGATGCTGATGAAATTCAAACAGACTGAATATGCCTCCCATGCAGCCCGGTTGCTCTTTAGTGGAACGCTTCTTGAGATGATTCTTTGTCATGATTACTGCAGATATATTAGCATCAATCCACAAGTCGTGCCTCCAAGGCTCGGATAGTTAATTCTGCAATCCCAATACACTTGCAAAACTTACAAAAATAATCAAAGGAGATAACAAACCCAGATATTTTCGCCTCAATATCTAACTCGAAACAGAAAACGTTCTATCATTAGAACATTCACTACATTAGCATTGCAAAACATATTCAAAAGCAAATGGAAGCCTTAATTTTCAATCCTCGTTATACCTTGCCGATAAAAGTATTTATGTGCGAACGAATGAATTCGACCCCCACAAAATAAAAAACTTTGATAGCTTCGAAAAATCATGAATCTCCCCTGCCTGGGAAGTTGACTGTGGCGCTCAACTGCTCAAAGTTCCAAAAATTCTTGCAGATCCAAAGTATCTACCACCTGCTACAGCTGAGCCATTATCTGAATCATTTCTTTTACCAGACCTTGTGAGAACCATTTCGTCGATCGGCTCAATCGCAATCAGGAAACCGCGTAGAAGCTATCCCCCTCATCCGATCCTCAACTCTGCGGAAAATACAGTCAAAATCTCTTCAACAAGGATAAAAAAGGGGGACCTTCGATTTCATTAACAACAATAGAAAAATTAATTCTTCAAAAATCTTAAATCTTAAATTAAGAAAATAAAACAAGAGCATTGTTAATTATCTGGAAAATAAAAATACATTAAACGCGAAGAATAGTGAACTTCAAACTATAGTGGATTTTAGCGTTCCTGACGCTAATTTCATCTATGTCCAAATTTAGAAACATTTTTAGCCTTGCTTGCCTCATTACAAGTAAAGATCGATTAATTTTATCAGCAAACAAAATGGCCTGATCATTATATTTGCGTTCCCCTATGCAAAAAAGCTGCACACAGCATTGCTTTAATGAGCCACAGAGCTCCACATTTAATTTCCTTTCCTTTCGCCCAACTCAAAAGTTCCTTTGATTTTCCACCAAACTTACGCCTCGCTCCGCATTAATTAGATTTTCCACAAAATTTCCCGGCTTGTTTCGTGTTCCGCATAATTTCCGGCAAAGATTTAGATTACTTTCCAGCTTAGCACTAATTCCACGACTTTAAGTCAAGAACACGAAAGCAAATACTAAAACTAAAGCTAAGCTCATCTCAGGGTTTCTAAAAAGGCATGAACTAGTTTTAACGAAAGCACGCAACGAAATCCACAAACGACACATTCTAACCCCGCACAGACTCGTCAAAATTACAAAATAACGTACACTAACTTCGACATACCGTGCATTCTGCCAGAAAGCTCCAAACGAACACTATCTTCACCTCAAATACAAACCCCGTGAAAAGTTCTCCAATTTGTCGTTACATCTGTCAAGAATAAGCTCCGTATTTGGCCAATCTAAGCTCGATCACACTCCAAAACTACATAAACAACTCAAATCTCGTATACTGCAGCCTTGAAGAGCTCCAAAAACGAAGCTATTCCCACTGATTTGCACAGAAAAGAAAAAGCTCATAAACTTATTTAAATCTCGTTACATATCATCAAAGATTGCGCCGATGATCTAAACAAATCGCAGTGGCTCTCAAACTCTGCAGAGCACAGAAAAACTTTTAAAAGACTGCAGAATCAACCGACAATTTCTCAGAACTTTTTCTCCTCAGCATCTGATCAACAATCCAATTTGCAGAGAAAGAAGCGCAGTTAATTAAACCCCCTGTGCGCAGACGTAAGTTAACCGACAGTTCTTTGTTGTCTTTCTTTCATTTATTTCCGGCGGTCAAAAGAACCCCAGTTTCCCGGCCGTTACGGCAAAGCGGCTTTCCCGGCTACGCCGCGCATGCCTTTTTTCTTCAGCGCGCGTGCTTCTTCAGTTTGGCGAGTAAAAGTTAAAATGGCGTGAAAATCTTTGATTTACTTTTACACGACGGACGAATGGCGTTCAAATCTTCAGTTTCGTTTAGTACTACGGATCCACAGTATCGTGGGGCCTGCATGAAATCTCTTTTCGATCTACTATTTAGATTTGAATTTCAAAATAAAAATTGAGTTTTTTTGAATTTGAAAATAAAAATTGAGTTTATGAAAGTATGAATAAGATTTTTGGGAGTTTTTTTAGTTTAGGAAAGAATATGCCTTGCTTGGTGTTGTGATGAGGAACTTAGGGTACGTTATGTGCATATGGAAGAGGGAGAGGAATTTTTTGATATGGGTTCAATATTGGTGACTTCTTATTTTTGGGTTTATCTTAATCTTTTAATTATTACTAATATTAATTAAGCTTCAAAAATGATATGAAACGTATTAATAATTGATCACATATTTACATCTACCATAGTCTTTCTTTGTTTAGGAAAGAATATACCTTGCTTGGTGTTGTGATGAGGCAGAAAGAACTTAGGGAGGTAAGGTCATACTTTATGGACATGTGGGAGAGGGAGATGATTTGTTTACTAATTGATAGGGGTTCAATATTCATGACTTCTTTTTTGGGGTTTATCTTAATCTTTTAATTACTAATATCAACTAAGTTTCAAAAATGATAATAGATGTATTAATAATTGATCACACATCTACATCTACCATAGTCTTTAAACCATTTCAATTGCTAATTGGTCCATTAGTACATCACTATTGGGACATTTTGTAACAATTATTCGGACATTTGGCCACAAGTAAATTTTGAGTGAACGACTACAAAGTGGATATCAAGATCTATGAATACCCATAAGTTGAAACCTTTGATTTAAGCAATTAACTCACATGCATACACAACCAAAAGAATGTCATTGAAATCCAACATAACCATTTACAATCTATAGATGTGTGAAGTTAAGTGTGTGCAAGTACTAAGTCATTTCCTATTTTTGTACTAGTTTGTTTTTCTTATGTTTCTTATTATAGTAATATTAGAACTTTTTTAATGTAATGGTATTTTTGCACAAATTTGATTTAAGATATAAATTTATTCAAATTTTGTCATTGTCTATTTTTAGAGATTGATATAAAGTATTTGGAAGTTCAAATTTAAACTAGATTTTACCAACTTTATCTTGGTAGCCACTAAGAGTTGACCTATTGCAAACATTTGTGTTGTATCTATGTGTATCATAGCATTTATAATCATTTTAACTTATCTATGAAATTTTAAGAATAAACTGAGCAAGGAACATTCAAAGCAACATTATGAAAGGATTATTTAAGGAGAACATGACCCTAGCAACATATAGAATAACAAAGAAATAACAAACTTCTTGTTATTTTCATTTTTTTACTTTAATTCCAAATTTAAACATGTGTTTGTTGGTGTAAGTTTATGAGTTGCATAACAAAATATTTACTTGATTTAGTTAGTTACAAAATGCTTTAAATAGTTTGAATTTGATCAAGTGTTAGCATAACAAAGCATATAACACTGCAACATAAATATGACAAAATGAACATAACTAAATATTTTCATAGATTAAATAGACAAAGTAGTTAATGAATTTTTTAGGTTATATTTTCCTTCCATATAAGTATACAAACATTTTATAAAACTCAAGCAAGCTCCCGTCAATAAAACCATTTATAATATGAGTATTAAAATGGGTGTGAAATTTTTTTTAAATATGATTAAGAATAGTATTATATGGATTATCCATCTTTTTCATAATATATATACTTGTGTCTATCAAGTGGATTGATTAGAAGCTATAATCTTTATGTGTATATTACAAATACCTTCTATGGTCAAAAATTGTGTGTACACATATTTACATATGTATATATGTATATATACATATGTATGTGTGTGTGTGTGTGTGTGTGTGTATCCGTATATAATGTATAGGTATATATATGTATGTGTATACATATATTTATGTATATGTATATGTATATGTATAAATATGTATATATAGATATATATGTATATATGTATACATATACGTATATTTATATGTATGTATATGTATATGTATAAATATGTATATGTATAGATATATATAATACACATATATAATACATACATATATAATATGTATACACATACATATATAAATATATATGCATACATATATACATATGTTGCATATATACATATATAAAAATGTGTGTGTGTGTGTGTGTATGTATATACGTATAATACATAATATAATGACACAATCTATTTTATTTTTTTCGTATCGGTACTATTTTTATCTTTGTCATTTGAGAGATAGTGTATTTAAATTGTCACATTTGAGAGAGAGTCGTGAAGTTTCTTTTCCACTAACCATAGAGCCTTGGTAGGCTCCATGAACAACCTAAACCAAGTAGAACCTTATCCTTCATATATGAATTGTGCAAAAGAACTTTATAGGGAGAAGGAAAATATAACTAATATGGGTCACTTGATAACCATTGGTGTAGAACCACCAAGACTCCTAAGGGTCCATTAAGGCCAAAAGATCCAAAAATAATAATTAAGGCCATTCATTTCATTTTCATGTTTATGTGGTGTCATTTCATGGATTAGAATGCAATTGTAAGGCCATTGGAGCCATGATGAACCTCATTTGGCCTATTAAGCCTTATTGGTCAAAGATGGGTCAAGATAGTCAAAATTGGTGAATAAGGCATTGGACTAGTGTTCATAGGCTACTCAATTGTATTGGTCATGTTTTTAAGGTTTCCAAGGTTAGTAGATGTGAAAATGAAAATGTTTCATAAATATTGTAAAAGTTGTCAATGACAACTTTGCAACTATAACACCCTGCTAGGAAACCCAAGAGAGATTAACCTAAAAATGCATATAAGTTTGCTTTATAATTTTTTTCCTTAAGATTTTACAAACATTAATGTAACAATAATGCAGAAGCAAGAAACAATAAGATAACACATGCCCACAATATAACTCAAAACATTGATTACAAATCCCAAGGGTTCCATAATGTACAATTATGCATATTAAAATCCACTAAGTACCCTTATAAAACACAACCCAAATAAAGTAGATGAATTACCATGAACATCATCACATGTGAAAACCCCGAATCCAACTAGTCCAATATCCAAATATATAAAGACTCTACATCCACTGCACATGTTGCATAGTATGAGATACAAATCAAAGCACATATACATCTCATAAATGCTTCATGACCAATAAGTAAATCAATACACAAGAATAAGATAAGAAGATAGATCTAGTCTCCCAAGATGAATAGTGATAATGTAACTTCTACAAGGATCATCCAACACCAAAACAAGAATTCAAAACATATCTCAATGATAAAAATCACACTACCACCTGACCTCGTGGAACCCCAAAGAAATCCCACTCCCTCTATGTTGAGGAGACTAATCACAAAGATCAAAGGATGAAAAAGTTATATAATCTCAAGATCAATACTCAACTATATAAGTAGTACAAGCTAATCCAAAGACAAAAAATACATGTAGGAAAATCGAGATGCATACATGGAAGCATCATCACATGAGTCAACTCTAATTTTATCCTGGCAGTCTCACTAGACTCCAACGGCATAGTAATTCTATTCATATCAATAACCTTTCATATAGACAAGGTTATTATCTATGTTATATCCAATCCATTCAACCAACAAACATCTTCTCCTACTCACATTCTATTTTGTGTTAGAATATTTAGAATAACTAAGAAGGGGCGGTGAATTAGTTATCCTTAGGTCCATATGTACCAATTCAACTTTTACGAACTTCAAACAACTTTAAAAATATCATTAAACAACTCGATCCATATAGAAACTCATCAACAACTTAACATTTTGTTTATTATTGGTAATTGTTTCTAGATTCGATTGTGTTGAATTTTTTACCATCAACATTTTGAATCACACTATGTGATTCATCATCAAGATGAGAGAGCAAGAGCTGAAAATCAAAGTTAGCTCTTGCTCTCTCATCCTAATGATAAATCATGTAGTGTGACTTGAAATGTTGATGGTAAAAAATTCAACACAATCAAATCCAAAAACAATTATCAATAATTTTAATGGATTCTAGAAATTTGATCTCTCTAATTTTGTTCATTACTTAACTCTTTATTCAATAAATACCAACCAATAGTAAATAGCATGCATCACACATATATGACACCAGTATTTAATGTGGAAACTTAATTTGGGAAAAACTACCAAGTAACATGCTACCACTTTTCACTCTTCTACAAAAAGCTCGATTAAGAGTTAGCCCTATTAAAGGTTACAAAACACACTGTTAAATGTGACCCTATTAAAGGATTTAATCGCCTTGTTAGGAGTGGTATGGTTAGAGGAATTTGGATCATTCTATTAGAATGTCACCTTGATTAAAGGATTTACAAAATGACTATTAGGTCAACCTTGATTAAAGAATTTTGACTACCACAATGGTTAGAAAGTAACAACGGGTTTGATCTATAAAACATAACTCACTTTGTAAATTAAGATCTCCATTCAACTTATTGTCTGGTTTGTTGACTAGACTTCATTAACATCTCCTTCACTAATCTTCTTGGTAACCCTTCAAGCAATCACACTTCACCACTCTCTTCACTTCTCCTCAGCTACACTATTCTTCATAGGTTCTCCTTAAGATCACCAATAAACAATGAACCAACCTTAGAAAACATCTCTTATACCTCAAATAGGTATTTTTGATCTTTTTCCACTTAAACATCACCATAGATCTTAGGGTTAGGTTAAATCCATTGAATCTATCCATCTTTCTGTTCTTCTACTCTTTTCTCGATACTTCTGCAAAATTCTCTTTACATCCTTGCCTTTGATTGCATAAAAAAATTAATTTGTGCATCAAATACACCATCTCATCAATCCTTATCATCCACATGTTTTGACTAATCCAAAAATTCAACCATGTTGGCCTCCAACTCGATTCTTTCACAAATTGTAACTTTTGCTGACACTCAACCATCACTATGTAGCTTGGTCTCCACTATTCTATCTTGCTCAGCTTCCACTAGCTTGCCCAATCATCACTACACTCGGTCACTACTATACTTTGCTTCTTCAACTTTCTTCTTCATAACTAACACTCAGCTAATACTATTTTCTCGACTAACTTTTAAGTTCCTTTATCTTTTCTTTTAGCTCCTTCATTGACCGACCATATTTTACTAGGCTTTGATTGTGTTTAACTCAACACTTCTAAAATTCATAGGATGATTGAACAATGTACATCATCTTTTCAAAGGTTAATTGATGAAGTGCCCATTGTAATTCCACCATACTTGCTCCTCTTCACTCAACATCTTCTCTAGTTCATCTAGTTATCTCTCTTTTCAAATCATCTTCATCAATCAATAGATATGGTACTCTACACTATTAGTAAATATCTCTCTGGTAGGTTTGTTATCAATGAAAATGTAAAAATTGTTCCAATTGTAGTTTCCAACAATTTGTACTAGTGCTCAGGGCATGAATGAGGAACCACGCATCTTATTAATTCATTTTAAACTCTCAATTAAGTTTAGTTATCACTTATTATGTTAATTAAAATAGGTTATTGTTGGCCAATTTTGCCCTCCATTCAGCCCATCACTGATAACCAATATGAGAGATCTGCAATGGCCCAGATTCTTTGATGCGAGTTAACACATGTTTTCTATTAGGGTTAACATTTTGTGTTAACCATTTTTGCCATTTCGAAGAATGTCTTCGCTGCTCTTTTCGAAATAGCGGAATTTGCTATTTCAAAAGGCTTACCTTTTTGCTTCTGCAAAATCATGAAATCTTTGTTGTTGTCTCCTCCACCATGCATTTGAGAAATGTGTCAACCAACATATTCATGCCACGTGGAAAATTTTTCTTGTGTTGGGCTGTGAATATTTGGATTTTTTTGGATGCATCTATGTTGTCCATTCTTTTGAAGAAGATCTTGGATCTACAATTAGGTTTTATTCATCTTTTTGGGAGATTTTTTGCAGCATCTTGGTCATCCATATTTAAATAAAGATCTACATCGATGAATCATCTTATTGGGGAAAATCAGATTTATTCCACGTAGGTCAACTCTGTAATTTTTGTGGTAGGTTAACATTGTGTGTTATCCCATCCCACATTTTTTTGATAGTGGTGTGAATTTATTTGTTGTAGCCATGACACGTTACAAGAATTATTCTTTAATGTTAAGCGATATTCTTTGGCCTTTTTTGCATGACATATATGCATCTCCATGCCTCATTAATGATTGTAATGATCAAACCTCATGGGATTTGATTTCTTATGGCTGGATGCATTTGTTTTTCCCTTCTTGTCACTTCATTACAACACATTGCATTTCATGATCAGATTTAGTTCTAATATTCATTTATTGCTACTCTCTACAACTTGACTCCACCTTGGGTTGGGTTTGAAACTTCAAGTTAACATCTAAGTTATGCCTGATCTATAAAGACAAGTTGTAAATACTTTTTCTATGTTCTTCTATGTTCTTCTTTGCCTACTATTAATGAAATATTTATGTTCTTACCTCTTCTTGCCATTCATTAATTTGTGCATGGTTATTGCCTTGTTTCAAATGTTTCTTTTCCATTTTCTCATATCTATGTATTCTGTTAAGTTTACCAATAGTTGTTGTATAGTGAAATTCATTTCCTTTCAGCACTTCAACTAGTTCCAAACCTGCATGTGGTTTCTTAGAAGGTAGAATAGAGTTAAGATTAGTGTAGTTTGGTGTTTCATTGATATGTATTGCATCTACAGGAAGAGTTTTAACCATATTTCTATCTTGGTCCATCACCCCCCTTTCCCTTTCTGCATTTTTATTTCAAGTTCCTTCTCCCTTTTCTTCTCAAGTGGTCATGTAGGTGCATCTTGATAGTAAGGAAGTTGGCCTTCTCTGGAGATTCAACCTCATATTGAAAGTCCCACACTTGGAAGTGGTTTCCATGTTACACGAGTTTGCTTGAGGGTCATACCTCAAGTAAGGGTGCAGACTTTTGTGTCAATAGTTTTTGGCATGCCCAATGGGACAAGAAGATTCAACTACATAAGTCTATTGGTAGCCATTGTAATCTTTATTGTGCTCAATGTCATCAACTTTGAGGGCATTCCATCAAACAACATGGCAACTCTAGTACACATCTATTGGTTTCAAGATGAAACAGTGCTAGTATGTAAAGATCATTCTTGATCGTTTTGTGATTTTCAAGTTTTCTATGAAATTGCAATTTTTTATGAAGCTCTAACCATGGACGCATTTCATAGAAATAGGTACTATTCCCCCCCATATCATGAAAATATTATTCCTCAGCCCTCATATTGCCAATTTCAATCTCAGCCCCAAGTTGTTTATAGCCAATCTGCTCAAAATTATTACTACCCTCCTACACCTGCTCCTCCAACCCCAAGATCTCCATATAAAAAACTTGAAGATATGATGTTGGAGTTCCAAAGGCAGACTGATTGCAAGTTCCAAGAGAGTAGTAGAAAGATAGAACAGAGGTTGTGAGAATGAGATGAGTTGTTGCTAGCCTATGATAGGCAACTTGATGAGATTAAAAGGTAGCAAGAACTTGAGAGACAATAGGAGGAGATGGCATACTGGGCCTATCTCCAACAAGAAGAGGAAGAGAGGGAGAGACAAAGACATTTTGAGGAGAATCTCGCAAGGCAAGTTGCTGCAACAAGAGAGGAGGAAATGAGGCTCTAGTTAGCTCATTTTCAGACCAAGGAAGCAAAGGCAACCCCTTCTCTAAACTATGTCATCCCAAGCTTCAAGAAGGCCCCTCCATTACAAGAGCATGTTGCTATAACTTCTCCACTCCCTGTGCAAGAAAATTGGCTTGGTCATGACCTCACAGACCTATCCCCATTTCACTCTTTAAGGGTGGACCAATTATATGGACCCCTAATGGTCCAAATAAGGAGTTTTGGGAGAGTGAAAACAAGCCCACAAAGATGCCATGGGAGGAGTTACAACCTATTAAGGAGGCAAATGGGGTAGCAGTTGAGAAGAAGGAAGAGGATTAATCCTCTTATTTGAAGAACTTCCTTCCTTTATTGAGGAAGAGGAAGAAGACAATGAGGTGGTTCCTTACCCTTGAGGAACCAAAAATAGCTGATCAAGCTTCAGATGGGGAAGAAAGATCAAACCTATTGCAAGGAGAAGTAGATATCTCCTCATGAAAAGTGGATATCTCCTCCTAAAAAATGGATGTGAAAATGAGAGAAGAAGGCTTCCTTTTATACTAGTCTAGGCCAAAAACTTCTAGAGAGGTTGAAATAAGAGAATTAAATTCCAATTAAGCCTTAACCCCTAGAAATGGGCCTAAATTAAATTCAATTTAAGGGTTTACCATTATGAATCCCAAAATAGTTGACTTGGAAGCGGGAAAACAAACTTTTGAACCTCTCCTTACATCTAACAAACTTACTAATGAAAAGGGGGACCTCAATCAAGGTTGAGGTTGACTTTGACCTAGGTCAAGGTTGAGGTCATCTTTGACCTAGGTCAAGGTCAATGTCAACCTTGACCCAGGGGTTTAGTACCCCGAGAAAATGAGCCAAAATGGAAAAACAGTGCCTAGGGAGGCCCAAATAGAGCCCTAAATAGGAATAGAAGATGGGAAGGGGATAGACAATAGAAGACAACCTTACGAAGGCCCAAAACACCCCCCTAAGGAGGGCTAACCATTCTTAACATGGAAGTTCTTCCATTTTAAGGCAATACATGGTGATGATTGGTTGGATTAATAAATAGTGACTCGAGAATGCAATCTAGAATTGTGTCTTAAAAAGTTGGCCGAAGATTGAGATGAAATACACATGGGATGATGGACTATTTGTCCCTTTGTGGTTGTTCGACACATTTGGAAAAATAAAAATAAAAATAAAAAGGTCAGTACTAGGGTAACCTATAGTAAGTTATGTAATAAGTGATAAGATAGTAATTTAAAATGTTTAGACACACATTAAAAAGATAAGTTAGAGTTGCTTTCCTCGCTCATGCCTTAAGTGCTTGTATAGTCTAAGAATGGGAATGTGATGATACCTATTAAGAGATGTGTTTATTTTTTCTCATCTTCATGAGAGGGTATTTTGGTTTCGCATGTGTCATGTTGAGGGTTTGGGGTCCAAAGTGACCGGTCTAGGGTAACTCAATGCTTGAGGGTCTGGGGCCTAATGAAGAGACCTGTCAAGGGTAAGTCAAGTAGTTTGACCATGTGATGACACTTCCTAGTATGTAGCCTAAGTCTCATAGATTTTATATTTTCCCTTGGTGGAGTATTTATTGGTAGTGTTTATTTGTTGGATGTATTTATTTTTGATGATTTACTTTCATTGATGATAGTTGGTGTTTTGTTGGTTGTTGTACTTTTTACATGTGGCTTTTGACTTGAAGTGGATATCTTTCATTGATTTTATCTCTTGATTGATGATACTTAATTTGTACTTAGTATATGTATGTTGACTTGGTATGTAGTGTTGGTATTGAATTGAATCTCTGTTCAATTTTGACTATCTTTTCTTCTTTAGTAGTTGTGTTCCCTTGAGGTAGTTTTGGCTATTAGGATTCCTTTCCTAGGATTATTTTATGATTGATTAGTCATATGTGGGTCATTCATTATCCTCCTTGCATGGTGGGAGTGGAAGCTTGACTAGGTGAACACACAGTCAGAAGGCAGTGACTTCTTACCATTTGGGTCCCACTCAGTTTGAGATATATTAGATGCTTGTTGTTGCAGTTGTATCATTATCATTCTTATTCTTATCTTGGAGACTTCTATTCAGTTGATGTATATATGTTATTACATATCTTGTATTTTGATGTACTTGGATCTATCCTTGCATACACTATGACATGTGCAATGGATGTTATTCTTTAGATATATTTTATTGTATCAATTGTAGTCATGCTTTTGCTTGTGAAAAGATGTATCTATTGTTCAATCTTGATTATGGACTTGTGCTTGAGATTTAAACTAATCAATATAAACTTCTTAAATGTGACTCACCATAAAGGAACCCTTGAGGAACATAATCTAAATTATAGATGCATATTTGTAGTTGTTGTGTTTGTATATATTGGTTTCACATTGTTATATATTGATATTGTTTAAACTATATAAAAAAATAGTTCAGTAAATGTTGTAACATGTTAGGTTAATTTCTCTTGGGCTCTTGAGCAGGTCATTACATTTCTATTAGAATAATTAGATATTTCCTAATTAACTCTAGTTTCTTAAGCTAAACTTTAGGCATCTAATAATTAATTCTTTTATTAATTATTTTGATGCAACCTAGGTTAGACCTTTTAGGGTTTTGATCTCCTTTATAAGGATGATCTCTCATTGTAAACATTCACTTGAGATTAATTCTTTTTTGATATTAACAATCTCTTTTTTGCTCATCAAGAATGTCTCACTTATGGATCTAGCAATTTTTGCCTCCATAGCTTTTTGCTTCTCTCTTCTGTAATAGGTGTTTTCATGCAAGTGATTTTTGGGAGCTATGGGGTTGATCTTTCATCAACTTCAACATGGTATCAGATATTCAGAGCTTCATGCCCCTATTCTGTTTGTGAGAGAATTGGCATCGGTTTTTAGATCTGTGGCTTTCAGAGGATTTTGTATTGGATTTGGGGGGACCTATTTTTCAGAGCACTTTAAGAACAAAAAAAACCATTGTTCAGGTTAGAGTGCTCAAAATTTCCCATTTCAATATCAAATACGTCTATTTTGGACGCTGTTGAAATTTGAGCCAAAATGTTTTTGTACCTAAGAAATTTTGACCTAGGCACACAAAATGAGGCAAGATATTTTTTTAATCTTTTTGGTTTTAAAAAAAAAGTTTCTTGCTACATGCCTTTTTTTAAGACATGGAAGAGATTTTTTCTCAAAGAGGAGGCATTGATTTTTGTTATAAAAAAAAACCTAGTTTTTTTTTTTTTTTTTGGGGGGGGGGGGGGGGACTTTGTATTTGGTAGCTCTACCTCAGCAGCTCACTTTCAAACATCAGCCAATACATTTTCCAATGCGAAAGGACTAAATAAACATTTTTTGTGGAGCCTGGATTGGTAGGCAACAATCGGAGGGTTGAACTGCAACCCGTACTCCATCTACGAGTTGGCTATTTTAGGTTGTGTGTTGATTGGCGATTTGATGTAGCATTCCAAATCCTTGGTATTTTTTTTGGAAGTTTTAACCATGTACCTTATATTGATGTTTTTTGTACCAATGGATAGTTACTGCAAACATTTTGATTGGAAAGTCAACTTTTTTGGAGTGCTTTGTGCGGTTTGTGTACATATTGGATCCTTTGTTCATTCCTTATGTCTTGCAACTATGGAGTTGTTTAAATAAAATTGTGCCAAAGTTAGTTACTAGGGGCTTTCTTGCCAATATCATCGGTGGTTTTTGGGATCAACAACAGAGCACCACCTTGGTTACTTTGCAACCTCAGCCAATGGGGACAGATCATGTCCAGTTGCATGTTCAATCAACTTTGCTCTTAGCAAAACATGGAAGAGTAGAGTACAACATTGATCTTGGAGTTAACAATTTATTTTGGAGTCTTCCTTGCTATTTGATATGTCTACAGACCATGCAATGGTCACAAGTTGGCTCTAGGAAGCTGTGGTTTGGTGGGCAACAAAGATAAGTTTTTATGCTATTAGCCTTAACCTCCCCATGCTTCCATTGGCATGTTCACCTTGCCTTCTCTTTTGGTTGGGATCTTGTGCATGTGTCCCTTCTTGCATTATGTGCATGAATTATGCATGCATGTTTGGTTGAGGACATAGACTTATGGAGTTCTTTACAGTTTCAAACATATTCAGCAATTTGTTATTGATTTTTTGGGTGACTGTCGATGACTTTGGCTTTTTTGAATATCATGAACATATGCATTGAGTTTGAAGTTTGGCTCATAGCATTTTTTGGCCTCCTTCCTCATGAGCCTACTTGTTTTTCTTTATTGGTCCATATCCCATGCAATTTGGCCTTGATTGCCACACTTTATTCAATGATTTATGAGGCAATTTATGCATTTGGAAATGCACCAATCAGCATAGACTTTGGGACCTCCTATCCTACTGTGTGTTTGCTCACCTATACCCATCCTCTTTGACTGCAACAAGCACATGGTGTTCCATGGTGTAGACCCATTGTTGGCATTTTTCTTGCCATTTACCTTCATTATGAGTGGTTTGATTTTTTCCTTGGTAGTTTAGAAATTTCTTTCCACCACAGGAGGTTTTCATGCTTTAAAAGGATGGTTTTTTGTGGGTGTGAGAGGTATCTCAATGTTATGATATTTCCTTATAACTTAGGCAGCATTTTTTTTCTTCCTTGTAAAGTGCACCTTCTGAGCTTCACCATGATGAACTCTTTATTTGGCCACCAGATTTTTCTTTTGCCACTGACTCTTTTATCGGCGATAGATTTTTAATCTCTATTGTGTTTTTGGTGGTCGGATGTTTTTTTGATAGGGGTCATTTTATAGGCTTTTTTTGCCTTGATGACCATTTGACCATCAAATTTAGGCTCATCACTTATTGATGTCATCGCCACATCAACACTGCATCACCATTTCCTATCACCTCGCCAGCCTCTATTTGAACCTACCTTCACGTTTTTGCTCATATCTTGGGCATATGGACTCTATTTTTGAAAACAAGATATCATTGAAAAGTTGGTTTTGAGACTGTCACAGTGGTATAGTTAGTTTTTAGTTTCGATGCTATTTTTATGGCTTTTTCTAGTATCAAAGTTTGAAGTTCCTTTTTGCACTCTGGCAGGCATATCTTGAGCATTCAATCTCTGATTTGAGAATTATTTACATCATTGGAAAGGTCTTTCTAAGCTCTTTCTAGTGATGTTGGTTGTTTTTCTAGATTATGCTCCAGGCACATTCTATTTAGTCTTCTTCCTTTCTGCATTTTGGTAGATATCTTGGTTGTTTCAAGTCTGAGGATCGATTTTGTTGGTTTAGATGATTTGTTATGACTTGTACTATTTTTTATATTAGTCTTATGTCTCTTCTAGTTTATTTAGACATGATTTGTATGCATTCTTGAAAACACACTAAGATAAAGTGTTTATCTACATTTGTATTTTTATTTCAGTTGTTTGCCTTTGTTTTCCTTTTGATTCGAGTAGTGTCATCTGAGGATACTTATGCAGATTATTGTAATCTTGGGATTCAACATATCTGTTACCTTATTATACATGCACTACTCTGATAAAATGCCAGGTGGGGTTGATGTTTTGCTTTTGTTTGCCATGTTCCTTTGTCTAGTGAGTGTCCCTTCCATGACATTAGCCTCATGATGTATCTAAGATTGATCACCTCAATACACACATATGTACTCTTTTGTGCATCTTGATTGTGGTTCCTTAACATGTAGTTCTTTTGGCCCACTTTTCTAATTGCATGTCACCTCACCCTTATCTACATTAGAGGGGTTCTTCTATTGTTTCTCATGCTTCCTTGGTTCAATTGATCAACTCTTCAAGCTTTGGTGTTTCATGCCATTTGTATCTTCGAGTTTAGTTGTTTGCCTTTGTATGCCTCCTGATTTGATGCAGATTATAGTCTTCTCTACCTGGTCAGGTTCTATTTCAGTGGAGGTTCTTTAAATCAGTAGTTACTTTTCGATAGAGCTTTGCAACTTCTATGTGCTTTAGTGATGTTTTTCATGATCATCTTTTGTTCCTATCTTCTGGGACATTCCCTAGTTTGGAGGATTCTTCAGTCCTTCACTAGTTTCTTTGAACATGTTTTCCATCTCTTTTTGGAGTAGGGTTTGTCCCATGTGGTTCTCTCTATTTCTCCTCTTTTTAGAGATTTGGTTGTGCTTGGGTACCTCATCAAGCCTTGTTTGTTGGGACCCATTTCTACTTTTAGTAGTAGTTTCTAGGTTTTTAGCTACTCCCTAATTTTATTTTAGGGGGGGGGGTGTTAGAGTAATTAGATATTTCCTAATTAACTCTAGTTGCTTAAGCTAAACTTTAGGCATCTAATAATTAATTCTTTTATTAATTATTTTGATGCAACCTAGGTTAGACCTTTTTAGGGTTTTGATCTCCTTTATAAGGATGATCTCTCATTGTAAATATTCACTTGAGATTAATTCATTATTGATAACCATATGGTTTAATTCCATCATTCTCTATGTTTAGATTGAGCCATAAGGATGTGTTTATATAGTAAGAATATACATGTTTACATAAAATGTTAGGCTAATATACTTATTTAAATGATTACGTATTTAAATGTCAAATCTCTTTGTGCATATAAAATATCATGCAATATTATCATGTTATTAATTTAAATAATTTTAAATCACAATTGACTTAATTAATAATATAAATGTATATAGTTAGATTAAATATTAATATCAATTTCATTTCTATAATTTTGATTTGATTTTTCTTTAAGTCCAATATTAATATTTACTTTTCCTTTAGTAAACAATGCACCTACAAATAACTCAAACTTGAAATGATAATATTAATCAAATTATTTATAGTTTCTATCATAATATTAAATATTCATAACTAGATGATTATATAATGAACTCCACTATAACTTCTCTTAAAATATAACTAGATCACAAATATATATTTATTAATTTATAACTCCATTTATATTGATAAATATATAATAAGTTACATCCAACTAAGAATCTTAAAAAGAACTAATATTTAAAATCCACTTATAACAAAATAATTAGTATTTATTTAACTAATTTTTAAAATAAATTAAATAATACATTTTTAAATTTTATTTTTAAAATTCTAAAATTATGTGTGTGTGTGTGTGTGTGTGTGTGTGTGTGTGTGTGTGTGTGTGAAATAAAATTATATTTTTATAAAATAATAATAAGCATACAATTAATATTTTCACATGCCTTTGATCTTGTGGAAATATGCAAGCATAATATACTTCTTGCCTTACCTTGAATGTATTCTTTTCCTCTAATTTTCTATTGTTGAAATTCTCATTTAAAAAGGCTTTGAGATGATTATAAAATATAATTTTTTCAATTTTTTTAAATTTTAATATGAATTTTCTACTAGTTGCTTAGATCTAGATTTTCCAATACAAATTTTAGCAGCATGATTCTAGTGTTTACTTCTCACTGAGTTTCACAAACAACATGAGTCAAATTCTATTTTCGAATGCAAGCCATAATCATTCCAAAGATATCATCCTATAAGTTTAAACAAATAAATTCCATCAATGTGGCAAACACGAGGTAGATAGATTTTCTAAAATAATTTCATAGAGGGATTCTCAACCCCTACCTCAATCCGACAATCAAAATTCTTGACAATCTGGTGAACACATGTAATACAAATATTCCTTATGCTTCAATATTCTTTAACTTCAAATCCCACTTTCTCTCCCCAAAACCCGCATCCTTAAATGACCAAAGAAAACCTCTAATAAAGAGTCCTAACCCTACTTAGAGTTTCTAACTTCTTATTTAATGAAAAAAACACTAACTTTATTAAATTCTATCTACTATTAATTTTTTAAAATTTTCATGCACACTTAAAGCATTTTTAATTAAAATATTTTTTTACTTACTTTCTTTTTCTCCACTTATTATTCACGCAAATCACTTTTAAACCTATAATTTATTATTTTAATTAATAATAATAATAATAAATCATTATTTAAATGCAACTCCAATTGAATCATATTAATTCAATAATTATAGTGAATCAATATTAAATCTTTAATATTTTCATTCCTTTTATCCAATTTCTCAAATTAGACTTTTAAATTAAATTTTTACAACTGAAGCACATATTTAATTAATTTCTAATTAATTAAATATCATCATATTTTAATTTCTCTTTAACTAATTTTCCAAATTAGACTTGCAAATTAAGTCTTTTAAATTAAAGCACATATTTAATTAATTTTCAATTAATTAAATATTCTTATATTTTAATATTTTATTTTTTTAATCAAATAATATTTAATAATTCTCAAAATTATATGATTAATCCAAATATTATAATTACATTATTTACCAAATAAATTACATAGCCAAATACAAATAAAAACATCATTAGCAAAACTAACCAAAACTCAAAATCAAACAACACACGTAAAGATAAACTCATGGGTTTAAAAAGGGTAGACGGTCAAATGCATGTCCTCCTTCTTAGGACAAGTAATTAGGATATGGTTCGGATTAGGCATAAACATTATCTCTCCATTATTACCATTGAGTTATTGTGATAGGGCACACTCATCTTGGCAATTCAGGGAAGTCAATGCTTGGTGCCTGCAAACCTATATAAAAGATGAGCATATATATCTAAGCTAAACAAGAAATAGTTGGAAGTGGTGTATCATGTAGATCCCAACTAGCACATGATTATGACTTCCTCTCTCAACCACATCAAGCATGTCAGATAAAAATGTAAAATAAATATGCACACCATACACATCTAAGTATAGGGTAAGTATAGTAGTAAAACATCATATTCCAACATGAAAATCTCATCATCATGAGAATAAAATAAATATCTTTTGAAGACATGTCATATGACATCATCATGAAGGTAATTTCATTAACTGACTAAGAGCAATAAGTTCATCATAAATGCAAGTATGCAATCACCACTAATTGATATAAATCACTTATTCTACATATCCATATATTGCATTTGAAATATTTATAAGAGTTGACAAGTTCATAGAAGGCTTGATAGGACTTAAACAATCAAATCTACAGTGATAGGAAATGAGGGGTATTATAGTTTTGATCACTTGATTATCAACAATACAACTTCTGACAGACTTTGGAATGAATGTAAAAAATGTGGCCTGATTGCTTTCTGAGGAGGTAGTTTCATTTCTAATTTTGATTTTTTCCTTTTTCTCTCTAAGTCATTCAAAGGTGAGTAAGTACTACTAAACTTCAAAATGGTTTTTTTTTTGCAAAACATTTAAATCAAAGCATTAAAGAAAAGTTTTTAAATGGTCCTACTATTTTTTCAAAGGCTTTGCAACCTCCATTTTTTAATGGAAAATAAATTTTGATCTATCAAAAGTGTCCTTACCTTCCACCTTACAATGGACTGAATCATCCAATTTTAATGTGAAGCACATCAACATTTCCATCTTGGAAAAAATTGGGGACATGTTGGGGGGTTTCAGAGGTTTACCAAAAAAATTCTTAAATTCCACCTCGATTAAAATAATGGTCAATTTTCCTACAAATAAAATCATTAGGCCTATTAATATTATCATGAATAATTCTATTTTTGACTTGTATCCTACCATATTCATGGGTAATATTCAATAAAAAATTACATTTATGAATTCTAACAAAAGAATTTTATAAAAATATATCCATTATTATAATATCAAAAGATAAGAAGACATTTCTCAAATTCGTAGATCACAAAGGCTTTGGTTTCTTTCATATCTCCTTGGATGTAAAAGAAGGAGAAATTCCTTCCCCATTTTATTCTTTAGATAATTATCTCCAACCTTCCAATTCTTCTAAAGATCATCTTAGGTGTCTCTTTATGAGGTCATCTCCAAATATTTCCCCTATAACCTATTTTGAATCATCCCATAGACTTTTCTTGGCTAGTAGTCAAGTTCATACTAAGCTTTTAAGGACTAACATGGATAAGCCCAAAGAGCCCTCTCTTAGGATTAAGGTTTCTACCTTAAATTTGGAAATGGAACTTGTAAAGCTCCTGATACAAGATGACCAAGGAAAGTCCCTCCTATCCAAAAAGGTTCTCTAACTACGGATGCAAATGCTAACTTGAGATCTAAGAATTTAAAAGAAGTGGATATCTTTAATAAAAATATTGAAAAAACATTTCCACTCTAAATGATTCAATGAAAGACTTAATGGTCACACATGGGGAAATTTGTGAAGAACTATCTACAAGACATTATTTCTAAAATAAATTCTTCTCTCTAGAGACCAATGTCCCTCTTGCAACTATTTCTAGGCTCGATAATCATCCACCAGGTGACCTCAATAATTGGGTTGAGGAGTGTGGTGTTATTCATCTATATGATGTTGTCCTTTTAGATAAAATTGTTGATATATTTATAAATTACCTATTAGCTATGAAAATAATAAAGGATGTCTAGAGGTACCTTCAACCTACAACAATAAGAGTGCAAATGAATGTCAACAACTATTCGATGCAGACACATAATCTATGGATAAGTTTCATGATAATTCTAGGGGTGTCCTGAACAAATAAATTGATCTAGAATATCCCAATTATAAACCAATCTCATATTCTATCCTACTAGATAAATTAGGTTTAGTAGTGAATTTAGATGGTCTAGATCACCTAAAACTAGCCAAAAAATAAAAAAATAAAAAAGGTAGGACACCTCTATTTGAACTCAAAACCAAGGGTGGCATGGATAGTAACCAATAAAAGCTTACTAATATCTTCAATGTAGAGAGGGGGAAGACGTACCCTCCTGCCCCCAACAAAGATCTCTACGTGGAATGTTAGGGGATAAAATTCCCCCAACAAACATAGACTTCTAAAAATAAGTCTAAAACACTCGAGTTAGATTCTATTCTTGTACATGAAACTAAATTAGATAAAAAATAGTATGATAAAATAATTAGAAAGCTAGGTTTCTAGAAATCATCCTTAGCCAAGTCCTAAGGTTCTTTAGGAGGATTAGTCCTTTTATGGGATCCAAAGAAGGTTAATCTTTTCAAATATAAATAGAAGTATTAATTGGATTAGTGCTAAAGTAAATAGTGCCAACAATAATCTCTCATTTATAATTATAAATGTGTATGGCCCAACTAGTTCTGGGGACAAGTTAGCAGTTTGGAACCAAATTAGTAACTTATTTTCTCTAAAATGCTCTAAAACATTTATTTCAAGAAGATACTTTAATGTTATCCTAGATATCTTGTAAAAGAAAGTGGGTAGAAATTTTGTATCTCAATTGCAAAAAGATTTTAGTCTTTTGGTGTCCCTAAATAGCTTAACCAAAGTCACTATTAATAATGATATCTTTACATGGACTAATAGAAGAAAACATTTTAGTTCTATCTCTGAGAAACTAGATAGATTCTTATTTAGAGGAAATCTATCAAGCTTTAATTATAATTTAGAAGCATAAATTATTAAACACTTGAGTTCTAATCATTTCTTGATTCAGATAGATATCTTAGAAACTTTAAACTCTTCTAGGCACCCTTTCAGATTTAAGAATATGTGGTTTGAAAATAAGGATTTCCTTACTCTAATCAAAACATGGTGGGATGGCTATACTTTGGAAGGAGCTAAACTGTTCATATTTATCTCTAAACAGAAATAGATAAAACTCAAATTAGTCAAATGGAATAAAGAATATTTCAATAATATATTCAAGGAGAAATTTATAATAGAATGTGAGTTTAAAAGTCTTAATGAGACTATCATTAAGGAAGGAATGGATAATGAAAAATATATTGAAGATAAAATATTAGCCCCAGTTTTGTTAATGTATGTAAAAGAGTCATATCAATTGTTATGTTTTCATTGATGTCAAGCCTCAATTGGTTAGACATTATGCTAATTCACTAAATTGCCATATCATTTGATTGATGAAGATGATTTGATTAATGAATAAGTGTATGATATTTAATGAGCACTTGAATGAGTTAGACTTTGATAATGTAATGTTGGTTTAATTGTTTTACAGGATTTGATTAAGTATTAAGATCATGTATAAGCAAGCGAGTTTGGTCAGTGAATGAAGGAATATAGTATTAATCGAGCTACTATAGCTATGATTGAGCATCTGGTAAAAAAGTGAAGGAACATAGTGTTAACTAAGAAATTTGATTGTTAACTAAGTCTAGTATTGACTAAGAAAGATGTATTGTTGACCAAGTAGGAACATGAAGAAAAAGTTTATAAAAGATTTAATATAAGGCCAACATTTGATGAAAATCAAGATTGTTTGAGAAGTTTCAAGGATGACGATGAAGTTAGTTATGAGGTCAATGACTAGATAAATTCAAAGAAGATCTAATGGAGAAGATTTATCAATTTTAAATGGAGCGCATAGTTCCATTTGGAAGTCTATTTCCCAAGCATCTAGATTCAACTAATCTAAACTTGATGAAGATCTAACAATTGTGATTAAGCAGAAAAACCTAGAAGACTCTAGAGGAGCAACAACAAATTTCTATTTAAGGGATGAAACACAATGTTTATTTTTGTTTATTTTTTTGATTAAAGTTGATCAATTTGAAGAAAGAATAAGGTGAACCAAGTAGAATAGTAAAGTGAAGATCAAGAAAAGGAAGTGATAAGTTGAAGTGTGAAGTGTGTGTGAATCATCTAGAAAGGGACTAGAAGAAAGAGATTGAGCAAAGTAGAGATCTGAATAAGCAAGGTGTAGTGCTAAAACCTAACATATTATTTATTGTTACTTTCTTACCATTGCAGTAGAAAAATATCTTAACCACATGGACCTAACATTGTTTTGAAATCCTATTTGATAACATTCTTTTGAATGTTTTGTAAGTCCTTTAGAGTAGGCCACTCTTTAGAGATGTTAAGGAGTGATAAGCTCTAGATGATTTTTTTTTAAAATCCTCTAACAAGGTCACATTAATAATGTGTATGTAACCTTTAACAAGAGTGGAAATATTTGGGTTGCTAGATCCTAGGTGGGTTTTGCCTTTATAGGGTTTCCACATTAAATACTTATGTCAAAAAGTGTGAATTCTTGTTGTGTTGCATGTTTCTTTCATGTTAAATGTTTAATTTTGCAACTTAGTATAAGCTAGATGATTACTCTTATACTTGGTATATTAAGGAATATTAAGTTGACAATTTGAAGAAAGATTGTATTAGTTTAAATTGTAATGTTAGATTGGGCTATCAGGTTAATATTCTAAAAGTTAAGAAGTTTAAGTTGGTGAAAAATGTTTATAAGGCCTGTAGGATAACTCATTATAATTGAATCACCCCCTCTCTCCCCTCAATTATCGAGTAGAAAAAAACTACTAGCTAACATTGAAGATATTCTACCTAAAGAAGATTTTTTTGGAAACAAAAATCTTGTGAGACTTGGCTAGCTAAAGGAGATAGAAACACTAAACTCTTTCGTAATGACATTATAAATACAAGAGTAGTTAATTGTTAGAAATGTTTATAATAATAGAGAAGGTGGGGGAGGGGGGTGAATCAGTTACTCAAGCTCTATATGTACCATTTGAATAATTAAACATTAATCACTTCATTGTTCTGCTTATCTTGTTATCGCCCAATCTCTACTATAAAAATGTCATAAACATAACTTGTATTGCATATTGAAAGTATTACCAAATGAAAACATTCATAAAAAATTCATCATTTTTTGATATGGAAACACAATTTGGTAAAAACCACCAACAACATATCACTCTTTTTCACTCTTTCGAAGTGAGCTCTGTTAGGAGCCGATCATGTTAAAAGTTACAATACACGCTATTAAATGTGACCTAGTTAGAGGATTTAATAAACCTATTAGGAGTGGCCTTGTAAGAGGACTTTGATCATTCCATTTAGAATGTCACCCTAGTTAAACGATTTACACAGACTGTTAGGTCTTCAAATGACTATTAGGTCAACTTTTACTAAAAGGATTTTATTACAAACTATTTGCAATGATAAAAAAGAAAATAATAGGTTTTATTTGTGTTATTACAAATAAAATTTGCTGGTTTAGATCTTAGTTTGGTCCTTATGTTGGTTTATTGATAAGCCTTTCACTGTCATCTCTAATCTTGATCTACTCGGAACCCTTCAAGCAATCAATCTACTATTCTCATCAACACTTGAGCCTTCTACTCTGCTTCACTTATCAACAACAATATCATATCTACAAGATTTTTTCTTTAGCTTTGCATTCACACACTTGTGTTCTTCTGATCAACCTTTGTTTGTATGTCTCTCTACATACAAATTGTTACTATTAAGTCTTCAAATGACTGTTAGGTCAACCTTAACTAAAAGGATTTTATTAAAAACTATTTACAATGATAAGAAAGAAAAAAATAGGTTTGATTTGTGTTATTACAAATCATTTTTGCTGGTTTAGATCTCAATTTGGTCCTTATGCTAGTTTACTGATAAGCCTTTCACTGTCATCTTTATCGCAATCCTTCAAGCAATTAGTCTACTCTTCTCATCAAAACTTGAGCCTTCTACTTTGATTTTCTTATCAAAAACAACATCATATCTACAAGTTTTCTACTTTATCTTTGCATTCACACACTTGTGTGCTTCTAATCAACCTTTCTCTGTATGTCTCTCTACATACAAACTGTTACTGTTAAGTCTTCAAGTGACTGTTAGGTCAACCTTTACTAAAAGGATTTTATTACAAACTATTTACAATGATAAGAAACAAAACAATAGGTTTCATTTGTGTTACTAAAAATTATTTTTTCTAGTTTAGATCTCAATTCAGTCCTTATGTTGGTTTACTGATAAACCTTTCACTGTCATCTCTAATCTTGATCTACTCGCAACCCTTCAAGCAATCATTCTACTCTTCTCATCAAACTTTACCCTTCTACTCTAATTTTATTATCAACAACAACATCATATCTACAAGCTTTCTACTTTAGCTTTGCATTCACACACTTGTGTGCTTCTGATCAACCTTTCTCTATATGTCTCTCTACATACAAACTTGCTCATACACACACTAGCTAGGCTTAGCTTGGACTGACTAGACACAGTTGTAAATCACACCAAATTATTTATTGTGTACCTCTTTAAATGGGAAATTTGTGCTTTACTATTTTCGACATCTACCGTAGATCTTAGGGTTTATGAACATATTCAACTTGATTCAATGTATTTGTCCATCTCCTTGATCATCCTCTAGAAACTTCTCTAAAATCTTTCTATTAGGTATTTACCTAATCACCTCCTTAAATTTAATGATCCAACTCATCAATCTTATCCTCAACACATTTTACATCTCCCAAGAAATCAACCAAGTTGGCTTGATCTTACAATTTCTTTGAATTTTTTCTCTTACTATCACTCGATAATCTCTAAATTCTGATACTTGGTCAACAGTGAAATACTTGGTTGCTATAAATCTTTTTTGGCTCAGCATCAACTAACTTTCTCGATCGATGCTAATGCTTGGTCAACACTAGCATTACTTGACACTCCTTAGTCTTTTACTCTTTTGTTTGGCTTAGCTTAGCTTTCTTAACATTAATTATTACTTTTATTTATCAAAATCTATCTAATCAAATGTCCATTATAACTTACTTTTCATAACTTCAACATTTCCTCTAGTTGCTATAGTTATGAGTAACTTTTCAAATCCTCTTTATCAATCAAATAGTTATAACATTTAGATTAGGTAGCAATATGTTTCATCCATAGATTTGACATCAATGACAAAACAATAATTGTTCCAATTGTAAGTTTCCAACAATCTCCCTCTTTGTCATTGATGGCAACATCTCAAACATCTAAATACTAGTAGTAGCAAAGTTACCATACAATCCAAAAGATTTCACTGCCATGAGTGACCAATATCCTTAGTTTCATTCTGATTATCATCCATGCAATTTCTGAAAATATCCTCTATCATCATTTTATATTTTCAAATTTCTCTTACATGATTCTCTCTCTCTCTCTCTCTCTCTCTCTCTCTCTCTCTCTCTCTCTCTCTCTGAGGTGTATCTTACCTCCTTTCTCAATAATCTCTCTGTCAATATGCAATCTCTCCATTTGACTTCTCTTAGTAATCTCCCCTTCGTTTATTAATCTCCCCCTCTTTCTGTAATGTTTCCCTCTTCGACAACAATGCCAAAGATGTGTAGCTCTTTCAGCTTCAAACTCTTCATACATATGAATTATGTAGATTTTGCATGTCTGGTTGATACTTGTCATTTGCATATGACTAATCTATTTATGTTGTATTGAAGTATTCTACCTTAGGAATTTCCCAAAGTAGTTGTATTGCACTGAGATGTAGAATGTTATGATTAGCACATGTGATGCAATGCACCTTGTCTTTTAAAGTCGCTTTTCTAAACTCTTTCGTAATGACACTACAAATACAAGAGTATTTATTAGGAATAAAAAATCAACTATAGTGAAGGGATCACTCTTGATAGGCCCAAGGACATCTCAAATAAAATAGTAAGTTACTTCCCTAATACATATAACAAATGTAAAAAATCTAATTGAAGTGCCTAGACGAATATGTTATCTTCCATTCCAAACCTTATAATGGACGAGGATAATAAGAGACTCAAAAAACCTATTACTATTGAAGAAGTCAAGACTACGATCTTTAAAATGCATCCTCATAAAGCTCCAAGTCTAGACAAATTTAATCCAAAATTCAATTAGAAATGTTAGGACATCATAGGTAAAGATCTCCATGAGGCCATCAAAGTAATTAGAAACTCAGGATCACTATTAGTAAAAGATAATAACACATTTTTAACTCTTATCTCTTAAAGGAGAAATTAAAATTCAATAGAAAACTCTAGGCCTATTTACCTATACAATACAATTTAGATTTTATTTCAAAGGTTATAGCTAACAGATTGAAAAATATTTTACCAAAAATTATCTCCGAAGAGTAGACTGACTTAATTATGAATAGATCCACCTTTGAAGGGATTGTCGTTGCTCAATAAATCATCCATTCAACCCAATCTAATTATGATTCTTGTATTTTGATTAAGTTAGATATTCATAAATCTTATGATAAAATTAATTGGTGATTCTCACATAAATTCTTAGAGGACTTTGGTTTCTCCAAAGAATGGATAAATCTCATCTTTAATTGTTTCTCAACCCAAAAGTTATCTATTTTGATTAATGAAAACCTAGAAGGATTATTTAATATATTTAACAGTATACATCAAGGAGACCTATGGTTGAAGTCGTAGATTGGTCTATCCAAAAAACTCACAATGAAGGGAAAATAGTTGGAGTTCAGATTGTGGAAAATACACCAAACATAACTCACCAATAATTTCTAGATGATATTATTCTCCTAGGTCAAAACACTAATGAAGAAACAACACAATTCAAAAATATCCTAAATAAATATATGGAGGCATTAGGAAAAAAATTAAATGTTGATAAATCATAAATTTTCTTTATCAATACTAAACCTTAAATAGAGCAAGAAATTCACAACATCCTAGGTTTTAAAGCTAGGAATTTTCTTTGTAAATACCTCAAAATTTCTTTAGATAAAGGCGATAGAAGTAACAAACTACAAGATGATATTATTACCAAAATCTACCATTAAGTAGACCATTGAAAAGGTAGATGACACTAGTAGTTTTATAGATGGTCTAGCTTCTACCTCTATCAATTCATACTAAAAGGTTGTAAGCCAGTGAGTTCCAAGCTTTATATACTATATCATTAGGTTTCTATCTAGGCTATAAAATATGACTCATTTTTGTACTCTTCTACTAGAGTAATTGGTATCCTTTCCCTTCTCTATATTATATCCCTAAATATATTAAAATATCTTTTCAACATATCATCTTTCTTTCCTCCTAGCGACATATACATCTTTCAAATTTGTTCAATAGTGGGCATATCCCTTAACCATTTAATTGAATCATGTCTAGGGTATTCTCTCTTGAAGTGAAATAATATACTTACCAATATAGATCTAAATTTTATTAGATGAACCCAATGATTATCCTTTATTTTTTTTAGATTCATCATTATCTACTCATATAACCATCTGCTTAGGTCAAGTGGAGCATTGGTGTGAATGATGTGATATGATCCATGTACTACTCTTTAGGTAATGTTGTTTAGTTTTCTACCAAAATAAAGTTGGTACACAATTTCCCTAGCAGAAAATCTCATTTCTATGTCTGGTACATCATCTATAGCCAGTGCTCTTCCTTCCTTCCTTGCTCTGATTATTCTAGCAACCTTGTCTAGTATTACTTTTCTAGTGTTCAAATTTTCTCATGTCATTGAATAAAATTATACTCTATATGACTTGTTTGGTGATTTCATAGGGCCTCTCTACCCGTATATACTCTTCATGTACTCTATTTAGTACCAATCTCACCTAGCCTTCCTAAAATAAATTAGGAATGTCTACTATATAATGTATTGTAGTATTCAATAGGTGTTTTGATTCCCTTCTCAATCCTCTGTTCACTAAGAATGTGTTGAATGCCTCGTCAAAACTTTCAACTCCCAATTTCACAATTTTACATCTTAAATATGCACTGACATCTTCAATGAGTAGCACATCAGTGGGAAATGAGGGCAATGCCACTATCAAGTTTTCTACATTTCCCCTTAACAAGAAGACCACATACTTTAGTTTATTAAATTCCTTGTTATTGATTAGATCAATCTTGGAAATCCTATTTACCATAGTATAGTTTGTGATTCTTTGTAACTATTTCCTTTTCCTTACTTCTATCTCTTCCACTTCAAGGTTAGGATTTTCTCTATAAGTAAAATGGCATGAAATAGATCAACTAGAGAGTTTGAGTTTTCAAAGTGAATAATAGATTAATTTAAACCTATTTATATCCTTCAACAAATAATTGTTAGGTTAACATTAGTTCTCAATGGTAAACGAGACACTTACCTACTTATCATTTCACAATTAATGCCAATGACCCATGCAACAATGATCATAATCTCAAGATTCTCCTGCCTTGATATAGGCTCCTTATGCTTGGTTCATGTACCCTTCTACCAATTTCAAATAGTGGATTGGTGTATGATGTTTTCTTTCACACACAACTCCTTCTAAGCTTGGACTATCTTAGTTTACCACATACATACCCTCAATTGGCGAACTTCCAAGCTCTTTAGAATTTTCCACTTTTCTCTCGTTGGCCTTCTTGCCCATAACTTGTTGAAGGCTCTTCTAAATTCCACTTTTTCCAATGGTTTTCCCTTTCCTTTTTCATCCAAATCATTCACTTGGGCTCCTCTTCTTGATCTTCAGTCTATACCAAGATGACCTGTCTTGCAACAATAATAATAGGTCATGCTCATTCCTCTCCATGGTCCAAAGTTGTTCCTTTGATCAGTTCCCACTTTGCAATAATTTTTTGTATATCCTCTATTCTCACAGGTTAAACATATAGGTGCTATGTACTTGTTTTTCCAGTTGGAACATGAGGTTTTTTGAAACTAGTAATTTACCCTTTCACTTGATCTAAAAACCTATGTCTTGTGTCCATACTTGTTACATAAGTAGCAATACCCATCAAATATTTTCTCATGTGTATGAGATCTACACTCTTGAGAGGAGTGACCATATTAGTGACATGTGTTGCAATACTTGTAGAAGGTATTATGTATTATGGGTGAAACCTTTTGATGCCAACATACATTTGAGGTGTCACCTACTTTACCATAGCAATAAAATGTGGGTTTCTTAGGTTTTTTACCTTTAGATGATATTTTCCCTTGTCCTTATTTGGGTTGATTCTTACTTTTAGATTGTTCACCTCTTTCAATTTTGTTGTTACTTTCATAGTTGAGACTAGATGTGCCCTTGGTCATCCGTTGAGCCTTGAATTGCATGTTTATTTTCTAGAGCTATTGTTGAACCTTTTTAGCTTCTCATTTCTATCGTTAGTGCTCCTTAAATCCTCAGTCAGTTTTTGGATGTTCTCATCCTTTTTTCTGGAATTCTTTTCAACCTTTATTTTTACTTCTAGTGCTTCCCTTAGTGCACTTTCTACTCTTTCTAGTGTATGTGTAGTGTCTCCCTTCTTTTTCTTTGCCTTGCTTTTTTTTTTGTGATGCTTATTTCAAATATTTCTAAAACTATGTAATAGGATTTCTTAGCCTCTCATTTTCTATCACAAGGTTAGAGATTATTTCCTCTAAACCATCTAGGTCACCTTATTCTTCTATGTGCTCAATAATCTCATAGCCTTCACTAAGTTTCCTTATGAGTTTCCTTCTCTTGGACAATGATTCTCTAAACTTCTCCTTTAGATCATCAATAGTGTCAAGAGCTTCCTCATATTGCTTTTTGTACTTCATTACTACTTCTTGATCTTCCCTCAAGTTTTTGGGCTTATAACTCTCATGGTTTAAGCTCTGATACCAATTATTTGTCCCAACCAATACTTGGGGGGGGGGGGGGGGGGGGGGGGGTTGGAATTTGTATGAACTCCAAAACTAGTTATTCTCTTAACCATTCTAAATATTCTTAACAACAACCACTTGAATATTAATACAACTATGTATATAGAGAATTATAATAAATGGACTCATGCAAAAAGGAAACCATCAATTAGAGGTTGAAAACCACAATGGGGATAATATATCCACTAGCCTTTTAGTGGAGATAAAAGGTTGTCCAATTAAGAGCTACAAATTTTTCCTTATAAGAACACATCCAGTTTAAATGCCTACAACCTATTAGGATTACAATAAGCATGTTAAGGCTACCTTGTTAAAGGATTTTAGCACTCCTTCTGAAAGGCACATGGTTAAAGGATTTGTCAAATGCTTACTACTCAAGTATGCTCGGTTAAGAGCTTACAAGATTATTAAAATGATTAGAGAGAAATAAAATGTGATATAGTAAATGTAGCACTCCTTTCCTGATGGATCTTTAGTGAATATGTTTAGAAGAATACATGATCTCCTCTTTCCTCATGGGAAAATTTAGTGATATACTTTGTATCACTCTTCTTCTCTTTATCTTCTTGCCCCTATCTACTCTACATGACTCAACTTTTAGGTTGATGTTTCCTTTTATCTTACTTCTCTACTCAACAACTTTTGTTCTTCATAACCTCTTATCTTTAAACTGGTTCATTACACTATCTTATGCTTATGATTTCTCTTCACACTTATTTGTACAATTGCTTGCACTATCTTACACACACACCAGTTCTTTCTCAACCCTCACAATAAAATTATTTATGATTCATGAAGTCTTTTTATATTTGAGTGTTGAAACCATAGAAGATTAGCCCACTCAAACCAATGAATTCAAAATTTGAGTTCTTCCATTATGTGATTCATGAACAACTTGTGACATCTACATCATAGAGTCTAGAGTTGTAGCTTTGCAAGTATACTATGTCCTTGACATCACCTCCTTTGTCCTTTCTATCTTCCATTATTCTATCAAAATGTTATTCCCATTTGAATAATTTTCATGTTTGCATCTTCCATGTCATAGTGATGGCTCTTCATGCTAACTTTAATAGTCCATGTCTCATCTTCATCTCCTATGCAGACCAATGTAGATGTCTATTGATACTTATGTTACAGTATACACTTCTTAACCAATTTCCAATCAATGAAAATACTTGTGGTGTGTAGAGTATTTACAATACCAACTGCCATTCTTTACGGTAATGAGAATGGTTGGGTCAATATTTTATGTACAAGAAGGATGAAGAATCTATTGATCACATCTTACTTAATGATCCTTATGCAAAATATTGTTGGCTAGAAATAAGCTTTAAGTTGAATTGGAAGACCACCTTTCACAACAATCTTGTAGAACACTTAAAATAATAATTGACAATGATTCATAAAGGTCTATATCAAAATATCTTTAAGATAGCTCCCATAATAATAACTTGGAAATAATGGAAAGAGGTACCATCTAATCATTTTGAATAAGGAAATACCTGCTATGGCTCTAGGAAATAAAATTGAAGCTAGCATTGTTGAGACTTTAAACAATATCATTAGTAAGAAAAATCAGTATGGAGGTATCTTTTCTATAATGGATGGATTCATTCATAAAAAAGGGTTTTGATTAAACATTCCTCAATTTGGGAAAGATGTTCAACAAGTAGAGAAGAAAGAGAAAATTGCAAATGAGATCCTCCTAAACCAGGTTAGTTCTATTAGAAATATTAAGGCAGGCTAAGTTACTGAGAGGGGAGGGGTGAATCAGTAACTTCTAAAACTTTTATCCCAATTGACAATTAATCCTTTATATGAATTTTGATATAATCTTCATGCATGAGAAATTGAAAAACATGAAAGCATACAAAACACTTTAACACAAGATTTGGTGACCTAGAAACCTTCCAAATAGAAAGTAAAATTGGGGTGGGGATGATACCCACAAGCTTTAGTACTACAATATAAATTTGGCTTGTTAAGGCTTACAATGATCACTTCTGATGATTTTCCTTGTTAGGAGCAATAAGGATTGCTAGGTCCACCTTGCAAAAGTATTTACAAACCTACAATGAAGTATGCACTCAATAAAGAGATTTACATAAGATTGTTAGGTCTACCTTGTTAAAGGATTTGACTAATCGACCTATTAGGATGAAACAGTAGATAATCTCTGATCTATAACTTGGTTTGCTGAATAAGATTCCTCTGAGTGCACAAGTCACCTTGTTGTGATAGATGAATCTTTGCTGCTCCTTATACTACTGTAGCCTCTTAAATCTCTTATGTTCTTCTCTAATGATTACATTACTTCCTTATTACCCATTTGGATGTGATACAATACATTACATATATATCAATCCAATTACATAATTACAAAGTCAACCACAATACAACTTTACACAAATATTACAAAGTCAGCCAAAGTGTAGAAATGTGAGCTCTGAAGACTGACTCAGTGAGGTTCTGATACTTGACATCTACTATCAATGCTTAGCATCATCACACACTCGGTAGATGTAGAAGCTTGATCCATATTAATCACTTCCAAGTAGTCTTGAACTCAGTTTGCACTGGTGACTCAGTGAATATTGTGAAACTCGACATATAAATTGAATCACTTGATTCATACTACATAGCTTGGTAAACCATATTACCTCAAGCTTAGTATAAAGTGAGTCTTTTGGTTAACACTAAGTAGCTAGATCAACACTAGGCTCACATTATATCAACTACGAACTCGATAATCACTGCACAACTCAATTTGCACTAGTAAATTTGGCATATACTGAGATGCACAACGTACACTATTGTTCATCAACTCTGTAGTAATTGCTTGGTTCAAACTAAAATCTATCCATAGGACTCAATAGCAATTGTAGGACTCAGTTAACATTGTTAACTATACAATATGCTTGGTATGAACTCACAATCTGAATAAGTGTATGTCACTAATGAAAAACATGACTAGAATTTCAACAATCTTCTCCTTTGACATTAGTGACAAAAACATTTATCAACCAGAACTAAATTATCCATCACCTTATATCTCCAACTTGATAGAGTATATTGTTTTTTGAGATTTTTCAAAATTGGTTTTGTAAAGGATACATTTCTGTACATGGTAATGCTTCCTCCATAGTATAATATACAATATACTATACATACAATATACATTTTCTTTACACTTTTCTTACAATCTTCTCCCCCTATCTTTTTACATCTTTCTCCCCCATTTTCTTTAAAGCATCTCCTTATAACTACTATATTTTCTCCCCCTTTTTGACATTAATGCCAAATATTTATGCTTATATTTACATAGTAATGCCAAAATGAGACAAGAAGTCTGAATGTACCTTTAGTATGAGTGCCAAAGTCTTGCCCCAGATCTCTTGCAAGACCCTGCAGGTATGCAATGCAACCTACACTTCTACTGATAGTTCAATTATGTGGTTTGAAATAGAGAAATTATTGTCATGGGTAAGGGTTTTTGAATATGGAATATGCTTCTGGAGTACATCCATGTTAGGGAGAATCATATTCTAGATATCTATCAAAGTAGATCTGATTCTGACCTCTTCTTTGAGTAGTTTTGCTTGCATATTTGATATAAATATGATTCTGTTGAAGTGAGTAGAGCTAGAACTCGGGTCAAGTTACAATTGATGTGCACTTTCCTTTAGATCTTCATCAATTTTAGATAATTTGTCCTTTATTTCTTTTGTGAAAATTGATGTGTCACATAATTTTCCAAAAAGTAATGATACATTAATACAAGAAGTTTCCAAAGAAGTCAAAATAGTAGATAAATCTAGTTGGTGAATGGCAATCTTTTGAGCAATAAGTTCTAAGACCTTTTTCTCAATCTTTTTCTTTGCTCTCTACAACAATTTATCCTATCCATTCAGATTTTCATTGTATTTCTGGACTACTTCTTCCAATTGATACAAAATTGGTTGAGAAGTATCAACCTCTATACATATAGCCTCTGCTAGAATGTTCTTTGCATCCTCAATGATCTTGAACTCCTTATTTCTTTCTTCTCTTAGTCTTTGCTTCTTGGCTTTCTTTTGAAGAATGTCACCAAAGGTTTGCATCTAATCTGGAGTTAGATTGGAGATGTCCCAATTTGGAATGACAATCTCCTCATCAAGATCTATTTCCTCCTCCTTTTCTTTACCTTTACCCAAAATTTTTGTGCTCAGTTGAGGCTTGGTCTCAACTCTCCTTACACTTATTGCATGTGTACTCACCTTGAATTGCTACTACCGATCTTTCACATATATTTTACATTACTTCACAATTCCTTCTCATTCCATGCATCATACATTTTTCATAGTTGATTCCATTTCTTCTATCCTACAATACATCTTACATATATACCTTTCAAACTTACAAAATTACAAGGTTGGCCAAAATACAGGTAAACGAATACATTATAGAGTCAGCGCAATAGTAAACAACTTGAGTTCACTAAACTGACTCGGTGACCTTCTGATACTCGGTGTCCACTACATTACTCAGCATCATCATGAACTCAATAGAAGTGAAGGCTCAGTTCATACTAATAACTTGAAGTAGTTTTGAACTTAGTGACCACTGGTGACTTGGTAGATGTAGTGTCACTTGGTAGATATGAAATACTGAGTTTACCTTGCTTCACTCAGTGAACACTAAACACTAAGTTTACCTTGTTTCATTTGGTAAACACTAATTCCATCATCATTCAGTTTGCACTGAGTCTTCTTGACACGAATTATCTACTCGATGGACACTGTGAAGCATGGTAGATACTGAGAAGCTTGGTAGACACTGCTAGACTTCACATTGTCTGAATTTGCTCTGTAGCCATTGTTTGCTCGGTGTAAACTATTGAACTACTAAGTTTACAAGGTAACCACTTGATACTTGGTAAGCATACATAATTGAGTAAGTGTTGTTACTAATGATAAAATGATCATAATGCTAATAGAAACTTGTAGTATCAGCTAGTAAAAAGGTGCCAACTGTCAAATCTCTCTCACTGTTCATTGTTTGACCAAACTATCTATTCTATTAGCTCTACATGGCCATGTCAACCCTACTCTAAAGCTTTTACTATCTAATTGAGCACTTGAACATTCTCAGGTATGTTGAACAAAATTGACTATAAGAGTCACTAAATGCTATAGGGAAACAATCTTTAATGGGGCATATCTCAAAGCCCGTACAAGATATGGATATGAATCTAGATGATAGAGGATTGTCTTGCTGAGCTCTACAATAACCTCTCTCACTTTTTGGAGATCAAATTCCATTTTGATTTTGTGGGCCCATCTTAGGTGATGCTAAAACTTGTAGTGTTAGCTAGTACAAAGTTTCCAACTATCGAATCTCTCTTTCCATTCATCATGGGATTGAACTATCTATTTCATTACCTCTTAGTGGTCAAGTAAACCCTAGTCTCAAGCTTCTCTCATCTTGTTGAGATCTCAAACATTCTCAAGAATGCCAAATTGAATTGACCCTAAAAGTCACTAAATATCATAGTACCAAAATACTTGGTGCGGCATATCTCAGAGATCATGCATGGTATGGATGAAATTCTAGGTACTATAGGACTATGTTGCCAAGACCTACACTAACCTCTCTCTTTTTAGAGATTTGATTTTGTTTTTATTTTGTAGCCTCATCTCAGGTGATGCCAAAATTTGTAGTGTTGGCTAGTACAAAGTTGCCAAGTTGAATCTCTCTTACTATTCATCATGGGATTGAACTATCTATTCTACTAGCTCAAGATGGCTGGGTAAACCCTAGTCCCAATCTTGTCCCATCCTTTTGAGTGATCAAATATTCTCAGGCATGCCAAACTAAATTGACCCTTAGAGTCACTAAATGCCATAGGGTAGCAATTTTGATGAGGCATATCTCATAGCTCATGTAAGGTATAAATATGATTCCTAGTGCTACAGGACCATGTAGCCATGACCTACAATAACCTCTCTCTATTTTTGAAAATTGGATTCCATTTTGATTTTATGGCCCCATCTCATGTGATGTTGAAACTTGTAGTGTGGGCCAATACAAAGTTTCCAACTATCAAATCTCAATCACCATTCATCATGGAATCAAACTATATATTTCATTAGCTCCAAGTGGCAGGTTACACCCTAGTCCCAAGCTCTTCTCATCTTGTTGAGTGCTCAAATGTTCTCGGTTACACCAAACTAAGTTTACCCTAAGAGTCACTAAATGTCATAGGGAAACAATCTTTGATAGGGCATATCTCAGAGCATGTGTGAGGTATGGATCTTATCCTAGGTGCTACAAGACTGTGTTATCAAGATCTACAATTACCTCTCTCTCTTTTTGGAGATTAGATTCTCTTTTGATAGGTTATTTGCATATAGGCGATCTTGGTGAGTTGTGAAGTTGGCTTTCATCAACTTCTATAGAAACTTGTAGTGTTGGCCAATACAAAGTTTCCAATTGCCAAATCTCTCTAACCATTCATCATGGGATCAAATTATCTATTTTGTTAACTCCAAGTGGCTAGGTAAACCACATCCCCAAGCTTATCCTATTCTATTGCATGCTTGAACATTCTTGGACATGCTGAATGGAATTGATCCTAGGAGTCACTAAATGCCATAGGGTAGTGATCTTTGACACGATATATCTTGGATATTGTATGAGGTATACATGTGATTTTAAGTGGTACAAGACCATGTTACTGAGACCTACAATAATTTCTCTCTCATTTTAGAGATTATATTCTATTTTAATTTTTTGGCCCCATCTCAGGTGATGCTGAAACTTTTAGTGTTCGACAGTACAAAGATGCCAACTATTGAATCTCTCTCACCATTTTTGGTGGGATAGAACTCTCTATTCTATTAGCTTTGGGTGGCTAGGTAATTCCTAGTCCCAAGCTTGTCCCATCTTGTTGAGCACTCAAACATTCTCAGGCACACCAAACCAAATTGACCCTATGAGTTACTAAATGCCATAGGGTAGCAGTCTTTGACAGGGCATATCTTAGCTCATACAAGGTATGGATGTGATTCTAGGTACTACAAGACTATGTTGCCAAGACCTATAATAATATCTCTCTCTTTTTAGAGATTGGATTATATTATGGTTTTACAACCCTATCTCTAGTGATGTTGAAACTTGTAGTATTGGCTAGTACAAAGTTGCCAACTATCAAATCTCTCTCACCATTCATTGTGAAATTAAAATTTCTATTCTATCAAGTCTAAGTAGCTAGTTAAACCCAAGTCCCAAGCTCTTTCTATCCCATTGAGTGCTCAACCATTCTCGGGCATGCCAAACTGAATTAATCCTAAGAGTCACTAAATGCCATAAGGTAGTGATCTTTGATAGGGCATATCTCAGAGCTCATGCAAGGAATGGATGTAATTATGGATGTTACAGGACTATGTTGCTGAGTTCTACAACAAAATCTCTCTCTTTTTAGAGATCAAACTCTTTTTTGATTTTGTGGCCCCATCTTTGGTGATGTTGAAACTTGTAGTGTTGACCAGTACAAAGTTGTCAACTATTGAATCTCTCTCACCATTTATCCTAAGATCAAACTGTTTATTATGTTAGCTCTAAGTGGTTAGGTAAACTCTAGTCCCAAGCTTGTCTTATCCTATTGAGCATTTGAACGTTCTTAGTATGCCAAACCGAATTGACCCTAAGAGCCACTAAAAGTCATATGGTAGTGATCTTTGACAGGACATATCTCAGAACTAATGTGAGGTTTGTATATAATTTTAGGTCCTAAAGGACCATGATTCTAACCTACAATAACCTCTCTCTCTTTTTGGAAATCACATTCTAATTTAATTTTGTGACCCCATCTCAAGTGATGCTAAAACTTGTATTGTTATCCAGTACAAAGTTTCCAACACCCAAATCTCTCTCACCATTCATCATGGAATCAAATTGTGTATTCCATTAGCTTCAGGTGGCTTTAAAAATGGTAGTCCCAAGCTTGTCCTATCTCTTTGAGTACTCGAATATTCTCAAACATGCTAAACTAAATTAACCCTAAGAGTCACTAAATGCCATAGGGCATTGATGTTTGATGGGGCATATCTCAGAGCTCATGTGAGGTATAGATGTGATTCTAGGTGCCACTAGGCCATGTTTCCAAGACCTGCAATAATCTCTCTCTATTTTTAGAGATCAAATTCAATTTTGATTTAGTGATCCCATCTAAAGTGGTGCTAAAACTTGTAGTGTTGGCTAGTAAAAAGTTGCTAACTATCAAATCTCTCTGGGTGGCTAGGTCAACTATAATGACCCCTTTTTTAATTTTTGACCTGGTATTCAAAATTTATTATAAGTTTAGGAAAGTCATTTAAATTAAACATGCCTTGGATCCTTATTATTATTCAAATTGAGGAATCGACCATTACACCTTAATTAATTTAATTTATTGAGAAAGTTCATCCTATAGCACCAAGAAAACTTCTCTCTTCTAATCATGACTATTTGGAGATGGTAGATTGACGGTGCAAAGGGTGCATGAAACAAGCTACAAGTGGTTCCCTGGAGGATACTGTTAGGTGCTCAAATTTACTCTGCCTCTCCCTCCACCCACTCCCTATTTGAAGATGTCATAATTCAGATGAGATGCAAGGTTTCCAAGTCTATAGTTGAAAATACATTTTAATGTGATAATTCTTAAAATTGTTGTAATTGTAATGATATCTCAATATTGTTGTATACATTATTACAATTTGAAATACTTAACATATGCTATATATATGTATGTATATATATGTATATATGTATATATGTATATGTATATATGTATATATATGTATATATGTATATATGTATATATATATGTATATATACATATATGTATATATATGTATATATATATGTACATATATATATACATATATATATACATATATATATATATACATATATATATATACATATATATATATATACATATATATATATATACATATATATATATATACATATATATATATACATATATATATATATATATATGTATATATATGTATATATATACATATATATATATATATATATATATATATATATATATATATATAGATATTTGCATTGAACCAATTTCATCTTATGCATTATTTCTATCACACTAAGTTGATAGATGAAAAAAATTATTATCATCAATATGTTATCCACTATCATGTACGTATAGCTTGTTAGAGCTTTTCATATAATGAAATCCATCAGCGATGGTAGTAATGATATGCGAAACTTGTAAATGCATTATTGAGATTGCTTATGAGTATTGTACCTCATGAAAAGTGATTGCAGTGTTGATTGGTTTGAATGTAGATATTGATTATCTCTCGTGTGTTCTGTGTCCTGTTATTGGAGGAGAGATACTACAGACTGAGCGCAATAATATCTGTAATCTTCCTTCTCTACTAGGTTTATGATGCCAATTGCAAATCTATTTTCTCTATCCTTTACTCCTTGATTTTTTTTTAAATATTTCATATATATCTTTTAACTTAATCCTAATTAATGGTACTTATATACCATGCACAGCCACGAATGTAAAGTCGTGATTGTTTTATATATATATATATGATTTCTTTTGTTCTCATAATTTAATAAGCATATTACATTTTATTCAGTAACATTTTTATTGATGTAGCATCATTAAATATTAGTAATTAGTAATTTTAGGGTTTTCTTTTAAAAGAATGTTTGTAGTAATTAGATTTAGGTTTATTAAGCATTGATAATATTTAGAATAGCAAGATGAATATATTTGGAAGTTGATGGTATTAATATATTTTGAAATAATAATATAATTTAATTGTGACGTTTATGTAGGATTTAAGTATTAATAATACTTATGACAACTTACATGCTATTTGTGATTAAAATGATTAAAGTAATGCCATCATATAAGTTTATTGAAAATATCAACTTAAATATTTGAACTTAATAAATAATATTTCTTGATAAAATAAAACATATTAATCCAAGTTCATTACATCAACCCATTAGCTCTGGGTGGCTAGGTCAACCCTAGCTTTAAGATCATCCCATCCCATTGATCACTTGAAAGTTCTTGGGCACACTGAACTAAATTGACCGTAAGAGTCACTAAATGCCATAGGGTATAGATCTTTGATGGGGCATATCTTGGAGCTCATTCGATGTATGGATAAAATTCTAGGTGCTATAGGATCATGTTTCTAGAACCTACAATAAACTCTCTCTCTTTGGAGATTGGATTCCATTTTGATTTTGGTACCCCATCTTGGGTGATGCTGAAACTTGTCATGTAGTGCACCTAGGTTGCAGCTCGATATGCCATCTCATCCAATGATGGAGACTCATGATAGAAGGTAAAGGGGTGATCATACACCTCATTTTGAACATGGCTTTTTTATGGTAATAAGATAATCCTTGTTTGTAAGGTCAAGAAACTTGAGGTCACCTATAAACCCAAGTTGTCTTAGTCCTAACGATCTTTTTTAATTGTTGTTTTTATCAATAAGTTGACTTAGTAAGTGTTTTGAGATTCATTACACCTTATATAGGTCCTATGTTACCAAAAACTACTTGGTTAAGTTCTAGGAAGATTTAGTGCAAAAATTGCATTTTACAATAAAATTCCTAACAACTTTTTGGCAATTTTAGCAATTTTTTGGAAAACATTGAAATCAACCATGTAACCAGTTAATTTACCTAGTAATCAATTAGAATGGATGTCAAAGGATGAAAATACCCTCTATGAAGTTAGAGGAGGCATAAGGTGTTGGTGATTATTAAGTTTTTTTTGTGTGGCAATGAATCACTAATCATGTTAAACTTGTATATAGGATCATTGAGTTATTGTCAAATATCATTACTCCCTATTTAGAACAGTAAACCCATATTTTTCCAGAATAAATCACCACTTTAGCTATATGTTATCATTTAATGAAGTTAGTGGAAGATATTAAGAATATTTTTGGTTTTCTTAATAGCCATTTCATGGGTTTGAAACATAATCACTTTCCTTTGTAAAGAGTTGGCAAAAAATTAGCAAATTACATGTTGTTGCAAAGAAACTATAGTCAAAAGATATTTGAAGATTGTTTTCACACATAGGATGTTGAATAATCTCTTGGAAGGATGGAATAGATGATAGATTAAAGTTTGTGAGATAGTTTTTAAGTGTTCCTTGAAGTTTCTAAGTTGTTAGTTTGAAGCAAGAAGTTGATTATAATCCATTTCTCAAATTTGGTCATTTTTCCCTTATTGCTTCCCATGTCTTGAATAGGGAAAGTGATCAAGCAGTTTTGTGAAATTGGATAGAATTTTGTTCAATGTTGTAACCAAGTTGGAAAGAGTCCTTGAAGACACTTAGTAAGGTGTGAAAGGTATTTTTCCTTAAAAGTGTTCTTGTTGGGAATCCACTAGCTTTTGGTGTGAGCACTCTGCATCATTTTGGATGCAAATTACATTAAAATGAAATACATTAAATGTGCTTAAAATTTAAATAAGAAAAACAAGATATATATTATGATAACCAATAATGTCATGAATGAACAAATATATAATATATTATGATAACCAATAATGTCATACATGAATGAACATATGATATATTATGATAACCAATAATGTCATACATGAAAAAACATATAATATATTATGATAATCAATAATATCATAAATGAACAAATGTATAATATATTATGATAACCAGTAAAGTCATATATGAACAAACATATCATATATTAACCAATATTGTTATAAGTCTAATAATTTCATGCATCAAATATATGTCATACATCAAATATAAAATGTTATATATACATCAAATGTGTGTCAAATATTTCCTCTAATTCCTATACATGTATGTCTATCCCTATATCTTCTCCTTGCCATGAGGGGAACCAAACAAATCCCTAGAGGTCTTTAGTCATTGCATAGAGGGAGATGATGGGGATGATAGGGTCTTTCTCACATGCTTGCTCATCCTCTTATTTAGGCTCTTCTCTAACAAAGCTGATACAAACAAAGTAGATATGAATTAATAATTATTATACATTAAAATCAAATATATGTACACACAAAATTAATTATTCTCTTATTGCCATCAAATAGTCACTTTGTACACCCACCTCAAAGGCTTACAGATGATCAAGTTTAACAAGGCCCTACAAAAATTCAATAAATATAATCACTTATAAATAATATTTTAAATTTTAATACTATTATAAATAACAAAAAAAAGTAAGAAAATTCTTTCATAGCTTGATCAATGGCTCTAAACTAGCCATCGCGGTAGTAACTCTACAATTAATGGATTGGGGGAGATTAGGAGGAATCTTGAACATCAAAAAATGCATTTCATATAATAAAATTTACATATAACATGAAACATGAAAAATATATAATCAAATGAATTAAATTAACCTAAAACAAATGTACCTCTATGAAACTCGTATCATGCCTAGGCTTAGAGTCTCTTGTGAATGATAATAGCCTAGTAGAGAACTAATGCACATGGATAAAAAATTTTGTTAATCCTTCATATGATTACTTAATAAATATATTTATTAATTTAAATGATTAAATTGATACATACCTCTTGACTCGTCAATAGGAAAGAAAATGGGGTCAATGAATCTATACTAGGGTCATCAACACTTTTACTCTGAATTTTGAACAATGTCAAGACATGTTAATTAATTAGTAATTCACTATACATATGAAATGTGATCAAATTATTTTATTATAATTGTAATTTACCTATTTTTCAATGCCAAATGTGTTACTCAAGAAATCATTAGTGACTAGTCCATCATCCATACTATCTCCAATATGACTGTTAAATGTGCGTAAGGATCCACATGAGGTGCACATGTAACCACAATGCAAAGAAGGCTCCTCCTCAACTAATGGATTGGTATAATGAATGAGGTCTGCATCAAAGCATTGATAGTCCCTAGAGTACTAGTCTCTACATGTTCCTTCATAACTTAAGGAATAATCACATGCTTACCTTGTGGTTTGACAATAGGTGTCCTAACTACATTAGGGTCACGATGTTCCCTTGGCCTCTCAAATAATGACCCCCCACCTATACCCTAAGATTCTAACATATCAAAATAATTGGGGATCTCCCCAAGGAGAAGTTCACAATACAATTTCTTTAAAAAATATATTGGAACCTCATGATTATTATAGGGAGAGGCATCAAAGACCATCCACCATCTATTCCAAAAGTTATTTTTAATATCATCATGTATGTACCAATGGATGGGGAACCTTTTAGTTTTAATAGTGTCTTGTTCTCCAAGCTTTCTAAACAATGCAAAAATGCTACCTTTTTTTGTATCTTTTTTTCTTACATCTTTATAAGATAATTTATTTTCATAATATCTTCTTTGTTCTTCCCTCTTAACACACCAAATATCCAACTGACCACTAAAAGAAGCTACATGTATCATAATAGACTCAAGGGAGGATGTCACTTGTACTCTCAAAGGATTGACTTTTTCACAAGTTTTCAACCTACCAATAGTTACTTCTAATTCATTTTTCCCATTTTCTATTTCATTCATTATGTTTTTCTGCATTCTAGGAGGAGGTCTTTCAATCGGTGGAGGTTGCAGAATTTGTTACTCTTCTTGTGGAGGGTTTTTATTCTGATTTTGTTGATTAGGCTAGGGATTTGGTGGTTGATTATTCACATTTCCTAATAAGAAACCAATTGTATTCTAAATAAATAAACAAATTTAAAGAAAAACTGAGAAAACCTACAAAACAATGTAAAAACTTATAAAACAATGTAAAAACATATAAAAAAATGCAAAAATAAGAGTAGAAAACATATTAAATGATCCTAATCTTGATCTCGAGTGATGAGGAGGCATTTTGAGGAGGTAGGACTTGCTGTAAAAATTGATATTGCACTCATTATAGAAATATTAGTAGAAATAATACCTATTGTAGCCAAAATTGATGTATTCAAAACTATTGAAGAGGGAAGAGTCTAGAGCTTGGTTGATGAAGTACTTGGCACCTTGGTCAATGATGTGTTGAGTTGAACTAGTGCAAAGATTGATTGAGTGCTTGTGTTTTTAGTGGTAGTCATAATCAATTCTACTAAGGCTATCTTTGTGCTTGTTGTTGTCACTATTTTTCTTGGAGAGTGAGGAAGTGAGGCAATAACCACTACAACAATCTTTACTAGGTTAGTCTCCTTTGTATCCTGAGTGTCTTCCTTGGTAGCCTCTTTCTCTTGGTCCTCTTCATCATCAATATTATCAAAATGAGTTACTTCTTCATCATCTTTCTCTTCATCCTTCTCTTGATCATCATCATTATCATCCTTGTCAATTATGATAACTGGAAAATCACTTTGTTTGTGAAGAAGACAAACATTTTTCCATGTATTTGTTGCATTCCTCACAATGTGCTCTATTTCATTTAACAAAATAAGACAAGTATTGAATCTTAAAGTTATTTTTTCTTCATTTTTCTTTAAAGATTCTTTCACTACCTTATTAGTTAGATTTGGCATAAGTTTCCTTAAGGTTTGTTCATGAATATCCTTTGTAGTTTTCATTGCTTATTCCCATCTTGGCTTGATTTTTTCCATTAAAGCATTGGGAATGTTGAGTGAGTTAATCAGGTGAGTACTTCCACTTACCCATCTTAGATATCAACATATCTTCAATTTGCTTCTGCTCATCAACTATTTTGATTTCATATTTTAATGCCTTGAAGTTTGTTATTTCAGAACCTAATTCCAATATTTTCATCCTTTCTTCAAATGTAGGTGGAGACCTCTTGAAAATTATGTTTGCCCCTTCTTTGTCTGCTTTCTTCCTGGAGGATCTCCTAGTGATTACTATAGTGGTTGTCTTGGTAGGCTTAGTAATGGTTACCTTGCCCTTTTTCTTTAGTGGCTCCTCTTCCTCTGATTCTTCATCCTCTACTTCTTCATCTTCACCTTTGCCCTTAGTTAATAGGAGAGTATAACTTATTTTCAACTTGGCAATCATTTTCTTGCCTTTGTTAACCACCTGAGGGAGCTAATCTCTAGTTCTATCCTAGTCTTAGCCTCATCACATGTACCAAAATATGTAGTCTTGAGGTCAACTGGTTCATTTATTAGTGCCTCAATTACATCTTTTGTTTCATCAATATTTACCTCATATCCTAGCGGTTTCACCCATGCAATTCTAGGCCTAATTGCCTAAATGTATACCTTATCACTATCCACCATAAAAAAAACATCATCCTTATAGTCCTCAACTAGTTTCTTGGGGATCCAGTATTTGCTATTCATTTTCTCCTTGAATGCATCAAAATAATTGTCCATGATACTAGTGTAATTTTTTCCCATCTCAGCAATGTATTCATTAATCTAATAGAGTCTTTGATTTCCTAATGCTTTCAATGTTCTTGTTTAATTGATTCAACAATAGCTTGATAAGGTCAAGTGAAAGGTTGTTCTTGACTACCTTGTATGATAGGTCTACTACTTCGCAAGACACACTATTCAACCTACTCAAACTGTAGATCTTGTGAGCAATTATATGTATGTCAAACTTGAGTTCCATATTAGTCACATTGCTTATTTTCATTCCCCTACCATCCCACTTAGCTAGGATTTTCTTTTCCAATTTGACCTAACCTAGGGTTTTAGTAGTTTTAGCTCTCGCCAACATTGTGAGACCATTGATCCTATGGATCATCTTCTTAGTAATCAAAATTGGTTGTTCTAACCACAATTGACCACTGTGAAAATGATTGAGGATAAACCTAATCCATTTCACTTGGAAATCACAAGGCATGTGAGGAATATGGGTTAAACCTTTAGCCTCAATATGTTGATGCTCGGGTTTCAATACACCATCAATGCATAACTCCTTGAAACATTCATCCATTTCTAGTGTACCAATATCTTGAATTTCACATTTAAAATGAGAATGCATATCTTTGATCAACAATACCTTAGGAAGGATTTGTGATTGTGTTCCACTTAGATCTAGGGTTTCAGTGATTGCAAGAGTGAGCTTGAAATTTGGTGCCTTCCATTCTACACCATGAACCAACATGTCTGATCCTCATCTCACTTTGTTGTTCATAGCTGCCATCTTCACTCGATAAGGTTTGAGAGAATTCAAAATCTTTTGGTAACAATTCTCTCAAATTGCTTGAATGCTCTTGAAGATTTCTCTACACAATGTGCTCTCAAAAGTTCACAGTAAAAATGACTTCGATTTCCTTCCTTTCATCAAAATTTTCCATAAATTCCTGGTACAAATGTTAGATCAAGTTGAAAAACTATCATCCACTTCACTTACATTGATTACTTAATAGAGTCTTCCATCATTGGATAACCATTTAAAACTTAGTTACTCCTAACCTTGCTTGGTAGAGTCTGTGACCCAACCTTACTAGGTAAGGAAGGTAACTTAGTAATAATAGGTACCTCTTACTTGGTGATCCCTTTGCATCTTGAATGTTGATATGGATCTTTTTTCCTATCAACTAAAACTGATTTAGATGTCTTCTTTAGTAGCCCAGTTCTAGTTCTCCTTTGAGAAATCAAGTGGAAATGGTGAAGTCATCCAATTCTTGAGTGATTTGATCATCATTGCTCTTACTTGTATTCTTAGTAGACTTTGGAACCCATTGCTGTCTCATTTTTTTAATGATGTTATCAGCTTTTTTCTTCTTTCCATCTTCTATTCTTCTAGTATTCATATAGTTCTTGGCTAGAGGACCAAGTTCTGTATAGATAAAACATCTTTTGTTAGTATCTCTTTTCCTCATGTGATGCTTTACACAATTCATTCCAATGTTTCCAAATTCTCCATAGTAATGACATCTGCACCAAGTGTTATAGTCCCAACCAAATATAGCTTTCACAATTTGTTTCCAACCAAATATGACTTGTGCCTGTGCTTCTTACATTTGTGACATTTACCTTCAAATTTTGGTTTCTCTTTGCATTCATTTTCTTTATGACCATTCTGATTATAATTGTAACATTTTCCATTAAATTTTTCTTTCCCATTGCTGCAACATTTGTTTGAAGTATGACCTATCTTACCATAGTGACTACAAGTAGGTTTTTGGTTCCTTTGAGCTCCTTGCTTGGATGTTTCACCTTCTTTTGTATATCCAAAAACTACTTTTCTTTTTTTTGTCTGTAATGACTTTTCTCATTCAACTGATTCATGTTTGCCACGGATTTCATCATTATTTCATTGGTTTGCCTCTCAATGTTTAGATCATTCTGCAATCTTTCATTTTGTGATCTCAGGTTCATGATTTCTTCATTTGCATTAGTGAACTGATCAATGAAGTCAGCTTGCTAAAGGGATAGGTGCTGAATTTCATTGTTCTTTCTTTCTATCTCTTCTCTTATCTTGTTTTTCTCTTCCATGACTTCACAGATTCTTACTGACTTAATTTCTTGCTTTCTTCTTAGTTTTCTTACTTCTTCTTGAAGATTATTCTTTTCAAATAGTTCTTTGATTGCTTCATTAGCTTCATCTGAATTGTTTGAATAGATGTCTTTAATTATTTCTTCAATGTAGAGTGAATCATTCATTTGGATTGCAAGATCTTTTCTTATTTTTAGGGATTGGGAGAGTTTCTCTTTTGCTTTCTTGAGTTATCCAATGGCTAATTCCAAATCTGGCTTTTTATTGTCAATAGCCTTGTCAAGTCTGAATACCTCCACTACCTTTGATCTTTGCTCAAGCTATTAGAATTTTCATTGAGAACCACAATGCTCTAATACCAATTTTTGGAAATATTAAGATAGGCTAAGTTATTGAGAGGGGAGGGGTGAATCAGTAACTTCTAAAACTTTTATCCTAATCAGTAATTAATCCTTTATATGAATTCTAATCTAATCTTCATGCACGAGAAACTTAAAAACATGAAAGCATACACAACACTTTAACACAAGATTTGTTGACCCAAAAATCTTTCAAATAGAAAGTAAAACTAGGGTGGGCATGATATCCACAAGCTTTAGTACTGTAGCATAAAGTTGGCCTATTAAGGCTTACAATGATCACTTTTGATGATCTACCCTGTTAGGAGTAGCTAGGTCCACCTTGCAAAGGATTTAAAAACATACAATGAAATATGCACTTAGTAAAGATATTTACACAAGACTATTAGGTCTACCTTTTTAAAGGATTTAATTGATCCACATATTAGGATGACACAACAGTTAATCTTTGATCTGCAACTTGGTTTGCTAAATGAGATTCCTCTGAGTGTACAAATCACCTTGTTGTGATAGATGAATATTTGTTGCTCATTATACTATTGTAGCATTTGTAATTCACTCTTCTATTATTCTCTAAGGATTAAATTACTTCCTTATTAACCATTTGGATGTGATACAATACATTACATATATATCAATCCAATTACATAATTACAAGGTTAGCCACAACACAAGTTTACATAGGTATTAAAAAGTCAGCCAAAGTGTAGAAACTCATGCTCTGAAGACTGACTCAGTGAGGTTCTGATACTCGACATCCATTGTCAATGCTCAACATTGTAATGTACTCTATAGACCTAGAAGCTCAATCTATATTGATCACTTCCAAGTAGTCTTGAACTCGGTCTGCATTGGTGACTCGATGAATACTGTGAAACTAGGCATATAAACTGAATCAATTGATTCATACTGCATAGCTTAGTAAACACTATTACCTCGAGCTTGGTATAAAATGAGTCTCTTGGTTAACACTAAGTAGCTCAGTCAACACTAGGCTCACATCATATCAACTACAAACTCAGTAAGCACTGCACAACTTGATTTGCACTAGTAAAGTTGGCATATACTAAGATGCACAATTTACACTATTGTTCATCAACTCTATAATAACTACTCGATTCAAACTAAAATCTATCCATAGGACTTGGTAGCAAATGTAGGACTTGGTTAACATTGTTAACTATATAATATGCTTGGTATGAACTCACAATTTGAATAAGTGTATGTCACTAATAAAAAACATGACTAGAATGTCAATAGGCTCAAGGTCAATTTTGATGGAGCTCCTAGAGGGAATATGAGGAAATAAGGAATAGGTTGTTCTTTACATAATAATAAAGGGAAAATGATAACCAAATTAGCTAAACCTTCATATAAATTAACCAACATAGAAGAAATTTTAGCCTTAACAAAAGGATCAAATCTAATTAGTGATTTAGGAATCAAAATGATAGAAATTGAGGGTGATTCCCAAATAGTTATCAATGCACTTAGGTTGGGACAAACTCCCAATTAGAAAATCCTATAACTGTAATAGCCCGCATCTTGTCTTCATCTCCTATGTAGACTTGTGTATATATCTAATGGTACTTATGGGATGGTACACACTTCTTAAGCAATTGCCAATCAGTGACAACACGTGTGTTGTGTAGAGTATTTATGACACCAACTTCCCTTCTTTATGCCAATAAGATTGGTTGGGTCAACATTTTATGTACAAGAAGGATGAATAATTTGTTGATCATATCTTACTTAATTGTCCTTATGTAGAAGATAGTTGGCTAGAAATAAGTTCTAAGTTGAATTGGCAGACTACCTTTCACAATAATCTTATAGAACACTTAAAAAAATGACTAGCAATTATTCATAAAGGTCTATATCAAAATATCTAGAAGATATCTCGCTTAGTAATAACTTAGGAATTATGGAAAGAGAGGAACCATCTAAACTTTTAGAATAAGGAAATACTAGCTATGGCTCTAGGAAATAAAATTGAAGCTAGCATTGTCAAGACTTTAAACAATAACATTCGTAAGAAAAATCACTATGAAGGTATCTTTTCTATAATGGATGTAATCATTTGTAAAAATTGATTTCAATTAAACAATCCTCCTCAATTTGGGAAAGAAGGCCCAATAAGCATAGAAGAAAGAGAAAATTGCAAATGGGATACTTCTAAAGTAGGTTGTTTCTTTCATAGAATTCTAGAGGAAATCTGAGGAAAGAGACAATATGGATGATATTTTATGCTTGAAAACCCCAAAGGGTTCCCAAACATAACAATATTGCTAGATACCCTTTCTTCTTTTCCTCTGTATGACATGGCTATCTTGGTAAACAAACCTAAGATATATAAGCCACACCACTTTATATAATTATCAATTGTTTTGCTTCTAGGTTGTCTATTTCTCTCCTTTCCTTAGGACCTCTTGTTATACAATTGACCTTTTATCCTTTTTACAATATTTGAACATCGTTAGGTCTCTCCTTCTTGATTTGCAATAGCTTAGGATCTATTATGATGACCATTTCTTCTTGCTATTTTAGTCATCCTATAGATATCTCTTTAATTCCTTCTTTCCTTTACTTAAATGTATATCACCTCTTATACTTAGTGTTATAGTTGAGTTTAGATTCAAGGAAGATTAATATTGCTATCCAAATCATTTTGACTCTTTCTTTGAGTTGATAAGATTGCTTGAGTCCCTTTTATCTTTCTTAGGTGTATGAAGATCTCTATTTTTGTTCCCTAATGATTATTTGTTTTCTAGTTGTCTTATGCTTTTAATCTCAATGATCTTCGTAATGTTGGATGCTCTCCCCTTTTGTTAGTGTATCATGAGAACATAAAGTTTCTTAGGATACAATAATAAGGGGGAAGTATCCTTTCTTAAGACTTATAATCTTCCTCTCATTTTATGTTTTTCTATTATTCATATATTAATCGTTTTGAAGGTTTTCTATCATCTTTTTTCTAATTAGTATTAAGGATAACACGTTACTGTATAACACATTATTAACATATTTGAAAATCTCTTATAATTATAGGAATGTATTTGCATTTTTAGGAGAGATGAAAAAAAATTAACAAGTAATTTTATAAAAAATAGATAAATATTGGTTTAAATAAGGAAGGCATGAATTAGCACTACTAGAATAGGATTAATTTATAAATCAATCAAAGATAAAGACAAACCAAAGTAAACTACGTGATTGATAATATTAATACTTTGTCAATTTTTTCGTTTAATCTTACCTGACATATCTCAATAGTCACTAGAAAAATTCTTATCCCTTAGGTTGAGTCCCTTCATCTTCCATAAATACTTCTATTTATATAAGAAGCTTTAGAAGGTCTTCAATAGGTTTTGATAGCCCTCATTTTAACTATGCTAAAAAGTTGATTTTTATTGTGAAAATAATATGAAATTGTTTTGCATTGTTAGGATTTTGTGTCTCATTTATTTTCAGTTTTAAATAGAACCCTAGCCATGCTATTTTACCTAAGTCAAATAGTGAAAATCTTGTCTTAGGGGATTATTTTGGTATCATAGGGTTGTGTTTTATCTTTCCATGAAAAATCTTCATCAATATTGCAACCTTTCTGCCTTTATCCTAAGTATTTTTCAAGCAGGAGATTTTATATTTTTCAAATTATAAAGCTCCAATCTCATGATCATGGCTTTGGCATCTAGTTGCAAGCTCACATTTTCTTTCTCTCAATGTTACAACATAAGGGTTAGCGGAGGATCGTAAAGTGGTGTTTTAAATTCCCCGATGTTAAGATATGCTATGGTCATAGTATCATAAATGAAATAGAAAAGTTTCCCCATTTTATGATTTTCCTTTGTGTCATGTCATTGTAAATTTTGATAGAAGATTTTAAATCATGGTGCATGATGTTACGACAAATAGGAAATCAAAGGATCATAAAAGGAAAAAGGAGGGATCATGAGTCATGACCATGTGATAAGTGGCTTATCGTAGGATCATAAAAGTGTGAGAACATACGGAAGAAGATAAAAGGCATCAATCCTATGATAAAGAGGTGATCGAGGCATAGTAATAGTCTTTGTAAACTATTCTGATGGTATGCTAAAGCCCTAGTCGTAAGATCAAGGAATAAGATTTTGAAGATCACGATGCTTCAGGATTGATGATCGTAAGATCATAAGGCAAAAAATGACAAATAAAAATTGCAGTTTAGTGTTAGAGAAGTGACATGTTGATGCAGGAGCATCTTGGGTTTCCTTGTAATCCTACACCTTTTGTTCATTTTGCCAGTTGCTACCAAGTTTCCAGTTACTACCAAGTACCAGTTTCCAGTTATTGTCGAGTGCTAGTTTCCAGTTACTACTGAGTTCTAGTTTCTAGTGTGTGTCGAGTTCCAATATGTGTTGAGTTGTCTAGTGCATGCTGAGTTATCCAATATATGCCAAGTTACCCAGTATATGCCGAGTGACCCTTCATGTGCTGAGTTCTCCTATTTATGCCGAGTGTCAGTATTTGGACGTGAATTCTGTGAGCCGACTTGCAGAATTTATTTTGATCGCAATATTTATGTTAAGATCTTTTCTTGGGATGTGTCTAGACCATTCTTAGGTCAACCTTCCTCTTATGTAATGTTCTAGAATGTTTTGTAAGTTGTTTTGGAAAGTATAAATAGGGTGTTTTGGCTTAGAGTTAAAGGAGATTTTGGAGAGTTAAGAAAGGGAAGTCATAGGTGTTAGTAAATGCAAATTTAAATATGGATTATGGATCAAGAAGTTGTATATTTGTAATTGGTCATAACCCAAAAGGCCTTACAGATGGGCATGTATGAAGATGTTTTGATGAATCAATAAAAGTATTTCACTCTTCTTCCTCCTTTGGTTGCTATTCCTTGTGTTTACTTCTATTGTGTTAACTCTTGCAGGGTGGTTTGGATACCTGGGTGAGCCTTTGGCCCTAGTTATTCACTACATTGCTTGGGTCAATTGGTATCAGAGCTTGAGGTTCATCCTTGTGGAGATTGGATCATGTAGAACCCTGATTTGGATTTGGTTGTAGGGTGCTAGATCTGTGGATTTGACCTATAACTTGCAAAGGGTTATGATCTTGCAAGAACCTAATTTGTAAAGATGGTTCATGGTAGGAGAAATGTTAATGATGCTATATTGGATTAGTTGAGACAAATTATAGCTAGATTAGATGATGTGGAGATAGCCCAGAGGAGAGGAGCACATCTTGATGATGTAAGTGATGATGAAGTAGCAACATTGAACCATGACCCATAACCTGAAGAAGATTGAGATGAGGAAAGATTGTTGTGAGTGTTGTCTAGGGAAAATTCAAAGCATGCTATAGAAGTTGTTCCTTATGATGGAAAATTGGATATCAATGTTGTGCTAGATTAGATCTCTGATAGGGAGAAGGATTTTGAGTATGAAAACACTTCTGATAATAGAAAGGTGAAGATTGCAATCACTAGGTTGAAAGGTCATGCATCACTATGGTGGGAACATTTTTCCAAACTAATAGACAAAGGAGAGGAAAGGAGAAGATCAGAACTTGGCCAAAGATGGTGAACAAGGTAAAGAATAAATTCCTCCCTGCTGATTACTAGGTTAGCTTGTTGAGAAAGATGCAAAACTGAAACAAAAAGACATGACTATGAAATAATATATCGAGGAATTCTATAGATTGGACATCAGATCTAGACATGTGGATGATGATGTTGAGAAAATTGCAAGGTACATTAATGGATTGAGATCTAGAATTCAAGATGAAATACGTTTTGTAAAGTTGGAAAGTGTAGAAGAAGCATATCAATATACCTTGAAAGCTAAGGAGATCTTGACAAAGAAACATGAACAAAGACACAGAGGTAGAGGTGGTAGATTCTAGAGAGGCAGAGGTAGATCCTATGGTGAAGGTGGTAGATCTGACAATTTTGTGTAGGATAAAGGTAAATCTAAATGGAAGAATAATGACAAAGGCAAGAATGAATGGAAAAGTGGTAATTCTTACCAAGAGGCACTAATTCATATTGAGGAAGAGGTAATTCCTATTCTAGAGGAGGATTTCATGGTAATTATTTCAGATGTGGTAAAGAGGGACATAGATCTTTTGAATGTAGATGCTCTAAAAGTAGGCAAGGTAACAGAAATGTTGTGATTCAAGGAGATGATGAGGGTTCACTGAGTGGACTTGAGGCTGGAGAAAATCTAATGGTGAGAAGAACCTTATGTAATAAGGGAAGTGATGAGGAACCTATTTTATGGAGAAGTCTTTTCAAGACAACATGTAAGATGGCTGGGAAATGCTGCAAAGTGATCATTGATAGTGGAAGTTCTACAAATCTAGCATTAGAAGAGTAGGTTACCAAGTTGTAGTTGTAGAGGCTGAAACATACCAAACCTTATCACGTTTCATGGATCAAAGATGAGCATAAGATATTGGTAAGTGAGCAATGCCTTATTAAGTTCAAAATTGGACATTACTTTGATAAAGTTTTGTGTGATATTATGCCCATGGATTGTTGTCATATTTTGTTGGGTAGACCTTGACAATATGATAGATATGTTGTACATGATGGAAGATTGAATCAATATACTCTTTGGGTAAATGGGAAGAAACAAACATTGTTGTCTTTGATTGAAAGTCCATATGAGGTCATTTGTACTACAATAAAAGTTTGCATGGTTAATGGGAAACAATTTATAAAGGAAATGAAAAAGAATCAAGTCTATTTTGCCATAGTTCCTAGAGGATCGAGTGTTGGTAGTAATGAACGAGTGATAGTAGATAGTGATAGCCAAGTACCAGTAAAAATTATAGAATTTTTGAATGAGTATAAAGACATTATTGCTGATGATATTCCTGATGGTTTACCTCCAATAAGAATTATAAGTCATTGTATGGATTTGATTCCTAGAGCTAGTTTTTCAAACAAAGCACCATATAGATTGACACCTACAGAGAATGAAGAACTTAATAAACAAGCACATAAGTTATTGTTGAAAGGTTTGATCAAAGAAAGCTTGAGTCCATGTGCTATACCTACTGTATTAGCACCCAAAAGGAATGGAGAATGGAGAATGTTTATTGATTCTAGAGCTATTAACAAGATCACAGTGAAATATAGGTTTCCTATGCCGAGGATGGATGACATAATGGATTGTTTGAGTAGAGTAAAGTATTTTTCCAAGATTGATTTGAAGAGTGGCTATCATCAGATTAGAATCAGACAAGGTGATGAATGGAAGACCACTTTCAAGACAAATGATGGTTTGAATGAATGGTTGGTTATGCCTTTTTCTTTAACTAATGCACCTAGTACTTTCATGAGGTTGATGAATGAAGTTCTGAAAAGATTTTTGGGTAAGTTTGTGATTGTTTATTTGGATGATATTTTAATATTTATTAAGACTAAGGAAGAACATCTTAAGCATATTAGACAAGTATTATAGAGGTTGAAAGAGGAAAAGTTGTTGATTAATCTGAAAAAGTGTTCTTTTATGCAAGAGGAGATTGTGTATTTGGGATTTGTGATTTCAGCTAATGGATCCTGAGAAGGTTAAAGCAATTTTGGAATGGCCTACACTTGAGAATGTGGGTGAGGTAAGATCATTTCATGGTTTGGCTAGTTTTTACAAAAAGTTTATAAAGAATTTTAGTGTTGTTTGTAATGCTATGACTAAGACAATGAAGGGAGATAAAAAGGAATTCAAATGGACACATAGAGCTGATAAGAGTTTTGAGACTTTGAAACAAAAGGTTGCTGAATTACCTATATTATCTTTACTTGATTTTAACAAAGTATTTCAAGTTGAATGTGATGTAGGTGGTATGCAATAGGAGCTGTATTAAGTCAAGAAGGTAAGCCTCTTGCTTTCTTTAGTGAAAAGTTGAATGATGCTAAAAGGAAGTATTCTATGTATGATCAAGAGTTTTATGCTATTGTTCAAGCATTGAAGAAGTGAAGACATTATTTGATTCCTAAGGAGTTTGTGTTGTATACTGATCATAAAGCTTTACAATACTTGGGAAGTAAACATAAATTGAATCAGAGACATATGAAGTGGGTTGAGTATTTGCAAAGTTTCACATTTTTTATTAAGCATAAGAGTGGAATTACTAACAGAGTTGCTGATGCATTGAGTAGAAGATGTTCTTTGTTGACTAAAATGAAGGTTGAAGTTCTTGGTTTTGATGAAATGAAAGAGTTGTATGATGCTGATCTTGATTATTCTGAGGTGTGGAGAGAGTGGAGAACACCAAATCTAATAGATCACATAAGTAAGTATGATGAGTATTTCATTCAAGAAGGTATGTTGTTCAAAAGTATTTAGTTGTGTATTCCTAGAAGTTCTATGAGGTTGAATCTGATTAAGGAAAAACATAGTGATGGATTAGCTAGACATTTTGGAATTGATAAGACATTGAGTTTGTTGAAAGAGAAGTATTATTGGCCACAAATGTATAAGGATGTTTAGAAATTTGTAAAGAATTGTGGAGTTTGTCAAGTTGCAAAGGGGGTGAGTCAAAATACTGGTTTATATACACCTATTTCTGTTCCTGAGAAACCTTGGACTGACATTAGTATGGATTTTTTTCTTGGATTGCCTAAAATAGTGAAAGGGTATGATTTTATATTTTTTGTAGTGGATAGATTTTCTAAGATGGCTCATTTCATACCATGTAAGAAGATATCAAATGCTGAGCACATTGCTAAACTTTTCTTTAAAGAGATTGTGAGATTGTATGGATCACCAAGAAGTATTATCTGAAACAGAGATAGTAAGTTTGTTTGTTATTTTTGGAAGACTTTGTGGAAGAAGATGGGTACTGAGCTAAAGTTTAGTTCTACATTCCAACCATAGATAGATGGATAGATAGAGGTTGTGAATAGAAGCTTGGGCAATTTGCTAAGATGTTTAGTTGGGAATAAGCCAAGTAATTGGGAGATGGTATTGGCACAAGTTGAATTTGCATATAATAATTCTGTGAATAGGAGTACATGGAAGACACCTTTTGAGATTGTTACTGGAATGCATCCTAGAGGTATATCAAATTTGAGAGATGTTGTTGGTGAAGAAAAGAGAAGCATTGCAGGAGAAGAATTTGTTGATTTTATGGAGTCTTTGCATAAGGAAGTGAAGTTGAAGTTGGAACAAAGTAATCAGAAATATAATGAGAGTGCTAACAAGTCTAGAAGACATCATGATTTTGAAGTTGGTGATGAGGTGATGGTTCATTTGAAGAAAGGAAGATTCCCAATTGGAACATACAGTAACCTAAAGATGAGGAAGTTTGGACCTTGCAAGATCTTGAAGAAGTTTGATAGTGGTAATGGGTATGAAGTTGAGTTACCCGATGACATGGATATATCTCTTGTATTCAATATTTCCAATTTGTATAAGTATCATGAGTTAGATGATGAAGTTGCTGTATTAGAAGATTATCCTAAGAAGAAGATTGAAGAAATTGAATAGATATTGGATCAGAGAGTTGGTAAGAACACAAGAGGAAAAGATTACTATGAATATTTGGTGAAGTGGAAGAACAGACTTATTGAAGATGCTTCATGGATTTCTCAATTTGAGTTGGATTCAGCTTAGGTTATGACATCTCAATGATTTAGGAGATTCATTTCTCCCAACCCTAGTTGTCTGATGTAAGAGCATCTTGGGTTTCCTTGTAATCCTACACCTTTTGTTCATTATGCCAGTTACTATCGAGTTTCCAATTACTGTCAAGTGCTAGTTTCTAGTTACTTTTGAGTGCTAGTTTTGAGTTACTGTCAAGTGCTAGTTTCCAAAGTGTGCTGAGTTCTAGTATGTGTCAAGTTTTCTAGTGTGTACTGAGTTATCTAGTATATTTTGAGTTACCCAGTGTATGCCAAGTGACCTTTCATGTGTTGAGTTCTCCTATTTATGCTAAGTGTCAGCATTTGGACATGATTTCTACGAGCTGACTTGCGAGATTTATTTTGATCATGATATTTATGTTAAGATATTTTCTTGGGATGTGTCCAAACCATTGTTGGGTTGGCCTTCCTCTTATGTAATGTTCTAGAATGTTCTGTAAGCTATTTTGGCAAGTATGAATAGGGTGTTTAGGCTTAGAATTAAAGGAGATTTTGGAGAGTTAAGAAAGGGAAGTCATAGGTGTCTATAAATGCAAATTTTAAGTTGGATCATGGATCAAGAAGTTGTATATTTGTAATTGGTCATAACATAGAAGGCCTTATAGCTAGGGATGTATGAAGATGTTTTGATGAATCAATAAAAGTATTTCACTCTTCTTCCTCCTTCAGTTGTTGTTCCTTGTGTTTGCTTCTATTTTGTTAACTCTTGTAGGGTGGTTTGGATAGCTAGGTGAGCCTTTGGATCTAGTTATTCACTACATTGCCTATGTCATGTGTGTCCTATCCTAATTAGTCAACGATGCAACATATACAAGGTGGATGTCACATCAAGCTAGTGGGATTAGAGATGTCTTTCCATAAGTTTCCAATTTGACAGATGTTGTTTTTCGATCTTATGACAAGTAGTGTTCCATAAGATCTCAAGGATAGTGAAAAGATGTTATGATGTTACAATAGGTAGTGTGTTGGAAGATTGTAAAAGTGAAAGTTGATGCCAGTGATGTGACGATAAAGAGAGGTGAAAATTTCTTGTAATATCATAGGGGTGAGAAGGATGACTGGCGATGTTATGAAATGGTTAGTTAAACCGCAATCATAGTATCATAAGGTGAAGGAAAATGAGATAAGATGCCTTGCTAGTAAGTATAAGATGCCTATCATAAGATCATGAGGAATTTAAAGGAAAGCTCTGATGTCATGGTAACTAGTATATCATGAGATAGCAGAGACTTTTTTCAAGATCTACGATAGTGCAATAAGGGTTTTGATTTCATGAGATTGTAAGATCGTAGAACAAATGGTCCATGCTTAAGATATTATGAAGGGTTTTGACTCTTGTGTTAATTATAAGATCATAAACCCTAATTTGACATGAAATATGTTTTCTATTTTTTGAGCTAGAAATGATAAAGGGCTCTCAACCAATGTGATTAAAGCAATATACAGAAAAGTGTAACATTGGATAGTAATGATGACGCTCCCCTTAGATGATAGAATAAGATGACTTTTAAGGATCGAGCATGTTGAAAATTAATGCAAAGGGACATTGATGATGTACACTAAATTATAAAGAAATTTTGTTGATTAGTTGCATTTTACCATTCACAAAGAGAAGAAAATCTAAGTAGTTGTAGAGCTTCCAATGTGTGCAATTTCTCACTTTCAATGCCAAGATATAGTTTTTCCAATGCTTTCAAGCTATTTCAAAATGTCTAATAAGGAGGTTGAAGAGATTCAGGTGGCAAACATGGAAGTTGTAGAGACCTCCACTTCTAAGGGGGGAAAAAAAAGACAAAAGAAACCTAATCAGTTTGTTGAAGAATGGATTAAGCTTTTCCTGGGATCCTCAAATGTTAATGCTACAGATGATTGTGCCTTTTTAGACCCATATACTTTATGTAGAGGTACTACATACCCTGGGATCAGAGGTTTTGAGCTTTTCAAATATTTCTACCATAACAGAGAGAAGAAGATCCTAGTGTGTAATCCATGGAAGAAGAACCTGGTGAAATTAATTTTTCTAGAGGTTTTTGTTGATGTTGATTTGGTAAAAGCTCTAATAAAGTCATACAATTTGGCCACCAAAACATTTCATAGGAGAGATGGAACCATTCTTTACACATTGAATTGTTCTTTATTCATTGAATCCTTTGGATTAGATGGTGCCATGGGCTAGCCCATAGACTTGGAGGACCTATAGAGGAAATTTGAGAGAAAAACTAAAAGCTTACACAGGGAAGTCTATGCCTTAACATATTCCCATAGACTTAAATAGTGTAGGTGATTACCCTAAGAAGGTAGATAAAATGATGCCTTTGGACAAGTTCAAGAATTACTTTGTAAAAATAGTATATGGTGTCCACAAGGTGGTTGGAAAAGATGGAACAAATATGGTGTATGGAGTAGATTTTATCATAGCCAGAGATGTGCAAGATTCATACTATGGAGGGGAATATGATTATGTTGAATATATCTTGGAGGTGATGAAGTAGAACATTTCATTGGCTTAGAGTGGAGAAATGAAAGATTTTAAGTTTCGTCACTACTCACTACTAATGCACTCGATCTTATACAGGAATGTGGGGTACATAAGCCCTGATTTTATTAATCATACCTCTAATGCTAATGGAGAGCTACTAGCTCAGTTATGGACATGGGTAGGGGATAGTTCATATCATTTTTTTGATTCTATTTCTTTCTTCAATAATTTTAGTACTATTATTATGAAAATGTTAGACCCAAGTTGCTTTAGGGCTCCAGAAATCCTAAACAATCTTTTTAGACAAGCCTTGCTCCTAGAAACTAAAAGATTAGACCATATTTGGGGAGATATCTTCCTATTTCTAACCTTTTCTTTGATGAGAGTATATAGTTATCCCCAGCCACCCCACATATTGGCAAAATTCATTCCCCCCAAACTGGCTATTATTGAGTTTATGTGGCAGTTATTTATGGTTAATATGGATTACTTAGGCCCTAAGGTTCGTAGGGGCACATTTTTATGTATATATTTTAGGGTTGGGGAATTTTCAATTGGAAAAGAGGCCCTAGATCAAATTCATTCTTTCGTCCACCACTTTAATCTGTCAACCAGTCCTTACAAGATGTATGATCTCGATAATTAGATGAAGAACACCCTTAAAGAAATAAGGAACTATGTGTTTCTAAATACCAAGGAGTTACCCCATGAGGATGTTATTCCTAATATTATTGCAGAGGGGGAGGCATAAGATAAGTTGGTCAAGCTTGATGATGTGTTGAGGGTAGAGAGGGAAATGAATAGAATAGATCCCAATTTCAAGGGATTTTATATGGATGTCCCCTATCCTCATAGGATTAGTAAGATGGTCACTGACCATACTTAAATCATGGCCTAAATTCCAGAGGGACCCTTAGGAGAGGAAGAGAGGGTATGTCCATACAGACCTTATGTAAGTCTTAAAGAGGAAATGAAGGAAGATGAGCTTGCTAAGGCATCATGGGTCACCCGAGGAAACAAGAGACAAAAAGTTGTCCATATCCTTGTAGAGGTTAGAAAAGGACATTGCAAATTCTACTAGGCAAGAGTTAGTACTTTGTTTACTTAAGGAAAAGTTATATACAAGATGGGGTTATTGCAGCTGAGAACACACTCAAAAACCTAGAATTAGTAGTAGAAACACTAAACGATAGGATCATCAAAGCCCAAAAAGTCATAGAAGATGATGAATTCATCAAATCAACTAAGTTCAAAATCTTTTTTGTATAAAATAAAATGAAGTGATTTGGCGTTAAAAATGAAACTAGGAGAATTAGATGAGTAGAAGTTAGAATTGGTTGAAAAGTTGCAAGCCTATGATCCTAAGAGTGAAGTCATGACTTCAGAGGAGGCAAGAGACCTTGTATAGAGAAGTAGGATGTTGCTAGTGCCTGGATGGGATTTGAAGCAAGCATTTATGCTTGACTAGATTCAAAGACAAGAAAATGCCATCTCATATGAGGCATATGGTGCTAATGGACATCATAGAGGATCATGATTTAACATTGACACCAAATCCTTGGAAATATGGAGCATGGGTCCTTCATCAAAAAAACCAATTTTGATGGATGTGCAGAGCATAGAACATGATAACATGGTAGTACGGACTTTGCAAGGAACTTTAGGCACATAAATCTCAAAGGCCATGAAGCATTTTTTTATTCATGAATGAGTCCAAGGTAGAGGAGATAAAAACCATATTTTCTAAGTCTTTGTATGACTATATTGATGTAAGGAAGCTATATGAGGATAAGCTTAGGAAGAGCCATGTCTACAAAGAAAAGATTGAGGAACTTGACGCTAAGGTCCAAGTACTAGAGGCTGAAGTTGCATCTCTTAGAGAGAAACTTGCAAAGGAAGAACAAATGGCTACCGTAGAATAGAGAAAAGAGCATGATATTTAGGAGTAGCCATCCAAGGTCACAACAGATATTACAACCTAGACAAATGAGTTGGAGGTAGAGGCTACAACAAAGCCCAAAAGGATGAGCATTGATGCTCAACCAACTTAGCAAGGAGATGAGGTAAGGACATCTATCCTTAAATGTATGATTGGCCATGGCATTGAGGTTTTGAAGAACACATCATAATAGGCACATACATTATATCTTTCTTTACAAAGTGCTAAGAAATTTTCCAATGAGGTGCTTTCATGGTTATCATCGACATTCAATTTGTGGGAACCATACACTCAATTTTTGGAGAGGCTTATTATGTTGATGGCTAAAAAGATAGATTTTCATGGCAAGATAATCACAGTGAAGGAGAGTCTAGAAATAGTTAAGGAGTTAATTGGTTTCTACACTGGGAAATTACAAACTATTCAAGGAAATTTGAAAGTTTTATCTCAGGGAATTGAGCCCTACATACCACCAATTTTGAATGACAACAACATACTGAGGGATTGGCATGAATGATTTGATGCATTCAATGTATTTTTGACTTAGGAGACCATAGTGGCAATTTTTGAAGACATCAGTGATGCTGCTTTCCATAAATTTGATTGACTCCTTGTTTAGAACCAAGATAGATTAGAATAAATTCATAGTGGAGTCTAAAGCTATAACAGATGCTAGGTGGAATAAAGCCAAAAAGGACCTAGAAGAGGTTTAAACCATAGAGTGGCCCACCAAGTGAGAGATATATGTTTGGGAAGTGGTGGAAGAAATAAAGGCCTTGCCAATAGGAAGCAACGAAGAAATAATTAAGGTTAAAGGAAATGAGAGATTTAAAGATAAGATCAGATACATTGAGCACTTCATCAGAAGGATAAAACTCTCATAAATATTCACATCAAATTTTGAAACTTTTGAGGAAGTGGATGGTAGAAGAAGACAAAGTGGGTTAAAGTAAAAGTTGCTACGATAAAGTGTCACCTGCTAAATTTTCAACTACTCTCTTGATTTTTGATCAAGCATAGGAGAATGTTTTTGATTATCCCTTTTTTGTTATGTCTTATCTTTTTATTTTCTATTAAGGTGATGACATGTGTCCTCCTCCCATTTTTAGCTTTTTGCAATCCTTTATAAGGATTTCCAAGATGAGGAGTATAGGTCAAAAGTTTGTATATTTTTTTAGTCTATCTTATTTTTATAGCCTGTCCAATTTTTGTAATTATATGAATGTGTTTAGTCTTCTATAATTGAGAGAACAATGAATATGGATGATCAAATTTCCAAGTTATGAGTTATACTATGAGTCTATATCAAGTGTTTCATGTATTTTCAAAAGAAAAATTTACAAAAGGCATTTTTGCATATCTATGTATTTGATTTTTCTCTCCTTCCTATCATATATGTGATTTTGAGATTGAAATGAGCAACATTATTTCAGTTTAATACAATTTAGATAGATTTTATATCTCATATTGATTGCATTTAGTTCAAAGAATTAAGTAATTGCTTTCAATAAGCGGTAGGGTTTTGGGTATATGAGAGGGATATGGTAAGAATGAAGTTCAGAATTCTCTATTGACAAATTTAATTACAAGTCAATTAAATAGGTCTAGGACTATTGGTATTGACTCTATATAACAATGGATAAGGCATTGATCACTTAATTTTAGTTGCAAGTTGATGGTTTATATAATTACAAAATATATATATCAATCAAAATCAATTTTTCATTTTTATGTAATGAAGAACTAAAGTTGTTGGTCAGCCCTTATTTATAATTGCTTTCCTTTTGATTATAAGTAGCCATTGTAATCAAGAAGTTTATTACAAATCTAAGAAGAAATTATGATCATTTTTTGCTATAGGGGATACTCTTGAAGAAGAAGAATATCATAAAATTTGTTAGATAAGTCCCTAAGGTTTGCCCACCTTAGCCCTACAGAGCCTAAATTGAAGGGAGTTCTAATGACTCTGTTGAAGTTGATCCCAAAGCTAAGTCTAATCACAATAAAATAGGATCTAGCTAATCCTTAGATTTTTTGTTTGTTTTATGTATTTTAGTATTGGGTTTAAAGTGACTAGTAGTCTAAAAAACAACCAACAAGTCCAAATTAAGGATCTTCTTCTACCCTCACATTTTCTATTTATTAAAATTATTAACATAATTCTTTATAAAGAACTCATTTTGAATATTGATAGATGTTTATTCCCCACATATATTACATTAATGTTTCTTTCTATGATGAGTATGGTCGAGTTTGAGAAGTTCAACATAGCCTTATTATGCATAATGCTATTTAAAAGTATATATCTTGGAGACTTGGAGAAGATTATGATGAACGTATGATTCCAAGACCATGTAATTATGAAATTAACCTAAATGGAGGGAGAAATACCTATTTTCCCCATTGTGTTCACTTCATACCATAAAGATTCAAAAAATGGAAACTTATCATTAGAAGAAATGTAGATTTTTTACTTTACTTCCTTCATGTGTGCTTTCCACCATCCTTTGATTGGATAGATCACTTTATGAATGATGACCATGTTAGTATTTGGGAAGACATGGAATATCAATCTTAAATGGATGATTCCAAATGATCCATCTGATGAATTATCAAAATATGTTGTAACTCCTTCTCTCTAAAAATATGTATCCCTTTCTTTCCATCACAATAAAGAAAGACTTTGTAAAGTTGTTATTACTCTCTTTTACTCTTTTTGGATATCTAAGTTTTTGATATTGTACTTATTATTATCCTTTCATTATAACTCTATCCAAAATCATTTAAATTCATATAGGATAAGATTATAATTGGTATTTATTCAAATGCTTTCATCCAAATATTTTTTAGAATGCTCTTATGCTCTTCCAAGAAGTAAGTTTTGAATGTGTAGAAATGGAGTTTAAGATGATACTATAAGAAAATTAATAAATGGTTAAAGCTCAATAAATCTACAAGCTGATTATCAATAGTTCTTCTTTATTCAAAGAATGATCTCAAAGGCATTCATCTTCGTTGACCCTCTGATGTTTCATAAAAATGGAAAATCATTTGTAATCAAGGGCTAAGACCTTTTACCAATAAAAAATAAAATTTCTAAAAATAATATGATAACTCTAAACATCAAAACCCTATCTCGAATAATTCTTTCAACAATCACATATAAAATTCTCAAAAAATAATACATGAAAACTCATATTGGTAGGAAGAAGATGGTACCTAAAATTGAAGAAAACCTTAAATAATCAACTTAGAAAAGAAAGAGACTAACGCCAACCCAAAAATTAAATTTCTTTATTTTTCTTAAATTGAAATTACAAAAGTTCAAAATCCTACTTAAAAACCATGAAGTAAGTTGAAAGGAAGAGAGAAACAATTTTCAACCAAAAATCCCAATTTGAAATAATTTTTATTTTCCTCAAAAAATTCCAAAAATTATTCTACATAATAATAATGAACCCCTAAAAGAAAGAGATTATGAGATAATAGTAAATTGTGAGCCTCTTATATGGGAGGTCTTGGGTTCCAATCTACTCAAGCTTAATAAATAATAATAATTAATCACAACACATAATAATTAATTTTGGCTTCACCCTCTTATCAATCCAAAAAATAATTAATGAACCCCTAAGATGACAATCTCATCAAATTTATTGAAAAATTCCATTAAATTTTCTAAAAAAAGAACTCAACTTTTAAAAAACAAAAACAATATCCTAATAATCTAATTTCTAAGTTGAGTCACTTAACTCGACTTCTTAACTTGGAATTGATTATTAGTTTTTATTTAATTGTTGTGCATTCAAAAAATATAATTATAACTTAACTCAAAATTAATATTTTTAGCACAATATTATGGAAAAATTATGATTAATAATTTTAGCCAAATATAATATACAACTTGACTTTTAAAGTTTATTCATATTATTTGTACAACTTTAATGTAGAATTTTTGTTTAATAATTATTTATCTATTTTAATTCTATAATTAGAATTTAAATTAAGTCTTTTTAATTGAATACACATATTTAATTACTTCATCACACTTAAATGTTATAACATTTAATATTCCAATAATAATAATATTTAATTATTCTCAAGTCATAATTTTTTTGATAGGAATCGGCCAAAGCCTGGATTATTTATTATTCATTTATTATTATTGTTAAGATTAGTTATTATTATGTGTTAATATCGAGTAGATTTGAACCCAAGACCTCCTCGATGAGAGGCTCACAATTTACCATTGCATTATAGGCTCTTGCCTTATTCTTAAGTCATAATTTATCTTAATAAGTTCATCTCACCAAATAATGAACCAAAGAAATCACATGATTGAACCATGTAAATATAACTCAAAAGAGCATTATGCTCAAGGTTATGTTCACATATTCACATCACTTTGACAAATTTAGATAGGTAGTCAATCAAATACTTGTACATATTTCAAGACAATGATGGCTTAGGGTAGAATTGAGACTGTCTATTATCTCCCCTCTTACCATTGATTTATTGTGATAGGGCATGCTCATTGTAGCAATTGAGGTAAGTCAATGTTTAGTACCGACAAACCTACATAAAATATGAGCATGTAGTAATATATATCTAACTAAATAGGCAATGATAGGGAGTGGTACATTGTGTAGATCATGATTTGCAGGTAACTACAATTCCCTTCCTCAAACACATTAAATAGAAATGTTAAACAAGCATGCACACCATACACATGCAAGTATGAAGTGTGTACAACTAGTGAACTACAAATGTAAATAACATTATTTCTTAACATATAAATTTCATCATCATGAAGATAAATTTAATCGTCAACTAAAAGCACATAGTATAACATCATCATGAGAATAAATTTAATTATTAACCAACAATATATAAATTATCTTCATCATAAGAAAGTAATCATCACTATCTACACTAAAATGATTACACACACACACACACACACACATACATATATATATATATCTATACATATATACATATACATATACATATACATATATATAATGTGTTTGTATGTGTGTATGTATGTATTTATATGTATGTACTTATATATACATGTATATGTGTGTGTGTGTGTGTGTGTGTGTGTGTGTGTGTGTGTGCATGCATACATGCATACATACATACATACATACACATACACAAACACATACACATACACATACACATACACATACACATACACATACACATACACATACACATACACATACACACAAATGCATTGTGTTTCAAAGAATAATAGAAGAACTAACATGCTCACCAGAAGGGTATGGTATGCTTTAATAACAATAATTTGTATTGATAGAAAAGGGATAGGTATGACATCCTCCTCCCTTTAAAATAAGCTTACTCCTAGAAGCCAACTACTAATACTAAGGTAGCTAAAAGTCAAAACATATTATCCATAGTATCATACAAAAGGGTCAAACAAGAATTATAATAAACAATTACTAAATATACACATCTAGTCACTAAGAGTAATATGATTATGGTTTAAGTATAAACAAAAAATTTGTCACATAATAGGGTCAACAATATCAAACATTCAGATAGTCATTGTAAATTTCAAAAGGGAAACCCAAGTGGGTGAGTATCAAGTTCAACATTAAATCATAATATGTCACATTGATTTTAAATAGTAAATAAAGTGTGACCAATGTCACAAAATAGATAGTGAAAAGAGAGTTAGGTGACTAATCCAAGCATAAGAAGATTAAAAAATTCAATGCAACCTCATACAAAACATGTACAAATCATCAATAACCAAAAATGAATTTATGATCCATAACACATTTCACATAACAAGGTGACTACTCATAGCCACACTCAAGGGAGTAGTCACTTAAAGAAATATAGGAATATAGTACAATCAATCTGCTAGAGAGTGAACCCTAAATAATAAATATACGATTAATTTACTTATTCCTATTACAACTATCCTATATGTAATCATATGCAATCATGAGCCTACTTTCTTGCAATCATTAAGTATTTATTACAAGGCTTGGTTTTTTGATATATGATAATCTACATGATGCAAATAATGAAATGTATTTAATCTAATCAATAATACACAAGCCTAGGCATCAAACAAAAATCAATATCACATTACTAGGTACATAAGTGATGGGATCAAACAAAGAACATAAGACTCAGAAGAAAATAAGAATCATGAATAAAGGGACCTCAAGCTAGGACCACCAACACCAAAGGAAATCATATAAATCCTAAAAGACAACATTCTATATGTCTAATGAAAAATTAAACAAGAAAATATTCAAACAAGCTAAGAGATAATAAGGATATAATGTATCTATAGTCACAAAAAAGAGAGTTTGAAACACCAAGTGTTAGGTTTCTAAGTTTTCCTTCTAAGTTTTGTTGTTTTAATTTTGTTTAGAGTTTTGATTACTTGACGTGTAATAGGCATACAATATCTAAGAGTTCCCAATATGGAAACTTAGGCTCTAATACTAGATGTAACACCCTACTAGGAAACCAAAGATAGATTAACCTAAAAATGCAACTAAGATTATTGAATAATTTTTTTCTTAAGAGTTTACAAATAGTAATGAAACAAAAATGTAGAAGCAAGTAACAATAAGATTACACATGCATGTAATATAACTCAAAACATATATTACAAAGCTCAAGGGTTCCATAATGTATAACTACATAAATATTAAAATCCACTAAGTACCATTATAAAACACAATGCACATTAACTAGATGAATGACCATGAGCATCATCACATGTTGAAAACCACAAATCAAACTTATACAATATCCAAATACATAAAAATTCTATATTCACTACACATGCTATAAGGAAATTAAAACACATATACATATTGTAAATGTATCTTGACCAATACATAATAAATACATAAGAATAAGATAAGAAGATAGATCTAGTCTCCAAGGAAGAATCATGATAATGTAACTTCTACAAGGATCATCCAACACCAAAATAGGAAGTTAGAACATATATTAATGATAAAGATCACACTACCACCTAACCTTATGGAACCTAAAGAAGGCCCACTCCCTCTATGTTGAGGAGACTAATCAAAAATATAAAAAGATGGAATACTAAAAAACTATCTAATCTCAAGGTCAATACTCAATTTTATAGGCAGTACATGTTAATCTAGAGGCAACGAATATATGTAGGAAAACCAAGCTGCATATAAAGAAGTGTCATCAAATGAGTCAACTAAGGTTATCCTAGTAGTTTCACTGGACCTCATCACCCTAGTGACTCTATGTGGATTGATAACCTTTCATATAGACAAGCTTACTATCCATACTATATCTAGCCCACTCAAGCGAAAAGAATCATGTTATATGCAGTCCACTCAACCAAAAAGAATCTTCTCCTACTCTCATCCTAGTCTTTACAAGTGCTCAAGGCATGGGTGAGGAACCACACATTTTATTAATTTATTTTAACCTATTAATGAAATTCAGTTATCCCTTATTAAGTTACTTAAAATAGATTATCTTGGTAGCTACTTTGGGCTTCGACTTCCAATGCAAACCACTCCCATCTATATGTTGGAAATCTATTAGGGAAAGTGAGATATTGAGGGGGGGTGAATCAAGATCTATAAAACTTCTTACACTTCAAACATAAAATATATTCGATATCACCAAATAAACCCTCATTTGAACATTAATCTTATATCAATGTAAGAATTCACATCAACATAATATCAGATCTACCTTCTAACAGCATGAATGAAAACCCATAATCACACAAATTTTGTAATGTAGAAACCCTCCAAGGTGAAGGTAAAACTCTAGTGGGGATGACATCCAATAAATCTTCACTATTGCAGTAATAAAGTGTTTCTGTTAAGGCTGCAATATTTGATCACTTCTAATGATCTACCCTATATGGGGTCTACCCTATTAAAGGCTAAAATAATTGCTAGGTTCTTGCTTGGTTAAAGGATTTTTACATTACAACTAAGTGAGTACTCTGTTAGGAGATTTACAAAATCTTATTAAAGTTACTCTATCAAGAGATTTAACCTTGAAACACATGTTAGAATTTTCAGTACTTGATCCTTTAGTTTGCACTTTAATGCTTGATATATGATCTCCTTTATGCAATGTAATATCACCTTACTATAATTGATCTTCTCTATCTCTACTTGAAATTTTATATTGCACTACTCAATCTCTTCTATCTGATTCACCTCCAAAACTTCACATTCAACAATTCTCTTCATACATACTCACACATGAGAACTAGGTCATAGACCCTCCTTAAATAGTTGTTTGGGTGAACCCTCTAGATTCCAATCAAAGATCTAGATTCATTTCATTTTTTCTTAGTCCTTGGAATTTTATGATTGGTGGATTTCCACACATAGGGATTAATGATCTTCCATTTAAAATATAATCACCTCCTTGATTATCTCCTCGATCTTTAGAAAACCCTTCCAGCTAGATAAAAATGGTTTACATAAAATTTAGTGCCATTCAAAAAAAATATGTAATAGTATGTTATGATACATTTACACTATACTAACACTTGACATAAACTGCTTCATTATGTTGTCCCTCGACCTTAACTATGATCAAAATGAACTAAATTACTTGGCCTCTATTTTAGTCAACATTAACTACTCTCCCTGAAAAACTCAACAATCATCAGAGTACTCAACAACCTCTAGCTTGCTCGACAATAATTGCTTCTTGGCACATAAAATATATACAAGTCTCCAATACTTAGCTCGACCTATCTAGAATGACTTGGTTACATGGATGACCGAATAACATTTCCTTGTAAATGACTAAGTGTTTGACACCAATAGACAACATGACCTAGGGATCAATAATCTCCCTCTTTAACATTAGTGGCAAAAATAATTTGTCATGATAAAAAATTGTTCATTACAAATATGAAACAAAAGTACCACCCCTTAGAATATAATCCATTCCTTAACTTATTATACACTACATAGGGTCTCTCTCTACAATTAGTATATACATGCTCAAAAATTCAAAACTTCAAAAAATCTAAAACTCCCCTTGATCATCCTTATTCATTATTAGTATCATCCTTAATCATGATCATTATCTATCCCCCTTTTTTTTTCACTTATGAATACTGGGGTGTAGGGGTCAAACCAAACTTATCCAAAAATAGTTTGTGAATTTGTAAAATGCTTCTTAATGTGTTGTCCTAGTTAGTCCTTATGGATTCAATAACATGATTTTGTATCTCCAATTTTGTTGGAAGATCCACCATGTTGTCAACGAATGATATATTTGGATCTACTAGGACTAAATATTTTTCATTCTTCAAATGTATCTACATAGCCTCAAGATGAGGTTTAATCATTGCTTGAACTAAAATCAATTTGGCTCTAATTCTACTATACTCAATAGTCAATTCTATAAGCCTTTCCTATTAAAAATTTACCTTGGATAAGTGCACAACACTAGAACTAGCATTTGTAGTTAGTGCATTGGCATTATACTACAAATCAACTTCTAAATTATCCATTCTCTCTTTGATGTCCTTTGTGTATGATGATCTATCACACAGCTTCCTAAACATGATATGTACATTATTAGAAATTTGTTCCAAATTAGTCACAAGTTTTGATAGCTCTACATGTCTAACGACAATTTCTACTGCTACCTTTTCCATGAATCTTTTCTCAAATTTCTTTTCTAATCATTGCATCAATATTTCATTTGTATCAATGTTAGGGTCATTTATCTTCTCTACAATCTAACCTAATTGAGCTATTATAGGTGCTTTCTCATTAAGTTTTTCTACATCAAAAGTTTCTAGAAGATATCCTTAATCTCATGCAATGCCTATTTTTGTTGTTGTTCTCTCTTCAACTCTTCTTGCCTTGTCTTCCTTGCTAATATATCTTGTAAAGTCTTCATTTTGTCATATGTTAAGTTATTTGTGTTCCAATTAGGAATCACAATAACCTCTTCTAATGTAACTAGCTTCCATATGACTTCACCTTCTTTTTCTGAATCTTCTTCCTTTTAGAATAAGGGGTATTAGAGCTTGATAATGGTAATTACAAATGTCAAGTTTGGAGCTCCAAGCTTGGTCTTTGAATTATTTCTTGTGTGACCTCAACACACTTTGGTTCTTCTACTGATTGCTACTCTTCAGTTGATTTGAGTTCAATAGTGGAACTTGACTGAATTGTCTCCTTGTCTCCTTAATATGATTTCCGAAGAATTTTGACTTATCATTGCTAGTAGTAGATTTCTCTAGTTGTAAATTGTGGCTCTCTTGCTTATTGTTCTCATCTTGGTTTCCCTTGTTGGAAGCATCTATCTGATCAAGTTCTTGTGCATCTCTCCCTTTATTTCCTGACACACTCTAGTTCTCAGCAATAGAAAAATAATATTTTTCCTATCCTAGCATTTGTACATTAGAATCAATAGTAACTAGGGATGTATCAATTATACTAACTGTTACCTTTTGAGATTGTTGCTACTCACCAATCTTAGGATATTCTTTGATCTACACAATTACTAGATTGGTGTCCATCAATGCTTCTTTTAATGATTTAGGAGCTTGCTCCTTCTTTTCTTTCTTATTTAACCTAGTCATCTTTGACTCTTTTTCAGTAGTACTCACATTTGGCATTGAATTTTTGAGGTTCTCATCATCTATAGTGACTACATTAGTTTGCTTCTCACTTTCTTGTGTCATATAATGTATGGTCTCTACTAACTACTCAACATAATCATAGATGTCTACTTTATTATCCAACTCTTTCTCATGCATCCTTCTCTTCCTACTCCTCATCATTAGGCATAAGAACAAAACTTTTCTTCCATGCCATCCTTCTCTCTTGTACAAATTCTTCAATTTTATTTTTCAAAATCATATAGGCTCTTCATTTTGGCTCAAACATTTTAGCATAATCCTTTAATACTATTGACATATGTTATTTTCCTAAATTAGACATCACTTGGGTTAATGTAGCCTCATTCACCTATCTCTCTATTGTTAATGCCCCTTTCCTTTTATCATCAACCTTATTATACAATTCTTTAGGTAATCATTGGCCTAATTAAATTGGTGTATACTTGAAATTCACAATCATTTCAATAACAACCTATTCTACCTTTACTTTATTAGTCTTGTCCAAGGTTTCATATTTTATGTAACTAAATCCTAAAAACCCTGCTAAAATTCTCAAAATGTCACACACCTTATCAATATCTTGAGGCTCTTTTTGTGGAACAATTTGGAATTTACTCATGTCAGCATACTCAATTCATTCTACCTCATCCTCATCACCATCATCAGGCTTTACTATTAGTTTGCTTTTGAGTTTCTTCTTTTGTTGGCTATACTCGGTCCCTACTATATTATATGTCCTCTTCCTAAGACTTTTTCCTTTAATGGGCCTTGTGATTTTCACAACTCCTTTCTTCAATGGATCGATAGCTATAGGACTAGCTACCTTGGATCTTTTTCTATTGATCCTTTGTGGTGTTGTTGTGGGCTTGGTAACCACCTTCTTCAAACTTTTCTTTGCCTTTGGTTCAACCACAACAATCTCTTTTCCTTTGGTTTCTTTGGGCTTGGCTACTACCGGTTCTTTACCTTTACCTTATTCTTCTTCTTCTTCATCGTCATCACCTTCATCTCCTTCTTCACTACCAAGGTCTTCACCTTTACCCTCTTTTATCTGTAGTAGTGCATCACCACATTTAACTTCCAATATTTGAATCGTTTTCTTCCATTTCCTATCCATTTTAGGAACCTTTTTTTGCATAATCATTTTGATCTTTTCTATCTTATATGTGCTGAAAGGGTTTGACATTCTTGTCAATATCCTCCACCAATAATGTTGTGATGTTCATTGAAACTCCATCAATATTTACCTCATAGTGAAGAGGTATTAGCCATTCAACTCAAGGAATTGTAGCTTGAACATAAGTATAATTAGTTAGAGATGTCATATTTCCACAATCCATTAAAATTGTTAGTAATTTTTTTGGATTAGATTGTGTTGAAATTTTTACCATAAATATTTCAAATCATACTATGTGATTCATCATCATGATGAGAGAGCAAGAGCTGAAAAAATAAAATGTGATTTGAAATGTTGATGGTAAAAATTTCAATATAATCTAATCCAGAAGCAATTACAAGCAAGTATAATTAGTGTCAACAAGAAAACACATGTGATCATAATAGTGATCAACAACTAACTTAGTACTTCTTGATTTTTTCCTCATCTTCTACTTAAAGTTCTCAAAATTTTCATCCGTAGCTATTTCAAAGTTATCACCTATCTGACTAATAAAATCATTGATCTTCTTGGTGACTGGCCTCTTTTTATCCCATACTACATTTCCTATAGTGCGGAACAAATTTTGCACATAAAATAATATACACACAATGAGAGAACCAAACTTACATGAGGTATTCTTTACTTTCCTTATCTCTCCTAGGTTCTCTGCTAGTTGGATAAACTATAGGTCAACCAGATCCTAACTATGATATTTATTTACAAGTTTGTAGCCCATATTACCTACTACACATGACATGTTGCTCATTTGGCTCAAATGATAAAACTTGTGCACAATAACTCGAACAAAAAAATTGATCATAGGATCTTCATTGGTATTGATCGACATGGCTCTACCATTTCATTTTTCCTTTGTGTTAATCTTAATTACATCCCTTCCTTGACATCAAACAATCTTTACCCTATCCAAAATAGGGTATCTAGTTGCATGATGAATGATTGACTTTGTTATTCTAATTGGTTTTTTCTCCAACCACAATTTCATGTCTTGTATGCGGCTCAACATAATCTTCATCTATTCTACCTTACAAAAGTTAGGAAACTCTAGGGAAAGAGTTAAGTCTTTCTCTACCACAACTTTGTGCTTGTTTCTCAACTTGCCATTATCACATAGTTTGTCAAACACAATCCGCAGCTCAAAATCACCAATCTCTTTGATCTTGCACATATAGCATGACCTAACATCATGAACATGATTACTCTTGGTGGAATCATAGACAATGCCCCTGAAGAATAACTAGTCAATGTGATATTTGGGTATGCTTAAACTTTGTTTTGGTGGAGGACATGTCTCATTTTGAATGATTTGTGAATTTTTTCCTTCAACACCTCCTTCTTCTCACTAGGAGACATAGATGATGCTATCTTTACAATCTAGGGTTTAAAATCAAACAACTTCATAACTTAGTTCAAATACACCTATGTGTAACTTACTTGTGAAGCTGACAATACACACTTGAATCTTTAGAATCTTCACACAAATTCACTATACAATCACCTGAATACTTTGCTCTACAAAATCTCAAAAACCTTTGTGAGTTGAAATGAGCTTCAAAATTTAGTATATATGTTCAAATGGTCAAATTGGGTCTCCATAAATTCTTTGTATATTTATTAGGTGCATAATAACTATCTCGAATTATTATATGAAACTTCGTACACACATCCTTCAACTTCACTCTACTAGTATCATGACTCAGTTCATATTAGCATTCAATACTGGCACTTGGCACCAAAAGTCATTTTTTCTTTTTAAAATTTAGATTTGTCCTCATGCATCTTTTATCATGTAGGCTTGGACTTTCATATATATAGCACTAGGAACTAATGTATGATCTATCAATTTAAAACATAGTTCCATATATAATTTATCATTTAGCTGAGGTGGGGAAATAAACTAATCCATTGGATTTGGTGATCATAGCTTCAACATTTGCACTAATTCCTCCATCTGACTTCTTCCTCCATGTTTGATTCATTTTCATTGCTTACTTCTTCAACATTGACCTTTGCCTTTCCATTTTTTCCCTCAACATTGGGTGGTAATGCTCAATTCATATAGTCCTTTCTTGGATGACTGACCTTTTGAAAATTGAAACATACTTGTCCAAAATTTCTCCAATTTCTAGATCTTCCTCTAAGATGTATCCTAGCACAATTTGGTGCAATGTGTACATACTTCCCACAATATTGAAAATTTATCCAAGCATTGTAGTCCCAATTTATGGCATTACCTTTCTTAGGTACTTTTCCTTGACCTTTAGGTGTCCAATTATTTTTTGCTTTAGATTTACAATCTTGTGCCTTATGACCATACTTCTAACATGTATAATAGTAACCTTCAAATCTAGAAGTAGTAGGTGTTTTATTGACCTTTGATCTACACTTATGTTCTGGATGAACCTGTTTGTTGCAAGTGAAGCAATAACCATTGAATTTGGATTTAGGGTTTGACTTACCAATCTTTCTCCTACAAACATATGTTGTATGACCTAGTTTTCCATACTGATAATATGTAGGCTTTTTATTCTTTGGTTTTCTAGTCACATTCCTTTGCTCTCCTTGCTATGATGATTCTCCTTTCTCAACACTTGATAGGATCTTGGCATAACCTAGTCCATAGGTGTCATGAGTTCTCCTTGGTGCACTCATCTATTCATTAAGAAATCTCATAGCCTCTTTAGGTTTATTCAACCTCTCAAAAAATTCCTTTACAACTTCCAATTTGTTTTCTAGTTTATCATTCTCATATTTTTAGATTGGTAATCTCTATCTCTTTTCTTGCAATCTCATGATTTTCACTCAATAACTAATTAACAATATCAAAATGATTATGGGTCAGCTTTTGGACTTCATTGATCCTTTAATCAAGTCTTGCAACCATCTATCTTTTATCATCTGTCATTGCCTTGTCTTCTTTAGCCTTTACTTTATCTTCCTCATCCTTTTTCTTTTGTTTAGTCAATTAGCTTAGCCTTACTAATTGTATATCATGTTCTCTTTTCAATGCTCTAACTTCTTTATTTAGAATTTTTCTCCTTTCCAATAGATCTTGTATTGTTGCATCAGATTCATTAGAACTTCCTTCATCAAATAGTTCTTCTACACTCTCTTCTTTGTATTAGGTGTCATTTTGTTGTACTTCCATCTCCATTCTTCTCTTCAAGGATTGCCTTAATGCCTCCTTTACATTCTTGACTCATTCATATGCAAATTGAACATCAATCTTTTGGTTTTCAATGATCTTTACCAGTTTGTAGGCTTCCATCTTCAAGATCTTTAACTCCCAAGTGGTTAGACTTTTGGGAAGAGTAAATTTCTCTGATACCAATTGTTGAAAATCCAATAGGGAAAATGAGATATTGTGATTTAAACCCTGAAACACATGTTAGAATGTTTAGTACTTGATCCTTTGGTTAGAACTTTAATACTAAGATCTCCTCTATGTAATGTAATATCACCTTACTATGATTGATCTTCTCTATCTCTGCTTGAAACAATTCACTTCATTGCACAATCTCTTCTATCTAATTCACCTCCAAAACTTTGCATGTAAGAGTACTCTTTATACATACATACTTACACATGTGAAGTAGGTCATAGGCCCTCCTTAAATAGTTTTTCAGGGGAACCTTCTAGATCCTAATCAACAATCTAGATTTATTTCTTTTGCTTCTTAGTCCTTGTAATTTTATGATTGGTGGATTGCCTCACATAGGGATTAATGATCTTCCATTTGACACTTAATAACTTCCTTGATTACCTCCTCAATCTTCAAAACATGCTTCTAGCTCAACAAAAATTGTTTACATAATATTTAGTACCATTCCAAAAAAAAATGTAAAATTGTGCTACTTGGCATATACACCATACTGACACTTGACATAAACTATTTCATCATGTTGTCCCTTGGCCTTTATTATGCTTGATGTACTATCTTAAAATAGATACATTCATGCCCACTCTTCTTTTCCTCTTTTTCCTCTTCTCTCTTTCATCTTTCCACCTCATCTCTCTTGTATCTACCCTGGCCCTTTGTGGAACCCAAGACCTATCCTTGTAGACTAGATCAACCCAAGTCGACATAGTCCTAGACTAGGTCGACCCAAGTTGACCTACTCCTTGATAGTTCTGTATCTCAGGGCCCAACAGTCCTTGAGGGTTTAAGTAGTTTATGACCATTATCCAATCAGCCTATATTGTTTTCACAGACAAAAAATCATATGTAAGGAAACTTGGAGGCTTCATTTTTTTATCAATCTCATCTCATCCATTCATGCACTCAAGCTCTTTCTCTCTAGTGGAGATTTTAGTCCTTCAAGCCTTTTTCAAGAATTTAAGAAAGGAGATTTTATCTAGCATTGGAGAATCCTTTGTGAGCATTTCCTCTTCAAGATCTAGTGTATTTTTGGCCATCAAGGGAGGAGATTCACATTGAAGCATTCATTCTCTTCATTGATGCATATCCAAATCCATGGTACCACAATGGAGTTATGATAGATCCATTACAAAGTGTAGAGATATCCTACATTCCTAATTCAAGATCTACATTACATAACATTATATACATGTAGGCAAGGTGAATCCTAACATTTATCTTATTCTTTAAGTCATTTACATTTAGTTTTCTCATTTACAATTAATTCCTTAATCTAGGGCTCAACTAAGGAAAGCCTTCATCAAACCCCAACCCCCAAACCTTTCATTTCTGTGGTGATTTGTAGGTTGGGAGCAAAAAGAATTCTAGATTTGAAACCTACAGTTCACAAGATTTCTTGAGTCATCAATTTTGGAGTAGTGGACTACAACATCCTTTCATGTTAACCTAGTCCTTTAGTCTTGGATTCTAGGGAGTTTTATGAGTTTTTCTCCTTTCGTCATTTCATTCCAAGATTCATAGATGAAATTTTAGAAAAGATTTAGATCCAAAAGTTATTGAGAATAAACACATATTCCTCTACACATTTCAAGGTGAGTCTTTCAAATTTCATTTTATTTTATATCTTTAACCTAGATTTACATCTTAATTGGGCTGATTTTATTCACATAGCATCTAGATTTACATTTCCTAAGAAATTAGTTTAATTTCACATTCACACAATCTTATTAAGGGTCTAAGAGAGTGTATATCTTGATATTGTATTCCTCTTTACAACTTGGATTAGGTATTAGCACCCTTCTTCCTTTGGGTCCTATCTAATCTTATTTAGATAATAACTGGAATCATACTTTGAAATATGTAATGTCCCCATATCTTTAGCAACTCAATGAAGTTCTTAGCCTTTACATTATTTGAAGGCTAAGTGAAGAAATAAGGAGAAATTGATTAAATTAATTTCTTATAAAGTCATAAAAAAAATTAAAATTAAAAGGTGGTTTTATATTTAATTAATTTAATTTTCTATAAATACAAGTATTTATTGTATTGGAAAGGGAGAAGCTTCTAGAGAATACAATTAAATAATATTTTATGTCCTTCTAGAAGGGTAAAGGAAAAGAATAAATAGAGGTGAGAGCTTCATTTTTAATCATCCGATTATTGTGAATTGCATTTGATAAGAACTTGGGAGAAGAAACTAAGGTTTCTAATTTTAGTCAACCATTGGAGAACATCAACTCTTTAGTGTTGCAACCATTTGAGGTGGTGGAATATCCATTGAATTTGGTATTTAGGAGAGCTTCAATTTAGGAGTTCTATTTGTGCTTAAATTGGAGAATACATTTATTGTTGGCTTCTATAGTATGCAAGAACGATGTTGCGCTATAGTAGTAGTTATGCTTGATTCATCTCTATTCTTGGGCATCACTATTATCAAGTTTCTCTTACAATTATTAGTAGTTAGCATTGTAATTTTTAGGCATATGACTTTTCTGTGATAATTTAGAATCATTTTTTGGAATTTGTGTAGTTATTATTGTAAGCCCATTTGTCTTGGCAAACTCATAGCAACATTGTACTTGAGTATGAATTTGATAAAGAAGATACATGTTGTATACCATTTGTTTGATAAAGGAATTTGATCCCATTTCTTTACAGGAAGCTATGAAAAAGGCAAGAAGTATGGAACATGCAATCCCAACAAACAAATTTCAATCCAAAGGAGCATCTTCTAGTAAGGATAACAAGCCATTTTATAAAAACCAGAAAAGACTGATTTTAAAAATGATTCTAAAGATAAAACTCCATCACCTTTTGACAGGGAAACATTAAATGATTTGATGAAGAAAAAATTATGTTTCTACTGCAAGTGACCTATGATGCAAACCATGACTGTCCTCTTAGACCAAAGGGCAAAGCTAACATAATTATGTGGGCATACTATAGGAATCATAATCATATAATTCAGACCAGTAGTTTGATATAGAGGAAATAGATGGTGAAAAAAAGGAAGACAAGGCTGAAAAATTGTTTAAAATGGAGTCCACAGATGGAGAAGGAGATGAGCAACTTAGGGAAGCTCGTCTCACAAGTATTAAGTTGGAAGGATCATTTTGAATAAGAGGAGTACTTGCTAGACAAAAAGTTATAACTTTGGTTGATACCAGTGTCACTCATAATTTTATTGATGCTAGGTTGGTGGAGAAGTGTGGCATGCAAATAGAGGAGTTTGGGGGAATTAGAGTGAGGGTAGCTAATGGCTATGTCCTCAATTGTGATTGTAAGATCACTGGACTCCCTTTGGAAGTTAATAATTATGCCTTTAAGGTAGATTTCTATGTTGTGCCTATGGGAGATACATATATAGTCCTTGCGATGAGTTGGTTGCATGATATTGGTGAGTTCACTCTTAATCTCAAGGAGATGGAGATGAGGTTTAAAATGAATGGGAAGACACCAATTCTTAAGGCATTCAAGGACAATGATTTCAGAATGGCCTCTTTTTGGAGGATGGCTAGATTGATTCGACATGATCAAGTAGAGTGGGCAGTAGAGTGTATGTTAATGCCATCACAAGAGGGACAACATAAGATTGAATATCCTCTTGATATTCAGGAGCTTAGAGTTAAACACTCTAAGGTGTTCAGTGACATTCCACCAGGTAGACTACTAGACAAGGGTATTGAGCACATCATTGAGTTAGAGGAGGGGGCTAAGCCCATCATGATTACACCCTATAGGCATCCAAAGAGGTTGAGAGATGAAATTAAAAAAACTATATAGGAGTTACTCGCTATGGGCTGCACTAGACCAAGTAAGTCTCCTTTCGCTTCTTCAGTGGTGTTGGTGAAGAAGGATGGGACATTAAGGATGTGCACTGATTACAAGGTGCTTGATAGGAAGACAATTAAAAATAGGTACCCCATTCCCATGATCAATGAGTTGATAAACGAGCTCCATGGAGCTTGCTTCTTCTCAAAGATAGATTTGAGATCAAGTTATTACCAGATCAGAGTTAGAGAGTAGGACATCAAGAAGATAGCCTTTAGATGTCATTGTGTCCATTTTGAGTTTGTAGTTATGCCATTTGGGCTAACTATTGCACCTGCTACTTTTTAGGCAATAATGAATAGGGTTTTCCATCCTTAGTTGAGGAAATTTGTACTTGTCTTCTTCAATGATATCTTGGTGTACAGTAAATCTTGGGAGGAGCACTTGGTTCACCTTGACACGGTGTTGGATATATTTGGTAAAGAGTCCTTGTATGCAAAGGAGTCAAAATGTGATTTGGATATGATAGAGTTATTGTATTTGGGTCACATCATCAGTGCAGAAGGTGTACACATGGATCCTGAAAAGATTTGTGCCATTGTGGAGTGGCCTTCACCAGTGAATCCTACATAGTTAAGGGGATTTCTAGGATTATGTGGTTTCTACAGGAGGTTTGTGGATGGATATTCTAGGCATGCAAGACCCTTTTACAAATTTTATGAGAAAGGGATCTTTCTTGTGGACTCCTGAGGCATAGGAGTGTTTTGAGAAATTTAAGGAGTTGATGATTGTTGAGCTGTCATCATGCACAATGCTAAATGGCAAGAATTCTTTCAAACTCCTCTCTTGAAAATTCAATGTTATGAATCAACTCCAAGGTTTTGGGTGATCTTGTGACCTACTAGAATCTACACATTTGAAGATAAATGTTTCTATTCACGAGGAGGCCTTTGCTGGTTTTAATGATTTTAGATAAGATATAAAATATGTTCACTGGTTCGAAATAAACATGTAAAAGAACTATGTTTTTGTTTTTGTTTTTTATGAATGCAATCTACCAATGCAACTAGTATGAATTCCTATTTTAACAAGGGGATTAGTAAAGAAAATAACAAGAACTTTAAAGAAAATAACATGAAAATAAAATGCTAATGGACATAAGCTACAGAAAATAATGCATCTACGAGTTAAGAAATTGGTAGGTAACCAATGAAAGGAGGAGCAACACTTCCTTAATCCCATTGATGCAATTGTCGATGGAAATTTAATAACCATGAGATGTTTCACTTTTCATCAAATTGCAAGGCCATGGAAAGTGTGCTCATGCAAGATGAAAATTTATGTAGGAACAATTTGGTTATTTCTTCTTGAGCTAGATACATTAGTGGAATTCATAAAACTATAGAAAACACTAAAATTAAAAGATTGCACAACCAAAAATAATGTAATAAAATTATGTCTTAATCACAATTCCATGAATATACATTCAAAAAAATATGAAACATTTAGGAAAGAATTACTACACTCCAAATGCGAGCACCAAAAGCATAATATTATTGCAAAATAACGGTGGCCCTAATTACATATTACAATCTCGTATTTATAAGAAATCATCTCCTCAATTTGTGTTGAGAGTGAGAGATATCTTCATGGAATCATATGCTTCTAATTTAATAAAACAAACTAATTATACACAAACTAACCATCTAACTGATGCTTAGTAGGACTCCATCCATTTTTATATCATTAATTGGATGCATGAGCCTTTACATGTCATCAACCAAAGAAATTATGAGAGAAGACAAAGAAAGCCTTCAGTCTATGTAGAAGTGTCTAGAAGTGTTAAAAATAGAAACTAATCCTTCACTGGGTGTCTGTTAGAGTTAAACTACTATCATAATGCATTTCTGATGCATGGAAAGCTCTATTTTTAGCACTAGCAGTTAACTGTTGGCACACCTCTGGAAAAGTGCACCTTGGAAGAAGTGCATCAGGACACCTATGTACCTCTAACTTCTTCAAAATTCTTCCAACACTTTGTAACCAAAAAGAATAGTAGTGCAATAGTACACCAATGCACCTCAAAGGTCCAAAATTGCAAAATTTCACTGAGTGTCAAAAAATAAAATTTCAGCTTTTGGGTTTTGTCCCCTTTCATACTAGAGCTATGTTTGGGTGCTTGCCCTTGAATTTCTCAATAATCTCAATGACCTTGGCTACATCTGGTAAATCCAAGGTGTTATACTTATCCTTGACCTTCTGTCTATAGTTGTCTACCTCAATATAGGTTTCAACAAAATCTCTGAGTTTAGTATCCAACTCTAGTAAGGCTTCTTTTGTCTAGAAGGCCTACTAGATGTCCTCATCAGTATTAACTTCTTGAAAAGTCTTCCTAAATTTCTACACTACTTCCTCTACCAGTATCAATTTCTCTCATGTATCATCTTCAAAACTGTCTAGACATGCATCACTCTAATGTTTCTCTGCTTCCAAAATTTTCTCTCAAGCTTGGTCCTTGAGCCGATGGATCTCCACACTTAATGATTCCATTACTTTATTACTATCTACTATATTTTCTATCCAATCATCAATCAAATCTAACTCTTCTACAATATATACATCCATAAGCATTCTATACCTTCGGCCCTTTATCACTTTTAGGACATGTAAATCTTTCCACTAGGTATGTACCTCATCGATGAGAGTGAAATCTTGTTTCAAAATTGCTACCATTTTATCCACATTCTCCTACATAACATGAAGTAGCTTCAAATTTCCTTAGATGACAAGAATGCCTTTTTCCTCAATACATTCCCACCATTGCTGGCATGCATTAAAAAATGGATCTACTTGTACTCTTCCTCCATCTCTTCTTTCAAGTGCAACATTTAGAGTCTCTCAGAGTGTTTAGGATCCAAGGGAACCACAACTTCAGCTAAATATCCTTTTAGGATTTCATTTTACCTTCTAAGTGTTATTAGTTCTACCCCTTCCTATTCTAAGCTTCTAAAAACATTCATCCCCATTAAAACCATCAACTTAGTGGTGTCTAATGTAGGCTTCCTGAGCATAACTTCTCTGATTTGATAACCTTGTGGATCCAAATCTTTTATTCATGAAACAAAAGGAGGGATAGCCACTTGTGCAAACAAATCTTGATTTTGATCACTGTTAATGAATGTTAATGCTCTTGCCTCTTTAGATGGGGACTCGGGTTTCCTTAGAACCTCAATCAATTCTATCATGTCCTCTTCATCGACATTGAATTATTTCTTTTTATTTCTTATCACTTCTTTTTACAACCATCTTGGGATCCACTCCACCGAAGGCTTACCTCTCAAGGATAAAGGAGTTTTCTCTGCTACACCTTTTCCCTTATCACTTCTTTCTAGGGTTTTCTTTCTCTGTGATGGCTCTCCCTCTATAGTCTCTATCTTAGTATAGCCCATATTTTTTACCTCTATGTCCTTGGAGGTTTGTTGAGGATATTCAACCATTTTTCCTTTTCCAAACACTTCATCGATTGATACTTGTTGTGGCTCTTCCTCCTATTCCATTTGGATTTGTTCTTCTTCCATACTTGGTGGCAGAGGAGTAGTAGAGCCTTTATCTACAATAACCATGAGTTGTAATGGGGATGGAGGAGGAAGCTCAATTGCTTGTAACTCTGGTGGCATTTGAGTCTAATCTTCCTATTGAGGTTCATTAGTTGGTGTATCCTAGATCTTATCCCCAATTAACTTAGTCCCCATGGGCATGAAATCAAAATCTGACATCTTAAATATATTAGTGCCCTCTACATCCTACTCATCAACCCATTGCTACATTTCATCCTCTGAAGTGGTTATTTATAGAGGTTCTTCTGGGATTGGTGGTGGTGTAGTAGTAGAACTTCTCCTTTCCTATTCCAAGGCTCTTGCTAACTGGGTTCTCCTATTCAAAGGTACATCATCCTAATCATCCTCTTTTTCATATTTCTTAGGAATAGGTTCTAGTATTGATGGGACAAGGACTACTTTTTGGATCACCCTTTGCCTTTTCTTGACCAGAGTCTTGATCTTTCTTCACTTTTTAGGTGCAAAAGGGGATGCTTGTTTTATCTATTGAGGAGGGGAAACTTCCTAAATTTCAACCTCTATTTTTGCTTGGCTAGGTGCAAAAATTGGTGGTAGTTGATGGTCATCCTAAACTTGTGATACCCTAGTATCCTTTTATCCTTGTACATTTACTTCTCCTTGTTGCGGAGGTGCCAGGATTTCACCCTCTTCTGCTTCAACTCTCTAAGGGGAACTTCTTTTCCTCTTCCCTTGGCCTCCACCCTTATGAGCCTAATAATAACCCACCAGCCTATTGAGTTGGTTTACTATTTCTGGCCTCATTGGAGATTGAGCTGCAAAGGTAGGGAGGGTGACTTTCTTCCCTCTACCTTTGGTTGGGTGAGCTTGTGCATGGAAGATTACTGTTTTAGGAATTAGATCAAGTTCAAATGGTTTCTTGATCCAATCCTACATCATTTTAATGATGCACCTCTCCCTATGGTTGATATCTAAGTTTTCCTCCCTATCAACTTCTACATTCATAATAGGCCTATCGCCTATCCTATACTAATTGAATAGAGGATCAAGTAGCTTCTCAGAATCTTGTTGTAATATAAAGGAATCTTTATTTTTAGGGCTTTCTCTGCCAAGTACAAAGTCATCCTACAATAATCCCTTATCTAGATATCATATTCATTTGTAGCATTCTTCTAGTGATCCTTGATGGCTTCTTCATGTTGAAATGTCTTTCTTGACAAAAACTATACTCTCTTGATATTATCAAAACACGACCTTGGAGAATTGTACTCTTCTAGTTGATATTGATCCCATTCACAATTAGAAGAGTATATATCTTGTCTTTGATCTACCCAAAAATGTCCTATTACTAATTGCCAGGTCCAACATTTTTTATGTTCTTTCCTCACTCTATCATAAGAAAACAAGATTTGTTGAGAGATCTCCAAGAGAACAAGTCTATCACAAGGATATCTTGAGACCTTCTTAGGGTTCACTATTATACCTACTACCCTCAGATATGTAAAAGTTTAGAACTAAATATAATATGCTCCAAGTACTATTATCTAAGCAATTGCATCATCTGATGACCTCTTTGCATAATCCCCTTCTATGAATCAGACTATAGCAAACATAAATGCATCATTCATAATTCTGTACTCTTTGCTTTGCTCGAAGAGCTTCTTCTTTACTAGCTAAGGGTACACAATGTAGGGCCATGCATTAGGATCTTGCATGATACCTTTCTTATATAGCCTTGGATAGTTTGTCACCCTTGCGGCTAACAAGTATACTAAATATGAAGTCATATAAAACTTCCTTTTGCTCTTTGCCACTACCAACTTCTCACACAAATTTTGACTCAAAGTGGAAGCCCAATCTAGTGGCATTTTTGTTTTCCTTATTGTTTCAATAAAATGTACCATGAAGATATTTAGATGTCTTGCTACTGGTAAATCCATAACTCTATTCAAAAGTATGATAGAGTATCTGATGTCGCCAATCATATATCCCCTAGTCATGTCAACCTTACTAGCATTTTTCTCCAAAGGAGTCTTCTCTATAAGGTGTGAGGACTAAATAATCTCAGAGGCTTCCCCAATGTGTTCTTGGTACCACCGTTTTGCTTGTTTGTAGGTAAGTCTGATGAATTGATTTGGCCTCAGGAGATGAAATACCTTCTCAATATTCTTAGGGCATAGATCAAGGATGATTTCTCTTGTTACACTTTTCACTACCTTCTCTTTAGGGACCAAGTGTTCTGTAAATGTCATAATGAGCTTTGAAGATTTCACCAATACTAGGTTTGAAGCTGCATTGACTAATCTAGATTGGATAAGTGAAGAAACCATTGGTGACCTCTCAATAGGTTTGTAGTAAATCTTAAGGAATTCTCCCAAATTAGTATTGCCCCAATTCTATATCCTTGATTTCTAAGTAGTCATCCTGGAACCTCAATTTTGTTGGAATACCCTAGAACTTGAAGACAATGGGTTTAAGTGTCATTTTCTCACCCAAGGAAGTTGAAGAGGATGCCATTATATCTACACAAAAGGGACAACCATTAGTCTAAGGTTGGAGAAAAATGAATTAATAATGCCCTGAAACTATCTTACAAAAACCCAAAACCCAAACACTAATAAGAAACATCAGAAAATCCTCTTAAAACACCTCAAAATATAAAATTAGTGTACCTGGTGCACTTGTTAGGTGCGCTTGGTGCACTTTCCTTTACAATTAAGTTTTAGTAATAATGTGCACACTAGTGCACCTTATGGGGTACGTTGATGCACACTTCATTTAGGCTTTTTTGTGTTCTTTAATGTTTTTGTTTTGCATTTTTTGTCAAATTTGGTTGCGCATCAGTGTACCTAGGTAGGTTCATTGATGCACACCTAATTTTTGGTTTGTTTAAGTGTTGTAATTTGTTTTTTATTGCTATTTTTAGTGTTGGTGCATATTAGCACACCCAATGAGGTGCGATGTTATGCACCAACATTAACTACATTAGAATTTTGTGTTATTTTGTGAAGATTGAGCAGGAAAAGTGGAGAAGATGCACACCAAATGAGGTGCCAAGGCATGAGGAGTGAACGAAACTTAGACCACTATTACAGAAGAAAAATGAAGTGTGTAAGAGAAATAAAGCATGGTAAGGAGTAAGGGGATAGGCTTTGATGATAATAGGCATAGCTACATAGGTGTGCCAACTACACAACTGCATAGTTGCCTAAGAAAAATACATCTTCTCAAACCTTGGGCACACTAGTACACCTTGGGAGGTGTGCCCAATGTCCCAAAATTTTCAAAACTTAGCTTCTTTTTTTTTTGAATCTTTTGACTTTTCAACCTCTAGATTCTTTTGACAAGACTTAGACATGACCTAGGGGACTATGGGAGACCTAAAAATGGCTTGGATCTTGAATTAGGAGTCCAAGAAGCCAAAATTTAAAGTAGGATGTCCCCATTTTTGATAGAAAATGAGGTGTGCATTGTGGAACCACAACAATGACTTCCTGTCCAGTGTTAGTGTTACCAAATTTCAACAAACCTTTTGAGCTACATTGTAATGCTTGTGGTGAGGGTATTAGAGCAGTGCTATGTAGGAGAAGTACCCTATTGCTTATGAGAGCAAGAAATTAAGAGGGCTAGAGCAGAGCTTCAACATATATGATAAGGAGATGCTAGCCATTATGCATGCTTTGGCTAAATTCAAACAATATTTGATAGATAACAAATTTTATATCAAAATTGGCCATAATAGCCTAAAACACTTTTTAGGGCAGTGAGATCTCAATGATAGGCAATAGAAGTGGGTGAGCAAGTTATAGTCTTATGACCTTGATATTACATATTTTAAGGGGACACATAATGTAGTTGCTGATGCTTTATCATGTAGGCCTCATTTGAGCTTATTTATAGATATATTAGAGGCACTTGATCCTTGCAAAGTATGCAAATGATGCATGGACAGTTGGATTCATAGATGGAACTATTGAGGACAATAGATACACCCTTGTGAATGAGCTCATCATATACAAAGGGCGAATATTTTTGGTTCTAGGCTCAATAGTGAGGAGGATGATTCTAAAATATTTTCATGATTTACCTATGGTAGGACATCTTGGTTTCTACAAGACATACTGATAAATTAGAGAGTGCTTCACATGGAAAGGGCTCAAAAGCAGAAGTACTTTAGTATGTTAGGGAGAGTCCCACCTGCCAGTAGAATAAGTAGGAACACTCCTATCCAGCTGGTTTACTTGAGCCACTTCTATTCCTGATCGAAAGTAGGAGTGTTTATTTATGGACTTCATCACAAGACTTCATATATGTGGTTGTGGATTGCCTTAGGAAGTTTGTACACTTCTTTCATATCACTGCTACATACACTGCTACATAGGTGGTAGAGTTGTTCTTCAAGGAGATATTTAGATTACATGGCTTACCTTAGAGCATTGTGAGTGATATAGACAACAAGTTTATGAGTCACTTTTGGTAGGAGCTATTTAGGTTGTGTATGATAGAGCTCACTTTGAGTACTAGCTACCACCCTCAGATAGATGGTTAGATGGAGATAGTGAATAAATGGGTGGAGGGATATCTCAGAAATTATATAGTAAGGTAACAAAAGGCATACGTAAAGTTGATTTATCTCTATGAGTATTGCTACAATACCACTTATCACATGTCTATTCAGATGTCACCCTTTATGGCCTTGTATGGGTATGAGGCACTCAATTTAATGGATCTACTTTTGAGTGATATTAGAGTGCCTAGTGCAGGTGCTTTTTTATAGGAGAGTCAAGACATTGTTAAGACTCTCAAGGATAATATAACCAAGGCACATAATTAGCAAGAGTAGTATGCAAACTAGAAGAGGACTGAGTGAAATTTTGAGGTTGGAGATATGGTGTATCTTATGTTGCAATGTTACTGTCAATCCACTCTCAAGAAGAGTAGTGCCGAGAAACTTAAGCCATGATAGTATGGTCCTTTCATGATTCTCAAGAAAGTAGGAGAAGTGGCTTATGAGTTAGATTTTCTAGCAGAGAGCAAGGTGCATAATTTTTTTCATGTGTCATGCCTCAAGAAGGTGCTAGGACATCATATTGTTCCTTCTACAGTGTTTCCACCCTTGGATGATGAGGGAAAATTGGTATTGGTGCCAGAGGCTATCATTGATTTCAAGGAAATAAACTTGAGGTTGCATACTATAAGGGAGTATTTGATGAAATGGAAGGACCTACCAGTAGAGGATGTGACATGGGAGAATGAGGAGATCTTGCAGCATTCGGACTTGAAGTTGCTTGAGGACAAAAAAATTCAGGGAGGGATGTCCCCATCTTTTTGGAAACTTAGTCGAGTTCTTAGCCTTTACATTCTCCAAAGGCTAAGTGAAGAAATAAGGAGAAATTGATTAAATTAATTTCTTATAAATTCATTAAAAATTAAAATTAAATGGTGACTTTATATTTAATTAATTTAATTTTCTAGAAATACAATTAATTATTGTATTAGAAAGGGGACAACTTCTAGAAAATGCAATTAAATAATATTTTATTTCCTTCTAGAAGGATGAAGGAAAAGAATAAATAGAGGTGAGAGCTTCATTGCTAATCATCCAATTATTTTGAATTGCATTTGATAAGAACTTGAGACAAGAAACTAAGGTTTCTAATTTCAGTCAACCATTGGAGAACATCAACTCTTCAATGTTGCAACCATTTGAGGTAATGAAATATCCACTGAATTTGGTATTCAGGAGAGTTTCAATTTAGGAGTTCTATTTGTGCTTAAATTGGAGAATATATTTATTGTTGGTTGCTATAGTATGCAAGAACGATGTCGTGCTACAATACTTATGCTTGATTCATCTCTATTCTTAGGCATCACTAAATTTAGGCTCCTCTTGCAACTATTAGTAGTTAGTATTGTAATTTTTAGGCATATGATTTTTCTGTGATAATTTAGAATTAGTTTTTGGCATTGTTGTAGTTATTATTGTAAGCCCATTTGTCTTGGTAAACTCATAGCAACATTGCACATGAGAATGAATTCAATAAAGGAGATACATGTTGCATACCATTTGTTTGACAAAATGTCCATCTAATGGAATATATGATCAGAATAATAGTCGTATGTCAATTGTTTGTCAAAATTTCAGTTGGTTGTATGTATGCATTTCATATGTAGTTTCCATGTATATGCATTGAAAGTACCAAACAAACTGCACTTGCATATTAGTTTATTGTAAGAGGCATTATAATATCATTTTCAAACATTCTAAATTTCTTAGCATTAAAAGGTCGCATACAAGTGTTTGACAATATTCCTTGAGCTAAAATCAATCAGTTTGGGCACGAGATATTACATTGGTATCAGATCCTAGTCACAAAGTGTTTGACAAAATGTCAAAAATTGAATTTGAGAAGTATTTGGTGTTTCACAAAATTATAACAAGTTAGGGTTAATACAAAATCCCTCTCTTTCCCTCATAGACATATTTGGATGGCTCAGTGCCTAGTAAAGTGGAGGCCTACATCCTATTAAAGTGCTTCCATTTTACCATCAAACATTTTGGTGAACCTTACTTTTGCAACTTTCTTTTTGGAGTTAGATTATTTCTTCTAGGTGTTTACCTTCTTTTGGCAAACCTGACTTTTTGCTCTCTTTCTTGGAATTTGATATTCTTACTAATGTGAACCCCCTATCTTTCTAGTGTTGGATTATTTTCATATATTTTAATCTTATATTGGGTGTTCTTTACTTTGGTTAGATCTCAATAGGTTTTCCTTTTGTGATCTCCCCTTTCTATGAGCTTAATTACATGAAGTGCTATCTATAGAATTCTCATTAGGCAAAGTTGTAGAATCATGAGTTTGTTTGATGATTCTCACATTTTTTCTCATGATCTTAATCCTATCATGGAACATAAATCTTCTCACTCATCTCATAATGAGGATGATTCTTTAAGAGTTATTCATTCACAATTTGATAAGCTTTCTAGTGAATTTGATAAATTGGAAACTTGGCTTGCTCAAGAAAATCATAATCCTAATAGCATTGTTGCTATTGAAGCTCTTAAAAAGATTATAAATAGTGATGATAGCAACCTTTCTATATTGTGTGGTGTATATGCTACTTTAGTATGTTAGAAACACCAAATTAAAACAGTCAAAAACATTTGCATACTAATTTAACATAACTTCATGAGAGACAAAGTGAAGTCCTCAAATGAGAATATGAGCCATGGATAGGCTCTCTCAATGAGGATGATCACTTGATGTAGAGGTGTGTCTAATAGATAAGATGGATTGATTATGTATGTATGCTCAAATGGGCTTCAATGGAGGATTTTTTTATAGATTTTAGTGAATGGATTTGATGTAAAAATGGCTTCTCAAAAATAGCATTATGGCTTTACTTTCTAGATTGTGTTATTTTTGCAAAGGGGAAGGATCCAATTTATAGGCAAGAGGCTTGAGGGATGGAGGGCTAAGATGGAAAGAAAGGAGAAAGCTTATGGAGGGCTCAGATTGAATGAGAGGAGAGCACATGGATTGTGCTTCCTTATAGCCAATCAAGGAGTGACACATGTCACATGGTGAGAGGATGGAGGAAAGGGCAAGGATGAGTCAACAAAGGAGGCTCAAGGGATAATATCTTCATAAAGACCCTTCATAAGTGCTTTTTAAGAGCATTGAAGGAGAGTGTAAGAGATATTTGAGGGTCATTTATGTTGGAGGGTGAGGAATTTCGACTTGGATTGGATTAGGAAGGTTTTAAGCTTGCTTAGGATTGTGCAAATGATTAGAGGATGGATTAGGATGGTTTAGGATTAGCTTAGGATAGACAAGTGGATGGCAATAAATGAGGGTGGGTGAAGGAGGACATATTTGTTAACTTTGGCTTGGGTTAGCAAGTCTTAACCCATGTTTAGGGAATGTGACAACGTTAGGAGGGGATTAGGATTAGGATTAAAGATAAGGATTGACATCTTCTAGAAGAGTCTAGGCTTTGGATGAGGATGACGACTTTCTAGAAGAGTCTAGAACTTCCTAGGATGAGGATAAAAAAGGTTTTTTAGAAAATAAATAAAGTTTTATTTATTTCAAGGGTTTTGGTTGAGGAGATATTTATTAAAACATTTTTAATAAACATGAGGATTAATATTTAATCTTAATTAAATATTTTGAGTTGGGATTAGGGGTAGGAAATGATGGGATTAGTCTTTAATCAAAATTTAAGAAGGATTAGAAGATTTTGGAAGAGGTTAGTGGTCTTAAGAAAATTGGCCAAGTTTTGGGCAAAAAATAAATTATTTATTTATTTTGGAATTTTTGGTCAATTTATTAATTAAATAATTAATAAATAAGATTTAAACATTTTTGGGAGGGATTCCTTAATTAAATATTTTTAATTAAGATAAAGGGATTTAATGGCATAAAAAATTAATTAATCAATTAAATAATTAATTAATAAATGATGATGTCATCAAGAACTTTTTCAAAAAATATAAATACTTTATTTTCTAAAGGATTTTAGGTGTCTACATGTGGTAATATCTCATCTTATTAATACTCATTCTAAGTCTTTGATAGAATGTTCTCAAGATTTAGGATACCCTCCTCTTTCTTTCACCAATGTTGAGCCTTCTATCTTGATTTCTACCACTCTTTCTAGCATACCTAAATATGCTTAACCTCTTATGAATAATTCTATACATGTTTCCACTCCTTTAAGTGTTAGTCTTCCACTTCCCATGAGTGTTCCTCCAACTTCTATTCCTTCTTCATTTCCTTCATATAATACAGTTCCTTTTACTTATTTGAACCCTTTGCTCATTCCTTCTAATTCTCCATTGATATCATTACGTATTCCTTCCACTTCTTATACCTTTCCTAATCTATCTAGTATACCTATGGCCACTAGTGCTACTTTTGATCCTATTTTTAATACCTTGGTTCAAACCATCTCTACTTTACACCAACATCTTGCTTATTCAACCCAATCTAAGTATAATATTCCTACATGTGATGTGGAGAATCCCCTTTCCTTAGATATCCTTCATGCTATTATTCAAAAACATATTGAGGTACCTCATCTTAAGACATATAATGGTAAGGGAGATCTTGTGATTCATGTTAAAACTTTTCAAGCTATATGTAGTAATTTTTCTCATGACTATAGGCTTATGACTAAGTTGTTTCTGCACACCTTTAGGGATAAAGGCTTGCAATGGTATTTCACTCTAACTCCTTATTCTATTGATTATTTTCAAACTCTTTCTAATTATTTCATTCAATAGTTTTAGAATAATATTGGTACACAAGTTTCTTTAACTAATTTGGTGCATCGTACACAGAATGTTAAAGAGAAAGTTACTAATTATAATTGTAGATTTAAACATTTGTATGCTCACATTTCTTATCCTATGCTTGATCATGATATTTAATATATTTTTAATTGTAATTTACAAATAGATATTAGGGACAAGATTCTCTTTGATGAGTATACCTCCTTTTCACACCTATGTGTAATGCTTCACCATTACCAATTACAAGTGAGTCACCTCAAGAGCTCTACTTTGATGGCTCTTGTTTCTAGTGATAAGAGTGATGTTGTTGAACATTCAAACAAGTTCTCTAAATCTAACAATGTTATCAAAATCAAATCTCCACATACAAATGGTGCTCAAGTGGCTACTATATCTTATGGCATGGGTACTTTTTCCTCTGTATTTCATCCTAATCATCAATATATTGACTTATCTAAGCCTTTGTCTAAGGTGATGACTAAGTTTATTCACACTCATGCTCTTAATATTCCTCCTATTTGTCCTATTGATCCTAGTAAATCTCTACCTAATTCTTTTGATTCTAATGCTTTATATCAATATCACTATCAACCAGGTCATGATACTCAAAAGTGTAATGTTTTGAAGAATGTTACTCAAGAACTTATTGATTCAGTGGTTATTTATGTTGATGCTCAAGTTAATCATATGAATAAGTTTGTTGTGCCACCTAATCAGAACTTGTAGATTTATATTGATCCTTTGCCTTGACACTCAATGAATGTAATTAATCAACCTTCTTCTTCTGGTTTCCATATTCATTTTGATGAGAAGATAAAAAAAGAAAATCATGTGAGTTAGAGTCTCAACCTTCAATTTCTTCTCCACTTGATCACTTTATCTATTACCATTTTAAAGAAAATTGTTGTTACTACCTTTGTGGTTATTCCTAGTTCTGATCAATTTCAAGTTAAGCTTGGTATTCCATAGTTTCCTACTATGCAATTTGTTTCATCTCCTATTCATAAATGTATTAAATTTCCTCATAATGGAGACATTATTATTTTCAATCATTCTCTTTATAAACCATCACATCCTAGAGATTGTGCTGAGATTGATTTTTATTGGCCATCTCATCGTGCAAAACCACCTACTCATACTAATCATCTTTTAGAAACTATCAATGACATAAAGTAGCTAAGATTATGGAACTTAGTCTTCCTAAGGGTTTTTTAACCTCCACCTATCTTTCCTACTTCATCTGCACCTTCTACTTCTGAACCTATCTTACCTTTTGCCATCCATTAATTTCTTTAGCTCCTACATTTTAACCCATTGATGTTCATTCTATGGAACCTATGGTTTTTAATTCTAATCCTTCTTCTTCCCCTCACAAAACTATTCGTAATCAACATGCTCGTTAATGTTGCAAGAACTATCAAGATAGAGCTAAGCTTCATGCTCATTCTCTTGCTTATAAACCTACACCCTCATCTCAAACTTTACCTTCCCTCGATCACACCCAACATGCGTCTTTGGAGGAGGTTTGCTAAGGTAACACTATGTATTTAAATAAACTTGATGATTTTGTTCATATTTTAGATTTTGTCAATCTAGATATTGAAGATACTTTAGATGATAATAGTTATGATGATTTAATTATTATAGATAATGATTTACCTAACATGTTTTCTATGTAGCTTACAATCCCTACTAGTAATCAGAATAGTGACTCTCAAAATCCTTTCTTAGACCCTTTTGTGATTCCTATTATTATTGATATGGTTCCTCTCATGAGTCTCCATCCTTTCCCTAACATTTTAGACCAAGATGGGGAGGGGTGGGGGTGAGGGTTGCACAAAAAATGCTTGACATGAGCTTCATCCATAATGGTGTTTTTTAGTGTTCTTGTATTGTGTTTCTCCCATGTTGTTCTTTTATTTTATTTATTTTTTCTTTTTTATTTCTTTGGATGATCCTTATTACTTTATTCAGTGCAAGGGGATAAAGTGATCACTCTACCAATATAAACTCTTCTATTTGTATGTTTGTTCTTCAATATGTCAATCTATGTTATGTTGCGCATGTGATATTGTTCATACTAGTGGTCTTATTTAGTCTTCTTGGTTTCTTATGATATGATAGCATTGATTCTTTTTGGTCTCCATGTTATTGGCCCAAAAAGACTCTTCTTTGTCTCTCTGTTGTCTCTTTTCCTCCATTGTGTCATAGTTCTACTCCCTTTGGAGAATGATGATATTTTTATACTTGATATTATATTACATATTATCATATGATCTTACTAACCCCTTAGTTAGTAGATCCATTTTGTGCCTTTTTTTTGTGTTCATTTTCCTTGATATGTTTCTCCTCTTGGGGGCATCTTATAGTGGAAATGTTCTTTTGTGGATGCACATATGCTTCTATTAAAGCTATTTCTCCCATTAAGGAATTTGTAATCATTTTAACGTGGGGGCATACACTTTTCTCATCCTTTTTCTATGGAATACAAATACAAATTTTGTGTATAGCTTGGAGTACTTCAGCCTTAGTGCTTGGTATGACTTCTAAGGTATATCCAAGTCTATGCATTATTATTTCATGTCTTTTATCCTCTCTCTTTTTTTCTTTTACTTTTAGTTTCCAAGAACCTTGGATAGTTCTTGGAGGCTTAGTCTCTATTTATATCTCTCTCTCTAAACTTTGATAGTTTGGGAGGCCTGATTCTTGTTTTTGATGCTTCTATTGACTGCTAACAGTTTAGGAAGCCTATTCTTGATCCCATAAGGACACACACATCCTTATACCTTAATTTCCTTTTGATTCTTATTTTTGGGACATGGAGTTCCCTTTAAGTTGAATCCCTTGATGGACTGACTTGCATGCCACACATACTCGCAAGAGTATTTGGTTCATCTCTGATGGATTGATTAGCATGCCACACACACTTGGTAGACTATTCAATGCCATTCCCTTTTTCAGAGACCATTTTGGTTGGTTCTTCTCTTATTCATTTTCCTTATGTGGTTCAAAATAAGGCACACAAACCTTATTGGGAAAGCAACTATACCCCTTTGTCTTGGAGTGCTTATCTCTCTTATTTTGACTCTGGATGTGATAAGACCCAGTTCTATTAGGGGCTTGATGATTTCTTTCCTCTTTAGTCATAATAATATTTTCTCTTTTTATCTTTATCTACTTTACCCTAACTTTGAGGAGAATCAAACTTCTACTAAAGTGGGGGCTTAATGTACCATCTTAAAATGGACACACTTTCCTTTTAAGACTATTAAGCTCCCTCCCATTCATGATTCCCTCTTTGAACCATAAATATGATCATGCTCACTCTTCTTTTCCTCCTTTTCCTCTTCTCTCTTCCATCTTTCCACCTTATCTCTTTGGTATCTGCTTTGGCTCTTTGTGGCACTCGAGACTTGTCCTCCTAGATTAGGTTGACCCAATTTGACCTAGTCTAGACTAGGCCAACCCAATTCAACCTAGTCCTCCTAGGTCAACCTAGTCCCAAACAATTTTAGATGTCAGGGCCCAAAAGTCCTTGGGGGTTTAATTAGTTTATAACATTTATCCAGTTGATTTGTATTATTTTCCAGCTTCAAAACTCATATATAAGGAGACTTGGAGGCTTCATTTTGATATCAATATCATCTCATCCATTTATTCACTCAATCCCTTGCTTTCTAGTGGATATTTTAGTCTTTTTCATTCAAGGAGTTCAAGCATTCAAGCCTTTCTCAAGCATTCAAACAAAGAGATTTATCTAGCATTGGAAAATCCTTTGTGAGCATTTCCTCTTCAAGATGTAGCATATTGATGGTCATCAAGGGAGGAATCCACATTGGAGCATTCATCCTCTTCATTGATGAATATTCATATCCATGGTACCATGATGGAGTTATGATAGATACATTGGAAAGTGTGGAGATATCCTAAATCACATACACATTACATACATGTGGGCAAGGTGAATCCTAAAATTTATCTTTTTCTTTACATTCATTTACATTTAGATATCTTATTTATGGATAATTCCTTAATCTAGGGATTGATCAAGTCAATCCCTCATTAAACCCCAACCCCCAAACCTTTCTTTTTTGTTGTGATTTTTAGGTTGGGAATGAAAATAATTGTAGATCCAAAACCTATAGTTCACAAGCTTTTTGGAGTCATCAGTTTCAAATTCATGAACTATGTCAACCTAGTTGTAGGAAATCCTTTGATGTTGACCTAGTCCTTTAGTCTCAAATTTTGGGTTTTGTTCCTTTTGTCATTTCATTCCAATATTTTTGGATGGAAGTTTAGAAAAGATTTAGATCCTAAATTTATTAAGAATCAACACATCTTCCTCTATTCATTTCAAGAAGAGTCTTTCATACTTCATTTCATTTCATATCTTTGCCCTAGATTTACATCTTAATTGGGCTGATTATATTCACATAGCATCTAGATTTACATTTTGTAAGAAAATAGTTCAATTTCACATTCACATTATCCTATTAATGGCCTAAGAGAGTGTATTTCTTTATGTTGCATTCCTCTTTACAACCCAGATTTAGTATGAGCACCCTTCCTCCTTTAGGTCCTAGCTAATCTAATTTAGATCATAAGTGTCCTCATACTTGGAAATCACCTGATTTTCCTCACACATAGATTTGAATGGCTTGGTGCCCTATAAAGTGGAGGCCTACAAAAGTGCTTCTATTTTTCCACCAAACACTTGGAAATAACTAAATCATTTAGCCTCTATTGCACTGGGCATCAACTAATGTCCTTGATAAACTCAACAATCACTAGAGTAGTTGGTAACCTCTAGCTTGCTTAGCACTAATTGCTTCTCAATACATAAATTGAAATACATACAAGTTTCCAATACTTAGATTGACCTATATAGGATGACTTGGATATAGTGATGACTATGACTAAGTGTTTGGCACTAATAGAGTGATGAATGAATAATCCTAACATGACTAAGTGTTTGAAACTAATAGAAAACATGACTTAGGGATCAACACTATACACCATGATAACCTACCTTAAGCTCATAAATCATAAAGAGTCTCATAGATAAAATCAAAGTAATAATCAAGTATGGTTCCATAAGAAGATAACTAGATCATATACATTGGTCCTCAAACCAAAATTCTCACAAGTACACATTGGTCCTCAAATTACAATAATAACAATAATAAATGGTTCTCAAACTATAGTATAAAAAATAAAAAATTGGTCCTTAAACTACAATATATCAAATCCAAGATTGATCCTCAAATTGTCAGGTAACACACTCCCAAAGACTATAAAATACACAAGCTAATTAGAATATTAGTTGGGAAAGAATAATCATGATTAAAACATCAATATAAGGTAACTTATAACTGCCATCATAGAATTTAAACACTCTCAAAGCTAGTGTATACAACCCCTATAACTAACATAAATATCGTAATACCCAAAAACCACAAAGACAATGAATACACATACATTTCATACAAAAAGTTCTTAATGAATAAAAGTCCACTTATTTTTGAAGGGTTTAGTTTGGCTATAAAACATTCACATAAAACCTCATCAAATAGAATTGTTATCGTTATTTATAAATATTGTTTCTAAAATTATAGATATTTTTTTAAGAAAATGCAAAAGCCTATATATAAATATATCAAAATATAAAAGAGAAGTACATAATATGAAGGCCTAAAATCCATTAAAAATTAAACTAAAACTAAAGAAAACTAAGAAATCTATAAAATATAAAATGATTTAACAAAAGTGTAGACCCAAAACCCAAATCCTATCTAACCAAGGTAAACAAGCTTGCCAAGAAAGTGTGAACATGGTACACCCAACTTTGAGTAATCAGACTTTCTAAAATTAAAATTACTTAAAAAAATCTTCTAAAAATAATATTTTCCCTAAAAATTATGATTTTGAAAAATAGTTTTCTTCAAAAAATAGTAATTTCTAAAAATAGAGTTTAGCTGCTCATAAAAAAAAACATATAAAGCCCTCAAGCTGGAAAACAAGCTGCTTAACAAAACAAAGCATATGAAAAAGGCCTTCAGGCTACAAGAGCAGTGCTAGCTGAGGGAGGATCTCAATCATCTAAATCCCATACATCAACAAGGTTAGTGGGTAGCTTAGGAGGAGCCAACCCATTAATATTATCACTAGAAGCTTTATCTTTATATCTCTCTCCAGTTTGGGAAGGGAAATCACCAAGTCTAGCCAAGGGAAGAACCATTTTAGATCCCTACTAGAAGAGGGCCACACAAAATTAGGAGCAATAGGAGAAGCCAACAAGGACTAGATAAAACCTTTTCTTCAAGGAGTCCAGGAAAAGTGGTGACGACCACCAAAACATCTACTAGGAGAGAAGTGAAGACAATGCAACCTGGCGGTGTGGGAGTGCCAAACATAAGAGTTACGACTGCACCGATAGGCACGAGGTGACACACATTCTCAAGAGATAGTATCAGGAAACACCTTGGCCACCATACAAGGAGCATTCCCCCAATGCATGAGAAGCTTCTAGAGGTGGGCTAACTCAAGTTCCACCTTCTAAGTTTGTACTTGAAATGACATCATTACATTGTTACTTATAAAAGCTTTAGTGTAGATAGAGACATTTATATCAAGAAAGCTATGAGAAAACATGACAATATTTTGATCTTTCCAGCGAGTGAAAAAATCTCCATTTTGAAAGCATACTAGATCTAGTACTATTTAAAGGGGAGCCTGGGCGAATCCTCCAAAACAAACATATGCCAAGAAAATACTTATGGGCGGAAAGACTTGAAGACATCATGAATCTCATGCCAATATTGCTAGGTAGATCTACAAAACTAGGAAAGATGCATAAAGATTTCTAGTTGCCCACAAAAGGGATATTTGGGCTTAGGAACATTCAAATGCCTAAGATAAGGGCCCAAAGGAAACCCCTAAAAGATGATGCATTAAGAAAATTACACAATTTTTGGCTCATTGATTTCTTTCCAAATAATGGTAAACCTAAGGCTCCAAGTCTTCTGAGAGGATTTCAAATGCCATTGTTGGTTGAACACATCAACCATAGGTAGGTAGGGATCCAATCATTGATAACCCAACTTGGGTTTGTAGCTAGTCATAAGAGTGATAGGATACCACTCCCAATCCTTCCACAAAGGTCTAGATGCTTGAATACCAAGCTTGTGTAGCATATGGGGAAGGATCACAGAAACTAGAAGATAAAATATCTATCAATTTGGATGGAAAGCTAGAACTACACCTACATGTCATCCCACAAGTGGAGGTTCACAGTGACTATAAAAAAAAGTCCTTGAAGGTCCTGATGCCATGATTGAAAAAATGCAAAGCACTGGCTCCTTGCACTTTAACTAGGGGGACCACCACAAACTATGTTGGTTCATGGAGATCCCATCTTTGAAACCATCTCTAGCCCAATGGAGCCACAACTTGATAGATTCTTAATCTTTCCAATTTCTCTTATCCATAAAGGTACCCTAGATTTGCATAGGTTTGTAGGTGACCAGAAGGATTGGAAAACCAATCCCATTCTAGGTAGGCTAGTTAATTAAGAAGGGTGAAGAAATACAATGTTGTAAAAGAATTTTCTAGGCCTTATTGCTAGTGAGAGTCCAAATGACACACTTGGCATAGAAAGAAACACCCTACTTTGACTAAAAATAAGCCCTAACCCACCAGAATCTTTAGGTAAAAAAAAAAATCCCATGCTATCCTATGGAAGTCATGGTGCAAAGTGTCTGAAACCCAAAGAAAATATGTAAAAGATGCTCAAGCTTGAGATAAGAGGCCTTCAAAGTAGCCCAACAAGAGGAATAGTATACATGTGTAGTAGCCAACACCTTAGAGTAAATCTGAAATTTTCCAACTAACGAGAGTGGTTTAGTGATCTAGTATTCTAATTTCTTCTCAATCCTAGCCAAGAATACATTTCAAACCTCCATAAGGGAAGCTTGAAAGGAGAAGGGGATGCTAAGAAAGAAATAAATTTCTCCATGTTGAAACCATTTCTAGTGGTAGCAAGTGAGCCATGACAAGCCAAGCAATAAGGGCTCTTGGTAGCAGAGAGCCTTCTGCCATTGAATGGTTGAGCTAGAGGCTAAGAAGGTGTCCTATAAGCATTTCAAGGTGTTGGAAAATTTTTCCTCATCCTCAATGAGGGCAAGGAAAGAATCATCCACAAAGTGGCCATTGACTAGCTCGTTAGAAGAATTAGGAAGAGTAATGCTACACACACAACCCGTCGAAATGGCATTGGAAGGAAAGTAGCCAAACCCTTTTGTAGCCAGAAGATAGAGAGATGGCACAAGAGGGAACCCTTGGTGAAAAGACCTAAAGATCCCAAAGGCTTCATATTGCTACCCATTAATGGTGATGCACACAGAGGTGTCCCCAAAGAGCATTTACATAGAGAGTAAGAGAACAAGACCAAACCCCAAAGCTTGGAGGATGATCAACTTGAATTTTAAAACTAATTCATACTATTTGTCCAATTTTAATGTGGATTTTTGATTTAATAATTAGATATCTCTTTTAGTACCACAATTTTAAACTTTTAATTAAGTCTATTTTAAATAAAATAAAGGTATATAATTAACTCATCACACTTAAATGTTATAACATTTAATATTCCATTAATCACAAGATTTTATTATTCCTAAGTCATAATTAATCTTAATAAATTTATTGCACCAAATAATCAAATGATAAAACTCACATGACTAAACCACTTAAGAACAACTCAAAAGATTATCATGCTCAAGGTTAGATTTATGAGTTCATGTTACCTTAACGAATTTGGATAGTCAATCAAACACTTGTCCATGTTTCAAGATAATGATTTCTTATGATAGGATTGAGTCAATATATTATCTCCCCTCTTACCATGGATATATTATGACATGGCATGCTCCTCCTAAAAAAGTAGGGAATTTGATGCCTAGTACCTGTTAAACTTGCATAAAAGATGAGCATGTAATACTATACAAACACACATAGTTATACACACACACATACACACATGCATACACATATACATATACATATACATATGCATATATATACACATATATATATACATATACATATACATATACATATACATATATATTTATATATACATATATAAATAAATATATATTTATATACATACACACATATATATACATACATACATACATACATACATACATACATACATATATATATATATATATATATATATATGTATGTATGTATATATAATTATATAGATATACATATATATGTATATGTATAACTAAAAAGGCAATGACACATAGTGGTTACATTGTGTAGATCCCAACTCGTAGGTTACTATGACTCCCTCCCTCAACCACATCAAAGACATCAAATATAAATATTAAACATGTTGGAATACTTTAGAATAATTGAGAGAGGGGGTGAATTACTTATCCAAGGTCCAAATATACAAATACAACTTTTTAGTACTCCAACTTATTCTTATGCATGCATTGACCATTCAATATCTTAAACATATGTATATTGTTGTCTTATGTCAAAATAACTTTGCAAAAATGTAAACATGAAATACAACACATTTTATGTGGAATCCCAATTTGGGAAAAACCACTAGTAACATGCTACCAATTTTCACTCTTCTGAAGTGAGCCCCGTGAGGAGTCAACCCTGTTAAAGATTAGAATGCACACTATTTTGTTTTGATTGATAAGGTTTATTTATATATTAAACATAAAATAAACTGAACTGTTACATAAAAGTCCTTCAAAGACCATCAAACCACTACTTACAAAAATCCCTCCATCCTTAAAAACCAACCTATAGCTACTTATTAGAATTTCAATACATTATAGCAGCCATAACCAAAATTACCCCTAACCATCCCACCCCTAGCTCGAACCTTCTACACTATTTCATAGACACAAAAATTGCATACATAACTGTCGCTTGATAACAAAAAAACTTTAGACCACTGCATACTAGCCCAACAAAAACACTCATAGCATACCAAAAATCCTTAAATGCCTACCCCTAACCTTCAAAAATAGCTCTCCCGCCTTGTAGGCTGCACCCTTGACATGGAAAATTTACCCACTCATTTGCTAGTTGATTCTCCCTACCTTCCACCCAGCTTAACTCCTCCCATAGCTTCTCCTAGGTGTCCTTGGCCGCCTTATATAGAGAAGGCTTATCCACCTTCGCCTTCCATCACAGAAAGGGGATGTAATCATAATGCCTTCCTTCATCCTTATCTTCGAAACACTTAGAAAAGTCTATCCCATGCCTAGAACAAACCACTCGAGGATGAAATCTAGGCCTCCCAACATGTCCTCCTCAAACAACGATCTAGTAACATAGCCGACTTCCTTTGTAGTTAGGAGTGAGTCTTGTTAGAGGAATCTAGAACATTCCATTAGAATATCACCCTAATAAAGGATTTACTAATGAGTGTTAGGTAACCTTAGTCCAAACGTTTATCCAAACTGATACAATTATTAGAGAGTAACAGAAGGACTTGATCTGATAACAATAACAACACACTTGTAGATTACAGATCTCACATTCAGTCCTCCATTCTTCTTGGCATTTATCCTCTTCGTCTCTAACAACTTGTTCACCCTTTAAGCCTTCATCATCTTAAGCCTTATTTATTTTTATGCCAACTACAAACTCTTCTACTTGGCCATCATATGAAGAAACACCCTAGACTTCTTGTCTTCTTTAGGTTCTTACATATGACAATAATTGTTTCTGGCCTATTATCTCTATAAATAGAGAACTTAGATTTTTTTCCACTTAACCAAAATTGTCCATTCTAGGGTTAGGTAAGATTCAATGAATCTACCCACTTTTCCATTTTATCCCTTCTAGAAACTTGTTCTACAATCCTCTTTGAATTCTCCTCAAAATAGTTTATCTTGAATTTTGTGTGACCAGCTCATCGTAGTAATATTTCACATGCTTCACACAATTCAAGAAATCAACTTTGTCATTTCAGATTCATTAAATCTTTTATCTAACACATTTTACCAGCACTTGGCAATAACACTCTATTTTCTTGGAAAATGTTATCTTTTGATGCTCAGCCAACACTAGGTTGCTCAACATCCACTAAGTCTATCTTGGTGCTCGACATATACTTTCTTCACTCAACACCAACTATATTTCTCTTGTTCGACACATACTAAACTTACTGCTCAGCTTCAACTAATTTTCTACTCAACTTGAACTAACTTTATTTGGCTTACACTGTTTACTCAGTCAGGCTTGGAAAACACATTTATTTACTTGGCCTTCATCTAGTCTTTGCTCAAGTATCCTTTCATTATAGCCTTAAGTAGATAAACAATACACTATATCCTCAATGTCTTGCTTGGTCTTAGTGCTCATTTTATACACCATATAATTCAACCTTTCTCTAGGTTCTCTTGTTATCCTTTCTTTTTAAATCCTCTTCATTAATCAATCAGTTGATATCATTTAGACCAAAGTAAGAAATTGTCTTACCAACAAGTACTAGGTTTGACATCAGTGACAAAATAATGATCATTTGATGATAGGTTTCATCAATCTTCCTCACTTCAACAATCTCCCTCTTTGGCATTGATGGGAAACCAATACCAAAAATAAACTTAATACCTTTTATTGAAATCTCTCCCTCTATCAATATGTGTTCCTTCCTCTATATATTTTGATCTTAGATCTCTCCCTCATCTGATCTTGTCCCTCTTTGACAATCTTCCTCCTTCCTTCTCTAATCTGATCTGTCTGATATCTCCCAAATACAATCTTCAATTTTAGGTACAAATCTATGTTACATTCTCTCTCTTTCTCTTATATCCTTCTTTCTTTATATCTACCTCTTTAACAAAAATGCCAAAGACTTGTCATCTATACATGCAAATATAATCAATTCAGCTTCTCCCTCTGTCACCTTGCATGTGATTGCAAATCTTCTATTTTTAGCCCCTTTTTTACTTCAAGAAGGTCCTAAAGTAAGATCCATTGCATTAAATTGTAAATATTTCATTCAACTTAGATGATGTAGGGCATTACTCTTACTTCTTAATTATCTTTGGATAGGGGTATCACCCCTAGTTTACCTCTAAGATAGTAGAATGTGTGCATCCTTAGAAAAAGCCTTTGTGAATATATCTGCTATTTGTTCATTTGTATTCACATATTCCATTCTCACTTCTTTATCTTGAACCAACTCAATTCCAATAACATTCCCATTCTCTGGTCTGGGTATTAGAGTCTATGTTTTGTTCTCTCAATCTCTTCTTTCATGGCTTTACTCTAGTCTTCATTTTCTAATGAATCCTTCATTGACTTAGGCTCATGCATTCTTAACAAACATGTGTCATTTCTCAACCTATTCCTTGTCATTGGTCTGTCTTGTTTATCTCCAATAAATTTTTCAATAGGGTGATGTCTTCTGACATACTTTGACAACCTTGGCTTAGCTCTTTGTTCTACATTGGGTCTTTCATGAAGTTCAATTTCAGATTCACTATGTACTTCTCTATTAGGTAACTTGGCATTCTTTCATGTAAATTTATTTCAATATTTGAATGTAGCTAAACTTCTAATTGTGACTCAGCTCCTAATTGCAACTCAACATCCATTATTTGTAACTCAACAGTTACTGATTCTTGTCAATTAACAACTTGATTTGCATAATTATCACCATCAACACACATGTATTCATAGTAGTTCATAAAAGTTCTATAATGTTTAGGTTCCTTCTTTGGTTCATCTTCATGCACTTCTATATATTCATCAAAATATACATTTGCACTTTCCATAACTTTGTTAGTGTTACTATTTAAACACTTATAAGTTTTACTTCTAGTGGAATAGCCTAGGAATATCCCTTCTTCACTTTTTGCATCAATTTTACCATTTCTATTGTCCTTAAGAATGTGAAACTTACTTCCAACAACCTTAAAATATTTGACATTAGGTGAGTATCCATACCATAATTCAAAAGGTGTAAAATTTGTACCTTTCTTGACTTGTACTCAGTTCAAGGTATAGACAACTGTATTGACAACTCCTCTCTAGTATTTCAAAGCAACATTCTTCTCCTTCATTAGTGTTCTATCACAATCCATTTTTGTGGAGGGGTCCTAGGTTCAAAATTTTGTGTCTTGATTCCTCTATCATTACAGAAGTTTTCAAACTCATTTGATCTGAACTCTTCACCTCTGTCATATTTGAGACATTTCAAGCTTTTACTAGTTTCCTTTTCAACTCTTGCTAGATACCACTTAAACATTTAAAAAGCATCCGATTTTTTTTTTTTAAATATTACTATCATCATTCTTGTGTAATCATCAACAAATAGGATAATGTACTTGTCACGTTTGTATCTTTGCACATCAATTGGTCCACATAAATCAATATGAACTAATTCCAGAATTTCTTTTGAACTATGAGTCTTAATTCTAAAACTAGACTTTCCCATCTTTCCTAATTGACATTGAATACAAATCATATTATCAGGTTGCTTCAATTTTGGCAAAGCTTTGATTCTTTTCATCTTACTAATACTAACCAAATTGTCAAAATTTACATGACATAACCTCTTCTACCATAGCCACACATAATCATATTGTACAATAAGACAAGTAGCATCATTCATATCAAGATAAAATAGATTACCTCTAGTTTGATCTCCACTTCCAATTAGTTTACCATCAATGTCATAGATCTTAGCCTTTATATTATCAAATTCAACTTTACAAGCTAAACTTTTCAATTGTCATACACTCAACAAATTATAGTTAAGTCCTTCCACATAGTAAGCATTGCCGCACATGATCTTATCTATCAATCTTATTGATCCTTTTCCTTTTATTAGACAAGGTGTATCATTAGTAAATCTAACACTATTTCCATTATAATACTCAAGGGTAATGAACTTACTTTTGTCTCTAGTCATGTGATGTGAACATCCACTGTCAATGATCCATTTGTCACTTTTGTTCACATAAGATGTTAATGCAGTTGCCTCATCTCCATCAGAATCATTCTTCATAGAAACATAGACAACTTCATCATCATGATCTTCATATTCATCATTAGATTCTTGTTCAACAATGTAACAAGCCTTCTTTCCGTTGTCCTTATAGCCTTTGTTATTGTTATCTTTTCTACCTCTGAATTCTTCTTCATTCTTGATGTTTGGCTTATTAGGACATCTTGCTATAATATGACCAAGCTCATGACAATTAAATCATATGATGGCTAACTTAGCTTTGTATTTTACTTTGCCTCTATGAAATTTTGTAGCCATAAATACTTCTAGTTCTTCTAGCTCTTCATCATCTATATAACTTTCACTAGCATCAGGTCTAAATTTTTTCTTTTTCTTATCTTTAGGTTCTTTAAGTGTGAGCTTAGCTTTGAAAGCATATTCAAAATTCTTAGATGTGAAATTATCAAAATTTGAAAGTTCAAAAGTAGTGAGTCCACAAAAATAGTCCTTTAAGAGTAAGATTACTACCAAGGGTACACCTTAGTTCTTGTATAGCAAAGACTCTAATAACATAGATAGGTAGCATGGTTCTCAATACTTTGCTGATCACAGTCTCATCTTCAATCTATCCATCAAATCCTTGAATTGCATTAACAATATCTTTGATCCTTGCACAATATTGGACTATAGTCTCACCATATTACATTCTCATTTCATAAAATTTTCCTCTTAGGCTTTCAACATTGGCTCTCAGCACATTCTTGTCTCCTCCATTGATCTTTTGTAGGGCATCACACATATTCTTAGCAAAAGCACATCCTTTGATTTGATGAAATTTTGAGTAGCTTAGGGCAGATGCAATCTTCAACATTTCCTAATTGTGTTCATTCTTCTATTTCAACTATTTAGCAGTTGTGGCTCCAATTGGATTAACATGCTCAGTGGTGATAGTTGACTATGTATAATCTCCAAGACCTCCTAGATGTAGCTTCATCAAACTTTGCCATGCAGGAAAGTTTTCCTTGTTTAACATGAGAACCTCCTTTCTATGCATCTTGATATTTAGCTTTAAGTACCTTCAAAATTTTCTCTCAAGTACTTGGAGCTGTGATACAAATTGTTGGAATACTTTAGAATAATTGAGGGGGGGCTGTGAATCAGTTATCCAAGGTCCAAATGTACAAATAAAACTTTTTAGTACTGCAACTTATTCTTATGCATGCATTGACCATTCAATATCTTCAACATATGCATATTGTTGTCCTATGTCAAAATAACTTTAAATAAATGTAAACATGCAATACCAAAAAATCAATCACAAATTTTGACACAAGGATTTTATGTGGAAACCTAATTTGGGAAAAACCACCAGTAACATGCTACTAATTTCTACTCTTTTGAAGTGAGCCATGTGAGGAGCCAACCTTGTTAAAGGTTACAATGCACATACTGCTAAATGTTACTTGGTTAAAGGATTTCAATCACCCTATTAGGAGTGAGCCTTGTTAAAGGACTTTAGAACATTCCATTAGAATGTCACCTTGTTAAAGGATTTACTAATAATTTTTAGGTCAAACTTAGTCCAAAGGATTTATCTAGACTAATACAATTATTAGAGAGCAACAAAAGGACATGATCTGATAATAATAACAACTCACAGATTACATATTTCATATTTAGTCCTCCATTCTTCTTGGCATTCATCATCTCCATCTCTGACAACTTGTTCACCCTTCAAGCCTTCATCACCTTAAGCCTTCTTTCTTTGTATGCTAGCTGTAGATTCTTCTATTCGTCCACCATATGAAGCAACACCCTAGACTTCTTGTCTTCCATAGGTTCTCACATATGATAACAATTTCTTCTGGCTTGTTATTTTTTCACTTAACCACAATTGTCCATTCTAGGGTTAGGTAAGATTCAGTGAATCTACCCACTTTTCCATTTTATCCCTTCTAGAAACTTCCTCTACAATCCTCTTTGAGTTCACCTCAAAATAGTTTATCTTGAAGTTTGTGTTATTGGATCATCATAGTAATCTTTCACACACTTCATACAATTCAAGAAATCAAATTTGTTGGCTCAAATTTCTTTAGATATTCAATCTAACACATTTTATTGGCAGTCGGCAATAACACTCTATTTGCTTGGAAAAAACTATCTTCTGATGCTCGGCTAATACGAGGTTGCTCGACATCCACTAAGTATTTCTTATTCATGAGTCTGGAGAATATCTATTGTTTTCCTAAAGCATGTCATGTCAAAACTCTCCAAATTGATTTTGTAAAAGGTATATGCCTATATCAAGGACCACCTATCCAAAATGATTCTTTACCACCTTTTCATTAGGTACATAGTGGTTTATTATTGTCATGATTAGGTCTAATGAATACACTATAGCTGAATACATACTGATGTTGACCAGACCAACTAGTTCCATTGGAGTACACATTTATGGGCTATTATGAGGTCAAGAATACTACTATAGGAATTTATCCCAATACAGTCTCCCAATATTTGTTACATGAATCTTTGAGTGATAGTTTCCCATTTTAGAGACAAGCTTGTTCCCCTAGTATTTGTACTTCACTATCTTTGGTGATGCTATGTTTGTAATTCCTATACAATGGACATTCATAAGTAGTCTTTTATTTAAGGAATTAAATTATCGTATGAAACATTAACAAAGTTCACTAAAATTTACTCAAGAACCCTATAGCACTAAGATGAAACTCTTGAAACTAACTCAAAAAGACCATAAAGATAGAAAATTAGATAGGTCATATTTGTAGGGTGGAAGAAATTTTTGGAGCCCAAAAGGATTAAAAATACAAGAAAGGATAATGAAAGTTTGACTTGTAATTGGGGTTTTAGACATGTTAGAAATGTTACTATTTGACATTCCAATTTATTTGAAGGATTCATTAGCTTTTCATATTGAATTTCTTGAGGAAAAGTAGGAGATAAGAGTTTGGGGTTATGAATTTTGAAAACTTGTCAAATACTAAAGATTTGGTAAGTTTGAAGCTTCAAGGAATTGGCCTTTTGAATGGACTAATTAACAATATTTCAATTTTATAGCATCAAGGTTGTCAATAATGTGGATTTGACAGACTCTATGAAGTCCAAAAGTCTATCAAGGTTGAAGACTTGGAAAAACAAGAGGACAAAAAAAAGGATTATGGGGTCTTCAAACTTTTAGAGGCCAAATTTTTTAGAAAGTCTAAAGACCTCAAGGACTTGGTGAAAACAAAAAATACAATCCCCAAAAAAGGAAGAATAAAACTAAAATGCAAACCCTAGTCTCTAACCACCTAGATCGAGTCTAAACAAGACACCCAACCTAAGAAAGAATTACAAAAAACCTTACAAAATACAAGAAAATCAACAAGGGAAAACTATACCCAACCTGCCAACAAGAAATGCAAAATGTAGAATTATAAAGGAAAATTGACAAGATTCTTTCTACCTGAAATAATGGCTGTTATGAGATAAGACGTAGCATATTGAAATGCGAGGGACAAAAAAAATTCTTTAGGATACAAGATAGAAAAAATGAGACACACTAGAAAAACCAAATGTTGAGGATTAATTGAGGAAAAATGGCCTACACACTTTAATAAACCTAACACTACATTGGCATCAACTTGAATCCAACCCAAAACCCTAAATGTCAAAGTTTTAGAGCTTGAAACTCTGAAGACTTAACTAGAGGACCACAAAAAGTTAAGAGTTTCACAATGTCAGACTTATCAGCATTTGACAAGTTTGCAACTCAAAAGATTGACCAAACTTGACTAAAAATCTAAAACAAGACACAAACCTTTGGGCATCCAGAATTTTTGGACGCTAGATGTCTGACCACCCCAAAAAGTTTGAGGATTTTTGAGAACACAAAGAAAAATAAAACACAAAAAAAAGAACAATCAAATTTTTCATATTGGTAGATGTCCACAACTCTTATAAGTTTGAAATTTTAAAAACAAACTAGGAGTCAAAGGAAAAGAGAGAAAAAATGGACAAAACCAGATAAAACACAAATTCTTAGTGACTTGAAAGTCCTAGACGGATCAATAGGGATCACCTAAGACTACACCCAACAATTGGGACAATTGAAAGTGAATACAACTTGATTCATCAAGAAAGCAAAGATAACCACACCAAAGAAAAGAAAAAGACTCCAAAAGAAGGGGAAAAAAATGGGGGTCCCCATTTCAAACAAGTGCTTGAAATGGGGCATGTATTGTAAAACTACAACAAGTACTAAGGAAGGTGTACCTATACCTTAACAAAACCTATTGTTTAAATATTTTTATAGAAAATTATTATAACCACTCTTGAGTTTAGGGTGATCTCTTAAGATGGAAATGAGTTCTTGAGGGGGGTCAAATTGTATGCTTTACAACTTATAAGTTAGTGAACTCATATAAGTAGTATTTGAATACTTAGATTTTGATCTCTCTATTTATATAAATACTAATTAATTTGGGTGAGTATTTTGAATTATTTTATGTACCGATAGCTTGTATATTATGGATATGTATCATTTCTACCTACTTATAAATTTTCACATAAAGACTTTAATTAAGGATGATAGACTAGTGACTTTCTTATGTTGGGCTATAGATACATCTCTTTGTTAACCCTATGTACAACTTTGGTGAGACAAGGAATAATATTTGGATTCTCTTATCAACCACTTTCCTTTAGTGCTTTCAATTTCTCTATTACATCACAATAGTCTTATTGAATTTAACCCAAGCTTAATGAGACTAGTAATATAGAAATAATAGTGGATATTATTCATAATAACCAAATTATAGAACAATACAGATAATTTCCAAACACAAAATTCAAAGAAACTTTACCTTCTAGTGATAAAATCACAAAGGATTGATTAATATAGAATGATAAAATGTACAACTTTAAATTGAAGAAAAAAAACCTTGATTTATATTAATAATTATAAGTCTTTTGTAACTAAATAACTTGCAAAAATGCAACAGTAGAAAAATGCATAGTCTTTGAAAAGAAAAATGTAGTTCTAATGATGTTTAATGATTACAAAATGATCTCATTTATATAGTAGGATATTTCATATGAATGAAGAGACACACCTCTTCATCATCAATTATAACTAGTTGTGGAAATAACTGAAAGAAAATTAAAAAAATGACCACTTAGATGAAACAAAATAAAAATTAGGCATCTTTGAATAATGTTCTGTAGTCCTTAATATGATCCTAATACTCCTCGGATGCATAGGTGTCAACGTAATGGATTATATCTCAAGAAAAATAATTCAACTCTATCATATATTTTTATTTATGCATTGGTTCCTTCCATCTTTGGTTCATCACTATAAGAAACATCCAAGGTAGATTCCATAATAGTCTTGCACTCTTCTATCCAATGGTCCATTTCCTTAATATCACCATTTTGGGCTATCAAAAGAGTCCTTTCTTGATTTCCACTTTGAATTATCCATACTTTGAATCTAGGGTCTTTGAGAACTCAACATGATTCACAATAGCTTCATTCACCAAGGAAATTGACTGGGTATATGACCCATTCATGTTCATTTTGTGTAATTTTACATACAACCTATTCTTAATTGTATTATGTAGGTTCATATTTTCCATATTTTTTCTATAAATTGTCTATTTATTTTCAAGAGTACTCTTCAACTTATCAAATTTGTGTTGTAATATGAGGGAAATGGTATTTATTTTTATTCTCTTTATATTCTCAATCACTTGTTGATATTCCTTATGAAAACTCTTATATTTTATTTTCAATTTGCATCCTCTAATGCAATGATCCTTGGGATTGAAGAATTGCTTTTTTTCAACCCTTCTTCATACTTTTCCTTGTAACGATCTCTCCCTTGATCACTTTCAATATTTGGGATGTATTTTCTTGTTCCATATCAATACTCATATCTACAAAAATTATGGGATCAACTTACCAATCTTAAATTTCATCATGTACCCAAATGCTTTATCTACATCAATAATTTTAGGCCTTAAATTTGGTGGGTATAATTCTCATAATGACAAATCCTTCTCATCTAAATAATCCTCAACATGCCAACCATTATTATCATTAGCAGACATAGTGATTAGATTTTCCTTTACATGCCATTAGTATAACTCCTGGTATGCTAGTTTGATTGGCTCTTTAGTTCTTAGTAATTCTTAGTAATTGACTTAGGTTGCACAATTTTCTCCATTAAGTTTTAGTATGCCCTTTACTTTGTTAATTTTTATTTTAAAGCTACACAAATGAAGTTCCCAACATAGCTCTTACTAATATAATCATATCATCATTGTTGACATAACTTACATTAATGGGGCTCACAACATGTGGAGACTTTTTCATCGACATATGTTCCTCGATGATCTCATTTGATGTCAACATATTAATTTCCTCTTACATTTGATGGTTAACAATTATGTGTATGCCTTATAATCAAAGTGACACTTCTTAATGTATTACCTTTCTTTTTACATTAGAATAGGTATTCCTGATAGTTCCTCATGAATAATTCAAATGTTTCTTTATAGGCACAAGTATCCCTGATATTTTCATTAGGTATCAACAAGACATTTTTCACTTCCTTCTAATGGTTCCATGTTACACAAATGATAACTATAAGTATTTTTAATGTTGTTTATTAGTATGACTTTTTTTGATTGTGCTAAACTTCTTTGGTAAGATCTTATTAATTGATTGGTATTACTTTTTTTGACTTGCAACTACTCTATTGCCATTCATATTACTACTTCATTGGTGTGACTCCTGTCTGAGTGGGTGCAGCAAAATGGTATACAATTTAGTGGACACCACAAAAAAAACTAAAAACATGAATAACCTGATTGGATTATTCATAACTCAATCAGGTTATAAGAAATTTTAAAAGGAATAGGCTTTGTTGCCAAGCCTAGAAAAAATACATAAAAAACAAAACTTGATCGAGTTTCTAGGATGAAAAAAACTATTCAAAACCCGATCAGGTTATTCAAAATGTGATTGGGTTTTGAAGAAATAAAAATGGGCTCCAAAAGCCATAACTTTCACATCTAGAGTTTGATTAACTCCATTCAAAATGTGTTAGAAAGATATTGAAGAGATCGACAAAATAATGCAACTAAAATAATAGCAGAAAAGAAAGATTTTATATTCCATCCATTATAATCAATCATGGTATAAAATAAGTAATCATTATTTTCTAAACATGGAGTGAATAGGTAGGTAAGAGTATTATCATAGTTTTTCTTTTTCTATCATCTCTCTCACTCTCTCTATCTCTTTCTCATACATAAATGTGCTAAATCATTCACTCACTAACTCCTAATCTCTCTCTTACTAACTCTTAATCTCTCTCATTCTCACACCAACTCCTAACCTTTCTTTCTATCCCTTCCCCTAATATCTCTCTCCATCCTATCCCCTTCTCTCTCCATCACTCTCCCCCTCTCTCTTTCACTCTCTATCCTATCGCCTTCTCTCTCACTCTTGTTAGGATTAAACCATAGATAGAAATAACAATTACATGCAAATATAACCAATAAAAAAATAATAGATCACACAAAAAAGAGCACAAGACACCAAGATTGAACGTGGTTCACCCAATCCCTGGGCTATGTCCACCAAACAACAAGTCTGATATTATTATGATCTAGTGATTATAACCTGATTACAATCCATAATCCCTTACAACTCAATATTTCTACAAGAACCAATTTTTGCATCGCTCACAATTAAACAATACCTAAACCTAAGCCCTTTTATACAAGTATTTTTACCACTTTAGGGTTATAATTAATAATTACATATTGGCCCAAAATCATGATAAAATAGGGCCCAAAAAAAATAATGATGTAAAATACTTTCCTGATTAGTCACCACAATCTAACAATCTCCCACTTGGGGATTGATCAAGCTCCATAGTAAACAAAAATCTCCCACTTGGAGACTAATCCTGTAGCTATGCCGCTACTCCATGAGGCTCACACTAGATCAAACCACCCTCGACTCTACTCTTCTTTTATGCATGTTTAGTCTAGAAGAACAACTAAAGCTAAAGAGGAGTTCAACTTCTCCCTTGTTACGACCTTTGTAAAAATATCTACAGGATTGTCATCTGTGTGTATCTTGTCTAGCTTTAACTGTCCATCCTCCAAAACTGACCAAATGAAATGGTACCACAACTGTATGTGTTTGGTCTTTGAATGTATTCTTCCAAGAAGAATTGAAGCCATATCACCTCCTTGGCTACCACTATAGCAGCAACATACTCAACCTCTATAGTGGATAAAGCATTAACCTTTTGTAACCTAGAAACCCAGTTCACGACTACCCCACCAATAGTAAAGACATAACCAATAGTACTCCACTTGGTATAAATATCCCCTACCAAATCAGAGTCAACATAGCCTTGTAAATTAGTAGTAGAGCCCCCAAAGTGTAAACGCTTATTAGATGTTCCTCTCAAATATCTGAGAATCCATTTGACTGCATTCCAATGCTCAATTCTTGGATGACTCATATACCTACTAACAACTCCCATTGCATGTGCAATATCTAGCCTTGTACATACCATAGCATACATCAAGCTTCCTATAGCTGAAGCATAGGGCACCTTGGACATCTTCACCTCCTCTTCTTTTGTCTTGGGACACATCTCCTTAGTCAACTTCAAATGACTAGGTAAAGGTGTGCTAGTAGCTTTAGCATTCTCCATAAAGAAATGCTGCAACACCTTCTCAACATAATCAGCCTGAGATAGTGTCAATTTCTTGTTCTTCGTATCTCTACAAATCTTCATACCAAGGATTTTTTTTCTGACCCCAAATCCTGCATAGAAAATGCATGTGCTAACTAGCATTTTAGCCCCTTAATATGATCCATGTTAGACCTAGCTACAAGCATATCATTCACATATAAACATAAAATAATGTAACTGTCATCATCCAACCTCTTAAAATAAATACATTGATCTGAATGACACCTATTGTATCCATGCTCATGCATAAAACTGTCAAATTTTAGATACCATTGCCGAGGTGCTTGCTTCAAGCCATATAAACTTTTCTTCAATTTTCACACTAAGTTCTCTTTACCTTTAACCTCAAATCCCCATGGTTGAGCCATATATATCTCCTCATCCAAATCACCATGAAGGAAGGTTGTTCTAACATCAAGCTGCTCTAAATGCAAATCTTCAGTAGCCACAATACTTAAAATAATACAAATAGAAATCATCTTAACAATAGGAGAAAATATCTCATCAAAATCAATGTCATTTTTATGTGCAAATCCTTTTATGACTAACTTGGCTTTAAATCTTTTCCTACCTCCATCCTCTTCTTTCAACCTATAAACCCACTTATTCTATAAAGCTCATTTACCTGTAGGCAACTTGCATAAATCCCATGTCTTATTCTTTAGCAAATAGTCCATTTCATCTTTCATTGTAGACTCCCATTGAGTCTTAGTATCCACTTGCACAACTTTATCATAACATTCAGGTTCACTAGCATCAATAAGTAAAATGGAATACAAAGAGGGAAATTTTTTTTTGGAGGTCTAATTTGCCTTGTTGATTGTTTAACATTCATTGGTGTGTGTGGTATTTGTGATTGCCATTGTTGCACATCATGAGGAATGGCTGGAACATCATCTTGCAGAATATCATCCAACACTACATAATCATCTTCTTTCTTCTCATGTTGCTGCAATAGATCTTTGTACAACACTTTCTCATTGAATATGACATCCCTGTTTCTTATAATTTTATGATTTTCAAAATCCCAAAGCCTATAACCAAATTCATTAATTCCATATCCAAAAAATACACATTTCTTTGACTTAGCTTCTAGCTTGGTTCTATTTTCAGAATCTATGTGAGCAAATGCTTCACAACTGAAGGTTTTGAGAAAAGAATAACTCACCTTCTTACCAGTCCATGCTTCCTCTAGAATACCACAACCCAAAGGAGTAGAGGGACCTCTATTAATCAAATATACGCTAGTATTGATAGCCTCCATCCACATGCGTAAGGGCAACCCAACATGCAATATCATGCTCCTTGTACACTCCATTATAGTTCTATTCATGCGTTTAGCCACTCCATTTTCCTGTGGAGTCCTTGGAATAATTTTCTATCTACGAATACCATTTGTGGAGGAATAACTTTCAAATTCTTGGCTGCAATACTCACCACCATTATCAGATATGAGACATTTTAATTTCTTACTAGTCTCATTTTCAACCAAGCATTTTCATTTCTTAAAAGTTTGAAATACATCAAATTTATATCTAAGAAAATAAATCCATACCATTCTAGTTGCATCATCAATAAATGTAACATAATAATGAGAGCCACCAAGGGAAGATATCTAAGCCAATCCCCATGCACAAGCTCTAATTTGTCCTTTTTGTTTTCCTTCCTAGTCTTCACAAAAATCACTCTCTTTTATTTTCCATACACACAACTTTCATAGAAATCCATATTCACACATTTTAGACCTGGTAAAACATTCTTTGAATGAAGTATTTTCATACCTTTCTCACTCATGTACCCAATTTTATTGTGCCATAGCATTGTATCAGAATTTATAGCAGCTATTTGTTCTCCCTACTCAACTACAACAACTGTTCCTGAGCATTCATTTTTCTCTGAAACAATTAAAGTAGAAGGAACAATATGACTTTTACAAAGATATAAGGTGCCTACTTTCACACCTTTTGTAACTACAAGGGAAACTTTTGAAACCTTCCAATTTTTATCATTAAAATTAATTAAACAACCTTCATCACCAAGTTGCCCTATTGAAATTAAATTCCTACTCAGCCTTAGAACATGTCTTACCTCATGTAGTAGCCAATGATTCCCATTCTACAACTTAATCTTAATTTTTCCCTTTCCAACAATCTAACAGGGTTCATTATCTCCCAAATAAACAAGTCCAAAATCCCCTTGAACATAATCAATGAGTTAACCTCTATGAGGTGTAGCATGAAATGAAGCACTAGAATCTAAAACCCATGAATCATCAACACTTTCTAAAGACAGAAGGAAAGCATCCTCTTCGGATTTTTTACTTACCACATTTGCCTCCTTGTCTCCATCTGGTTTATCTCCTTCATTTTTTTTTCAACTCCAACAATCTTTCTTTTTATGCCCTGGCTTCCCGTAGTACCAGTAGTCATTCAATTCTCTCAATTGAAACCTCCTCCCCTTTGACTTTTCTCTTGATTTCCCATGATTTCTAGAATTACTTCCTCTCTCAATCATTTTTCCTTGACTTTGTGCGTTCAAAGCACTTCCTGATGTAGATCCACCTAAAGATTTCCTACAAATTTCTTCACTCAAAATAACACCGATCACATCATCATATTTTAGGGTACTAGATCTAAGAATAGAATTACTCGCAACCATTACCAAGCCATTCCAACTTTTAGGAAAAGAACACAAAATCAAGAGAGCCATAATTTCTTCATCAAAATTGATAGCCACAGAAGACTAACTAGTAATAGTATTAAACTCATTTAAATGATCTACAATAGATCCACCTTCTACCATTTTCATATTAAATAAATACTTCATGAAAAATACCTTGTTTGAAGCAGAGGGCTTTTCATACAATTTTGCTAGGGTTTGCATCAACTCTTTTGTTGTCTTTGCTTTTTTAATATTAAATTCCATCGATGGTGCCAGGCATAATCGAATGCTTCCAAGTGCCTTTCTATCCAAAATATCCCATTTGTCATTTGACATAGATCCATGATTTTTGGTTTTGCCTTCCAACAACTTCCATAAATCCTTCTGATAAAGATAGTCTTCCATTTACATCTTTTGTAATCGAAAGTTCTACCCATTAAACCTATCAAACCTCAACTTACCCTCATTTGCCATCTCTCCCACTCAACTATGAGACTTTCTTGCAGAGGATAACCCAAAAACAACCTCGATTTGATACCACTTGTTAGGATTAAACCATAGACAAAAATAACAACTACATGCAAACATAACCAATATCAGAAAATAATAGATCACACAAAAAAGAATAGAAGACACCAAAATTTAACTTAGTTCACCCAATCCCTGGGTGATGTCCACCAAACAACAAGTCCAATATTATTACAATCCAATGATTATAACCTGATTACAATTTGTAATCTCTTACAACTCAATACCATCGCAAGAACCAATTTTTGCATTACTAAAAATTAAACAATCCCTAACCCTAAGCTCTTTTATACAAGTATTTTTACTGATTTAGGGTTATAATTAGTAATTACATGTCGGCCTAAAATTTTGATAAAATAGAGCACAACTTTTTTTTATGGAGTATGTACAGTACTTTCCTGATCAGTCACCATAATCTAACAACTCCCTCTATCTCTCTATCCTATCCCCCTCCCCTCCCCTCTCTCTCTCACTCTCACTCTCTATCCTATCCTCCCCCCCCCCCCCTCTCTCTCTCTCTCTCTCACACACACACACACATCCCCCCCCCCCTTCTCTCCATCCTATCCCATTCTCTCCATATTTTTCACTCTTGATGTCCATGTCCAATCTCTCTCTCTCTCTCTCTCTCTCTCTCTCTCTCTCTCTCTCTCTCTCTCTCTCTCTCTCTCTATCTCTCTGTGCATGTGCACACACACATGTGTGTGTGTGTGTGTGTGTGTGTGTGTAATACCCCATTAGGGAACCCAAAAGAAATTAACCTAAAGTTTCACTAAGTTTTCAAAACATTTTTTTTGAAAGATAATAACATAACAACAAAAAAATTAATATAGCAAAAGCAATAACATACAAATATAACACATACCATAAAAACATATTACAATTCATAAGGGTCCCATGACATTGAATCACATTTTAGTTTTATTAATACTAAAACCAATGTATAACACATCCATATTAAAGAATAACTACAAGTAAAAATTCCATTTAAAACATATAGAATTATCTCAAATGCCACTTGGCAATAATTAGAATGCACAACTATCCACTGTACAGGTCATAGGGTATGAAAGGCCGAAAGAATATACATCATGAAATAAATTACATAATCTCTTAAGATCTATGAAATAAAATACGATACAATAGGTATAACCATCCATCATAGTACACAAAAACATAATAAAAGGAAATATAGAACATGAAAGTCCAGCCATGACCTTGAACTGTTAGATCTCAATGGTAAAAATGAAAAACACTACCACCTGACCTCATGGTAACCCAAAAAGGGTCCACTCCCACTGCGTTGAGGAGATAGTCTCAAGTCCCAAACATGATAACAACCCCAAAAGTCAAAATCAACATCTAGGTCAAGAAAAATCTAAAAGCAATCTAACTGAAGGTACCAAGACACAAGTGACATCTAAACCTAGAGGCAACAATGACACGTAGGAAATCTACTATTTAAGTGGGCAAGTGTCATCGCATGAGCTAACTCTAAGGTTACCCTGGTAGCCTGATTGGACTCTGGCCCCCTAGTGACTCTATATGACACTAGTATCCTTTCGTATTGATAAGGCATACTAATGAAGCAAGGTTGCAACCAAGCACCCTCTCTACTCCCATCCTAGCTTGTACTAGCACTCGAGACATGGGCATGGAAAAAAAATGACTCTTATTAATTGATTTTACTCTCATTTAATGTAGTGTTATCAATTATTAAATAACCTACATTGGGTTACTTAGGTAACCTCTTTAGGGCTTTGACCTCTATTGCAAGCAACTTCCCAACAAGACATACATATAACATGCCCTAAGGTTAGTAAAAGAAGCAGGTCTCATACAACCATAAAATACACGTCAGTTCTTAAGCAAGCAACTAGAAAGTACTAAAATATTACTGACCAAAATCATAGGTTTCACCAATATAATCATCTTAACAGGACTGATCGAAAATCAAGTATACATTTACAAAACCATGACATCACCTAAAATCAATAACTCATAATCACCTCAGTCCTATACAAGCAACTAGGAAGCAATCCAAAGATAATTGATCAAAGACTCAAATATTATATAAGAAAAGTCACACCATTCACCTTAGTTCCACATAAGAACACTAGAAAGAAATAACCACCAATAGATCAAACTCATCATAGAAACATGTGACACATCACTAAGGTTGCATATAAAATATCATATACAAAACAAAACCCTAAGCCTCTAGTAAACATCTTGACTGGTCAAAGTACTAAGTCAAACCCTGAATACCACAGCACTAAAACACACATCGCATAAAGTGCCAAAAAATGTCACTTTCATACTTAGATTTTTAAAACACAACAATTCAATTTTCACTAAAGGTTTTCAAGTTTCCATTTTGTTTTCAAGAAAAAGATTTGACATACAATTAGGGTTACAGTATTCCATTTTTATTTTCAAGCATGACAGTTTGACAAGGTTTTTAAATTTATAAAAGAATTTTTTTCCCCTAGTATTATAAATCATCTCCTTATAACTGAAAATGTTTCTCTTTTTTGACCAACTAAACAAGTAACAACTATCTTTATAAAACTAATGCTTTTATCAAATAATAATTATTACATTATAATAATTATAAAATTATACCAATTTATTAACAACTATAATTACTAAATAAAATATAACAAAAATTATTTTAAAGTAATTAATAATATTTACTATTAATATTAATTAATTAAATAATAATTATAATAATATTATTTAAATTAATTAACATAATCTAAAACTATATACTAATATTTATTAAATTACATTTTTTTAATAAATTAGAAATACTTATTAAAAAAATTATTAAACAAAATATTTTTAAAAAATTAAATAACTTACCATTACTTTTTTTTAAAGCCCATAGGTTGTAGTGCTGCCATGACAGCTCTACTGATGTGACAACAGAGTATTGCCTACGACAATACTTGCTATTATGGTAGTAGAGTCTACCATGCGACAAGAATGATGGCCGCTAACAACACTCTTGTTGTTGTGCAGGGGTGGGGGAGGGGGGTGAAAGGTAAGGGGTGGATGGGGGGTTGGTGGCCCTGCCCACCAATTCAATATTTTTAATATTTTTTTATTTATTGAAAACAAACAAAACAACAAATCTGCCCCTCATTAAAATACGGTTTCCTGATTTTTTTGATAAGACATCTGATAAAAAATATTACGGTAATTTTATTTACTGTGGTAATTTCTATTAGCATTTAAAAAAAGAAAAAGAAATTCATGTGAAAGATCTGATAGAACAATTATGAATAACCAATAAATTTTTACAACTCAAATCTTGATTTTCTTTCCAATCCCTACCCGATTAAAATACAATTCTATTAAATTAACAGAACAAGGGTTTCTAATACTCAATCCTCATATACAGATAATATCAAAATGAAGAACAAATAAAATTTACCACAAGGGTTTCAACCCAAACTTAAAACTCAAAATATAGATTTATCCAGACACGAAGAAGATAGGAATTCAAAGAAGAAAAAACCACTGTACAAATAAACCCACAAGGTTCTACCTGGATCTAATGCTAAGATGATAAATGCATGAAGCATGCAAAAAATCCCTTTTTCTGAAACCCTTCTTCTTCGAAATTGCTCCTCCAAAACCTGATTATTGAGAAATGAACTCTAAATTGCTAATAAAGAGTTTTTCCCCAAATTTAGCGCTTTGATTGTGTAATCATGCGAAAAGCCCTTCTCCCTTTATTATTTAATTATGTCTTAATTTTTATGCACAACCTTTTTGCCATTTAATTAAAATATCTTTATTAAAAAAAAAAATTCTATCTTTAATCAATTCTAAAGATGTTTTTGATAAAAATATTTATTAAGTAATAATAATATTTATCATTTATTTAAAAATGAACTCCTAAAAATATTATTATTAAATTAAATTAATATTATTAGGCCCAAAATTAGACTTTAACTAAAATTTTAAATTTAATTCTTTTATTTAATTAATTTCTCAATTAATTAAATATAATTAAATATCAAATTTCCTTCATAAAACTTTCATTAAATTAAATCATTAATTATTCTTTTATATTGATTTAATTATAACAAAAAATCACCACAGACCCACGAGACTGAATATGAAAACTCATTATAAAGTATAAAATACTAGATCAAGCTCAAGTGTTAAAATCATGAATTTACGTCACTTGACGAATTCAAAGGGGTAAACAACTCAGGTACTTGTCCTACTTTCTAGGAAAATTGGCTTAAGGATGGGATTCAGACTCAAGAGTTATCTCCCCTCTCATACCATTGAGATATTGTGATAAGGTACACTCATCTTGGCAATTCAGAGAAGTCAATACCTAGTACCTAAAATCTACGCATGTACATACACATATATTCTAAACTAAATAGGCAATGGCAGGAAGTGGTGCATCGTGTAGATCTTGGCTAGCAGGAGACTAGGACTCCCTCCCTCAACCATATCAAAAACATCATATGTAAAATAAAACATACGGGTACACCATACACATGCAAGTATGGGGTAAGTATCCATAGAAAACACATATAAATAATCCATCTAACTATCATCATGAAATAACTAGAATCATTGTATACTATCAACATCATCAAAGAACAATCATGCATACATGAAATAACTAGTACCAAAGTAACTCATCATATAACTAACTAAATATGAAATAATATCCAACAATCTAGAAAAAAAATGTCGTTGATCATCAAACATAAACATAAAGCTAGCCTAAAAGAGTTTGGCAAAAAAACTGAAAAGAAAACTATGGGTAGGCACTACTCTCTCTTTGACTCCTAATTCATAAGCCCCCCTCTCTCTCCTTGACTTTTGATCCTTGAAATGGGAACTTCATGTAGAGAGAGAGAGAGAGAGTGAAAGAAAGATGAAGTGATGGAGAGAGAGAGGGACATAGGAGAGAGAGAGAGAGAGAGAGAGAGAGAGATTAGGGGATATGATAGAGAGTGATTAGGGGATAGGAAGAGGGAGAAGGGATAGGATAAGAGGGAGTGAGAGAGAGATGGGGAGAGAGAGTAGGGGATAGGAAGAGGGAGAGGGGATAGGATGAGAGAGAGAGAGAGAGAGAGAGAGAGAGAGAGAGAGATTAGGGGATATGATGGAGAGACTAAGAAATATGCAGAGAATGGGATAGCATGGAAAGAGAGGGCGGTGATAAGATTGAGAGAGAGATAGAGAGAGTTTAGGGGTTAGTGAGAGAGATAGGGGGCTTAGGGATTACTCAGAGAGAGACAATGCTAAAGGGTAAAAAGTTACATAGAGAGAGAGGTTAAGAGTTAGTTAAAGAATGTGAGAGGTTAGGAGTTAGTAAGAGAGATATCTTAGGATTTATTTAGTTAGTTTGTGAGTGTGTGTATGTGTGTTTGAGAGAGATAATGAACAATATGTTAGCATTCGTGTTTACCTATTGATTACACATTTGGAAAAAAATGACTACCTATTTTAGATTATACTTAATTCAAATTGATAGAAAATAAAATATTGATGACATGGGATTGATTTATCAACATCATGTTGTAGAGCTCTTCAATATATTTCCAATGCATTTTGAACAAAGTCAATCAAACTCCATATGTGAAAGTTATGACCTTTGGAGTAAAGCCTACTTTTAGTTCTTCAAAACTCGATCAGATTTTGAATGCACTTTTTCATTTTCATAACTAGATCGAGTTATTTGAATTCTAGAAACCCGATCAGGTTATGGCTTGGTGATAGCACAGGTAAACGACACAAAGGCTTGGGAGGCTATTTTCTCTCCAATATTTTTCTTTCGACATTTTTCATCTTCTAAGATGAATTCTCATCTTTGCCTTCATCAGGATTGCTAATGGTGAAGTGAGTATCTCTAAAATTACTACCATAATATTACACATCTTCTTAGCTTTCTAACCATATGAATTTTTCTATTTTTGGACAATATTAACAATGCAAACTTTAATTACTTTTACCAATGCCTTGACATTCCTCACAAACATATGTGTACCATTTTTTTAATAACTTTTGATATACTTAACAAAATTCAAAATAAATTATATATTATTGGTCTACACTTGATTCTATACACTTTTTAAAAAAAGTTTCCATTCTAGATTATTTTGATGCAAGTTATGTTCAACACATGAACAAGTACCAAAATTTCAGGATGTAGTCAATTCAATAATTCATAAAAAAATAAAATACTCATCAGAAAATTACAAACCAATATGAAAATTTAGATATGACTCTTAGCTATCATCCTACCAAAGGATTATGAAAAATGCTAAATATAAATATGTCTTTTGTCCTACACATGAAAATAGCTATGTTATATTTTCTAAAAAGCTCAGGAACTATTTTTCATGTGCATGAGGTTTGACCCACCTAATATTATCCATTTTGTACAAACTCTAGTAGTTAGAAAGTAGATTCAGAGCACTACAATTTATATATTTTATACATATTTTCATTTTGAGTGGATAAACCTCAAATGTCTCCTCCAAGTTTACATTTACTTGATTTCAAAAAAAAAGTTGTGCACTTATACCCCCTTTTTGTACACCATCTTGGTGCACTCACACATCGATATGTCTCATTGGTGTAATGTAACTCTATCAATATGACCTTTGGAACCTTTTGTCAACTTGTAATACTACTTTGATCTCCCTTTGTGAAATTTTTTATCATCAAGGTAACCTCTTGTGGGTTTTTCCAATAGTGTATTTTGTGGCATTGATATACATATATAGTTAGTTACACCAATAGTTCAATCTATCATGCATACAACAAATCTTAAGACAATAATCCTTATGGTTAAAATTTATTACAAGAAAAATTTTGTAGCTTCAACATTTGGGGGAGGATGTCAAATACAAAAACTTGGCAATGACTCATGTGCAACAAATTTTAGGATTTCTTCTATGGAAATGGAACAACAAAGTGTGTAAAATTTTGGGCTAAATTTGGGAAAAATGTAATGTCATAAATTGCACCATTTCATAATTCCACATTGCATGGCATTTTTCTTTAGTTGAATCAAAATATTCATCCAAGACTCCACTTTATTCTTCTTACCTTGTCACCACTTTTATTTAAGTCCTTGACCATTTGGATCATCTCAACTTATGACACATGTGCATCACAAATATGTCTTAACTAAATGCACTCATCTTGCAAATATACAATTTGAAAGTGGTTGTTGGAACATTACACATGCTATCCATAACATGATGAAGGCCACACCACCCTTACCAACTCACAACCAAAAGCACAACAATATGGAAACAAAGAGAAGACAAATTGCTTCACAAAGAATGTATTAATATTATACTTGAAAATCCTTTAAAATTCTCCAACATGAGAGAACTCCAACTTCTTACAATATAAGAGAGCTTGTACAATAAGAGATCCCAACTAGCTTGCACACCAAGAGCTTCTACACAAGAAGAGCTTACAATGAAAGAGCTTGAACCCAAAGAGATTTACCAAGAAGAACTTCCCAACTAAGATCTTACACACTAAAATCCTCCACCTCCAAAGCTTGATTACAAATGCTCATCTGCCTTGCTTTTATAGAATCTGACCACCCAAGATATTACAAATACAACTAATGCGATATAAAAGGTAAATGCAACTACCTTACAAAAAATATTAAATTCTCACTCAATTATAACTTAGCATCACCATGTGGTCCAATTAGGAAATTACATTTCCTTTTTGGATCAAAAGAAATATTAAATGCACGATTTAAGGAACTTTCCACAAACTTCTAAAAATACCACCTACACACCTCGATAAAATAAATAACATCCTTTTATATTTTTTCTTTTTATACCACCTATGCACCTTGGTCATTGAAATAACTTCTTTTCTCTCTTTCATTTTCAATTACTTTCCTCCAATTTTAGTCACTTTCTCTCTCCTCTATTTAAAAAATATATCATTCCCCCTTTATTTTGTGATGCAAGATGCTCCTATATCAGACACCCATGGTAGGAATTTTTGTGTGAATACTCCCAAAATGAAGTAGCTGCTACTAACAATTTCCTTTTTCTTCTCTTCCAACACCTAGCTGGAACAAGTATATGTTGTCGATATATTTCCTTCTTTCTTCCTTTCCAATACCTAGATGGGACAAGTATCTATTGCTGAAAATAATTCTTAGCAATTAACTTCATCCAAGTGTAACTTTCATTCTCCTCCAAACTTGTACAACCTAATGCACCTACAATAAACTCAATAATACCATACAAATCTTACTTTGATACGACACATTGCTAACAAGATCCTCATTGAAATCATCATTTTTGTCTTTCAATTCTATCTCAAATTCAACATCCCATGATTCATAAGAATTTACCTCTTCCATTCCTTCATCTTTAATTCCTTCTTTCATGTCTTCAACAAGGCATATAAGCACTTTAATTGTTTGACCTCCAAACAAGGCACTGCTCTCTTCCTCTTTTGCTACATTCTTAAAATCATCTTCATCTACTTCAGGTTTACAAATATTTTTAGCTTCATTCTCTTCTTGTTCTTCTTTTGTATCACATGTTTGACACTCTACTATATCTTCTTTCTTTTTCACATCCAAATGATTATCAACATCTATTTTCTGATGAAGCGTTCTTCTCTTTCACAATTCTGCTTCTAACTCATTCATACACTTTTACAAATCCAAAAATATTTCTTCTTGCATTCTCTTTCTAAATTTATCAAGTCTAGGAATCCTCAAAATCCATCCAATCACAAAAGTCATCTTCTTCTTTCCCTTTTCATTAATCATGTCTTCATAAGAAAAACTTCATGTAACACAAGCACCTAGTACAAACTATCTCACAGTGAACAATATATCTACACTCTTAGTTAAAACCACGATCCTCATGGAAACTGACCCACAGTCGATAATATATCTACACACTTAGTTGAAACCAAGATCCTCATGCAAATTGCCCAACAGTCGATGATCTATCTACACACTCAATAACTTTGATAAAATTCACCTAGCCCAATGTCCTGGTACAAATTGCCTCACGTTCGGCTATTTGTCTACACACTCAAGAACTTCTACTCTAATACCACTTGATGAAGGTCACACCACCCTTACCAACTCACAACCAAAAATACAATAGTATGGAGACAAAGAGAAGATAAAATGCTTCACAAAGCATGTATTAATATTATACTTAAAAATCCTTAAAAAATCTCCAACATGAGAGAACTCCAACTTCTTACAATATAAGAGAGCTTCCACACTAAGAGCTTCTGACTAGCTTGCACACCAAGAACTTCTACACAAGAAGAGCTTGCAACCAAAGAGCTTGAACTCAAATAACTTTACCAAGAAGAACTTCCAAACTAAGATCTTACACACTAAGATCTGTCACCTCCATAGCTTGATTACAAATGCTCATATGCCTTGCTTATATAGGCACTTACCACCCAAAATATTACAAACACAACCAATGTAGGATAAAAGGTAAATGCAACTACCTTACAAAAAATATTAAATTTCCACGATTACAACTAAGTACCACCATGTGGTCTAATTAGAAAATTACATTGCCTTTGTGGATCACAACAAATATTAAATGCATTGTTGGAATTATGATATATTTGTCATTAGTGCAAACACTTATTCTATCCTAAATGCCTATCTTGCTCATCACTTAGTCTCAAGTATATACCGAGCATTCAGTGGTTACCTTATAAGTTCAACAGGCAAATAGTTCTCACCGAACATTTCAAAAGATATCGAGTGAAAAAGGTAAAAGAAGTTCAGCAGTGTTTACCGAGTGGAAAAGGTAATCAAAGATCAACAGTGTTTACTGAGTGAAAAAGGTAATCGAAGATCAACAGAGTTTATCGAGTGAAAAAGGTAAACAAAGGATTCAATGTTTACTGAGCTAAGCAAGGTAAACGAAGAAGATAATTTCTACCGAGTAACACCACATCTACCGAGTCACCAATGGCTACCGAGTTCCAAGAAATGTTCTGTGACTAGTATGAACCGAGTCTCTACTTCTACTGAGTGCATGACGATGCTAAGTAATGTAGTGGATGCCGAGTATCAGAAGGTCATCGAGTTAGTTTAGTGAACCCGAGTTTACTAATGGGCCAACTCAGTAATGTTTTGTTCACTAGTGTTTTGACCGACCTTGTAACTGTAAAATATTGGAATGGTATATATGTAATGTATGATATCATTTTTGAAAGATGAATAGATATATGAATATATTGGCATGAAATGAGAAAGTATTGTTTGCATGTGAAGAAGGTATTGCTATCAGTAGCAGAGCAAAAGGAATATAGCAAGGTCAGCATAAGGAGCAGAAAAGTTATATCTATCACACTAGGTGATCAATGCAAAAGGATCTTATCAGCAAACAAGTTGTAAGTAGATCCACTGTTTCATCCTAACTGGTGAATCAGTTTTTAAATCCTTTAACAAGGTAGACTTAACAGTCTTTTGTAAATCTCCTAACAGAGTGCATACTTCACTGTATGTTTGTAAAATCCTCTAACAAGGTGGATCTAGCAGTCCTACTTGCTCCTAACAGGGAAGATCACCAGAAGTGATCATTGTAAACCTTAACCAGCCAACTTCATACTGCAGTAACGAAGTTTTGTGGGCATCATCCCTACCCCAGTTTTACTTTCTAATTGGAAGGTTTCTGGGTCACCAAATCATGTGTTCATGTGTTATGAATGATTGATCTTTCATTTATGCAGTAGATTAGATGAATGAATGATGAATAAAATGCATAAAATTTTATGTTACTGATTCACCCCTCCCCTCTCAGTAACACATTTCATCCTGAATATTTCCAACATGCATGCTAGTGAGATTGGACTTTCCACAAACTTTTAAAAATGCCACCTACACACTTCGAGAAATGAAATAACACCCTTTTATATAATTTCTTTTTATGCCACCTATGCACCTTGGTACATTAAATACCTTTTTTCTCTTTTATTTTTTTATTTTTTATTTCCTCCAATTTTCATCACTTTCTCTTTCCTCCATTTAAAAAAAATGTCACTGTCCCCTTTATTTTGTGATGCAAGATGCTCTTGCATCATAACAATAGAATGCATCCTATGGAAGCTTATTGGCATTAAGATTTTAAGATTCCTTTTTCTTTTACTTTGAGTCTTATGGGTTACATGACTTTTTTTTTTCTTACATCCACAAGATTCTTGACAATAATTTGTAGCTCTCCCCACTGTCCCCATTGCATACTAACTAATTCTCATATTAATTCTAGAAAACCTTGATTTCTTTTCTTAGAGGGGGGAGTTATTTCTTATGTCACATTTATTTGTTTCTATTTTGGTGAAGCATAACAATAATTTCTTAATATTTAACACGTTATCATCTAATTTTTAAATGGGATTATTGACGATCATACATATCTTGCTAGATTAACCAAGATCCCTTGCTAAATTTGTCTATTTATGATAAGATTTTAGAGTGGAAATTTTATTTAGTATTTGGAAAGATCATAATTTTGCTCTCTTCGTTGGATTTACTTTTGACACCACTTTCCCTACTAGATGTATCTAAAAACATGTTTTATTCAAATGTATTGAGAAATATATGCATGCAAGATGATATCAATTTTTAGTTAAAGTGTTCCACCTATTGACTTTTCTTGATTGTTGGGATAATGCATCTTGCATTGACATGCCCAAGTTTCAACAACCTTTTTTTCCAACAAGGGATAATCCCTTTCTAAGGGTGTCAATGTGGAATCACATGCTTCTCAATATAGAACTTGTGGTCACATAACTCACAAATGGTCTCTAAGTTCATATTACATTTAGCTTTCTCTTAGCCTCATGATTGATATGCTTCTAGTAGGTTTAATAGTAGTAAGTTACCTTGACTTTCATTTTCTATTTCCCCTCCCAAGAATATTGTTCAACCTATTGTAAATGTGCAAGATGAATAGACTAATGATGGTTCTACTACAATCTAAGAACGAATACTACATGATGAAGATAATCTTGATACATGAAAACCAAATTATCCTAAACCCACCTCTTATTACTAATTTAAAAACTTTTATTAATGACATAAAAACTAAAAAATCCTAACCAACTTCTTACTACTAATCCAAGATACTTATAATTCTTAGTAATTATATATTTACATAAAATCACATTTCCATTAACATGGTACAAGAAAAAATGGAACTTCCATATTTCAGGAAAAATTGCATATAATAAACACATGTTTTTGTCTCTAATGTTAAAATCAATTTCCTTGAGCAACAATGGACAATCTCCCCTTTGCTATCTTCCAAGCTTTTCCAAACTTTAAAACATGTTGTAAGAACTTTGAATTGAGTCTTTGTATTCAATCGAATGATAAATTAATCCTTGTGTGGTATGTGGAGACAAAAATAAATATTTGATATTGGTAAATGTCAAAATCGAATATCACCCAACATTACAATTTCAGTCTCTCTCATAAGTGGTTATGATAGATAAAGAGCTTTAAGTGGGGTGACTTTAATGCAAAAATCAAAGATAACAACCCAATATGGATATTGATTGTCCTTTCTTACATTGATTGATAGACAAGACCTGCAGAAAATCGTTCCATTTGATTCCAATCCTTGTCATACATGTCCTATCTTAACTAACTCTGGTAAATATTAAATCCCAAATGCCAAAACAAAGACTAGAAGTTTTATTTCTTTTATCTTTCATTGATTTTAATTTGTTTTTTAAATTAAATAGTTTTCTAAAAACATTAAATCACGGGAGGACAAAACAAAATTGAGGAAGTCTACATGGATATAGACCAATAAATGTAGCCAACAAAGCATGAAGAAATATAGCTCAAAAAGATAATAAAGTATAATAGAAAAGGAATTTGGAGTGATAAAGGCTCTCAAGGAAGGTTTGGTATTAATATAAATATTTTTAACCATGGATTAATAAGTGGAATTTTGATTGTTAATTGTGGAAAACATATACATAAGTTTTTCAAGAAGTTTTAAAATGTAAAGTATTTCATTTATAATAGTTTTATATTTTTACTAGTGTTTTTTTTCTTTTGAGAATTGTAAGGTATATTGATAAGAGTATTTTTTTTTGCCCTTTAGAATATCTTCACAATAATTCGATATATTGCACATTTATTTTATTTTTCTCTTTTTATTCTCAATTTAATTCATTGAAGATTCTAAATGTAATAACTAATTGCTAACTAATATTTATTATGAACATAATTAATGTAATTATCACATCATGACATTGCTATTATTACTCTTTTAAATTTCATTTGTAATCCTTAGATATTTTCTTTCTCAAATTGAAACAAATTAATAGGTTTGGATTTGACTTGTGTTTTTAAACCTTGAACTCTAGATATTTAATTTTTAAACTTAAACATTGTTGACCACTTCATTATTTGTGATCAATCATTTTTATGCATGTTTTGTTGATTTACACAGTTAACTTTATTTAAAGACATCCCTTCACCCATTTAAAATATAAACAATATCATTGTTTAAGCATGTAAATATTTTGTTCATAGTGCATTTAAGTATACTTGTAAATTTTACCAGTGCATGTTTAGAGCACATCATTCTAGATCCATTACATGATTACCTCCTTTTATCAATCTCGATTCATTGTTGTTGGATTGGTCCAACTAAGGGTGTGACTAAGTAGAACTTAACCATCATAGTGCAAAATGCTTCCTAAAGAAGACAAATCTTTAAGAAAATTTAAGCAACAATAAATTGAGTGAGCAATTTCCATAATTCACATTCTATCATTTTAGAACCTTGTTTCATAGTTTGGATATTCATGTAAGTTTACTTCTATACTTATTGTACCATCTTAAAAAGTGTACACTTTCTTTCTAAGATTTTCTAAGCCCTCCTAAGTGTGGTTTGGTACATTAGGACCTCCTATTGCATTTAACAACTTAAATCAAGGTCTTTTCTTCTTCTTCCTGAATCCTATCTTTCTCAATACTTTAGGTTGGCATCAAGTTATATTCACAGATTCCCATTTATTCCTCAAATCATTAAAATCATGCTTTAAATGAATTTATGACCATTTTTACAGTATATCTCATATTTTCTCAATCCTTATAATATGTCTTAGATTCGAGAATTTAGCTTGAAAATCAATGCCTTGCGGTTGAGATTGAGGTCGACCTCATCTTGGTATGTAATTTTTGATTGGTGATTGGGCCCAATGTAAACTATTTTCATTTTCCCACCTTCTATAGTTGACCCTTTCATCTTGATCCTAGAATCAATATAAAAGGAGGCCTTTGCACTTCATTTGATCATCAATGAAAACTATACATTCTATGGGAAATCCACACCCAAGTAACCAAGCAAGCTTTTTCAAGGAATTCTTAAGAAAGCAAGGCATTTGTCATGATCCAAGCATTCACAATCTACATCATCTATCATGCAATTATTCCCCCTAGGTCTAGGTTATTTATTGGAGATAGTAGAGTTGGCCACTAAGGAGGAGATCCAATCTCATTGCATTCAAACATTCACGTTTGAGACAAAATTGTAAGCATCCAAATAGATGAAGTTTTTTCTTACATGTTTTAATTGGTTTTGGTGTTGATTCAAGGCTATTACATCAACATATTTAATCATATATTAAATATAACCGCATCAACATTGTTATGATATTCTTCATTGTTAGATTTAGTTCTACTACATAATATAATTTCTTTATTTACATCTATTTCAATTTAAGGTTGATTCCTTAACCAATGCTTGACCAAGGTAAGCCCCTCCGCACCAAAAAATCTCCTCCTTTCTTATGTAAACGTGTAGGTTTATAGGTCTTGAGATTAGATTCATAAATCTAGGGTTTCATTTTTTTATAGACTTTTCAAATTTTAGGTTTCTATGAAGAGCAAGTCAATGTCAACATCAACCTCATATTAAGAAAACTTGGACCCCAAAATCTGACCTTGACCTAAGACTTCCAAATTTTTTGGGCTTTTAGATTCTGATGCATAGGTTGCCAATATCATTCGATTTTATTTTTTCCTCTAGTTTTATAGTTCATGTATATGCTAGTATCTTGGTGAGGATTTCTTCCCCCTTTTTCATTTCATACCTCATTCTTATGTAAAAGCATTATGATTCCTTCTCTTAGGTAAAGGAGGAAAAAAACCAAAGCATTCTTACACCTAGGGAGATCAGACATTGGTACTTCCTCTTTGTACCAATCAGGTTTCCCTTGTGGAGGGATTGTGGTATTCCTCCCATTGTTGTAATGGTGGATTCTATTTTCACCATTACATTTTGGGGAACTTGCCATTTTTACACATTTTTTATTAGATAGTTAGGTCTTCTTTATTACATCATCTTTGAGCATTACATTTTTGAGAATTAGTTTTGTGTTTATCACCATAGAGCTCTCTTAGATGGCTTTGTGTGTAATCATTTCTATGGTTACCTTTATTATTCTTATTTCTCTTTATCATACGTATGAGGGCTATGAGAGTTTCTTTTATTTCATAATGTTTGTTACATTACATATTTTTCTTGCATATGGTATAATAAGATTAACTAATATAAAGTTTCTTAATAAGGCATATTAATATCTTAGACCACATAAGGAATTTTGTTAATGAACCTAATTTTGATCCTCATAATCATATGTCTCACACTCAAAATCGATCCCCATACTCGTAAAACCTTCCAACATCTTCAAAGCATTGTCTAGGATTAAGATGTTAGACATTTCCTAGATGAACCCTCTTTGCCATCACCTACCTTGAATAATCCTAGTCCTATCCCTCCCACTATTCCTCCACATACTACACATTCTCATTCATACCAAGATAAATAATTTCTCCATGTATCTTTAGAGATACTTATAGTACAAGATATAATATTATTGTTCAACAATGTTATAAAAGTTTGGGACTTGGTATTGATGAACATGGCATCAAAGTTCCCATTAATCCTCCTCAACAAAGACAAAAATATGGTATAGGCTTTTTTCCCCTTCATAATTTTCCTCTTGTATCTACTCCACCATGACCTCTTCATCTTCTTTTACCTACCCTCTCTCTACCCCCTCATGATACTCGTCAAGCTTTAGCCAAGAAAGTATATAATAATCTTATGTCTAAGCCTAAAATATGGTTTAAGACTTTTGTCAAAGATGATATTAATATATTTTCGTGTCCTTTTAATTTTGATAGAACCCGTTTTCTTTGTGACTTTGGTGGTTTTCTCTTATACATTCATGATATTGTTGAATAGGGTAAACTCCCTTATACACAGTTTATTTTATTTCTCCTTCATAAATTTAATTATTATTATTAATCCCTATTTGTTTATCTTCATTATTCCACACAATAAGTTTGAGAGAAACCCAATAGGTCATTCTCCTTGTTTCTCCTAAGTAGGGGAAAAGGTTCACCTTTTTCATATATTTTTTGAGGGTTCTATTTTATCCCTTTATTTTCATGTTTCTTTTTACATTAATATAATTCTTTATATTCATAGCCCTACATCCACTTAAGGGTGTATATTTGGTATTTTGGAGAAACCATTTTGGGAGCTTAACATATTATCCCCCTTTTCATTTTCCTTTTGCACATCCATTTCCCCTTGTGGACTTTCATCTTTTATAATATAATGTCCTTCTTTTGTATAGATTTGTTTTATTACATTCTTACGTTCAATTTTATCTTTGAATTAGAAGTGCATGCATATTATAAAAAAATATATCCTTAGGGATATTTTTTGTTTTCTCTTTCTTTTCCTCTATCTAGGATTCATTATCACTTTATGGTGCTTATTTGTTTTTGTTGTTATATGTATCTATTTGTGGTTTATGATTTTTTTTCATTGGCGAGAATAGTATCCCTTTCGAAAAACATTATCCTTTCCTTAGAATGCATATTCATATAAATGAGATGACCCCTTTAGATTGTATATTTTGGTATCCTTTCCTCTTCTCTATATGGTTTGTATTATTTTATGATACATTCTTAATTTTGACATGTGATACTTTGTTTTATGCAAGATATTATTGTCCCTTCTTCACAAATTATTTCCATTCCCTAGATTTGTATTTTTTTCATTTAATAGTAATCCATACTATCATTCTTTGTATTATTTTCTTTAGATGTGATATATATTCTACCACCTCATGATGTTTGGAATCATATATCCTATGTGGTATCTTGCCTTTGCACTTGGGGGGAAAGGATTCCTGTACATTCTTCTTTCTCTATTTTGTCTAAGGATCTACTTTCCTTATTATAGTGGAATTTATTTTATCACATGAAATTATTTTCTTACATACCAGAGATGTATATTATTGATCATAACCTCTTCTTGATTCTCCCTTACATACTTATAAATAGGGGAATAAATGTGTACATTCTTGTTCTCCTTTCCCTTTTTTTGTCTTGAATATTTTATCCTCGTTCAAACACTCCTCTTGAAGGTAAATTTCTTTCCAACAAGATATCTTCCTTTCATGGGTCTCTTCTCATAAGAGAAATATCCTTTTCCAATAATCTATTCTCTTAGACTATAAGAGTCAATCTTATCTAAAATTTTGGAATACATTATTGTTTAAGGATATATCTTCTTTATGGAAATAGGTATCCTTATTTCACTTCCTTATAAAGCCTATATATACATAGCCATGATAAGGAGGGGGCTTACATAAAAAATCCCTCATACTATACTTATTCATTTTTGACTTTTTTGTTATACACAATCCCTGGTAGGTATAAGTATCCCCTATCCATCCCTAGGATTGATATTCACACACACACACACACACACACACACACACACACACACACACACAAATAACAATCCCTTGTCCATCCACATAGACCACAAACATAGGATGTGTTGGAAATCTAATAGGGAAAGTAAGATACTGAGGGTGGGGGGCGGGGGGGGGGGATCGAATTATGATCTATAAAATTTAACACTGCATGAATAAAACTCACAAACACATAAAACACTTGACACAAAGATTTGGTAACACAAAAACTCTCCAAGATGAAGGTAAAACTATAATGGGAATGACACCCACAAATATCTTCACTACTACAACAATAAAGTGTGCCTATTAAGGCTACAATGTTTGATCACTTTTGATGATCTACCCTATGAGGTGACTTCCCTACTATAGGATTAAAAGACTATTAGGTCTACCTTGATTAAATGATTTTACATCCCAACTAAGTGAGTACCCTATTAGGAGATTTACAAAGGTCTGTTAGGACCACTCTGTTAAGAGATTTCAACCCTAAAACACATGTTAGAATGTACCAATACCTAATCCTTTAGTATGCACTTCAATTTAGATGTTAGATCTCCTCTATCCAATTTAATATCACCTCTTTGTGATTGATCTTCAATAACTCTACTCAAAACATGCATCTGAATAGGAGTTTCCTCCAATTTTTTCTTGACCAATTCACTCTCATCCTTAGGATTATCCACATGTTCATCTTCAATAGTGTTTGTTTCTTGTTGCTCACTCTCTTGAACCTTTCTTTGTATTGCTTCCTCAAGATTCTCAATGTCATCATTATAGTCTTCTTTATTATCCAAGTTAACCTATTTAGTCTCTTCCTGTTCATCGTCATCCTTCTTATCATGTTTAGGAATTAAGCTAGATATATTCTTCCAGCTCATTTTACTTTGTTACATAATATCTTCTATCTTATTCTTCAATACCAAAAGTGCTCGTTTCTTTGGCACAAATATGTTCTTGTACTTCTTTGTGGCCTTAGTGATTTGTTTCTTTGTCAATTTAGGCATTATTTGAGCTAGTGCAACCTATCTAATCTATCTTTTGGTCATTATTACATATTGTTACTTTTCATCTATCTTATTATACAACTCATTAGGAACATTATTTCCTATCTCTAATGACATATTCTTAAAAATTTCTATCATATCAACCAATGCTTCTACAATATTGACCTTTTGTTTTTCTTAATTCTTCATACTTGATAAATTTGAAACCTAATAAGCCAACACTACCTTTGATACTATCACATACCTTTGATACCTTTAAAGTATTTTGTTTCCTAGTAGCTCTCTATTGTAACTTGGGTAGTGTGTCAGGTACATATTCATACACATATACAAATATTTTGTAACCTTCTAGTTTCTTCTTTCTCTCCACATAAACTACCAATTTTTACATTTGCACTTTCAATCATTGTGTTAGTAGCTTTGTTCAAACATTTATATGCATTTCTCTTAGATGAATAGCCAAGGAAAATACATTCATCTCCTTTTGAATCAAATGTACCATTCCTTGCATCCTTATTGAATGTAACACCTACTTCCAAATATCTTGAAATAATTTACATTAGGTGTATGACCATACAAGAGTTTGTAGGGTGTCTTCTTCAACTAAACTCAGTTGAGAGTATAGAATGTAGTGCATATATCTTCTCTCCAAAACATATGTGCAATATCTTTTACAATTAAAAATGTCCTTACACAATCTACAATATATCTATGTCTTATCTCAACAATTCCATTTTTCTGTGGTGTCCTTGGCATAAAAAGTTATCTTTTGATACTATTATGAGCACAAAATTTAGTGAATTCAACATAAATAAATTCACCACCTCTATCAAATCTTTTAGACATTTCAATAGTTTACCAATTTCTTTCTCTACTCTATTCTTACACCATTTGAAAATATCAAAAATATTTGATTTTACATTCATGAACGTGGTAGTCATCCTCCTAGAGTAATCATCAACAAATAATATGAAGTATATGTCACCATAATAAATTTCTACTCACATAGGTGCACACAGATCAATATGCACTAATTCCAAAATATCATTAGAAGTGTGTGACTTTCTTGAAAAACTTGACTTTTTCATCTTATCAAGCTAACATTCTTTGCACATAGCATTCTTAGGTTTATGCAGATTTGATAAGCTCCCAATTCTTTTATTTCTACTAACCCTTACCATGTTCTCAAATTTTACATGACACAACCTCTTATGCCACAACCATAGATCCTTAACTTTAGAAAATAAACATGGATCAATAGTAGGATCAAGATAAAAAAGATTACCTTTTGTTTGTACTTCAGTTCCAATCATGTTTCCTTCATCATCAAAGATCTTGACTTTTATGTTATGAAACTCTAGCTTGTGACCTATATTTTTCAACTAGGCAACACTCAAAAGATTATACTTTAGTCATTGTACCCAGTATGCATCATCACATCTGATTTTATCATTCAACATTAATGATCCTCTACCTTTCAGTGGACATGGAACATCATTACCTAACTTAATAGTTCCACCATCATCAATTTCTTCAACTTTTTCCAACTTACTTATATCACCAATCATGCGATGTGAGCATCCACTACCTATTATTCATCTATCATTCTTTCTAACATGTGAAATAAGGGTTTTTTCACTCTCATACCTTTATCTATTGGGATCTTCCTTGATAGCAATATACATAATCTCAACTACTTCTTTCTCATCATTAGAACTAGACTCGGCGTGCTCTTCTTCAACAATGTAGCATGAATTCTTTCCTTTATCTTTGCAATCCTTGTTCTTTTGGTACTTGTGATATTCTTATTATTTCTATCACTCTTACTTTTTTTAGGATGGTTAGCTACAAAATGACCAATTTCATCACACTTAAAACATATCAAGGGTAATCTACCTTTTCCTCTTGATAATGTCTTTGCAAACAATGCTTCAATATCATTCATATCATCTTTAGATTTTGATTCAATTTTATCTTTACTACTCTTCTCTTTCTTCGAACTACCAATGGATAGTGAAGACTTCAAATAATTTCCAAGTGTAACCATATTGTTATCATAATCACTCAAATCAAATGCAGTCAACTAACCAACTAGACCACCAAGTGTCAGATCATTACCAAGCATAGCTCTAACTTCTTGAATTGATGAAACTTTTATAGCATAAATGGGTAAAATAGTTATGAGAGCTTTACTTACAATATCAAAATAAAAAATAACTCCTTCAACAACTTCAATTTCACTTTCTCCTTCTTTGATTTGATTCACATACTATATAGAATTCTCACCTTCTTTCATTCTCATGTCATCATACTGCCTCTTAAACTTTTGACTTTATCTCTTAGTACATTTGGATCTCCACCATGTACAAGTGCCATTTTTTCCCTCAGTTTTTTAGCATTAGCACATTTTTTGACATCATTAACTTCAAAATCATTTAGGGTAGATGCAATTTCAATGATTAGACTATTATGCTCTTCCTTTTCAGCCACTTGTTCCAAGGTCATAGGAAGTGGAGGTGAAGTATATTTATCTAGCCAGTATGTAGCATTTTCGCCAACTCAAAGATAGGTGTAGCCTCATTTTTTTTTTCTATGAGGAGAAACTTTCCTTGTTCACCTTTGGTACCTCTTTCTTACACATCTTTGAATATTTAGCTCAAGTTTCTTCAAACTTCTTCTTCCAAACACTATGCTCTAATACCAATTGTTAGATAACTAAGAGAGTAGGGGATGAATTAGTTTTGATCAATTATCATACATTCCTTTCAAACAATTTAGTACTAATTCAACTTCATAAACATCAATAGCAATAATTTGGTGATCTCATTCAACTTCACAATTCAATCTTATAATCAATTTACCTCAAATTGTTATCTCATTGTTTCTTTTATTACCAAGTATTAGAAATATAACTTAGTTTTTGCCTTACTATTATCTAGTTTTTACTGAGTTGTAGTATTAAGTAAATATCATGGAAATCAACTTGGATCATAAAAACATTCACATATTTGACACCATGATAATTTCACTCTTCCAAAGTGAGCTATGCTGAAAGCTAGCCTTGTCAAAGGTTTACATGCACATTTTTAGTGTGGCCTAGTTACAGGGTTTTATTACAAAGATCATCTAGACCTGATCACTCCTTGATCTTGTCTAAAGAGTAGCATGCTCCAAAGGACTTACAAGCATCACTAATCGATGTTACCATATAAGATTTAATAGACTTGTTAGGTGTACTCAGTTAAGAGAATTTTCTACTGCAATGGTAAGAAAGTAACACTAAAATGACCTATAAGATTAGCACTACCTTTCTTGTTTAGATCTATGTTCTACTCTATCTTCTTCCTTCTCTAATCTCTGCTTGGCTGATTCACTTCTTCACAGTTTCACTTTGCTCTAACTCTTCTTGATTTTGCTTCTTCTCTACTAACTTCAACTTGCTCCTTTATTTTATTTCTCCTTCTTCGCACAAATTATAAACTTAACAATATCAATCAACAACAAAAAACTTGTTCCAACATCTCCTTAAATAGTAAACTTTTTTGCTTCTAGATCCTTCCAGGTTTTGACATGTAGTCACATATGTAGATATCAGATTCAATGTACTTAGTGACTTATAAAATAGAACTTTCATTGAAATATGTGCTCATCCTTATCTTGTTTCAATCTCCATCATCAGATCTTCACTATATTTTTCTAGTTGTTGATCATGTAACAAACTTTGACTTGCGCCTCTAAACTTCTCAAACATTCTTTATTTTTACCATAAGCTAGCCTCAGATCTCATCTTTCTTAACTTTTTCTTCCACCACATACTCAACAAACATTACATTTCACTTAGGAAATACATTACTCGGTTAACATATAAATTACTCAGTTAACATATGAATTACTTGGTTAACACTATGGTAGCTCAGAAAATACTATACTCCTTCTGTCACCTTGCAACTTAGTGTAGCTTGTATAGCTCGGTGAATACATAAACTTCATAATTTCATTACAAAATTACATGATTGTAAAAAAATAAAACCAATATTACATTATCACTGCCCAACTCATTCAAGTTCCCATTGAATACCATACTTTTCAACTCTATCATCATCATACTTTCTTCAAATCCTATTCATCTATCAAATGAGATGACACTCTACTAAATTAGCATAATGTATAGCTGGCTAAGACTTTGATATCAATGACAACATAACAAATGATATGGCTCTTCCACATACATTCATATAATTCTTAGTTAAGAAGTTGGGGATAAAACTTAAGACCTACTTATATGTGGTCCATTTTAGGTTTCTTATAACAGAAATTACATAGCTTATGATTTTTTTAATCTTAGTTAAAGATATGTTTAATTACACATTTACCATGGTTGATGATACAAAACCTATTGTGATAATTTTCCCTGTGAATTATGCACATACTCTAAGATATTATTTTACATGATATTATTTGTTTGTACCTATAAGATTACCATACTATATCTTAAAGTCCCATAATTAAAATTGCGAATGCCTAATATATATCTAATACAAGGATCAAAAGTTGATCTATAGGAAAAGGCTAATAATTATCCAACTAGATCATTCCAAGGGCTTAACCACTATGAATTATACATCTCATCTCACTTATAGCCAACTTGATAAAACTATGTATATTAAAAGAAAATAGAGTCTTAACAATATCATCATGACCTAAGAATGAATGAGATCGACAAATTAATCAAATTAGTGGTCTCCTTCTAAGAAATGAATTTAGAGGGTTTTGACAAAATCAAAGACACTTCACATTACTTCTTCTTAGCACTCTCAACCTTCATCCTACTTTAATCTAGTTGGTCCAATTTTTTATCTTTTGATGAATTCTTTAACTTGCAAATAATGATGTTTAATATCACACTTTGACCTACTTTAATTTATAACACAAGACACTTTTTATTTTTCATTGTTATACTATGTGTTGGTTGTTAAAGGAATTTTCTATCTTATTGACAATGATGTATCATAATTATGTGTTAAATGAGTATTCATATTGGAAATACAATAGGGAAAGTAAACTCTAGTGGGGGGGAGGAGGGGGGGGGGGGGGGGGGGGGGGGGGAGAGGATGAATCAGTCCATCAAAACTTTAATCATAAAATCATTCACCAAACACCCATCTCACAATTTGCATGTAAATTGAAATACCTAGCTAAACATATTCATCCATAACATGAAAGCAAATAACATTCAACACATATATGACACAAGATATTTGGCTACCTAGAAACCCTCCAATGAGAAGATAAAACTAGGGTGGGGATGACACCCACAAATCCTCACTACTACAGTTCTAAAGTGTATCCAATGAAGGTTACAATGTTTGATCATAAACTATGATCTACCTTGTGAAAGGTTTTCCCTGTTAAAGGCTTACAAGATTGTTAGATCCCTATAAGGAGATTCCAACCCTATTAGGAGTTGTAGTATAATGTATGCAAGAAGAGCCCACTACCCACACATGCAATTGCAACTACAAGAAGAGCTCACTACCCAAACAAGTAATTTACTATTAGTTTCCTCTTTCCTCTATTCTATTAATCAAGCCAATCACTGTTAGACTTTGTAGACTAGGTCATGAACCTCGGATCCAAATATCAAACCTCAGATTACTCAGCAAAACCTCAGGAATGAAGTTTACTCCACTTCTACACTACTCTGCTCAACTTCACATTCCACACTCTCTACCGCTTAACATCAATCAAAAATAATATTTGTACACACTTTATGATAAAGGAAAATGTCCTTCATTTATACCGAGTCCTCAAAACAATTCCTTGAGTTGGCTGTTAGACCTTCTCAATTAATTATTATAGGACCACATTAAGAACATGTTACACTTAGCAATAACATTAATCTTTCACCTTGCAACTTGAATAACCTTCCATACAAATAATATTATGATGAGAAAGCTTAGCCATGTCATCAACAACATGTCTACTCGATGTCCTCAACCTTGATGCTCAAGATACAAATCTTCTAAGAGATATAACAAGTTTACCAGAACATGCCTCTGTAAACTCTATCTCAGAACAAACATTGCCAAAACTTACATAACTTCTTCTAGACTTATCCTTTCTTCTTTCAATGTTAAGAGCATATACTAGATAATCACAAGTATCTCCCATAACCTTGGGTAGTTATAATACTCAACTAGCCATCCAAACCGACTTGATCTTTTTGTTGTTCTTTTGTCAGATACCAAAGAAAACTACTATCTTGAAATCAATGACAAAATTAGTCATGAATGTAACATATCATCATAGTAGTACTCCCCCATAGGAATATCATCAGCATTCATGCTTACAACCAATCTTCTAATGGTCTTCCTAATCTTCCAACAAAACTATGATCTACCCTGTGAAAGGTTTTCCCTGTTAAAGGCTTAGAAGATTGTTAGATATTACCCTATTAAACGATTTCAACACCCAGTTAGAAGTCTTCTTGATTAAAGGACTTAAACTTACAATGATGTAATCACCTTGTTAAATGATTTATAAAATCCTATTAGGACTATTCTGTTAAAAGATTTAATTGATTCACCTGTTAGAATGTCTTAGCAATGATCCTACGGTTAGCACTCTATTGCCAGATAAAAAATCACCTCTTTCCTGATGTGTACTTGATCCTCTCTGATTAGATGTGTCACTTGTGTCCTCTAACTCCTTTCCTCTACTCACCTCTAACTAATTCTATAATGTATAACTCAATTCACAACTCCTTAACAACCATGAATGCTTAACTCCTCTCTTTACACATACAATGTTTTAGGGTTTGTCTTCCTTAAGAAGACTTAGATGACTTAGGGTTAGGTATGAATCCATGATTGTGATTCACCCATTTTGTTGCTTAATCCATCCCTTTAACTGATTGATTGCATGCACTACATAGAGATCCTCAATATAGATTCATTCTTATCATCTAGAATCATAAAACAATCCTTAGGTCAACTAAAAAATGGTTTACATAGTAGTTTGTGCCATTACAAACAACTATGGCCAAAACTATTTTACTTGCCACTTAAAATTTCTAATTCTCAGCATTCACTATGTCTTCAATGTTGTAACTTAGCCTTTGAATGACTTGACATCCATTGATCACTTGACATCTAAATCACTCAACATCAACTGTCTACTTGGCACTTGAGTGACTCGGCACTTACTGGTTACTCAACACATACTGTATATCTCGCTTGACATATACTATCTAACAACTTATGCTCGACATACATTACTTGTTTGACACGAACTAAGTTCTATTTTATAAATGACTTAATTGTATTGTCACTCATATGTCAAAACCAATATGAGATTAACAATTCTTATAAATTTTTTTCAAATAAATTTTCAATTGACTCTTTGCATATGATTTAGTTTTCTCGTAAAACATGATGACATTATCAAATAAGACATAAAGTTTCTTGACCATTTTTATCTACATTCAAGCTCTAATTTAATAGAAAAATATGCAATATTATATTGAATCATTTTCATAGCCTCCTGCCTAAGAATTTACAAGAAAGAAGAAAATCTTTAAATTTTTGGGCATTCCTTTGCATTCCAAGCTTGTCAATCCATCAAATGGTAGTATTTAATTTGAAAATTTGATAAGAAGCTTATTCATTGGATCGTCAAACCACTTCACTAGAAGGTAGATTCTCAATTTTATCTAAAGTCCTTGAAGTATACATGTGATTACTCTTCTTGTTGGGTTCCTTCGAAGACATCATATCACAAGATTAACAAGATTCTATCAAAATTGATATGGTCCAATTTAGACTATAGATATTTTTTCATCATGATACTTGGAACCTTTGTTGCACAAAAATAAATTATGGTGGGTTGGCCACACACACACACAAACACAAGGCAAGAGGAGGATCCCCAAAGGAGATGTCCTAGCCTCCAGAAAATAATCACACAATGAAAACAATAAAACAATGCAAGATCTGATACCAAACACAACTTTTTATTCATGAAATAACTAATTACATGAAATGTTCTAGGTTGTAAGGCCTTCCTAGTTACAACCAAATACAAAGCAATTATAAAAGTTATGCAAGATCCTTCAAGATGCAACTCAAACCCAAATTATTCCAGATGTGTAACACAACTACACTTTGGTAGAAACCTCCAAGATCTCAAAACTTGTGTTTGCAAGCCCATTAAGAAATATCCTTATTTCCCAAGCCTCTACTCCAAGGAAGATCTCAACTTGTACTCACAACGCACCAAGCAATATCCTTGCTTCCCAAGTCATAGCTAGTAGCTCTACTCAAAGTTTGTTCCTCTTCTGCATTCCCTTCTCCAAGATGGATGATTATTACTTAAAGAATTTCCTAAACCCCCTTACTTATACCCAACTAAGCCACAAGTCGGCCTAGCAAGTTACAAATTAAATAAACCCTTACATTAAATACATGTTTAAGCCACAAGTCAGCTCACAACAAATACTAAATACAAAATGTTAACCCTCACATTAACCTATGATAGCCACATGAAAATACTTAGGACAAGCTGCCAAGTTTACAAAACTAATTAAATGCACATAGGAGTGATAACCAAGATCAAAATAGGTCCACACCAAGTTAGCTGATCCAATCTGCAAGAAATCCATCCAGCAAGCCACACTGTTAAACATTAGGAAAAATACAAGCATCATCAAGCTCCCACAAGTATTGTCAAGAAACATAGTATATGTCAAAGAAAAATATATGCCAAGAAACATAGTATATGTTGAGCAATAGTATATGACAAGATCCTTCAGCAACCGAGCACCATGACAACTGAGTACCTCATTCAACATTATGCCTAGTAATGACCAACCATCCATCCTTCTTCTTTGACCAAGTTCTCCAACTCCAATGCCAAAACCACTCCAATGTGCATGATTGCCAACTACCCCAGGATGCTCCTGCATCAAACATCACAAGTGCAAAAAGATGTTCACAATAGCTAGAAGAACATCTTTTGGGATTCAACACACAAATCCCAAACTCATTCTTCACACACATATCCCCCAGGTCTTCAAATTGCACACTCTTTCCTTTGGTCCACTTCAATTTCTTCACATCCATCCTCAGTGTTCCACAAATTTTCTTTCCACACTAATCTCCAACCTTCTTAGAATCCTTCAACTCAACTTGACTACCAATACTCAGGTTCCTCCTACCGAGTTCTTCATTCTGCAAAGGAATCAAGTAATGCTTCATACCACCTTTCTCAATAGTACTCACATTCTTGACACAATCATGCATAGCTCTGCAATCATACTACCAAGGTCTACCAAGAAATATGTGACAAAGTTCACAATATCACACAACACTTGATCCTTATACTGCCCAATCTGAAAATTAACAAGACATTTCTCCCTCACTTCCAAAGCATGCTCATCTTGCAACCAGCCAGCCAATCCTATAAGGACAAGGATGTCTCATTCTTCTCAACAACAATATTATCCATACTACCACCATCCAAAATCACATTGCAGATTTTACCACCAGACTTAGAATGAGTCTTGAACAAATTACTCCTTTGACAAGGTTCCAATACCTTTTTACCAAACAATTCTCTCCTTTCTCATGTTTATTGATATGATCTTTAACCTTATTCATAACAACAAATCTTCTATTAGAAACCTTTTGCGGACACTCAAAAGCTCTATTTCATTCTTCATGGCATCTAAAATAAGTACCCTTAAACTCACCTCTACCTGTCCTTCTCTTCTAATCAATAGGTTTTGGTTCTTTTTCTGCACTCAATTTATCCTTCATTAAGCTCGAGGATTACCTTAATGTCTTCTCTTTATCTTTTGCCTTCAGAGGATACTAATAAGAATCCTCAACTAAATCAATCTTCAACATACTAATCTCATCATGAATATTAAATCTCAACTCATTAATGTATCAAGCCACCTTCTCCTTAGACAATTCTCTATGTCTGGATCAAATAGTCAATTTTTAAAAGTCTGCAGTATAATCCTTCATAGACAAATCCTTTTGCTTTAGATTCTGTAACCTCATAAATATCTCAAGTTCATAATCAATAGGAATGAACTTAGCCTTTGGTTTAGTCACCATTAATCTCCAATGAGTGATTTTCAATTCACCTTCTTCTTCTCAATCTTGTTGCAATTCTTTCCACCAAAGAGCAGCATGTCCTTTCAACTTAGTTTGGGCCAACCTCACTTTGAGTGGATCATCAATATCCTCTAACTCAAAGTAGTCTTCCAATTCACCAATCCAATCAATCAGGTCTTAAGGATTCAAAGTACCTGAGAAATTAGAAACCTCCATCTTATGCTTCAGCTTCAACTAAGACCTAGATCTATCAAACTGACCAACCCTATTCCCCATAGGTCTCTCAACTCGACCAATTCTATCTTCACCATTTAATCCAATAACCTCAAAGTCTTAAGAAACTTATTCATAAACATCTTCAGTACCTGCATGCTGAGGTACACCACCTATAACACTTATGATATCAAGGATCATATCACTCTTCATCAACGTCATATCAGATCTGAATTCTACTTTAATCTTTTTTGAGATCCTCACTTCCACAACATCACATAAATCTTCAATCACCCTAGGGTCCAATTGTCATAGAGGAATCTTCCAAGATCTTTGCAAACCCTATGCAACAAACCAACCAGATCTAACCTTCGATCAGATAATCTTCACTGCAGGTCTTGGTGCAAACTGCCTCAACTTTGACGATCTGTCTACACGCTCAAGAAAAAATGTGCTCTGATACCACTTGATGCAGGGCAAGGTAGGAGGATCCCCAAAAGAGATTTCCTAGCCCCCAACAAATAACCACACAATGGGAACAATCCAATAATGCAAGATCTTATACCAAACATAACTCTTTATTCATGAAATAACTGATTACATGCAATGTGCTGGGTTGTAAGGCCTTCCCAATTATGGCCAAATACAAAGCAATTATAATAGTTCTGCAAGATTCCTCAAGATCCAACTCAAACCCAAACCAATCCAGATCTGTAACACAACCACACTCTAGTAGAAACCTCCAAGATCTCAACTTGTGCTCACAAACCCACCAATAAATATTCTTGTTTCCGAAGCCTCTGTTCCAAGGAAGATCTCAACTTGTGCTTGTAGCCCACCAATAAATCTCCTTGCTTCCCAAGTCGTAGCTACTAGCTCTACTCAAAGTTCACTCCTCTTCCACATCCTCTTCTCCAAGCTAGATGATTATCACTTAAGACTTCCCTAAACCACCTTTACTTATACCCAACTAAGCCACAAGTCGGCCTAGCAAGTTACAAATTAAATAAACCCTTACATTAAATGCATATTTAAGCCACAAGTCAGCTCACAACAAACAAAAAATATGAAATGTTAACCCTCTCGTTAACTCGCGATAACCACATGAAAATACTTAGGACAAGCCCCCAAGCTTAGAACACTGATTAAACACAGATAGGAGAGATAACCAAGATCCAAATAGGTCCACTCAAACTCCCATATCAATCCACATCACGATCATATGCTACATGCATTAAATACACCAAGTCAATTGATACAATATGCAAGAACTCCATCTTGCAAGCCACACTGCGGAACATCAAGAAAACTACAAGCATCGCCCACCTCACACAAGCATTTCTGAACAACATAGTACATGCCAAACAAAAACATATGCCAAGCAACATAGTATATGTTGAGCTGCTTCAGTGACTGAGAACCACGAAAACCAAGTACCTTGGTCAACACTATGCCTAGTAATGATGGAGCACTCCCTTAAGTTTCTCAAAAGTGAAAAAAGGCATCTTCAATATTGATACTTAAGGATAAGTTTGATAAGTTCTATTTTCCTTTTGTAAAAGTGAAGCTTAATTTGGGCCATGGAACAAGAAATTTTCCAAGTGATTATTGAGATCATGCCTTCTAAGCATATACATAAAAATATTTGGGTTCCATCACGCCTTGGTGGAGGATTGTAAAATGATACATTGATATTCATTTTAATAGTTACACTCCTAAGAAAGGATACACGTGGGCTTTTCCCATATTGAATATTAAGTCATCTCTTTAGTCACCCAAATTTACATGATGTAAGAATTTTGAAATAGTTTGAAAAATAGTCACGGAGTCCAAAATTGCCTATTTTTCATGATGTTTGCTCTATGTTTTGGAGCCACGTTTCTATTTTTCTTTTAACACTTTAACGTTAGAATATAGACCTACACCATTTATATTTTAATTTTTTTTGACTATGTGCTTTAATTTTATTTTAATATATAATCTTTTCATCCTCACTTTCGAGGTTCTCCTTCAATGTGGGGAGTGACAATGACACCCACTTAGCCACCAACTACTGCCATTGGTTGGCTAGTGTTGATAGTTCAGGGAAACCCTCATTGTCCAAAGGATTTCTGTGGCTGGCATAGGCTATCCCTCCAAGTAGAGAAGGAAAGGAGGATATGAATAATGCAAATGGTTGGACGTTGCCAAATCTAGAGCCCACTCAGGCATCTAGTTGGGGAGAAAAGAAAGACAATGCAAACTCGTCACCTTCATCTGCTACTACTCTAGTAGCTTGAGGGTATTCCTACTTCTATGCTTGACCCATTTTATCTATTCATATTTGATGTTTATGAGCACTACCCATGTGACCTTATTTTATTGAAACTAAGCCCTTAACTTTTTGATGATTGAAAGATGAATTTTAATTTTAATTTATCTCATCCCAATCTTTTTTTAATCATCATACACACTTTAATAAAATTTGATTAAAACAATTTTGATCCAAATATTACATAAAAGAAATATAAATTAAAATGAAACATAACATAAACATAATTTTTTTACTCAAAACCTTTAATTCATATTCTATGTTTGGAAGTTCAAAAAATGCTTTTAGAGTTGGTACTCAAGCCCTTTGTCATTACTACCCAAACCATGAATTTGTCTTGAAAAGTTTTATGAATTCCATTATTAATATTTCATATAATTAAAAAGGAGAGTGAGTGGTGGGTCTTGTGGGAAGAGAATATAAGAAAATGATATACAACTCACTTGTAAGTCTCTCTCTTCCACCTAAAAATAGGATAAGACAACAACTGTCATCCTGTAGCTGTCTTTGTAAACAACAAGAATATAATGGATAGAAAGCATATTTTATAAGCATGGATTTTAAGTGGTATATCTAAACCACATTAGTTTTTAATTAAAAATAAGCTTAAAATCCTAAGAAATTGGCTCGAGTAAGACAAGAATGTTTCAATAGAAGTTAGTATAAATGTGTATAAATAATTGAGCGTGCCTTATAAGGTGACCAACTCCATTATTGGATTTTTTTTGACATATGTCTTGTTACCGTCTACGGAGGGTTATTATGTTGTGGCCATTTTGGTCATTGCGCTCTTTAGTGAATCCAATAATTTAATAAATTTCTTAATCCAATATTTTAATACATTTAATGGTGAATGCAATAATTTAATAGATTTCATATTTTGAGGTCCTCAAACTTGTACTTCCCAAAGAGAAACATATATAATTTAAGCAAACTTTCCATTCTATTAATTAAGTGCTTGGATTTTGTGGATTGACCGGTATGGGCATGTGAAGGAGTATAATAAAGACTCAAAGTTTGAGCCAGGTTAGGTCAAAGGTTTTTCTAATGTTTATAATTTACAAGTTAGCGAGGTTATATTTGTGACACCTTGTCTATGCTTTTGAGGTACTTGAACACTATATTTAGGAGTTCAATTTGATAACATTAGGGGTTATTTTATGTTTCAGGTATTTTTTAAAATAGGGAAAAAAATATATTAATTATAGCAATATATTTAATGATTTATTTACTCAATTGATCATATATGTAGGATTCTAGTATTTATTATAAGAGATATATCTTTTCTCATTTATCTTATGTTTTTATCAAGTTGTTGATCACCATAAGATTTAATAGAGTTCTTTGAAGTTCCTATTGAACTTTTTCTTCTTCTATCTTTCAATAATTTTTTACCTTTATTTTAGAATGTCAATAATTATTTTTGAATGAAGATATACAGAACATTAAAAAAATCGAATTCCTTAATAATAACCATAACTTAGTATAAGAAGTTTAATTAGTTTTATCAACACATATAATCCTCAATCCATTTGTGCCCACATTATTCTTGATTTTTGAGATGAAATTAAGATAAATCATGTCAACTCTTATCAACTATTTAATTTATTTGAACTTGAAATTTATTGTATTTTTACTTATAAGTGTTTGCATTTTCGTTTTAGTAGGTCTCATTAACATCAATTGTGTTGTTCGTTATCAAATCTTTAATTTATTTCAACCTATACATCATTGTAGTTTTACTTTGGGTGTTTCTCTTGTTTGGTACACTAGACCACATTGTTCCTTAATGCTATAAGAATATCTTGTATAATATATATAGGTAATTAAAAAATTAATCATATATAAATATACAAAATGCCTACATAAAATTATATAAATCCATGATATGCATAACCCACTTAAACAAGAACCACTTTTAAATCAAAAAATTATAATGCATAAAGTTTTACATTCTTGCACTCTAAAACATATATAGTGTGATTAATTTTTCTCAATTACACCATTTATTGGTTATAAAAAACTAGAAGGATATTAGATTATTTGAAAATAATACTATAGTATAAGCTTTATTGACATGTGTTGAATTATAAGTATCAATAGTAATGTTTTTGGTATTATTAGTAATCTTGCTATTGTTTATTTTTAGTTATATATTTTTAAATTTTAGTTTCTAGGTCTAATTCAAAAATTTAATGAAAAGGTTAGTTCTTTTGGTAAACGTGATCATGGTAAATGCTTGTGCTACACTTTAAAGTATAATAACTAAGGTTCCTATATTATCATGTTAGGGATAATTAATTCTTTGAATGGATAGTTTATTAGTTAAAAATGAAATGTTAATTAAAATCTAAATTATACTATGATTTTTTTTTCAAACTTTTACATATAATTTAGAAGAGAAACTCATCTCCTTCTCTATGATATAAATGCTCATTTGAATACTATTACTTACCTTGTACAACCAAAAAGAAGTCTTATTAGCTTCAACACAAAATGGAATCTCTAAATACTATTTGGGGTGACATTAATTTGAAAGCCAAGGTACTATGTTGAATAAATTAAAAGTTGATCTAGACGCATTGGAACTTTGACTTGAAGTAATAATATACTTACAATGACCTTTTTGATCTACTTTTCTTTTGATATGAAGGTTCCTAAAGAGAATAGTTTCTTATAATTAATAGTGGACCATAATGAAATTTCAGTGATACATCCTTGTCATAAAATGTAATTAAAAGGATGGGAGGAGATGAACATGTATGTGTATTGTACTTTTAGACTCAAGATGGTTATCATTTGTGTCGTCATTATATTCAAGTAGCATGAAATCATGTTCCATTAGAAGATGGTATAGTAGAACTGGTATATTTAGGACACAAGGCACATTGATGCGTAAACTCAAAATATACAATTAGACATGGTGGTAGTAAGATCTACCCTAAGCGTAATGATAAAGATCATGTAAGGGGTGACGTTAGGGAAGATACACCATTAAAAAAAATCAATAAGATCTAAGACAATGCAAATACTCGTGCCAAAGGGGAACCCTTCCAATGTATTGCAAACATGTTTCTAATTGATGAGGAGATTCAAATTGATTTAATACAATATTGTGTACTTGTCTAGTAAGTAAGAAATCTTGGTTAGCTAGGTGAACCTCACGATCATAACAGTATGGATAATCAAAATGGCTCTCAATATGAGCAACTGAAATGTTGTTAGAATAGGTGACCATACTAAGAAAGCATCCATTCTCAATGGAATATCAAGTTCATAAATACCTCATGGCATAAAAAAATGCACCATGGTAACATAATATAGAAAGATATGAATTGGAAATAAATAGTCATTTATCATATATCAAAAAGAGATTCCTAATGAACACATCCAAGGGTGGGCGAGATTATAAAATAAAAGGTCAAAATAAAGCACAAACTTTAGGAGGAAAGATATAGCAACCAAATAATAATGAATAGGAGAAAGAAATGTAACAAGATCTAGAAATACATAGCATAAAAAATAATATATTTGAAACATTAAGATGTGATGAAGGTATTCATGTCAGGTAAAACCCTAGGACAATGGATTGGATGGACTGAGAAAAAATGTAAATGAAATATATTTTCCCAATGAGCTATTTTGGGTAGATTAAATTAAGTTTCTATCACTAAACACACAATCGACCCAAATAATAGAGTGAGGTAAATACTAAAATAATTAAATGCAAAGGAAATAAGTACTTAACTCATGAATGGAGGATATGCAATGATTGCTAATTACTTGTAAACATAATTCAACATAGTTAAAAAAATTAGTGAAATATGCACTTTTGTTGTGTGGTTCACTCTTGTCTACTATGGCATAAGGATTAGTAATATTTAAAAATGCATTTGAAAGATCATTGAATCACGAGGGTTCAAATTCTCCTTAATCAACTCCTTGGAAAGGTATATTATATGACCGTGACAAATGTTGTAGGTAACAAGAAAGCATTCACACAAACTAGGATGTGAGTTTTTATGTATATATTCCTTTTAGTATACAAATTTAACATGTTCCTACTAAACACCCTTTTAATGCTATAAAAGCTTGTTGATAAATAAATGCTCAATGTATACCTTCAAACATCAAGACATAACAAATCGTCTCATAAATATGTATCAAGTTTCCCTCCAATAACTATGATGAAAGGACATTGGTTGGTAATTTTAAAATTTTAAATGAGTTTTTGATTAAATTTGGATTGCATGGGATGAGCTTTGAGTGTGTAGAAGTGATCTAATATAGGGGGGTTTTGGTTTTGAGGTGGAGATTGGTTATATTTGAATCAAGGTTAATAATAGTTCACATGTAATCCTTAATATAGAAATAAGATATAATGTGTTAGAAGATTTGAAATAGAAGAAAATGAAAGTAATAAAGAATTAAAGAAATAGTCAAACTTAACACACGAGTGTGCCACATGCCATTATATAATTGCAATAAGATATCCTCTTAAAAGAATCTCATTATAAAATTATAACAAGACATTCTCTTAAAACAAACCTAAAATTAAATAAAACAAACATAATGTATACATTTCACCATCATCTCAAATTTTTTTTTTTGGAAGTTTAAATGCCCACCTCCTCAACCACCTCCTCAACCAAAAGTCATAATGTTTCACTTTTATATAGAATATTCATTACTCTATTAAGAATAAATAACCCCTCTACTTAAAAGAAGAGTGCACTCTCTATAAGGATCTTTGGCCTTCTAAGAATTGTAACATATGCTATGTATTAGTTAGATGTCCAATGACAACCACATATTTAAAAAAATCACACTTTATTTAGTCATTTTTTTGGCCTATGGAAAATGGGTCAACTATGAATGTTTGCATTCTTAATGTATTATGATCTCGTACGAAAATGTCAATGATGATTATAGTAATGGATTTTGAATTCAACAACCTTATTAATAGTGTATTAATCCTTGAAAAAAGATTAGCTTTCATTGAATGCTTAGAAATATTAATCCCAAACATAAAACCACAATATTCCGCTTTCATTGAATGCTTAGAAATATTCTTTTTAATCTAATCCTTATAGATGATTTGCTACGATTCAACTCTGATCATGTTTAAAAATATTTTATAAACTTGAAAAAGTATTACAAAGTCAAAAACCAGCTATTAAAACATGGAGCTAAGTTGGCTATAAATTGACCTCATCAACTTTTCTTTATTGAATTGAATATCTTTCTTTCATTTAATCCTCCTCCACGCAATCTTCAAATGATTTGCTACCATATGAGGCATACTACTGTGAACATAATTGTTTTGGGATTAAATACTCGAGACAAGAATTAGTTGGAGCAAAACACATTAAAATGAATTGAGAAAGAAAACAAAGGCATTTAATTTTAAATCTAATGTAACTAATGTAACTATATTGTGGTAGATGTTATTTTTTCTATTATGTTTACTATTTAATTATAGAAATGACTTATCTAATTATAGATTCAACTCAAGTCTAGGGTGTAAACTTCAATGTGTTTATCTTATTATTATTATAAATGTTTTTGAAATTAAAAGCGACCAAAAGCAAGGGGGTCGGCCCTTAACAGTCAAAAGGCTGGTAACCAGCACATTACGAACCAGTAGCAAAAAATAGTCAGCAAAAACAGGAGAACCAACAGTCAAAGATAAGAACCAAAAACAAGAGAGCTAGAACCAGAAAGTAACCCTAGCAACTAACCAAAGTGCAACGAGGCACCCAGGCCTTAAAAACATAATTACAGCTGATAACCAGCAAAACTATAACTGTCATAACAACATATAAAGTCTTTGGATCCATGGACCCCATAATAGAACAGAAATAAAAAAAACTTAGATTTCTTTTTTTCCTTTTCCTCTTGCATGAAGAAGAATTTGGGCCCAGTCGTCTGCAAGGAACTTAAAGAGCAATTTATTATCCTCCATGTCCAAGCCAACTTCCTCCTTCTCCTGTGCCAGCAATTGGAGGGTAGTTGCAACAGCATGAGTAACTTTAAGTCCAAACTTGGAGAAGGTGAAAAACCCCTCCTCCAAAGCTTTGACTCTTTCCTCCAGGTTTCTGTAATGCTCCTCCACCGTCACCATCTCCTCTTTATGCTCCTCGACCTTTGTAGCAGCAACCTCCTTCATTTTCTGTCCCTTTGGTTTATCATGCAACACCCATGGGTTAGAAGAAATCTTCGAATTTTCCTTAATAGGAGAAGAAATGGTAATTGGGGAATTATCCTTTTTGCTCGTCTCATCACAAAAAGTAAGGGGTTTAAGTGAGAAGCTAGTTGAAACATGGGTTGTCTCAGTATTCCTTTCTTTGCCATCCGACACTTGAGTTTGAGTGTCATCCATGAAAATGCTCCCAGAATTGAAACTTTTTTCCCCCTCCTCATTACCCTCATCCTTTTTTGAGTTGGAAATGCTTTCCTCCTCCCTTCTATCACTATTATTGTCAGAGCTATCTTCTTCAACTTCCTCAACAGGATATCTAATAGACTTCTATTACCCCTAGCCTGGGACTGAGCTAGCCTACCAGGCCTCCTTCTTGCTTTTCCCCCAATATCTTCACCTGAATCCTCTCCAACAACCTCTACCACCTTATCAAATTTTAATTTCTTGTTTCCCTTTTGTTCTATGGCTATGCCAATTTTTTTCTTTTTCTTAGTGTCCTTACTAGGAGATGGCCTAGGAGTATGATTTTCATTCCCGTATTGGAGCTCAGGGGGGAAATCCTACTATGGTGGGGGTTTTCCACAACTACCTCTCTGGGGGGACATAGAGCTAAGTGGAACTGATATAGACGAAAAATTAACCCCTGATGAATAATGATGAAGTTTAGGCCTTTACTTTTTTTCTCCTTAACATCCTTAATCATATCCTCAAGCGAATGTAGAAGATAAAACAGAATGGAAATGAAATCCCTATTTCTAAAATGATTCAACAAGGGAAAATGATAGTAATAGCACACTCCAAACCTGCCTTCCAGGGTGAGAAACTTCATCAGGACCAGACACACATCATCCCAAGGCTCAGGAAGCTTATCCCTTTTAAACCCTCCTCTGTAGCGAATCGGCTTCTCATTCTCCGCAAAGAAGTTTTTCATGCTATTCTCATCCGAGACTTTGGTGACTTTCTTCCACTTTTTTCCCTTCATTGTGAGTCCTGTTGCCATGGCAATAACCTCCTCCGTGACTTGAAAAGTAATGCCGTTGATTGTGACCTTCCTATCATCCCAATTATTCACAAACGGTAATGCACAATTTTCATTGTGCCTAGCCATGGACATCATGTATGGCACAAAACCCCCTTCCTTCAAGAGATACCAGGTCGCCATCCTGTCCTTGAAGTTCTCAAGTCTCATTGGTTCCAGCCAATTCAGATCACCTCCCATATTAATTTTTCCACTATCCTGCCTCTCTTCCTCAGAAATACACATTAGAACTTTGTCTCTTTCCAATTCTCTGTGGCTGCTCTCTTGCTTTGATCCTTTAGGGGAATAGGGATCAAAATTACAAACCCGCATATGATGAGCACCAGAATCCCATAACATCTTATTATGAGATTCGTGGGTATTAAAAAACCTAATTTTCTTTCCCCATCGATTTCTGACATCCCAATCCATCATATCTATCATACTTCCATTTGGGAAGCGATTCGAAGCTTGCCCCAAGTTACCATAATTGCGAAAAGACAAATTTCTTAATTTGTAATTACTCCACTTGTCATTTGTACGGCCACGTCTGTCTCTTATTTCCAAAATGCTAAAGTTAAATTTAGCGACAAAGTTCTCCATCTCGCCAAAATTGGCCTTGCTTTTAAATTTAGTAATCATCATTTTGAATTTTGCCACCTTTTTCCTTGATTATCAACATCCTTAGATTTTTGTTGATATCAACTAAATTTTCCCAGCACGTGATTTCCCTAACGTTAAACCCCATGGCAGCCGCAGTGTCTGCCACTTGATTACCCTCCCTGTAGATATGCTACAGGTGGACCATTCTCATTTCATCTAATACATTTTTAATATCCAGGATGATATTTCTAATCTTCCATCCCAATTTTGCCTCCCCCTTGACCCAATTGATCACCAGTTTGGAGTCCCCTTCTATAGTTAACTCTAAAATGTTTCTTTCCCTAGAGAGTTGTAGAGCCCATAATAACGCCATAGCTTCTACCACATTATTGCTACCAATCCCCACCTGGCCTGCATAAACCAATAGAACATCACCATTCCTGTCTCTCAGCACACCACTAGGCACTCCCTATCCTCCTTTCATAGCTCCATTAAAATTCAGTTTATACTGTGTGATGGTGGGTGGTCTCCATATTGTCTGTTGTCTCCTCCTCCTAGCAGAGCTATCAAAAAGGAAGAAGTCCTCTTGACAACCCCAATTCTCAGCCACAATGCCTTCAAGTCTCCTGGGTTCCTCCTTTGGCATCTTGTATTTAGCTACTCTTATATTTTCCTTCAACAGTTTGTTCATCACTCCAAAAACCACTTCAATCGTCCTATTTTCTCCCCTAAATATCCTGTTATTCCTTTCTTTCCATATGTGCCAGCATATATATGGTGGGATAAACTTCCATAAGAGGATTAGTCTTGGATGATGGAATGGGCAATCCCAATTATCCACAACTGTCCCAAGTTATCTTTCATGATCCATACCACCCCCAATCTTTCCCAAACCTTAGTCCAGATGTCAACCGCAAACTGACATTCAATGAACAAGTGGTAAACACTCTTCCTTTTGTTCACAAAGGCAGCAACGGTTTGTTATGTAGAATCCCCTTTTTTTCAAATTATTGATTGTTAGGATTTTTCCATGTTGAATCGTCCACCAAAAGAAATTAATCTTAGGTATAAGGCTACTGATCCATACCTTACTCTACATGGTTGGACATAGTTCCTTACTGAACATTAGGGTATAAGCAGATTTGACAGTGAAGTTCCCAGTCGGAGTTAAATCCCAAGCTAAAACGTCTTCCTGTGGCAGCATTGGGATCCTCTGTTCCTTTATTAGTTCTTCCAGTTCCTCTATGAGAATACCTATCTCCCGTGGATAATCCTCCTTCAACAACTAGTTTTGTTATAAATGTTATTGTTTATAGGTTTGTTAATATATCTATAATTTATTTTAGTTAGCTAGTTTTGTTTATATATGTATTGGAGGATTTAGTTTGGTAATATTGATTCTTTTAGTCAAATCTATATATGGATTGATTTAACAACTATAATTAACTATCAAAGGAAACATGTAATCTTGTAGAGGATTTCTTAGAAGACTACTTTCAAACAAGTAATAGAATAATGAATTCTTTGATTCAATGCTAGACCCTATTTGAATGTTCTCTTTGTTCTAATTGTTAAACATGGAAAAAATAACTTGGGTCACTCCTTAAATATAATTCCAAAAGTGGTATATAAAGTGCTTCACCTTAAGTTGGTATCTGATCAATAGATCTAATGGTTGGATTGGTTCTAAAATAAATAAATAAAAGTTTTTGTTTTGAATCTACAAATCACACAATTAGCATGAGTCAATGTGAATCATGGATTTCAACTTGGATAGAAAAATTGGCAAAACCAAGGATCAAGGATGGTCCTTAAGAGAGAGGGTAGATGGAATCAAGTGAGAACAAATTTCATTGCCAAATTTCAAACAAAATTACTTTGTAGAGTTGTCACTTCATAGGTAAAAACAAGGTCAAAATGAAACAAGGAAGGGGAGAGGGTAGATGGAATCAAGTGAGAATGGGTTTATTTACTAAATTTTAAGCAAAATTGCCTTGTGCACTTTTCACTTCATATGGAACAACTAGATCAAAGTGAAAACCAAATACTTTGGAAAGTTTTAAGGTACAATTTTTTCACTATTAGACATTTTCCATAATTCAAATTGCAAGAAAACTACCTTGAGAAAGTTCAAAGAGGAATCAAGTAGCTAACATAAAATTAAACTTATACAATATAAATAGTTTGACTATTTTATATGTGAATAGATTCAAAGAAGAAATATTTTTTCTCGAATCAAGTAGTTCTTCTAAAACCCAGAGTTTTAACAAGTGACAAACTCTCTCACCTTGGGATCATAGATGATTTCAATTGTGTGTTATGTATCTCCACAATGGAGATAATTGATCATCTTCTCTTACAATGTGACTATATGCAAAGTTGTTGGGTTTGGGGCCTCAAGGAAATGAATGAAGTCAACTTTGCCAACCCATCTACCAAATTCTCTCATTGAAGTGCTTGAGAGTTAGTCTCCTCTATCTAGAGGCTTTGTTTGCAACCCTTTGGACAACCATCCTTCCATTATGATTTGGAATATTTGATGGGGGTATAATATTAGGATCTTCATAAAAATATCTTGTTTTTGATAAGGTTATTACAAATATTGATAACTCAAAAAAGATGTCAATACCTTTAGATCTACAAGTAAATGTGTGAGAATCATGTTTACTTTGTGGGACTCCAACATTCTTTCTATTTAGGAACAAATTTCTCTTCCCTTGAAAGGTAGTCTTATGAACAATGTTCCTTAAAAAATTGACATAATTTATTTCAAATGGCAAGCCCCTCTACTTGGGTTCTCTAAACTAAATTTAAATGGATCCTCTAGAGGAAATTTGAGGTCTTCTGTAGTGGGAATTTTCCTTAGCAATTCACCAAGAAGAATAATATTTTTTATAGCCTAGAAAGTTCAAGATTGTACAAATGATGTTGTTAAGACTTGGACACTATTGTTAGATTTTATGCTAGCAAAGAAACTCTCATTATCCATTTTGGTAATTGAAGGGAACTCCTTAATCATTATCAATCCATTAAGCACAAGACAAGAGCCCTATTAGACTTTTCACTATAGACTTTTACAAGCTTCAAATCTTCTATTAAATTTTTAATCATACCAAATATATTATACTTATAAAGAGGGAAAGAAGATTGTTGAATTTTCATTTAATAAGGGAAATGATTTGACCTTTGGGGAACTAGTTTTCATTCATGATGAGCTTGTACCTTCCCATATTTGCTCAAAAATGTCAACCTCAAGCTCTTGATTATTTCTTCCTAACATGTTTCTATGTGTTTTGCAACCTTTTTGGCCTATTGGGGATGTGTATTCATTCTTGTTCTCCATTTTTTATGATACTTCATGTGAAGATGTTCTAATCACACATTCTCCTAAGTGAACCCTTCAGGGATAAATATTTTTCTTGGGTATGGACATGTAATCTCCTATCTGTGTACGATTGATTTTTACTATGAAGGTGTTGAGTTTTTGTTGGATCAAGATATGGAAATACTAGAATCTATAGGAAAATTTTTATTGGGTTGCAATATGCTATAACACGATATCCAATGTTGAATATATTTGTGACAAGGACTCAAAAAAGTTAGTTTTATAATAGGATGTTCGTTCCTCATCTCTTTGGATAAAAAATCAATTAGGTATTGATTGATGGAGGTGTAAATAGGATAAAAAAGATACTGAGAGGGGGGGATGTGAATTAGAATCTTAAACACTTTTAACTTTTCACCAATTCATTTGCATCTATCAATAAACTTGTGTATATAAAAATTGTATTGTAAACTTTTTGTAACATGTAAATATGATCTATCACATGCATGAAAATAAAGCACATAACAAAATATTTGTTACCTAGAAACCCTCCAAGGTGAAGGTAAAGTTGGGGTGAGGATGACACCAACAGATCTTGACTACTGGGGTAATAAAGTTAACCAGTTAAGGTTACAATATTTGATCATAAAATATGATCTACCTTATGTGTGGTCTGCCCTATTAAAATTTTAAGAGACTACTAGGTCTCACCTTGTTAGAGGATTTAACACTTACAATAAAGTAAGGACTCTGTTAGGATATTTACAAAGATATGTTAAGATCACCTTGTTAAGAAATTTATGCTAATTCAAATATGTTAGAACTAACTCAGTACCTGACTCTTAGTATGCTTTAAAAGCTAATTTCAAGTCTTCTCCTTGTTAACCGATTGTCTCCTTTGATCTAATAATACCTATCTCCCCCTTTCACTTCACTACTATGAATAGGTCACTTTCTCTGTTAAGTGATAATAGAACCCTTCACTGACTTCTAATCTGATATCAATCATTTAATACTCCTTGTTCACATACTCTTCTCATCTCCCTTCTCCTCTCATCCATCATCACTCTCATTCTCTCTCAATCTAGGTTAAGATCATTGCTATTTGAAGAGTTTCATAAATATTTTTCTAGATGCTTCCATATTTTGTCTCTTCATCTGAATCATTGAACACACAACACAAGGATCTGTGATACACATCATGTGAAAATTCTATAACAACCTTTGCATGTATTAAATGTTCTCTATCAACCTCTGCAAGGATTAAATATTCTATAACAACCTCTACAAAATTCAAATGTTCCTTCCAAGTCATGATAATAATCATTTTGCCTCAAACTTTGTTCCATTCCAAACTTTTATGTAAACTCTGCATTCCTTGGTCTTTATTGTTTCCTGATGCTCAACATTTTTGTTGCTTGATCTATATTTGCTCTTATGATGCTCAACATGCATTATTCTCGAAACATACTATATATCTCTACACTTGTATCCTTGGAATTTTCTCGGTCATTGTTGAGCTTGACTTGTATAGAAAATACTCGGTGACCATAACTTTCTCAGCTTCTATGGAGCTTGGTACATACTTGCTTATGTACATGACTTGACCTATCTAGAGTAGATCATCTGCAATGATGATTATCTGACTTTGCCTTGTAATTGAATAAGTGGTTGACACTAATAGACAACAATGGTTAGAGATACCAACAATCTGCCCCTTTGACATTAGTGAAAAATACTTTGTCATATTTTTATCTATACAATACAATCTGATAAATGAGTTCTCCCCCTAAGTCTTATGACTTATGCCAATGAATAAAAATGTAAAAATGATTTAAAATTTCATTTCCCCTTATTCAAACTTATTTTTTCTTTGTTACCTTTTAACAAACCCAATTTCCTTCAACACTCTTTCCTCCTTCAATACTCTTTCCCTCTTGTTTTTGAACACTATATGTCGCTTATACTGGGGTAAAATGGGTGGAAGTAATCCATATATTTTTCAATGAATTCCTTGTGAACTTTGGTAATCATGGATAGTGCACAATCCCATGTGGTTTTTTCTTCTTTTAAATTTTTATTTTGCAATTGCAGTTTTGCACGCAAATCAATTAAACTACTAGCCACTGATAAATTATAATCTTCTATAATAAGATCCTAAGCTATTCTCAGCTCTCTCTTCATGACCTCTAAATGAGGTATCATCATAGCTTGAATAGAGATCAATTCAAATCTCATATTGCTATTAGCGGCCTAAATCTTGGCCAATGTGCCTTGAGGATTCAATAGACTATTACAGTGATCAATGCTTGATCCTATTGACTTAGACATAATGCTGCTAGATCTCTTTATCTCAACCTGAATTTGATTTATTTGTGCTTGAATATGATTAGTGAATCTTGGCACATTTGAGAAAATTATGTATAAATGTTGTACCTCTTGTATAAGTTCAATCATAACCTATACTTTCTCTTGTAATAGTACTTTCTACTTGGCAATAGTTATGGACACTCATCCAGAACCTTATCTTCAAATCTTCTCACAGACCAATCCATTAGTTTTTTATTTGACTCCATATTACCAGTGTTAACTTGATCAACCACATTTGCATGCTTGTTGATGATTGGTGCATCTTCATCAAAATTTTGAATGTCAAAAGCATCAACAAGAACATTCTTTACATCATGTAGTATCTATTTCTACTTTAGATCTCTTCTTAGCTCTTCTTGTCTCTTCTTCTTTGCCAAAACTTCTTCTAGCAAAATTGTTTGCTCCAAGGTCAGATTTTCTAGATCTAATTGTGGCATCTCAATTTTTTATCCAGACCAACCTCAATATCTGGTGAAACATCTTGTATTGTTATCTTCTTGCTTGGTGAAGGAGTGTTGCTACTCGACACTACCTTAAGAGTTGGTGAAGGGGTTTCACCACTTAGTCATGCTTGTGCATTTGTTCTCAAGACAGCAATAGTTGCACTCATTTAATCTTTATTTGATTCTTTGCCTTGCTTAATATGAGGTACTGAAACAATCTTATTTTCTACACTTGTTTCTTTCTCTTCATCATCTTCTTTTGTACCTATGAGCTTTGACTGCTAGGCCTCTGGAGTGTCAGGGGTGTCACCATGTACTGGTGACATGCTTTCTTGTGGACTTGACACACCTAAAATTTCTCCACTACTATAATCATCTTTGATGTTCACAATCTCTATCTTTGCTATCTTTCTTGCTAAACCAAAAATGACTTTCCAAAGTAGCTCATCTTGCTATTGTACAACTTCATCTTTATTTTGCAATATCAAAAACACTCTTTACTTTGGAACAACTATGCTCCTATACTTTTCTAAAAATGTGTTCTATTAATCTTGTGACAGATTAGGCATAACTCTGACTAATGTATCAATTCTTATCTTTTTCTCTACTACTTTTTCCTCCTATCATCCTCTCTATAGTCTAGCATAAATATCTTTAGGTATCTTCTCCTCTATTTCACTAGGAGATAGTTTGTTATTTGCAGTCATGTCCAACATAGCCTCCTCAACATTGTCTCTATCATCATTGTCTAATGTATCATACTTTACAAATCTAAAACTAGATAAACCTATAGATCTTCTTAGTAGTGGGCCAACATCCCTCACAAGATTCATGACATGGCTTAACTATCTCCTATGGTTCTGTAAGGCCACGATGAGTGACAACCCTGGCCTTTCTAATGATTGGTATTAGAGCTTGGTCATAGTTTCAAATCTTGTAGGCCATGACGAGTGATGTTGGGAGGGGGATTGTTAGCAATGGTCTAGCATCCCTCATAGGATTCACGACATGACTTAGACACCTCATGTGGTTCTATAAGACTATTAGTTGTATTGGGCATTGATAGGTCAATATTTTGGTGCAATGACAACTTTGGCCTTTCTAACACTTCTTAGGTTTTCACATATCTCTTCAATAGACTTAGACAACCTCATAGATGGTTCCTTGACCAATCTCCTCTTTTGGTTTTAGGGGCACTGGGCTCTATAGTTTTTACAACTCTCTTTATAGTCTGCTCAGCACTAGCAACTACTCTAGTCCTTGGCTTTTTTGGTGGTGGAGGAGAGATGGGTGCAACTGCTAGCTTCTTTGTTTCTTGAGCCTTTTTTCTCAGTGGAGTAACAACAAGTAGTTCTTTTCCCTTATCACCTTCTTCTTCTTTCTCTTCCTCATCACCACTATCTTTTTCCTCATCTTCACCAAGACCTTGTGTTATTTGCAATGGTTCTTTTCCCTTGCCTAAGGTGCCCAATTTAGTTTCTAGGTCTTCCATCATTTACATCCTTTTCTTTTCCTCAGAAGAAATTTTGATGTTCACAATTATTCTTGCTTTAGCTTCCTAAAATTTACTAAAAGGTTCTACCTCAACACCTATCTTCTCATTCAATAGTGCTTCAATGTTTGCACTTACCACATCATTGTCTACTTCATAATCAAAACTCTATAACCAAGCTTACCTTGGCTTCACTTCCTATACAAAAGCGTTGTCTGTATCTACAAGAAAACATATGTCACTATAATACCTTGTGACCAACTCTTTAGGTATCCTCATCCTCATTTTCATCCTTTTCTTAAATTCACCAAAATAAGCATACATTACATTTTCAAAATTTTCTCCCAATTGAGTAATGTACTCATTGATCCGTCTTGTCACTGGCTTGTCTTGCTCCCATACAACATCACCAATACTAGGAAATTACTTATAGATATAAAAGAAAATACAAACTATGAGAGATCCAAACTTACACATTGAATTCTTCACTTTTCTTATGGATGTCAAGTTCTCTGCAAGTTGTAGCCTCTATAGCTTAGCATGATCATACTAATGATCTTTCATCACTATCTTCCATGCTTGATCCACAAATATACAAGTTACACTATTCCTGCTGCTTGATTGATATAATTTGTGAGCTATGACTCTCATTGAAAATTCAATTAGTGGATTAGATATGTTTGTAATTGACAAACTACATCCATTCCACTTGGTTCCTATGTTTGCCTCAATTTCTTCATGGCTCAAACATCACATGGTTTTGTTCTTTTATAGGGTTTGATAGCTAGTAACCCTATGTATCATTTTCTTCTTATCTCTATGGGTCCATTATGTAACTAGTACATTGTGTTATTAATTCTTCTCAAAACAACTTTAATCCATTTGATCTTGAAATTTCTTGAGAATTCTAGGGCACAAGTTAACCCTTTCCTTTCAACAGCTTTAAATTTATCCTTCAAGATTCCTTCATTGCACAACTTCTCATAAGATTCTTTGATATTGTAATTTCCTACTTCTTTGATTTTACACGTGTAACAATTTCCAACATCATGAATCATATTGACTTGAGGTGGTATCGAGGATAGTGCACCCATTGAGTCTCATTTCATTGCAAGTGTCACTCTTCACTAGTTGAATTCTACCAACCTCTTGAATTATTCCAGTTTTAGATGAAGCTACCATGATCATTGTTAGGGTTTGGAGTTCTTTCCTCTCTGAATTACTTGACACAATTATGATCTTTACTCATTCAAACTTCTTGTTCAAGTTGTTCTTGATTCAAGTCTATTAGAATTGACTCAGTACCTAACTCTTGGTAAGCTCTTTAATTTGATTTCAAGTCTTCTCCTTGCTAATTGATCCTCTCCTTTGATATGATAATACTTTTCTTCCCCTTTCACTTTACTTTTATGAATAGGTCACTTTCTATGTTAAGTGATAACGAAACCCTTCATTGAGTTCTGATTTGATAGCAATCATACAATACTCCTTGTTCTCATACTCTTCTCATCTCCCTTCTCCTCTCATCCATCATCACTCTCTCTCTCTCTCTCTCTCTCTCTCTCTCTCTAGGTTAAGATCATTTCTATTTGAAGAGTTTTGTAGATGCTTCCATATTTTTTTGCTTTATTTGAATCGTTGAACACACAACATAGGGACCTATGATCCACATTATGTAAATGTTCTATAACAACCTCTGCATGTATTAAATGTTTTATGACAATCTTTATAAGTATTAAATGTTCTGTAACAACCTCTACAAAATTCAAATGTTCCTTCCAAGTCAGCCTGATAATAATTTTTCCTCAAACTCTATTCCATTCTTGATTTTATGTAAAGTCTACATTGCCCAGTCTTTACTATTTTATGATGCTTGACATTGCTATTTCTCTGTCTTTATTTTCTCTTTTCATGCTCAACATGTATTTTTCTTGGCACACACTGTAACTTGACACTTGTATCCTTGGAACTTGCTTGGTCATGATTGAGCTTGGCTCGTATAGAAAATACTTGGTGACCATAACTTACTCAGCTCCTATAGAGCTTAATACATACTTGCTTATGCACATGACTTGGCCTATATAGAGTATCTTGGTCAAAATGATGATTGTTTGACTCTACCTCATAAATAACTAAGTGGTTTACACTAATAGACTACAATAGTTAGAGATACCAACATTAGCATGGTCGAAGATAGTTTTGGACAATGGTATTATGAATCTCAAATTAACTATTACCTAAGGAATGGTTGTTGGTGATTAGTATGGAGCATAAAATTCTTCATGCAAATCAATCTCTACTTCATAGAGGACATTGGGATATAAACTAGAATGAAACAATATGCCCATCCAAATAGGATAATAATTTAGACAAGGAACATAAAGTGGTCAAATCAACTCTAGATATAGTAAAAATTTCATTTTGAGTAAGTAGAATCCTTAATAGAAATCAATCAATAAGCTCCATCTAGCATAGAGATGAGGTATATTTTATAAAGTGAGAGTTCAAGATTTTATGTGTATTCCATTTAAAAAAAAACTAGAATACGTGGCATTGACAATGGTACTGAAATACATGATCTTTTTTTCTCAAAGATGAAATTTAGATACATGAGAGTAAAAAAATAGAAATTAGGGTTCATGGAAAGAGAAGTGGATAGTGAGATTGCCAAGAGTTTTCTACTTTAATTTCTTATATAAGTCGTTCTTTACGACCCAAAAAATCTTTCACTTAGAGGGAAATTGGATGTCAAATACCAATATTCTTGGGATATAATGGATGATGGAGTGCATAAATGGTTTATCTTAGATCCTTTGGTTGGATTTTGGAATCTTTTCCAATTCACAAGTTTTGAAAAAGAGGCTCTACCAAACAAGAGTTGATATTCCATACAAGAACCATATAGTTGTGAAAACATGTGTATATATGTTTCTATCTTGAAATAGGTAATTATCACTTCAAATAATTTTTTAGTTAAGGATATGATCTTATATTTTAAATTTTTATTTCTCTCTTCCACTTGTCATTGTCAATTTAGGTCCTAATATTTATTTTCTTTTAGGACAAGCTATGATCTCTTCTCATTAGGTATCCTTTTTTTTTTATGGGTAAGCCCAAGCATAACACTACTCTATCAATCTCTATTTTATTCTTTTTCTCCTCATCTTTGGTATGTTATTTGTGACATTTTTATCATATATATATATATATATATATATATATATATATACTCCTTGCACATCTTCTTGAAAATAAATAAATATACGATAGTGGTTATCAAACTTAGAAACAAGACAATATCATTAGTTGTAATTGTCAAGATATTTGAAGATCTAATAGTATCACAATAAAATATCTTAAAATTCCATTAAAACATCAAGAATAATTTGAGATTCCCAAACAAGAGTTATCAAATTATTAAAAAAATACATAGAATAAAATAAATCAAAAACAAGAAAAACAAGAAAAACAATAAGGGAACAACACAAAGAAACACACACACAAGAATGAATAAAGATCAAATCTTATAGAAGACAACTAAGTCAACAACTAAGTCTTCCTAGGTTGTTAATGGTCAAAGAATTTAAATAATCTTAATGCAAAATAATATTGTTAAGTGTGATTATGATTAGTAGAATTTAATAGAGAACCATGGAATTTTTTCATCAATATATTGGAAAAATGCTCAATTCCATAAAGGATAATGCTAAAATTGGAATTCATTATCTATATAATGTATGTACATAGATAATAGATTATATAAATCTTAGTTTGATCAATAATACTATTAGTGAATTAATTTATTTTTCTACTTGCATGGCTTGTAACCACCTTCAAGGAAATGAATTTCATTGTGACAAGATAATTTTTTTATTAAATGTAGATATATGACCAATGAATGTTCTACTTTAGTTGTAGATTTCTAATGAATTTTTAAAGGACTTTCCAGATACCTTGAAATGTATTTATTCTTCTTTGGAACCCATGTGGGGATGTGCCTTTAGAAAGTGTGATAAAGGGATTGCCAAAGTTACTTCCTTAGGTTTCTTTAGGCGACAAGGATGAGACTTCCTTTTAATAGTGCATTATGAATGGATTTTTTTTTAGGGTTCTGTATGCACCCTAAAATGGTCACCTAGACTATGGGCCCCCATTATTCAATTTATCAATTTATCAAATTTTCTGAATCAATGGTGTGTAATATTTTATTAAATCAATTTAAATCAATTTCTTTGATCAAATTTAATTATTCTATTTTTCTAAAGTTGATCATTTTATCTTAAGTCTTATTTAATTAAAAGAAAATCTCCTCTTTTAATTAAATAAAATAAGTCCCCATTTAATTAAAAGAAAACCTCTCTTTTAATTAAATAATTCATCCACATTTAATTAATTAAGAGAAAAATCACTCTTTTATTTAATTAAATATCTCATATTTAATTAAAAGAACTTGCTCCCTTTTAATTAAATAAAAATCCCACTTAAATATCTCTTTTTGATGAAAAAAGAAATAAAATAAATTCTTTTATTTAATTTCTCTACACTTAAATGCACATATTTCTAAGTGGGACTTATCTTTCCACTTTCTTCTCAACCACTCCTCTTTTCTCATTGGTGGATCCTTATTTCACATGGATCATTATTTCTCCACCCTTGATTAAATCTTTTTCCTCTCAATCTAGATCGTCCAATTTTTTTAATAAGGGAGAGCCCTCTTCTCATTTTGGAGACCCATGATTATGCTATTGTTATGCTGCAGGATTGGAGAGCAAATTTTAAAGAAGGAGTTTTGAATGCTAAAGCTTTTGTGGAGAACTTCTATTTTCTTGTCTCATTCTCTCTTGCACCCATGGCTTTCATCATGGGCTTTTATCATTGCATTTGCATATTAGTTTAGAGTCATATTTGCTTTCATAGATTAGATCTTGCTTTGTTTTGCATTGTTATCATTTAGATTAGCTTGCATCTTCATTTTCATAAATATTTGATGATCATGAAGACTAGCACTCTTGCTTTTCCTCTTTGAATCTCTCATTTCATGGTGTACTTGCATGGGCATGAACTAGGTCAAACTAAGGGCCTCCATTGCAAACCCTTGCACTCCATGAATAAAGAGCTATGAGTTGCCATTCGAGACCTCACTTTTGATAAATCTTGGATATAATGACCCATAGTAGTATGCTCACATTTTAGGAATACATTTTTGGCACCCACCATGGGGAAACCCACCTTTGCTTGCTGATTTTTATGTAGATCTGTTTGTAGACTCGAAGAAACCCTAGATTTGAAAGATTTCATCATATCTTTCAAACGGCTAGGTATTTTGATCTGAATTTTATTTTACAAGGTGATGATATATCGGAAACGCTTTGGTCCAATTTTTAGATTTTTCCAAAATAGTTTCAATTTTTTATAATTTTTCCTTGATTTTTCATAAAAAATCATTTTCGGGAGTAAATCAGCACATTTTTTGGAAAAAATTATAGTTTCAGAATTCTCTCTCAATTTTAAATAGAGTTGGTTCTTTGTATTTTGATTTTAGAGGTCATATTAGGGGTCAATAATTTGATTTATAAAAAATATTCTATTTTGATAAAATGACTCCCTAAGGCACAAATTAAAAGATCTTTTCAAAATTCTTACATTTTTGGAAAGCCCTTTGATTTTTGATAGGGGTTACTTTTCTATATTTTGAGTTTTGGATTCGAATTCATATCATGTAGATCCAATCTTTATGACTAGGTCAAAAATCAATTGAAAAAAATGCATTTAATGAATAGTTTGCATTTCATTTTTACAATGAATCAATGCATGATGTGGGCTTTCATTTGGGTTACTAATTATTATCAGTCTTAAAATTTATATTTTTAGAGCTAACCCTAGTTTTGCATGAGTTGGACATATATTGCATATCTTGTGTTTGCTTGTTTTGTTTGTGGCTTTGTTCGTTGTGAGTGAGCGTTCAAGCGTAAACAAAAGGTATAACAAAGAAAAGACGCATTGCAAGGATTACCAAGTATTTTATTTGAACTCTAAAACATTTAGATTTGGAACTAAAATAAACATCTCATGTGTTTGGCTTGAGTGTTTTTACATGCTTTCATAGATTCACAGTTCAATTGGGGCTTTAAAATTGAATCTAGATTTGCTTTCACGTATTTGTGTTTCACATAGTAATTAGGCCCTAAGAACACTATTTGAGAGATCTTGAGAGACTGAGCTTCATTCGCTTGCTTTACATGTGAAGCTCCTCTTGACGACGGATCCTCTTGTAGGTAGGGAAGGATATTTGTTATTATCTTACTATTCAGATTGGATTTGTCCTCAACATCCATTAGTCTTGTCTCTTTTGAGATTGGTGGTGTTTGTTGTTGGATTTTCCAAAAAGTTGGTGAGGTAATTTCAAATTAGCATGTCAAAAAATATTGTTTGCTATGTTTGGGTAAGGTGAAGAGGCTAGAGGAGTATGCTCTGCTCCCTTTTGAGCACATCAAAAACTTGGAACCCTTGAATCCAAACTAAGTCCCCATTTGGTACAATTTTGTGAGTCTACCTTGATTAGAGAGGGTTAAACCAGAGTGGACATTCCCTTTATTGGGTCAACCACGTTGATGGTATCTCAAGCAGTAATAGCCATTTTTGACATGGTAGTAGCAACCGCTATATAAATGTCCTTGTGGGGGAAATCTTTATAGGTGTAGTCTTTTGTTGGGCTGTCAGATCTCCTCAGTATCTTCGATTGATTAAATTCTTGAAATATGTCAAAACCCTGGTGCGCCAGGATTGGATTTCGCCCACTCTAGATTGCAAAAGCTGTAGAGTTGAACATGACTAAGAACCATAGTGCTACCAAATTTTCTTTTCTAGGACTATGTGCATGATTGAAAAATATTTTGAGAACATACACAGTAGTGATTTTAGGGATTAGATTGATATTACAACACTATTTTGATTAATGTGCAAGGTTTCTTTGTCCCTTTCTCATTTTTTGAAGACATTTGCTTGAAATCCCTAATTGCTATCTCGCATGCTTGGTTCATGATTAAGAATCTATCAATACATCTAGTTGGACATTTAAAATAAAAAAAATCTGAGTTCTTGAGTTGAGACTTTACGATCAAATAACTTTTTTATCCCATTATTTCTAGTCTCCCTAGGTTGATCCTATTTGGATTATGCTACTTTCCCCATTGTTAGAAGCCTTTTTGCACCTTAGGTTATTGTGCTTTGACCTCTTGAATTAGTAGTCATTGATTTCACAAGAGACCTTGTTTGGAGTTGGTGAGTTAGAAACTATCCTTGTTGATAAAGATATACACTTGGATCCTTTGATATTACACTTGGATAGTCTTATAATCTCTTGTCTATTCACTTTCATAAAAAAACAATTTTAATTATTTATAATTTGGGTAAATCATCCTCTTGGTCCATATGTGCTAGGGTATTCACCCAAAGTTGTGGGCACCTCTATGGCAGTGTTGGTTTATGCCTATTGCAAAATTCTATCTTATCACATCTCTTTTGGGCAAGTGAGAGCTTTTACTATCCTAGTTTGGTACCAATGTTTCTTAGGGTTATCCTATCAACTAGTACCTTTTTTTTCATGTTGATTACAAGTGCTATTACATGTTGCTCAACATTCAAATGATCTCAAATGGTATCAAATTTCCCAAAATGACTCTTGGTCTTCTTTCTTCTTCATCTTCCATGTCTTTCTAATCTCCCATTTCCATTCTTCCTCTTCTTCATGTCTTCTTGATTCTTTTCCTCTTATTATCATATAGTCTACCTTCTTCTATTCATTCTTTCTCTTCTTTCATGCTTGATTCCTCTTCTTGTAGAACCATGGATCTTGGACATCTTTTTAGGGATCCTCATTTGAGCTCAGATGAAATCCACCTCCTTCTTGAATTTGAAAAGTGTTGTCGCTCCAATAGATACATGAATGCTAACATTGCAACAAAAATGATTAAAAAAATTGGATAAATCAGACACCTTTTCTAGGATCATGTGGAAGATCAAATCACAATATCCTTCTTCCAAATATTCCTTATCTTCCAAGTCTCACTATGATTCTTCTAAATATCATTCAAATTCTTCATCTTCTAAGTCTTATCATGATTCTTCTAAATATCGTTCACATTCTTCATCTTCTAAGACTTATCATGATTCTTCTAAATATCATTCAGATTCTTCATCTTCTAAGTCTTATCATGATTCTTCTAAATATCATTCACATTCTTCATCTTCTAAGTCTTATGATGATTCTTCTAAATATCATTCAAATTCTTCATCTTATAAGTCTTATCATGATTCTTCTAAATATCATTCACATTCTTCATCTTCTAAATCTTATCATGATTCTTCTAAATATCATTCTCATTGTTCATATTCCAAGTCTTATAATGATTTTTCTAAATATCATTCATGTAGGTCTTCACCTACCTCTTCTTAAAAATATCATTCTTCTTATATTTCTACCAAGAGTCTTATTCCTCTTATTGAGATAGACCATAATGAACAACATGAAAAGTCTTGTGATATGCCTATCTATAATGCCTATAATGACAATGATTATGATGATGATGACTATTATATTTCTACGCATCCTAAAAGTCCTCGTAGTCCTATGCTTGTGCTTAAAGGGGATGAGTCACATATAGATATTGATGGTAATCCATATGACTCAAATATTCAAAACAACATTGATAAATTTTGTGAACAATACCTAAATGACAAATCTACATTTTTTGAGGAAGAGAAAGCATTTTTTTTCAGCTGAAATAAAACATCAATGCCACAAGAGTTTCTCTTCTCAAAATCCTCATGTTTAAAATAAAGATTATACTCTTGAGAAAGATCATGTTAATGTTGAATCTTTGTCTTCTAATGCTCCCCTTCCATCTTAGAAATGGAGGCCCTCAGTTTGACCTAGTTCATGCACATGCAAGTACACCATGAAATGAGAGATTTAAAGAGGAAAAGAAAGAGTGCTAGTCTCCATGATCATCAAATATTTATGAAAATGAAGATGCAAGCTAATCTAAATGTATGTAGGAACACTTCCAATGTTGAGCCTATTGAAAATCAAGAGAACAATTCTATGCTTATGTTCTCCAAAGATCCTTGTCAAGATCAAAGTCTTCTATCTTCTTGTTCTACCACACCATATTCCCTTACACTTTCTACTCTTCCTAAGTCTTCTCAAGCTTCAAGTACTCCTATCAAAGAAGTTTCTCCTATTCAAGATGTTCATGATCCTATTGGAAATCCTAATGCTCACTCTAAATATGCTAATGTCCTTGATTGTCATATAGATGTTGATGAACTTATTGATTATCCTTTTGCATCTTCCACATCCATTCTTAGACCTCCTCCATCGATACTAAATGATTCACATCTTCCTTCCATCTTGGGTCCTTATGTCCCTTCACTTTCCCCTCCCAACTCTCCTAATTCATCATCCATCTTGGGTCCTTACGTCCCTCCCTCTCCTTTTTTTCCTCAAGATCAACGTAGATTCATATCCTTAGATCCTTTTCATCCACCCACTCACCTAAACCAGTCATATCATCCTTCTTCTTCCACAAGTCCCAAATCTTTTGGAAGTAACCTAAATGTTCAATACAAGAAAAAGAAGCAATTCAAGAATCCATATAAAAAAGACCATTGTGTCTCCTCTAATCGACATGAGAGCATAAAGTCAAAAGAGATATCTAAGAAAAAATTTATAAGACAAGTATGGGTTCCAAAATATATCATTAAAGATATTATCTCTAAATCATCAAAAAAAAATGAAAAGAGACCTACGGCTATATGGATTCCAAAGTCTCTCTTGAGAGGGTCTAATGTTGAACAACAATTGAAGTTGACATTCAAGCTTCCAAAAAATTCCACTTCATCTTCTCCCAAACACATTCTTCCATTCCATGTGCCTAAACCGCAACCTCTTCTATCCACTCACCATATTCCTTCATGCATGTTTTTTCTATCCTCTCGCCACCCTTCAAGGTGTGTGTTGACATTGATCTTGCCTTCATTTCCATCTTCTAGTCTCCCTCACTTGCATAAATCCATATCCTCCATTTTTGCCTTCCATCTTCTTTTCCCTGTCAACATCTTTGAGCATACCATTTCAAATCCTTTTCATGTCATGGTTTAAACTTTCAAGAAGTAGTATCTATAAAGCTTGACTTCTTCCAAAAAACTTCAAAAAAATAAAAAATTCTAAAAAATTGAAAAATTTTGAGAAAAAAAAGAAAAAAATGAAAAAATGAAAAAAATGAAAATGTGCCTTGGTGAAAACTTGGTAATCAGGCACCTTGGTAGCAAAAGTAAATTCATCCTATGGTGAAAACCACTTCCTTGTGGCACCTTGGATAAGTACCACGATGAAAACCTGGCAATCAGGCATCATGCTAGTTCTTCTACATCTTCATCCATTCTATCTTCTCTCTTTGATCTTGACAATGTTGACCTATAGACAAACATTTGGCTATCTTGTGAGCTATCTTATGATTATCTTGTTTTCATTCCATTCATGTTTAGCCTTCACATCTATTGTCCTCCATTCATTCTAGTCTTTCACTATCCTTTCTCCCTTTGATCTTGATCTAATAAAAAAAGTGTAAAATACGATGCTATGAAGCCCCTTGATATGCCTACTCCTTTGGACTGCATCTTTCCCACTTTTACATTATGCTTCATGAATTATCCTATATTGGCCTTTCATTTCTTGTCCAAATGTGCTTTACATGACAATTTTTCCATAGCTTGGGTACTCCTAAGGAGTTAGTCTTCGAAGATAACTTTCACTTGCTTCATACACTCTTTTCTTATCCATCATATCCACCAGCTTGTTGCTCCATCATGTCCTCTACCTTGCTAAACATTGGGATTGCATGATATGATGCTTGAGAGTTTGGTCCTTGTTTTTGTTTGGGGGCATTGTATATTATTTGTACATAATTATTGATCCTGAAAAAATAAAAAATAATGATATATTTCAAAAAAATACAAAAAAAATGATATATTCCAAAAATCCAAAAAAATGATATATTGTGAAAATTCTAAACATTGAAAAATGTCCTAAAAAAAATGATCATCTTAGTGACAACCTAGCAATAGGAACTTTGATGTATCTTCAAAAAAATTATATATTCCAAAAATACAAAAAAAAATTCAAAAGTTCAAAAAATCAAAAAAAAGAAAAAGAAAAAGTGCCTTGGTGAAAACCTAGAAATAGGCACCTTGGTAGCAAAAAATACAAAAAAATTATAAAAAGTTATGAGAAAAATAAAAAAAATAAAAATCCAAGTGGTGAAAACCTGGAAACGGACGCTACTTGAGGCCTTTGCACCCCTATTTCTTAGTGCATGTCCTCGACACTTAGCCTTTCTCCATCATGCCTTGTCCTTGTTGCCTTGCTTTGGAATTGGTCTTTGTCTAGGGGGCATAAGTATGTTAGCTTTGGTCTCTTGGATGTGTTAGTCTTTAGGACACCTTGCAAATGGTGTTTTTCAACACCACCCCAATTGTATTTTTCAATACAACAGTTGACATCGAGTGTTTTTTAACACTTATTAGTTTGGTCTTACCCAATATCATCATGCGATCTTCCCTTCTTGCAAGCATTTGATCCTTATCCTCAGAATTTAGTATTAGTTAACACACTTAAATTTTAAATGCAACACTTAATGCTTGACTTATGTCATGATTTTTTCTTTGTGTGCTTACTATTATTGATTTTTGTTGAGTGTCCTTGTCTGATAAGTCTCTCCATGATGCATCGCTAGAGGACTTGGGGCATGAGACATGTTTTTATTTGATTTTTGCTTGTAGGTGTGGTCTTGAAACTCTAGAGTGTCTCTTGTTGTCCCCTTGAAACACTTAGGAGGTTTGAGGCATCATCCTTGATTTGTTTTGCACAACCATTCTTATGGTCATCTCGGCATCTATGGCTTGATGCGAGCATGGTTTTGCTACATTAAATTGGGTAAGCTAACATTGAAGTCATCTTGACCTTTATGTCTTTGATGCATATGTTAGAATCTTTCCACATTCCAATCCGATATAAATTACATTCATATCTTCATAGTTGCACTTGTGACTAGTGATGATTGTGTGATTTTTCGATGTCTGTTAATAATGGCCCAATGATGAAAATAAGTTCTTTTACATTTTCTAATGAATGATGAACACAAAATCCTATGTTACAGTTTCTCTTTTGCAACTACATCATTGCATTTTCATGTAGCTTGCATGATTAGACTTCATGTTAGTTTGCATTTTCAAGTTACATTATGAGTTTGAGAGGGTTCTCTCTTCATCTTTATTGTGGACTTTTAATCAACTGTGGTCATGTTTTGATCTTCATTTCCTTATCTTCTTTCATGATCTCAATTGAAATTTCTATCTTAAACAGTTGATTTATTTTGGGGCATTTTCTTTTCTTTTTTCTATTTCTTTCTATATCTTTCAAACTTCTATCTTCCATTTTCTTTTCTCCCACTTCTTTTCTTCTAAATCACCTTTGGGGCATAATATTTCATGCTTGATGATCTACCTTGGTTCTATGATTCTTATATCTTTCATCTTACATCAAGAACCTTATCTTTTGTTCGATTTGATCAAATTTATCAATTTTTTGCTTCTCCTCTATCTCATTTTGATTTTGATCACGAGGGGTAGTAATTATCAAATTCAATCTTTGATTCAGTTTTATCAATTTTATCCTTGACTTTTTCAAGTCAAAATTTATTTGTATTGATGTGTTCCCGATTCGACCACACATCTGGGTTGTTTTGTGATCCCAAATCGACCTCACACTTCAATTTCTTTCTTTGACTACATGTGTTCCCAAATCAATCACACATTAGTCAAAGAGGTGCAAATGTATGCACCCTAAAATGGTCGCCTAGACTATGGGCCCCCATTATTCAATTTATCAAATTTTCTGAATCAATGGTGTGTAATATTTTATTAAATCAATTTAAATCAATTTCCATGATCAAATTCAATTATTCTATTTTTCTAAGGTTGATCATTTTATCCTAAGTCTTATTTAATTAAAAGAAAATCTCCTCTTTTAATTAAATAAAATAAGTCCCCATTTAATTAATAGAAAACCTCTCTTTTAATTAAATAATTCATGCACATTTAATTAATTAAGAGAAAAACCCCTCTTTTAATTTAATTAAATATCTCCTATTTAATTAAAAGAACTTTCTCCCTTTTAATTAAATGAAAATCCCACTTAAATATCTATTTTTGATGAAAAAGGAAATAAAATAAATTCTTTTATTTAATTTCTCTACACTTAAATGCACATATTTCTAAGTGGGACTTATCTTTCCACTTTCTTCTCAACCACTCCTTTTTTCTCATTGGTGGATCCTTATTTCACATGGATAATTATTTCTCCACCCTTGATTAAATCTTTTTCCTCTCAATCTAGATCGTCTAATTTTCTTTATAAGGGAGAGCCCTCTCCTTATTTTGGAGACCCATGATTATTCTATTGTTATGCTGCAGGATTGGAGAGAAACTTTTGGAGGAGTTGTGAATGCTAAAGCTTTTGTGGAGAACTTCTATCTTCTTGTCTCATTCTCTCTTGCACCCATGGCTTTCATAATGGGCTTTTATCATTGCATTTGCATATTAGTTTAGAGTCATATTTGCTTTCATAGATTAGATCTTGCTTTGTGTTACATTGTTATCATTTAGATTAGCTTGCATCTTCATTTTCATAAATATTTGATGATCATGGAGACTAGCACTCTTTCTTTTCCTCTTTGAATCTCTCGTTTCATGGTGTACTTGCATGAGCATGAACTAGGTCAAACTGAGGGCCTCCATTACAAAACCTTGCACTCCATGAATAGAGAGCTATGAGTCACCATTCAAGACCTCACTTTTGAGAAATCTTGGCTATAATGACCCATAGTAGTGTGCTCACATTTTAGGCATACAGGTTCCTTGTTCTAAATGTATGTAATATAATCATAATTATTATAAAGATATTATTGGGGACTCTCTCTCTCTCTCTCTCTCCCCCCCCCTCGTGTGTGTGTGTGTGTGTATGAAATAGATTGGTTGAAGTTTTCCTTAGTTCCTCAAGTCAAGGCTTTTCAAGTCACATAGAAAGTATATCTAAATATCAAATATCATGAATAATATGAATTAAAAAGCTAAATTCCCTCAAGGATTTAATAGAGAGGTAATATTATGCATCATATAGTATAAATGATGATATTGTTAGTCATATTTGAAGTAAAATGATTGAATACACATAGTTATCTTATGGTGAATGACAATCATCTAAGAACCCTTTTATACAAATATTAAAACTAATTTGTTTGGCATATAAAGATACTATAATATATGGATGATCATGTATAGTACCAATAATATATTATGATACTTGAAAGTTATTGTGAGGATCCTTCTTATCATGAAAGGAAATTATTCAAGGTGTTGGAGGAAAATAACTTGTATCATGAGTAATGCTTAAATAATTACCCATAGGATAGTGGAAAGATGAGAAAACATGTATATCCACAAAATAAATATCATTAGCAAGATGTTAAGGAACTTGTTAAAAATATAAATGAGATAGAAAGTTTGAAGGAAAATATTTTATATAACTCAATATAATTTAATTAGCTGGTAAAATAAAAGTATTCCCCACATTATTGAGATCGTCAATAGTTATAACAACAATATCTCTTAAGTCATGGATGTTATGCTTTAGATTCATACAAAGCAGTGCGATGACCACTAACCTTTTAAATTTTTTTTTAATCATTATATCCCTTAGGGAAACATATAGATAGATCTAATGAACTAATATGAGGGAGAGTGATCATCCTATCCTTTAGAGGTTATGTCAATCTTGTAAGTTTTATAGTGGTTTAAGGATTAAAAAAGAGCATTAGAATTGTTAGTCACGTGATTAATACTCTGATTGTTTTCTTCTTTTCATTATCATTTTGTAATGAATTTATGTTATGGAACTTAAAGGGTAAGAAGACATAAAGTATGTATGGGATGTTATAGCTTTTAAATAATTCAAATCAAACAAATTGAGCTAGAAAATGTTAACATGAATACAAGGTTCATAAAATAAGTGTGAGGAATTCAAGGATCGTAGAATAACTTCTTAAACTAACATTGAAATGAGAATTATGAAAAAAACATAGATCATCAAAATATATATATAAAATTAACAAAAACAAACATAAATAACATGAATGCCATAAAACAATTATTTACATGGGTATGTTGATTGTCAAATTGTTGGGTTTTGAAAAGCTATGTTTAAAAAATTAATAACTATAAAGAAATCACCTACATTAGGGGACCCATAACATAAACTATCATTTAGGTGAAAAAAGAGAGAACCCCCTATTAATTCAATATATATTCCTACAACCATCGCTATCAACTAAAATAAGTGTTCTAGTCAATAGGTAACAACAAGCTCAATTGAGGAGTCAATTTCGTCCAAACTACTCCTATTATCCCATATTATTTTAAGGGACATAATAAGTTGTGTTCTCTCATGTTTTAATCATTATTTATACTCCAACTTGTGAGCCTACTATTCTATGGGTGTTAGAAGGCAATTTATTGTTGAAAATAGATTGATACAATCATGATAAATGTGTCTCAATCATTGTTTTGTCACTGATGTCAAACCATTATTTTGCTCGTAATACAATTGCTTATATGATTTAAGTACTATCACTTGTTTTATTGATGAAGAGGATTTGATGAAAAAGATGTAAAAAAAGCACCTAGAGGAAAAGTTGAGTTATGATATACAAAGGAGCACAAGAATTAGCTAAGACAATGATATCATAATGCATTGATAATCTACTCAAGGATGCAAAGGTTGTCTACACTAAGAAATTTCAGAAAAATAAGTTAAACTAAGTTAGTCTACCAAGCTTGACTGAATGGATAGTGGGTGCTGAGAAAAGTTAGTGTAAGTTGAGTAGAAAATCAGTTGGAGCTAAGTAAAAGTCCATCTTAGTGAATGCTAAAAAAAATAGTGGATGTTGAGTAAAGTTTAGTTGATGCTGAGCACCAATAAACTTTAGTTCATGTTGAGTGATTTTTTTAGTGGATGCCAAGCAACGTAGTATGTGTCGAGCATCAGAAGCAAGTTAATGATGAGTGCCAACTTTATTAGAAAGATCGTGAATTTGATGGATCTGAGCTGACAATTTTTTTTTCTTGGATTGTGTGAACTAGGTGGAAGATAAGATTGATGAGTTGGTGACACAAAATTCATGGTAAACCATTTTAAGGCACATTCAAAGAGGATTGAAGGATAATTTTCTAGAAGTGATATGGAATTAGGGGTAGATTCATTGAATCCTACCTAATCTATCCTAACCCTAAATTAGACGATGGAGAATAAATGACAAAATATCTTAATTCTCTATTTATAGGGATGGCTAGTTAGAAGCAAGGGTTGTCATGTGTGAGAACCTCAGGAAGACAAGGAGTCAAGGGGTATTGCTTCATCAAGTGACCTAAGTGAAGAGTTTGCATTGGCATGTTAATCAAGATGGCTTAAGGGTTCTTAGCTGACTATGGTGATGATTATTGGTTCTTGTAATTTGTAATTGAGTTGACTTGACAATCTGGATGATATAAATGAAAGGTCAAGTTGAGATATTAGTGTGTGTGCAAATATGTTGATTGAATTGAGAAAGAAAGAGTAAGAGCGAACTTGAAGGATAAGAAGGTATCCTTGTGGATCAAAAAAGTGTTATTCAATTAGGAAGGATCAAGTATGAAGCAGAATAGAGATCTGTAATTAGTAAATTAGTTACATCACAATCAGGTCATTTCATTGTTACTTTCTTACAATTGTAATAGTGATCTAAATCTCTTAATAGAGTTGTTTTAGTAGCTAGTTTTAAATCCTCTAACAAGGTGACAGTTCCATTGAATTTTTTTAAGACCTCTTGCAAGGCCACTCCTTACAAGGTGATTAAATCCTCTAATAAGGTCGCACCTAATAGTGTGTTTTGTAACCTTTAACTGGGTTGGCTCCTAATAGGGCTCACTTTAGAAGAGCGAAAATAGTAACTAGTTACATGGTAGTTTTTTCCATATTAGGTTTCCATATTAAATCCTGGTGTCTCATGTGTTCATGATATTTATCTTATGTTTGAAAATTAATCACTGTAAATATTTTAAGATCAGTTAAAAGTAAATCACACTCTGCATTTACTGAGTTACAACATGTTCTATGTGTTTACTGAATAACAACAACAATCAGTTTTATTTGACATCTAAAGGATCTAGGATATATTTTAGTGGTAACTGATTCACCCCTTCCCTCTCAGTTACTCCTTCTATATTTCCAACAATTGGTATTATAGCTTTTGGTTCTCCTAAGAAAGATTTCAAGGACCTAAGCTAAAGATCATGATGTCTTACAAGAGAGAAATTCCAAAGCTAAATAGAGACAACTTTTCAGCATGTAAGGGACTCATGAGACTTCATCTAGCTTCCATTAGTGATTCAAGCTTGAAATACCATGATGAAGAATACACAACTCCCACTGGTACATTATTTGTTAGAGACATTGGTAAGAAAAAGAACCATAACACCTTGATGATCGATATTGCATCTACTCTTCGCTATGATAAATTTGATGATATCAAGGACAACAAAATTGCATTTTTTATGTGGAACAAGCTAAAGGACATCTATGGTGGTGATGATAATGTGAGGAGAGCCAAAGTAGAAAGCCTTCGAGGATAGTTTGATTAAATGAGAATGAGAGAAGATGAAAATGTTTCCAAATATGTGGAAATAATCAAAGCTAGTGTTAGTGGAATCAGAGCTTTTGGAGGAGAAATCAAGGATGAAACCATTGTAAGTAAAGTTCTTGGAACATTACTTCCTATCCATGCAATTAGAGTATCTTCTATTCAAGAAAGGAGGTGTGAGAAAAATCACAAGGTAACTTTGGATACCTTAGTAGGAAGATTGACAGCTTTTGAGCTAGACAACTATGACAATTATGTTCCAGCTTCTAGGAATATTTAATCTAGATTTAAGGCCAAAATTTCACTTAAGGAGAAAGGAAATAAAATAAAGGAAATTCAATCAGAAAGTGAAGAAGAATCAAAGGAAAGTTTTGATAGTGATCTTGAAGTTGTTGAAGCTTTACTTGCTAGGAAATATTTTAGAGGTAGAGGAAAATACAAAGGCAAAGTTCCCCTAATTCATTTTTTGTGTGAAGAAATTGGTCATATTGAGACAAGAATTAGTTGGATCAATACACATTAAAGTGAATTGAGAAAGAAAACAAAGGCATTTAATTTTAAATCTAATGTAACTAATGTAAATATATTGTGGTAGATGTTATTTTTTCTATTATGGTTACTATTTAATTACAGAAATGACTTATCTAATTATAGATTCAACTCAATTCTAGGGTGTAAAATTCAATGTGTTTGTCTTATTATTATTATTATAAATGTTATTGTTTATAGGTTTGCTAATTCATCTATAATTTATTCTAGCTAGCTAGTTTTGTTTATATATGCAGTGGAGGAGTTAGTTTGGTAATATTGATTCTTTTAGTCAAATTTATATATGGATTGATTTAACAACTATAACTATCAAAGGAAACATGTAATCTTGTAGAAGATTTCTTAGAAGACTACTTTCAAACAAGTAATGGAATAATGAATTCCTTGATTTAATGGTAGACCCTATTTGAATGTTCTCTTTTTTCTAACTGTTAGACATGGAAAAAATAACTTGGGCCACTCCTTAAATATAATTCAAAAAGTGGTCTATAAAATGCTTCACCTTAAGTTGGTATCTGATCAATAGATCTAATGGTTGGATTGGTTCTAAAATAAATAAATAAAAGTTTTTGTTTTGAATCTACAAATCACACAAATAGCACGAGTCAATGTGAATAATGTGAGAATGGGTTTATTTACTAAATTTTAAACAAAATTGCCTTGTGCACTTTTAACTTCATATGGAACAACTAGGTCAAAGTGAAAATTAAATACTTTGGAAAGTTTCAAGGTACAAAATTTTTACTATTAGACACCATCCCTAATTCAAATTGAAAAAAAAAACTACCATGAGAAAGTTCAAAGAGGAATCAAGTAGCTAACATAAAAGTAAACTTGTACAATATAAATAAATTGACTAATTTATATGCTTATTCATTCAAAGAAGACATATTTTTTCTTGAATTAAGTAGTTCTTCTAAAACCTAGAGTTTTCACATGGACTTCCCTTAAAAAGAGAGTTTTAACAAGTGAAAAATTCTCTAACCTTAGGATCATAGATGATTTCAATTGTGTGTTATCTATCTCCACAATGGAGATAATTGATCATCTTCTCTTACAATGTGATTACATGCAAAGTTTTTTGGGTTTGGTTGAAAAAAAAAAAATTTGCCAACCCCTCTACCAAATTTTCTCATTGAAGTGCTTCAGAGTTGGTTCCTCCTCTATCTAGAGTCTTTGTTTGCAACCCTTTGGATAATCACTCCTTCCATTATCATTTGGAATATTTGGTGGGGGTATAACATTAGGATCTTCATAAAAATATCTCTTTTTTAATAAGGTTATTGCAAATATTGATAACTTGGAAGAGATGTCAATACCTTTAGATCTACAAGTAAATGTGTGAGAATCATGTTTACTTTGTGGAACTCCAACTTTCTTTCTATTTAAAAACAAATTTCTCTTCCCTTCAAAGGTGTTCTTATGAACAATGTTCCTAAAAAAATAGACGTAATTTATATCAAATGAAAAGCCCCTCTACTTGGGTTCACTAAACTAAATTTAAATGGATCCTCTAGAGGAAATTTGAGGACTTCTATAGTGGGAAATTTCCTTAGTAATTCATCAGGAAGAATAATATTTGTTATAGCTTAGAAAGTTCAAGATTGTACAAATGATGTAGTTAAGGCCTGTACACTATTGTTAGAATTTATGCTAGCAAAGAAACTCTCAATCTCCATTTTGGTAATTAAAGGGGACCCCTTAATCATTATCAATCCATTAAGCACAAGACAAGAGCCCTATTAGACTTTCACTATATACTTTCATAAGCTTTAGGTCTTGTATTATATTTTTAATCATACCAAATATATTATACTTATAGAGAGGGAAACAATATTCTTGAATTTTCATTTAATAAGGGAAATAATTTGATCTTCAGGGAACTAGTTTTCACTCACAATGAGCTTGTACCTTCCCATATTTGTTCAAAAAATTTACCCTCAAGCTCTTGATTATTCATTCCTAACATGTTTGTATGTGTTTTGCAACCTTTCTAGCCTTTTGGGGATGTGTATTTATTCTTTTTCTCCATTTTTTATGATACTTCATGTGAAGAGGTTCTAATCACACATTGTCCTAAGTGAACCCTTCAAGGATAAATGGTTTTGTTGGGTATAGATATGTAATCTCCTATCTATGCATGATTGGTTTTTACTATTAAGGGGTTGAGTTTTTTTTGGATCAAGATATTGAAATAATAAAATCTATAGGACCAATTTTCTTGGGTTACAATATGTTATAAAATTATATCCAATGCTGAATATATTTGTGATGGGGACAAAAAAAAATGGTAGTTTTATAGTAGGATGTCCTTTCCCCATTTATTTGGATAAAAATTCAATTAGGGGTTGATTGATGGAGGTGTAAAAATAATTAATAAGATACTAAGAGGGGGGGTGAATTAGAATCTTAAACACTTTTAACTTTTCACCAATTTATTCGCATCTATCAACAAACTTGTGTATGTAAAAACTTGTAATGTAAACTTGTTGTAACATGCAAATCTGATCTATCACATGAATGAAAATAAAGCACATAACACAATATTTGTTACCTAGAAACCCTCCAAGGTGAAGATAAATTGGGGTGGGGATAACACCCACAAATCTTCACTACTATAGTAATAAAGTTAACCAATTATGATTACAATGTTTGATCATAAAATATGATCTACCCTATGAGAGATCTACCCTATTAAAAGCTTAAGAGACTACTAGGTCTCACCTTGTTAGAGAATTTAGCACTTACAATAAAATAAGGACTCTATTGGGAGATTTATAAAGATTTGTTAAGATCACACTATTAAGAGATTTACTCTAATTCAGGTCTATTAGAACTGACTCAGTACCCAACTCTCAGTATTCTCTATAAGCCAATTTTGAGTCTTCTCCTTGCTAACTGATCCTCTCCTTTGATATGATAATACTTATCTTCCTCTTTCACTTCACTTCTATGAAGATGTCACTTGCTCTATTATGTGATGAAAAAACCCTTCATTGACTTTTGATTTGATACCAATCATACAATACTCCTTGTTCACATACTCTTCTCATCTCCCTTCTCCTCTCATCCATCATCACTTTCATTCTCTCTCTCGATCTAGGTTAAGATCATTTATATTTGAATAGTTTCATAAAGAATTTTCTAGATACTTTCATATTTTGCATCTTCATCTGAATCATTGAACACACAAAATAGGGATCTATGATCCACATCATGTAAATGTTTTGTAACAACCTCTGCATGTATTAAGTGTTCTATAAAAACCTTTGTAATTATTAAATGTTCTGTAAAAACCTATACAAAATTCAAATGTTCCTTCCAAGTTGGCCTAATAATTATTTTGCCTCAAACTCTATTCCATTCTTGACTTTTATGCAAACTCTACATTGCTTGGTCTTTACTATTTCTTGATGCTTAATATTTTTGTTGCTTAATCTTTATTTTCCCTTTTGATGCTAGACATTTATTGTACTTAGCACATACTATGTAGCTTGAAAATTGTATCCTTGTAACTTTCTCAGTCATTGCTGAACTCAACTTGTATAGAAAATTCTCGGTCACCATAACTTACTCAACTCCTATAGAGCTCGGTACATACTTGCTTATGTACATGAATTAGCCTATATAGAGTAGCTCAGTCATAGTGATGACTTTCTGACTCTACCTTGTAATTGGATAAGTGGTTGAAACTAATAGACAACAATGGTGAGTGATACCAACAATCTACCCCTTTGACATTAGTGAAAAAACACTTTGTCATATTTACATATATACAATACAATTTGATAAATGAGCTTCCCTCTAAGTCTTATGACTTATGCATATGAATAAGAAATTTAAAAATGAATAACAAATTCATTTCTTGTTATTAAAAATCATTTTTTCTTTGTTATCTTTTAACAAATCCAATTTCCTTCAACACTCTTTCCCCCTTGCTTTTGAACACTATATGCCACTACTCCTGGGGTTGAATGGGTGGAAGTAATCCATATATTTTTCAATGAATTCCTTGTGAAATCTGGTAATCATGGGTAGTGCATGATTCCATGTGGTTCTTGCTTGTTTTAAAATTTGGTTCTATAACTATAGTCTTGTAGCCAAATTGATTAAACTACCAACCATTGATAAATAATGATCTTCTATAAGATAATGATCTTAAGCTATTTTTATCTCTCACTGCATGACCTCCAAATGAGGTATCATCATAGCTTGAATAGAGATCAATTTGGATCTCATATTGTTGTTAGCTACCTAAATCTTAGCCAATGTTCCTTGAGGATTCAATAGATTATTTTAGTGATCAATGCTTGATCCTACCGACTCATAAATAATGCTTCTAGATCTCTTTATCTTAGCTTGAATATGATTAGTGAATCTTGGCACATCTGACAAAATTATGTACAAATGTTATACCTCCCATATAAGTTCAATCCTAAACTATACTTTCTCTTTTAATAGTACTTTCTACTCAACAATGGTTATGGACACTTTATCCTACCTTATTTTCAAATCTTCTCATAGACCAATCCATTATTTTGTTATTTGACTCCATATTACCAATGTTAACTTGATCAACTATATTTACAAGATGGTTGATGATTGGTGCATCTTTATCAAAATTTTGAATGTCAAAAGCATCAACAAAAATATGCTTTACATCATGTATTATCTATTTCTTCTTTTTCTCTCTTCCTAGCTCTTCTTGTCTCTTCTTCTTTGCCAAAACTTCTTCCATTAATTTTTTTTTCTCCAAGGTGAGATTTTCCAAATCTAATTGTGGCATCTCAATAATTTCATCTCGACTAACCTCAATATTTGGTGAAACATCTTTTATTGTTCTCTTTTTTCTCAGTGAAGGAGTTTTGATGCTCAACACTGCTCTAAGAGTTGGTGAAGGGGTTTCACAACTCGGTTGTGCTTGTGCATCTATGCTCAGGACAAAAATAGTCACACTTGCTTTAGCTTTATTTTATTCTTTACCTTCCTCAATTTGAGGTGCTGAAATAATCTTATTTTCTGCACTTGTTTCTTTCTCTTCACCATCTTCTTCTATACCTCTAAGCTTTGATTGCTCACCTCTAGAGTGTCAGGGGTGTTAGCATGTACTGGTGACATGCTTCCTTGTGGACTTGGCAAACCTCAACTTTCTACACTACTATAATCATATTTTATGTTTATGTTGTCTATCTGTACTCTCTTTGTTGATAAACCAAAAATGCTTTTCCAAAGCAACTCATCTTGTTTTTGTACAACTTCCTCTTTATTTTTCAATATAAAAAAAATTCTTTACTTTGGAAAAAATATGCTCCTATACTATTCCAAAAATGTGTTCTATTGATCTTGTGATGGATCAGGCATAACTCTAACTAATGTGTCAGTTCTTATATTTTTCTCTACTAATTCTGCCTACTGCCAACCTCTCTCTAATCTAGCATAAAGATCTTGAGGTATCTTCTTCTTTATTTAACTAGGAGCTAGTTTATTATTTGCAATCATGTCCATCGTAGCCTCCTTAACTTTTTTTCTATCATCATTGTCTAATGTATCATACTTTACAAATATGAAACTAGATAAATCTATAGATCTTGTTGGAAGTGGGAAAACATCCCTTGTAGGATTCATGACATAGATTAGCTACCTCTTGTGGTTCTATATGACTATTGGTTGTGTTAGGCATTGATAGGTCAATCTTTTGGTGCAATGATAACCTTGGCCTTTTTAACAATTGGTATCAGAGCTTGGTCACAGGTTTGAATCCTATAGGCCACAATGAGTAATGTTGGAAATTGTTGGTAGTGGGCCAATATCCTTTGCAGGATTCACGACATGGCTTAACCACCTCCTATGGTTCTATAAGACTATTGGTTGTATCAGGAATTGATGTGTTGATATTTTTGTGCAATGACAACCTTGGCCTTTCTAACACTTATTAGGTTTTCACATACATCTTCAATAGAATTAGATTGCCTCATAAGTGATCCTCTAACCAATCTTCTTCTTTTGGTTTTATGGGCACTCGGATCTATAGTTTCCATTACTCTCCTTATAGTCTACTCAGCACTAGTAGCTTCCTTGGTCCTTGGCTTGTTTGGTGGTAGAGGAGAGATGGGTATAGTTGTTGGCTTCTTCTTTGTTCCTTGAGCCTTTTGCTCAGTGGAGTAACAACAACTAGGGCTCTTCCCTTGTCACCTCCTTCTTCTTTCTCTTCCTCATCACCACTATCTTTTTCCTCATCTTTACCAAGACCTTATGTTATCTGCAATGGTTCTTTTTCCTTTCCTAGGGTGCCTAGTTTAGCTTCTAGGTCTTCAATCATTTTCCTTCTTTTCATTTACTTGGAAGTAATCTTGATGTTCATAGTTATTCTTGCTTTAGCTTCCTAAAATTTACCAAAAGGTTCTACCTCAACATCTATCTCCTCATTAAATAGTGCTTCAATGTTTGCACCTACCATATCATTTTCTACTTCATAATCAAAACTCTATAACCAAGCCTATCTTGGCTTCACTACCTGTACAAAAATGTTGTCTGTATCTACAAGAAAACACATGTCACTATATTACCTTGTGACCATCTCTTCAGGTATCCTCATCCTCATTTTCATCCTTTGCTTAAATTCATCAAAATAAGCATCCATTATAGTTTCAAAATTTTCTCCAAATTGAGTAATATACTCATTGATCTATCTTGTCATTGGCTTGTCTTGCTCCCATACAACATCACCAATACTAGGGAAATACATCTGGATATAAATAAAAATACAAAACAATGAGGGATCCAAACTTACACATTGAATTCTTTTCTTTTCTTAAGGCTGGCAAGTTCTTTGCAAGTTGTAGCCTCTATAGTTTGGCAAGATCATATTGATGATCTTTCATCACTATCTTCCATGCTTGATCCATAACCGTAAACGGCACACTATTCAATTTGCTTGATTGATAGAACTTGTGAGCTATGACTCTCACTAAAAATTTAATTAGTGGATTAGATATGTTTCTAATGGAAAAACTACATCCATTCTACTTAGTTCCTATGCTTGTCTCAATTTCTTCATGGCTCAAACATCACATGGTTTTCTTCTTTTCTAGGGTTGGATAGCTAGTAAGCCTATGTATCATTTTCTTTGTGATCTCCATGGGTCCATTCTGTAACTAGTACTTCATGTCATTAATTTTACTCAAAACAACTTTGATCCATTCAATATTGAAATTTCTATGGAATTATAGGGTACAAGTTAACCCTTTCCTTTCAACAACTTTGAATTTGTCCTTCAAGATTCCTTCATTGCATAACTTCTCATAAGCTTCTCTGATATTGTAATCTCCCATTTCTTTGATTTTACACATGTAACAGTTTCTAACATCATGAATCATGAATTTAGGTGGTATTGAGGATAACACACCCATTGAGTCTCCTTTTATTGCAATTTCTAGAATAATATGAAACTTTGGCAGAGGACAAGTGCCACTCTTCACCAGTTGAATTCTACTAACCTCTTGACTTATTCCAGAAGTAGATGAAGCTTCAATTGTTTTTGTTAGGGTATGGAGTTCTTTTCTCTCTGAATTACTTGACATGATTTTGATCTTTATTCATTCAAGCTATTCTTTGAATCCTTTGCATCATCATTCAAATCACCAAATCACTATGTGCTCTTGAAATTTGTATGCAAGGTATGAAATAATGTCTTAAAAACTTGATATATACCTTCTTTTGGTTGATTTAGGGTCTCCATTAATGTTGTGTACTCAGGTAAGAGGAAGCCAATTTTTTGGGTCGATATTGGTGCCTTTTACCTTGGTCTTTACTTTACAACTTAGTCTCTTCCATATCATTTAGTCTCTACCATATCACTTCTAAAGTGCTTGGTCTATGTTGCAATGCTCAGTTAACATAGACAATTTTACTAACACTCAAAAACCATTCACAATTTTTTTCTCATGCATCTTCACATATGCAAATATGAACTTTTGGTACATTTTCATTTAAGGAACTAATCTATGATATATCAATTAAATATAAAGTTCTATAGATACCTCTCTTACTTAGCTTGAAATGACATGATCACCTTCTTTATTGGATTGGGTGACCTCAGCTTCATTAGCTCCTCTATTGCATCTTCTTCTCCACTTTTTCATTTTTGATTTGTTTCATTCCTAATCCACTCAATATCCACTTTTCCTTTTCCTTTGTCCATTTTAGATTTGTTGAATGTACTTGAGTCCTGTAATTCTTTCTTAGATGTCCAAACTTGTGACATTTAAAACATGTGTTATTAGGTACATAATTCTTCTTCTGATTTGTCTAGCAAGGTTTTTTCTATGATTTGCATTCATGTGCTCTATGCCCATACTTATAATAGTTATAGCAATGTCCTTCAAATCTAGGTGTAGCAGATGCATTCCTCATCCTTGATCTACACTAATGTATTTGAAGTCCTTGTTTCTTGCAATACAAATAGTAACCGATAAAGTTAGGCTTATAATTTTGCATACCATTTTTTCTTCAAAAGATATTTGTAGTATGACCAAATTTTCCAGAGTGATAGCATGTTGGTTTGTCCTTTGACCTTGCATTCCTTAGTTCTCTATTCCTAGATGATTCTCTTTGTTTAGTGCATGAATTTCCTAACTGTTGTGGTGTCCACAACACACGCTCCATTCCTCACTAGGAATGGGGACCCCCTACTTTTTTTTGACTCCTAGACTCATAGTTCAGGAGTTGGGAGAAGAAGTCTTAGTTAGGAATTTTAGAGTAAAAAAATAAAATAAATAATAATAATAATAATTAAAAAAAAAAAAAAAAAATCAAATGCACTGCCAAGGGTAGTGCATGCGCCATCGAAGGCTGTGCATGCTGCCAAGGGTAGCACGCATGCCACCAAAGGCTACATGTGTTTGCTCGAGCACCATGCATGTCAAAGTGGTGTGTGCGCCCAAAGTGCATGCCTGCTCGAGCGCTGCACACACTACCAAAGGCTGCGCATGTGCCATAAGTGCTGCGAGCACACCACAAGCAGTGCGTGTGCCATCAAGTGCCGCGAGCATGCCATATCGCACCGCACCTCCCATTCACCTCCCATGCACCGCAAAGGGCCATGCATGCCATTATGTATCAGATGCTCACCTGCGCACTCTACGCGTGTGCCAGGCCGCCCATTCACCTCCAGTTTTGTTAAAGTAGCTAGTTTTTGGGATTTTTGTTCCAGTTTTATTAAGGTTTTCCTTAAATTAAGTATTTTTTCATCTCTTCGAACTAATGTTTACTTCTTTTTGTAGGTAAAAAAGGTATCCTCAACTTTTCAGGGTCATAACTTTTGACTCAGAGCTCAGAATTGGGAACCGTTTACACCGTTGGAAAGAAGAACTGAAGATCTAATTCAATCCCTAAAACAAGAGTCTTTGGTTGCCTAGTTTTAGGGACCGATGAAAGTTTCAACTTGAAATTTTGAGTAGAAGACCTTCGAAAAAACCATTTAAAAATGCGTAGAAATTTTTTCGAAAAAATATGAAAAAGTTTTGAACATTTGATCACCTAGATCACTTGGTTTCTTGCCGAGAAGGATAGGGTAGTTCGAGAGAAGACAAAGGATGAAGATATAGAAGTTGGACACATTAAGTGGAACAGGTTCCTCATCTTATGCAGCTATTAATGATGAAATTCAAACCAAGTGCCTTGGGATTTTAGATTGAAGAAGTAGGAGTGCAAGTTTATGAAAGTGATTGGCTATAAAGAGAGTGTAAATCATAAAAAAAGGGAAAATAATGTATACATAAAATGATCTAAAACCCCATTTGAACAAAACACAGAAACCATTTTCAAAATTGAGAACTTTGATTTTTTGGTGAATTGAGCTTTCGAGGTCCACAGGTCCACAGCTATGTAGGTCCACAGGTTCGCAACTACGCAGGTCCCCAGCTTTGAATTTTCATGTAGCTTCTCTATTTAGAGGTGCGCCGACAGTTGACTGCTAGTTTCAAAAATAGCACTTTTCATGCATTGGGAGCACATTCTGATGGCAGTTTAACTCCGACACATGCCTAGTGAAGGGGTAACTTCTATTTTTGGTGTCTCCATGCACTTCTATTTTGACTAATGGCTTCCTCCTACTTTCTCTCTCATGCTTTCATTATTTTTGACATGTAAAGTGCTCATGCATCCAATTAATCAATAAAATATGGATGGAGTCCCTCTAAGCATCAGTTAGATTATTAGTTTGCATATATTTAGTTTTTTAAAATGTTTTAAAAGCATTTTATTGCATTAAGATATCTCTCACTCTCAATACAAATTGAGGAGACGATTTCTTATAAATACCCCATTGTAAAATGTAACAAAGGCTGCTGTTATTATGCAATAAAGTTATGCTTTTGGTGCTAGCATTCAGAGTGTAGTTATTCTTGCCTGAATGTGTCATTGTTTTGTGGATTTTATTCATGAGATTGTGATTGAGCCAAAGGTTTATTGTGTTGTTTCTCATTGTGTGATCTTTTAGTTCTGGTGTTTGCTATAGATATATGAATTTTGTTGATGTAACAAGCTTGAGAAGAGATCACCCGATTGTGTCTACATATCTTTTTGTCTCACATGAGTGCACTTTCTGTAGCCTTGCAATTTGATGGAGAGTGAAACATCATTCGATTTGTTAAAGATTCTCACCAATGATTGCATCAGTGGATTCTAGGAAGCACTACTCCTGTTTTCATTAGTTCCCTACCGATTTCTTCCAAGGTTTAACTGGCAGCTTGTTGTGTTTTGTAGCTTATGTCCGTTTTGGAATTTCAATTTCAAGTTATTTGATTTCATGTTATTTGCTTTTAGTTTTGTTATTTTCTTTGCTAACCCCCTTGTTAGAATAGGACCTCATAGTAGCTGCATTGTTAGAGTTGCATTCATTGAAAAATAGAAAAACATAAAAAGTATTATTCTTTTGGTGTGATATTTTGAGACAGTGAACAGATTTTACTTCAATTCCAAGATAAGAGAGTTTTTAGAACCAACAAAGGCCTCATCGTGAACAATCACATTTATCTTCTACTAAGTAGATTTTGGTATGTCGCAAGAAAAATACTGAACCTTGGAGTGGATCCTTATAATATTTATTTTTCAAGAGAGGAATTACACTATGGATTTCTACCGTTGACCTCGTGCAAAATGAACGCCCAACACTAACCCTTTAGAAAAACTAGATGAATTCATAAGTTCTTTAAAGTACTTCATTACCTCTAGTTTTTTGAATTTATCCATGGAGTCTTTCTCATCTTTTAGTTCATTCTTTAGTATGCCCTTTTTTGATTTGAGATTTGCAATTTCCACATCCTTGTGGTTCAATCCCCGATTGGCAAGCATTAGCTGATTCATTAGATCTAGGTGAGTGTTTGTGAGCTTTTGCACATTTGATATCATTTCTTCAAGTCTAGTAGCCATTACCCTTTTTTATTCTTCATCCATAGTCATGTCTTCTTCAACTTTCTTTCTTTTTTTAGTCACTTCACATAGTCTTACTGATTGGATTTCATGTTCTCTTTTTAGAGCTCTTATTTCTTCATTCAAGAGTTTGTTCTTTTCAAGTAGATCTATAGATGCGTTATCATTTGGATTAATTGATTAAAATAATCCTTCAGTCTCAACTTCTTTATAGAAAAATTATTTTATCTAGACGAAAATTTTCCTTTGTCCCTTTTTTAGAGAATCCTTCAGATCTTGTCTTACCTTCTCAAGTTTATCCAGTGTGAGTTGGATGTCAATCACTTGATTATCAATAACCTAGTCCAATTTAAATGCCTACATCTCCAAGATATAATCTCCAAGAGATTAATATTCTCTTAGAGAACCAATCTTCTGATACCAATTGTTGATTGATGGAGGTTTAAACAAGATTAACAAGATACTAAGAGAGGGGGGAGGTTTTCACCAATTCATTCACATCTATCAATAAACTTCTGTATGTAAAATTTTTGTAACATGTAAATATGATCTATCACATGAATGAAAATAAAAAACATAACACAATATTTGTTACCAAAAACCCCTCCAAGGTTAAGGTGAAATTGGGGTGGGGATGATACCCACAAATCTTCACTATTGCAGTAATAAAGCTAACCAATTAAGGTTACAATGTTTGATCATAAAATATGATCTAACCTATGAGGGGTTTTCCCTATTAAAAGATGAAGAGATTGCCAAGTCTCACCTTGTTAGAAGATTTAACACTTACAATAAAGTAAGGACTTTGTTAGGACATTCACAAAGATCTATTAAGATCACTTTGTTAAGAGATTAACCTTGATTCAAGTCTATTAGAACTAACTTGATACCTAACTCTTGATATGCTCTGTAAGTTGATTTTGAGTCTTCTCCTTGCTAATTTATCCTCTCCTCTAATGTGATAATACTTTTCTTCCCCTTTCACTTCATTTCTATGAATAGGTCACTTTCTCTGTTAAGTGATAACAAAACCCTTCATTGACTTCTGATTTGATATTAATCATACAATACTCCTTGTTCTCATACTCTTCTCTTCTCCCTTCTCCTCTCATCCAACATCACTCTTGTTCTCTCTCAATTTAGGTTAAGATCATTTCTATTTGAAGAGTTTTCTAGATGCTTCCATAGTTTGCCTCTTCATCTAAATTGTTGGACACACAACATAGGGATCAATGATCCACATCATGTAAATGTTCTATAACATCCTCTACATGTATTAAATGTTCTATAATAACCTATATAAGTATTGAATGTTCTGTAACAACCTCTATAAAATTCAAATATTCCTTCTAAGTCAGTTTGATAATAATTTTGCCTCAAAATTTATTTCATTCTTGACTTTTATGTAAAACTCTGCATTGCTCAATCTTTACTATTTTCTGATGCTTGACATTGTTGTTTCTTGGTCTTTATTTTCTCTTTTCATGCTAGACATGTATTGTTCTTAGCACATACTATGTAAGTTGAACTTGTATCCTTGGAACTTGCTCAATTGTTGTTGAGCTCAACTCGTATAGCAAATACTCAGTGACCATAACTTACTCGGCTCCTATAGAGCTTAGTACATACTCACTTATGTACATGACTCAAGTTATATAGAGTAGCTCAATTGCAATGATGACCATCTGACTCTGCATTGTAAATGACTAAGTGGTTGACACTAATAGACAACAATGGTTAGAGATACAAACATTAGCACATGGTAGAAGATAATTTTAGACAATGGTATTGTGAATTTCAAGTTATTAGCTAAGGAATGGTTGTCGGTGATTAGTATGGAGGATAAACTTCTTGATGTAAATCAATATCCACTTCATAGAGGGCACATGGATATAAACTAGAAACAATATGCCCATCCAAATAGGATAATATTTTAGACAAGGAACATAAAGTGGTCAAATCCACTCTAGATATAGTCAAATTTTTATTTTGAGTAAGTGGAATCCTTAATAGAAATCAATCAATAAGCTCCATCTAGCATAAGATGAGGTATATTTTATAAAATGAGAGTTCAAGGTTTTATGTGTATTCCATTTATAAGAAAATAGGAATACATGCCATTGACAATGGTACTGACATACATGATCTTTTTTCTTAAAGATGAAATTTAGATACATGAGAGTAAGAAATGAGAAATTAAGGTTTATGAAAAGCAAAGTGGATAGTGAGATCAACAAGTGTGCTCCACTTTAATTCCTTATAGAAGTCATTCTTTATGACCCAACAAACCTTTCACTAAGAGGGAAATTGGATGTCAGATACCAATATTATTGAGATATAATGGAGGATGGAGTTCATTTATCTTAGACCCTTTGGTTGGATTTTGGAATCTTTTCCAACTCACAAATTTTGAAATAGAGGCTTTACCAAGCAAGAGTTAATATTCCATACAAGAACCTTATAGTCGTGAAAACATGTGTATATCTATTTGTAACTTGAAATAGGTAATTATCTCTTCAAATCATTTTTTAGTGAAGGATATGATCTTACATTTTTAATTTGTATTTCTCACTTCCACTTGTCATTGTTAATTTATTTCCTAATATTTATTTTCTTTGGGGTCGAGCTATGATCTCTTCTCATTAGGTATCCTCTTTTTGTGGGTAAGCCTAGGTAGAGCACTACTCTATGAATCTCTATTCTATTCTTTTTCTCCTCATCTTGGTATGTTATTTATGACATTTTTATCATTTGTATATATATATATATATACACTCCTTGTACTTCTTGAAAATAAATAAATATAGGATAGTGGTTATCAAACTTAGAAACAAGACAATATCATTAGTTTTAATTGTCAAGATATTTGAAGATCTTATATTATCACAATTAAATATTATAAAAGTCCATTAAAACATCAAGAATAAATTGAGATGCCCAAACAAGAGTTATCAAATTATAGAAAAACTGTGTAGAATAAAATAAAACAAAAATAAGAAAAGTAATAAGGGAACAACACAAAGAAACACAAACGCAACAAAGAATAAAGATAAAATCTTATAGAAGACAACCAAGTCTTCTTGGGTTGTTAATGGTCAAAGAATTTAAATAATCTTAATGAAAAATAAGCTTGTTAAGTGTGATTATGATTAGTATAATTTAACAGAGAACCATGAAATTTTTCCATCAACATAGTGGAAAATTGCCCAATTCCATAAAGAATAATTCTAAAATTGGAATTCATTATCTAAATATTGTATGCACATAGATAATAGAATATATAAATCTTTGTTTTATCGATGGTACTATTAGTGAATTAATTTATTTTTCTACTTACATGGCTTGTAACCACCTTCAAGGAAATGACTTTCATTGTGACAAGATAAATTATTTTATTAAATGTAGATATATGACCAATGAGTTTTCTACTTTATTTGTACATTTTTCATGCAATTTTAAAGGGTATCCCACATACCTCAAAATACTTTTATTCTTCTTTGGAACCCATGTGGGGATGTGCCTTTAGAAAGTGTGATAAAGGGATTACCAAAGTTACTTCCTTAGGTTTCTCTAGGCAACAAGGATGAGACTTCCTTTTAATAGTACATTATGAATGAATTTTTTTCTAGGGTTCTTTATTCTAAATGTATTTAATATAATCATAATTATTATAAGTATATTATCGAGGACTATATAAACGTCTCTCTGTCTCTCTCTGTCTCTCTATCAATCTCCCTTCGTTCCTCAAGTCAAGGATTTTCAAGTGACATAGAAAGTATATCTAAATATGGAATATCATGAATAATATGAGTTAAAAATATAAATTTCCACAAAGATTTAATAGAGAGGTATTATTATGCATCATATAATAGAAATGATGATATTGCTAGTCATATTTAAAGTAAAATTATTGAATACACAAAGTTATCTTATGGTGAATGACAATTATCTAAGAACCCTTTTATAAAAATATTAAAACTAATTTGTTTGACATATAAAGATGCCATAATATATGGATGATCATGTATAGTACCAATAATATATTATGATACTTGAAAGTTATTGTGAGGATCCTTCTTATCATGAAAGGAAATCATTCAAGGTGTTGGAGGAAAATAACTTGTATCATGAGTAATGCCAAAATAATGACCCATAGGATAGTGAAAGATGAGAAAACACATGTATCCATAAAATAAATATCATTAGCAAGATGTTAAGGAAATTGTTAAACATATAAATGATATGGAACGTTTAAAGGAAAATATTTTATATAACTTAATATAATTTAATTAGCTAGTAAAATAAAAGTATTCCCCACATTATTGATATCGTCAACATTTATAACACTATCTCTTAAGTCATGGATGTTATGCTTGAGATTCATACAAAGCAATGCGATGACCACTAACCTTGTAAAATTTTTCATATCATTTTATCCCTTAGGTAAATGTATAGATAGATCTAATGAACTAATATGAGGGAGAGTGATCATCCAATCCTTTAGAGGTTATGTCAATCTTGTAAGTTTTATAGTGGTTTAAGGATTGAAAAAGAGCATTAGAATTGGTAGTCACATGATTAATACTAAGATTGTTTTTTTCTTTTCATTATTATTTTGTAATGAATTTATGTCATGGAACTTAAAGGGTAAGAAGACATAAAGTATGTATGGGATGGCATAGCTTTTAAATAATTCAAATAAAAAAATTGAGCTAAAAAATGTTGACATGAATAAAAGGTTAATAAAATAAGTGTAAGGAATTCAATGATAGTGGAATAACTTCTTAAACTAACCTTGAGATGAGGATTATGCAAAAAATAAATCAGATCATTAAAATATGTATTTAAAATTAACAAAAACAAATGTCAATAACATGAATGCCATAACAAATTTATTTACATGGGTATGTTGATTGTTGAATTGTTGGGTCTTGAAAAGCTACTTTTTAAAAATTAATAACTATAAAGAAATCCTCTACACTAGGGGACCCATACCATAAATTAACATTCAGGTGAAGGAAAAGAGAACCCCCTATTAATTCAATATATATTCCTACAACCATCACTATCAACTCAAATAAGTGTTCTAGTCAATAGGTAACAACAAGCTGAATTGAGGAATCAATTGGTCCAGAATTGTCCTACTATCCCATATTATTTTAAGGGACATAATAAGTTGTATTATCTCATGCTTTAATCATTAGTTGTACTCCAATTTGTGAGTCTACTATTCTATGGGGGTTTCAAGGCAATTTAAAATGTGATGAACAAAGGATATGTAACTCAAGATGAGAAGAATGCTTTAAAAAAGGTGAATTCAAATTGAAGATGTAGTGAACCCACCACTTGATGACCAAATTAAACAATAATGATGTCACACTTACTATTCTAAAGGCTATCCCTATGCCCCCTATAACTTCTATAGCTATATGGGGAATTCAAATGGATTTACCATAATTAAATTCTATGGCCCCCCTTGGGGTTGAAAAATATTATATAAATATTTTTGTTCCATTGGTGAAAATTGAGATCCAAAAAATGTATTATTTAAAACCAAAAACATATTGCAAAATACTTGCAAATAAAAGGTTGTTACTAGATAATCACCGAAAAATATATAGAGCTAAGTCAGAATTATTAGACTCTTACTAAAATTAACTTATCAAATCTAACTTAAATAACCAACAAAGTAAAAAATTCCAAGATATAGCGCATGCACAATGAAACAATGATTTGCTAGCTAGGGAAATCCTTGAATAGAGGGAAAACCCTAGCGGGGATGGTACCCAAAATATGATGTATTAATAAGTATTCTTTGTAAGAAAATATGACTCTTTTATGATCAAAGTAAATTCAACTAATATATATGAGTCCCTATTAGGATACTTTGAATCCTTTTCAAAAGATACTATCAATTTTAGGAGTACAAGGAAGACAACTAAACTTATTGTTCAAATTGCTTTAGAGTCGTTACATACAATAGATCTCTAGGATAACATAGTGCAATAGTGAATTGACCAACACAACAACTTCTTTCCCAATATATTTTCTTTAAAATTATCAAACTAATATCATCATCATCTTCTACTCTTCTCTAATAAAATTTGCATCCTCTGACCACATTCACATCAATACAATTTAATTTGATACTTACAACTAAGGAAACAACCTTTCCTTTATACCTTGTCCTAATAAATAATTGAGTTGGCTTGTGAGGGATTTCCTGTTGTAGTCTTCACAACACACGCCCCATTCCTCAATAGGAATGGGGACCCCCTCCTTCTTTTTTGACTCTCGGACTCATAGTTTGAGAGTCAGAAGAAGAAATTTTAGCATTAAAAAAAAAAATCATCATCATTTAGCGTGTGCATGCATCAAGGTGCGATGCGCTTTGCAAAAGGGAGAGAGGGTTATAAAACCCTCCCTCCCCTTCTTGTCTTGCTCATTTTTCACAAGAGAAAGAAGGGAGAAGTATGGAGACACCCCTCCCCCAATTTTTTTTTCTTTCTCTCTTTCCAAGCATGCGCGCACGCTCGTGCATGGGAGGTAGCACGCAGTGCCCTTTTTGGTCTTGCACGCGCTGTGCTTATGTTGTGCACCTGCACGCCACACTACTCACAGCCCCTTTTTGGTGTACACAGTGCGGTGCCCGTTCAGTGCCGTTTGTGCCCCCTTCTTGGGTGCACAACATCGTTGTGCCCCTTTTGGGCTTGTAGTGCACTGCCGTGCATGCCCCTATGGGCTGCTTGCACAGTAGTGCCGCTGCGCCCCTTTTGGGTGCACATCGCAGTGTCACGTGTGTGCCTTTTGGGCTGCGTGTGTGGTGCAATGTGCACTCTTTTGGGCTGTGCATGATGTCACTCATGTAAACCCTAGCCACATGTGCCACCGCACCTCCACCCACACACTTTTTTTTAAAATTTAATTTTAGAAGTCATTCATCCTGAACCTAAAATTGAACAAATTAGTGAGCTAATAGGGGAAATTCAAGAGAAGTAAGAAAAACACACTGTTCCTCTATCCATAGGATATGAAGGAGATTCATCAAGCCCTATAAGAGAAAAGTTACAATGGGTTCCCAAGAAATAGTCATTCAAGACTCAAGTAAAAAGAAAAGTTAAGGATGAATAAGCACAAAGTCAAAAAACCCAAGGAAAATGTAGTTTGGATACTTCACTTCGATGGTTCTAGATGCAAATCAGGAGTTGTTGTAGGTATTGATATGATCAACCCAAAAGGTAGGTCTTTCTATGCCGCATATCGATTGCAGTTTAGATGTACTAACAATGGTGCAAAATACGAGGCTTTAATTTGAGGACTTCTCTTTGCATTGGAAAAGCGAGTCACTGCTCTTATAATCAAAGGGGATTCTCAACTAGTGATATGACAAGTAAAATCCATATACTCATGCAATGAAAAAAGGTTAATCACTTATAGGAAAAGAGTATGGGATATAATGGATGACTTTGAAGCTCTAAACATTAAATCCATTCCAAGAAGGAAGAATGTGGTAGCAGATGCCCTTGCTATCTCAGCTAGCACTTTACAACCAGTTGAAAAGATGAAGTTAAAAAGATTCTCAGTCGAATTAGTTGTCGTTCCTTCCATCCCTAACAATATCACAAACTTCTAGGTCTTTTAGGATGATCAACATATATTGGAGTTTATTATGTGCAATCGCCATTTTCAAGGACAAGAGATTGATGATACACCTGAGGACAAGCCTAAAGATGATGAGCTTGAGGATGATGATGGAATCCTTAATTTGAAAACCAACAACATTCCAAAAGGAATGGTTGAACTTGAACACATCTTTGACCATGATGAATCAACACTCAATAGAATGAAAACTCAAGAAAGGAATCAAAAAAATGTGACTTGTACAATTTGGGTACTGATGAAGAACCAAAAATGGTGCAAATAGGAAAAGCATGCAATAAAAAAAAAGGGATGAAATGCTCAAATTTCTCATTAAGGATAAAGATGTTATTTCTTGGAGCTATGAAGAGTTAAAAACTTATGATCTTGAGATTATCGCACATGACATCTCGTTGAAACCAAATGCTAAACCTTTCGGACAAAGACAACGACCAGTAAATTTGATAATCGAACCACTAATTATGGAAGAAGTTAAGAAACTTCTAGATGCTAAGATCATATTCCCTATCCGTCATTCCACATGGGTGGTAAATTTGGTTCCTGTATGGAAGAAGACCATAGAGATTCATCTTTGTGTTGACTTTTGCAACTTGAATTTGGCATCTCAGAAGGATAACTAACCTCTACCCTCACTAGATGAGGTGTTACAAATTGTTAATGGTTCAAAGATGATGTCATTCTTGGATGGTTACTCAGAATATAACCAAGTGATGGTCGATGAAGAAGATAGGCTAAAGAATGCTTTCACAACCAAGTGGGGAATGTTTGCTTATAGAAGGATGCTTTTCGGGTTGATTAATGCGGGAGCTACATTTCAATGAGAAATGGATGAAGCTTTCAGAGGTTTGATAAACAGGTGCAGAGTCATCTACATGGATGACTTGACTGTCTTTTCAAAAGATCGAAGTACTCATATTGCTGATCTAAGGTATGTATTCAATAGATGTCATAGGTACGACATATCGCTCAATCCCAAGAAATGTTCGTTCGGTGTTACTAAAGGGAAGCTCCTATGGCATGTCATTTCTAAAGTCAAAATTTCCATTGATCCAGATAGAGTTGAGTCTATTTTGAAGTTAGCACCTCCACATAGTCGAAAGGAATTGAAATCTTTCTTTGGAAAGATAAACTTTGTAGACAAATTCATAAGTGGTTTCATAGAAATAGTCTACCCCCTCAATGATTTACTCAAAAATGGAGCTAAAATAGAATGGGTACCAGAGATAAAGAAATCATTCCAAGATATCAAGGTTACCATTTCCACAGCCCCAATTTTGGTAAGTCCAGATTACGAGTTACTATTCAATATCTATTCCTTTGCTTCTGAACATTCTTGTGCACGGATCTTGACACAAAAGAGAGAGAAGGAAGATGAGAGACCAATTTCCTTTATGAGTTTTCCTCTAAAGAACATTGAGTTAAAATATTCAAATCTTGATAAACAATCCTTTGCGTTAATTAAGGTAGTAAAGAAGTTTTGTCACTACATACTCAGAAGTAAGGTGTATGCAATTGTACCTAACCTAGCAGTAAAGATGCTTTTGATGTAGAATGAACTTGGTGAAAGAAGGGGAAAGTGGATGGTAATACTTCAAGAATTTGATCTCAAAATTCAATCTATGAGATTAGTCAGAGGCCAAGGATTGTCCAAAATGATCGCTGACAACTAGGAAGGAAATCAAAAGGAATTCAATTTTGACAAAGAAACATATGAAGATGATCAAAATAAGATGGTTATATCACAAGTTGATATCAATCAAGGTGTAGTGATAGATGTGTGGTACCAAGATATTGTCTATTATCTCTTACAAGATCAATGCCCCAAATGGATGAACAATTCACAATGTAGGGGACTTAAGATGAAATGCGAGTCTTACAAGTTACTTGATAACAAGCTATATAAAAGGAACTATGAAGGGATTTATTTGAAATGCTTAGGACATGAAGAAGCTAAGGATGTCTTGGAACATTTTCATGACAACTATGGTACGGGACATGATTCAACAGAAGCAACAACTCACATGATTTTAAGATCGGGTTATTTTTGGCCCTCGATATTCAAGGATACTTTTGAACATGTGCATTCTTGTCATATATGTCAAACCAGTGCTAACAAAGATAGGCACCCAACAATGCCACTACAACCGATATACGAGGTGCGCCCTTTCACAAAGTGGGGACTAGATTTCATTGGCCCAGTAAACCCACCATCATCAACTAGACATGCATTCATTCTTACAGCTACATATTATTGCACACGATGGATGAAAGCAAAGACTTTCAAAAATTACACTGCTAAGGTGGTGCTGACTTTTTGGAAGAACATATTGTTACTAGATTTGGAATGCCATTCGCTCTTGTATGCAATAATGGATCTACATTTGCATTTGCATTCTTGACACAATGAGCATTTGAAAACAAATTCATGATTAGATTCTCCTCAAATTACTACCCGTAAGGAAATGGGGTGGCAGAGTCTACAAACAAGAACCTAATCACTATGATAAAACGATTGCTGAAGGAGAACCCTAGGGATTGGCATACACAATTGAAATATGCCTTGTGGATGGATAGGGTCAGAGTTAAAAAAGCCTTGGGGACTTCTCCATATCTACTTGTTTAGGGGCAAGAACTGGTATTCCCACTTAATCTCAAGATTCCTATCTTAAAATTCATGAGTGGGTATGCTGATGACACTGACAGAGTACAAATTCGATTGATGAATCTTCTAGAAATGGATGAGAAATGAACAAATACATTAGAGCACATGGCTAAACATCAAGCTATTGTTAAGAGATAGTTCAAAAAAAGGGCCACAATAAAATCATTCAGGATTTTTGACCTCGTCCTACTTTGGGATAAGGCGAAAGAAAAGCTGGGCAGCCATACCAAGTTTCAACTCTTGTGGATAGGCCCATATCAGATTGCAAAAATTCTCGGAGAAAACACTTTTGGGCTAAGTTACTTATAGGGGGAATTTCTACCTTTACCTATAAATGGGAAATTTTTGAAACATTATTTTGAAGCCTAAAAAAAAAGAAAAGAAGAAGTTAGATTTCATTTCTGCATCTAGATTAGATTTTCATTTCTGCAAGCATGTTTATTTTTGCAAGTGTGTTTCTTTTCAAGTTGTGTGTTTTTTTTTAGTCGTGTGTTCATTTTCAAAGTTATGTTAGTCCTAGGGGGTAAGGTGTACATGGGATCTTTCTCAAGATTTTACTAACCACTCTTTGGTCCTGATTTCAGGAGGAGGTATTTCTTTTTCAAAAAATTTAGATGGTTGTGTGTCTCATACCAACCAAGAATTTGACATTTCTTATGGAATTAGGGGACTTTCAGTCTAGAAATCAGAAGCCTAGACCAACAAGTTCTCAACAATTTGAAAATTTAAAAAATTTGACTATTTTAGGTGCTGTTGAATTAAAGTCAAAGATGATGTGGAATGATCCAAACTTCAACTAGTTCAAGCAGGAGGGATCTCCTCGAAAGGTTACTAAGATCATTGTTGACGTGAGAGTTTCCTAAAAGTTCTAAAAGAGGAATGCAAGGGATGTTCATAAGAGATTGAATCCAAGAAACGACACCAATGTTCTAGCTACATAGTCTAAGCATAGTCAGGAGACAAAAATAAAAATAAAAAAAGAAGAAAAGACGGTGTCAAGTCTGAAGGATTCTAGAGATCTGAAATGGCTAAAGATACATTACAAAACAAAGTGTCTTGCATTCAAAAGTATTGTTTCATCAAAAGTAATGTGTGGAATGACATGGAAAAATTATGCCAAAGGCCAAAAATAAAAAGAATGTGGCATCCCACCAAGAGCCCTCAAACTGATTCTCTCATCTGGTCAAGCAATTGATTGACAAAGAGCCTTCATGGAAATTTTGAATGAATGAGCTGGGAGGAGTGGAAGATTGTTTTGAGTTGATAGAGAACTTTGATTGATTGCATCCTAACATGTCAAAGGGAATGAATACACAATGCACACACTAAGTTTGAAGGTTTTGACTTCAGAGATTTTGATTGCAAAGTCATCTGAAATAAATTCGAGGGGTTTGAAGTTCGGTTGGTGTTTGACACATAGCGGAAGGATGTTTGCTGATGAAGAAATGCCTTGATCATTTCTTCCTTTTTTCTGGGGCTATTTGTTGTGGTCTTCACAACACATGCCCCATTCCTTAATAGGAATGGGGACCCCCTCCTTCTTTTTTGACTCCCAGACTCATAGTTTGAGAGTTAGAAGCAAAAATTTTAGTGTCAAAAAAAAATAAAAAATATCATCATCATTTAGTGCGCACGTGCATCAAGGTGTAGTGCACTTTGAAAAAGGGAGAGAGGGTTATAAAACCCTCCCTCCCCTTCTTGTTTTGCTCATTTTTCACAAGAGCAAGAAGGGAGAGGTACGGAGACACCCCCTCCCCCCATTTTTTTTTCTTTCTCTCCTTCCAAGCATGCATGGGCATGCGCGCATGGGAGGCAGCATGCAGTGCCATTTTTGGGTGCGCACACTGCACTTGCCTACTGTGCTGCTCGCGACCCCTTTTGGGTGTGCGTGGCATGATGCCCGTTTAGTGCCACTTGTGCCCCCTTCCTGGGTACATTACATGACAATGTCACGCGCACCCCTTTGGGATGCACACGTGGCAATGCCACTGTAAAACTTTTGGGCTCACGGTATGGTGTCATGCACACCCCTATGGGTTGCATGCATAGTAGCACCATTGCACCCCTTTTGGGGGGGCACGACGCTGCCCTGTACGTGCCCCTATGGGCTGTGTGCATGGTAGTGCCACTATGCCCCTTTTGGACATGCAATGCAGTGACACACGTGCGCCTTTTGGGCATGGCATCACTCGTGCAAACCCTAGCCGTGTGTGCCATCATGCCTCCACCCACACACTTTTAAAAAAAAAAAAAATTTAGTTTAAATTAGTTTTAAGAGAAAAAAATTAAAGAAAAAAAATAAAAATAAAAATATATAAATAAATAAATAAGTTCCCTTGGGGGACATTTTTTTTCTCTTTTACATTTTATTTTATTTTATTTTTATATATCCAATAATTAATGATGTTTTCTTTTTCCTATGATGTGCAGGTATTGTAATCAGATGGCATCCACATCCAGATCAGCAACAAAACTAGTTGTGTACAAGTTCCAAGGCATAACCCTGAAATCATGATTGCATGATGAATACTCTGAGATCAAGGATACAGAACTTGGACACACAAACTTGGGAGAGTTCTTGAGAGTTTGTAATAATCCAACCGAAAGATCATCTTTGAGATTTGCTCTAATCAGTTCTGGATTAGTAAATGCAGTATCACATCCTGGGACTGTGCAGTTAGTTGAATGATTATGACCCTATCTCGACATTTTGTTCCTGATGAAAGGGTGGTAAAGAGTATCACCAGGGAAGTGGTCTTGGATCTACAACCTGATAATATCAAGAGGGTTTTTCATCTACCTAGAGCTGATCAGTTCATTAGGCTTTCATATCAAGTAGCTAAGAGGTGCCATAAGGATAATTACCGGGAGGCTATCAACATCATATATTCTTCATACTTCATTGAGAAACCACCTTAGGGGAAGACAATCAGCAAACTGGATATGACTCGAGGATACATGAAGGATGACATTGGATATTCAATCATTCTCCTGAGCAGAGTTATGGGATTTTCTATAGTAGGGAATGGTCAACTTCATTGAGACCGTTAGACACACAAAGATGCCACTAGATTGGGCCACCACACTTAGTGAGAACTTGTGTGACCAATTGCAAATAGTAAAGAAAAAGAAGAAGTTCTACATGACTTCTTATGTGGTATATCTACTTACAGCAAGGGCAACTGACTATCCTAGGTTGTACAAGAAGGGTAGTATGTAGGATCCTAATGCATGGCCGTATATAGTTTATCCTTAGCTAGTGAAGAAGAAGCTCTCACCACAGAGAAAGGAGTACAAAATTGTGAATGATGCCTTCATCTTTTCCATCATTTGATTCATTGAAGGGGATGATGGGAAGAGATTGTCTGATGAGGCCAAGACATAGATCATAGCTCTCGGTGCATATTTCATCCAATTTCAGACATTCACATATATTTAGGTTGGTGGAGCATCCATTAATCCAAAGAAACTCTCAAGGTACCCAAGTGACAAGTTGGTTCTAATGGAAATTTCCAGGCAGATTGAATCAGCTTATGAGAGGATCAAAAAACAACGGAGGCCATGTTGGGATTGGCCTTTTGTAATAGGAGCATACCAGTTAAAGAGAAAGCACAATATCCTGACTTTCAAGTGGGAATGGGAGAATTATCCTCTTGAAGAATATAACTCTCCTCGATCATTCTTCGACAATGTTGGTAAAGTGGAAAACTTGGCAAGAAAAGAGTTCTATCATGAGGATGCCATTGAAGATCATTAGATGAATGCCACAAATGACTAGGATGTTCGTATCATAGACTATTGTAGAATGACTTTGTATTTAGTAGAGAAGGCTCTCCATTTGACCATCTTAGATGAGATAAGGCTATAGGACTCATAGGAGCTACTAATCCCTTATTGAATATAGATAAAGTTGGTGAGAGGCCCATCCTGAATGAAAAAATATATAGAGAGGAAGGAGATGATATTAATCATGGAGTGAGACATGTCATCATAATGACAAAGAGTTGGATCAAGAAACCCTTCCCACTTGATCCAATTCTGGATACAGTGATATTCCATTCACATGCTTTCCCAGAAAGGGTAAAGGGGAAGAAAGTCACAGTTCCTATCTTTGCACTCTAGTCTCCTATCAGACCAAAAATAGTGTACCAGCTTGATCGTCTAGTGGGATACTACCATCCTTCAGAGAAGAAGAAGGAAAAGAGGAAGAGAGCCTTTCCTTAGAGGATTTAGGTAGAGCATGTTGAAGAATAGGCCCCTTTGTAGGGACAAGAATCTACTCCCCAAGATCCCCAAGACTCTGGAATTTCTCATATCCAGGTTGATTTTCCATTGCCTCCTATTTTGTCCAGCCAACAAGAAGAGGGAGAGATTCTAGAGACATCCATTCATCTGGTGCATGAAGAGCCTATTTCTCTTATGGTTCCATAGAAGCAAAAGAGGATCAAGGTTAGAATGAACAAGAGGCAAAGAGTTTGTAAAAGACTAGTGCCTAATCCATCTATTCCTTAAACCATTCCCGAGGAAGAATTTGATGAAGGGGAAATAGAGTAAGATGAAGAGGAGGAACAAGTGCCTCTACAAAGGAGAACTTGACTAGCCAAAGCCATAGAATTGGAAAGAAGGAAGAGTGTTACAAATACCCCACCACCCAACCAATCTGAAATGGTAGAACTCTCTTTTGCAGAAGATGAAGTACAATGATGGGTGAATGAGCAAAGGGAACTAGGTGATGATGTTCTCTCCATCCCAGATTTTGATTTCATGCCAGTGGGTACAAAATTGGTTGGAGATAAGATTAGAGATACTCCTATAGGTAAACTTCAACAACAAGATTGGATGCAGATGCCACTCAAGACACAAGGTCCTCATCTAGCTCCACCATCTTCACCTCAGGTTATGATGGTAGATAAGGTTTCAGTGACACCTCCACCTTCGAGTTCAGAAGAGCATGTTTAGAAGGAATTGTCATTACGAGGAGAACTAGAACTAGGGGTTACTGATGAGCCATCAAAAGAGGCACAAGTTGTAGAATGTATACAAAAACCTTCTCAAGAAGTTGAGGATCAAACTATGAGATCTACAAAAATTGAGACTATAGAAGAAGAACGCTCACAATAGGAGACTCCAAGAAAGAGTGATAGAGGGAAGGAGGTAGTTGAACACATCCCTTCATCATCTAGAGCCAAGGTTATTGAAAGACATATCCCAAGATGGTTTTAGAAAGAGACAATGAAGAGTGCCAAGCATCAATTCCTTGCTTTAGAGGATGATATTTGTGACATTGCAGAGATTTTGAATAAGCCTAACTCTCCATTACATGATGCAATGCCATTTGCATTCATTACTACTATCTGGAACTAGGACTTATTTGCACAAGTGGCTCACCCTCCAAAAGTTACAGATGAAGAAGTTGTTAGCCTTTAGAACTATGAAGTGAAGGATATCATGTTAGGAAAGCCTACATGGGATACTTCCCGACAGATGATGACGATTGGAGTCAAGGAGGTTCTTAGCCATATGGAACATGATGAGATTGAAATCAAAACACTTCAAAGGCAAGTTGATATCTTAAAAGGATATTTAGCTGAAGTTATTGGTCCTCTTAATTCTAAACACTTTGAGGAGACTTTAAATACCATTCTTAGAGAAGGGGAAGGTGTATGGCTCAGTCCATTTTTGAGAGCTTGTCAGGATTGGCGAGACAACCTTGAGGATAAGGGTGTTACTATAATCACAAAAAGTCTAAAGTTATTGCATGCTACATAATAAAATGTTGATAAGATAGTGGCAATTTTGAGGCAGGACTTCAGTATTATGGATGAGGTATGGGTATGGAGCAAGGATTTACAAACTCTACAGGCCATAAAAGGGCAAAGGTACCACATTCTAATTGATGTAAATACCAGAGAAGAGTTAGACATGATAGATGATTGGATAGAAAAGATTGTATACAAAAATAAAGTGATGGAAACATTGCATGATGAGATACATAGGCTCAAGGACCAAGCCCGAGAGTGAATTTTGGAAGCAGAAAAGTTGTACAGTGATGCATGCTTGGACATTTTTGAAGATGAAGAATGAGAGAAGCTTTTACCAGTTGAGGTAGTTGTGGAGAATTTTAGAAAGACTTTAGAGGAAGCATCTAGTGATGAAGACATCAGACAAGCCTTCAGGACAGAGGAAGCACTGTTAGAGTTGGACACCAAACTCAAAGATTTTACAGAAACTTGAATTGAGGTGGACAACTACAGACAGAAGGTCAATGAAAAGTATGAGGCTTTGGATCTTCTGGATGTTGCTAAGATTACTGAGATTATAGAGAAATTCAAGGACAAACATCCAAACATATCTTTAGGATAAAGATGAGAAAAACCCAGATGCCAGAATTTCAATTTTGACACTTACTAAAATTTTGAGATTTTTGACCCAGTCGAGGTCCATAGCTCCGTAGGTCCACAGCTCCATAGGTCTGTAGCTCCACAATTTTGCAATTCAGAGGTGCACTGACAGTTGATTGTTAGTTCCAAAAGTAACACTTTCCATGCATCGGGAATGCATTCTGATGATAGTTTAACTCCAACACATGCCTAGTGAAGGGGTAACTTCTATTTTTGGTGTCTCCATGCACTTCTACTTTGACTAATGGCTTCCTCCTACTTTCACTCTCATGTTTTCTCTATTTTTGACATGTAAAGGGCTCATGCATCCAATTAATGAATAAAATATGGATGCAATCCCTCTAAGGACCAGTTAGATTGTTAGTTTGTATATATTTAGTTTGTTTAAATCTTTTAAAAGAATTTTATTGCATCAAGATATCTCTCACTCTCAACACAAATTGAGGAGAGGATTTCTTATAAATACCCCATTGTAAAATGTAAAAAGGGCCGCCGTTATTATGCAATAAAGTTATGCTTTTGGTGCTAGCATTCAGAGTGTAGTTATTCTTGCCTAAATGTGTCATTGTTTTGTGGATTTTATTCATGATATTGTGATTGAGCCAAAGGTTTATTGTGTCATTTCTAGTTGTGTGATCTTTTAGTTCTGGTGTTTGCTACAGATATATGAATTTTGTTGACATAATGAGCTTGAGAAGAGATCACCTGATATTGTCTACATAGCTTTTTGTCTCGCATGAGTGCACTTTCCATGGTCTTGTTATTTGATGAAGAGTGTAACATCATTCGATTTGTTAAAGATTCTCATTGACGATTGCATCAATAGATTCTAGGAAGTGCTGCTCCTGTTTTCATTGATTTCCTATCGATTTCTTCAAAGGTTTAACTTGCACCGTATTGTATTCTGTAGCTTATGTCCATTTAGGAATTTCAATTTTAATTTATTTGATTTCATGTTATTTTCTTTTAGTTTCATTATTTTCTTTGCTAACCCCCTGTTAGAATAGGACCTCATAGTAGCTGCATTCATTAAAAAAATAGAAAATATAAAAATATTGTTCTTTTGGTGTGATATTTTGAGATAGCAAACATATTTTACTTCGATTCCAAGATAAAAGAGTTTTTAGAACCAGAAAAGGCCTCCTCATGAACACTCACATTTATCTTCTAGTGAGCGGATTTTGGAATGTCACAAGACAAACACTGAACCTTTGGAGTGGATCCTTAAAAAGATTTGCTTTTCAAGAGAGGAATTACACTATGGATTCCTACCATTGACCTTGTGAAAAATGAACGCCCAACATTTCCCAATATAAAATGATTAATATAGGACCTTAATATTATATTATAATTGAGTTCCACACTCTATAATATGCTTTATAACTCCCAAAAAAAGTCCCTTCATAAGAGTCGATTGCTAGTGAACATATCACACGTTACACTTCAACTACATCCATAGAATGATCTCCAATCTCCTATCACAAAAATAGCATCATGAACATGTATTCAACCATGATCTAAGATTTCTTACCCTCATTCCATGTTTCTTAATAAATGTTCAGGGGAAAAAGGAGGCAGTTTAATAGGATTGTAGGATCCCTAATTCTAGGATACTAAGCCATTCAAATATGTATGAAAGGGAAAGAGGGGACATTCAAAATGTGATTCCACTTATTATCCAAATTAGATTAGCTAGAACCCAAAGGAAGAAGGGAACCAATACTATATTAATATTATTAAGGGGAATGCAATACAACGAAATGTATTCTTTGGCCCTTAATAGGATAATGTGGATTTGAAATTGAACCAATTTTTGAAATAATGTAAATCTAGATGCGTTGTGTACACAATTAGCTCAATTAAGTTATAGATATAGAGTAAAGATATGAAGGGAAATAAAATATGAAAGGATGACCTTGAAATGCATAGATGAAGATATATTTTAGCTCTGAAATCATAGATTCAATTTTTTTTTGAATATTTGTCCATAGATCTCAAAATAAAACAACGAAAGGAACAAAACCCAAAAATCTCCTCAGAAAAGGATACTAAAGGTCTAGGTTTAATTGGAAGGGTGCCCTACAACTAGGTTGACATAGTTTGGTGACTTGTAATCAACTTCTCCATAAAGATACTAAAGAGTAGGTTCTAGATCTATAAGCTTTGACTCCTATCCTATAGATAAACACAAAAAATAAGGGTTTTGTGGTTGGGATTTGGTGAGGGCTTACCTTGGTCAAGGCCTAGGTTAAGGAATTAACCATACTTGATAAATGTAAATATAAATGATTGAAAGGAAGGATAAATGTTAGGATTCACATTGCATGAAACCCTTGTCAATAAGGATTTTGTATGTAAATTTGTAGATATTGAACTAGGAATGTAGGTTACCTTCACACTTACACAAAAAATATAACATAATCCCATCATGGTTCCATGGATAAAAATGTGTAAATCAATGAAGAAGATGATGAATGATTCAATGTAGATCTCCTCCCTTGAGGATCAACAATAAGCTATATCTTGGAGAGGAAATCTCACAAAGGATCATTCATTGCTAGATAGAAATCTCCTTGCTTAAATGCTTGAAAATATTGAATACTTGAACTTCTTGAATGTAAAGGGCATAAATTTTGACTTGAGAGCAAGAGCTTGGATTAATTGAGTTTTTGAATGAATGACATATGAAAATAATACAAGTTAATGAGAGAGAGAAATAAAACTAGTTAAAACCCCAAGGCATTTTAGGCCCCAAGCCTAGAAACCACCAGTCTAGAAGAGGTCAACTTGGGTTGACCTAGTCTTGGGGATCAGATCCAAAGTGCCATAGAAAAAAAGGCATAAACTAGAAGAAATAGGGTGGAAAGAGGAAGAATATAGGAGAAAAGGCAATTGAGCATGGGTACATCCATGTTTCATAGAAGGAATTATGGAGAGGATGCTAAAATGTCTTAAAAGGAAAGTGTGTCCATTTTAAGGTGGTACATTTATCTCCCACATTAGCATAAGTAAGATTTTCCTGAAGTCATGGTAAATTAGTGTTAGGATTAAATCATAGAAAAAATAATAATTACATGAAAATATAACCAATAATATAAAATAATAGATCACAAAAAAAAAGAACATCAGGCACCAAGATTTAACGTGGTTCACCCAATCCCTAGGCTACGTTCACCAAACAACAAGTTTGATATTATTACAATCTAGTGATTACAACTTGATTACAATCTATAATCCCTTACAGCTCAATACCACTACAAGAACCAATTTCACATCACCACTTAATAAAAATACCTACCCCTAAGCCCTTTTATACAAGTAATTTTATACTGCTTTAGGGTTACAACATGTTGGCCATATTTTGGCCACAACATCAACCATGACCCAAAAATCCTTTTTGGGGTGATGCCTCGAACATCAAAGAATTTATGAAGTATGTATAGTACTTTCCTGATCAGTCACCACAAACTAACAATCTCCCACTTGGGGACTAATCATACTCCACAATAGACAACAATATCCCACTTGGAGACTGATCCTATAGCAATACTACTACCACATAGGGCTCCCACTAGATCAAACCACCCTAGACTCTATTTTTCTTTTATTCAAGTTCAGTCTAGAAGACCAACCAAAGCTGAAGAGGAGTTCATTTTCTCTCTTGCTACTACCTTTGTCAACATATCTGCTAGATTGTCATTTGTATGTATCTTGTCTTGCTTTAACTATCCATCCTCCAAAACTAATCAAATGAAATGGTACCAAAACTATATGTGTTTTGTCTTTGAATGTAGATCTCAATTCTTCACAAGATGAATGGCACTCTGACTATCTGTAAACAAATAATTATCCTTTTGAGGGTGTCCCAATTCTTCCAAGAAGAACTAAAGCCATATCATTTCCTTGGCTTCCTTTGTAGCAACAACATACTCTACCTCTGTAGTGGATAAAGTAGTAACCTTCTGTAACCTTGAAATGTAGCTCACAGTTACCCCACCAATAGTAAAGATATAAAATATAGTACTTTGATGGTATCAATATCCCCTACCAAATCCAAGTCAACATAGCCCGATAAAGTATTAGTAGAGCCCCCAAAGTGTAAACACTTATTGGATGTTCCTCTCAAATATCTAAGAATCCATTTGACTACATTCCAATGCTCAAATCCTAGATGACTCATATACCTACTAACAACTCCCACTGCATGCGCAATATCTAGCCTAGTACATACCATAGTATTTAGCCCCTTAATATGATCCATGTTAAACCCAACTACAAGCATATCATCAACATATAAACATAAAATAATGTAGCTATCATCATCGAACCTCTTAAAATAAACATAATGATCTGAATGACACCTATGATGTCCATGCTCATGCATAAAATTGTCAAATTTCAAATACCATTGCCGATGTGCTTGTTTCAAGCCATATAAACTTTTCTTCAATTTGCACACTAAGTTCTCCTTACCTTTGACCTCAAATCCTCATGGTTGAGCCATATATGTTTCTTCTCTTCATCTAAATTACCATGAAGGAAGGCTTTTTTAACATCAAGTCCCTCTAAATGAAAATCTTTAGTAGCCACAACACTTAAAATAGTACGGATAGAAGTCATTTTAACAACAGGAAAAAATATCTCATCAAAATCGATACCTTTTTTCTGTGTAGATCCTTTTACAACTAACCTGGCTTTAAATCTTTTCTTACCTCCATCCTCTTCTTTTAACCGGTAAATCCACTTATTCTGTAAAGCTCTTTTACCTATAGGCAACTTTCATAAATCCCATGTCTTATTCTTATGCAAGGAGTCCATTTCATCTTTCATTGCAGATTCCCACTAATTTTTAGTATCCACCTACATAGCTTCATCATAACATTTAGGTTCACTAGCATCTATTAGTAAAATAGAATACAAGGAGGGAGAAAATCTTTTTGGAAGTATAATTTGGCTTGTTGACCATCTAACATGCACTAGTGTTTGTGTTATTTGTTGTTGTGGTTGTTACACATAATGGGGAATGGCTGGAACATCATCTTTTGGAGTATCATCCAACACTATATAATCATCTTCTTTCTTTTCATGTTGTTGAAATAGATCTTTGTACAACACTTTCTCATTGAATACAACATCCTTGCTTATTATAATTTTATGATTTTCAGAATCCCAAAGCCTATAACCAAATTCATTAATGCCGCATCGAAAAAATACACATTTCTTTGACTTAGCTTCTAGCTTGGCTCTATTTTTAGAATCTATGTGAGCAAATGCTTCACAACCAAAGGTTTTGAGAAATGAATAACTCACCTTCTTACTTGTCCATGCTTCCTCTAGAATACCACAACCCAAAGGAGTAGAGGGACCTTTATTAATCAAATATACAACAGTACTGATAGCCTCCACCCACATGTGTAAGGGCAGCCTAGCATGTAACCTCATGCTCCTTGCACACTCCATTATACTCCTATTCATGTGTTCACCCACTCCATTTTCTTGTGGAGTCCTTGTAATAGTTTTCTCTTTATGAATTCTATTAGTGAAGCAATAATCTTCAAATTCATGAATGCAATACTCACCACCATTATTAGATCTGAGACATTTTAATTTCTTTTTAGTCTCATTTTCAACCAAGCATTTCAATTTCTTAAAAGTTTGAAATACATCAGATTTCTATCTAAGAAAATAAACCCATACTTTTCTAGTTGCATCATCAATGAATGTAACATAATAATGAGAGCCACCAAGGGAAGATACCTAAGCCAGTCCCCATACATTGATATGCACAAGCTCTAATTTCTCCTCATTGTTTTCCTTCCCAATCTTCACAAAACTTACTCTCTTTTATTTTCCATACACACAACTTTCAAAGAAATCCATATTAACACATTTTAGACCTGGAAAAAATTTCTTTGAATGAAGTACTTTCATACTTTTCTCACTCATGTGCCCAAGTTTGTTGTGCCATAGTGCTGTATCAAAATCTACAATAGCTATTTGTTCTCCTAGCTCAACTACAACAATTGTTCCTAAAAATTCATTTTTCTCTGAAACAATTAAAGTAGAAGGAACAATTTGACCTATACAAAGATATAAGGTGCCTACTTTCACATATTTTTCTACTACAAGGGAACCTTTTGAAACCTTCTAATTTTAATCTTTAAAAGTAACTACACAACCCTGATCACTGAGTTGGCCTACTGAAATTAAATTCCTGCTCAGCCTTAGAACATGTCTTACCTCATGTAGTAGCCAATGATTCCCATTCTACAACTTAATCTTAATTTTTTCCTTTCCAAAAATTTGATAGGGTTCATTATCCCCCAAATAACAATTCCAAAATCCCTTTGGACATAATCAATGAAATAACCTCTATGAGGTGTAGCATGAAATGAAGCACCAGAATCTAAAATCCTTGAATCATCAACACTTTCTAAAGATAGAAGCAAGGCATCCTCTTCAAATTTTTTACTTACCACATTTACCTCCTTGTCTCCATCTAGTTTATCTCCTTCATTTTTATTTTGATTCTAAAAATTTTTCTTTTTATGACCTAGTTTCCCATAGTACCAACAGTTGTTCAGTCCTCTCGATTGAGACCTCCTCCCCTTTGACTTTCCTCTTGATTTCCCATGATTTCTAGAATTACTTCCTCTCTCAGTCATTCTACCTTGACTTTGTGCATTCAAAGCATTTCTATATGTAGATCCACCTAAGGATTTCCTACGCATTTCCTCACTCAAAATAACACCAATCACATCATCATATTTAAGGTACTAGATCCTAGAACAAAATTACTCACAACCATTACCAAGCCATTCCAGCTTGTAGGCAAAGAACACAAAATCAAGAGAGCCCTAATTTCTTCATCAAAATTGATACCCATAGAAGATAACTATCTAGTTATAGTATTAAACTCATTTAAATGATCTACAATAGATCCACCTTCTTCCATTTTCATATTAAATAAATGCTTCATGAGAAATACCTTATTTGAAGCGAAGGGCTTTTCATATAGTTTCGCTAGGGTTTTCATAAACTCTTCTATTGTCTTTGCTTTTGTAATATTAAATTCCATTAATGGTTCCAAGAATAATTGAATGCTTCTAAGTACCTTTCTATCTAAAAGATCCCATTTTTCATTTGACATAGATCCCTGGTTCTTGGTTTTGCCTTCTAATGGCTTCCATAAATCCTTCTGATAAAGATAGTCTTCCATTTGCATCTTCCATAACTAAAAGTTCTGCCCCTTAAATGTATCAATAGCTTACTCTGATTTTCCATCGATCCCACTCAACTATGAGACTACCACTCAACCATGAGACTTTCCTACAGAGGATAACTAAAAAGCAACCTTGCTCTAATACCATTTGTTAGAATTAAACCACAGAAAAAAATAAAAAATTACATGAAAATATAACCAATAAGAGAAAATAATAAATCACACAAAAAAGAACACAAGGCACTAAGATTTAACATGGTTCACCCAATCCCTGGGCTACGTCCATGAAATAGCAACTTTAATATTATTACAATCTAGTGATTACAACCTAATTACAATTTGTAATCCCTTATAGCTCAATACCATTGCAAGAATTAATTTTGCATCACCACTTAATGAAAATACCTAACCCTAAGCCCTTTTATATAAGTAATTTTATACTACTTTAGGGTTACAACATGTTAGCCATATGTCAGCCATATGTCGGCCACAACCCAAAAATCTTATTTGGGGTGATGCCCTGAACCCCAAAGAATTTATGAAGTATGTAAAATACTTTCCTAATTAGTCACCACAAACTAACAATTAGATCAAGATGAAAAGGGATAATATTATCACAAACTAGGAGGAAAAGAAATCATCAAGCCCAAAACAAACTTAAGCCTTTATCACATCTAGAATTGTAAGAATTTGCCTTAGGGAAAAATAACACCAAGATCAAGAAGCTCAAATACTAGCACAATATGGACCAATAATGTATGATTAGAATAACAATAATGAGAATATCATATGTACATACACACTAGAAGTGCCTATATATAAAGGCATCTAGAATGACTAGGAGTTAGAAAAGTGATAAGCCTCACAACTAAGCACATGTCCACCAAGAGTGGATTATCCCCATTGAGCATAGGCATTTGTGTGATGATGAGAGGATAAGCTTACATAGGTGTATCTCGTAAAGAGATGTTTTAGACACCATGTGCCCAATTAGAGTACAAACAACTATATTGTCTACATGACAACTCAGATGAATATGCAAGCTCCTGTATTGTCACCAAGACAACTCATATGACTATGCATACTCCTAGGTGTCTATATGATAAATAATAAAATAATGCATTCAACCTAAGTAAACTTAAGTAAACTATCTATGCAATGTAGCATCAACAAGTGGAGAGGAACACTTTGCCTCTAACTTAACACCTAAAAGAAAGGGAGTAGGTGTAGGCTTGTAGTCACTCATGCAAAATTGAGAAAGTAAATCAAGAGCATACTTGGGTTGAAAGAGTGTGATCCCAGCTAAAGACTATGTGATCTAATTACCAAGGAAATAATGAAGTAAACCCAACCCTATCATAGGAAATTTATCCTGCAAAGAAGTCTTGACACTAGCAATGATGGATGAAGTACTTCCTATAAAGATCAAGTCATCTACATAAAGCATGAGTATCAAGTGTGAGTCATCCCTCTGAAAAATGTAGACATTCAAATCTAAATGACACTTGGTGAATCCTACTAAGATTAGGAAGGAATCAATCTTTGTGTACCAAGCCCATGGAGCCTTTTGAGGCCATAGATAGATTTTTTTAACTTGCAAACCAAAGTAGAATCCTAAATAAATCCTCGAGGTTGCTCTATATAAATCTCCTCATGAAGATCACTATTAAATAATGCAATCTTCACATTCATCTAATGTGCAACCCAACTATGAGCTATAATAATAGCTAGTGTCAAATGAATGGAGTTCATCTTAGCTACTAGTGCAGAGGTCTTAGTATAGTCAATAATAGGAACCTATGAGAAACCTTTGGTAACAAGTCTAGCTTTATACTTATCCACACTTCCATCCACTGCAAACTTGGTCTAATAGATCCACTTACATTGTGTTAGAAATTTGATTAAAAAGACCATTGTTGATTGAAAGAGGGAGATTGTTGTTAAAAGAATGTTTTCAATCATTGTTTTGTCATTGATGTCAAACCTGCTATTTGTAGGAATGACAATTGCTTATAAGATCCGAGTACTATCACTTCGATGATTTATGAAGAGGTTTTAATCAACAAGTTGTAACAAGATTACCTAAGGGGAAGGTTGAGTTATGGTTTTGTAATGAAGTGCAAGGATCAACTAAGACAATGATTAAATGATGTATTGATAACATGCTTGAAGATACAAAGGTTGGTCACACTAAGAAACATTAGAAGTATAAGTTAGAACAAGGTTGATTTCAAAGCTTAACTAAGTTCATCAATGGGTGTCGACCAAGCTAGTTGAAGCCAAGAAAATTTTCAATTGAAGCCAAGCAAATGTAAAATCTAGTGTGTGTTGAGTGAACTTTAGGTGCCAAGTGAAGTTCAAGTGCTGAGCATCAAAAAATCTTAGCAGGTGTTGAGTGAAGTTCAAGTGCTGAGCAAAGTAAGGTGTCGAGCATCAAAAAATCTTAGTAGGTACCGAGTGAACTTCAGGTATCGAGCATCAACAAAATGTAGTTGATGCTGAGTAACACAGTATGTGCTAAGCACCATAATTTCAATAGTGCTAAGCTACTACATTATTGGAAATGAAAAAGATTCACTGAATTTGAGCTAACAAAGTTGTTACCTTGAATTTTGGGAACCTGTTGGAGGATAAGGATGATGAGCTGGCAGAATTTTATGTAAACCATTTTTGAGCGAATTCAAGTGGATTCTTCATGATGTTTCTAGAAGAAACAAAATATGGGTTGGATTCAATTAATCCTACCTAATCCATATGAATTGAAATTAAAAGAGGGAAGAATTGAGTAGGAAAAGAAACTCCAAGACTTCTATTTAAGGAGTCATAGACCAAGAAGCAAGAGCTGCTAGTGTGCCAAATTGTAAAGTGGTTAGAAGGGTGTCAAGGATAAGACATCTAGGAGAAGGAAGAACAGAGTATAGAGAATTTTCTTTGACAAGTGGTTAAAGAGAGATTATTGCACTAGTACATTGAACATGTAGACTCAAAGAGACTAAGCTTGAAAGGAGGGCAATTTGTTAGATTTGCAAAGACTGAAAGCCACGAAAAGTTATGAGCTGAGAAGTGATCTAAGATTTGCAAGTTGAGTTGTATTCTATAATCAGGTCAAAACCCCTTATTGTTACTCTCTAGCAATTGTATTAGTTAGGGTAAAGGAAAATCCAATGGACTTAGGTTGGTCTAACAACCATTTGTAAATCCTTTAACAAGGTGGCATTCCAAGTGAATTTTCTAAAGTCCTCTAACCAGGCCCACTTCTAACAGGGTGGTTAAATTCTTTAACCAAGTCACATTTAATAGTGTGTTGTAATTCTTTAACAGGGTAGGCCTTTCACATGGCATCACTTCAGAAGAGTGAGAATTGAGCAGCATGTTATTGGTGGTTTTTTCCAAATTGGGTTTCCACATAAATCACTATGTTATGTGTCGATCTTTTCATGTGTTATGCTTGCATGTTGATTTAAGTTAAAGCTTGAATGAATGAATGGTTCAATGGGCTTACGACACTTAGTAAAAATTTTGAATAGGAAATTTGGACCTTGAATAATTGATTCACCCCCCCCACCTCCCCCCCCCCCTCTCAGTTATTCTAAAGCATTTCTAACACATTGAACCAACTTTCATCTCCTAGGAAGAGGAACTAAGTCCCAAGTACTGTTGTTTTTCATTGAAGAGTTATATTCTTACTCCATGGCCTTGTCCCATTCAAGAACCCCTAGTGCTTCCTTAAATGACTATGGATTAGAAACAATGGCACTATATGCATGTGGAAATGATTTGTGTTGTGACCTTGTCCTCCTAGTATCTAAAGGATTCCCCACCAATGAACCTACTGAATCAAGTGTTTTTTGTGCCCAACGAGGTCTAGTGGAAGAAGAAGAAAGGAATATCCTCAACTATTTGTGGACCCTATGAAGGTGGTGTCCTAGGATTCAAACTTGAAGGAATATCATCTTCCAAGTCACTATCATCACTATCATCACTTTCAATGAAGGAGGAAGGAGTTGAAGGAGAAAAACTTGGACAAGTTTCTTCAAAGTGATCACTCCTTTCAAAGAAGATATTATGTGTCTCTAGATCTATGAGTTTGTATGCATTAATGCGGTTAGGATATACAACAAATATATAAGGTTTTCTTTAAGGTTCCAATGCTTTCCATTTTTGTGGAGGTATCCTTGCCCATGCTAGACAACCAAAAACTTTAAAGTGTTTTACACTTGGTGTTCTACCACACCAAGCCTCAAAAGGTGTGATTCCCTCTAAGGCCTTATGGGGACTTTTGTTTTGGATGTAATTGGCACAACACATAGCTTCTACCCAAAAAACTTGATCTAGATATTTATGTTGTAGCATACAAGTGGTCATCTCCTTAAGGGTTCTATTCTTCCATTTAGCAACACCATTTTTTTGTGGAGTGTATGCAACTAAATGTTGAAGATCAATACCCTCATGAGTAAAAAAATATATAAGCCTTGAGTTCACATATTATCTTCCATTATATGTTTGAAGAATCTTGATGACTTTCTTTAATTGCATCTCAACTTGACCTTTGAAGGTGATAAACTTAACAAACACTTCACTCTAATGAGCAAGAAAGAAGACCCAAGTGTAGCATGAAAAGTCATCAATGAAGGTGAGAACATAGCGAGCCTTTACAAATAATGGTACTAGAAATGGCCTAGCTACATCACTATGAAACAATTCTAGAACAAAAGTAACTCTCCAAGACTTCCCCTTGTCAAATTTCTCTTTAGGATGCTTTCCTACTTCACAACCTGTATATACACCCTCTAAATACTTGACTTGAGGTAGACCTATGACCATATCCGTGTTGCTAAGTTGTTGAAGGTAGTGGTAATTGAGATGTCCAAACCCCTCATGCCATAGTTTACTTTGTGAATTTGATTGGGTCAACAAGGAAAGGGAAGTGAACTTAGGCACAAAATGAGAAAAAGTAATGTCTTGTCTCATGATTGACCTTTCCAATCGCCACCATAGAATCAGCCTTTAGATTTTTCACCACAATTGAATCAAGAAGGAAATCCACATTGTTGCCATATCCATAGTGATTTATTTGGTAGATTGAAAGAAGGTTGGTGCTAAGGTTGGGAACATGAAGAAATCCTTGAAGACTCCATTATCCAACTCAACATTCCCTTTTTCTTCAACTTCCACTTGTGTGTCATTTCCCACATAGATTTAAGGTACATGTGATGGATTTAAAGAGGAAAAATGCTCCCTTGAAGCACCCATATGATGTGTAGCTCCTAAATCAAGAACCCATTCCTCAGAATTGTTTGTACTTGCTACCAAAGCTTGTCCCTTACCTTTTGAAGTGGTTTAAGATCCCTTATCCTTATAGGCATTTGGTACATAAATTTTATGTTTCCTCATTAAGTTTAGCAACTCATCAATTTGCTTATCCTTACACTCATGTTCATCATGACCATTCTTTTTACAATAGGCAAAAGTTTTCTTCTCCCTTTTATTGAAGTTGTTTACCTTATTATTATTTTTGGAAAAAGGCTTGTCTTGTTGTGAAGAAGATTTTTGTGTGGAGAAAGATTATTTCATATAGGAAGATTGTTGAATGGAGGAAGATTGTTGTGTGTCATATTGTGGCTTAGTCTTCCACTGCTTTTGCTTCTTGTTGGAATTTTTACCACCTAGATTCTTTTGATTAGCTACCAAGGATTTGGTCTTGGAAGACTAGAGAATTCCCATACTTACTAAATTTTCATGTTCTAAGTCCAACATTCCTAAAAATGACTCAAATGAAGGCATAGTGAAGGCACTACCTATTGTTAACTTGTGAGTATTATAATTGGAAACAAAATTGACATATTTAGGAGGAAGATGAGTCATCACATGTTTGATCAAATTTACATCCTTGATGGGTTCACCACAATCTTTAAGTTGTGCCCTATACATGTCTACTTGGGTAAGATAATCGTTGATGGTGTCAAAATTCTTAGGATCCAATTTGAAAAGATTATGGTATAAGCCATATCTTCATCTACTATCCCATACAATGCTTCAAGTTTATCCCATAATTCTATTGAATTGTTAAGGATCTTGATGTGATATTTGATAGGATCTCAGATATTCTTTAACAAGGTTCTTAGGGTCATTTCTTGTTTTGGATCTTGATGTGATATTTGATAGGATTTGAGATATTCTTTAACAAGGTTTTTAGGGCCATTTCTTTATAAGACTCATCAGCATCATCATTAGGTTTCTTTGTTGCATCAATTAAATAATGTAGTAAACCTTTTTCAACTAATGGTTCCTTTATCTTTTCTTTCCAAGTAGCATAATTATGTGGTGCTAACTTAGAAAAAGAATCCATAATGGAAAAGAAAGAGTACAATATCAAGGAGACACAAGAACACAAGATACACACCCCCTTTCCACTCAATCAAAGAACCCCCCCACCCCTAAATGAATGCTTTAGGCACTTTTAAACTAATGGTTCCTTTATTTTGATGTTCACAACCTCCTCTTGGAGCTCAAATATGGTACTTAGCAATGTAGCTTAGATATACAATAATTTTAAAGTTAAATCAAAGCAATATAATGCAAAGAAGGACCTTTTTCTGAAAGTGGTATTTTTGTCCACACAAGCCTATAATATGATTTCAAATCTAGAAAGTAGATGAAAAATTATGCACTTTCAAAAAAGGTGGAACTTAAATATGTGTCCATATGAGCCTGTACAGAGTATTTGAAGTTGCAAAATGTAGGATTGGATAGATATAGTCACCAAAAACTATTTTTTTGACAAAATCTTGCACCAAAACCAAAATAAATAGCACTACTAAATTATTTAGGAAATTCTAGTCTAAATTAAAAAATTGTACCTAATTTGGAGTTTGGATGACTAAGATATGGCCTCTCGAAGTTGGACTATCAAATAAAAAATGTATATGGTGAGGGGTCTGCTTAGGAAACTGCTATGTTAAATTTGACATCCAAAAGGGCATTGTAGTAGTGTAATATGACCTTCTTGTGATGGTTAATAACCTTCAAAATTAGGACTGCAAAAAGATGACCTTAGCAAAAATATAGCCAGTTGGATGATGTGGTAGTATGGTCGATGATGTGTCAGATCTATACTGTACATATGCTGACATGGATGTATGCATGGTAGGCTAAGTTAGTGCTTACATGTCACTATGATAGTCATTGATGTGGATGAGCATGAGCTGGTAGTTGATAGAATACGTGGCAATCAAAGATTTGATGTGGTGTCAGTGGGAGTCATTAGACAATGGCTAGTAGGAGTAGATTGTTTTCTGTCATGGAGCCTAGTAGAGGAAATGTGGTGGTCAATGGCTAGGAAGTGACTACTTGATGATGGCAATGGACATCACTAAGATTGGCACCAATAGGTGGTCGTAGTTGCTAGTGGGAGATTGTGGTTGCTAGTGTGAATGAAGCCGGTGGTGGGTGTGGGATTGTTAGAATTAATAATCTTTCCTTGGTTGTATTTATTTATTTATTGGGATAAACCAAGGTATCCCTTATGTATTATTTATTTGTGCTCTAGTCCACATGTAAAGATCATGCCATTCTTGTCCTATTGTCCACTTGTGAGGACAACTCATTTTTGTATTTCCTTTAATAAGGAAAATAGATATTCCTCCTTAAGAGGAACTTGACACTTTGCACACACCTTTTATGAATGTGGTAATCATAGAAATGGGAGTTACACATGCAAAGACATGAAACTCTTTTCTCATCTCTTTAAAAGAGGTGCTTCTCTCTCTCATTTTTATCCAGTCTCCATTATTTACATCAAGTTTTTGATGCTATTGTAAATGAGCTATTTTGCTCCATTTCTTCTCTCTCTCTCTCACTCTCTCACTCTCTCTCTCTCTCTCTCTCACACACACACACACACACACACACACACACACACACACACACACACACACACACACACACACACACACACACACACGCACATTCTTAGGCTTTTGCCTCATTCATAATACTCACAAGGGGTTTTCTTTGCTTTCCCCTTATCAAATCCTTGCCTCTTATGTTGCTTCCTCTTTGGTATTGCTCCATTGATCTTGTATCATTTGTATGGTAAAACTCTTCTTGCTCTCTTGGATTAAATATATTATTTCATGCTATTTCATTTTATTATATTTTATCATTTCAATCACTTTTTCTTACAGGGACTTTAGTCCCACATTCACCATATGGTGAATGTTAAACATTTTCAAAAGTAAGAACCACAAAAGGTAAAGTACATTGGAATCCATTGAGAATTATGAAGCCCACTATGATTTCCGGTTATGTTGGATGCTAGGTAAATATGCTGCCACATCGTAGTGTGAATATTCCATGGAATATAGAATATTCTGGCCATGGGCACTAGGATTTGACCACCCACTTGCCTACAAAAAATGCTCTCCTACAGGCCTGATGGCCAAATTTTTTTGAAAAAATGTAGATCCAAAAAATGTAGAGACACAAATGAAAAAATATAGATCCAAAAATTAAATGCATAGATCTAAAAAGATCATACCAATTATACAAATTACGCCTTCGGGTTTCGATTTTCAAAAAATAATTTTCCTCAAATTTGACTATGGCCTAAGGTAGGCAAATTTGTAGTCAAAATTCATCGAATCGACGCTTTCAACACAATGGTGAGGTTTGATTTGGCTCTAGATGCTCCCAATTTTTGTAGATACTCTAGATCTGAATCGTGGTCCTCTGAGAGGTGAAGCAAAAATTGTCTCCAATGACTATGTGAAGAGATCTCTTATCGCTCTGATATCATGTAAGAATTTGGCTTAGGGAAAAATAATACTAAGCTCAAGAAGCTCACACACTAGCACAATATGGACCAATAATGTATGATTAGAATAACAATAATGAGAATATCATATGTACATATACACTAGAAGTGCCTATATATAAAGGCATCCAAAATGACTAGGAGTCAACAAAGTGATAAGCCTCACAACTAAACACATGTCCACCAAGAGTGGATTATCCTCCACTGAGCAGAGGAGTTTGTATGATAATGAGATGATATGCTTACATAGGTGTATCTCATAAAGAGATGCTGTAGACACCATGTGCTCAATTAGAGTGTAAATAGTTGTGTTGTCTAGATGACAACTCAGATGAATAAGCAAACTCATGTATTGTCACCAAGACAACTCATATGACTACTCATATTCCTAGGTGTCTATATGATAAATAATAAAATAATACATTTAACCTAAGAAAAATTAAGTAAAGTGTAATAATAATTATTTATTTACACTAAAAATAATCATAATAAGAGAGATAAGCACTAAAGAAGGGGTGTATTTACTTTCCTAATAAGGTTTGTGTGCCTTATTGTAAACCACATAAGAAATAGGAAGAGGGGGAAAGGTCTCTACAAAATGGGATGACACTAAATGGTCTAGCAAGTGTGTGTGGTGTGGTAGTAATCCCATCAAAGATGAACCAAATGGTCTAACAAGTGTGTGTGGCATGCTAGTCAATCCATTAAAGGATTCAACTGCAAGGAAACTCCATGTCCCAAAAAGAAGAATCAAAAGAAACCCAGGCATAAGGATGTGTGTGCCCTTATGTTATCAAAACAAGAATGGCTTCCCAAATTGTTAGTAGTTAAAACAAGGGTAAAAAACAAGGATATAACCTCCCAAACTATTAATAGTTTAAAGAGAGATCCAAAAAGAGACCAAGCTCCTAGGAACTGACAATAGTTCCCAAAAAATACATAGATTTGGGCATATCTTAGAAATCATACCAAGCCCTAAAGGTTGAAGTACTCTAAATTATAGATAGAATCTATATTTGTATTCCATGTTCAAAGGATGAGTGGAGTGTATGCCCCCACATTAAAGTGATTGCAGACACCTTAATGAGAGAAACACCTTTAATAAAAGCGTACGTGCATTCACTAAATAATGTTTCCACTATTACATTCCCCCAAGAACCAAAATATATCAAGGAAAATGCACACATAACAAAAGAGATAGCACAAAGGGATCTAAAAAATTTGTGGTAAGTAAGATCATATGATAATATGTAATATTATATCAAGTATGAAAATATCATCATTCCCCAAAGGAAGTAGAACTATGACACAATGGAGGAAAAGACACATAAGAGTTACAAAGAAGAGTCTTTTTGGGCCAATAACATGGAGACCAAAAACAATTGGTACTATCATATCATAAGAAACCAACAAGATGATACAAGATTACTGGACAAATAATAGCTCAAGTATGACATAACATGTAACAATGTTACATGTCTTTTTGTCTTCCTGGCTTTTGGCTTTTGGATAGGCTTTCTATAGTCTATTTTAGTTTTTTTTTTTCTAGCCTTTCTGTGGGCCTTTGTTTTGGGCTGGGCCTTCGAGCTTTTTTTCAGCTGTTGGACCTCTATTTTGGCTGGGCTTCTTTTGCTTATTATCAGCCTTGTTTTTGTAAAACTTATGGGTTTCAGGATCCCTTAAAACCTGTTTATCTTATCAAAAACATGTAACAATGTATATAGGAAAGAGATACAAATAAAATAATGTATATGATAGGGTGATTACTTTATCCTCTTGAGCTCAACAAAGAAACAAGGATCGTCTAAAGTAATCAAATCAAGACATATTAAAAAAAACACAAAATGAAAGAAAAAACAATGCAAGAACACAAAGAATACCATGAAAAATGAAGTCCACATCAAGAATTCCATGTGCCCCCCATCTTAGTTTGAAATTTTAGGAGAATGATGGTGACTTGCAAGAGGAACAACATCCATTGCAGTAGGAATCATAATGATTTATAAGAAAGGACTTTAGGAGTCACTATGCTCATTACTAGAAGTGATCATAAGATGCATAGAAAGCATGTTAGGAAAATAATTATCCATATCAAAATTCTTCATCACTACTAACATGTTCATCATCTAAAGTATCTTCCATATCTTAATTAATAGAATCTAAAATATAAACATAATCATCATGTTTATCTATATATAAAGTGTTACCTTGTTTAGCTTCCTCTAAAGACTCATACATGGTTTGATCAAAGGAAGGTAAAGGTTGAGATGAAGATGTAGGTTTAGAGGGAAGAGAATGAGATTTGGCCTTAACTTTAGCTTGAAAATGTTGTCTAGTGTGGAGCTTAATCAGCCCCCAAATGGGAGATTGATAGTTTGTCACAACTGATTGCATAAGTATTATACATACTCCATAATTCCTTGGTGGAGTTTGGGGCTAGGCTAGGCCTTGAGTGGGGGTTTGTGGGTGGTAGTCCCCATGTTAGGGGTTTAGGAGAAAAGCCCTTGAGATGCTACTTTATTGGTATTTTTGGACCAACATGTTGTAACTATTTTTAACCCTAAAAGAGACAAAAATACTTGTATAAAATGGCTTAGGATTAGGTATTTCATAATAGATAATGAGGCAATAGCTTCTTATGGTAGTATTGAGCTATAAGGGATTACAAATTTTAATCAAGTTGTAATCATTGGATACTAAAATATTGGACCAGATGTTGGTGGATGTAGCCCAGGGATTGGATGAACCACTTTAAATTTGTGTCTTGTGTTCTCTTTTGTATAGTTTATTATTTTATGATATTGGTTATATTTTCATGTAATTATTATTTCTATCTCTTTAAATCCTAACAGACCATACTTGTGACACTGATGAGCATTTAATTATCATTAGTCTTGTAAGATATGATAGGAGGATTATGATACAAAACTAGAGATTCCAAAGATTGAACATCAATAGGTTTAGATATAGTAGATAAGGGAATAGATTTAGAAGGTAAAATAGTTTTAGAAGTAGGAGTAGATGGATTAGGAAAGATAGGTAGAGGTGAATAACCCTTAGGAAGACTAAGTGCCATGATCTTGGCTACTTTATATTTCTGATAGTTCATATAGAGATGATCAGGATGAGTAGGTGGTTCTCAGGATGAGATGACCAATAGAAATCAATTTCAACACAATCTTTAGGACATGATGGTTTATGAAGAGAATGAATAATAGTAATAATGTCCCCATTATGATTAAATTTAAGGTATATATGAATAGGATAAGCTACAAATTACATGGAAAAATCCAAGGAACTCCAAGCTTAAATTAAAATTGATTAGAAGTAGAAATAATAAAAAAGGTAGTAAAATAGCTTCCCCTAATAGAGTAACAAGCAATGTGACAAAACCTTGAGGATGATAAAGAAAAGCATTAAAAGTTTGAATCCACATAGGAGTTTTATCATAAGAATCTCTATGCAACCCTTTGTTAAAAAAGGTGTTCTTCAGTGACAACATTCATGACACAAGAAGGATCAACCAAAGTGCCATGAGAAGGAATATGAGCAATTCTAAAAGTGATGTAAATAGGACCATTAGGTTCCTTGAACATATTAGATTGACTAAAGATAATAAGAGGTGTCTATTTAGGTTCAAATGGAGAAGAAATCAAAGGTTGAGGTGTTAACTCAACAAGATTACCCACATGATTCACCTTTTGTATCTTCTCATCATAATTAATATGGTGATTAGAAGAAGAAGGTTGATTAATAATACTCATAGAATGTGAAGGTAAAGGATTAGTATAAATCTGTAAATTTTGATTAGGTAGGGAAGTATATTTATTCATGTTATTAACTTGAGCATCAATAGATATAACCTTAGAATTAATAAGGTCCTAAATAGCATTCTTCAAACTATGACACTTTTGAGTATCATGACTTGGTTGACGATGATATTGATAGAAAGCATTTGAATAAAAATACTTAGCCAACAATTTACTAGGATCAATAGGAAAAATAAGAGAAAGGTTAAGAATTCAAGCATGAATACATTTAGTCATCACCTTAGACAAGGTCTTAGATAATTGAGTGTACTGATGATTAGGATGATATACAGAGGAAAAGGTAGTTGTACCTCTAGATGTAGAAACCACTTGATCAACAACTATATTTGTGGACTTAATTTTAATGAAATTTTTAGGTTTAGAGAACTTGTTTAAATATCCCAGGGCATCACTCTTATCACTGGAAATGGGAGCCATTGGAGTAGAGCTCTTGAGTTGACTCACTTGTAACTTGTAATGGCAAAGTGCTACACATAGATCTAAAAAGGAGGTAGATTGAGTAAGGATAATCTTATCCATGATTTCTTTTGTAAATTAGAAATCAAGATGCATTGAATACCATGATTAGGCATAGGATAAGAAATTTCAGCATACAAGTATTTAAATATACCAATAAATTTAGTAAATTTCTCTTTAACATGCTGATTACAATGTATTAAATCAGTTAAAGAAATATGTAGACCAATATTATTATGAAATTATTGAATAAAGGCATTAGTGAGTGTTTAAAAAGAATCAATAGATGAAGGAGGTAGAGAGCAATACCATTGCAAGGCTCTATCCCTAAAAGTATGTAGAAACAACTTAGCCATAAGCCTATAGTTATGAGAAAAATCACTACATATAATTTAGAAAGTTTTAACTTGAATTACAAGATCTCCCTTACCATTATTAGTCTCAAGAAAAGGTACTTCAAAAATGTTGTGGAATAATTCAATGAAGGATATCTAAGGAAAGGGGATAAGAAACATCACATGTAGGAATATTGTGCTTATATTGAGTTAAATGAGCAAGTTGTTGTATAGTAGTGAAGGTTTGAACCAAGGTATAATGGTAGGATCCAAAGAAATACTAGTAGGCATAGGTATGCTAGATGGATTAGAAAATTTATAAGAAATGAAATGAATATGGAAGGATGTCAATGGGGGATTAGAAGGAATATTTAAAGGGGTCAAATAAGTAAAAGGAACCACATTATGAAGTTAACAAAGAAGGAATAGAAGTACTAGGAACACTCATAGGAAGTGAAAGGATAGGAAGATCAACACTTAAAGGAGTAAAAAGTTGTGTAGAAGTAGTCATAATAGGTGGAGCATGTGTAGGTATGCTAGAAAGAGTGGTGGAAATCAAAATAGAAGGTTCAATGGTTGTGGAAGGAGGAGGATATCCTAACTCTTGAGTGCATTCTATCAAATACTTAGCATAAGTATTAATAAGGTGAGATATACCACACAACATAGAGAGGTTATTATCATCATTATTAACAAGCTTCTTAAAAGCTTCAATAGTAGCAACAATATCAGGATTTTGATTTTCTTGAACAAGCCAAGTGTCCATTTTATCAAATTCATGAGAAATCTTATCAACTTGCAAAGGAGGAACTATTAAGGCATCATTATCATTATGGGATGAGTGAGTAGAGTTATGCTCCATTATATGATTAAGATCATGATACCTAGGAATAAAAGAGGAATCATGACCAAATGAGCCTAGGAGTTTGTGGCTTTACCTAATAGGCATGTTATAGGTTGGATTTCTTGTAATCAATCTCATAAAAGAGATTGCAAAAAAAATTCTAATGGGATATAACCATGAAAATACAATAAAGAGCATAAAAGAGAGATCTAACCACACACAAGATAGTCAAATCTAACTCTATGATCAAAGAGAGAAAGGGGTTCACCAAAAGAATGCAAACACCTAAATCAAAAAATATAACTCCAAAAATTAAGGGGCATAAGTAATGTTCACCAAAATATTTAAGGAGAAAAGTGAGACACTTTAATAGGACAGTAGGTCTCCCTATTTCTAGGTCACTAAGCCATTCAAATATGTATGAAATGGAAAGAGGGGAATTTCCAAATATGATTCCACTTATGATCCAAATTAGATTAGCTAGAACCCAAATTATCATAGGTGCCAATACTAAATTCAAATTATAAAGGGGAATGAAATACAAGGAAATGTACTCTTTGGCCCTTAGTAGGATAATGTGGATGTGAAATTGAACCAATTTCATGAATAATATAAATCTATATGCTTTGTGTACACAATTATCATAATTAAGATATAGATCTAGAGTAAAGATATGAAAGGAAATAAAATATGAAAGAATCACCTTGAAATACATAAAGGTAGATGTGTTTTAGCTCTAAAAAACATAGATTTGAACCCTTTTCAAGATATTGATCCACAGATCTTAGAATAAAATTATGAAAGGAACAAAAATATAAAATCTCCTCCAAAAAGGACACTAAAGTTCTAGGTTAGCTAGGAAGGGCACCCTATAACTAGGTTGACATAGTCCAATGACTTGCAACCAACTTATCTAGAAATATAATGAAGAGTAGGTTCTAGATCTCTAAGCTCCGATTGGTATCCTATAAATAAATATAGAAAATAAGGGTTTTGTGATTGGGGTTTGATGAGGGCTCTCCTTGGGCAAGCCCTAGGTTAAGGAATTAACTTTAGTTGAAAAATGTAAATGTAAATGAATGAAATAAAAGATAAATTTTTGGATTCATCTTTCTTGAAACTCTTACCGATAAGGATCATGTATGTAAATGTATTGTAGACATCGAAAGAGGAATGTAGGGTATGTCCGCACTTTGCAATAGATCTACCATAATCCCATCACTATATCATGGATATAAATGTGTTAGCCTAATTGCCGATGGTATTCCTTTGGGGAGTATCCTAAGCATTGGAGAGTATTGACATGTTGCATTCATGACTATGTTTGTCATTGATGTCAAGATAGTAGTAATTCTATGAAGACTAGATGAATAGTCGACATAGATCATACTTGTATGGATAGAGTTATAATTACATATGAATTAGATAAGGAAATGTTGTACCCTATGTCCTAATGATGAGGTTAAATGTTTAGAGTCTAAGTCAAAGATTTATGAAATCTATATGTGATTTACAAAGAATAGTGTAGAGATAGAGTGCATGGAGCAATTTCTGATGATCTTATTATATTTTCTAGTAGAGATATAATCAAGTGATGCATAGTCTTCTAGTGATAGATGAAAGTCTAATGGTGACATTAACAAGTGTACATGCCCTAGTGTTGCACATGTGAAATTTTGTATAGAATGTGAGCTGCGGTACTATTGTAATTAAAAATTAATTAATTATCTTATTATAATTAATTGGGAAAGTCTCAAGGCCAAATCAAGGAATTATTTTGAAGATATGGTATAAAGGAAAGATGTTTTCCTTGTTTGTAAAGTTGTAATAGATGGAAGAGATGTGAATTAGATCAAAGTATTTTGGTAAATGTGATTAAGAAATCCAAAGGATTATTGGAGGCAAAGTTAATGATTTGGTATCAAGATCAAAAGGAGGAGGAAGGAAGCACAATTCAAATCTATTATTTTTGTAAGGAATAATATAGAGATCATTTGGATAGTGGGTTCATTAGTCTTTCTCATTAGACTATTTGGATAGTGGGTCCATCTTCCTTCCACAACTCCTAATAGGGTTGACACAACTCCTAACAAGGTTGGAATCTCCTAACAGGGATTCAAAGTCTCCTAACAAGTATTGATATGTACAGAATGTTGTTATAGACTCCTAACAAGGTCTATCCTCTAACAAGGAATATTTATATTAGTAGATCATCTTGTGGGTACCATCCCCATGATGATTTTACCTTTGATCAAGGGTTTCCTTAGTTAAAATATCTAGTGTTATTATATATGAGTATCTTGTTGTGGTTTCTATTTATGTTGCTCACATGGTTAAGTTTTATTAAGGTTGATAATCGTGATAATAGTTGGGTAACTGATTCACCCCCCCAACTCTTAGTTATATTGGTGGACTATATATTCTAACAATTGGTATAAGAGTATCACCTAGAAGATGGAGATTTTTGGTGAATTATCAGATATGTGTAAAGATCTAAACATTGAATTTCCTAATCTAGAATCCTATTGTTGCATACAAAAGAATAGAAGTAGATAGATCCATATCTAAAGAAAACATGAAGATCAAAGAAGGAGCTGATCTACTTATGAGAAGAGAGCTGGGAGGTATGAAAATTTTCATTTGTTGAACATATAAAGAGTTTAGTCATTTTTCATCTAGATGTCCTAAGAGAGAAGGAAAATATAGAAATAGTTCCCTTTTTGATGAAGATAATGAGCCTGATTTGGTTAAGAAAAATGAATTAATAGAAGAGATAGGTTTGGTAACTATTGTTGATCCAAAGGCTAACCATGAAAATGAAAAATTGGATGAAAAGTTTGGAATTAAGGAAAAGATGATGGATTACAATTTGATGAAGAAGAGGATAATACTAGACTTATAAGACATAATGTAGAAGTTTTCTTGGAGACTAACAATAGAATGATGTACAAATTGCTGAGAAAAGAGGAGAAAGATTTGAACCAAGAGAAGAAGTAAGAGTTGAGTTAGAAAATCCCACCTCTAACAAGAATTTGACAAAGAATCACCCCTCTAGAGAAAATAATTAGAAGTAAATACAAAGGAGTGATGACAAGGAACAAAGTTATGAAGAGTTATGTTTTATTTCTCAAGTTGAACCTAGGAGCATAGATGAAGCATGTAAGGATGATTATTGGATTTAAGCAATGAAGGAAGAATTAGATTAGATTATGAAGAATGAAACATGGGAATTAGTTCCAAGACCTAAAGAAAAGAATGTTATTGGAACCTAATGGGTATTCAGAAAAAAGATGAATGAAAAAGGTGAAGTTATAAGAAACAAGAATAGACTTGTGTGCAAATAATATTCATAGCAAGAAGGAATAGACTATGAAGAGACATATGCCCCTATATCTAGAATGGAAGTAGTATGAATGTTCATGGCTTATGTAGCAAATAAGAAATTCAAAGTGTATCGGATGGATGTCAAATCAACCTTCCTAAATGGAGAACTTAAAGAAGATGTATACATTGAGCAACCTAAAGGATTCCCTTTGACAGAAGAAAAATACATGGTATGCAGACTGAAGAAATCTCTATATAGTCTAAAGCAAGCACCTAGAACCTGGTATGCAAGGTCGAACAATTATTTGGGAAAGCTTGGATTTGCTAAAGGTATGATAGATAGTAGCTTATACATGAAAGAAATAGATAATGGATTGTTGATAATAGTAATATTTTTTTGATAACATAATATTTGGAGGTAATGATGAAGCAAGTGATAAGTTTGTTGAAGAAATAAAAAATGAGTTTGAAATGAGTATGATTAGAGATATGAAGTTTTTCCTAGGTTTGTGAATTGTATAGAATAGTGATGGTATTTATATTTCACAAGCTAAATGTTGAGCTATCATTTTGCATGATACTTAACAATAGGAAACCTTTCGAACTCATCTCTTGAAAAGATGATCTAGGATCAACTCCAAGGTTTCGAGCAATCTTGCAACCTACTAGAATCTGCTTAGTTGAAGATAAATGTATTTGTTCACAAAGAGGCCTTTGTTGGTTAAAACCAATTTTAGATAAGATGATCAATTTTCTTGCTCTTTCAAAATTAACCACAAAAAAAAAAGTTTTCTGGTATTTTTTTTTTTAATGAATGCAATCTAACAATGCAACTATATGAATTCCTAATTTAACCAAGGGTTAGCAAAGAAAATAACAAAGGTAAGGTAACAAGAGACAAAATTAAATTGCATGAAATAGAAATTCCTAATAGACCTAAACCATGGTAACAACACATCTGCGAGTTAAATAGTTGAAATGACTAGGTAGGAAACCAATGAAAGTAGGAGCAATGCATCCTCATATCCATTGATGCAATCATTGATGACATATTAGTAAAATTGAAAGATGTTTCACTTCTTATCAAATCACAAGGCCATAGAAAGTGCACTCATGAGAGACAAGAAGCTATGTAAGAACAAATGGGTGTTCTCTTCTCCAACTCTATATGTCAATAGAATCTGTCAACACACGACAAACACTAGAACTAAAATATCACACAATCAAATCAACACAACAAAACTAATAGCTCCATTATTATCATGGACAAGTATCCACAAAAATAATACACTCTAGCAAGAATAACTACACTCAAAATGAGAGCACCAAAAGCATATATTATTACCTCAAAATATTGGCTTGGAATACATTTTACATTCTTGAATTTATAAGAAATCATCTCCTCAATTTTTGTTGAGAGTGAGACATCTCCTTATGCAAACATATGCTTCTAAACTAATAAAACAAATCTATTTATGTATAAACTAACTCTCTAAATGGTGCTAAGTTAGACTCCACCCTTGTTTATATCAATTAATTGGTGTATGAGCCTTCACATGTCTTAAAATGAAGAAAGCATGAGAAAATAAGAAGAAGGAAGCTATTAGATGATGTAGGAGTCTTTGGAGATGCCAAAAATAGAAGCTCAACCTTTTTCTGGATGTTTTGTAGGTGTTAAATTGCCGCCAAAATGTATTTCTAGTGCATGGAAAGCTCTAGATTTGGAACTAGAAATTAATTATCAACGCATCTTTGACTTCTTCAAAAAACTTCTGGTGCAAGATTGGAGAGGTTCACTTTAGTGGTAGATTCAAAAAAATGCAAAATTTTCCCAAGTATCAAAACTTAAATTGTAGCTTTTGGGGTTTCTTCCCCTTCATACTAGAGCTATGTCTAGATATTTGCTCTTGAATTTTTGTATGATTTCCATCACTTAGGTTGCATCTGGAAAATCCAAAGCATCATATTTATCTTTTACTAAATTCTGATAGTTTCCCACTTCTATGGGAGTCTCCACAAAGTCTTCAAGCTTTACATCCAATTCTAGCAATGCCTCATTTATCTTAAATGCTTGTCTAATGTCTTCATCAATTGAAGCTTCTTCAAAGGTCTTCCAAAACTATTTGACATGAGGTTATCTCTTGACTCATCTTCAAAAATGTCACGGCAAGCATCACTGTAATATTTCTTAGCTTCCAAAATATTCTCATGGGTTTGATCCTTGAGCTTATGAATATCCACATGTAATGTCTCTATTACTTTATTACTAGTAGCAATCTTCTCAATCCAATCATCTATCTTATTTAATTAATCCCATGTATATACATCAATAAGTATATGATACATTTTCCCTTTATTGGTTGTAAGGCTTGAAGGTCTTTACCCTAGGTATGCACCTTATCTATCAATCTAAAATCCTAGTTCAGTTTAGTAACCAACCTGCTTGCATTATTCTTCATATGGTGCAATAATTTAAGGTTTCCTTATATTATCTGCATGCCTTTTTCCTCAATACTTTCCCTCTATTGCTGACATGCCTTCAAAAATGGATTTGATTCCATTCTCCTTCTTGTCGCGTGTTGCACCTAGAGTTTCCTTAGGATGATCAGGGTCTAAAGGAATAACCAGTCTATGCAAAAAGCCTCTTAGAAGCTCATTCTATTTTTGGAGTCTCAACAATTTAGGGTCATCTTGTTCCAAGTGGTTAAACACTTCTATAATTCCTATGGTGACTGTCAATTTAGCTATGTCCATAGTTGGCTTTCTCAACAAGACCTCTTTAATCTAATAATATTTTATGGTCAGATCTTTAGTATCTACATGTAGAGGAGGGATGGCAATGTGAGTGAACAAGTCCTGATTTTGGTTCCTCATAATAAAGGCCAATGTATGCACATAACCCTTAGGTAATGTAGGTTTATTGAGAGCTTAAACTAATTCTCTTGTTCCCTCATCTTTAATACAATATAACTACCTTTTATGCCTAACCATCACCTCTTTACTCAACCATCTTGGAGTAGTTTCCATCAGAGACTTATACTTAGATGAAGAGGGGGTTCTTTTGCTAGACCCTTTCCCTTATCACTCCTCTCTAGAGTCCTTTCTTTATGTGAGGGGTCTATATTAGGCATACCTATGTGTGTCAAGTCCATAGTCCTTACCTCTATATCTTGAGAATTTTGTTGAGGTTATTCATATATTTCCCCTTCTTCTAATACATCATCAGTGGGTCTTTGTTGTGGTTCCTCTTCCTATTCAATTTTTACTTTCTCTTCATTAATAGGAGGGAGAGGAGTGGTTGAACCTTTATCCACCAAAGATAAATCTTGACCTAGTGATGGTGAGGCACCTAGAGGTCCTTGTGGAGAAGGTGGCAATTGATTCCAATCTTCTCCCGAAGGCTGATTCGTTGGTGTATCCCTTATCTTGTTGCCTATGAGTTTATTACCTATAGGCATGAAGTCAAAATCTAACATCTTAAAGACATCATCCCCTTGATCCTCTTATTCATCAATCCATTATTGTAGCTCATCCTCTAAGGTTGTAACCTGAATAGGTTGTGTAGGAATAGATGGCACTGTTATAGTGGAACTCCTTTATCATTCTTCTATAGTAGCCTTGGCTATACGAGTCCTCTATCTTAAGGGAAGATTATCCTCTTCATCTTCTTCATCCTCTTTAGCTTCTTTAGGAATGGTTTCAGGAAAAAAGGAATAAGAATAACCTTGCTTTTTACTTTCTATCTTCTGGTCCTTTTAATTGGAGTCATAGGCTTTTTTCTCTTAGGAGCTGATGGAGAGGCTTCTTCTTCTTGAACATGTGGCGACACCTCTTGTGCTCCTCTTCAATTCCCTATCCCTATTCTAGTGGTGGCATTTGTGGATTATCTTGATCTTGAGTGGGTTCTTGGGCTTGAGTTGTCTCATAGGCCTGAGCCCCTTCAACTTTGAGCTCAGCTCACTGAGCCTAAACTCTTTTCTTTTTATTCTTTCCTTTCTATGCCTTGAAGTATCCAACCTCCCTATCATGCTGATACACCATTTCTAACCTAATTAGAGATTGGGTTGTGAATGTTGGTACTATAATTTTCACCCCTCTTCCCTTTAATGAGTAGGTTTTGGCCTATAAGACTATTATTTTAGGAACCCAATCCAACTTGAATGGCTTCTTAATCCATTCCTTGGTCAACTGGATGATATGTGTTTCCCTATAATTAATATCCTCATTTTCTTCTCTATTAATTTTTGCATTCATGATTAGTCAATTGTATATCTTATCTCAATTATATAGGGCATCTAAGACCTCTTCACTATCTTGTTGAACAACCTTCAATGGGATCTTTATTTTCAAAGCATTGCTTGCTAAATAAAGAGTCATTCTACAATAATCCCTTATCTAGATATTGTAGTCATCTACTACATTCATCTAATGATCCTCTATGGCATCTTCATGCTTAAATTGTTTTCCTGCCAAGTATTGAACTTTGCCAATATTGTCAAAACATTGATGATGCGAGTTATAGTCCTCCAAGGGATACTGATCCCATTCCAAATCAAAAGTCATGATATTCTACTTTTCTTTGACTCCAAATCGACCTATGGTGATGGGCCATATACATGTCTTCTTATGTTTTTTTCTCACTCTATCATACACAAATGTGAGTTGTCATGCAATCTCTAGTAGAATGAGTCTATCACATGGATACCTAGGGAGCTTCTTAGGATTTACAATTGTGCCAACTAGCCTTAAGTAGGTGAATGTATTGAAGTGGATGTAGTAGGTTCCTATTTTTGCAATTCTTTCTGCTACTTCTACTGACATCCTTTTTGTGTAATCACCCTGAATGAATTAGACAATTGTGAAAATGAAAGCATCATTCACTATCCTGTGTTCTTTACTTTGATCCAATAGCTTTTTCTTTACTAGTTGGGGGTATACCACGTAAGGCTAGGCATCAACATCTTGCATGATTCCCCTCTTGAATAATATTGGGTAGTCCATAGTCCTTGCTACTAATAGATATACCAAATATGAAGTCATATAGAATTTGGGGTTAGTTTTAACTACCACTAGCTATTCATCTAGATTCTCACTAAGAATTGTGGCCCAGTCAATTGGCATTTTAGCCACTCTGATGGTCTTGAGGAAATGTACCATCCAAATATTCAAGTGCCCTACTATTGGTAGAACCATAATCCTACTCAAAAGCACAATGGAATATCTGATATCATCCTTCATATACCCTGTAGTCATGTCAAATTTTCCAGATTTTTGTCTTACAGGTGTCCTATCAATCAAATATGATTCTTGAATAATCTTAGTAGCTTCTTATTCATGATCCCTGTAACACCTTTCTGCTTAATGATAAATTAATCTACTATATTTATCTTCCCTTGGAAGATGGAATACTTTCTCAATATTCTTTGGCCTTAGATCCAAGAGAATCTCTCCTTTTATGCTCTTCACCACTCTCTCCTTCAAAAAATAATTCTCCACTAAGGCCATAACCAACTTTGAAGATTGCACTGATATAGTGTGTGAAGCTTCATTTACCAATTTTGATCTAATAAGTGTAAAAATCATTGGGGATCTATCATTTGGTTAGTTGAAAAGTACTAAGAATGCATTCTAGTCAATATGACCTAACTCAATGTCTGGAATCTCTGAATGCACATCTTGGAAGCATGATTTTGGTTGGACACCTTGAAACTTAAAGACCACTAGATTAGGAGCAATCCTTTTTGTGAGTGAGGATGAGGAGGAAGCCATTTTATCTTCATAAAATTAGTCCAAAAGGTGGAAAATATAAACCTAAAAAAACCCTAATCACTAAAAAAATATGACCCAAAACTCTAAAAACCCACAAAACACCTAAAAATCTCAATAATGCCTCTGATAGGTATTTTTTGTGCTTAAAATTTACTCAAGCTTTGAAAACTAAGGGTGTGCATATGCACATATTTTTGGATGCACATGTGTGCACCCTTTACTTGTGCAAAGTGTGAAGGCTTTAAATTTTATGGTGTGTAGTTGTGCACCTAAGAAGGTGTGCACCTGTGCACCATTATAGTTGGAGACTTAGAGTTATTGTTTTGTAAGATGTGCCTATGCACACCTTACATTTAGATGTGAGTTCTTTAGCTTTGTAAGTTATGTAACTTTAAAATGTGCACACCTTGCGTACCTATGATAGGTGTGCAATGTACACACCCTCTAACTTAACGGTTTGTGTTTACGTGCAAGAATTTGGAGATTGGGTGCACCTCTATAGGTGTGAAGGTGCACTCATCTATGACTCAAGGATGCTAATAAATAAGGAAGAAGGGGTCCCAAGCTTTTATAGGCCTGGGATAGAGTGCACCTTTTGGAGGTGCACACCTACACATGTGTACACTTCCAATGGGAAGTGTCTTTGCATGCACCTTGAGGGGTGTGATAGGTGCACTAGTTCACCCCTCTGCACACAAAATTTACATTTTCATCCTTCAGACTCCAATTTCTGGCACATGGGTTTCTTAGGTAGAGAGAAAAACAAGGCCCAAACTCTATGTAAAACCCTAAAAAGAATCAAACCCTAGACTAGGGGTCTAGAAAAATAAAAGATTCTACTAGGGGGTCCCCATTTCTAGGAGAAATGGGGTGTGCATTGTGAAATGAAAATACTAAGTATTTGAAAGACTTGTTGAAGAGATTTGGCTTGGAAAGTTGTACTCCTATTGGTACACCAATGATAACTGGTCACAAGTTATCTAGCAAAGATGATTGGAGGTTTGTAAGATCCAACTCAAACCAAACTAGATATAGAAAATGTAGTTGTGATTATAGCTAGATTTCAAGCTAATCCTAAGGAGTATCATTATGCAAAAAGTAAAAGGATATTTAAATATTTGAAGAAAACATTTGATTATGGGATATGTTATGAAAGATAAAGTGATTTCACTCTATGTGCTTATACTGATGTAGATTGGGCAGGCAATATGGATGATAGAAAGAGCGTTAGTGGTGGAGCATTCTTTCTTGGAGGTAGATTGGTTTCTTGGCTGAGTAAGAAATAAGATTGTATTTTGCAGAGTACAGTTGAGGTAGAGTATGTGACAGCAACAAATAATTGTGATCAAGTGATGTGGATGAAGAAGATGCTAAAAGACATCAGGATAGAACTTTCAGAACCTGTTATCATATACTGTGATAACAAAAGTACAATAAGTATGTCTAAAAATCATGTATTACATTCTAAGACTAAGCATATATATATATATATATATATATATATATATATATATATCATATTTTGAGAGAGAAGGTAGTAGAAAAGGAGATCATATTGGATTATGTGAGTACTAAAGATCATATTGTAGATATCTTTATGAAGCCCTTACCTAAAGATACATATGAGTACTTGAGAGGTATGCTTGGGGTTATGCCACTATCTACTTAATAGTAGATTATGTAGAGATTGCATTAGTCCAATGGTAAAAAACACTATTTTTTGACTAGATTGAATGTTGATGCTTCATATATGGTAGAGTATATGTGATGGGAAGAGTCATTAAGGACTCTTAGTATTTGGTATTAAATAGTTTCTTTGGATACTAAAGCTAGTTGTAAACTTGGAGCAAACAATTGACACAATGATGCCTTTGCTATTGATGTCAATGGGGGCCAAGAGTGCATGAAAAACATCCTCTAGTATAATGGGAGAGAGACAATTGTATTTATCTATTAGGGAGATTTATAAAGATTCATGAATATCTCTATGTGGGAGATATACAATATTAAGATATAGAATAGAGCAATGTTCTAGAGAATTTCAGATTTGATTGATGAAGAGGATTTGAAAAGATGAGAACAACAACAACAAAATCATAGTACTATTTAGTATTGTTTGAGCTTAAATTTTTTTCATCTATGTTGACATCAATGCTAAAGGGGGAGATTTTTAGCATGAATGCTGATGGTATTCCTTTGGGGGAGTATCTTAAGCATTGGAGTGCATTAACATGTTGCATTGATGAGTGTGTTTTTTGTTGATGTCAACATAGCAGTAATTTTGTGAAGAATGATAGAATAAAAGACATCTATCATACTTGTATGAAAAAAAATTTCATGTACAAGTGAAGTTTGGTTAAGGACATGTTATTCCCTATGTCTTGATGATGAGGTTAAATGCAGAGAGTCTAAGTCAAAGATCCATGAAATCTATAAGTGATTTACAGAGAGTACTACAGAGACAGTGTGTATGGAAAGTAGTTTCTAATGATCCTATTATATCTTCTAGCAGAGATATAATCTAGTGATGTGTAGTAAGCTAGTGATAGATGATAGTCTGGTGGTGATGTTAGCAAGTGCACAAGCCCTAGTATCATATGTGTGAAGTTTTGTATAGACTATGAGTTGAAAATGCTATTGTAACTATGAATTAATTAATTATCTTTTTATAATTAACTGGGAAATCCTCAAGACTGACTCAAGGAATTATTTTGAAGATAGGGTATAAAGGAAATATTTTTTCCTTGTTTTTAAAGTTGTAAAGGAAGTAAGAGATACAAATGTGATCAAGGAAGTGTGAATTAGATCAGAGTGTTTTGGTGAATGTGAGTAAGTAGTCCAAGGGATTATTGGATGAAAAGTTCATGATCTGGTATCAAGATCAAAGGGAGAAGAGGTTTGGTTGACAAGAAAGAGAAACAAGAAGGAAGTACAATTCAAATCTTATATTCGATAAGGAATAATACATAGATGATTTGGAAAGTGGGTTCATTGGTCTTGCCTCTGAAGCTATTTGGATAGTGGGTCCATCTACCTTCTACAGTTTCTAACATGGTTGGATTCTCCTACCATTGATTCAAAGTCTCCTAATAGGGATTGATATGTAGTGAATGTTGTTATAGACTCCTAATAGGGTCCATCCTCTAAAAAAGAATATTTATACTAGTACATCATCTTGTGGGTACCATCCCCACCAAGGTTTTCACTCTGATCAATGGTTTCCCTAATTAATATATTTGGTGTTATTGTGTATGATTATCTTGTTGTGATTTCTATTTATATTTCTCACATGGTTATTTTTTATTAAGGTTGATAATTGTGATAATAGTTGGATAACTAATTCAACACCACCCTTCCCCCCCCTCCTCTATAAATTTTAACAAAATGTGCATCAACTAAGAAGATGATGAATAATTCAATGTAGATCTCCTCCCTTGATGGCCAATAATAAGGTAGATCTTGAAGAGGAATTTCTCATAAAGGATCTTTCAATACTAGATAGAAATCTCCTTGCTTAAATTCTTGAAAATATTGAATACTTGAGCTCCTTGAATGAAAAAGGCATAAATCTTGACTTGAGAGAAAGATCTTGGATTATTTGAGCATGTGAATGTATGAGATATGAAAATGAAGCCTCCAAGTCTTCTTATATATGATTTTTTAGATAGAAAAATAATAGAAGCCAATGGGACTAGGTTGACTTGGGTTGACTTGGTCCTATGGACTAGGTCTAGAGGTCAATAGAAAGTAGAGATAGATACTATAATAAATAGGTTGGAAAGAAGAAGATGATACGAGAAAATATGGTTGAGAATAGGTACATCCATGGTCCAAAGAAGGAATTGTTGACCTTACAGTCAAGTTTGTTTATTAGTGACACACACTTATTTAGACAACCAACAACTACCAAGTGTATCGTATAGTTAGTGGTATTAACCAAGTAATTTAGACTCTACCAAGTTCTACAGTTGCTATTGAGTTTCAAGAATAGTATTTATTTTGTGTTGAGTAGTTTCTACCAGGTTGGTGATTATCAGTGTGAACTAAGATTCTTAGTGTTTGCCAAGTTTTTTAGTGCAAACTAACTTCTATAGTGGTTACCAAGTTCATAGTTTTAGTGATGTGAATCCTATTGGGAGATTGGAGAGATTGCTGGAAGATGATGATATTTTACATTCATGATTGAGTTTGTCATTGATGTCAACATAACATGTTTGATGTCTTTTGTTGTATCTAACAGAAGAACAATGGAAAGATTAAGTTGGTATGGATGACTAGTTGAGAATGATAACCACCCAAGGTTATGGGAGATACTTTGGAGTATCTAGTATATTCTAGAAGAAGTTATGTAATTTTTGGTGATATCTTTTTTAAGAGAGAATTTATAGAGAAATGTTCTGATAAACTTGTTATATCTCTTAGTAGAGTCGATATCTTGAGGATCAAGGTTGAGGACATGAAGAAGACATGTTGAGGATGACGTGGCTAAGATTTTTTTCATAAGATTTTGTGTATGGAAAGTTATTCAAGTTGCAAGGAAGAAGATTAAGGCTATCAGTAAGTGTAATGTGTTCTTAATGTGGTCCTATAATGATTAATTGAGAAGGACTAACAACCAAATTAGGGAATTATTTTATGGACTCAATATAAATGAAGGACATTTTTCTTTACCATGGTATGGATAGATGCAAATTGTGAATGTTCAATAAGTAGTAGAGAGTGTAGAATGCAAAGTTGAGTAGAGCAGTGTCGAAGTGAAGGAAACTTCATTGTCAAGGTTTCATTGAGTGATCCAAGGTTTGTGACCTAATCTACAAGGTCTAAAAATGATTGGTCTAGTTGATAGGATAGAGAAAAGGATAGAGGAAAGAAGAAAATAATAGTAAATTACTTGTTTGAGCAGTGAGATCTTCTTGTAGTTGAAATTACATGTTTGGATAGTGGGCTCTTCTTGCATACATTGTACTACAACTCCTAATAGAGTTGGAATCTCTTCATAGGGATTCAAAGTCTCCTAATAGGGACTCATTGTACTAAATGTTGTAATAGACTCCTAACAGGGTCCATCCTCTAACAAGGAGCATTTATATTAGTACATCATCTTGCGAGCATCATTCCCACTAGGGTTTACCCTTTGATCAAGGGTTTCCCTAGTCAACATATTTGGTGTAATTGTCTATGTGCATCTTTGTATGGTTTTTGTTTACTTTGGTTTAATAGTTAAGTTTTTTTAAAGAAGATAAATATTTTAATATTTGGATAACTAATTCACCCACCCTCCCCTCTCAATTATCTTGGTGGACTATTATTTCTAACAATTGATACAAAGCATCAGGTCCTTGAATAAAAAGTTTAATAGCTTTGGGAGATACATGATGAACATGTTCAAGAAAGGTAGTTTAGAGTTTTATGGAACAAACTTATCAAAAATAGAAAAAAAATATGAAGACACATTTGTTGTGTATGGGTCCAGGATATTGAATCTTGACAAAATCAGTGAAGACAATCATTGAAGAAAATGATTTGGAAACTTGCATTGAGGCAAAAGGAGATATTTTCATGTGTGACATGAGAGTTAGAGAAGTACTATTGACTGAACTTCCTAAAATTGAGTACAATCAGGTAAAATTACTTGCTACTTCACATTTGATTTGGAAAGCTTTGGAAAATAGTTTTGAAGGTGATACACATTCTAAGAAGTTGAGGCTACAAAGTTGGATTTGTGCATTTAAAGATGCTAAAATGATGGAAGATGAATCTATATGAACATATATAGGTAGGATATCAAAAATTACTACAATAATTAAAGCTCAAGGAGGAACCAAAGAAGATGATGAGGTTATATGGAAGATATTGAAGACTCTTACACCACCATTCAAGCCAACAATTTAGATGATACAGTTGTTGATATCATGTACGAAAGATTTCACAAAGGAGACATTTCTTGAAAGACTTGAAGTAGTTGAGAATGAACTTAGATAGTTTGGAGAGTTGACTTGAATAGAGACAACTTTCAATGCCTTGAATATTCAACCTAACTTATGAAGGAGCACAAGTGCTAGAGGATATTTTGCTAGTAGCAGTAGATCCAAAGAAGACAAAAAGATTGATGAAGCAATAGCCCTTTTGGTAAGAAGAGAAAAATGAGGTAAGAAAATCTTTAAATATTGGACTTGTGATGAATATGGTCATTATGCATCTAAGTGTCCTAAAAGGGAGAAAAAGTATAAGGGAAATCATAAACCTAGAAAAGATAGAGACTGTCTATATGAAAATGAAGATTATGATTCTGATGAATACACATTAAGTGCTAGTGATGATGAAATTGGATTTGTGGCAATTAAGGAAGAAATTATAGAGAAGTTAGCTTTGGTATCATAGGTTGAGAAGAAATCTAATTGAATAATTGATAGTGGTTTTTCACATCATATGCCTAGTGACATGAAAACGTTTGTTGACTTAAAAAGTTAGGATGGAGGAATTGTCAAAGTTGGAAACAATGCATCATGCCACGTAAAAGTTATTGGATCTATAACTTTTGATGGAAAAACTAATACTAAGGATGTATAGTTAGTTGATGGTTTAAATCACAATCTTTTGAGTTTTTGACAACTAGTAGACAAAGGTTATTAGTTGTAGTTCACAAAAAAGACTTGCATGATCAAGGATAAAGATGGAAAGGTAATTGGAATAGGAACTAGATCTAGAGATAATGTATTTCAGTTGAATCCTACTGAAATGACATGTTTGGTTTCAAAGGTAGATATAGTTGGTTATGGAATAAAAGATTCTATCTTATAAACTTTGATAGCATTGTGAGAACTAGTAAAGTGTTTGTTGTTAAATATTTGTTGAAGATTGTAAATCCTATTATCACAATTTTCAAGGAATGTGTTTTGGAAAAACATAACAAAACTTCTTTTACCAGCAAGAAGTTTACCACTCTAGTGAAGTTGGAGATTGTACACAAAAATCTTAGTGGTCCTACAAAGACTATAGGATTCTATGGTGAAAAGTATTTTATGATTCTAATTGATGATTTTTCTAGAATGATGTGAGTTATATTTCTTAAAGAGAAATTTAAGGCATTTGAAAAGTTCAAGTTATTTAAGAATAGATTTGAGAATGAATCTAGTATGAAGATTAAATGTTTGAGATCAGATAGAGGAGGAGAATTTACTTCAAATGAGTTTAACATGTTTTGTGAGGAAATTATAATTAAAAGACATCTATCAGCTCCGAGAATCCTTGAATAGAATGGTGTTGCAAAGAGAAGAAACAGGTCTGTTATAGAAGATGCAAGAGCTATGTAGGCAAAGAATAATGTATCTAAAACATTTTGGTGAGAAGCGATGAATACATCAGTCTACATTATGAACAAAGTACAAGTTAGGAAAGACAAACAAGACACATTATGAACTATGGTTTGGTCACTCACCTATAGTTAAGTATTTTAGAATATTTGGAAGTAAGCATTAAATAAAGAGAGATGATGACATTGGTAAGCTTGATGCTAGAAGTGATAAAAGTATGTTTCTTGGTTATTCATTGAAAATAAAAGCTTATAGATATTATAATTAAAGAACCAAGATTATTATGGAAAGTGAAAATGTGAGAATTGATGAGAAGTTTAAAATACAAGTCAGAATAGTTAATTATAATTTAGATGATGATGTTGTTACTAAGCCAAGGAATGATGAGATACTTCTTGAGACTAACAATGATTTGTAGAATGAAGGAGAGCCAAGGTAGGAATAAAGCTTAGAACCTTTAGTAGAGCTAAGAGTTGAGATAACAACTCCTACTTGAGGAAAGAACATGATAAAGAATCACCCATCCGAATAGATCATTGAAAGAAAAGACAAAGGTGTGATGACAAGAAGCAGATCAGTGAATAAAGAACTATGCTTGATATCTCAAGTTAAGCCTAAGAATTTAGATGAAGCATGTAAAGATGATTACTAGAAACAAGCTATGAAAGAGGAATTGGATTAGATAGTAAAGAATGAGACAAGGAAATTGGTCCCCAAACTAGTAGATAAGAATGTAATAGGAACCGAATGAGCAAGGAGAAGTTGTAAGAAACAAAGAAAGATTGGTATGTAAAGGTTACTCATAGCAAGAAGGAATAGACTATGAGGAAACTTATGTTCTAGTGGCTAAAATAGAAGCTGTAAGATTATTCTTAGCCTATGCAGCATAGTAAAAATTTAAAGTATATCAAATGGATGTCAATTCAACATTTCCAAATGGAGAACTTGAAGAAGAGGTATACATTGAATAGCCTGAAAGATTTTCTTTGATAGATTACAAGGATATAGTAGGAAGACTAAGGAAAGCATCGTATGGATTGAAGCAAGTACCCAGAGCCTAGTATACAAGGTTGGACAAGAATTTGACAAAGCTTAGATACAACAAAGGTATGGAAGATAGTAATATATATTGGAAAGAGATTGATGATGGTTTGATGATTTTGGTAATATTTTTTGATGACATTATATTTGGAGGAAATGATGAAGAAAGTAAGAAGTTTGTAGAAGAAATGAAGAAAGAATTTGAAATGAGTATGATAGGAGAGATGAAATATTTTCTAGGATTGTAGATAGTACAAAATAAAGAAGGAATATTTTTAGACTAATTACTTGAAGGATTTACTAAAAATATTTGGTTTGGGAACATGTAAACCTATTGGAACACCTATGGTAACTAGACACAAGTTATCTACAAAGGATGAGACACCTACTGTTGAGAAAAATAAGTACAAATTTATGATTGGAGGAATGCAATACCTAACTCACACAAGGCTAGATATAGAAAATGTAGTTGGAGTTGTTGTAAGATTCTAGGTTGATCCCAGAGAAGCACATTATGTAGCCATGAAAAGGATATTCAAATATCTAAAGGGAACTTTAGAATTTGGATTATGGTATGCCAAATCTAATGATTTTACTCTAAGTGGTTATATTGATGCAGATTGGGCAAGAAATATGGATGACAGAAAGAGCACTAGTGGAGGAGTATTTTTTCTTGGAGGAAGATTGGTTTCTTGGTTGAGCAAGAAGCAAGATTGTACATCTCAAAGTACAGTAGAAGTAGAGTATGTTGCAACAACAAATAATTGCAATCAAGTTATTTGGATGAAGTAGTTGCTGAAGGATATAAGGATAGAGATTAGTGAATCTATTGCTATATATTGTGACAACACAAACACAGTAAATATGTCTAAGAATCCAATGTTGCATTCAAAGACTAACAACATCTCTATTTAGTATCATATGCTAAGAGAAAAAGATATGGAAAGGGAAATTAGATTAGAGTATGTGAGCACAAAAGAGTAGATTGTAAATATATTTACTAAGCCTCTTCCCAAGGAGACTTTTGAGTATTATGAGGTATGCTCCTTCCTACATCAGAGTAAGAAGATGCAAAAGTGCATCAGTCCAGGGTAATAGAGAAACATTGTTTGTTTGGACTAGATGCTAATGCTTCCTATATGGGAGAGTATTTTTCATGGATAGAGTCATCTAAGACTCTTGTTGATTTTGTTTTGAAAAGTGTCTTTTGACACTCGAGCTAGTAAGTTGTTGTAGAGTTTGATGCAAAGATGTTGGTTACAAAAACCTTTGACATTGATGTCAATGGGGGAGAAGTTTGGCATGAAAAACATTATGCTAAATAAGGGAGAAGTATTACAGAAAAATATTATGCTAAGGAGAGAAGTGTGGCAATATGTTGAGGAAGATGTTTGGCATAAGCACAATATGTGGAATGATAGTTTGGTAATGAGCACTTTCAGGTATATCAATGGGGGAGTATGACTAATGAAGAGGATTTGAAGACTGACAGTCTTGTGTTGGTATTCTTGGAACTAGATGTTTTTCATCTATGTTTCTATCAATGCCAAAGGGGGAGATTGTTGGAAGATTAGAGAGATTTCTTGAAGATTGGTTTGATGATGATATGTTACATTCATGACTGAGTTTGTCATTGATGTTGACATATCATGTTTGATGTCTTTTGTGGTATCTAACAGGTGAACAAAAAAAAGATTAAGTTGGTACAAATGGCTAGTTGAGCATGATAACCATCCTGGCTTATGGTAGTACTTTGGAGTATCTTGTATATGTAGTTAACATTGAAAGAAGAAAGGATAAGTCTAGAAGAAGTTATGTAAGTTTTGGTGATGCCTATTCTGAGATAGAGTTTACTGAGGCATGTTCTGGTAAACTTGTTATATCTCTTAGTAGAGTTGATATCTTGAGGATTGAGGTTGAGGACATGAAGAAGACACGTTGAGGATGATGTGGCTAAGCTTTCTCATCATAATATTGTGTATACCAAAAGTTATTCAAGTTGCAAGGTAGAACATTAAGGTTATCACTAAGTGTAACATGATCTTAATGTGTTCCTATAATAATTAATTGAGAAGAACTAATAGCCAACTCAAGGAATTATTTTATGGATTCAATGTAAAGGAAGGCCATTTTCCTTTATCATGGTATGGATGGATGCACATTGTGAATGTTGGGTAAGCAGTAGAGAGTGTAGAATGTGAAGTTGAGTAGAGTAGTGCAAAAGTGAAGAAAACTTCATTTTTGAGGTTTTTCTAAGTGATCCAAGGTTTGTGGCCATGTCTACAAGGTTTAACAATGATTGGTTTGGTTGACAGGTCAGAGAAAAGGGCAGAGGAAAGAAGAAGATAATAGTAAATTTCTTGTTTGAGCAATGAACTCTTCTTGTAGTTGAAATTGCATGTTCAGGTATTGAGCTCTTCTTGCATGCATTGTACTACAACTCCTAACAAGGTTGGCACAACTACTAATAGGGTTGGAATCTCCTAATAAGGATTCAAAGTCTCCTAATAGGGACTCATTGCACTAAATGTTGTAATAGACTCCTAATAGGGTCCATCCTCTAACAAGGAATATTTATATTAGTACATCATCTTGTGGGAATCTTTCCCATGGGGTTTTCCCTTTGATCAAGGGTTTCCCTAGTCAACATATCTGGTGTAATTGTCTATGTGCATCTTTGTATAGTTTTTGTTTACTTTGGTTGAATGTTTAAGTTTTTTTAAAGAAGATAAATACTTTAATTTTTGGATAACTAATTCACCCCCCCTCCCCACTCAGTTATCTTGGTGGACTATTTTTTCTAACAAATCCAATGTTGACTAAGCCACTTAGTGTTAAACAAGTGATTCAGTTTATTCCAAGCTCATAATGATAGCATTGATCAGGCTATATAGTGTGAATCAAGTCATTTAGTTTATATGTTGAGTTTCACTGTATTCACCAAGTACCAAAATAGACCGAGTTTAGATTACTTGAAGTGATTAGTATGGACCAAGATTCTATGTCTACCTAATGCATGATGATGCCGAGTATTAGAACCTTACCGAGTTAATCTTTAGAACCTGAGTTCCTACAGTTAGGCTAACTTTGTGTATTTTGTGTAAACTTGTATTGTAGTTGAATTTGTTGATTTGTAAATTAGATTGGTATATATGTAACGTATTGTATCATATCCAAAATAGAGAGATATGACAAAAATATGATGCAAATTTAATAAGAGCAAAAGTGTGAAGTAAAAAGGCTACAATTGTATAAGGAGCAACAAAGATTTATCTATTATAGCAAGGTGATCATTACACTCAAAGGAATCTCATTTAGAAAATCAAGTTTTAGATTAAAGACCAGCCACTGGTTCATCCTAACAGGTGGAATAGTTAAATCCTTTCACAAGGTAGACTTAATAGTCTTTTGTAAATCTCTTTATCAAGTGCATATGTCATTGTATGTTGGTAAATCCTTTTTCAAGGTGGACCGTACTTATTGCTCCTATCAAAATAGATCATCAGAAGTGATCATTGTACTCCTTAACAGACTAACTTTATACTCTAGTACTAAAGCTTGTGGGTATCATCCCCACCCTAGTTTTACTTTCTATTTGGAAGGTTTTTGGGTCACCATATTGTGTGTCAAAGTGTTATGAATGTTTTAATGCTTTCAATTTCTTATGCATGAAATCATATTAGAATACACATGAAGGATTAATTGGTAAATAAAATAAAGTTTTATTGGTTACTAATTCACCCATCCCCTCTTAGTAACTTAGCCTATCACATATATTTCCAAAAATTGTTATAGGAGCTTTGTGGTTCTAAAAAAAGAGTTTAACAACTTGAACAAAGATCAGAAGCTATGGAGGTATTTAGACTTGATAGAGCTATTGAAAATGAAAAACTAGATTTGGAACTGGCAATTGGGAAACTCAAGAGAGAAAAGGAGCAACTCTCTCAATCCTTGTAAAGAAGAAAAGATATTGCAATTCAGATGAATGAACAACTCTAAATTGAAGAAATAATTGAAGACATCCATTCAGAAAGTAATTCAAAAGAAGAAAATGAAGTAATCAGAGAACTATTAGAAAAGAATGGTACACTTTAAGAAGTAAGAAAGCTGATAAGAGAGCAAGAAATTCAGTTAGTAAGATTATGTGAAGTCATGGAAGAGAAAAATGCAATAAAAGAAGAGTTAAAATGAAATAACAATGAAATTCAACATCTATCTCTTCAATAGGTAGACTTTATTGTTCAACTTACTAATGCAAATGAAGAAATCATGAAACTAAGATTAGAAAATGAAAGATTGTAGAATGATCTAAACACTGAAAAGAAAACCAATGAGAGGATGATGAAATCTCAAGTAGAAATGGATAAACTAAATGAGAAAATACAATATTGGCAAAAAGTAAAAACAAGAATTGAATTTACAAAAGAAGGTGAATCATCTAAGCAAGGAGCTGAAAAGAGCCAAAGACCTACTTGCAGTCACTATGAGAAGTTAGGTCATACATCAAACAAATTTTGGAGCAATGGCAAAGCTAAATTCAATGGAAAATGCTACAATTGTAATCAACATGGTCATAGAGCTAATGAATGCAAAGAGAAACCTAAATTTGAAGGAAAATGTCACAAATGCAAGAAGCATGGGCATAAATCTTTTGAATGCAAAACTAAGATATTTAATCCAGAAGAACAGATTGTAAAAGCTATATTTGGTTGGGACTATAACAATTGGTGTAGATGTCATTACCATGGAGAATTTGGATGCATTGGAATGGATTGTGTAAAACCTCACATGAGGACAAGGGACACCACTAGAAAATGTTTTATTTGTAAAGAACTTGGTCATGTTACCAAGAACTGTATGAACACCAAAAGAATTGAAGATGAAAAGAAAGCCAAGGATGATAACATCAAAAATCATATGATACAAAAATGAATTCAAAAATATTCTAAGAATGCAAGTCCAAGAAATGAAGCACATATCACTCAAGAACTGGGTGACTCAAATATTTCTACTTGATCTGCCACAAGGAGACCTAGAACTAGGATTCTAAAGAAAACATTTTACTTCAGTTCTAGTTAGTAGAATAGAAAGATCCATATCAATATTAAATATGCAAAGGGATCACTTAGTGTCTGAAGAAATTTTAGTCATTACTGAGCGAGTTTAGGTTGCAAGACCTAGCCGAGCAAGGTAGGGAGTAACTAGGATTGTTATGTGGACACTGAGATGTAAATATTCCTACTAAGCATATAATTCAAGTTGAGTGGAAGATAGTTTTTCATCAATCAAGTGATCATACCAATAATTTATGGTAATTGAAAGGTGAGATTTTTTAAAAAGGGAAAAATTGAATTCATTTGTCATCGTGAACTTTCAAGAGCTATTTGTAAAGAGCTATTTTAGTGCATCCAAGTGATTTGTGTGATTTACTGTTGAAGATTTTTGTATTTTCTAAAACCCTATTGAGAAATGGAATCCTCTAATAGAAATACAAAGAAAGGGTCAAAAGTATTAGTTTGAGGCATTAAATGGAAAGCTTCAGATTTCAAGCTTAGTCCAGCGGTTGTAGAAACCCTAGATCCAAGTGGAGCTCAATATCAAAGCCCAACTAAGGTACTATTGATTAATGATATTCATTTGCATTTTTGATGTTATATCTAAGATATAGGAACCATGGAATGGATGAAACATTGGAGAAATTATGTGTGAATGATCTGTTAAAATTGAAGCATCAACACCTAGAAGTGAAGGGTTTGACTCATATTCTACACATGCCCTAAGATTTACAGATTAAGTGGATAAGAGTTATTCTCAACTATGTACATAATGGGTAGTTATGGTTGGAGAAAACTATTGTGATAACAAAGAAAATGATCCATTAGATCATAGGGCTTCCAATGCTAATGAAGGCTAAAACTACCAAAACCCTAAGTCAAGTAGAATTGGAGAAGAAAACCCTTGTCAAATGGGATGGAAGGGGTATGAAGATCAGTTGTGTTACTGATATGGAACTAAAGTTCGGTATACATGTAATTGCACATAAGATATATAGCTCCAATCATCTAAATAGTGTATCATGTGAAGTAGTGGATCTCGCTTCCAAAGTTTTCAAGAACAACATGTCATTTGACCTAGCTGAGTTGATGTTGAATCAGGTCAAAAAAAACATGGAAAGCATAGGAAATTCAAAGAATAACCCTTGTAAGTTTAGTTCACTTTTAACCTATTTTTTTTCTTTTTGAAAAATTTCTTCCCATCAAAATGTATAGTTGTATGGAGAAACAATGTACCTATTCTTTACCAAATCAATTAGTATATAGTAGAAATCGGAGAAAAATATGTTAGTATAATGGACAACTATTTTGATGCATTTAAGGATAAGATGAACAACATATTTAGAATACCAAAGAAAATTGTTGAAGACTACAAAGATGATATTTTTGTAATGGTTGATTGTGATGAAGTGTATATACAAGCAGTCAGACCAAGAATTGTATGGGTCAAGCCTCTAGGTTATGAGGTCATATTGATGAGACCAAGAATATTATTGAAGCATTGTTAAATGAACCTGTTGATTCAAAGGCTACATATTTTGGGACATATGAGGAAGCCAAATCTATAATTGAATTAGAAATAAAACTCCCTCAAGTAGTCAACAAAGGGAAGAAGAGAATAGCAAAGTTGAAACAAACAAGCTGTACTCTCCTATTGAATGAAGGTAAAGGAGATGACATAGAAGAAGATGATGCAGAAGATGAAGAGAGGTTAGAAGAAGAAGAGCCTATAAAGAAGAAATGAAAGGTTATTGTAACCAAACCTATAAAGGCATCTCTTGTAATGTTTACAAGGAGGACATCCAAAAAGAAACTAAAGTTGGGTGAAGAAGCAAAGGATATAATTTTCAAAAAGCCTCCACCCACCTTTTAGGAAAGATTGAAAGAAATTGATCCGGGAGCCAACATAAAAAATTTCAAATCTCTATGGTATGAAACCAGAACTATAGAGGAGAAGCAACAAGTTGAAGACATGATTGTGTCAAAGCTAGATAAATGGAAATACTCTCTAGATCAACTTGCATAGTAGATTCCCAACAAAATAATGGAGGAAATTAAGACAAGATGGGAGCATGCAAAGAAAAATAGAAAATATATTTATGAGTAGACCCTAAGGCAACTTATGCCAAGCTTGAGTGACAAAGAAGTAAAAGAATCCACCAAAAAGAATGAAGAAAAACTTACTTTGAGATTTAACACTTGTCTAATATTGATAAATGACATGGAAGAATATCTATAATGTTCATAAGCAAAGTGATTTTGTTGTTAATGTCAGTGATAAGGAAGATGATGGTGAAGATGACAAGGCAGGGGAAATTAATGATGAAGAGCTAACTAATTATGACAATATTGATGATGAGGAATAGGAATACAAAGCTAATGAGGGGAATCTCCTTGAGATTCAGAGCATTAAGGAGACTAACCCAGAGAATATTGAAGCAACAATAATAGCCTCACTTACTCATTCTCTAAGCAAAACATTGAAGAAATCAAGCTTAAAGAAAACTACTACCAAGTTGGTTGTGTCAAACATTGCAAGCTCAAGCACTCAACCAATCTTTGCACTTGTTCAACTCAATACTTCATTGACATAAGTGACAAGGACTTCATCTATTGAGTAATCATCACTTCCTCCTCCATCAGTTTTGGTTACTTAGCATCAAGGTATTTCTTCAATAAGTACAATATCTACTTTTTCTACTAGTTCTTCTATTTCTACCATTTTTCTATTCTAGTCATGCAACTAATAAGTATTAAGACAGTTGAGACCAAACCTCAATCAAGTACAAAATATTTCAGCAAAGGCAAAGAAAAGGAACAATACATTGATCTTGATGAGGATATAGTTATCCTGAATTAGGATATCTCCAATCTAAATCCTGATCAAATACATATAGTAGGATAGATACTTTAGTAGAATGCTAAGTAGAAGAGGCTTAGAGAAGAAAGAAATAGAGAATTTCAAGTGCTTGAAGATGTAAATAAAATTCTCCCAGAGCACTCAACACTGAGGTTGACACTTCTCAACCTATTTTGGCATAGCTAGAAAAAGTAGTCCAAAAATTCAACAAAGATTTGACTGAACAAGAGAAATTTTTGTAGAGAGTAGAGAAGAAATTTGAGAATAAAGTTTTGGAGCTAGTAGTACAAAAGATTGCAATACAAGTATACTTGTCTACTATTCTAGGCTCATTGGAAACCTCTTGTAACAATGTAACCTCTCTATTTAGTCAATTCAGTGACAATCAATTTTCACCAAAGAAATCAAAGGTAAACTTCCAAAGATTGATGAAGATCTAAAGGAAAGTGCACAAAATTTTTTACTTGACATGAGCTATGGTTGTTCTCCCTATACAAAGATAAGATTTCTAATTGATATGCAAGAATAATTACTAAGGGAAGAAGCTACGATAAGAGCATTGTAGCCAATTTCTCCTAAACATGGATGCATTGTAGAAACATATTGCACATGCTAAAACTCTTATCCATGATAAAAAATTCTTTATTGATGATTACATAATAGAACTATCATCAGAATTTTAGATTGCATTGCACACAAGCAAGGTGTTGCAAGAAAATTTGGACAAGACATTGTCATTGATTCTAAAGGTACAATATGATTTCTTGTCATATTTTGGAATGACCATGTAGAATACACCTTTAGCATTTATGTCAAGAAGGGGGAGAAGATGTATATAACATATGTTAAGAGGGGAAGGTATGATGTATAAAGGGGAGAAGATGAGAAGATGTATATAATGTAAAATATATTATATATATACATGTATGGGGGAGCATCATAATATCATACTATCATACATATACATGTACAGATTTTTAGAGAAACATCTCTTACAAAAGAAATTTTGAAAAATTAAAAAAAGAAAGTATGCTACCAAGTTGAAGACACAAGATGAAGGCTAAATATTATTTGGAACCTTTTTGAGAATTTAGTTTTGATTAATAAGTGTTTTTGTCACTAATGCCAAAGGGGGAGATTGTTGACATTATAGTCAAGTTTGTTTATTAGTGACACAGACTTATTCAAATAGTAAACAACTACCGAGTGTATTGTATAGTTATCAATATTAACCAAGTAATTGAGACACTACCAGTTCTATAATTTCTACTAAGTTTCAGGAACAATATTCAATTTTTGCTAATCTATTTCTACTAGGTTGGTGATTATCAGTGTAAACTGAGCTTCTTAGTGTTTGCTGAGTTTCTTAGTGCAAACTAAGTTCTATAGTGGTTACCAAGTTCATAGTTTCAGTGATGTGAATCCAATGTTGACCAAGCCACTTAGTGTTAACCAAGTGATTCAAGCTTTGCCAAATTGGTAGTAATAGCATTGACTAAGCTATATTGTGTGAATCATGTGATTTAGTTTATATGCCAAGTTTCATAGTATTCACTGAGTCACTAGCACAAACCAAGTTTAGACTACTTGAAGTGATCTATTTGCACCAAAATTCTATGTTTACAAATGCATGATGATATCAAGCATTGACAGTGGATGTTGAATATTAGAACCTCACCAAGTTAGTCTTCAGAACCTGAGTTCCTGCAGTTAGGCCGACTTCGTGTATTTTGTGTAAACTTGTATTGTAGCCAACTTTTTTGATTTGTAAATTGGATTGGTATATATCTAAAATATTGTATCATATCCAAAGTAAAGAGATATGACAAAAATATGATGCAAATTTAATAAGAGTAGAAGTGTGAAGTAAAAAGGTTATAGTAGTATAAGGAGCAACAAAGATTTATCTATCACAATAAGGTGATCATTACACTCAAAGGAATCTCATTCAGAAAATCAAGTTGTGGATTAGAGATCAGCCATTGGTTCATCCTAATAGGTGGAACAGTTAAATCCTTTCACAAGGTAGACTTGTTGAGTTGTTGTTATGCACAATGCTAAATGATAGGAATACTTGCAAACTACTCTCTTGAAAAGCTGATCTCACAAATCAACTCCAAGGTTTCAAGTGATCTTGTGATCTACTAGAATCCATTCAGTTGAAGATAAATGTGTTTTTCACAAGGAGGTATTTTCTATTTCATTTTGATTTTTGATGAGATGAAGAATCTGCACACTACAATATAAAACATGCAAAAAAGAACTATGTTTTTGTATTTTATGTTTTCTTATGAATGCAATCTAACAATGCAACTAATATGAAGTCTTATTCTAACAAGGGGGTTAGTGTAAGGAAACTTGGCAACAAAGAATATGACCACCGTTTCCACATAACCCATAATAGATCTGAAATAAATACAGAATTAAAATCCACATGCAAGAGAATAGAAAACATACCCACAAAATTGTGACACAAGATATACCCTGGGAAACCCTCATTGAGGGAAAAAACCCAGCCTCCAAAAGCATCCATCATCATGTATTATTCAGCAAAAAATACCATTGCCATACAACCATGGAAGCCTTCATGGCCATAGCCACAACCGAGCAAACTATGTGAACAAGCATGAATCCACACATCCCATGCCATGCTTTCAACCTTCACAAATGCTCCCTTGGCTAACCTGTCAAGCCTTGTCCTGCTCGACTCTTGCCTTTTGTCTTTTCCTTGTCACTCTCTCTCTCTCTTTTTTCTACAACAACTACTCTTGTGGCTGCTTATATAATAGCAAGTCCCACAAAACCACCAAGTGGTATTACATAAACCATGTGCTAAAACCATGTGCTACCTAACCCACTGACCCCACATTTAATATTGGACATTTAATTCTTTTCCCCAATATTAAATAATTACATGAAATATTATCACAATGTTACAATACAACTCATCAAGAATATTCCATGGGAATCTTTACATGTTGCACATCCATCTAGGTACAACATTACATAATAAAAATAAAATAATAAAATAATAATATTATGCAATGTGTGCAACACCCATTATCTCAACAATCTCCCACTTGTTGTATACATTGCATAGGGTCAATCCGTAGCCACATAAAAATGAACAAGGGAACAATCCCTCCCAGCACATCCACCATCATGGATCAAAATACACCAAGTGCTCCATCCTGGTACCCGCAACAAAATCAAAGTATCCAGCATCTCGAACATGAATGATCTCACCTCCTATTATGCCACTCCCACTAGACATACATAGAAGCCATCCAAAGAGAAAGCCACCCAACCTGTTGCATTAGAAGATCATAAAATCCTGTACCAACTGAAATTCCAAGCACAAAAAACCTGATCCAAAGGTAATCACATGTATCCGTAGTTGTCAAAATATCCATAGTTGAAATAGCACTCACAGCAAAGTGCCAAACCCATCCAACTATCCATACCTCAAAGGTATAACAAGTGAATCTCATATCACTGACATATCCAATCTATAACCTGCAATCACAAGCCTCAAGAGCAATACCTGCCACATATATACCAAGAAGCTCCCACTGCAAAAGATAATGTCAAATCTATAACCAATCCACTCAACACATCTCAAAGAAGTGAATCCATGTAGTATCAAGGACATCCACAATACATAAACTAATATCCTGCAAGAAAAAATTCTCATAACAAGTCTCCAATAGTCTCCCAAGTTCACCACAACCAACAAAGGAAAGAGAAAGAAATAACCATGTCATCTCTCACATGACAGACATGAGCACAAACCAGTGATCACAATCTCCAACCAATCTCAAATCCAATGTAGGAAAAACTGAACATCCAAGAAGATAACCAAGACCAAAGAAACCATGCAAATCATAACCTGTATCATGTCCTTCTACACACACCTCTAGATGTAAACTGTGCAAGTATGATCTCCTCCATAAAACCCCAACAAGAAGCCTCAAAAAAACACCCAAACCATACCATATAACTCATCATGGATGTAAGCCTCTCACAAGAAGATCAAACTCAATAAAACCATTCCTAAAACCAAGGAATAACCATTCCTAATCCAAGGAATATGCCCAATATAAAACCATCTCCCAAATTCAACCAGCATAACAACATATGCACATGGAGATAACCAATGCTTAACCATCTCTCAAATGAACCCTCCAGAACTAACTCATGTACCATAGCTCAAGATCCATATCCATGAAAGACAAGCAATAAATATAATGTACTTGAGAAAAAACAATGGGCTATACCTCTCAAGTAGCAAACCACCGAGTAGACCAAGAGTGGGGAATGAGAATGCTCATCAAGATACCCAAGTCTCCAACCAAGACTCATCTAAGAACAATCTCCTCTCAAGTCCATATCAGGTGACTGTCGCTCGGACTTCCTGCTGAAACCATCAACCATCCCAACAAATATTTCTCTAATCCAAGAGAAATCAGCATCACCACTATCTCTAAGTATTCATGAGCACCTGTAACCAATCAATTCATGCCAACTCCAAATGCAACATAGCAATATCATGAAGTATCCAGCTTATGATCAGTGTACTCAATACCAAGAAACTAAACCAAGATCAATGTCAAAGTTCCAACCATGGCCTCAGGAACATAAACATGACAACATGATCTTACCATCTCAACCAAAGAGATAACATGCTCGACATGAACATACTATAACATGTCACAACTCTAAATGCGTATCAAGAGTATACCATGACATAATAATGAAACCATCCTCATACCAAGGATAACATGCCAAATCAAAAAATATAAACCACACCTTTGCCAAGAACCCTGTGAGTCCTCAAGATGCAACCATCTCCACACACCATGAAGAAAACCATCTTCACATACCATGAAGAACCATCTCCACACACCATGAAGATAACCAAGAACCCCATGAGTCCTCAAGATCTAACCATCTTCAAACACCATGAAGATAACAAGTGTACCATGCAAATGTCAAAGACGCTTCTGCAGCAACAGGATCTAAGACAAACCTCCAACATCTTCAAACACTCAATAAATATATCAATGCCAACAAAACTCCCACTCAACCATGGTACCAAGTCACCTATGGCATCATAAAATCCATCCTCTCCAAACCAAGAAGATATAAACCAAACCAGGAACTAATCCTGCACTGTCACCCCATCACTGTCACAAGCTCCCACTAAACCGTGTATCCAAGCTATCCATGACATTATGATGAAAATCCATCCTCTAACCATGAGAATCAACCAAGGCATCAAACCATCAAAGAACTCAAAGTGCACATCATGAGCTCCTCAAAAGAAACCAAATAACCATGATCCTCAACCAAGAAGATATACCACCATAACTGAATCAAAAAAACCAAGCTAATGAACATCAAGGATGTGCCTGTATATCCAATCATGTCATGCCAAAATCCATGACACCATGATCACATCCATGAACCGAGCATCTGGCTCTCAAAGTGTTCAACCTGTCAGCATAAAATAGTCAACCAAAATCCTCCACCATGACTGTACCTGGTAACAACATCTCATCCCTTCTACATGAAGAATAAAATCAGCAAATCATGTGACTTAGGGCATAGACAACCCAAATCCAAGCCACCAATCTGAATATGCATCAATAATGAAAGATCAATGGGCAAAGACAACCCATAACCAAGCTATAAATGCAACTTGTAAGTATAGACCGCTTACAACACTGCACAACTTGTAGATCCAACAAGCCATCATGCATATCCAAACCAAACACTGATAACCATATCATCATGAGACCAAACTTGAGTATACAATGACATCAAAACTTAAATCTCCAATGCCATAAACTCATAATGTTACCATAGTCAAAATATATCTATAAGCTGTTCAGATAAATATATCACTAAATAAATCATGCCAAACCTGCACCAAATCTGAACCAATGTGTAGAGCTCTCCAAGAGCTTTCCGTTGACTACTCGAAGTCCAAAATCCGACTCCGTATGCCCAAGTTATGCCCCAATTGGTGTTCCAAATAAATAACATCTAACTTTAGGGCTCTGAAAACCTGACAAAATCTCAAAATCAAAGAACCAAACTTACACCATCTTATAGTGCTCTGAATTAGCTTTCCAACGCCTATAAGAACTCTGAAATCTGATATTCTGAGAGAAAGTTATGGCCATTTTACTAAGACAGTCTTTTTACCATTTCCAGTACGATTTTTCATTTTTAATTTTTTCAGTGACGAAAATTCCGACGGGATTAAATTTGACGGCCATCATGGGCTGAAACCAAAAAACTCTTTCATTTTCTCTGAACATGGCCAAACTAGGGCATATTATATATCAAAATTTATGGAAATGTCGACCCGGATCCAATGGTGAGGTCTGTTTTTACCTAGGAGGTCATTTCTGCAAGCTACCCCCCAAAACCCTCATTTAAATGAAGACATCCGAAAAACCTTTTTATCCAACAATTTCCCATGCCCAAATCTTTTAACATCCCATCATAACAGCAAATCCAAAAAACCCTCAGATCTGCAATAATTATTCATATATCTTGCCATTTCTTTTATCCTCTCATGCATTCCCATGGATTCAATCTAGGGTTACAATAATAAAACCATAGCTCTGATACCACTTGTAAGGAAACTTGGCAACAAAGAATATGACCACCGTTTCCACATAACCCATAATAGATCTGAAATAAATACAGAATTAAAATCCACATGCAAGAGAATAGAAAACATACCCACAAAATTGTGACACAAGATATACCCTGGGAAACCCTCATTGAGGGAAAAAACCCAGCCTCCAAAAGCATCCATCATCATGTATTATTCAGCAAAAAATACCATTGCCATACAACCATGGAAGCCTTCATGGCCATAGCCACAACCGAGCAAACTATGTGAACAAGCATGAATCCACACATCCCATGCCATGCTTTCAACCTTCACAAATGCTCCCTTGGCTAACCTGTCAAGCCTTGTCCCGCTCGACTCTTGCCTTTTGTCTTTTCCTTGTCACTCTCTCTCTCTCTTTTTTCTACAACAACTACTCTTGTGGCTGCTTATATAATAGCAAGTCCCACAAAACCACCAAGTGGTATTACATAAACCATGTGCTAAAACCATGTGCTACCTAACCCACTGACCCCACATTTAATATTGGACATTTAATTCTTTTCCCCAATATTAAATAATTACATGAAATATTATCACAATGTTACAATACAACTCATCAAGAATATTCCATGGGAATCTTTACATGTTGCACATCCATCTAGGTACAACATTACATAATAAAAATAAAATAATAAAATAACAATATTATGCAATGTGTGCAACACCCATTATCTCAACAGTTAGTAAAGAATATAAAAATAACTTTAAAGAAAATAACATGAAATTGAAATCCTAATGGACATAATCCACGAAAAACAACACATCTACAAGTTAAGCTTTCAAAGAAATCGATGGGTAACCAATGAAAGAAGGAGCAACGCTTCCTCAATTCCACTGATGCAATTTTCGATGAGAAACTTAGTAATCATATGATATTTCACCGTTCATCAAATCACAAGGCCATAGAAAGTGCACTCATGCGAGACAAAAATTTATGTAGGTACAATTTGATGATTTCTTCTTGAGCTAGATACGTCAGAAGAATTTGTAAAACCATAGAAAACACTAGAATTAATGAATCACACAACCAAAAACAAAGCAATCAAATTTTGGCTCAATCACATTCCATGAACATACATCCACAAAAATATGACACATTTAGGCAAGAATTACTACACTCTAAATGCAAGCACCAAAAGCATAATTTTATTGCAAAATAACAGTGGCCCCCATTACATATTACAATGGATTATTTAAAAGAAACTGTCTCCTCAATCTATGTTGGGAGTAAGAGACATCTTAATGCAATAAAAATGCTTTTAAATTAATAAAACAAACTAATTATATACAAACTAACAATCTAACTGGTGCTTAGTAGGACTCTATCCATTTTACATTTATTAATTGGATGAATGAGCCTTTACATGTCAAAAAAAAAATATTTATGAGAGGAGAAAGAATAAGAGGGCCTTCAGTCAAAGTGGAAGTGTCTAGAAGTGCCAAAAATGGAAGCTGATTCTTTATTGGGCATTTGTTAGAGTTAAACTACCATCAGAATGCTTTTCCTATTCATGGAAAGCTCTATTTTAGGAATTGGCAGTTAATTGTCAGTGCACCTCTGGAAAAACACACCTGTGGACCTATGGACCTATGCACCTATGCACCTATAAACCTGTGGACTTGCACACCTCAAAAGGGTCTAAAATCTCAAAATTTTACTAAGTGTCAAAATTGAAATTCTAGCATTTGGGTTTTGTTGCCCTTCATCCCAAAGCTATGTCTAGATGTTTGCCTTTTAATTTCTCTATAATCTCAGTAATCTTTGCCACATCTGGTAAATTTAAAGCCTTGTATTTGTCTTTGACCTTCTATCTATAGTTGTCTACCTCAATTTGAGTCTCAACAAAATCCTTTAGTTTTGTATCCAACTCTAATAAGGCTTCCTCTATCCTAAAAGCCTACCGAATGTCTTCATCATTAGAAGCTTCTTCAGAAATCTTCTTTAATTTTTCCACTACTACCTCTATAGGCATTAACTTCTCTCATTCCTCATCCCCAAAAATCTCTAGACACACATCACTATAATGCCTCTCCACTTCCAAAATTTGCTCTCAAGCTTGGTCCTTGAGCTGGTGAATCTTCGCATGTAATGTTTCGATTACTTTATTGCTATCTAATATCTTCTCAATCCAATCATCAATCAAATCTAACTCTTTCACCATATATAAATCTACCAAAATCCTATATCTCTACCATTTTATGGCTTGCAAAACCTGTAAATCCTTACTCTAGGCTGTACCTCATGCATTATGCTGAAATCCTACTTCAAAATTGTTATCATCTTATTTAAATTCTCTTGTGTAGGGTGTAGTAACTTCAGTTTCCCTTGGATGATCAAGACACCCTTTTCCTCAAAACTTTCCCACCACTGCTAATAGGCTTTCAAAAATTGGTCCAGATGCACACACCTCCCTTCTTTGAGTACATCATTTAGGGTCTCCTTGAGGTGATCGGGGTCTAAGGGACCAACAAATTTGGCTAGATATCCTCTTAGGATTTTATTTTGCCTTTGAAGTGTTCTAAGTTTAACCCCTTCCTAGTCCATGCTTCTAAAAACTTTCTTTATTCCCATCGTCACCATCAATCTGGCCATATCCAATGTGGGCCTCCCAAGCATGACCTCTTTTATCTAATAATCATGTGGGTCCAATATTTTTGCATCTACATTAGGAGGAGGGATGACCACATGAGAAAAAAAATCCTAATCTTGAGTGCTATTGATAAATGCCAACGGTCTCACTTCATGTGATTGGGATGCAAGTTTATTCAAGACCTCAACTAATTCAATGATATCCTCCTCATTTGCATGGAATTCTAGTTTCATTCTTCTCATCATTTCTTTCTTGGGCCACCTTGAAATCTGCTCAACTGAAAGCCTACCTCAAGAGGATGAAAGAGTATGTTCAACTACATCCTTTCCCTTATCACTCCTCCTTGGAGTTCTTTCTCTTTGTGAAGGCTCTTCTTCTATGGCCTCCATTTTCATAGAACTTGTGGTTTTCACCTTAGTGTCTTATTGAGAATATTGAACCATTTTTCCCTCTTTTAACATTTCATTGGTTTCCATTTGTTGTGGTTCCTCCTCTTGTGAAGGATCCTTTTAAACCTGTTCTTCTTTGGAACTTGGGGGCAGAGGAGTAATAGAGCCTTTATCCACCATCATGACTTGTAGTTGGGATGAGGGAGTAAGATTAGGACCCTATGATTATGGTGGAACTTGTGTCCAATCCTCCTATTAGGGTTCACCTATCGGGGTATCCCTAATCTTATCCCCAATCAATTCTATTCCCATGGGCATAAAATAAAAAATTGACTTCTTGAATATGTCATCATCCTCTTTGCTCTACTCATCCACCCATTGTTGGTCTTCTTTGTATAGGAACATCCTCCTCATCACCCTCCTCCTCTTCTTCTTCTTCTTCTCCCTTAGGAATAGGTTCCAAGATAGATGGAAAAGGAACCATCCTTCTAATCACCCTTTGCCTCTTCTTCAAGATCTTGATCTTATTCTATTTCTTAGAGGTGGAAGGGGTATTTCTTAGAGGTGGAAGGGGATGCTATTTTTTCTTGGGAAGGAGGAGAGATTTGTTGAATTTCACTTTCTGCTTGGCTGGGTGCAACTGGGGGAAATTGAGGATCTGGCTAGTCTTGAGATGTCCCAGTGTCTTTTGATCCCTACACATTTGTTTCCTAATACTAAGGAGGTGTCTGTACTTCACCCTCTTTTATTTCAGCCCTTTGAGGAGAACTCCTCTTTCTTTTGCCTTTTCCCTTCCTCTCTAGAGGGTGATAGTATACAACTAGCCTATCTAGTTTGTATATTGTTTCTGGCCTTATTGGTGATTGGCCTGCAAAGGTAGGAATAGTAACCTTCTTTCCTCTATGTTTGTTTGGGTAGGCTTGTGTGTGAAAAACCAATATGTAAAGTATTGGATCAAGTTGGAATGGTTTCCTGATCCAATCTTATGTCATCTTAATGACATGCCTTGCTTGATGATTTATATCATCATTCTCTTCTTTGACAACCTCAACATTTATTATGGGTCTCTCTCCAATTTTTTCCATGCTCAATAGAGGATCCAAGTAGGTCCTTGGAATCTTGTTGTAATATCTCTTCAAGAATGCTTATTTTTAAAGCCTTCTCAGCTAAATACAAAGTCATCCTACAATAGTCCCTGATACGGACATTGTAGTCATTTGTTGCATTCATCCAATGATCTTCTATAGCCTCTTCATGGTGGAATTCCCTACCTGCTAGACTCTCAACTTTCCAAAATATTGTCAAAAGAAGGCTTGGGATAATTGTGCTCATCAAGGGGATATTGTTCCCACTCCCATTTAAATGATGGAATATCTTATTTCCACTTCATTTGATATGGTCCTATGACTAGGGGCCATGTCCCACATGGTCTTCATTGTCTCCTGACCCTGTCATATGCAGATTCAATCTTCCATGCAATCTCCAACAAAACTAATCTATCACTAGGATATCTAGGGAGATTTTTTGGATTGACAGTGGCACTAGCTACCTTGAGATATGTGAATGTTTTTAAGTAGATAAAATAGGCCCCAAGAGCAGTTATCAGTGCAACTACATCATCATATAATCTTTTAGTATAGTCCCCCTCTATGAATTGGATGATAACAAAAATGAATGCATCATTCACAATTTTGTATTCTTTTTTCTTTCCTAAGAGCTTCTTATTCACCAATTGAGGGTAGATGATGTACAACCAAGCATTGGGATCTTGCTGTAATACCCCAAAATTGTCTCATTGCCATGATACAAATTCCGATCTATTCTTATTCTGCTACTCGCTACTTGACTTAATTGTCAGATGCAGAAAACCCTAATCTGCGTTCATCATGCTCATTATTTAATTCCTCAATATTGACTCATATTAGTCACATTGACACCTATTGATTAATATTTAGTTTAATTATTAAGTATTTATACTTTAATTAAATTAAATTATATCCTAACGCTAATGTACTATGGAATTACATTTATTTAATTTAATAAATATGCCTATTTTAATTAATTAAACAAAATTATTTAATTAAATGGAGAAACTTACTTATAGTTAATTAAACAAAGTTATTTAATTAAATGGGAAGTTATTCCTAATTATTTAAATAAAGTTATTTAATTAAATGAGAAAAGTGTCTTTAATTAATTAAATAGAATTATTTAATTAAATGAAAAAGGTAATTATGAGATCATATCTCATTTTATTAAATTAAATATCTCTCCAAAATCTCTCTTCAGTTCAAAAAGGAAATTCCTAGTTCACTGCTGATCAAATTAGAAGTGACCCAGATCATTTGCTTTTACACTGAAGTCTATCTGAATTGACTAACTCTTACACCCAGATCTGAGCCACTTAACTCCCTTTGATTTGGGAATCTTCCTTTATGACTAAACTTCATCTTCAATCCTAACCGTTGATTGAAATCAATCTCAACTGTTGATGGATTCCAGGAAAGTCTATTTAAGAGACCCTTATTTCCTCATTACAGAGGTTCAATATTATTGCTATCGAAACTCTGCTGAACTGTGCACTCATTTACTCATTATTAGCATACATTATCATTTCTTAGATTAAGAATAATTCTAGTATTAATATGCATACATTTAGCTAATCTTGCTTTATATGTTCTTAAATCAAATACACATCTCATACTAGAATAATTGCATTCATCTAGCTTAATTGCATTCATCAAATCCTTCATTCTTAGAGGGTCTGGTTGCCTGCACCTCAAATCTAAGGACATTGAACAAGAAAAATCCCTTTAGATAGGAGGCAACGGGTCACTCTGTTGGGTGTCTTGGGTAAACAATACCATGTTTATCCCAGGATGATTTCACAAGTAATGACTACATTGAAGTGTTTGTGAGGTTTAGAGACCCACAATTCACAGGTACATTTCTGGCGCCCACCATGATGCTAGAGAAAATCAATTTCTCAGGGCTTCTCTACATTTTTTTAATCAAATTTTAAATTCTCTATCCATATGATTCCATACAGATTCGAGAATCTTCGTGCGAGACTGTTTATTTTCGCATGAGGATCCAAAATCTTCATGCAAAGATTCTCTCCGAGTTGCACAAGAAAGTTCCTAAGCACATGAAATTTCACACGACACCTGTTTCTTTGCACGGGCCATAAAACAATTTCATGTGGGCTTCAAACAATTTCGTGTGAGATTTTGTAACAGCAACTTTTATTTTTGAGCATTTTTTGATATTCAGCTTATCAAATTTTGCTAATGTACTTGTCTTGATTTGTTTCTCTGGATTTCTTGCAGCTTAACCATTGTTTGTAGGACGTATTGTCGAAGATTCCTTTTAAAACCCACTTGAAAAAAGACTAATAGTTTTCTTGCAGGATGCTGTCAAAGATATGCATGTCAAAGACGATATTTTAAACCTACAAAACAATGCATGTCTTCTTTTTCTTGCTTTCAAAATTAGATTAATTAGGAGCTTGTGAACTTCCTAGGGTGCAAGACAGAAGAATAGGGGAATATGCTCTTCACTTCTTGGAAGTCATGAGGTCAAGAGTGAATTAGAAACCTAGACGCTTCTGAAAGATGACATTCCAAAGAAGGCAAGCAGCTTGGTGGTTCTCCAACACTTATTCTCTTCTATGATGAGACAATGATTTCCTTTAAGGGAATCAAAATCTTTAAGGAAGAATGAGTTTGGGTTGATTAAGCCAAGTCGGTAATTAACTTGTTTGGCATGTTTGGGCACAAAAATAAGGTAGAGGATTATGCTCTTTCCCCTTGAGGGAAATCATAAACTCAGACCCTTAGATCTAAACCACCAGTCTATGTCAATCCTTTAGAGGGTCTGCCAGAGTGATCCAACCTTTGGGAATGACCCAAGTGAGCACAATCCTTTTGTTGAAGATTCCAACTCACTATAATCAAGATACTTTGTAGAGCAAAAGACTCCAAAGCCGGATTAATTTCTTCCCCTTAATTCTTGATATCGCATATCAAGGGGAAGCTCTATTTGTGTATTGGTTAGCACCGGCCCTTGGCTTGTTAAGCAAGTAGTGTGCACTTTCAGATGCTGGTGTGGGCTACTGGCCTCAACTCTGCTTGTAGAGCCACCAAGGATTAATTCAAACAGAAGCCAAGTAAAAACCTCCTAGTTAGAAGCTACTTGGTTCACCTCCGAAAGGAGGCATAATCTTTTTGCATGGAGGGGGAAGAATCTCTCCTATAGAACTCACCATAGGCATGCTACTAGATGTTTAAAGGTGGTATACGTGCTCATCCCCTACCACAAGGGCACTCGTTCAACGTATACTATTGAGTCTTTTGAATATATCAAAAACACGGGCACCCTCTAGGGGGTGACATGGCTGTGTGAGGTATACACATGCACATAAGATGTGGGATAAAGGTTTTGCCTTCTCTACCAATTTTTCTTTCTAGGGATAAAGCGTGTGTATTATCGAGTCATCAACAAAGTCCAAACCATTTTACAACAAACAAGAGTCAAGACTCCCCTATCCTATCGAGTTGCCTTGTCCTTGATAGGATTGTTTTCAACTACTACTTGCTTCCCATTGTCTTCTTTGAACACTTTTCCTATATTGCAAACTTGAAACTTTGTCCAAATGTCTTGCGAGGTCAATCTCATTGTCTGTCCATTTGAACTTGTCTCAAAAATCTGTCCAATCTATCCAAAAAGTCTAGAAACCTTGTCAAAATCAATTGCTATTGTAAAAGTGGTCTGCCTTCTCGTGTGAAATCATTTCGGTCTCGTGAAAAATCATCTGGTCCTCACGTAACATCATTTTGTTCTCACACAAAATTAAACTTCTATCATGAGTCTTTGCATGATCCTATGAACTTTCTCGTGCAAAATTAAAACACTGTCATTGAACTTCGTGCGAGCCAGAAAACTTCTTTGTGCGGCTTGTAAAACTTCTTCGCACGGCCTGTGAAATTTTCTCGCGTGAGACTTTGTATCAAAATTACCAATTGGGGTCTATTTTAGCTATTTACAGCATGAAAACTATCTTTTTCTACTTCCTTTTATTGCTCTCTATCTGCAAACAGTCCTAAAATAGCGACACTTCGCTTAGTTGAAGACTTGTGTCTTGTACTTTGACTGGTCTCGTCTCTTAAGTTACCTTTTGTCTTTGTTTCTTAATGCTTGTCACACTTTGTGTCACATTGGTCATAATCTCTGGCTATTCTAGCCTTTAAATCAACCCATTTATGCCTTAGTGTACAACATTCTTGCTATTATCTTGTCCTTTTTAAGACTTAGTCTTAGTGTAGTCTTTGTCTAGGTTCTAGCTTCTTGTCCTTGTCTATGACTATCGCAACTAGAAGTGACAGTGTGTTTTATCCCCTTAGACTTAGACGTGGTCATGCCAAAGGTCATAATCACAACAGAGGTTGCTTACCTTTTGTTACACAATCTATATCTAGTTCAGCTAGTGAGGCATCTTCACGATCCCCCTCACCTACCAGGTCACCTCGAACTCAACAAACATTTTCCATAAACTTGCAACAAGTTAGGAATACTTTGTACCAAGAGGATACTGAGACAATAAGAGGTCCTGCATTACCAAACATGATGTCTGATCTTTTTTTCAGAGGACCTTTTGAAACACAACACACTGAAACTAAACACATTCCTATAATGACCAATCGTGGACCTGAACATAGTAGTCATAGTTGACATCAAGAACCACCTAGGAAGGACAAAGAGAAGGAGAAAGACTATGACACTGATGAGGAACAGGAAGAGGTGGAAATACTCCCTGAACACATAGCGAAATGTCAAAGAGACAAAAACTTCCAAAAGGTCATGGAAATCCTACCCAACGAAGAGAAAGAAAAGTACTTTCTCAAACTTTCCCAAGAGGGACCAAAGAAGAAACTGAGACTTCTAAACTCCAAAAACAACTAAAAATTATGCAAGACCAATTGGCTCAGATGATGCATGAGAAAGAGAAACCCACAAATACATACACATTGGACACTCTTTGTCCATTTCCATTTGACAAAAGCATAAACATGCCACCTTTTCCACAAGGTGTAGATCTACCCAAATATGATAAGTACTTTGGTACTACTGATCCCCAAGATCACTTGCAGGAATTTGGTGCTTTTTCTATGGAGTTTATACACAATCAAACCTACCTCATGTGTTTATTCCCTAGAAGCATAGGTGGTCAGGCTTTGGAGTGGTTCTCACATTTACCTCCTAGTATCAAGACGTTTGACAAAATTGCCAATCTCTTTGTTCAACAATATTCTCATAACATACAACACCCTGTCAATATTCGAGATCTATGCAACCTTAAACAAAATATTGGTGAACCTTTCCTTACTTTCCTCCAAAGGTGGAGACAACTATACACTAAGTATTCCCATAAAATCCTAGAAACAGAGAAGCTTGACATTTTCACTGATAACCTCTTACCTGATTTTGGGTATAGAGTCCAACTACAAGGTCTATGTACCTTTGAAGACATGATTACATAGGTTATCTGTATTGAAGAATTTATGGTCAAGAAAGGTGAACTCACTCTTTAGAGAGAAATAAAACAAGGTTCCACTTCCAACAGGGATAAAACCAAACATGTCAACAAGAACCCATAAATTGTACATGATGGAGTTGTTGACAATGTCATAGCCAAACCTGCTAAAGTTGCATTTAATCTCATAGGTGGCCTCAAAGAGGCCAAAAAAGCTGAAAAACCTCCTCCTGACAATAAGATGTCTGGGAACAAACTAAGAAATTCATGGACAACACGCCCCAAGTGAGAGTATATGCCTTTGGGAGAACCTTTGGATGTGGTTTACAAAACATTGCTACAACACAAGCTTATTTCACCAATGGATAACCCTCATCCCTATGATCCACAACCACATCCACCATGGTGGAATAAGACCTCATTCTGTGATTAGTATCACCAAAACAAGGGACACAAAACTATTAACTGTATAAACTTGTGCCACAAAGTCCAAGACATGATTGATGCTGGTGATCTTGTGGTAGATGGACATAATAAAAACTCGGATCACAAGGCATTCAAAGAACCTTTCCCAGCTTATGAAAAAGGAGAGACTTCAAAACCACAACCCTACAACAAGGTCAACTATACATCTTCAAATGATGACAATGTCATTCATATGGTTGAACCTGTGGATTCTGAATATTGCAACGTTATTACCATTAAGGGGAAACAAGATAATGAAAAACCCAAGATGCCATTTGTCTTGAGGGGCCCTACTTCCAATGTAATGGATAATACACCCTCGCAACATTGTACTAATGTTGTTACTCACTCTTGCGCCAAGTTGGTACTCAAAGGCCCTACGCCTCCTACTTCAGATCCTGAACAACACAAAGACAAAGCCCTTGTTGGTCCATCCGGTAAAGGTGCAAAACCCACAACAAACTCAACAACAACCAGTTATAGTGTTCTCAATCAACTAAAATGAACTAATGCTCAGATTTCCATTTTGGAACTACTTAAAATCTTTCCTGCTCACAAGTAGATTCTAGACAAAGCCCTCGCTGAGGCAAATGTTCCTCAAGATCTTGATATTGAGAAATTCCAATCCATGGAAGGTCACCTGACCTCACCTTATCTTATGACCTTCTCCGAGGAAAATGAAAACTTTCTGAATCACCCACACAATCAACCTCTACACATTGAGGTTATGATCCACCAGACACGTGTTCATCGAGTACTCATTGACAACAATGTTGGCCTAAATATTGTCTTGGCTGCTCTTCTTAGACAATTGAATTATTCTAAGGACTCTATCAATCCTCGACAAAAGATCACTATCAAAGCATATGACAAAGTGGAACAAAAGTCTCTAGGCCTTGTGGTTTTACCCATTCCTGTCAGTCCTATAGAGAGGGATGTCACCTGTCAGGTGCTTAACATTCCCTTGGCTTACAACATTATGTTAGGACGGCCATGGATACATGAGATGCGTGCTGTGCCATCCACATACCACCAATGCATCAAATTCCCATTTCATTGCTCCAAAGTTACTATTCCTACCACTACTAGCTACACCTACAATATGCTCAAAGCTACTAAAACTTTTGTCCTTGCTAACTATGAGTCCACTAATTATCACAATAATAAGTTGAAACAAATTGAGCAATCATTGAAATTGAAAGAAATTGGCATGGGAGAGTATCACATTGAACCAGTGTTGTCATTGACATCTCTCCCAGAGTCTCCTCGGCATTATGGGAGACCCTTAGAGGCAAAGAAGCCATTTGTGCTAACACCTTAGACCAAGTATAATGGTGCTTTTGTCAAGGCTACAGTTCCCTTGAAAGATGAAAGCAAAAATAGAGCCATCGTTGCATGGCTTTACAAAGAAGAGGCTCTAGTGGACCTAATAGAAGAAGCTTGAGAAATTACTCCTAAGAAATATGGGCCTGGTCTTAGGCTTATGAAGCATTTTGGCTACAAGGGAACTAGTCCTATTGGGTGCAATAACAATGGCCTAATTGATCCTATCAAAGAAAAAGCTCAAAGCAACAGTGATACAATTAGCCTAGGGTTTAAGAAGGTCCCTTTCCATTTGGGATCAAATAAATTCATCCCCAAACCTAAGAGTTCATCTAAAAATGAGTCACAAGCTGAGTTAGATACTCAAGAGGAAGAAACTGATAATGAGGATTCCTATCCTCATCCTATCCCTTATGATCTTGCTAAATTCTTTACTGAACCAGATGACTTTGTACCACGTGTTAGCACTGTGGATGATACTAGTGATTCTTCTAAGGACAATACTGAGCAACTCAAATATCATTCAGAAAAGGGAGAATCTAGTCAGTCATGCCATATTGAGTATTTGTGTAAGAACCCAGAAGCTAAAGGAGAGTATGTCCCAATCATTGTTGGGAAGTTCTATAGTCTCTCACCATGTAGCACTAATTCTCATGAATATGATTTTGAGTCTCTTTCAGAAGCTACTACTGATAAAGACATTGACCAAGTGCATGTCTATGAAAACCAAATTGAAGTGGGTGAAATGTCTAGGGTTAGGTCACATGGGTCTGATCCAACTAGTGTCCTAGAGTCATCACTTACTGACGTTCATATTTTGAGGCATTTGAACACACCTGTGGACGACGTTGTTGTAGGTCTCGAATTGCTGGCCCACACACTTAATGACTATACTGTGAATGTAATTGAACCAGACACTACTCTCTCACTCACACATCCCGAGCTTATAGACTAGAACCCCAATGCATCTAATGAAGTCCCCACGTTCTAGAATGACTATGCTCTCACCTGTTACCTAAACACTATTGAACCTGTAGCCGATATCAAATATCTCAGTCACACAATTAAAAAGAAAAAATGCAAGAGGTCCGATGGTGAAAACCACATTATATCGAAGGGTGAAAACCTCTCTGAGGCACCTACAGATGAGATATTTGATGTCCTTCCCAGTCACTTTCAGAAGAGATCATTAGTGTTAATAGAGCCGACATAGCCAATTAACTTGGGCATAGAAGAACATCATCATATGATACATCTGGTGCAGCCACTATCACTTAAAGAAAAGGAACAATTCATTGCCTTTTTCAAAAAAAAGAAAATAATTTTTTCTTGGACATATTCTGACATGCCAGGATTGAATCCTGATCTTATCATGCATCACTTGTCCATAGCACCAGACATCAAACCAGTTAAATAGAAGCTTCAAAAAATGCACCCTCATGTTGCATTGCTCGTCAAAGTAGAATTGGAGAAACTCCTAAAGGCTAGTTTCATCCATGCAATAGATTATGCTAAATGGACATCCAATATTGTTCCTATTTCCAAGCATGATAAATCTATCAGGGTTTGTACAGACTTCTGTGATCTTAACTTGGCATGTCCTAAAGATGACTTTCCACTCCCTAATATCGATATGATCATGGACATGATGGTTGGCTATGAGATGTATTCACTTATGGATGGTTTTTTTGGATACAATCAGATAAAAATTGCGCTAGAAGATCAGGAGAAAACAACTTTCACATGTGCATGGGGAACCTTTTGTTAGAATGTGATGCCATTTGGTTTAAAGAATGCTGGTGCTACATATCAGTGGGTTGTTACTATACTTTTCCATGACATGATGCATAGAACCATGGATGACTACGTCAATGATACCTTGGTCAAAAGCATTAAATGTAATACTCATTTGCAAGATTTTGGACCCATCCTAGATCGTATGGAAAAATTTAGTCTTCAGCTCAATCTTAAGAAATGCGCGTTTGGTGTCACATCAGGGAAGTTTTTAGGATACATTGTTTTTGCAAAAGGAATTAAAGTAGATTTGGAGAAAGTACAAGTGATAATGGACATGCCACTATCTCAGAACATCAGTCAAATGAGAGGACTATAGGGAAGGCTTCAATCAATTCGCAAGTTTATTTCACAATTGGCGGATAAATCACAACCCTTCACAAAGACCTTACATAAGGGTGTGAAATTCAATTGGAACTAGGATTGTGAGAAAATCTTAACACAGATCAAACAATATCTTGTCAATCCTCCAATTCTTATGCCTCCTATTCATGGGAAACCTTTGCTTTTGTACATTTCAGCCACTGGAACATCTTTGGGAATCTTGTTGGCTCAAGAAGATAAAGACAACAAAGAAAGAGCTATTTACTACTTGAGCTGAACACTAGTTTCCTATGAGAAGAACTATAGCATTATTGAGAAAGCTTGCTTGGAAGTTGTCTTTGCTTTCCAGAAGTTGAGACACTACATGCTTGCCCAGACTACACGTCTTGTGGCTAAAATAGATCCACTAAAGTACTTGCTTAGTAAGGCAGCTCTCACAGGAAGATTGGCTAAATGGATCATGATACTCAATGAGTTTGACATCCAATATGTTGAATGCAAAGCTATAAAGGGATAGGCAATTGTAGACCAGCTGGCCAAGGCACCCATATAGAGTCTTCTACCAATGAACATTGATTTCCTAGATGAGTCAATTTTGACACTCATGCACCATACATGGGTTATGTTCTTTGATGGGTCCTTCACGTAATAAGGATCAGGTGTTGGATTACTCTTTATTACACCATAGAGATACTCATTGCCCAAAGTGTACAAGATCCTATTTCCTTGTACAAATAACATTGCTGAATATAAGGCTTTGATCAATGGCATGGAAATTGTAGCTAAATAGAGAGTGGATTAGTTAGACATCTTTGGTGACTCTCAGCTTGTTATCAACTAGGTTAATGACATGTACCAAACAAAGGATGAGAAATTAATTCCTTACAAGTGCATGGTTGATGACTTAAAGAAGTATTTTGCAAAAATCACCTTCCAGCAAGTTCCACGAGCAAATAATAAAGTAGCTAATGCCATGGCCACTTTGGCCTCCCTACTACAAATGCCAAAAAATGATCTTTGACATGAGTTCTTGGTGGAAGCATTACACTACCCAGCCTATGACACCTCTGATTCTAAGATGATCTATTCTATTATAGGACAAGAATCATCTCGCTACCATCACATCTATTCCTACCTTCATAATCAAACCATTCCAGAAGGTCTGACCCAGAATGAGAAATGTTACGTAATCCATAATGCTTCACATTATGTCATTATTGCTAATGATCTGTATAGGAGAGGTCTCGACGGAACACTCCTTAGGTGTTTAGAACCTGACGAGTCCAAACGCGCACTAATTGACACTCACGAAGGCATTTAAGAATCTCATTCCAATGGCCTAACACAAGCTCGCAAACTCCTTCGTGCTAGTTACTATTGGCCTAAAATGGAGTAAGAAGCTATCAAGTATGCTAGGTCTTACAAGCAGTGTCAACTACACGGGAATCTCATTCACGCTCTAGCTAGGGTGTTGATTCCCTCTACTACAACATGGCCATTTCAATAATGGGCCTTCGACTTGGTGGGATAGATTCAACCAACCTCCTCTAATGGACATAAGTTCATTATCACGACTACAGATTATTTCATGAAGTGGGTAGAGGCAGTACCTCTCACAGTTGCTAATGGCAAAACTATAGCACTTTTCATCACAAACTACATCATCTGCAGATATGGTGTACCATCCTCAATCATTATTGACAATGGAGGAAAATTCAAGAATAAAGACCTCAAGGATTTTTGCAAGAAATTCAAGATCACACAACATTGGTCTTCCATTTATTACCCCCAGGGTAATGGCCAAGCTAAGGCATCGAATAAGGCGATCTTCAAAATTCTTCATTGCACAGTCAACAAATCAGGGAGAGACTAGCATCTCCAGATCAATCCAGCTCCGTGGGAATATAAGACAAGCATTAGAACTCCAACGGGCATGACTCCCTTTGCATTGTTGTATGCGGTAGATGTTATGCTTCCAATAGAGGTCGAGATTCCTACCTTGAGAATCTCTATGAAAGGCCTTATCACTAATGATGACTACAGGATAGCTTGACTTCAAGAGCTTGTGTTACTTTGTGAACGATGACAAGTGGCATGTGATCATCTGCGAGCATATCAACAAAGAATGACCAAAAGCTAAAATCGGAGGGTTAGGCCATGTGACTTCCAACTAGGTAATCTCATCTTGAGAGAGAACCCAAAGAATCAACAACAACGAGTACAAAAAAGAAAGTTTGAACCAAACTAGCTCGGTCCATACATCATTACTGCAGTATATGGATCTAGTGCCTATCAACTTTCTACAATTGAAGGAGAAGTGCTTAAAGAGCCTGTCAACACTCTACACCTGAAGTGCTTTTATAGTTGATTTAATCTCAGCAAGCTCTCTGTACATATCTATATGTCCTAAAAAAATCCTAAAAATTGGAAAAAGTCCTGAAAAAATTGTTACTTTGGTAAAAACCTAGCAATAGGCACCTTGGTAACACCAAAAAAAGAAGTAAAAAATAAAAAATAAAAAAAAATAAAAAAAGAGAAAAATACAAAAAAATTGAAAAACAAAAAAAGTGCCATTGGTGAAAACCTAGAAATAGGCATCATGGTAGCAAAAAAAAAGAGAATCTTGCCAAGAAGGTGAAAACCTAGCAAACAGGTGCCTCTTGTTCCCAATGCTCTATCTTGCAGTGCATCTTCTGGCTATTCTACACAATCGCTTTCATGCTTTCACTTTCTTGCTTTTCCTACTTTCTGCTCATGTATCCATAGATTGAGTCTTCTCACAGCTCAGGGGCATTCCCCCTTAGTGTCATTATTTCCAAGATTCTCCTCATAGGATCTCCTTCGCGACAGTCACCAGTGGTCCTCACTGCGTCTACCTACTATTGCTAGTGTCACTCTTTTCGAGATTCTCCTCATAGGCTCTCCTTTGTGACAGTCACCATTGGTCCTCACTGCATCTTCCTACTGTTGCTAGTGTCACTATTTTTGAGATTCTTCATATAGAATCTCCTTCACGACAGTCACCAGTGGTCCTCACTATGTCTGCCTACTATTGCTAGTGTCACTCTTTTCAAGATTCACCTCATAGAATCTCTTTCGCAATGATCACCAGTTGTTTTAGCTATGTTTGCCTATTGTTGATAAGGTCATGTCTCCAGATTCCTTTATGGAAAATATTTCTTGCATTGGTCACCAGTCATTTTGGTTGTGTTTGTCTACTGTTGCTCAGTCCTTCTTAAGTTCTTCATCATGAAGATTCCTCTTTAACCTCAGTCACTAGTCGTTTTAACTACGTCTACCTACTGTTGTCACCCTACTGAAGAGATTTCTTTCAAACATGTTCTGAACACTAACACTTGACATCAATCCCAGAACATTGAACTCAAAAATGATATAATTGTTTAGATATGCTGAGCATTTTCTTTATTTACTTTTCTTGCTTTATCATATCTCCTTGAGCAACTTGATGATGTCATCTTTGACTAGAGAAGCAATGACTAGGGGCATGATCTTTTTCTTTGCTTTCTATTTGTGGTTTAGTTCCAATAAGTTGATCTATTCCTATAAAAGTGGTGTCCACTATAAGAGCCTCCATCTTGTATTGGATGGCCATGTGTACCTCAACTCCTTTTATATGAATACACCAATAACGTAGGTTCTTCTCCTTGTTTTTTGGAGTGAACTCTTCATGCTACAGTAAATACTGATACTTGTCCTGCTAAGTGAACGTATGGGTCACTGCAAGTATATCTAGCACACTTCTATCTTACGTTATGAACGCAAGGGTCATTGCAGATAGAATGAATACTGAATACTTAGCATAAGAGGGATCTCCCATGTGTTTGGTGTGCCTATCATGCAAGCAAGATTTAGGTCATCCTAGCGTTTATGCTCTGATGCTTATGTTAACTTGCTATATTAAAAGACAAATGTTCTGGTCATTCTGGTTTCTTGTGCCTCAAATGCTTACATTTAATCTCGAAAAAATAATAACGTATGTTATATTCATATTTCCATGATTGCAATGTTAGTGGGAATTGTATGACCTATGAGTTTTGTTCTATATCTAGTGATGATTAAATATTGAGGCTTGGTAACTAGACCTAGGGTTTCATTTCACCTAGTCTTACATTACATTCTTCATTGGCATAAGCGTATAATTCAATGATCATTTTATTCCTACCCTTTCTGATGAAGGATTGGGGGCATCTCCACATGTCAGATTTTTTCATGGCTGCACAAGTGTTTGGTTCGTTGGTTTGCACTCCTCAATGGAATACCTACAATTTTCAAGCAACAAACATGCAACACTACATGAGATGTCAGTCCATACATATGCATTCTATCCAAGTACAACATACATCTCATGTGCATCAAAGTAAAGCAAAAATAGACAATGACATGTACACAAGGATACTCGGCTCAAGGTCTCCTATATATATATCAAAAGAATGGGTCAGTATAAAAATGGGTGCTACTCGAGCACGATCGATCAAAAATGATACATGTGGTGCTGGCACACCAGTTGATACATAGCCAAAGATCAAAATCATAGTCAGGCATAGAGTGTCTAACTCTATCTTGTACCCTTGCCTCTAGGAGGAGTAGGAGCAGCAGGTGGTGAAGGCGACAGTGGCATCTCTAGTCTGATAGGAGGTTGTGCGCCTCTAGACTGTCAGGCATATTGAGAAAACTGTTGAACTTGAAGTGTCTCATCAAGTACTACACTCGTATATGCCGCATAATAGTATACTGCCTAAGCTGACTGGAAGTGGACCTCATCCTGTGCCAACTCTAATCTCCACTTCATATTCTCGGTGCACTCTCTCCATCGATCTATATCCCCACTGTCTCTCCACTAGCTACACATCTCAGACTACCACTAAAATCTGTAACTCTCCCAACTATTGGGAGGCCACAAGAATCCGCTCTCAGTACCACCATATTATGTCCTATACCCTAGCTACAATTTGATCTGGCATGTCCTCATCAAGCATCTCAGGTGCCTGCTACTGTGGTGGAGCCTATTGCTATGGTGGTGCCTATGACTGTGGTTGCACCTTCTGTTGAGTGGCTTGCTCCTCATTCCACTATCTCTGCCATCGACTGTGTCTTGTCCCACTACCCCTGACACCTGGGTTTGATCCCATCTAATGTGGGGGAATCTACATCTACTGAACTCGGTGCTAGACCTATGACTGCTATTGTGGCTGACCTGCCGGCTATGGCGGTGCTTGTTGCTGTTGGGGCACCTGCCTCTATCCCTGCCCTACCATCCCCAGTGGATCTGTAAAATGTGGGAATGGATGGCTAATAAAAAATGCCTAATATACAGGTGTCATCCTAACATCTACTACCTCTGGCAGGTAGTCCCACTAAACTATAGCTAGGCTACGAATATCTATCATAGATCGCCCTCGATCCATTCGTGCTAGCTATCCCCGATCAACATCCTTCTGCACCCTGACATAGGCACATAAATTAGTGGAAATGTCCTGTGGTCAGCCATACTATTTCCACACTCACAAGATCAAAAATCTCTCAATAACAAATGTCTTCCTGCCTGCCAGAGGTCAAGAATTGAACATCCATGGTAACTCTCTCAGGGCATCATCCCAGTCCTCTATCTCTCACCACGATCACAATACAACAAACACTAGGTCATCAAGATGTATCCTCCACTACTCTATCTTACCCAAGTGGACCTGGGTAATGTGCCGTCGATATCTACATATATAGGGCTCCATGGGCTCTTAGGAATCCTCAAAAATTGGCCTACATACGAGAAGATGCTCCTAGGCCTAGATCTACAATACATATACTCCCGCTACCATGGTCTTCTTCTCGTGGAAGACAACCTCGTGCATCTCATGGAAAATGTGAGCCAACATGCACTGACCCCACCCAAAGATCTTAGGTGCCTCCAACATCCTGTGAAGCATGGAACCCCACCCACACTCCAAACCATGCTATCCTTTGTCAGGACATAAGAAACAACTCATAAATATAGCCAACACTAATGCTAGCCTGTGCATCGGTCTGTAAGTGTGCATTAGCTCATCCCAACTGATAGCCTACCCCTCAGTAGCTCTCTCCCAAACACAATCGACAATGCCTCTATCCATGCTCAGGGCACTGTATCATAGATGACCTGGGCATCGTGAAAGGGGACCCTTAGAATCCTCCATATATTCTCTAGAGTGATAGTCATCTTGCCCATCGACAAATTAAATGTGTTTGTCTCTGAATGGAAACGCTCTACCAAAGTAGTCAATAAGTCATGATTCACCATCTTGGTTGGAATCCGGCACAAAGAAGACAAACCCAATCGGGCAATGTGTGCCCAATCAGCATCATTGAGACTCCGCAGTAGCTCCCCATATGGTGGGTAATGAGACCTGAATGCGATGTCACCAAAAACCTCTTGCACACACAAAAAAAAAAATGACAAATGAAACAATCAGTATCAAGTCGAAATAGTACATCAAAACAAATTACAATGCAATTTTTGAGCACGAAAATAAAACTTTTTAACACGACTATCACAGGATTTCATGCGAAGTTCGTGAAATCTCATGTGAAGTTCTCACAATTTTGCACAAAATCATTCTTTCTTTGCACAAGAAAAGATCTATTTGCGCGAAAGAAGATCTGTTCGCATGAACAAATAGATTCTCGTGCAAGAAATGAATCACCTCGCGTGAAGAATCTCGTTCTTCATGCAAAACCTAACGCTTCCCACATGAAGATCCTCCTGCCACACGCAAAGAAATAATGCACCCTATTTCTTCACATGAAGAAAGAAGATCTTTGTGCGAAAAGAGATAGGTCTTGCATGAAGACCAATTAGACAATCCTAAAACATGTTGAAATGTGCAATAAATGACATCAAAATTTCTGAAAGAAAAAGTACGAAGGAAGGGAATCGATGACTAACCGATGGTTCATAGTCTACTGGTCGGTTGTGACGTCTGGAGTGCTCAAATTGATGATGTCTCACACTAATTGCCATGTCTCTATCAGAGCTCATATCGATACAAGACAAAAAGCACAAATGAATTGAAAATGACCCCTTGGGCCCTTATATAGTAGTTGACCAAATTTTTCAAAGTGCTCGAATTTGCATGAAAATTGCCCCCTAGCTAATTGGACCATTTTGAATCCATTTTTAGGATCGAATTCAAAATCTAACACACTTAAGAGTCTCAAAAATGCATTTAAAAATTTTGGGGACCGATGCAATCGAACGCTTGTGCAGCCGCAATCTTTCTGAAACTTTGTGATTCTTGGAATCTTTTCAACTCAAAATTCTTCAAACTTTCAAATTTAATTCTCAAAAAAGTCAACTCAAGTCCACCTTGGCTAAATTTGATCGAATTTTGGTCAAACTCGATCTTTGCAACCTTACAATCATTACATAACCACTCTAAATTTTCTTTAGATTATTATGATCTCTTCTCTTTTCTTCAGATTGTTATGATCTCTTCTACATTCTACTACATCTCAAATTTCTTTTGTATCTATTGCTATATTGCTTCACATCTATTTTTGGTGTGTCATCTTTCAATTTTTCTCTCAAGGGGGCAGGATGATTACATCATTGAATACTTATTGCTCGGGGCATCTTGTTCCCATCTTATGTCCTTGTCACTTGGGGCATCTCATCACTCAGGGCATCTTGTTCCCTTCTATCTGGCATCTTTGCTATCTATCTTATCTTTTCATCAATTGATCAACCTTTAAAAAACTCTTCTCAGAGTTTGATGGATAGGTATTGGGATAATCTAAACCATAACTCCTGAGGATCAAGCCTTATTCTGGGGATGATTCTATGACTCATTATTGGATCTTGTTATCTTTTATCAAACTCAGGCATCTAGGTGTTCTATCTAGATCTTTGAAGGTTAAGCTCCATTCTGGAGATAATCTTCTAAAAGCTTTCAATCTCAGGTATCTAGGTGTTTTATCTAGATCCTTGAAGGTTAAGCTCCATTCTGGAGATAATCTTCTAAATGCTTTCAATCTCAAGTATCTAGGTTTTCTATCTAGATCCCTGAAGGTTAAGCTCCGTTCTGGAGATAGTCTTCTAAATGCTTTCAATCTCAGGTATCTAGGTGTTCTATCTAGATCCTTGAAGGTTATGCTCCATTCTGGAGATAGTCTTCTAAATACTATCACTCTCAGGTATCTAGATGTGCTATCTGGATCCTTAAAGGTTAAACTTCATTTTGAAGAAACCTTTTAAATGCTTATCAATTTTAGGTATCTAGACGTTTTGTCTGGATCCTTAAAGATTATGCTTCATTTTGGAGATAGTATTTTAAATGCTTATCAATCTTAGGTATCTAGGCGCTCTGCTTGTATCCCTTAGGATTAAGCTCTGTTCTAGAGATAGTCCTTAAAAGCTTATCAATTGGTCTTCGTATCATCAATTTTGGAACCAATCTCATTTCTTGATCCTCGGATCATGCTTTCTAATTTTCTTTTAATTTAACGTGCTGCTTGCACATTCTTTCAAAGAGGGGCAAAATGTAATACCCCAAAATTGGCTGATTGCTATGATACCAATTTTGGTCTATTCTTATTCTACTACTCGCTACTTGACTTAATTGTCAGATGCAGAAAACCCTAATTTGCGTTCATCATGCTCATTATTTAATTCCTCAGTATTGACTCATATTAGTCACATTGAAACCTATTGATCTATATTTAATTTAATTATTAACTATTTATACTTTAATTAAATTAAATTATATCCAAAGGCTAATGTAATATTGAATTAAATTTATTTAATTTAATAAATATGCCTATTTTAATTAATTAAAAGAAATTATTTAATTAAATGGAGAAACTTACTTCTAATTAATTAAACAAAGTTATTTAATTAAATGGGAAGTTATTCCTAATTAATTAAATAAAGTTATTTAATTAAATGAGAAAAGTGTCTTTAATTAATTAGATAGAATTATTTAATTAAATGAAAAAGGTAATAATGAGAGCATATCTCATTTTATTAAATTAAATATCTCGCCAAAATCTCTCTTCAGTTCAAAAAGGAAATTCCCAATTCATTGCTGATCAAATTAGAAGTGACCCAGATTACTTGCTTTTTCACTGAAGTCTATCTGAGTTGACTGACTCTTACACTCAGATCTGACCTAGTCAACTCCCTTTGATTTGGGAATCTTCCTTTATGACTAAACTTCATCTTCAATCCTAACCATTGATTGAAATCAATCTCAACCATTGATGGATTCCAAGAAAGTCTATTTAAGAGACCCTCATTTCCTCATTACAGAGGTTGAATATTATTGCTATCAAAACTCTGCTGAACTGTGCACTCATTTACTCATTATTAGCATACATTCTCATTTCTTAGATTAAGAATCATTCTAGTATTAATATGCATACATTTAGCTATTCTTGCTTTATATGTTCTTAGATCAAATACACATCTCATACTAGAATAATTGCATTCATCTAGCTTAATTGCATTCATCAAATCTTTCATTCTTAGAGGGTCTAGTTGCCTGCACCTCAAATTTGAGGACATTGAACAGGAAAAATCCCTTTAGATAGGAGGCAATGGGTCACTCTTTCGGGTGTCTTGGGTAAACAATACCATGTTTATCCTAGGATGATTCCACAGGTAATGACTACGTTGAAGTGTTTGTGAGGTTTAGAGGCCCACAATTCATAGGTACACCTGCATGCTACCCTTCTTATACAACCTGGGATAGTTTGTCACCCTAGTAGCTAACAAATATACCAAATATGAAGTCATGTATAACTTCTTGTCCTTGACTACCTCCAATTGTTTGCACAAGTTCTCGCTCAATGTGGTGGCCCAATCAAGTGGCATCCTTGTTGTCTTGATTGTCTCAATGAAATTTACCATAAAAACATTCAAGTGTTGAGCTGCTGGCAAACCCATTACTCTACTTAGAAGAATGATAGAGTATCCAATATCTTCCTTCATATAACCCCTTGCCATATCCATATTCCCTATTATCTTCCCTAAAGGATTCTTCTCAATGAGGTAAGAGGATTGAATGATATTTGTAGCCTCTTTTAGGTGTTCCTATACCACCTTTCTGTTGCCTCATAGGTGAGTTTGATGAATTGATCCACCCTAGGGAGATGAATGACTATTTCAATGTTGTCAATTTAGAGGTCAAGAAAAAATTCTCCAGTTACACTCTTTGCCATGCTTTCTTTAGGAAAAAGGTGTTGGGAAACTGTCATTATGAGCTTAGATGACTATATTGATGTTGAGTGTGAAGCTGCATTCACCAACCTTGATCGGATTAAAGCTAAAACCATAGCTGATCTCTCTTTGGGCTTGTTGCAAATCCTAAGGAACTCTCCCAAATTAGTGTGTCCCAAATCCATATCCTTAATTTTTGAATAATCATCCTGGAACCTTGACTTTGACGACACACCTTGGAACTTGATTTCAATGGATTTTTGTGCCATTTTGTTGCCAGATGAAGATGCCATTGTATCTACATGATAAATAGATGATGTCCATTAGTTTAGAATTAATAATAACAAGTCTATGATAACTCTTAATCTAAAAATTAAATGTATGAAAACATCCTACCACCCTCCTATTTCTCAAAAGAAAAAAATAAAAAAATAAGGTGCACATCTGTGCACCAAATCAGGTGTGAACCTTTTTTTTTGACCTTTTTCAATGTATAGGGGTGCATACTTGTGCACAAATTAGGTGCGTAGGTGCATGTCCCTTTATTTCTCTTTATAAAAATGTGCATGGGGGGTGCACAGTAGTGCACCAAGCTAGGTGCGTGACTGTGTGCCTTTTTGGTTTTATGCTTGTTCTTTGAATTTGGGGTGTGGGGTGCATACCTGTGCACCAAGTTGGGTGTACAAGTGTGCACTCATTGTTTGTGTTTGAGGGCTTTGCATATGGGGGGTGTGAGGTAGCACACCAGATTGGGTATGCTATTGTGCACCCCTATTATTTTGCATTTGTGTTTTTTTTTAGGGGTGTGCAATTGCACACCAAGTCCCTTTATGTTTAGTGTTTTTAGATTTATAGAGCAGGGTTGGAGTAATAGGCGAAAGGTGCACCTAAGGAGATGCAGAAGTGTGAAGTTGGAAAGAAGTCATTAGAGCTATGGCATGGTTGAAGTGTGAAGTTTTGAGATCGGTGAGTGCAAGGGAAAATAATAAAATAAAATGATGAGTTTGGAGGGGGGTGCAAGGTTTATATAATCCCCAATCACCTTCGGTGGTGCATCAGTGTGCACTTGTGCAGCAAGGAAGTTGCACAAGTGCAAAATTTTATTTTATTTTATTTATTATTATTATTATTGACTTTTGACTTTTTCAAATTTCTAAGTTTTCAAAATTTCTTGACCAGGACCCGGGACACAAACTTAGGGGTAGGTAGGGCCTCAAAATTGGCCCAAATCCAAAAATAATGAATTAGGGGGTCCCATTTCAATTAGGAAATGGACCATGCATTGTGGAACCACAACAAGAATTAATAGTCTTTTGTAAATCTCTTTGCCAAGGGCATTCTTCATTCTATGTTTGTAAATCCTTTTGCAAGGTGGACCTTGTAGTCCTTATTGCTCCTAATAGGGAAGATCATCAGAAGTTATCATTGTAAGCCTTAATAGGCCAACTTTATACTGTAGTACTAAAGCTTGTGGGTATCATCCCCACCCTAGTTTTAATTTCTATTTGGAAGGTTTTTGGGTCACCATATTGTGTGTCAAAGTGTTATGAATATTTTAATGCTCTCAATTTCTTATGCATGAAATCAGATCAGAATACACTTGAAGGATTAATTGGTAAATAAAATAAAATTTTATTGGTTACTGATTCCCCTCTCCCCTCTCAATAAATTAGCCTATCATATATATTTCCAACAAGAATTATGGAGAGGGAGCCAAAAGGTCTTAAAAGGAAATTGCATCCATTTTAAGATAGTACAATAAATACAATTTAATTATGAATAAATTCTTTCCTACACATTATCCTATAATGAGTCTTCAATAAATTGACTATAACTCATCCAAATACTCATACTAACATGAGAAAGCATAGATGTAGCATCTAAACACATCCAAAAACACTAATCTAAGTCCCTACAACTTAACTCTTAATACCCAAACCTCATTGATCAAATCTACTTCATTGATAGAACATATGATGAGAAACCATCAACCCAGCTAACTCCTTAAAACATCATCTGAGTATTCTCCTAACATTGACATTATTTATTCTTTTGAATCCTCTCCCCCATAGGTGTTACTCACATTCATTCATATACCATCCATAAATGTTTTTTTCATGTATTACCCTCTCCCTTTGACACTAATGACAAAGGTTCCATTTATTACATAAGAGCTCTTGAATAACTCTACCCAAAACAACTATTGATCCCTCATAGGACTAGCATCAAGGATCATTAAATTCCTAATATAAATAGTCAAATTATAGTACATAGGAGGTGGTTAAACCCTCGTCACAAATCTAGACAGGATTGCTAAACATTTTTTCAACATTACCCGAGGGTTTGAGGATTCAAACTTGTGACTAATCTCTAATTATATTGGACTGATGCAACAGTTGAATCAATTAATTTGAAATAGGTTGGTGCATTAACCCAAGCATACCTCTAAGGTAATCAAAATAATCCTTAGCCAAAGGTTTAGTAAAGATATCTCCTATTTTTTCCTTTGCAACAACATACTCCATTCTGATTTCCTTTTCAACAAATTTCTCTCTCAATAAATGATACTTTATAGCTCAATACCAATGTCCTTCAACATATGCTTCGTCCAAATTATCTAATTATATATTTTTTCTACTTCTACATACTCTAATCTACTATAGATCGTGAACTACAATCCTATTTCTTGTTACTTCATAAAACTAATCTTCCTCCCATGAAGAACACACTACTACAATAACTCTTCCTATCATCCACATCACCTTCTCAATCTACATCCAAATATGCACATAATGTGAAATCATGTTATTTTTCATACCATAATCCATAATGTGATGTACTCTTCAAATATTTGAATATTTTCTTCATTATTATTTAGTGTGTTTCTTTAGGATTTTCTTAAAATCTTTCAACAATACTAACTACATTTTCTATATCTACTATTGGATGAGTTAGATATTTCAATCCTCCTATCATTGATCTATACCCTGTTTGAATTAAACTTGGATACTCATCCTTACTTGAAAATTTACAATCTATAACCAAGGGTGCACCAACTGGCTTATAGTTTTCCAATACAAATCTAGTCAATAGATCCTTTAGATACTTTTTCTTTGATATGAAAGTTCTATCCTCACTCTAATTTATTTTCAATCCCAAGAAATATCTCATTTAACTAATCATACTCATCTCAAATTTATTCTTTATCTCCTTGGAAAATTTCTCAATAGCCTCATTGTTACCTCTAAAGATAATGTCATCTACAAAAACTAAAGTGATTAAAAATTCATATGAATTCACTCTTAAGCACATGTTTCTATAGGGATTACCTTTCTTGAATCCCAAGCTTATCAAGTGCATGTCCAATCTCATATATCATGTTTTAGGAACATGTTTTAGTCAAATTCCTTCTTTAGTCTACAAACAATGTCTTGTTATTTTGTGAGGGGAAAACCATCAGGTTATTTAATGTATACCTCTTCCTCAAGTTTTCCATTGAAAATTTTTGAGTTAACACCCATATGAGATACCCTACATTTTTGGTTAGATGCATAAGACCAAAACATTCTTACTACTTCAAGTCTTGCAACAAGTGAAAAAGTCTCTTTAAAATAAATTCATTCATGATGTGAATAACCTTTACATACCAACCTTTCTTTGTTTCTTACCACTTCAACTTGTTCATTCATCTTGTTCCTAAATACCCATTTTGTGCCAATAATATTCTTATCTTTAGGTCTAGAGACCAATTCCCAAGTTTTATTCTTTTCTATCAAATCAAGTTCTTCTCTCATAGCCTTCATCCAATATTAATATTTACATGCATTATCTATTGTCTTAGGTTCAACTTGTGAAATCAAACATAAATCTTCATTTACCTTGTTCCTTGTCATTAATCCTTTGTGTGTGCTTCCAATGATCTATTCCATGAGATGATTTCTTGCAACATATTTAGGTGTCCTCTATTATGGTCTCCTTTTCTCTTCTTTAGCTTTTTGTTCAAGTTCATCTCTAAGTTCTCCAATCTCTATTTGCAAATCAATATTTATTTCATTGAATATTTCTTGCTTTGAAATCTAATTATTAGGTCTTTCTTTATTATCAAAATCAAAATCATGTATTCTTTCTTGTATTATGAACTTCTCACCAACTCTTATATTTTTGCTCTCAACTATTATTTTCAATCTCTTATTATAACATTTACATTCTTTTTTTTCAATGAATGACCAAGGAGTATACTTTCATCACTTCTAGGATGAAATTTTTCTATGTAATCTTCTCTCTTTATGTAACATTTTCTTCCAAAGATTCTAAATTATTTCATAGTAGGTGTATGTCCAAACCAAAATTCATAAAGTGTCTTACCAGTGCCTTGTCTAATTTGAACTCTATTCATTATAATGTATATTTTTATAGGAATTTCTTATCTCCAATAGATATGTACCACATTTACTTCAAGCATCATTTCTCTAGCTTCTTTACTTACTTAAATGCTCCTTCTTTCTTCTATCCCACTCTATTGTGGTGTCTTAGGAGCTGAAAGTTGTCTCTTGATACTATTATCCTCATAAATATGTTAAATTTATTTGATATATATTATCCTCCTCTATCTAATCTTAAACATTTAATTCTTAATCCTAATTCATTTTCAACTTTAGCCTTGAAAATATTAAACTTCTTAATTGCCTCATATTTCTCTCTAGGAAATGCTATGTACATCATTCTTGGAAAATTATCAATTAGAATAATGAAATAATTATCACCATAGAATTCTCTAGTTCTTGAAGGACCACATAGATCTTTATGAACAATCTCTATTTTCTCAAGTAAATAACTTTCTTTGAAATCAGATTTTCTTCTATTTGGCCATCAAACATGCCTTGAAAACCATGTTAGAAGGTTTCATAATCTTTGGCAAGTCTCTTATTACATTATTATTACTAATATTCACAATATTATCAGATTTTATATAGAGAAATCTCTTATACCACAACCAATTGTCATCAATGTTAGTAACCAACCAACTTATCTCTGTAGAATTTAATTGAAATACATTACCTCTAGTTCTTATACCTTTTTTAATCAGTTTACCATTCTTTTCTTTGATAATACATGTCTTCTTAGTGAATTGCAAAATATATCCTTTGTCTATGAGTTATCCAACACTGAAAAGGTTATGTTTCAATCCATCAACAAAATACACACCTTTAGTATTAGTTTTAAAATCAAGTGTAATAGATCCTTTTCCTTTAATAGGACATGAATAATTATTTCCAACTCTAAGTACTCTACTATCATAACTTTTTTATTCAAAAAACCTTTCTTTATCACCTATCATGTGGTGTGAACATGCACTATCTATTATCCAATCAAACTTTTTCTTTTCTACATGAGATACATGTTCTTTTTCTCCCTTTAAAATAATTTATTTATTTATAGAAACAAATCTTATTTTTTCATCGTCATGACTATCTAGAAATTTTATTTCTTGGAAATCAAACTCATCATCTTCATCAACAAAGAAGTAATTTTTGTAATCTTTGGTTTTTAAGGCTTTTCAGGTTTCACCTTCCTTTCTCTTTGAGGATATTGAGATGAAAAGAAATCAAATTATTTATAATACCAAAAATAAAAGCATTTTTAACCTCTTTGTTCCTCTTTGAAATTAGTGAAAGTGCTTCATCAATCTTCTTGGCTTCATCACTTATGTCTATTAATATTTTTGCAAAATCTCCACTAGCGCTTGCACTATTGGTTAGTACTCTTTTATCATTTTTCACACTATCTCTAGTAGTAATCTCAGATCTAGGTAAATGCTATTTCAATCTTGATTAAAATGCTTGCAAATTTCCAATCAATATTTCTCTATTAAGATTTGGCATGACTGGTATAATCTCTTCTATAGCTAATATTTTATTATCATAAGAAAGGTTTAAATATCTTAAAATTTTATAATATACTTTTAATTTTAGTTATAGATCCTCCACATCCTTTGATGCCTACAACAATCTTAGTGATCCTTTATCTAAATTCTCTAATTGATTCTTCTTCCTACACTCTTGAATTCTCAAGAATAGCATTCCAATTCTACAATCTAGAATTCTTTACATGTTCATCCCCTTCATACAATGATTATAAAATTGTCCAAATTTCATGAGAAATATGTAGACCTTTTACCTAAAAAAATTTTGATTCTTGCTGAGCAAAGATTAATTCTTTTCTAGCATACATGTTGTACATGAATAATTCCTTCTATTTTGAACTATAGGAGTCTATATCTTTTTCTTCCACCACAGTCCTCTTATCTCTTGTGATCATCAAGTAGTTAGTTCCCATGTATAGTATGTGTGGCTTCCTTTTATCCTTCCAACTATCATATTTATCCATCAAACTTCAAAATTTCCTTCTTGAATGCCATGAATATCAGCTATTAAACTTAATGATTAAGTACTTCAATAATTTATACTAATTGTTATAAAGTTAAGTCCACCATTGCAATTGGGCATGACAGGAGGGGGGAGGGTGGGGTGGGGGGTGGGAGTTGGGTGAGGTGAATCAACTATATGCTTAATACAACTTAAACTTAACTTATAAAATCCAACTTCAATAACCAATAAAGTGAACAATGCAAAGAAGTAGAATATAGATAATGACACAATGATTTGTTAACTAAGGAAAACCTTGATTAAATGGAAAACCCTAGTGGGAATAGTACCCACAACATGATGTAGTAATATTAAGGTTCCTTATAAGAGGATATTACCTTGTTAGGATCCAATTACATACAATCAATACATATGAGTCCATGTCTGGAGAATTTGAATTCCTACAAAAAATATCTAGCTATGTTAAGAACACAAGGAAGACAACTGAACTCATTATCCAAATTGCTTTAGAAATCTTACACAAAATAGATCTCTAGGATATTGTATCCTAATACTGAACTAACTAATACAACAACTTATTTTGCAATATAGTTCCTTTGAATTTCTCAAACCAATCTCATCATCTTCTTCTTCTCTTCTCTAATAAAATAACCACATTCACATCAATACAATACAATGTGACACTTACAACCAAGGAAACATTATTTCCTTTATACCTTGTCCTAATAACTAGTTGAGTTAGCTTGTGAGGTTTTTTCCCATATAATATGAGTAATATATGACATTGATATGATATTACAATTATATTCCATATACTACAATATTACAACTTCCAAAATAAATCCCAACACAAGAGTTGACTGCTAGTGAACATATCACACATTACACTTTAGTGAACACCACAAAATAATCTTTAGAATCTTCTATCATGAGCATATAATCATGAACATGCCTTCAACCATGACCCAATATCTCTTACCTTCATTTCATATTTCTTAATAGATACAATTGAATTACTAGTAAATTATTTCATACACACTAGGATACAACCAATGTTCAATAAAATGAATTGTAACTCATCCAAATATTTGTACTAACATGAGTGAACATAGATGTAGCATCTAAAAAATTCCATGAATACTAATAAAATCCCACACAGATTAAATCTTCATACCTAAACATCATTGATTTAATATACCTTTGTGATGTACTAAAACTCTATCTGTGACATACTAGAATACATATATGTTGACATCAATTGGAAACAAGTCATGAATGCAAAACATATGAAATCAACGCAAGTTCCAACCACTTAACCATCTCTCAATAATCTTCCCCTTTTCAATAGTATCCCCAACATTGTGACAAGATTCCCCAAGATCCCAAGAGAATAGAAGGTTTGGGTATAGTTTCATTAGAGAAGTCATAATCAAAATTGAGAAATAGAATTTAGAAAGAGGAGGATGCATAAAAATCAAATCACACCTCAATTTTTGAATGAGGGGAAAATGGAAAATAAGGAGGATATGTTAGGTCCTACCTCATTCTCACACAGGAGAGAGAAAAAGAAAGATCAAGTGTGTAGTGAAAACACACAAAAGAGGAGCTAAAAGGTCATAAATTCAAGTTCTTCCAATTTAATATGGCACACTAAGTTACCATTAGTATGAGGGAAATTATTTAAAGAAATAGAAAGAAAATTACTTTTAAGGGGTTCAATTGTACCCTCATGAAGAAGATGCACGTTAAGAGAATACTCAACATTATCTTGTAATGACACATCATAAATAGGTTGATTGTCATGAGATGAGTTATTATCTTGGCTTAATATGTCACCATGAGGGGGATCCATAGGAGAAAAAAATGAGGTTAACCTATAGAAAATATTCATGAGAAAAATTGAAATTATAATTCAAAGACAAAAAGAAGAAATGAAATGAGCTATGTGACTAAATGAGCACATGAAATGAGATATTTTTGTATTTGCAAGAATGTAATACATGAAAATATAGTAGATGTAAATAAATAAAATGTAGAAGCTACTGAAATGGAATACATACAAAGAAGATCTTGAGACATGGTTATAAGGATCAATGCAAAAATTAGATCTAACTACCAAACCAAAAAGTAGAAAGCATGAAAGTATTACGTTCACAAAAATGTATAGTAGAAAATGATGTTGAATTTTAGAAAACTACTTTAGACATATATTGGAATACTAAAGTATGATCCTTAGGTGAAGGATGAAGGGATACAAATGTAAGATCTATCTAAAGGGGATTCAGGGTTTTCCTTACATGGATAGGACAAGAATATTGTAAGAGATATATGATAATGACTAAAGAAATGAATATTAACAAGATATAATAACATATTTGACCTAGTAGATCAAAGTGGACGTAAGATATTTTGTCAACTTTATGTAACATATACCTAGGTACAAGTTAAATTTACATTATGTACCTAAAACTAATAAAATAAAAAAATAAGAAGGTTGATCTCATTAAGTGTTTTTATTGTCCTTCTATACTTGGTACAAGAATTTGATTTTGATTTCTTGGGTATGGGTCAAATTTACAACATATACCAAAAAGTTTCAAAATCCATAACAAAAATGTAGATTTAAAATGATTTCCCAAATGGGTTCCTAGATCTCTAGCTATATCTAAATTCCAAACTTATATTGATATAAAAGAGAGAAGGGATTTTTTTTGGGAGAAGTGATATTTCCTTAGAAAATACCTTGTATAATAATTAACTATGAATTGCAATAAAAGTTATATTAGGAAATGTAATCTAGATTTGAAACATAAATTACCTTATACCTTAATGATGCAATTCCACTTTGGAGATAATCATAAGTGTTAATGTACTAACCTAGAATCCATTAAAAAAGCCATTACTAAATCAAGAAACCAAACCCTTGAATGATGAATGTTCTATATTTCCATAATTATGGATTGAATATAAAAGAAAGGAAGAAATTTTTAACGAATAAATGTAGATACCCTCCCTTGATAGCACAATTCTTTTCCTCTTATTAAGAAAGAAGCTAGGTCTATAGAAGGAAATTCCTACCTGATGGATAATACTTGAATGTATTCAATGGTTGGATGAGCTCCTTCAATGCATACTATTTTTCTTGAGAGTGGACAACTTTTAGACTATGGATTGTCAAATGAAAAGAAAAAGTCTCATTTTATAGTGCTTTTGGGGCTAATTTTTCTAACAACCAACTCCACTAGGTGGGAAAAAGAAAATATTTTTCTTTGGGCCTTGAAACTCATCAAAATTAAAGCCACAAGGTATATGTCACCACAAGTATGACCTATATTGGTATAGGCTACCCATGACAACCTATACCTATAAGCACTAATCCCAAGGTAAATTGTGTGGGGTCCAAGAAGAATTTAATTTTTTGTTGAAAAATGAATAAGATGAGAAGAACAAAAACAAAAAGGTTAAAATGACTGTATTGCATAAAAATGTAATAAGAGGAATAACACTAAGTAACTAATGCATACTCCTACATGATTATGCAAACCTCAAAATAATGCAAGATAAACATGTAAAAAGCATAACATGAAATCACAAAGATCTTAAGCTATTGAAAATAACACCAATGCAAACCTCACAAAAATCATCAAGTGTAGATGATTTCACATTATGGGATGTGGTTGCTCACAAATCTAGCAGCATAACAATGAGGTAGATGGCCTTCTAAAAATGAGGAGAGAGCTCTCCTTTTATAGGAAAATGGATGCAATGGATAGTTGAGATTGAATGCAAGATGGAGGGCTAGGATCTCTCAGGATTGATGAGGTGTACTGAGGTGGAGGCCAAGTAGACTCCACATGGATTAGGGTTTTGACCAATTCAAAGGAGGAAATATGCTCACACATGTGTGAGAAACCTTTGATGGTGACATGATCAATGAGGTGTGAGAAGCATGGCTTCTCACACATGTGTGAGACACCTTGATTCTCATGCAAGAGGACAAGTGTGCAAGAGGTGTGAGAAGGCATGGCTTCTCACACATGTGTGAGACAACTTGATTCTCATGCAAGAGGACAAGTGTGCAAGAGGCATGCAAGACATGAGGGATGAGGAAAGTGTGAACATCTCTCACACATGTGTGAGGATTCCTCACACATATGTGAGGACACACTTAGGATTAAAAGGTAATTAGCAATGATGATTATGCAAAGAAAGCATGATTAGGAAGTGGGTAGGTTTAGAGAAGGTGGGTTAGTTAGGATAGTGAGGTTAGGTGAGGGTTAAATGTAGGAGCTATGTGCTCAAATAGGATTAAATATAATATTTAATTCCTAGTGGGATTAGGAAAGGGATTAATTATGTAAACGAAGTACTTAATTAAAGTGAATGAGTTAGCATTTAAATAAACCTTAGTTTATCTAAATCAAGGAATAGCTAGGATGCCCCAGTCATGGAAGGATGAGGAAGGATGATGAGGATGGAAGGGTATGCCCCCTCGAGAGGACATGCAGGTTAGGAGAACACAAATGTTCTCTCAAAATGGATAGGAAGATGGAAGGGAGTGGAAAAGTTATGCTACAATGGTGTGAACAACCTAAGTTTGATATTGTATTCAACACTATGCACCAAGGTATGAGGAACCAAGATGACAATGTGTTAAGTACGTGATAAAAGGGGTCTAATACAACCATGTGCCTTATGAAACCATGATATGGAAGACCATGATTCCTGGGACAATAGGATGCAAAGACCATGATAAATGAAAAAAATTCCAATGCATACAAGTAACAAGAAATCATGCACAAAAAACCAAAATTAAACCAACTTTTTGCCCCTAGTCAAGCTGAAATCCCATGAATGGACTGATTGATAATGATTGATTAAGGATGACAAAGCTAACTATAAGCGTAATGCACAGCCAAAGATTGGGAAGGATTCATCCCATGATAATGTTGAAATATGGTTAATGGATTATCAGCTAATTGGGTCGAAGTGATGAATTGATTAGAATTGATGTACAAGATTACAAGATTAGATTGATTGAATTAGTATTGATTGCATAGTTGATTTTTTTTAATTTTTTGATTTTATGATGGATAGAATAATGAATGTGGATGATATTTGAAGAATGATGTTGATAGGATGAAGAATGATGAGAGTAGAATAGATTTGATGTGAAAGAATTAGAAGAATTGAAAATTGATTGAATGAGAGGATAAATGAATTTGATTGAATTGAGGATGGAAGAATTAGATTGAATGTGATATGATCGAATGTGGGAGACCAATGACAAGGGAGTGCCAAGGCATGGTAAATGGATGGGAAAGCAATGTGAGTCGATGGATGATAGGAATGGTGAAAGGATATAAGTGGCCAAATGACATGGTATCAGAAAAATGCAAAACCAAGGACCATGTTTCAAAGGAGTCCAAATGCCCCACACCAAGGATAGGAAAATGAAAGGAAATATGGTGGGAAAGGATGCATGAAAATGGAAAGGTGGTATAAAGGCTAGTGTGTGGAGGAAGAGAAGGCATGTGCTCTTCCAAAGCATGTATGAACATTTTTGCATTATGCCTTGAGTAGTGATCACGAGCATGGGGATGAAAGTGAATGAATAAGGGATATGGGAGGGAGGGTATGAAAAAGGGATAATGATATGAAGGGTATGGATGAAATGTGGGATATGAAGTGGATGCAAGGGATGGGATAACCAAGATCAAGGACATATGAAAGAGGGATCAAAATATGTAGGATGGAAAATGGATGAAATGAAAATGACAAGGACTATGGAATGCAAGTTATGGATAACATGTCAAGATCAAATATATGGAAGAATTATGGATGTATGTAGGAAAATGTATGGATAATGTGCAAGGGATATGGAAAGTGCATATGGATGAATGGAAGGAAAGTGAAAGTCGAGATCAAAGATGGAAAAAGGATGATGAATGGTGGATGGAAGTATGGAAGATATGTAAGACAGTGGTATGCGTGGAGCTTGCCCCCAGTGTAGAGTGCAAGTGGAAGAGAAAAAGTGAAGGGATGGATAAATGGAAGGGGAAGGCAATGGATACATGATAGGAGAACGAAGGGAGAACTCAAGCATCTATTTTCATGGATGGTATCCCTTGATATATTTTTCTTTTTCTTTTGTTATTTTCAAGGAATTTTTACCATTTTCTCATAGATGTTGATAGGATAGGGAAAAGAAGGATGAAGTGGATTGGGGAATGAAGGACAAGGACTTATGAAAAGGTTTAGATTAGGGGGGTGGAGTGGGTGGGAGGAAGACATGGTTGATGGATGCTAGGTTGGAAAACTTGTGAAGGAAGTGGAAAGATCATCATTGGCACACACCTTGAAGGGTGATGGAAAGGAAGAAATTGTGGAGGATATGTAAGTTTGGATTTGAATTTTGGGACATAGGGACCCAAAATAGATGAAGGAGAAGATGGATTTAGGATGGTGGATTTTGGGGCATAAGGACCCAAAATAGATTTAGAAAATGGAAGCTGGGGTGATTTATGAATGAGGGAAGCCTTTAGATTAGCAAAATTGGATGTTATTTGGAATCTTTCTTTGAGATTCATTGCTACATTAAGTAGCTTTGGGATCTACAAAATTTTTGCATTTGTGATTTTTAGCCTTTGTGGCCTTTTGATTTGCTCTTTATTTTGGATCAGATTTGTCTTTTCTTGAACATGTCTTTTAGAGGGGACATGTTGGTCCTTGGATTTATGTGGATTTTTGACTTTATTTACTTTTTCTTTAGCATCCAATGTGCTTCCATTGGCCATGGTATGGGTGGATGAAGGTAAATGAGATGGACAGTGTATGGATGGTGAATGTTGGAAGGAAGTCAAGGATGTGTGCCTTTGTGGATTTTTATTAGGAGTATGAGAGGATGGAGTGGAAAACATGGATATGGTAGATGGATGTATATAAGGACCCAAAATGGATGGAAGGGATGAAGGGTTTGGCTTTGGAACATAGGGACCCAAAATGGATGGTAATGAGGAAGGAAGAAGAATATGGAGGATGGGAAGCTTTAGGTTTGGAAGGAGGAATTGTGGAAGGTGCACCAACATCTTAAGACACTATTTCTTCAAGGACATGCTTATCATTTTTAACGCAAGATGCGAGTCCATGTGTATGGGGTTCATGAGGGGATTGGATAGGTGGGATAGGGTCATATGGAGGATTAGGATCACAAGGGGGATCATGAAGGATAATAGGATCTTGAGATGGAGGGGGATCATGAAAGGAAATTGAAGGGGTGCTTTGATCTTGATTGAAAAGAGGATCATGTAGCAAAATGAGTGGATCATGAGATGGACTAGAATCATATAATGGAATGGAGATAATGGAACCATGAGATGGAGTGATTTGATCTTGACATGGAGGAGAGTTAGTGGATGGAGTGGAAGGAGAATCATCATGAAGTGGAGGGTCTACGGATGCTAATGCTTGAGATGGAATGGAATTGGTAAGGTGCGTGGTACATGGAATGTCTTGATCTTGGTTAGGAAGGGAATCATGAGATGGACTAGGGGGGATAAATTGATATTGAGGGATAGGGGAATGATGGGATGAAGAAATGCTCAGATCTAGAGGAGAAGAGGAATCTATAGTGACATGCTTTGGAGGAAGAACTTTGGGTGATTGGCTCACTTTATCTTGTTCTTTACATTTAGCCAATAATGATGAGAAATACCACTTACAAGCTAAGGATAATGTGGATTTTGGAGGATTAGGATCATGAAGGGAATTGCATGGAGGGTTGGGGTTGGATGGGACATGAGGACTATGATCTTTGAAACATAGGGGAAGAGGACACATGACATGGAAGTTGGACTCTTTTTGTTGACTTTCTAAGAGATAATTCTTCAATTGTTCCATTTCCATGGCAAGGGCATTTGTGTTGGAGGAATTGTGTGGGCTATGAATGGAATTGTATGGAGTTGAAGGATAATGAGGTGGATTTCCCTTGTCAAAGGTACAAGAATAATGAACATTAGATGGATGAGAGTTGGATATGAAGTGTTGAGGATGGATTTGATATGTAGGTTGAGTAGGAGGTAGAACTCCATATTGTCTTTGAAGATTGTCAACCATTTGATTAAGAAAATTCAGATCCATAGATGTTAGAAGAAGAGTGATGAAAGATGGATGATGGATGGAATATGAACTTAGGACTAGGAGCTATGGACTTTGACTTGATTCAAATTGGATTTGACTTGATATTGACTTGATTTGATTTTGATTTGATGTTGATTGGATATGATTTGATTGAATTAGGGTTTGATTTGATTTGATAAAAACCCTATGATATTGCAAACAAGTGAATGTCAGATTTGAATGAAAGTCCAATGTTTGTGACAATGCTCCTATGTCCAAAGTAGAAGATTTAATGAAAATTTGAATTAGAAGAAGATGTAAATGAAATTAGAAAGATTGATTATGGAAGAAGATGTAAATGGAGCGAATTAAGAATTGATGAGAAATGACTGAATTTGACAAGGGATTAGATTAGAAGAATGATGAGGTGGAGGATTGAATTAAGAATGCATTATGAGATTGGCGGAGGAAATTGGATCTAGATGATGATGAAGCATGACTAGGATGAAGATGAGGAATGAGATTGAATGACAAGGAAATGATTTAGACAAGTGGAGATGATTAAGATGTCAAGGGATGATTTGAATGATGAAGACGAGATGTATGAGGGTGATGACTTGGATGGAAAGAAGAAGTGATGTGGAAAACTTGACTAGGGGAACCTAAATCAAGACTTGTTTTGTTGTTTTTGAAATTTTGAAATTTTTTTTTTGGATTTTTGAAGTTTTATAAATATTTTTTGGATGTTTATGTTTTATGATTTTTTTGGATTTTTAGGTTTTAAGATGCAAAAGAAAACAAGGAGATATGTACAAGGCAAGTGTGTTTCAAACACTTAAGAATGTCAAATACACCAACAATCCTATAAGGTTTTGACTAGGATGTACAAGGATCAACTAGAGGGCATCCTCGATATACGCAAGGTACATGAGGCCCAAATCTATAGATGAAAGAAAATACTTCCACATAGCTAAGGGGAGATGGTAACCCAAATCTCCCCCTTCACTTTTCAAAGGTATAAAGTTCTTTGGGGCTTAGCCAAGAGTGACAATATTTTGCTTCCAAGAGAGGTGTCTTTCGATTCACCTCCTAATTTTTATAGTGTACTAGAACATGGGAGTTGAGGTCATCCCAAGGGGTGATGAAATCCCCAAGCAGGCCTCCTAAAAAAGAAAAACAAGACCACTTATTTCTTGTGCACCCAAGATCACCCAAAGGCGTGAGGGGAGAGAATATGTAAGTGGCCTCAGGGTTCAAAAAGACACGTGTTTGTTCCCAATGAAACTTTAGGTTTTGTAATCTACTTGAAGACACATGTGTTTATAACATAAAACGTTCTTTCCAATTTGAAATGTCACCAACATAAATGAAAATGTGGATTCGTCAACAAGAAAGAAAATCAAGTGTGTGCATAAGAAAATTCCTTAAAATGATTTCAATGTCCCTTAAGGTATTCAAGATTGTGTGAGTTCATTTTAAGCAACAATTCCAAATGTTTGCTAGCCTAAGCATACATGTCCATTCCCTTAAGGCATTCAAGATTGAATTTGATTGTTTTAGCATTTAACCATGCATTCAAAAACAAGTGTTTAAGCATACAAGTTCATTCCAAAATAAAATGAAGGCAAAAACCTGTAAGCAATATGGTTAGTGACAAAATATTCCTGCAAAAACACAAGTTAGGGTAGCGAAAATGTAGAACAAATGTGAAACAACCTTGCAATGAAAAGGTAATCACAAAGTTTGGACTTTGATAGAAAAATAGAGATATAAACTACATCAAAATCTCATGAAACCAATATCATCGTGATGGGCTTGAAATTAGCTTTCTAGCAATATCTCATTTTTTGAAAACGAAGCCCGTATGCTCAAGTTATGAGCAAAAAATGAAAGATTACTCTTTATGGCTTAAAAGGGCACGTGGACTGCTGATGTAGTGCTGACATCAGCAACCTATGAGAAAAAAATTGACAGTTACGAGAATGTCAAGCAATTTTTTTTTTTGTTTTTTGAACTTTTTTAACAAAAAAGAAATCTATGTGATTTAATAAAATAAGATGAATTTTTTTATTTTTTGATGTTTTCAAAAAAAAAAATCTACTGTAAAAAAAATTAAAATGAAAAAGCCAAGTGACAGCAATAAATTTAATCTTAAAATGAAATAAAATTTGGTTATTGCTTTTTTATTGTTTTGTTTAAACAAAAAAAAAAATAGGGAACCGTTGAGTGGTGGTGGCTCAGGGGAGGTGCTTAGCTGAGCGGAGAGTGGAAGGAGGGTTTGGTTGTAGAGGAGATTATGGGCTGTGGTTTTCAGGAGGTGGCGAGTGCAGATGGCCATAGTTGCAGGCAGATGTGAGACGGGTGGGGAAGTGTAGAGGGGGCATAGTAGTGGCAGTGGAGAGGTAGGTGTCAGGTCGTGACCATAGCCAACGAGAACGCTGCAGGACATGAAGTGTAGGGGCAGGAGGAGTATGTTGCAGAGTCGCAAGGGAGATAGGGAAGTGCAGAGGCTGGAGTAACGATGACAGGTTTTGGCAGCGATGCGATGGATGCTAGGCCATGGGCTAGGATAGAGGGGTGCCACTGAGGAGAAGGGGGAGCGGAGGCATTGAGTAGGGGAGGTAGCTTAGCCATAGCAAGAATTGCAGGGGGGGCCGTGGCGGTGGCTGAGGGTGGTGCCACGTCGCTTGCGGATGGTGGTCGCGTCGCTCGCAGCTAAAACAAAATTTTTTAATCATTTTTTTTTGTTTTAAAATATATATCTATATCTATATATATTTTTTAAATTAAATTTGCACTAACATATATATACTTAAAAAAAAAAAACATGTAAACCCCCCCTCACCTTTAAAAAAAAAAAATCTATTTATCTATGAACAAAGAAGGAATATATTTTTTTTCCTACATTTTTCCTATTAGCAAATAGACATATTCAACATATATACACTTTTAGAACTTGAAAATAGAGTAATATGAAATAAAATATAGAGTGTTATATGTCAAAAGACTTCCCTTATGCACTCCAAAGATGATGATGGGCTCCTTGGCTCAATTAGAGGCTCCTCATGAAACTTGATCTCCAAGTGTTTCTTCAACTTACAAGCTTGAAAACTCACAAAACACTCAAAAATACATTAGATGGTTAGTTTGAACCCGTGAAGTGGGTCCCATTGAGCTTGTCAAAATGTATTGCATAAAAATGTAATAAGAGGAATAACGCTAAGTAACTAATGCATACTCCTACATGATTATGAAAACCTCAAAATAATGCAAGATAAACATGTAAAAAGCATAACATTAAACCACAAAGATCTTAAGCTATTCAAAAAAAAACCAATGCAATCCTCACAAAAATCATCAAGTGTAGATGATTTCACATTATGGGATGTGGTTGCTCACAAATCCAGTAGCATAAAAATGAGGTAGATGGTCTTGTGAAAATGAGGAGAGAGCTCTCATTTTATAGGAAAATGGATGCAACAGACAGTTGAGATTGAATGCAAGATGGAGGGCTAGGATCTCTCAGGATTGATGAGGTGTCCTGAGGTGGAGGCCAAGTAGACTCCACATGGATTAGGGTTTTGACCAATTCAAAGGGGGCAATATGCTCACACATGTGTGGGCAACCTTTGATGGTGACATGATCAATGAGGTGTGAGAAGCATGGCTTCTCAAACATGTGTGAGACACCTTGATTCTCATGCAAGAGGACAAGTGTGCAAGAGGTGTGAGAAGGCATGGCTTCTCACACATGTGTGAGAAGGCATGGCTTCTCACACATGTGTGAGACAACTTCATTCTCATGCAAGAGGAAAAGTGTGCAAGAGGCATGCAAGACATGAGGGATGAGGAAAGTGTGAACATCTCTCTCACATGTGTGAGCACACACTTAGTATTAAACGGTAATTAACAATGATAATTATGCAAAGCAAGCATGATTAGGAAGTGGGTAGGTTTAGAGAAGGTGGGTTAGTTAGGATAGTGAGGTTAGGTGAGGGTTAAATGTAGGAGCCATGTGCTCAAATATGATTAAATGTAATATTTAATTCCTAGTGGGATTAGGAAAGGGATTAATTAAATAAATGAAGTACTTAATTAAAGTGAATGGGTTAGCATTTAAATAAACCTTAGTTTATCTAAATCAAGGAATGGCTAGGATTTAAATAAACTTTAGTTTATTTAAATCAAGGGAAGGAAAACATAATTAAATAAATATAAAATTTATTTAATTAAGGTAGGGTAATTAAATAAATAATAAATATTTATTTAATCGGTCATGAAACAAGATTTGGACAATTTTAGGTGTCTACAATGCCATAAAAAAGGAAGTAAATTTGGTAAATAGATGGAAACATGGTAAAATGTGTATGTAGATTAGAGCCATTCTAGATGTTTGGACAAATAATATTGATTTGGAGGATGTAAAAGGGATATGAAGACATGAAATCAATGGCTGAACCTATAAATGCTAAAGTGATAACGTAACAAGGGCACTTAATTCTTAAGATGATACATAGAAAAACTTAGGGAATTGAAGGAGACTCTTAAACAAGAGTAGTTCCTTGATTTAAAAAATAACGCCCTCTAATTTCATCAAAAGATATATAATGTGTCCCAAGTGAACCTTTCTACAAATAAACTAATGAATTATCAACAATTATATTTGGAGCTAATTAAAGAGTAGGTTGTTTTTAGGAAAATTATGGAGAACAAGATTATTTATCCATCCTAAAAGAATTTGATCTAACCTCCCCCAACACACACACACAAACCTCCATGGGTTATAGTCTATTAGAGACCTTACGACCTCCCTAGTGTTTGTAAAGTGGGCAAGATAACAAAGAATTCAACACTTTTTGTCATGATTGTATTGATGAGAAAGGTTTATTCCACTTTAGATAAGGTGGTAGAGAGGCATTTAAGGCTATGTAAGATACCTATGGTTCTAATGTAGAAGATCAATTGTCTAAATTTTTCCTTATTATTATCCCTCCTAATCTTCTTAACCCAATTTTCCCTCCCCATTTTCTCATTATGTGGGGTGGTAAGAAGTTCCTTAATGAACACTCTATCAGTAAAGATGGATATTTAACTAGCTCCTTTTAGATGCTAGCTAAATTGAATAAATCCATCATCTCCCTTATTGAATCTAATCTCAATCCTATTATTTTTTGGGCCATATCAACCTTGAATGGTAGAATTAATAAGAAAAATTAAAAAGATAAAAAGGCTCCTTCTCATAATTAAAGGACCACTAAAGCTTCTATATATGCCAAACCAACATTCGGAGTAGAGAGCTCTTAATAATTTAAGGTGGCTAGAAAGAGAGTTATGCCTCTTGGGTCTACTAGATCCAAACTTGGCAAGAAAATTAGATCTCCCCATCAAATTAAATTGTTCATAATGGAAATATTAGGTGTTTGTAATCCCCAAATGTAAAATAGATCGTGAAGAGGTATCTCAATTTGTATAAAGAAATTAACATTCTATATTTTCAAGAAATTGAAGTTCTCTAGTTCTTCAAGTTCTCCATTCAAGAAGGCTGATTTGACATCCATTTGATACACTTTGAACTTCTCGTTTTTTGTATAAGCCAAAAATATTCTCACTACTTCCATTAAGGCTCTAGGGGCATATGTCTCCTCATAATATATTCCTTCTTGTTGTGAATATCCTCTACCTACAAGTATAGCTTTGTTCATTCATCTTGTTTCTAAATACATATTTAGTTCCAATGATTTTCTTGTTGTTAGGTCTAGGAACTAATTCCCATGTGTCATTTTTCACAATTTCATCTAATTTTTGCTTCATTTCTTGAATCCAATGATCATCTTTACATGCTTGATCTGCAATTTTAGGTTCAAATTGAGAAATCAAACATAGCTCCTCAGTAACTATGTTTCTTTTTGATGAAGGGTGCTCCCCTTAATACCATAAACTCATAATAGAAACAAAGAAATAATAGAAAATGCGAGAACAAAATATAGACTTCTTATTTGCACTAGAAATGTGGAATTACAGAATTCACAAGTACAATATGCTAACCCACACGGGCAGCTTCATTACAACAATATACAAAACAAGCTACGAACTATCACCTAGAGCTTTTCTAGACAATGTTCAGGCCTTTCTTAAATAGGCAATTTTATGCCACCTGAGAAGGTTCTAGACATAAAAACTTAATATCTAGGACCAACAGACCCTAACAATACATATAAAGTTGGCCAAATACATCTTTAACAATTATTTTAGATATTCTGGGTAGCCCAACTTTGAAAGGCCATAACACACGAACCATTTCTCTGATTGGCTATTATAACCACTTTTCAAAAATGCCAACTTTTAAACTACAGGCTTCAAATTGTGCAAGCGCCCTTCCATTGAGTTTTTGGAACTCATTTAAGCATTGTAAGGCCTCCAATGGTGAGCCTAAAGATTTTTTTCAAATTTTTCTCCTAAAAATCCACAATAACTTCTCTGATACTTATGCTTAACCAATGAGATTTTTATGGTAGGCTTACAACTCTAAAATGAACCTTCCTATAGAAAATGAGAATAGTCTGAGGTCATATGCCAAACTTACTAACTATATCAAGTTCTCATAAATAGTAACCTCCCTGTCTACTAGTCCTTATTAAAATAGAAAAGACTGAAAATAAAATATTTTTGGGTGATGCAAGATTGCTCTTACACTTAGGATGCTCCTACATCACTTTTCATCACTCTTTTGTCTTTGCTTCCAATTATCTACTCTAGTGGGTGATTCTTTTTCATATTCCTGTTAGAGGTATGAGTTGCTATTTCAACTCTTATCTCTTCTCTTGGTTCAGATCTCTATTCTACTCTTTGTTCACCAGCTTTCACATCATTCTATAGATCATTGTTTGTCTCAAGGAAAACATCTATATTCTCTCTAAAAATTCTAGTATTTTATTCTTCTTCATTAGAATTGCAATATATCATCTTTTCCTTAGTTCCAAACTTTTCATCAACTTTTACTTTTGTACATTCAACTATTGTCTTGATTCTATTATTAAAACATATTTATGCTTTAATTTTCAATGAATAACCAAGAAACATACCTTCATCATTTCTTGGATCAAACTTACCAAGATCATCATCTCTTTGTATGTAACATTTTCTTCCAAATGTTCTGAAATACTTTACTGAAGGTGTATGACCAAACCATAATTCATAAGGGGTTTTATTCATACCTTTTTTGGTCTATACTCTATTTATAGTGTACACTATTTTATTGATTGCTTCTCTCCAAAATGTCTTGGATACATCATTCTCAAGCATCATTTCTCTTGCTACCTTTGATATTGATCTATTTCTACTTCCTGGAATCCCATTCTACTCAGGGGTCTTGGGTGAAGATAATTGTCTCTTAATTATATTCTCTTCACAAAACATGTTAAATTCTCTAAAGGTAAACTCTTCTCCTCTATCTAATCTTAAACATTTTATCCTAAGACTAGATTCATTGTCAACTCTATTCTTAAATATCTTAAACTTCTCAAATGCTTTAGATTTTTCTTTAAGAAATTCTACCCACATCATCCTAGTGAAATCATCAACAAAAATCATGAAATACCTTTCTCCACAGAATCCTCTTCTCCCAGTAGGGCCACTCAAATCCATGTGAACAATTTCTAGCTTCTCTATAGTAGTGAACTTCTTACTATAAAATGATACCTTCTTTTGCTTATCCATAATACATTCTTTGCAAATAACATTAGTAGGCTTCGTTATCTTAGGAAAATCTCTAAATGCAAATATGCTACTAACTTTTGGAATGTGATCAAAGTTTATATGACAAAACCTCCTATGCCATAACCAAATGTTATCCACTTTTATAACCAAACATGTCATCTTAGTGGGATTCAAATGAAATATGTTACCTCTAGACCTTGTTCCTATTCCAATCAGCTTACCATCTTTATCTTTGATAATGCAAGTCATCTTTGTGAAATAAAACTGATAACCTTAATCCACCAACTATCCAAAACTCAACAAGTTATGATTTAAACCATCAAAAAAGTAAACTTCATCATTTTTAATCTTTTTATCAAGAGTAATAGGTCATATCCCTGTTATGTGATAGGTTGCATTGTTACCAACTCTAACAATACCTCCATCATGATTCCTAAATTTAACAAACTTTTTCATATCACCAATCATATGATGTGAATATCCACTATCTATTATCCAATTAGATTTATTTTCAACTTGGGAAACTAGATCTTTCTCTTCTCTAATTTCTATGTCATGATCATCTTCTTTAATAGTTACAAATCTTAGCTCATCATCACTTTCACTCTAAACCCTTTCCTCAAGTTCCTCATATGTGTGATTACAACTCACTTTTATTGGTTCAGATCTCTATTTGGTCCTTATGTTGGTTCACTGATAATCTTTTCATTTTCATCTCTAAGCTTGATCTTCTTGGACACCCTTCAAGCAATCAGCCCACTCTTCTCATCAACATTTAAGCCTTCTAGTCAAATTCACTTATCAACAACATCACATCTACAAGATTTTTTTTTTTAGCTTCACATCCACTCACTTGTGTGTTTTTGATCAATCTTTCTCTATATGACTTCCTTCACATATAAACTCACATACACACTAGCTAGGGCTAGACTAGACACCAAATGTTTGGTTTTGTATCACCTTAAATATGAAATTTGTGCTTGACCATTTTCTACATCCATTGTAGATTTTAGTGTTTACAAACAGATTTAACTCTATTCAATGTTGTTGATAATTAACTAACAAAGATATGTAATTTTTCTCATTAATAGAAACACATGATGTACATGCTTGCAGGAAACTTTGGAAATAAAGATACTTAGCTTTTGGTACATAGAAATTGTCTAAGTATGAAATTTGGTATACAATAATGTATTATTTTTCTTGTAACTTATTGTTGACATCATACTATGACTAGAAAATATAGATGGAGATTGTATACATGTTGATGATGATGTGCATAACCTTGAAAGTTAGTACAAACTATACAAAAAAGAGATATTTATATTTTACCAGTGAAACAAAATAACAAAATTAAAGGAAAGGAAGTTGAGATATTGGATGAAACAAAGCAAGTGGAATCTCCTAAGGAAACCAAGTATAAATTTAGAGGTAAGTGTTTTTCATGTAATGAGATAGGTCATATGAAAATATATTGTACAAATAATTCATTTAATCATGTTAAGGACTTTTATCGTCATAATTGTCATGGTATGGGTCATAAAGCAATTTATTGTAGGAAACCTAAATATGATAATGATAGAAGAAATAGTAGAATGTGTAGAAATACTAACCCTGTAGATAGAAGAAGATCTAATGAAAGGTCGTCAAGAGAAGGAAGACCTTATGAAGAGAGAAGATAGATCATGTGTTATGTTGAGCTATAATTTTGTACAATGCTTAATGACAAGAATCCTTTCAAACTCCTCTCTTGAAAAGTCAATCTTGGGGATCAAATCCAAGGTTTTTGGTGATCTTGTGACCTACTAGAATCTTCTCAGTTGAAGATAAATGTGAGTGTTCATGAGGAGGCCTTTGATAGTTTTGGTAACTTCGGATAAGATGTTGAATCTGTTCACCGCTTCCAAAAAAAAAATACAAAAAAATTATGATTTTGTATTTTCTATTTTTATGATGAATGCAATCTAAGAATGCAACTAATATGAGTTCCTAATTTAACAAGGGGTTAGTAAAGAAAATAATGCAAATAAGGTAATGAGAAAATTAAGTAAATAACACATAAATAATATCCTAACAGACATAAGCTAAAAAAATAACACATCTGCAAGTTAAGCCTTTGAAGAAATTGGTGGGTAACCAATGAGAATAGGAGCAATGCTTCCTCAATTCCACAAATGCAATCATTGATGGGAATTTAGCAACCGTAAGATGTTTCACTTTCCATCAAATCACAAGGCCATAGAAAGTTTTCTCATGTGAGACAAAAAGGTATGTAGGAACAAAATGGGTGATCTCTTCTTGAACTAGATACGTCAGTAGAATTTGTAAAATCACAACAAACACCAGAGTTAAAATATCACACAACCAAAAATAATGCAATAAAATTTTGGCTCAATCACAATTATATGAACATACATTCACCAAAATATGACACACTTAGGCAAGAATCACTACACTCCAAATGCGAGCACCTAAAACATATATTATTGCAAAATAAGGGCAGCCTTGATTACATATTACAATCCCATATTTATAAGAAATCATCTCCTTAATTTGTGTTGAGAGTGAGAGATATCTTCATGCAATCATATGCTTGTAAATTAATAAAAAAAACTAATTATATACAAATTGACTATCTAACTGGTGCTTAGTGTAGACACCTAAAAATTCTTTTAAAAATAAAGTATTTTTATTTTTTGAAAAAATCCCTGATGACATCATCATTTAGTAATTAATTAATTAATTAATTAATTAATTAATTTTTATGCCATTAAATCCCTTTATCTTAATTTAAAATATTTAATTAAGGAATCCCTCCCAAAAATGTTTAAATCTTATTTAAATATTATTTTCTTATTTATTAATTATTTAATTAATAAATTGACCAAAAAACCCAAAATAAATAAAAAATTTATTTTTTACCCAAAACTTGGCCAATTTCCTTAAGACCAATAACCTCTTCCAAAATCTTCTAATCTTTCTTTAATTTCGATTAAAGGCTAATCCCATCATTTCCTACCCCTAATCCCAACTCAAAATATTTAATAAGGATTAAATATTAATCCTCATGTTTATTAAAAAGTTTTAATAAATATCTCCTCAACCCAAACCCTTGAAATAAATAAAACTTTATTTATTTCCTAAAAATCTAATTTATCCTCATCCTAAGAAGTTCTAGACTCTTCTAGAAAGTCTTCATCCTCATCCTAGGAAATTCTAGACTATTCTAGAAAGTCTTTATCCTCATCCAAAGTCTAGAATCTTTTAGAATATTTCTTTAAACCTAATCCTAATCCCTTCCTAACCTTGTCACATTTCCTAAAAATGGGTTAAGACTTACTAACCCAAGCCAAAGTTAACAAATATCTCCTCCTTCACCCACCCTCATTAAATGCCATCCACTTGCCTATCCCTAAGCTAATCCTAAACCATCCTAATCCATCCTCTAATAATTTGCACAATCCTAAGCAAGCTTAAAACCTTCCTAATCAAGCCCAAGTCGAAATTGCTCTCATCTCCCTCAAAATATCTCAACCATAAAACTTTATGAAGTCCACTGGGTCATAAATGACTCTTACAAGCCCTTTTATTGCTCTTACAAGTCATTATGAGGGTCTTTATGAAGATTTTATCCCTTGAGCCTCCTTTGTTGACTCATCCTTCCCCTTTCCTCCATCCTCTCACCATGTGACATGTGTCACTCCTTGATTGGCTATAAGGAAGCACAATCCATGTGCTCTCTTCTCATGCAATCTGAGCCCTCCATGAGCTTTTTCCCATCCTTGCATCTTAGCCCTCAATCCCTCAAGCCTCTTGCCTATAAATTGGATCCTTCCCCTTTGCAAAATAACACAATCCATGAAGTAAAGTCATAATGCCATTTTGAAAAGCCATTTTACATCAAAACCATACACTCACACCCAAATTCCAACTCCATTTGAAGAACTTTTTGAAGCATAAAGCTTGAGCATACATCCTATCTATTTAGACAAAGCTACTCAACAAGAGAGCTTCTCATTGAGAGAGCCCATTAATGGCTCATATTCTCAATTGAGAGCTCATCTTAGTCTATCTTGAAGTTTATTAATTTTGTTTAGTTTGTAGAAGCTTTATTTAAATTTGGTTTCTATTAGCATACTAACATTGCTCATATACATTTTGGCATGCCCGGTGGGACCCCGCATGGGTCATCTTCATTAGTTTTTTCAGTCAAGTTTTGTATGTCATTTGCTGATTTTGGCTAATTTTGCTTGTTTCTATGATTGGTAGGATTTTATAAATTGGTTTTGTAGGTCCACATGAGCATGAAGAAGACAAAGTAACTCATAGTCTATCTCATAGTATTTGTAGATTTTTCAAGCTTATAGGTGGACAAAGCACTTGGAATTCTTCTTCCTCTTCTTGTCTATATTCTTCTTATTCCATCTACTTCTTCTTCTTCTTCTCGTGGGAGATCTTGGCCATTTTTTTTTAAGGAAGCAAAATCATACACACTTCTTTTTAGTGCTCAAAATGAACCCCCAAATCATACTTAAATCCATTAAAAAATTAAAAATTTGCAAAAAAGAAAAAATCTTTTAACAAGTGAAACTAAACCAATCTAATCATTTGCATCCTTGCAACATCAAGGTTTTAGACGAATTCATGCAAAATTAGGAACACTTCATTTTTGAAAATTTAAAAAGAACTTCAAGTTTCCATTTCAAAAGGTTCAAAATCAACACTAAGTGCACACTAAAATCCAAATCAAACTCAAAGCATCAATCAAGGATAAAATGAACCTCATTTGAAAACATTTTAAAGTTCTTTTAAAAATCTCATGAAAACTAAGAGTCCTAAAAGTTTTGTTATTTGTTCCAAACAAATGTCTTCTTGCAAAATCTTGAATGTTTCTTAGGTTTTTCAAGCATCAAAACAATCTAGGAATATCATTTTTGGGCTTAAAACATGCAAACTAGAACACAAAATCTTGAATGAAAAGCAAAGTCCAAAGAGTCATTTTCATTTTTGAGTCCAAAAAAAATCTTGAATGATCTAAGGTTAAAACAAAGCACTTCAAAGTTCTTAAAACAATACACAAAATCTCAATCTTGAATGCTCAAAGGAAAAAAACTTGAATGTTTAATCACTTGTCTTTGAATGCATGTTGCTAAACACACTCTTGAATGCCATGGATTAAAATCAAAATTTCCTTGAATGCATGATTAAAATAAAAAATCCAATCTTGAATTCTAAGGATCAATTAACCATTGCAATATCAAACACTTCATTTGGAGCTTCTAAAATTGAACAAAACAAATCTCTTTTCCACATGCAATTTAGGCAAAGTTTGATTTTTTGGACATTTAAGAAACTTCATTAAGTTAAACACAAATTTGCAAAAATCAATTTGATTAGTTCCTTAGACTCACCTCTTTTCTAATCACCCATCAAATATTAACCATTGGTTGCAATCTCAGCGCCATTCATGGGGATGGGTCTACTTGAAAAAGGTGTTAAATGTTCCACAATCTAACTCAGTCACTTGGTCTTTGAACATTTTCTTTAACTTTATCAAAATTCTTAAATGACCAAAAATCTAGATTAAATCGATCACACTTCATTTGAGTACTAAAATTGAACAACTATTGACGTGGAGGGCCTCTGGGCGCGCGCTTGACAAATTGAGTCTCACACATCTTTGCTTTGGGCTTAAAAACAAAATCACACCAACTCTTGAATGCTTTAAAGGAAATTAATCGATACTTGACGTGGAGGGCCTCCGGGTGCGCGAGTTTTCTTTTGTTGACCCTAGCTCTTCTTCTTTTTTGCATTCTTCAATCGATTTACTTTTGTTGGCACTTCAAGTTGGAATTGAACATTGTCTCTTAAACATGAGTGCTTGCAAAGTCTAGATTAGCACACATAAGAGTCAGTTGGTAAAAGAAAAAGCGTGTTTTGTTTAGTCCAATGTCATCCAAGTCTTCTCTCCCCTTGTCATCTTTCGAGGCCATCTTGGGTGCATAAGATTAGGATCCAAAACCTTGTTTCTTTTTAGGAGGCCTGCTTGGGGATTTCATCACCCCTTGGATGACCTCAACTCTCACGTTCCGGCAGAGTATAAGAACTGGGAGGTGAATCGAAAGAAACCTCTCTTGGGATCAAGATTTTGTCACTCAGGCTAAGCCTCAAGGAACTTTATACCCTTGAGAAGTGAAAGAGGAGAAGTGGGTTACCGCTCCTCTCAGCTGTGTGACATCTTTTTGGTTTCATCTATGGATTTGGGCCTCATGTACCTTGGGTATATCGAGGACTCCCTAACTAAACCAACTGTCAGCCTTGTAGACAACCATCTAGGATGTTAATGTGCTTGAAGTGACTGATCTAAACATTTTTAGAACACACACACTCCTTAGTGCAAGTATCACATTCTGGGAATCAAAACTTCTATCTGGTTGTTTCTATCTATTGCTTGCTTTTTTATTTGTTGAATGAATGTTTGCCAAACTTGGTCAATCCTAGCTTAGGGTATACTTAGCGTAGTCACTGCCTATTCTAAAAGTTGAACAAGTTGAAGAAAAACAACTGAGGTCTCTCAAAGCCAAGCAGATTTAAGAATTGATGTCAGAGCAACCCAAACCCAAACAGAAGTTCCACAAAGTTAAACTCAAACCATCTCAGGCATACCAAGAACTTTCAGCCAAGAGAAAGGAACTAACACCAAGTCCTCGAATTGCTAAACTCCACAAAGTAGAGGATAAAGCTATCGACGAAGCACTTCAAGAGGCCTGGTTAGAGCGCACCATCAAATTTAGCCAACATACAGGAGTTAATCCTGCTTATGCCTTACCAACTAGGCATGATTTCTATGATTAGACACCCTTGTTTCTCCACACCTTCTTGGATAAGCTTCACCTTAGAGTCATCTTTGTAGAAAAGTCAGCCATCTTAGGTTATCCCCTTAAGCATTATTAGTTCATCCATCTCATTTAGAATCAAACCATCTAGCCAGCAATCCAAAAACTATACATCTAGGCTTTCAAAATTGTTGTCACCTTGCTAAAAGTTTGCCATTCCTAAAATCTTTCAAATCCACCAATCTCACCAAGGTTATCCCTTTGACAGAGCTTTGTCTAGGGTAATCTAGCTTTGTCACTTGTCATCCCTCATCACCTTGAGCTAAAGGTTGGGATCCACAAGTTGTCAATCTCGTGTTCTTCCTAAAGGATCGTCAATCTATCCTTAAGTTGACACAATCACCACCAAGCTTGCACATAGGAAAGTAGACCTTTTGTGCTTTGGCAACATATCTTTGAAGTTAGAATCCCAAAACCCCATCCTCCTTAGGTTTTGTCATATAGCTTTGCCTTAACCTAGGAAATAATTTGCATAGAAAAGCCTTCCCCCTTTTGCATCCACCAGCATTTGTTGCATCTCATCCCTAGGAGCATTTTTCATGCCACTCGTCACTCGCTTAGCCAAGAAGAAAGAAACAATGGAGCCCTATCATTTGGATCGAACAGCCTCACCCCCCTTGAGCACTCAACCATCCTTCAGTCCAGAGAAAGCTATGCCATCACCTACTAACATTGAAGCTTTCATGAACCAACCAGGAAATGCAGTATTGGTAAACACCATTATAGACAAGAACAAAGAGACAATCATGGCTAATTTTCGAAGGGACAATGTAGGAACCTTTGGCTTTGGAAGACCCCCTCCATTATCAGATCCATCTCACCCATTGTTTGGGCAGCTGCCACCACCCATAGGCTCTTATGATCCAAATTATCCTCAATATATGCCAAAAAAAGAGCCTCCAGCCAATCCATATGATCCAACAGACCCAAACATACCATCATCCACCCAAGCTGAAATCTCCATGCCGCAAGCCAACCCAGCCACCACCACTCCATCCTTGGTTCATACCTCTCCGCTCCAAACCCCCTTTACCCAAAACACCTCACCGTTCACCCCCTTCACTATTGCTGCTACTGCTCCCCAACCTAGCCTTCCAAATCCACCCATCTCCCAAATCAGTGCTAGCATCTTTGGCCAGCCTCAGCAATATACAACAGGGATGCCACCCATGGGGCCAAGTAATCAACCTTTCATCACCCCCAGCTTGTTCACCACAGCCCAAAGCACAATCCCATCATTTCCATTAGGTCTTGGAAGCTCAGTGCCATCAGCCACAAATCCACAAGCTACTACCCTCACTCCATAAAGCTATCAAATCCCACAAGCTACTACCAATGTTCTGCCTAGCTCTCAAGTGACCCAAGCTCCCACCACCACTCTACCAAGCTTCCAAATCCAACTGCCAAGCTATCAAACCCCATCTATTCCATTTCCTAGCTTTCAAATCCCACCACCTCCACCACCAACTAATCCATTACCTCCTATTACCAACTACTTTTCAATGCCACTTCTAGGAGGTAACCCACCAATCCAGCCAACCACCAATTATTTGCAAGTACCATCCCAAATGGGGGTGCAGCCCACATACCTTGGTCAAACCCCACAAGCCCCCCAATCCTTTCTCCAAGCTTCACAACCATCTTATACCTTACCTCCACAAAGCCATTCATTTATCCCACATCCAACTTATGTTCCTCAATCCCAACCTCAAATCCCATATCAACAGCAAGCCTCGCAGCACATGCAGCAATATGCGCCACATCCCCCTCAACAACCCATCATCCACCATGCAGTTGCCCAAACAATGTACAATCTCTATCAACAAATCCCTCACAGCCATCCATATTCAGTGGCCCCATCTAGCACATACCTACCTCAAGGCACTCCTACATTGGGGGCACCCCAACCATCACCTATCAATTCAGAATGGGAGCAAATGAAGACAGCTCTGAAAGCCATCCAAGAAGGGAATGATCTGAAGACATTAAAGTTTGAGAATGTGTGTCCTTACCCATTTGACAAAGCCATTACCATGACACCATTTCCCAAACACTTTGAGGTACCCAAATTTGACAAATTCAGAGGAAAAGGAGACCCTATCACACATATCAAAGAATTTTACATGCACTGCCAGGACGTGGCATACAATGATGTCTTCGTCTTGCACCTTTTTTCCAAAAGCTTGGCTGGACCAGCTCTTGAATGGTTTTACAGAATCCCCTATGGCACAATTAAAAACTTTGCTGAATTATCTGAGGCATTTGTAGCCCAATATGCCCATCTTGTTGAAACAGAGCTATCAATAGTTGACCTTGTCCACACTAAGCAAAACAGTGGAGAAAGCCTTGTTGAATACCTGCAAAGATGGCAAACCCTTACCACCCGCATATATTGCACCTTGCTAGAGCGCCATGTGGTGAAAATGTTTATTGATAATGCCCATCCCAGCTTGGCTCACCACATGACCATGAACTGTTTGCAGACCTATAAAGATATCAAAGAGAAAGGAATGATCCTTGAGCAAGGACTCATTAAAGATGGTGTGGTCAAGATTTACAAAGAGGCCAACCAAAATCAATCACATTCCAATGACAAGTCTAGATATTGGAACAAAAACAAGCACGTTGCAACAGATGGCGTCACTGACACCAGACATGTGAATATTGTTGGTCCTTCTCACAACCAGTCCAACCCACCATATCAACCAAACAATCAACAAGCTATCAACTACCAACAACAGAATAACCAAAGCTATCAAAACCACAATCCAAGACCCAACTTCCAAGGGTCTAGCAATCAAGCTAATGCCATCAATGTAGCTACAGGAAAAAAGCCCAGATTCCAACCTACACCTAGAAACTATACACCCCTTGGTGAGCCATTGGATGTCATTTTTGAGAAATTAGTCAAGGAAAACCTCATCAAATTTCCTCCTACCCAGCAAATTGACCCAAGCCAATCCAAAGCTGCATGGTACAAAGATAATGAGTACTGCAAATTTCATAGGGTAAAAGGTCACACTACCCTAAGATGCATGAAACTGAAAGACTATGTGCAGGACCTCATTGATCGGAAGGAAATCACTGTTGGTGCCCAAACCTCTCCCAATGCAGGCTTACAGATCTATCAAAATGCTTTTCCTCCTCACAACAATCAAAATCTTAGAAAAGCACCTATCCAAACCAACAGCAACAACACCAACAACCGTCAACCAAACCAACAGCATGGGAAGAAAAATGACCACACTTCATCCTATATAGACTATGGTAGCCTTATAGGTTGTATATCTAAGAAAGAGCCTTCTATCAATGTTATCAATATCCAAGGACCAAACAATGAGTGTGCAATCACCACTCAAAGAGCCCGATTTAACATCATAGGCCCACCCATTTCACCAGCACCGTTAGCTCCATCAAAAAGCCAGTACAATATCTTGGAACACCTTGGGAACATGCCAGCCCAAATCTCCATTTTAGACCTTCTTCGCACTAGTCCTGTGTACAAGAACATCCTTGACAGTGCTCTCATAGAATCTTGTGTCCCTTCTGATATCAATGCTACTGATTTTCATAATCTTGTTGGACACCTTTCATCCTCATGTGCCCTATCGTTCAAACCCACCGACATACCTGTGGTCGAGCCAGATCACACCCTTCCGCTTCACATAGCCATCATGGTAGCCAATTTTTCCGTCAAAAGAGTGATGATAGATAATGGATCAGCCTTGAATATTTGCACCCTAAAATTCATAAAACAAGTTGGGTATACTGAGGCAGATATCATTAGTGAGGTTATCACCATCAAAGCTTATGAGAACTTGGAAAGAACCACAGAAGGAACTATTTTGCTACCAATCAAGGTCGGGCCAGTCATCCAAGAAACACTCTGCCATATTATTGATCTAAACCTACCATTCAACATCCTCCTCGGTCGCCCATGGATTCATGCCATGAAAGCCATTCCATCCACTTACCATCAGTGTGTCAAATTTCCACATCAAGGCACTGAGGTAACCATCCATGCTGATCTAGAACCCTTTGCTTATTGCAATGTGGTTGAAGCTTCATATACAAACCTTTTCCCTGGAATTGATATCGGCACATCCATCGCCAGCTCATCCCACACTTGTAATGACCCAGAAACCATCCTCACCTCTACCTTGTCTACCGTAAAGATCAATAACAAGGACTGTGGAGAGTATAGTCTGTCGGATGCATTTGTTGTCGGGGCACTCCCACTTGATCCACATGCCCATGGACGATCGACATATCACAAAGCTAAGGAGATTCCACCTCCTCGATACAAACAATTTGGCCCAACAACCTTTGTATCCTTGAAAATCCCTCTTCATGAGGAGCTCACTCTAGATATCAACAATTGGCTACATAAGGATGCACCTTCAAGAAATCAAGCACACCTTGATCACTTTAGCCAAAAGTACCCCCAAGAACATAAGCTCATCACTAACAAATGGAACTATCAAGGTGGTGGTCTAGGACCAGAAGAAAGAGGCATGCAATGCCCCATTGAAGCACACAAGTGGAAAACAAATTCAGGTCTTGGCTTTGGCATATCCACAACTGAGGGCACCAATGAGAATAGTCATGCTTTTTCGAACATTCACCGCGACCTTGTTGAAATCGAAGATATTCCTAAGGAAGTTGAAAAGAGAGCCTACGACGATATCCTAGACCAAATCTCCCTCAGAGACTCTATTCTCCAAGAACTATCCATCCACCTCATTGACCTACCACTTGCCCATCCACAACTCATAGATTGGGACCAACCTAGCATCATACACATTGATGAGTTCACATCAGAGGAAGTACTTCTGAGATTCATGGGAGCTGAAACACCTCACAAGAAAACAAAGCTAGATTTTGCCTATACCTACAAGCTAGATCCCAAGGGGTATTTTGGAGAAAATCCCCAACCTAGTTCCGATACACCCAAAATTGGAACTAGGGTGAATCTGAGACTAGCTAAGGTAGCGAAGAGAACCCCTCAGCAAGAACATCCAGAGGCACAAGAAGAACATGAGGATTTAGCATTACCTCCTCATGATAATCGACCAGAGATATCTTCTATTCTAATTGAGGATACTAGGGAAGTCAACATCGGTTCTTCAGAGATCCCTAGGCTTGTTCACATTGCTGCATCCCTATCACAAGACCAAGTTGATCTCCTCTTTGAGGTCTTAAGAGAGAACATTGGCTGATTTGCATGGTCATATCAAGACATGCCAGGGCTTGATCCAAAGCTTGTAGTTCATCATCTTGTAGTCAATCCACAGATCAAGCCCGTCAGACAAAAGCTTAGAAAAATGCACCCCAAGGTGGCATTACTGGTCAAAGCTGAGTTAGAAAGAATGTTAGCTACTAAGGTTATCCGACCTATTGACTATTTAGAGTGGATCTCCAACACGGTCCTCGTCACTAAGCCTTCTGGTGACATCAGAATCTGCACTAATTTTAGAGATCTTAACAAAGCTTGTCCAAAAGATGATTTTCCCTTGCCCAACATAGATATGATTGTAGATCTTACAGCTGGACATGAAATTTTGTCCCTCATGGATGGATTTTCTGGGTATAATCAAATCAAGATTATAGAAGAGGATCAGCATAAGACAACATTCACTACCCCTTGGGAAACCTTTTGCTACAACATGATGCCTTTTGGCCTAAAAAATGCTGGGGCTACCTATCAAACAGCTATGACAGCCATCTTTCATGATCTCATCCATAGCATTTTGGAGGATTATGTGGATGATATCTTGGTCAAATCTCATACCTTCATGGATCATCTTGTTGACCTGGAGAAAGTCTTTGATAAGTTAGCCAAATATCATCTCATGCTGAATCCCAAGAAATGTGTCTTTGGGGTCACATCTGGCAAGCTTCTAGGCTTTATAGTCTCTAAACGAGGTATAGAGATCGACCCCAAGAAGGTCAAGGCTATCTTAGACATGCCTCCTCCCCAGACACTGCGACAGCTTTGTTCTCTTCAAGGAAAGCTTCAATCTATTCAGCGCTTCATCTCCTAGCTTGCAGATAAGTGTACACCATTTTCACATTTACTAAAGAAGGATGAGAACTTCAAGTGGGATCCTTTATGTCAGCACAGCTTTGACCATCTCAAGTAGTATCTCATCAATCCCCCTATCTTGGTTCCACCAGTTCCTGGTCTTCCCCTGATTTTGTACATATCAGCAACACCTACTGCTCTAGGGACACTTCTAGCACAGCTTGATGACTACAGCAGAGAAAGAGCCATCTACTACATCAGTAGAACCCTAGTTGGTTATGAACTCAATTACACTCCTATGGAAAAATCTTGTTTGGCAGTTGTTTTCTCAACTCAAAAGCTTCGCCATTACATGCTAAGTCATACCATCCAACTAGTCTACAAGATTGACCCTATCAAGTATATGCTCTCCAGAACAGCACTTACAGGTCGTTTGGCCAAATGGGTTATGCTCCTTAGTGAATTTGACATCCAGTATGTGGATAGAAAGGCAATCAAAGGGCAAGCTATAGCAAATCACCTAGCTGATGCACATCTAATAGATGCTTATCCGTTAATCACAGAATTTCCAGATGAGCATATCTATCTAATTGAAGAAAAACCCCCATGGAAACTTTATTTTGATGGCTCATACACATCTCATGGATCAGGGGTAGGAATATTGTTGGTCACACCTCAAGGAGATTACATTCCAAAAGCCTTCAAGCTACAATTCCCTAGCACCAACAATATAGCTGAATATGAGGCCCTCATAGCAGGATTAAAGATAGCTACAGAATGGAACATTGCTAAGCTACAAATCTTTGGTGATTCTCAGCTCATCATCAAGCAAGCCCTAAATGAATATCAAACCAAAGATGAAAAGCTATTATCCTACAAAGAGCTAGTTGATCAGCTAACCTAGCATTTTACAAGGCTTCAGTTTACACAAGTGCCTCGAATACAAAACAAAGCAGCAGATGCTATGGCTACTATAGGCTCGCTCTTGGAAGTTCCCCAAGCAGCTACATAGTATGAGTTTTTAGTTAAGCAGCTCCTCACACCTGCCTATGCGAATGAGGATTCAAATCGTGTTTGTATCTTGGTTGGTCCCCAATCCCCTTGGTACCATGAGATTCATGCTTACCTTAATGATGGTATCATATCCCCTCACCTCACACGTACTCAACGCCAGAACCTCATTTGAAAATCATCCCGCTATGTTATCATAGCCAATACCCTATATCGTCGGGGTTATCATGATACTCTCTCTCGATGTTTAGACCAAAACGAGGCCGCGATGGTGTTAAAGGAAGTACACTCTGGACTTTGCGATGCCCACACAAGTGGTATTGTCCTAGCGCGACAAATCCTTAGAGCAGACTACTATTGGCCTACCATCGAAGAAGACTCCTGTGACTTTGTCAGAAAGTGTCTCTCATGTCAACAGTACGCAAATCTTGTGCATGCTCCGGCACAAGATCTTCAACCTATTGCACCACCTTGGCCTTTCGCTTGTTGGGGCCTTGATCTAGTTGGAACTATCACACCCCTCTCATCTGATGGACATAAATGGATAATAACAGCTACAGACTATTTCACTAAATGGGTGGAAGTAGTCCCCCTAGTCTCAGCTACAGGAGTTCAGGTCTCCAAGTTCATCTTGTACCACATTGTTTGCCGCTTTGGTATCCCCTCCACCATCTTCACTGACCACAGAGGAAACTTTGAAAATCTCAACATGGAAGAATTATGCACTTCCCTCCGCATCCATCACCATTTTTCTAGCCCATATTTCCCACAAGGTAATGGCCAGGCAAAGGCAAATAACAAAACCCTCCTCAAAATCCTAAAGAAAGTTGTCAATGATTTTGGCCGTGATTGGCACCTACAAATAAATCTAGCCCTATGGGCCTATCAAACTTCCTTCCGTACATCCACAGGCACAACTCCATACTCCCTAGTCTATGGTGCCAAAGCAGTACTACCTATAGAGGTTGAACTTCCCTCCTTGTGCATATCTTTGCAAGGGAAAATATCAGATGAAGAATATAGAGTAGCTCGACTCACCCAGCTAGATCTCTTAGACGAGAAGCGACAACAAGCCTATGATCATCTCATAGTCTATCAAACTTGTCTCAAAAGGAATTTCAACAAGAAGGTGCTTCCACGAAACTTTTAGCCAGGTGACATGGTCCTCAAAGAAAACATGAAAGTCCAAGTAGATTGAGAAAAGAAAGGCAAGTTTGAACCTACATGGCTTGGTCCTTATGTTGTCACTGCTTCCTTTGGCTTCGGAGCTTATCAGCTATCTACACTAGAAGGAGAACTCTTGAATGATCCTACTAACATCATTCATCTCAAGAAGTTCTATGCTTGAAGATCCTTGGTATACCCAGCTTTTGAAAAATACAAAAGAAAAAAATAGTAAAGAGAAATAAGTGTCCAATGGTGAAAACTTGGCAATTCAAGCACCTTGGATAGGTACCTTGGTGAAAACCTGGTAATTTAGGCACCTTGTGTACTAAGACTAATCCATTATCTATCACTATCCTATCCCTCATCCATTCACCCACCATCCCATAAAACACCTGCTTGTTCCCTTGGTGTTCCAACCAAATATCTAAAATCTAATGGAGCTTGTAAATACCTCCTGTACAGCTTGTAAAATCTTGTACCTCAACTTGTAAAATCTTGTACCAAAGCTTGTATTATACCTTGTAAATATTGTACCATACCTTGTATATCCAAATCTTGTCCAAAGTTTGTACCATATTCCAGCCTATAAATAATCTTGTATCCTAGCTTGTATACTATCACGTGCACACACAAAACCCCATTTTCACTTAAGCTTTTTGCAAACCATCTACCTATCCACCTATCACCTATTATAGACATCCCATCCTTCACAAACATTTCCATCTCACAAAAACCAAACCATGAACAAACTTGTACATTTGTAACATATCTTGGTCTATCAGCTTGTACATCCTCTTTAGCTTAGTACCATTGTATCTATGTAGTGTTCATGTTAGTTCGTCCTTGATTAGCATCTTGCACCCATCGCACATCTTGGTTAGCTATTACAATGTATCCTTTAGCTAGATTTCCTGTCACCAAAGTGTTATCTTTCTTAGTTTAGCTTGCCAGATGCATCACTCATCCAAATCCAATAGCTTAGGTGCTCTCCGATAGGTCCTTGCAGGATATATCTTTCCTCATGTCTGATCTTGGTCCGTTAGTACCTCGTCCTACCCATCTCGTTGGCAAATGGTTCTCTTTTGGATTTTCGCTTTCTTTTGATTTGGACTCTTCCCTGTTGGGTCTTGAAATATCTTTTCCAAGCAATCTCCTTGTTCCCTCCTCAAGGTTGCCACAATCTTCCATATCATGGTATACTGCGAATGGGGCAATCAGAGCGTAAGGTCTTGATCATGTCTTTTGCTTGTTTTCTTTTCTGCTTGTGGGTTACCCAATGTCGGTTCCACTCTGATTCTTTCAAGATTCATGTGTGATGCTGGGGAAATCCTTGTGTGTTTGTTTTAAGTCAGTCTGTTAGTCCTTTGGACAGTTGGTGAAAAGGCCTTGATGTTCTTGGTAACCTTGGCAATTAACCAACAGTCCTATAGAAAATCTAGTGCGCAACTACATGGTGTTACTTCTCTTTGAAGTATCCCCCTGCTCAAAAAGCTTCAATGGTTTTCCTTCATCTCCATTGTCCCCCATCCATATCCAGCATCCGTCTCTCCTACCCCAGCTTATGCATCAGTATCTCTTTGAATCACTCCTCACCTTTAGCTTTAGGGATCCACCAATCCAAATCAATCCACCAAGCCTCATCTTTCAAGATCCACAATCCTAGTCCTAGGGATCTCCAAAACCCATCTTCCACCAATCTAACTCTTTGAAATCCTGTTGCATCAGCTTTATAATCCCCTCATCCATCTCCCTATCCTGGATTCTTTTTTATAGCGCTCCGCTCCTTCATCCTCTGCAATCCTTGAGATCTTAAGCTTGCTTCCTCTTGTGCCTCTGATTCTCCCTTTATCATTCTCCCATAGTAAGAGTTTGAGCTAACTAAATCTCTTCTCTTAATCCAATCTGAGTCTCCTTGCTCATCCCAGATTCTTGTATTTTTCAAGAAGCCACCGAGCCTCGCTTTCTCTCCCCATTGTCTTCTTGAGGGGGCATCTCACAGTCCATTCTCTCCTCTTCTGCTCTAGCCTTGGGCATCTTATTTTCTTATCTTTGATGCCATGCCACTTGTGGCATCAAATCAAAGAGGGGCAAAATGTAGACACCTAAATTTTTTTTAAAAAATAAAGTATTTTTATTTTTTGAAAAAATCCCTGATGACATCATCATTTATTAATTAATTATTTAATTAATTAATTAATTAATTTTTATTCCATTAAATCTATTTATCTTAATTAAAAATATTTAATTAAGGAATCCCTCCCAAAAATGTTTAAATCTTATTTAAACATTATTTCCTTATTTATTAATTATTTAATTAATAAATTGACCAAAAAACCCAAAATAAATAAAAAATTTATTTTTTGCCCAAAACTTGGCCAATTTTCTTAAGACCAATAACCTCTTCCAAAATCTTCTAATCCTTCTTTAATTTCGATTAAAGGCTAATCCCATCATTTCCTACCCCTAATCCCAACTCAAAATATTTAATCAAGATTAAATATTAATCCTCATGTTTATTAAAAAAGTTTTAATAAATATCTCCTCAACCCAAACCCTTGAAATAAATAAAACTTTGTTTATTTCCTAAAAATCTAATTTATCCTCATCCTAAGAAGTTCTAGACTCTTCTAGAAAGTCTTCATCCTCATCCTAGGAAATTCTAGACTATTCTAGAAAGTCTTTATCCTCATCCAAAGTCTAGACTCTTCTAGAAGATGTCTTTAAACCTAATCCTAATCCCTTCCTAACCTTGTCACATTCCCTAAAAATGGGTTAAGACTTACTAACCCAAGCCAAAGTTAACAAATATCTCCTCCTTCACCCACCCTCATTAAATGCCATCCAATTGCCTATCCCTAAGCTAATCCTAAACCATCCTAATCCATCCTCTAATCATTTGCACAATCCTAAGCAAGCTTAAAACCTTCCTAATCAAGCCCAATTCGAAATTGCTCTCATCTCCCTCAAAATATCTCAACCATAAAACTTTATGAAGTCCACTAGGTCATAAATGACTCTTACAAGCCCTTTTATTGCTCTTACAAGTCATTATGAGGGTCTTTATGAAGATTTTATCCCTTGAGCCTCCTTTGTTGACTCATCCTTCCCCTTTCCTCCATCCTCTCACCATGTGACATGTGCCACTCCTTGATTGGCTATAAGGAAGCACAATCCATGTGCTCTCTTCTCATGCAATCTGAGCCCTCCATGAGCTTTTTCCCATCCTTGCATCTTAGCCCTCAATCCCTCAAGCCTCTTGCCTATAAATTGGATCCTTCCCCTTTTCAAAATAACACAATCCATGAAGTAAAGTCATAATGCCATTTTGAGAAGCCATTTTACATCAAAACCATACACTCACACCTAAATTCCAACTCCATTTGAAGCACTTTTTGAAGCATAAAGCTTGAGCATACATCCTATCTATTTAGACAAATCTACTCAACAAGAGAGCTTCTCATTGAGAGAGCCCATTAATGGCTCATATTCTCAATTGAGAGCTCATCTTAGTCTATCTTGAAGTTTATGAATTTTGTTTAGTTTGTAGAAGCTCTATTTAAATTTGGTTTCTATTAGCATACTAACATTTCTCATATACACTTAGTAGGACTCCACCCATTTCTATATCATTAATTGGATGCATGAGCCTTTACATGTCATAAAATAAAGCAATTATGAGAAAATAAGAAGAAGAGAGACTTCAATTGATGTAGAAGTGTTTATAAGTGCTGAAAATAGAAGCTCAACCTTCATTGGGCATCTGTCAAAGTTAAACTACTATTAGAATGTATTTTCAATGCATGGAAAGCTCTAATTTTGGAACTAATAGTTAACTATCGGTGCACCTCTAGAAAAGTGCACCTTAGAAAGAAGTCTACCTAGCACACCAGTGCACCTCTGACTTCTTCAAAATTCTTCCAACACGTTGTTCCAAAAAGCACACTAGCACACCAAGTGTAGTAGAGGAGCTAGCACACTAGTGCAACAATGCACCTCTAAGGTCAAAAGATGCAAAATTTCACCAAGTGTCAAAACTAAAATTCTAGCTTTTGGGTTTTGTTCCCCTTTATATTAGAACTATGTCCAAATGTTTGCCCTTGAATTTCTCTATTATCTTAGTGATTTGAGCTACATTAAGTAAATCTAAGGAATTATAATTATCTTTGACTTTTTTCCTATAGTTATCCACCTTAATATGAGTTTCTGCAAAATCCTCAAGTTTTCTATCAGGCTCTAATAAAACTTCCTCTATCCTAAATGCTTGCTAGATATCTTCATCATTGGAAAATTCATCAAAATTATTCCAAAATCTCTCAACTACCACCTCTATAGGTATTAATTTCTTTCATGGATCATCCTCGAAAATGTCTTAACATGCATCACTACAATGTTTCTCATCCTCCAAAATTTTCTCTTGGGCTTGGTCCTTGAGCCTATGAATCTCCGCATGTAATGATTCCATTACTTTATAATTATCCATTTTCTTGTCCATCCAATCATTGATTAAATTTATTTCCTCTATTGTATACACATCCATGAGCATCTGATACCTTTGGCCTTTTATCAGCTGTGCTACCTATAGATCCTTTCCCTAGGCATGCACCTCATCCATAAGACCAAAATCTTGATTCAAAATTGTTTCTATTTTATCTACATTCTCCTACATGACATGTAGTAGCTTAGGATTCCCTTTGATGATAAATACACCTTTCTACTCAAAACTTTTCCACCATTGCTGAAAGGCATTAAAAAATGGGTCCAATTGCACTGCTCCCCTATCCTTTCTCTAAATTGCTACATTTATAATTTCCTCAGGGTTAGTGGGATCCAAAGGGCAAACAACTTCACTCAAATATACTTTTAGGATTTTATTTTAGCACTGAAGTGTTATTAACTCTGACCCATTCTATTCCAAGCTCCTGAAAAATTCCTTCATCCTAGTAGTGACCATTAGCTTTATAGTTTCCAAAGTTGGCTTCCCAAGAAAAACTTTCTAGATCTGATAATCCCTAGGAGTTAGTTCTTCAGCATTTGATTTTGGAGGAGGGATAGCCACGTGAGAAAAAGGGTCTTGATTCTAATTACTCATGATGAAGGCTAATGCTCTTGCATCCTTTTGAGGTGAATCAGGCTTCCTTAATACTTCTATTAATCTCATCCTATCCTCCTCCTCAGTAGTGAGCTATTGCTTCTTGTTCCTAATCACTTTCTTTCAAAGATACCTTGGAATATGCTATGTTGGGGACTTTTCTTTTAAGGATAAAGGATTTTTTTTAGCTATACCCTTGCCCTAATCACTCCTCTTTAGGGTCTTTTACCTTTATGAAGGCTCCTTGTCCATCATCCCTGTATTTGTGGAGCCCATAATTTGCACCTCTATGTCCTGGGAAGTTTGTTGAGGTTGTCCACTTTCTCATCCTTCTTTTGACACTTCCTTAGTGGATACTTATTGTGGCTCTTCTTGATGTTTCCCTTAGACTTCTTCAATTTTTGCGTCTTGAGGAAGAGGGGTAATCAATCCCTTGTCAACACAAAATTTGACTTGCAACTAGAAAGTGGGAACCATTTCAAGTCCTTGTGACTCGAGGGGCATCTGAGTCCAATCCTCTTATTGAGGTTGATTGGTTGGCATGTCTCTAATCTTATCCCCAACCAACTTAGTTCCTATAGGCATAAAGTCAAAATCTAAAACCTTAAAGATATTAGTACCCTCCACATCCTGCTCATCTATCCACTATTACATTTCATCCTCTAATGTAGTGGTTCACATGGGTTCATAAGAGATAGATGGTGGTGTGGTTGTGGAACTTCACCATCATTCCTATTCTATGGCTCTAGCTAGCATAGCCCTTTGAATCAATGGAACATTATCTTCTTCTTCCTTTTCCAAGATGGGTTATAGGATAGATGGAAAAGGGATCACTTTCTTGATCATCTTTTGTCTCCTTTTCACCAGAATCTTAATCTTTCTTCTTTTGGGTTCTAAAGGGGAGGCTTGTTTTTCTTACCAAGGTGGGGATACCGCTTGAATCTCATTTTCTATTTTCATTTGGCTTGGTGAAACTAGTGGCACTTGAGGATCAACTTGGGCTTCTATAGCTTCAATATTCTCTAGCCCTTGTATATTTTCTTCCCCTTGCCATGGAGGTGCCGAGATTTCCCCTTCTTCAAGTTCAACTCTTTGAGGAGAATTACTCTTCCTCTTGCCCTTGCCTTTACCCTATTGAGCTCTATAATAACCAAATGGCCTATCAAGTTGGTGTACCACTTCCGAACTTACTTATGATTGAGCTAAAAAAGTAGGGATAGTGACCTTCTTCCTTCTACCTTTGGCCAGATGGGCTTGTGCATGAAAGATAACTATTTTAGGAATTGGATCAAGCTTAAATGGTTTCTTGATCCAATCCTACATCATTTTAATAATGTTCCTCACCCTATGGTTAATATCAGAATTCTCTTCTCTGTCAACCTTAGTATTCATAATGGGCCTTTTTCCAATCTTATCCCTATTGAAAAGAGGATCAAGTAACTCCTCTGAATCTTGCTATAAAATCTTCAATTAAATCTTTATTTTCAAGGCCTTTTCTACTAGATATAAATTCATCCTACAATAATCCCTTATTTGGATATCATAGTCATTTTTTGGATTCATCCAATGATCCTTTATGGCTTTATGTTGAAATGCTTTTCCTGCCAAATATTGTACTTTCCCAATATTATCAAAACAAGGCTATAGAGAATTGTACTCTTCCAAGCGATATTGATCCCACTCACAATCAAAAGAAGAGATATCTTGGTATTGATCCACCTAGATAGGTCCTATTATCATAGGCCATCTCCAATATGTTTTATGCTACCTTCTAACTCTGTCATATGTAGACAAGAGTTGTTAGGAGATCACCAAGAGAACAAGTCTATCACTAGGATACCTTGGGAGCTTCTTGGGGTTAATGATTGTACTTTTGACCCTTAAATATGTGAATGTCCTTAACTAAATATAATAAGCCCCAACCAGTAAAATCTGTGCCACTGCATCATCTAATAGTCTCTTTGCATAATCTCCTTCTATGAATTGGATTATAGCAAAAATGAAATCATCATTCACAATTATATATTCTTTGCTCCAATTTAAGAGCCTCTTCTTTACTAGTTGAGGGTACACAATGTATAGCCATGCATTAGCATCCTGCATGCTAACCCTCTTGCATATCCTTGGATAGTTTGATGCTCTTGTGGCCAACATGTACACTAAGTATGAAGTCATGTAGAATTTCCTTTTTTCCTCTGATGTCACCAACTATTCACAAAAATTTTGGCTAAGAGTGGAAGCCTAATCTAGTGGTATCTCTAATTTTCTTATAGTTTCAATAAAGTACACCATGAAGATGTTAAAATGCCCAGCTACTGGTAGACCTATAATCCTACTCAAAAGTATGATTGAGTATCTAATATTTTCTTTCATGTATCCTTTGGTCATGTCCACTTTTTTGGTTTTCTTTTCCAAAGGAGTCTTCTCTATAAGTTATGATGATTAAATGATTTTAGAGGCCTCCTCAATATGTTCCTGGTACCATCTTTTTACTTGCTCATAAGTAAGCCTGATAAATTGATTTGCCCATCGAAGATGTAATAAATTCTTGATATTCTTTGGTCATAGATCAAGAATAATTTCTCCTATTATGCTTTTCACAACCCTCTCCTTAGGGACAAAGTGTTCTAGAAATGTGATAATGAGTTTTGAAGATTACACTAACATTGGGTATGATGCTACATTGATGAGTCTTGATCTAATGAGTGCAGAAATCATTTGGGACTTCTCAGTGGCTTTGTTTCAAATCTTCAAGAATTCCCCCAAGTCTGTATGTCCTAAATCTAAATCTTTGATCTCTAAGTTATCATCTTGAAAGCATGATTTTGTTGGAATGCCTTGGAACTTAAACACTGCAGGTTTTGGTGTCATTTTCTCACATAGGGAAGATGAGGAAGATGTCATTGTATATGTACAAAAAGGATGTCCATTAGTTTGGTTTTGAGGAAGCATGGTTAATTCATACCTTAATAATATCTCAAAAAGAATTAGATGCCCTAAAAACACATTAAAAACTTAATATTACAACTATAGAAAAAGAAATGGCACACTTGGTGCACAATAGGTGCACCCAGTGTGACCTTACCATACTCAAACCCCTAAAATAAGGTGTGCATCAGTAAACCTAATGAGGTGTGTTGATGCACACCTTTTTTTAGGCTTATTCATTTTTTTAGTCCTCTTTCATAATTTTAGTGCTTTTTGGGTGTGCACTAACACACCTAAATTGGATGTGTTTAAGGTTTTTCAAAGGGTTTGTGTTTTCAAAGTTTTTCATAGTGAATATTGGTGCACATCATCACACTCAGGGAGGTGTGCTGATGCACACTAATATTTCTAACTTAGTGTGTGTTACAGGTAGAGCAAAGAGGGAGCAGACCTCTTAGAAGATGTAGTTGTGATCATTTAGGCTTTATGGAGATAAGTGGAAGTGAGGTAAAAATGAAAACAAGGGGTGGGGGGCTTTATAGTCCCCAAGCCTCCTTGGTGTCGAGGAGGTCCACAACTCTGTAGTTGCGCAGCTGCACAACTATGGTAGTGTAGCCAACAAAAACACTTCCTCCTTAATTATTTGGCACATCAACACACCTAGGTAGGTGCTATGGTGCAACTTTTTTCTTGCAAAAAGGTATCCTTGGTTAAAATATCTAATTTTTGGACAAACAAGCTTCTCAGTCAGGACACAAATGCAAACTAGGGGACTAGGTAAACCTTACAAAGATTTGGACCCCACACTAGGGCTCCAAAAAGCCAAAAAATAAAGAAGAGGGTTCCCATTTCTGATCAAAATGGGGCATGTGTTGTGGAACCACAACATGTTATAAGTGTAACAAATTTGGACCCATTTCTTGGAATTGTCATGCACCTGATGATCAACATAATCCTAGAAGCAGAACATCAGTATGTTAGTTATGCAACAACTTTGGACATACAACAAAGTATTGTAGAATGGATATAAAATTTAGAGATAGAAGGAACAATGGTTCAAGAAAATTTGGAAATGAAAGGAATGATGGAAGAAATGTCAAAAATGACAGAAGGAACCATGAAAGGAACTCTAAAACTAACAAAGACAATGAGGAACAAAGAAATGTAGTTAATAAACTTTGAGAAGAAGTCAATGAGGTATTTGTAAAAGGATTAGACATCTCAAAAGAAAAGCTAGATGATGATGAGACAAGAAGATTGAAGTTAGTTATCGAGTTTGATTCAATTAAGTTGAATTAAGCTTGCTTACAACACCAAAATTTGAAATTTTCATTCAGCGATCAAATTAGAGGTAGTGAAGGAATTAAGAGTTACTATTATTATAGAGTAATTCAATTCTATAGTCGAAGATGAAAACTTTGTTCTTGATAAGAATTTCATGAAGCAAAGTCTTGAGGAGCATTTTCATGATGGGGGGAAGTTATAGTAAACCTCAGGTGGCATTTGAAGATCAGATAGATGATCTTGAGCAGTTATTTGATTTCAAAACATGATTGACAACTTTTTCATGTTTGAAAAGTACACAATTAATATAAATTTAAGTTAATGGAATAAATGGAGTAGAGACTTGATTTTCACTCCATTGTGCTCACATCAGAAGCAAAGAGCATTCAGAAGTGACTTGTCAAGTTGATTTCTAAGAAAACCCTCTTTTTGATAAAGGTATTTTATCATTTTTACACATAATTAATTTTTTAAAAAGGTTTATATTTGATAGAAGCATGGATATGTTAGTAGTTCATAATATTGAGGATGAGGAGAGACCAAATTGAAGATTGTTTCCATGGAACCCATAGAAGGAAACCCTAACTCATCATTAGCCATTACTCTGAACAATGTAGTATATTTGGAAGATGTAAGAAGCTATCTTAATAGAAGATGGATACATTTATTTATTGTTAAAATCATAGAAGGACCAAGCTAAATATAGATTTGGAGCTTATGATGAGATTACCCAATAAGCTCATCAGGTACCCTTGGAGAAGGCATCTCACAAGAAGATTGAAACTATAATGAGGAAAGCTTTATTAGAGGTCAGTATGACTAAGATTGAGTCACAAGCTATCAAGAAAACTATGAAGAAAAGTATAGTAAATGTGCAAAAATTTTCAATATCTATTGTAGAGATGTCTTCAAAATAAAGCATCCCATATGCAGTAGTGTCAGATGTTTAGACAAGTGCACCAAAGAGAAAATCCAAGAGATTATTGGAAGCTATGACCACAAAGACTAAAGGGGTCAAACAACAAGCCACTGGATGAGGAAAGAGACAAAAGACATTGTTGAAATTTGTTGAGTCTAGTGAAGAAGAAGAAGAAGAAGAATCCAAATAGACAAAGAAGGTGATAACTTCAAACAAGTTAGCAGGAAAAGCTCAGCAATCCTAGAAGCCGAAGATAGAAAAGATAAAATCAGCTATTACTAATGAAGGCAACTTTGTGTGGATGAATGAATTCTATGATTTATATGAAAATTTTGAGAAAGATAAAATTAATATCTCTACCGTGAGATACATTATAGTCAACAATCTAAAACTAAAGGATATTGAAGGCATAGTAAACCAAAACATCTATGATAGACTAATTGAAAAGAAGGCAACAGCTAGAGAAGAGGACATAGAACTTTGAAAGTCTATGTTAAGAATAATATGAAAGACTAATGACAAAGAAGAAGTCAAGATATTACTAAACAATCTTGCACCTTACTTGAAAAACAATGTAAGACCATTTCTATTTGTCTTGGGTGAGAAGGACAAGATAAGAAGTGAGACTACAAGAACTATAAGTCAAACGATGATAGAGTCTAAGGCAACATCTTCACCAACACCTAGAACCTTAGAAGTGCTAGTGACCAGTGACACAACATAGATAGATTAGACCAATGTTACCATTAACATTGATGATACAAACCCATTTGGGAGTTCCAAATATAATGAACCTCATACCAAGGATATTGAAGATAAACTAAGATAAATTGAAGAGGAATAGATGTTACTAGAAGAAGAGAAAAGGAAAATAGAAGAGGCCAAGAAGAAATTACTTGAAGATGAAATGAAAAGAAAAGTAGAGGAAGAAAAGAAAATAGTAGTTGGAGAAGAAATAAGAAGGAAAATAAAGGAAGATGAGAAGAAAAGATTGGAAGAGGAAGAGAAGAGAGAAAAAGAAAGGAAGGAAAGAGAAAAGAAAGAGGAAGAAGAAAGAAGAGTCAAAGAGGCAACTGAAAAGAAGCAAAGGGAGGATGACACTAAACCTTCTAGTTCATCTACTCTACTTTCTCTTGCTAGCCTAACAACTGATGATGATGATCAAATTGACTTGATATCATCTTTATGAAAGCTTATTCAAAAGAACAAGACAATAAAGAGCCTATAGAGAACCTTAATGGAGGTTAGTGACAGATTACATAGTACTTTTACAATGCAACACAAAAAAGCATATCCAAAATAGAGGGCACAGGGAGTGCTAAAGTCAGGCACTAAGGCACAAATCTCACATGATGCTAACTTGTTTAGCAACATTTATCAAAATATTAAGAATGATTCGATAAGTCTTGATACTTGTATCAAGGAACTTTAGAAGTGTCAACAAGATGGAAAGGTACTATATATTAAGTGTACCTTATCTTATAAGTTGACTAAGGACATTGATAGTCAGATTGAAGGAAAAATGAGTGAGCTTGAAGCTATATCTAGCCAGTTACAACATCTAGCTAGTAAGATTGATGATTTTAAAGGACAAGTGGCTAGTATTCATAATAATATCAAGAAATTAGAACTTTGGAAGGAATAAATTTTGAAGAGTATATCAGATTTTAGAGAGTCTATTGCTCTAAAAACATCAATTATTAAGAAACGGTTGGAAGAATGTGTCAAGGCCAAAGACACTTATTCTAACTTTTTATACTCTGATTTGAATGCAGTTGAGATTGCATCATATGCCCAATGTGCAATTATCACCTCTACTGAATCAGCCAAAGATACATGGACTAAAGATATGAGCATTCTTAAGGAAAATTTTGATGATTGCATGAAGATACTATCAGTTTAAGCTAGATGTTTTATAGAGGTTTTGATAGCAGTTGGACAGTTTTTGGACCATTTTTTACATCTTAATCTTTGCCATTGATGTCAAAGAGGGAGAAATAGATGAGAAAATTGTAAATCAGGTAAAGAGGATAAAATAATATTGTAAAGTATATTGTGAGGGGGAGCATATGTAAGATGGATACATTTTAATAGATGTAATGTGAATGTGTTATGTATTTTTAAGTTTTTGATACTTAGCCAATTTTCCCTATTTTGTTGCCATTAATGTCAAAGTGGGAGATTGGTGATAATTGGCTAATGAAGATATGTAATTATTGTCATTTATAAAAAAACATGATGTACATGCTTATAGGAAAACTTGGAAATAAAGATACTTAGCTTTTGGTATTCAAAAATTGTCTAAGTATGGAATTTGGTATACAACAGTGCATTGTTTTGTTTGTAACTTGTTGCTGATGTCATATTATGACTAACAAAGTTAGATGGAGATTGTATACATTTTTATGATGATGTTTATAACCTTAGAAGTTAGTACAGACTAAATCAAAAAGAGATATTTGTGTTTTACTAGTGAAACAGGACAACAAAATTAAAGGAAAGGAATTATTTTGTTTATAAAATAAATACTTGTCCAACTAAGGCCAAAATCCTAGATGTTTACTCTAGGTTGGAAAAGTGTATTATGGTCTTAGCCAACCTAGTATAAATTTGTGTAAAGGCATGACATTTATGCAAATGATATCTTGTGATGAGAAGTGGGAATTACGAAGCAATTGTGTAATTTTTGTGTTGATCAATTGTATATGAACTTTTTTGGAAGTGATATATGCATAGCTTTGTAAACACTATTTTGTGATCTGATATTGAGCCAAATATTAGAGATCAATCAAAGAAGAATTTTGATTACTTGTTTGGGCAATGAAATCTTCTTGTAATTGGAAATGCATGTTTGGGTAATGGACTCTTGCATCTACTGTACTACAACTCCTAATAGGGTTGACACAACTCCTAATAGGGATTCAAAGTCTCCTAATAGGGACTCTCTATACTAAATTCACTCATTGACTCCTAACATGGTCCATCCTCTAACAAGGAACTTATATATTAGTATATTATCTAGTGGGTATCATTCCCACCGGGGTTTTCCCTTGGCCAAGATTTCCCTAGTTAACAAAATATGGTGTTATGAGTTATCTTTTTGTATGGTTATTATTTATATTCAACATTACTTTGTTACTTTGTTATGTATGGTTTAAAGTAAAAAATAATACCAAGTCAGTAACTAAAGTTTTTAAATTATTAATTCCTGCGCCCCCTCTTAGTAATTCCTATTTCTAACAAATGTATTTGTACATCTTCTTGATCATCCTTTAGAATCTTCTCTAGAATCCTTTTGTTAGCTCTTTACCTAATTATCACCTTGAATTTAATGATCCAACTCATCAATCTTATCTTCAACACATTTTACATCTCTCAAGAAATTAATTCATTCAGCTTGATCTTACAATTTCTTTGAACTTGATCTTTTACTGTCACTTGACAATCACTGAATTTTGACACTTGGTCAATACTAAAATACCCTATCATTATTGAATCTTTCTACATTAGTATCAACTAACTTGATTAGTCAATGCTAATGCTCGGTCAAAACTAGATTTCCTTGGCACTAATGGCAGCTCAGTTGACACTAGCATTACTCGACACTCCTTAGTATTTTGCTCTTTTGCTCAGCTAGGCTTAGCTTCTTGACATAAAAAATTACTTTTCTTTATCAAAGTCTATCTAATTAAATGTCCATTATAACTTCCATCAACCTTTTCTCTAGGTTCTATAGTTATGAGTAACTCTCAAATCCTCTTCATCAATCAAATAGATATGACATTTAGATTAGGTAGTAGTATATCTCATCCATAGATTTGGCATCAATGACAAAACAACAATTGTTCCAATTGTAAGTTTCCAATAATCTCCCTCTTTGGAATGATGGAAATATCTTAAATATCTTAAATACTAACAATAACTTAGTTACCATACAATCCAAAATATTTTACTTCCATGAGTGACCATTATCCTCCATTTGAACTCTCAAACTCCCTCTATCAGCTTTATCTCTTTCGTGATTCTCTCCCTCTAAGGTTTTTCTTTTTTTTTTAGTAATCTTGTGACTTCTAAGTAATCTCTCTCTCTCTCTCTCTCTCTCTCTCTCTCTCTCTCTCTCTCTCTCTCTCTCTCTCTCTCTCTCTCATCTTATATTCTTAGTAATCTCTCACTCTTTGAAAATAATGCCAAGGATTTGTAGTTGTCTTAGTTTCAAACTCTTCATACATCTAAATTATGTATATTTTCCATGTCTAGCTAATACTTGTCATCTTTCTATGACTGATCTTTTATGTTGTGCTATAGTATTCTACCTTAGGCATGCCCCAAAGTAGAGTTGTTAGCACCACTGTGTAGAATTTTCTATTTAGCACATGTGATGTAGTGCACCTTGGCTTCTTAATTATCCTTACTTAGAGGAATAACCCCTAATTTATCTCTAAAATATCCATGAGCAACTTTGGGTAATGCTTTTGTGAATATGTCAGCAATTTTTTTCCTTTGCATTCACATATTCTAGCTTAACTTCTTTGTCTTGAACTAATTCTCTCAATTAGTTATACTTGATAGTAATGTGCTTTGTCTTAATGTGCATCACTGGATTCTTTGAAATGCTAATAGAACTTGTGTTATCACAATAGATAACTACTAGATTTGCAATCTCTTCTTGCATGCCTTTCAATAATTTCTTAGTCCACATTATATTTGAACAATTCACTGCAATTGCCACATACTTAGCTTCAACTGTTGATTGGGAAAAACAATTCTTCTTCTTGCTTGTCCATGCCACCAATCTCTTTCTTAGAAAGAATGCACCTCCACTAATTATTTTCTTGTCATCAATACTTCCTACCCAATCCGAGTCAGTGAAAATCTTTAGTTCAAATCTATAACTTATCTTGTAGCATAATCCATAGTCATATGTACCTTTCTAATATCTCATTGTCCTCTTTATAGTCATTGCATGATTCTCTTTAGGATTTTCTAAAAATATAGCAACTATCCCAATTTCCAATGCAATATCTGGTCTGTTGTGAACAACATATTACAATTTTCCTACTATGGATTTGTATAGGGTCTAGTTCACATTATAGAATCATCATTCTTAGATAGCTTATGTCTTGTAGACATAGGAGTGCTCATTGGCCTTGAATATTCTATACAAAAAGTCTTCAATATTTCCTTGATTTATTTGGTTTGTGAAATGAAAATACCACACTTCATTTGACATACTTGTAATCCAACAAAAAATTTGATTTCACCAAACATAGAAATTTCAAAATCCTTTTTCACTTTAGTAGAAAATTATCTACATAATTCTTATCTCTCTCCAAATATGATATCATCTAAAAATATCTCAAATAATAGTACTTCATTGTTCTTACCATTCTTCAAACATAACTTTTTGTTATCATTTGTCCTCTCAAAACCAATTTTTACTAAATAGTTATGTAACATTTGATACTATGCTCTTTGTGTTTGCTTCAATCCATAAAGAGCTTTTTTCAATTTACATACCATGTTCCTCTTGTCTAGATCTACAAATCTTTTAGGCTATTCAAAGTATAATTCTTCCCAGTATACCATTTAAAAATGTAGTTTTGACATCCATTTGATATACCTTGAAATTCTTGTAAGCTAAGCATGTTAGTAGAGTTATGACTCCAAGTCTGGCAACAAGAGCAAAAGTTTCTCTATAGTGAACTCCTTCTTGTGCATAAACCCTGCATACCAATCTTGCTTTATTTCTTGTTACTTCACCATTTTTATTGATCTTGTTCCTAAAAACCCACTTTTCCCTAATGACATTTTTGTCTTTAGGTCTTGATGTGAAGGTCCAAGAATTTTTCTTCTCAATTTGGTCAATCTATTCATTCATATCTTTTATCCAATATTTATTGTCTAAAGCATTTTTCTTTTTTTTAGGCTCAAACTCACATAATAAGCATATGTCACCTTTGAGTTTTATTCTTTTCATAACACTTGATTCAACATCTCCAATGATTTGATTAGGTTTGTGATGCCTTCTCACATATTTTACTAATACATGTAGCTTTCTTCTTTGTTCTTCTTCAGGTTCATCTAGAAAAACAATCTTAGGCTCCTTTCCTCTTTCTTGTTCAGGTTCAGGTTCAAGTTCTAAATGCTTGGCATTCATTGTCTAATGGTCAACATTTCATGTCTATGACTTGACATCTTTAGTCTATTTCTTGGCATCCACTCTCTATTGCTCATAAATTTGCATTTGATTCCATTATTTTATATCTAATGAAAACTTGCAACTTGACTTGTTTGTTTATTTTGAGCATTGGGAGCATCATCATCCACATAGATAAATGTACTATATTCTTTAGGTTCCTTATTACATGAAGCATCACCTTTTTTTGCAAGCTCATCGACTCTCACATTTGCACTTTCCAAAACTTTTTTAGAGTTAAAATTTAAACATTTATAAAATTAGCCTTTTGTGGAATAACCTAGGAGGAATATGCCTTCATCACTCTTTGTATCAAGATTATCATTCCTATTATCTTTCAATATATAGCATCTACATCTAAATATTTTGAAATATTTAACATTAGAAGCATAACCATACCATAGTTCAAAAGGTGTAGCATTTGTACCTTTCTTGACTTGAACTCTGTTTAGGGTATAGACAACAATACTAATTGCCTCTCTCCAATATTTTTGTGATACACTTTTCTCCATTTATGTATTCTTGCATAGTTCATTATTGATATGTTTCTTCTTTAAGCTATCCTATTTAGAAGAGAGTCCTTGGTGGTAACATCTATCTTTGAATTCCTCTATCATTGCATAATATATTGAACTCATGTGAAATGAATTCACCACCTCTGTCACTTCTCTACAAACACTTCAGACTCTTCCCTATTTCTTTTTCAACTTTGGTTAAATACCACTTGAACAACTAAAAAACATCATAGTCATCATTCTAGAGTAGTCATCTAAAAATAGAATGAAATATTGATCTCCACAGTAAATTTTAACACCAAGACATCCACATAGGTCAATATGAACCAATTCCAAAATATCACTTGTAGCATATGCTTTACTCTTTGTACTAGACTTGTTCACCTTTCCAAATTGACATTGTTTACACATAGCATTGTTAGGCTTATTCAGTTAGGGAAATCCTCTTACTTTCTTCATCTTACTAATATTCACCAAATTATGAAAATTCTCATGACATAATATTTTGTTCCATAACCAAACATCTTCTAGTTGTGCAAACATATGTGTTTCTCCTAATAGGTCTAGTTAGAATAAGTTACCTCCTGTCTGCTCACTAGTTCTAATTATCTTACCATCACTATCATGTATCTAGGCCTCTCTATTGTGAAATTCAACTTCATAACCTAATTTGTTTAGCTATGAAATACTCAAAAAATTGTAGTTAAGTCCTTCAACCTAGTAAACATTTTTTCTTGTTATCTTATTAGTTAATTGAATAGTGCCTTTACCTTTTACAACACATGGGATATTAGTACAAAATTTACCACATCCATTATTGGATAGAAGAATATCTTCAAATTTTTCTTTATCACTAGTCATATGATTGGAACATCCACTATCAATTATCCATCTACCACTTTTATTCACATAAAGAAATTGATTTAGTTTCTCATCTTCATCAGACTCTTCTTTCATAGCAACATAGACAACTTTATCATCATTACTCTTAAATTCCTTATCAATCTTTTCTTCAACAATATGACAAGATTTCTTACCTTTTTCATCCTTAGTTCTTCTCTAGTCTTTGTCATCTCTTCTTCCTTTGTACTTTCTTTCCTTCTTTTCATCCTTATCTTCTCTATAAGGACATATAGAAATAATATGACCAACTTAATTGCATGAAAAAAAAAATGATAGGTAATTTCCCTTTGTATTTCTCTCTTCCTCTTCCAAACCTTTTTGTAATGAGGGCTTTAATTTAATCATTATCATCATCAAAACTATCACTTTCACTATTCACATGTTTTCTTTTCTTCTTATTAAGAATTAGTTGTGACTTGAAAGAAGATTCAAAAGTAGTAGGTGTGTAGTTATCAAAATTAGATATTTCAAAAGAAGTGAGTCTACCAACTACACCATCTAAGGTCAAATTGTCACCTAGTCTACATCTCAGTTCCTAAATTGTAGAGACTCTAATGAAATAGATAGGGAGTAGAGCCATCTATACCTTTCTTATCACTATTTCATCTTCAATTTTTCCATTTTCTCCTCAAATAACATTAAACACCTCTTTAACTCTTGTGCAGTATTATACTATGTTCTCACATTCCATCATTCTCATATCATCAAATTTAACTCTCAGGCTTTTTTCTTTGGCTCTTAGTACATTGGCATCACCTCCATATATGGTCTTCAATCTTTTAGGTCATCAAAGTCAGCATAGCTTAGGGATGAGGAAATCTCCAACATTGCTTGCTTATGATCTAACTTCTATCTTAGTTCTTCAATAGTTAGAAGAGTAGTTTTTACCTCTACATATTCATTGCTCAAAAAATTGATAGCAACATCCCACTGATACAAGATATGTGTAGCTTCATCAAGGTCTACCATACAGGAAAGTTCTCCTTGTTCAGCTTTGGTACATCTCTCTTGTTTATCATTATCTTTAGCTTTAAGTACCTTCAAACTTTTCTCTATAAGCACCAAACTCTGATAAAAATTGTTAGGAATGTTTAGAATAGATGAGTGGGGGAGGGGGGGTGAATTAGTTACCCAAGGTCTATATGTACTAATTCAATATTTAACCATTAAACAAATCACTATTCTCCTTATCTTGTTATTTCTCAGTCTCTACCATAAAACTATCATAAACTTAACTTACATTGCATAATGAAAACATCATCACATGTAAAACATTCATAAGACATTCATCATAGTTTCACACAAGGATTTTATGTGGAAACCTAATTTGGGAAAAACCACCAGCATCATGTCAATCTTTTTCACTCTTTCAAAGTGAGATCTATTTTGAGCCAACCCTATTAAAGGTTACAATACACAATGTTAAATGTGATCTGGTTAGATGATTTAATAACCCTATTAGGAGTGGCCTTGTAAGAGGACTTTGATCATTCCATTTAGAATGTCACCTAGTTAAAGGATTTACATAGACTATTATGTCTTCAAATGATTGTTAGGTCAACTTCTATTAATAGGATTTCAATACAAACTATTTACAATGATAAGAAAGTAAACAATAGGTTTTGATTTGTGTGATTACAACTCACTTTTGCTAGATCAGATCTCTTTTTGGTCCTTATGTTGGTTCTAATTATAAGTTTCCAAGAGTTAGTAAGAATGATACATGGATCATTGATAGTGGATGTATACACTATATGACTGGTGACATTAGTAAGAATATGATGGTGGATCTATTAAATTGAGTAATGATGTTCCATGTCTAGTGAAAGGTAGAGGATCACTGATGTTGAATGATGAAATTAGATGTGGGGATGAATATTGGGTGCAAGGACTAAAATGAAATCTATTAAGTGTTTCTTAGTTGAATAATACATGTCATAAGCTAGAATTTTAGAAAAAGAAAGTCAAGATCTATGATGGTTTGTAGGGAATCTAATTGGAACTAGTGAGAAAACTAAAGGCAATCTATTTAATCGTGATCTTACTATTGATACATGTTTATTTGCAAGAGTTGAGGATGTGTGGTTGTGGCAAAAGAGGCTATGTGATGTAAATTTTGAGAATATGGTGAAGGTCAATAGAAAGAAAAGAGTTACAAGATTATTGAATTTGCATAAACCTAAGAATACATTATGCGAACAATGTTAGCTTGCTAAGATAACCAAGTTAAAAAAAAATAAAGTAAGGCCCTTTCTTTTAATGACATTATAGAATTAGTGCATATTAATTTGTGTGGGCCAATGAGAGTAGAAATCTATTATGGTGACAAATATTTTATATTATTTGTTGATGACTATTCTAGGATAATGACAATTATGTTCTTGAAGTTGAAGTCACATGCTTTTGATATGTTTAAATGTTATAAAGCTATATTTGAAAAAGAGACTAATAGATAATTGAAATTTTTGAGACCTAATAGAGGTGGTGAGTTTTTCTATTGAACTTACTAACTTTTGTGTTGACCTTGATATTAAAAGATAGTTGTTAGCACTAAGGACACCACAATAGAATGTTATTTCTAAAAGGAGGAATGGATCTATTGTTGATTGTAAAAAGGAATTTCTCAAATGTTCTAGAAAGAATCTATTAGCACTATGGTCTACACTCTTAACTTAGTTCAATTGAAGAAAAAAGGAACAAACAAGATACCTTATGAACTTTGCTATGGCCACACACCTAATTAAGTTATTTCAAGATATTTGGAAGTAGATGTTACATTCATAAAGATGCAAGGAATGGTAAATTGGATTCCAAATATGATAAATGAATTTTACTTGGATATTCTTCTAAGAGAAAAAGTATATAAATTTTGTACAAGACTACTAAAACAATTATTAAAAGTGCAAATGTAAGAATTGATGAGTTTTCTAACAAGAGTGTCAAGGAAAGAAAAAAGGATCCAAATGATAATAAAAAATGTGTTTATGTGTATGAAGATGTACCTAGAGTGATGCTTGAGTAACAAATAGCCACCAAGTACTAGCATGCTTTACCCAACCAAGATGGAGAGCCCCAACCGTGTGAAGATAATGTTGGAAATCAAAGAGTTGAACTTGTGCTAGAAAACTATGTGATAAATAACCACTCAACTAAAAAAATCATTGGAGATAAAGGTGCAAGAGTTATGACAAGAAGTTACTTGAAATATGGTACTTGATTAATTGCTAAATTTGAACCAAGAGCTATAAAAGTTGCACTTGATAATAAATATTGGATAAATGACATGAATGAAGAGATTGGTGTTAGAGAAAAACAAGACATAGAAATTGGTACCAAGGCCTGCTATTAAGAATGTAATAGGAACAAAGTGGGATTTCATAAACAAACTGAATGAAAATGGTGAAGTTGTGAGGAACAAAGAAATATTAGTGTGCAAAAGTTATGCCCAAGAAGATTGTATTGACAATGATTGAAGACTTTTTTCCCCATTGCAAGATTGGAAGGAGTAAGAAATTTGTTGGCTTATGCTACTTACAAGAGATTTAAGGTATATCAGATGGATGTTAAGTTAAAAAAATTTAATGGAATAATTAAAGAAGTGTACATAGAGAAATCAAAAGAATTTGTTGAACCTGAATAAGAGCACTTAGTTTGAAAATTAAACAAAGATTGGTATGTAATGAAAAAAGCACCAAGAGCATGGTATGAAAGGTTGCATTCATAATTGATTAAAATTGTATTTTTTAGAAGAAGTGAAAATAATAATATTTATTTGAAAAAAAACTAGTAACATGGAGTTGATTGTTGGAATTTTTGTGGATGATGTCATAGTTGGTGGGAACAATTTGTTATGCATATAATTTTCTAATCAAATGAGCAAAGAGTTTGAAATGTCTATATTTGGTGAGATAAACAATTTTCATTGGCTTACAAGTTCATCAAAAAAAAGATGGTATACATGTGACCCAATCTAAGTATGTGAAGGAGATCCTAATCATTTTTGGAATGAATAAGTGAAGGCTATTTGGTACACCTATGGTGACTTAATGCCAATTATCAAAGGAAGATGCTACGAAAAAGGTAAATGAAATACAATATAGATCAATGATTGGTAAATTACAATCTATTGTGCATAGGAGGCCTCTTATTACACATGCAGTTGGAATTGTTGCAAGGTTTTCCTCCAATCCTAAGGAAACACACATGACTATTCTTAAAAGGATATTTATATATTTGAAAGGAATTGAATATTTTTGTTTTTTGTACAAATAAGATGATGAATTTACACTTAAAGTATAAACTAATACAAATTGGGTTGGTAATGTGGATAACAAGGAAAGTACAAGTGGTAGAGATTTCTTCTTAGGAGAAAGATTGGTTACATGGTTGAGCAAGAAATAGGGCTACATTTCACAATCTTCAATTGAAGCTAAGTATGTTGTTGTTTTAATTAATTTTTCTAATATTATTTGGATTAACTAATTATTGTAAGGAATCCAAAAGGAGTTAATCGATACTATTACTATTTACTATGATAATACTAGTGCAATACACATATCAATGATTCCAAAAATGCATGTAAAAACCAAAAATATATCTATCAAGTATCACTACTTGAGAGAGAAAGTACAAGAGAAGAAATTGAGGCTTAAATTGTGAAATCCCAAGATCAAATTGTAGATATATTTACTAAGAAATTTCTTAAGGATTCTTTTGAGTATCTAAGAGGTGGGTTTGGGGTCCTTCTCCTATCCAAGATTAACTAAGCACAAATGCATGTTGCATCAATTCATGTATGATCAAATATATCTTTATCGAGTTGATGCAAGAGTTCAATCTTTAGGGATTTTTCCTAAAGATGTGTAAGTGATTGTAATGAAATTGATATAAATAGTACATGTAAGGTACAAGATATTACTATAAGATTTTATAATTTTTTCATTAGAACTTATATTTACCTTAGGAATTTTTGTCAAAGGGGGCGAGAAGTAATAAGAGGGAGAAGAATTAAAAAGAAGAGAATCAGAGAAATGACTAAAGTGATACTGTTGAATAGAGGAGTACACCCTAAGGGGAAGAAATCAAGAAATTGGGGAGATGAATTTGCTGAAGATAGAGATCGAGTAAACTTGATGTTGAAATCTATTGCAAATAACTTGAATAAAGTTAACGAGTTGAAAAGTTGTATTGTTGACAATACATACATTTGATTATCTAATGTGTAATGTAAAATCTTACATTAATGTGTGACCATGAATGACAAAGGCAAAGATTATTATCCCCAACTGATTATGTAAATGATAGTATTGTTATTATATTTAAAAGAGTCGTTAGTTGTTATGTTGTCAATGATTCCAAGCATTAGTTAGCTAGATATCATGCTAATTCAATAGAGTACGATATTATTTGATTGATGAAGAAGATTTGAAGAAAGTATGATGAAAAATTTGATAATTATTAGTATTCAATAAGAACTTGAATGAATTGGAATATGATAGTTTAATGTTGGTTTGATTGTTTTACAATCATGTAAAGTTATGATGAAATTCATGTTTTCACTGAGCTAGATAGGTTACATTGAGTAACTAGGTCAAAGAAGAAATAAAGTATAAACTGATTGATTATAGTTGTTACTGAGCACATGGTAAAGAAAATTTAAAGTCTAGTGTTAACCAAGTGATGTATTTCTTGAGTAAGTTGCAATTTTCACAGAGTGAAGAATAATAGAAAAGATTAAATTGAGGTTGACTTTTGATGAAAACTAAGAATGATCGAGAAGTTCAAAGGATAAAGTCAAAGATAGTTATAAGATCTATGACTAGAAAAATTTAATAAAGATATAATAAATGAGATTTATGAAAGATGAAGATGAGCACAAAGTTCAAGGAAGTTCTATTTTCTAAGTGACAAAATAAAATTAATCTAAGATCTATGATTGTGACCAAGTGGAAAAATCTGGAAGGATCTAGAAGGTAGAATTTAACTATTTTAAGGAGATGATTGAGACTATTTTGGGTTTCTAATGGATGATGATAAAGTGTGAATTATCAAAGGTGAAAGAAGAACAAGGTGAATTGAGTAGAGAAGAAGAAGAAATATCAAGAAGAGGAAGTGCAAAGTAAAAGAGAAAGAGTGTGAATTGTCTAGATAGAGATTAGAAGGAAGAAGACAAAGAAAAGAAGAGATCTTAAAAAACAAGGTAGTAGTAAACCTCATAGATCATTTAACTCTTACTTTCTATGCATTGTAGTAGATAAAATGTCTTAACTGAGTTGACCTAACAAGCCTTTGAAATCATATATGGTAACATCAAATAGTGATGTTCATAAGTCCCTTACAGCAGGTCACTCTTTAGTAATGACAAGGAGTGATAAGTTCTAGATGATCTTTGGTTAAAATCCTCTAACCAAGTCACACTAAATATGTGCATTTAGCCTTTAATAAGGTTTGGATCCTAATAGATCTCACTTTAGAAGAGTGATGTATTTGGCTTGTCAGTTTCTAGATGGTTTTTCCCTTTATAGGGTTTCCACATTACAATATCTATGTCAAATGTGTGATATCTTATGTGTTACAAGTTGATTATTATGCTATTTACTTATTTATACAACTTGGTATAAGATAAGTTATATATCTGATACTCATTAAATTAATGGGCAAAAAGATAATAGTTTGATGCTAAAAGATTATAAGTTTCAATTGCAAAGTTGAATGTGATTATCAAGTTATGTTATGACAGTTTAAGAAGTTTAAATTGGAACTAAATTGTTTGAAAGGCCTATAGATATATAATTGATTGACCCCCCCAGATTGGGGTAGTCTTTGGGAAGAAGGTTATAAAGCTTTATACCAACATGAAATTGTTAGGTCCTCTTTTAAATACTATGCAAAGTTTTTCACTTTTGAAGACTCAAGGGAGGACATGAACATGGCTAGACAAAATATTTAAAACCTTATTCCAAAGAAGGTTGATGTTGAGGATGTATAATTTATTGATAATAAAATCACTATAGAAGAAATCAATATTGCAATTATTTCCTGGGGAATGATAAAGATTTGGGACTTAATGGACTTCTTAGAGAATTTTATAAAAATAAATATTTAGTGGATTGGAGAAGAGATAATAAAATTGTATAAATAATTTCTCTCTCAAGGATCCCTTGAAAGAAATATTAACTCTAGAATCATCAAGTTGATACCTAAAGAGAGGGATATGACTCTCATTAAAAATTGAAGACCTATTACCTTACTCAATGTCTCCTATAAAATCCTTTCAAAGATCCTTATTCAAAGGCTTGAGGGTATTCTTCCAAGTGTTAAATTAACCCCACATATACTAGGTTCTTTAAATGAAGATATATTATAAAATATTATCACACATTAGGAGAGTATGAGTTGAGTAAGAGTTTCTAGTAAAAAATCATGTATGATGTTGATAGATTACAAGAAAGCCTATGATATAATAGAATGGGATTAAATCCTCTGAGTACTTAATGGAATTGGATTTCAAAAAGAAATCCAAAGTTTTATTAGAGTCCTTTTGAAAGACAAAAATGCCAAGATAGATATCAATGAATGCCAAATTTATCCTAATACACTTTCCAGATCTACAAGGAAGGGTTTTTCTCAAGCCCCTACTCTATTTGTTTTCTTTTTTGTTGATACCCTTTTTTGTCTTTTGATAGATGACTTGCTATATATTAAAGTTCAAGGTATCAAAATACCAAATGGATAATATATTATTAGTGTACAATTTTCAAATGATATAACTTTCATTCTTGAAATGGAGGATGATAATTTAAATGGTTAATAGATAAGTTGGAAATATTTTGTCTAGCCTCTAGTAGTAAAATCTATATCTCCAAATTTATTCTTCTAGGGTGGGAGGATATCCATCCACTTGGTTTTCTAAGTCTGGGATTAATTGGGGTATCCCTAAACATCAAATTCAATTTTTTTTTAATGCCCTTGTCTATCTACCCTAACCTCAAGTAAATGCAATGTTGGGTCAAATACAAACTTGATAAGAAGATAGGAAAATCCAAAGAGCACCATCTATATTTAGCCAGTAGATTCCAAGTCTACCAAAATACTAGATCCTCTTAGAATATATATTATACCTCACTATTTTTATTTAGTCAATATTGGTTTATCTATATGTAGAAAAAATCATTAGCTTTTTGTGGTCAGATGGAAAGGGGAATAGAAAACACCCTGTGGTAAACTGTAAATGGTACATCATCAGAAAGAAGGTTAGATGTTTGGATCTTAAATACCTTAGGGTGTAAGGGATTTCCCTCTCTACAAAATGAATCTATAAAAGCTTACAAGGATCAAAACCATGGAAAAAAGTAATTAGGAATAATATTATCAAGGGAACACCCCTCAAAGGTAGTTCTTGGAAAGGGTTGCCAATATGTGACCTTGTTAGAGGTTCTTTTATTATTAAATTATTAGGATCATATACATATTCAATGAAATATGGAATGCCTAGGAATTACAAAATCATCTCATCTCTAATGAAATTAGCTTTGTAATTATTAGACTATCTATAGGGAGAGTTCTATATGGTAGAATCTAGTGCATAAAGATAAAATTCTTGCCCTAATACATGGATGTTTGTAAACACAATGGGCAACAAATACATAATTTTAAATTATTTCTAATGTTTATCTTGTTTATTTTAATTCCTTCAAAAATAGATTTATCATTTAAGCAATTTAGAACCTACTCTACATTCTTATCTACTTGCCTTAATATTTTTCTTCCTAAAATTTGTGAATTAAATGACTAAAGAATCCTTACCCACCTTTGGCCAAAAGGTATTTCTCTCCTAGATATCAAAGAAAAGGATATTAACTCCCTTATATTTCAGAATTTTGACATTTTCTCTCACCTAAACCTTTGTTGGTATCTTCTCTTTGAACCTTCTATGTTGAAAAAATCTATTAAAAATTTATGGAGGAACCTTCTTGATGCAAGAGCATCCTAGGGTAGTCAAAAATCTTGTATTCAATAGCATTAATCTGAAATTTTTAGACTTATGGTTCATAGAGTCAAGGAGATTTTTGAGGTACATTGGTATATCTTGTCCTAAGTGCACATAGACTTCAGAGTTATGATCTTGGAGTTAGAGCCATTTTGGTGACTACTAGTCACATGTTCTTGATTTACTGGAAGACTTTGGATATTATTTCTATTTTCTTTGATCCAAGGGAATTGGCATACACACTTTTGGATTTGGATAGTTTGATGGAACATGGACCTATGCCTATAGGTGTATACTCTTATTTTGTCTTCTGATTTAGTTATTCTTTTTAACTTAGGGTTTGTCCTAAGTATTTAGTTATTTCAAGTATTTAACGTCTATTTCCAAGCTGACTTGTGGCTTGAGGTTTTATTTAATGTAAGTGTTTATTTAATGTAAGGGTATCTAGTCTAACATATGCCTTGGTTCAGTATAATTAGAGGGTCTTGAGAATTCTAGAGTCATTATTCATGATTGAGTTCAACATGAATAGCTTGGAGGAGAAAATTTTTGTAGAGCTAGTATCTAAATGTAGGCTTGGGAAATAAGAAGATTGCTTGGTGTCTTGTGAGCATAAGTTTAGATTATTCTTGAGCTTTTCTACCAGATTTTGGATATGAGCTAGGTAGGGGTTAGATCTTGTGAGGTCTTGTAGAATTTCTATTGTCATTGCTTATGTATTTGGCCATAACCTAGAAGGCTTTATAATCAAGCATGTTGGATGTAAATATCATGATTCTATTATGATAAAAAGAATTCTATATTGGATCTAAATCTTTTTTTTATTTTTTGTATTCCATTGTGTGATTATTTTTTGGGCACTTGGACATCTCCTTTGGGGATTCTTCCTCCTTTAACTATGTTAAGTGGTATCAAAGTGAAGGTTTAAGCTAGTTGATCTTGTGGATTTGTTTCTTTGGGTTTGCAAAGATCTTGGAAGTTTCCTCTGAGAAGATTGGACCCCTAGAGTGATTGCAAATCTTTGTGATTTTGTGGATACTAATATTCTACAAAAGGTTATGGAGTTGATGAAGAATGATATGGTCATTGAGATCATGAGAGGTATAGGGGGTGTACCTAGGAATGTGGGTATTGAAGATGGATATGAAGAAGCTACTAAAGACTTTGAGGCTACTAGATCTAGTGGAAAAGACATAGTTGATCACATGAAGAGACCAATGGAAAATAGTGTTGGTCATTTGGATAGATCTAGAACTCAATTGAAATTGAAGCATAAGATGGATGTTTCTAATTTCTTAGGTAATTTGAATCTTGAAGACCTAATTGATTGGATTCATGAGTCAGAAGACTACTTTGATTTAGATGATATTGGTGATCCACTCAGAGTAAGGTTGTCACAAAATAAGATAAAAGGACATGCTTCTTTATGGTGGAAAGAATTCAAAAGAGAGAGTGAAGAGGAAGGTGAAATAAAGATCACTATATGGAGATTGATGGTGACAAAATTGAAAGCTAAGTTCATTTCTACTGATTATGAACTTGAATTGTTTAAAATATTACAGAATCCAAAATAGAAGGACATAACTATGAAGGATTACATTGAGGAGTCTTACAAGTTGACTATTTAATCTAGACATAGAGAAATTTCTAAGGAAAAGGTGGCTAGATATATCAATGGTTTGAGATTTAATATTCATGGGATGAGATTGGTATGCTAAAAATCAATTTATTCGAGGATGCTTATTAGTATGCTCTAACTATATAAGAGAAGTTGAAGAGAAGAAATCAAGGTAATTCTCAAGGGAAGTAGAAGAAGGAACACTCTAAGAAGGATAAATGAATTCCTAAAGATGAACCAAAACTTGTTGAGAAAAAGAGAAGAACATGTAATGTTGCATTTAAAGGTTATTGTTTCAAGTGTGGTGAAGAATGACATAGATCTTTTGAATATCCCAATGCTAATAGGAAGGTTGGTGATAAAAGAGTTGCTACGATGAATGAGAATGTGGCATTAGTAATTGAGCCTAAGGGGGATAATTTGTTGGTTTAACGAGTTTCTTGGTAAGAAGACACTAGAACCTTGTAAAAGGAGAAATCTATTCATGACTCATTGCAAATCTAGACATTAATGTTGGAATCTGATTGTAGATGGTGGTAGTAATAATAACCTAGTTACTAAGGAGATAGTTCAAAAAATTGTTTTAAAGAGAGCGAGATATCCTTGTCCCTATAAGATCAATTGGTTACAAGATGAGCATGCTTTGGAAGTGAGGGAGAAATGTCTTTTTGATTTTTAGATTGAACAATATGTTGATCAAGTGTTGTGTGATGTTTTGGACATGAGTTCTTATCACATATTACTTGGTAAACCTTGGTAGTATGATTGTAGGGAAGTGCATGATTATGTGAAAAATGTGTTTACTCTTGAGAAGGATGGAAGGAAAAATTCTTTGACTACTTTGTGAAATGTAGAGCTTGGTAGGAGAAACCTAAGTTTTGGTAGCTAAGTTGATTTGAAGGATTCTCAAAGGGTTAGAGATCAAGATGGAAAATAGACCCATTGCACACCAAAGACAATTGCGAAGGTGACTGTGGTAGGAAAATACTTGCAGAAGTGGAACAAAGGCAAGATTGTACAAATTGATAACTTGGAGGACATGTATATGAAGAAATAGTTTAGGGTTTATGTGTTGAACCCTAAAAGATGTTCTTCTAGCTGTCAAGAACATCTTTTCTTTGCACTTGGGGTGTCTGATGTAGGAGCATCCTAGGGTAGTAAAAAATCCTATATGTAGGGGAATTAAGCTCAAATTTATGTACTTATGGTTTGTACAATTGGGGATATGTTCAAGTGACATTGGGGTACCTTGTCTTAAGTGTTCACAATGTTTGGAGTTATCGTTATGGACTTAGACATATTTTTCTAAGATCTAGTTGTGCGTTCCTAATTTACTAGAAGAATTTGGAGATTATTTTTGTGAGCTTTGATCTAATAGGGTTGGTGTGTGTGCTCTTGGATTTGGATAGTTAGATAGAATGCATACCTATGTCTAAGGGCACATACTCTTATTTAGTCTTATGAGTTAGTTATGCATTGTAAACTTGGGGCTTATCCTAAGTATTTAGTTATTTCATGTATTTAATGTTTGTTTCTAAGATGACTTGTGGCTTGAGGTTTCATTTAATGTGAGGGTTACTAGGATGACATGTGGCTTGGTTTAGTATATGTAAAGGGTGTTGTCAAGTCTAGAGTCAGTAGTCATGATCAAGTTCAACATGCATAGCTAAGAAGGATTGAATTCTGGTAGGGCTAATAGTAGTGTGGGCTTGAGAAATAAGAAGATTTCTTGGTGGCTTGTGAGCACAAGTTTATATTATTCTAGCGGTTTTCTACCAGATTGTAGATCTAGGCTAGCTAGGGGCTAGATCTTGTGAGGTCTTGAGAATTGTTGTTGTAATTGGCTCTATATTTGGCCATAATGCAGAAGCCCTTATAGTTAGGCATGTTTGATGTAAATCTTATGATTCTATAATGAAAATTAGTATTATTTTATATCTAAATTTTTGTGTTATAGTTTATATTCCATGTCTGATCATTTGTTCAGAGATTGGACATCTCCTTTAGGGATTCTTCTGCCTTACATTGTGTCACTTCTACCTCCTAAAAATAAATACCTCTTTTAGAAATTTATGATATAGATATTTCTTGATAAGAATCTTAGTAGTGACTATAACATATTCCTTCTTTGTAGGACCCCAAAACTTCTATGCACGTATTCTTTATTTGTCTAATTGCTAAAGAAATCTGGAGATTATTTGACATTTTTATTCATAAAATAATTCATATCTTTGATATTCTCTTTAGCAATGTTTTGGGGCTCCAAAATTACTACAAATATTTTTTGCTACATCTTATCAATTGATATACTTTGGACCATTTAAAAAATAAGAAATAAAAATGTTTTCAATGATATATCTAGAACCCTTAGTCTCAGAGGAGATTTAGATATAATGATATTATTTTTTAGGTCATCAAGTTAAAATTTTTGAGAAGGAAATTTGAAACATTTATTACAAATTAGTTTAGTTAGAATCCAAAGAGTCATGATTCATGGTAAATGTACATGAGCGTAAAACATTGTGGATAGGTCTCCTTTTGATATTTCCCTCTAAAACCTCCTAGCTAAGGTTAGAGCACAATAGGAGAGAAATGAGAGATTCAATGACTACCCAACTCCTATACCATATGTTGTAGGATGTCCCCTTATTTTTCTAGTAGAAACAACACTTCTAATTCCTCCAATGATAGTAGTAGCTCAAAAAAAATCTCTAGTTATACTCTGAGTTGATATCCCATATGCATATAGGATTAAAAATGAGAGTGATTTTAGATGGATGAGAGGACACACATGATGGATCACATGGATTGAGAGAAAGGGAGATGATAGAGATGATTCATATTAGTTGCATACTTTTACATAGTTGTGACACTCTTTTCAACATTTGAGTTTTCCAAGTTCCTAGTGTTGTTTGTATAATATGAAAAAGATTTTTCAATCTTTAACATAATACTATAAATCATAATACGATATGAAAATATCAATTCTACTCATTTTTATGATTTATATCCAGTAGAAAAAATAATGGTTTGAATACCACATCTTAAAATATTATAATATTTTTAGAGACCTATATATGCTACATAAATCATTTAAGGAAGAAGGAAATATAGTGGGATATTGACATGGGAGTAATGATATTACCCAATTCAACTTGCTATATAATATACTCTTTGGATTGTTCTAGCTCGTAATATGGTGTATAGGCACTAGTGTATGATTGTTAAAATTATTATTAAGTGTGGAAAGATATGGCATAGCTAAGAGGATTAAACCACTAAGCTCTTCATGGGATGTTAGTGTTTGTTCCAATATCTAAATTGAAATACACATTATTCAACAATTGATCTTAAATCTAATATTTTAGAACTTTAATATATATATATATATATATATATATATATATATATATATATATATATATATATATATATATTTAATAACATGTTTACCTCATAATAATACCTAAATATATTGAATACTTAAATAATTGTAAATTATCTTAGATATATTTTTTAATTTTATTTTAAAGAATTTGACATATTATATTTGATATCAAGGTCAGTATTTGAAATATATAATATAAACTAGTAAAGCATATCAATTCTATTAGAACATAATAAAGAATAAATTTTGGTAAATTAATTTACCAAACTATAAAGACAAAAGAAAATTAAGATATTGTCTCATAAAGTTAATATTATTATATTTAGACATCTAATTAATATTTTTATATTATTAATTTATAAAATTTATATTGAAATAGTAATTTTACCATTAATGGTTGGTATAACTTTTATTTTATTTTTTATTAAGGTAAAAGTAGGTTTTGAAGGGACCCAAACCTTCTATAGCATCATTACATAAAAAGATGTATTAAACAATGACATTGATATACTTCAAACCAAAAACACCAAAGAAATTGACACCAACATCAAAAGAGATGGAACCACCACAACATTAGAGACTAGAAAAAACCCAAAAATTGGGCACAAAAAGATCAACAAGAAACAAAATTAAGAAAAGTTTTTGAGGAGCTCAATCACTTCTAGCTCCAGCTGGTCCATGTTAATAGAAATACTCTTTAGATATGCAATCTCCTTATTGGTCTTCTATGCTTTCTTCATAGCACTCACATGAGGAGTCCTTTTCCCAAATCTAAAAACCTCCTCAGAGACAACATCCTCATCACCTTCAATCTCCACCATGACCTAATATTAATTTATCTACTAGATTCCTAACTAAGATCCTTAAGTGTTCCACAAAATCATCAAGGATCCTATAGATCCATTCTCTAATTTTCTTCAAGGTATCCTCTAGACTAGAATACTTGGTATCCATTTACCAAGATTCTTATCATAGGTCACTACTACATCTGAGGCCATTTTGACCTACATTTTGACCAAACTTTGACCAATGTCGACCAACGCATTGGTCGGAATTTTTCCAATCGAAAGTTCAACCAACATTTTGGTTGGTTAAAATTTTGACCAATACGTTGGTCGAAAAACTTCTATAACCACAGTGCAAGTTTTGCCTAGAATTGGTCAAAATTTTGACCATTGAAGATTTCCATTTCGACCAATATAAGTAGAAATTTTGACCAACGATGGTAGAAAGTATTGACCATGAAAGCTAGAAAGTTTGACCAATGAAGGTAGAAATTTTGACCAATATAGGTAGAAATTTTGACCAATAAAGGTCAAAAGTTTGACCAACAAAGGTGGAAATGTTGACCAAGAAAGGTAGAAATTTCAACCAATGATGGTCGAAAATTTTGACCAATGAAGGTGGATAATGTTGACCAATAAAGGTAGAAATTTTGACCAATGATGGTCGAAAAGTTTGAACATTGAAGGTAGGAAATATTGACCAAGAAGGTAGAACTTTCGACCAATGAAGGTCGACAATTTTGACCGCTGAAGGTAGAAATTTTGACCAATGAAGGTAGAAATTTCTACCAATGCCTGGGTGTAAATTTTTTCAGGCATTCTATAAAATAGTTCACATGCCTTCTATATGATATGAAATTTTGCATGCATCCTGCAATGTCTCATCCAGCTGATGATGGATTACAGAGAGTGATCTGAAATGCTGACGCTAAAAAATATCACAATCAAATCCAAAATGAACTTGCATTACAAATGGATTGTGGAAATCTGATATTGTTGATTTTGCATGCATGTCTACCAAGACAATCACAACTTAAACATATTATGTTTAAGTTGTGATTGTCCTGGTAGACATGCATGCAAAATAACCAATATCAAATTTCCACAATCCATTTGTAATGCAAGTTCATTTTGGATTTGACTGTGATGTTTTTTAGCGTCATCGTTTCAGATCACTCTCTGTAATCCATCATCAGCCGGATGAGACATTGCAGGATGCATGCAAAATGTCATATCATACAGAAGGCATGTGAACTATTTTATAGAATGCCTAAAAAATATCGACAATAACTAATCAAATTGTCATAATCACCGACAGTAACTAATATGCCTCTTCATTAATATGCTCGATACAATAACCAAACTTGGCAACTATGCACAACAACTTATACACTAAAAGGAAATCATTTAGGAGATACAAAATTTGAACAACCATATGTTAAGATTCTACAATAAAACATCACTTGCCTAAGTCTGACAGTTGAGATTAAGTTCGTCATCCTCCCTACAGTATGTTCTGATGGCCTGCACATCCACAAAAGTTCTAGCATCTTGAATTTGTAGAATAAAAATTGTTTCATAGCGAATGGACATGATTGACAATAAATCATCATATAAAAAGACTCTCGTTTGAAGCATGAATAGCAAAGGAAATGAATATGGGTGATAGGGAAGAGAATTCAATAATAGAGGCTTTTAACTTTAGTTATATATAGTCATGATATGGGTAATGCACAACTACCTCCTGGATTCACGTTCCATCCCACAGATGAAGAGCTCATAACACATGATCTCATTAGAAAAGTTTTAGACAACAATTTCACAGGAAGGGCCATTACTGAAGTGGACCTCAACAAGTGCGAGCATTAGGGAGGGTTCAATTCCCTCCTTTATTATTTACTGTGCATATAATCCCACACACCCATTTGATCTCGAATGATATGTAATGAATGCTGAGTGTTTGTGCTGAGTGCTAAGTAAGGCTTATCTGTTTGGCACAAAAGAAAACTTTAAGTTTTGTACCGAGGAAGCAACTGAGCCAATCTCTTTGTCAATAAGGGTGCAGTTTTGCTAGTGTATCCTTCACAATTGTTGTATCTACAAATTTTGAGGAATGATCCTTGATCTTCCTCTTACAATAAGACATACATTTGAGATCTACCATAAGAGTGGGGACCAATGTGAAAATTTGAGTCTAAGTTGATGATAATTTCCTATAAATGTTGTTCTATCCAATTTTTGTTACAGGATATCAAACAATTAGCCCTTATTCAAGATTGGATATGTTTCTTGTTATAATGGAATTTCAAGGCCTTTTCCTACTTTGATGCTTTTGATGTATGAATTTGAATAATATATTAAATACAACATTAAAATATACCACCTTAAATGTATGTTTTCCATGGGTGTTTAAATAGTGAAATAATATTCACTTTATATGTTGTATGGGAGGAATTTTTGTTTTTTGTTATTTCAAAGCCTTTCATATGAAATGGTGGTTCCTTGATTGTTTTGCTCACTATCAAGATATTTGCCAAATGGTAAAATTAAACTACCATCTTTGGAACTTATCAATGAACAATTCTTGGAAAGTAAAATGCATAGTAAATATCACTATAAATCCACAATTTACAAAGGTGTTGAAGCTTCCATTGTGTACCCACGAAGCAAGCTAAATAGACTTATTGTAATAGAGATCAAATACTACATAACTGCCTTTTTTTGTTCAGTCATCTTGATGTAGCACTTCATTTCTGTGGATATTTAGTGCTAAGGCTTTTGGTACCTTTTCCACATCTCCTGCTTGTAGTTGCTTCTAGTCTTTTTGATCTTAATAATTTTAGTCGTCTAGCTTGTCTTTTTGCTAGTTTTATGATGGCATGTTTTTCTTGCAAACTTTGGGTTACAATTTCAATTACCTTGAGCTTCTTTATTACTTATAATTTCTACAAACTACAATGTTGGATGTTACTATTTACCAGTTAAGTGTGCCTAGCAGTAATAACAGTATCATGACAAAGTTAATTAAAAGGTACAGTATGATGATGTGTGGCACAGTATGTTCATGTCTATTCATGTATGTTCATTTCTTGACATCTCTATTTCTTAGGCTTCTCTAAGATTCTCATCTTACTCCAACAATCAATGCAGTGAGCCTTCTTAAAATGATGCTTGCCCTCATGAATAACCATAAAGTGACTATGTTCTTTAGTTAAATTGAATAGTGGACAGACATTTGTTTTTGAAAATTACCCATGCATGGGTAAACTCCAAATCGACAAAGAACGATACAACTTTGAGAATCAACATTGATTAAAGCTCACACTAATGGTTCCTTAAATTACAATATGATGAGGTCCAAGCAAAGAACTAAACAATGTTATGGATCTTTAGTAGACAATTGTGAAATATGAATGATGTTTTCTCTTCCTAATTATTTCTACGGCAACACCTTAACCAAATCATAATGATTGTAGCTATCAGATCTCAATGACTGATCTATATCACCAATTCTGATGGATCTAATTGGTAGGAGTTACTTTGTGATGGCCTAAAAAGAAGAGTCAAATCAAGGGAGAATCTTCTTGTGATTTTCATAAAAATAAGCTGATTTATGTTGGACTACAATTATAGAAGGAAGAAAAAGAGAAACTAGATAGATAGAAATAGAAGAGTTGACAAATGCAATCCAATAGAGAAATAGAGAAGAAGAGCTCAATCAACTTCATACACATTGCAAGTAAGAGAAGAAAAATAGTAGAGCCAGAAGCAAAAATTTAAAAGAGCCTATGTATAAGTTTGAAGAACAAGACACCTATTGTAAAAGAAATTCTAAAATCTGGCCTCTTCTTCCTTTCTTTTCTTGACACCTATTGTATATCCAGTCTAATATATCTTGACACTTTCCTCAACAGAGTTTACACTATTGTTTGCTATACATATATTAGATTACAACAGTAACATCATAGAACAAACTGTGTATAATAAGACACCAGATACTTAAATAGTCCACACAAGAAGGCATCAAAAGCAACAAAAGACAATTTAGAGAGGTTTACAATGATGAGTTAACGTGCATGGTTTTCCTATATGCAATATTGCACTAATTGTTCATAGTAGAAAAAATATATGTGCATTGTTAGGCAGCTTCTGCCTAACAAAGCCTACTCTTAAGTTCCCATAATCAAAAACTATATGGTATGCACTCATGAAAATATCTCCAAGAATCCTAAAAAAAATTTAGTGTTTACAAAAACTTACTCTAAATCTATGTTTGCAAATAGAAAAGGAAAAATTACATGGCACAACATACCATGTCGGACCCAATTGGTGGAGGAACATCCACACCCACAAATCCACTTAGGCACCTAGCAGTAGCACCTTCACCAACTTTCAGAATATATGCTTCCCGCAACACCCACATGGAATGGATTAAAATATTTCTTAAAATAGTGAAAATTTGATGCAGGAGCATCCAGAGGTATAAGGGCAATCCCGTGTCACCCCAAAAAATGTACTTAGACTTAGTTTCTATTTTATGTCTTTACATTTTTGGATACCCATTTAGCTCAAATAAAGGTTCCAACTCTCATAGTTCAACTATCAGTGCGTTTGAAAATCTTGAAAAAATAGGAGCATGTATTTGGGCCATCATTTTGGTAAACTAGAAGGTGTGAATTGGCCAGATGAATGTAATCATGATTTAGAGCATTCCAGAAAAAGAATCAGGTCGATAGGCCCCACGGTTTGAAAGTTATTGCAATTTTTTGAGTTTTGGAGACCTCCTAAGATTGCTTCAAAGTCAGGTTTGGGGCATTAAATGACCTCAAAAAGGGTTGAAAATGGGGGATGAGTGAAGCTTTTCCATAGGGCTATAGGGCGCTTTGAGATCTTTCCAAAAATTTAAATGGTTCGTCAATCAGAGCTACGGTTCAAAAGTTATGCCTCTCGAAAGTTCGGTTACCATTTCTGGATTCTTCTAGATTTGCATCGACTTCTAACGTAGCTTCTAGAACCTTCTATTTCTTTGGTGGATGCCTACTAGCACTTTCTAGAATGTACTCCTAGTCCTTAACCCTCTGGGGTCTATTTAAGGAGATTTTTGGCATTGTAAAAGGCAGTTTGGAGTGGAGTTTGAGAGGAGGTGCTAAAAGGAGAAATATTCTCCAGATTTATGCTATTGTAAGCCCTTAGGGCATGTTCTGAAGTTTATTTTCTCTGTACTATTTGTACTAGCTTATTTTATCAGTTAATATAATTTCCATTTTCTGTTGTGTCCATTCTATTCTTGGGTTGTGTCCCCATCAAGTGGTATCAGAGCGGGTTTTCCTGAGTGTGTAGACAGAGCGCCGACTGTGAGGCAATTTGCACCAGGACTGTGTGGTTGTGGGTTCGAGTTAGAAGATGCCTCCATGAAGAGAGCATGGTGGAAGGGCTAGAGCTATTGATCTTGAGGAGGTTAGAGCCCTCCAGAGGCAGGTACAAGCATTGCAAGAGGAGCTTCGTAGAGGAGCAAATGTTGCCGTAGGTGACAATAGTGAGGATGACAATGAAGAGGAAGTAATGGGACCAGAAGAGGAAGTTGACGGGGAAGTTCTGAATCCTTTAGAGGAAAGGCTTTTTAGGGCCATTACTAAGTTTGGGAAAAGACCTACAATTGAAGTGGGTATATTTTCAGGAAATCTGAAACCAGATGAGTTGATCAATTGGATCAATGAACTGGAAGAATACTTTGAGTATGAGGATATAAGGGACCCAGATAGGGTTAAGTTTGCAAAGGCCAAACTGAAAGGCCATGCAAAAATCTGGTGGCAAGAGGTTCAACTGGAAAGACTTAGAAGAGGAAAGGAGAAGATCACAAGATGGGATCGCATGGTAGACAAATTGAAGAAGCAGTTCATTCCTGTGGACTACGAGCTTGATCTGTTTAAGAAGATGCATGGGTTAAAGCAAGCAGGAAGATCAGTCCAAGAATATACAGAGGAGTTTTACCGACTCTTGATTAGAGCGGGGCATGCAGAAGAAAATAAGGAGAAGGTTGCTCGTTATATAAGTGGGTTGCGACCTAGCATCCAGGAGGAATTAAGTCTGGTAAGAATGACCAGTGTTGAAGAGGCATACCAGTTTGCCCTATGAGTTGAAGAGAAGCTAAATAAAAGGTTTGAAGGAAGACAAAGAGGGTGTGGTCAAGGAGGAAGGGGAAGCGATAGATCATCTGGAGGCCATAATGAAACCCAAAAGAAAAATGAAGATGTGGGTACTAGCAGAAACTAGAGGAATGAGGGTTTCAACCGCTCCCATGATCAAGACTTTGGAAATCAAAGAGGAAGAGGTAGAGGACGTGGACAAGGAAAAGAAGGCTTCCGTGATACCTATTTCCATTGCAATGAAGAAGGTCATCGTGCCTTTGAATGCCCTCAACGACAAGGAAGGACAGATAAAAGAGCTGAGGGCCAAGCTAGGGTTGCTCATGTGGATGAGGATACACAATCATCACATTCAAAGGATGCAAAAAGAGGAGAGACCTTGGTAAATGAAAGAGTCCTACTAAGTGGTGAGAATGAACCAGGACAACGAAGGAGTTTGTTTTGTACCAGATGCAAGTGTGAGGATAAATGTTGTGACGTGATCATTGATGGTGGTAGCACTGATAACCTGGTATCAGAAGAGATGGTCTCTAAGCTAAAGCTCAAGAGGGAGAAACATCCCCAACCCTATCGGATTTCTTGGGTAAAAGATGATCATAATGTCCTGGTAAGTGAACAATGTTTAGTAAAATTCAAAATTGGGATTTACCATGATGAAGTTCTCTGTGATGTTATTTCAATGGATGTTTGCCATCTATTGTTGGGTAGACCATGGCAGTTTGATAGACATGCAGTGCATGATGGACATGCAAACACATACTCTCTAACAAAGGATGGAGTTCACCACAAATTGAAGCCCATGAAAAAGGAAGGTGAAAAGGTATGTAGCCGTGCTAGGATTTGTCTTGTTGATGGAAGGAAGTTTTTAGATGGCATGAAACATCAGCATATGTGCTATGCTTTGATTCCTAGGAAAGATAAAGAAGGTAGTAGTGAAATACCACTTGAAGTTTTAGATTTACTAGGGGAGTTTGGAGATATTATCTTTGATAATGTTCCAAGTGGATTGCCACCAGTAAGGCAAATCAGTCATCAGATAGATCTGATTCCAGGAGCTAGTTTTCCAAACAAGGCTGCTCACAGGATGACTCCTACTGAAATAGAGGAGCTAAATAGACAGGTTCAGGAGCTATTGAGGAAGGGCTTGATTCGAGAGAGCCTGAGTCCGTGTGCAGTACTTGCAGTACTCGCACCAAAGAAGGATGGAGAGTGGAGGATGTGTACAGATTCTCAAGCTATAAATAGGATAACCATCAAGTACCGATTTCCTTTACCAAGGATGGATGATCTTATGGACTGCTTGAGTGGAGCTCAGTACTTCACAAAGATAGATCTGAAGAGTGGCTATCATTAGATACGGATTCGAGAAGGAGATGAGTGGAAAATAGCCTTCAAGACCAAGGAGGTTCTTTATAAGTGGTTAGTCATGCCCTTTGGATTGACGAACGCCCCAAGCACCTTCATGTGGCTCATGAATGAGGTACTTAAGAAGTTCTTAGGAAAATTTGTTATTGTCTATTTGGATGATATTTTAATTTTCAGCAAGACTTTGGAAGAACATTTACTACATATTCGTAGTGTCCTTGAAAGGCTAAGGGAAGAGAAACTGTTAATTAATCTAAAGAAGTGTGTCTTTGCAAAAAGGGAGTTAGTCTATTTGGGATTTGTTATATCACCTAAAGGTCTCAAAATGGATCCAGAGAAGGTAAAAGCCATCTTGGAATGGCCTACTCCAAGGTCTACTACTGAGGTAAGATCATTTCATGGTCTGGTTAGTTTTTACAGGAAGTTTATTAAGAATTTCAGTGGCATATGTGCACCCCTAACTGATACAATAAGAGGGGATAGAAAAGAGTTCAAATGGACTGCAGTAGCTGCGAGAAGTTTTGAATTGCTGAAGAAGAAGGTGACTGAACAGCTTGTGTTGGCACTTCTAGATTTTAGAAAAGTATTCCAGGTGGATTGTGATGCTAGTGGTAGCGCTATTGGGGCTGTATTAAGCCAAGAAGGTAAGCCTATTGCATATTTTAGTATAAAATTGAATGACGCAAAGAAGAATTATTTTGTTTATGATCAAGAGTTCTATGCAATAGTTCAGGCCTTAAAGAAATGGAGGCATTATTTATTGCCAAAGGAATTTGTTTTGTATACTGATCATTAGGCATTACAGTACCTAAATAGCCAAGGTAAATTGAATCAGAGGCATATGAAGTGGGTAGAATTCTTGCAGAGTTATAGATTTGTGTTGAAGCATAGAAGTGGAAAATCTAATAGGGTTGCAGATGCACTAAGTAGGAGACAGTTGTTTCTTACAACAATGCAGGTTGAAGTAGTTGAGTTTGATGAACTCAAGAATTTGTACCCCGAGGATCCTGATTTTGCTGAAGCATGGAAAGCTTGTAAAGAACCTGTTGCTATAGATAGAACCAAGTGGTTAGACTATTTGATTCAGGATGGCATGTTCTTCAAAGGTAGTCAATTGTGCATTCCAAGGAGTTCCATGAGGGAAAATTTGATTAAGGAGAAACACAGTGGAAGGATGGCAGGACATTTTGGTCAGGATAAGACAATTGCCATTCTTAGATAACATTATTTTTGGCATCAAATTACACAGGATGTGAAGAAGTTTGTACAGAGTTGCCAGGTTTGTCAAGTTGCCAATGGGTTTATTCAAAATACTGGCCTATATCAGCCATTGCTTGTTCCATCAACGCCATGGGAGGACATAAGTATGGATTTTGTTCTTGGATTTCCAAGGACACAAAGGGGTAATGACTCAATATTCATAGTGGTTGATAGGTTCTCCAAAATGGCACATTTCATTCCATGCCACAAAACTCATGATGCTGTCCATATTGCAGACTTGTTTTTCAAAGAGGTGGTAAGACTACATGGTCTTCCAAGGAGTATAGTTTCTGATAGAGATACTAAATTTGTGGGGTATTTCTGGAGGACATTGTGGAAGAAGTTGAGAACAGACTTGAAATTCAGTTCCACGCATCACTCACAGACTGATGGCCAAACAGAAGTGGTAAATAGAAGTCTGGGAAATTTGCTGAGATGTTTAGTTGGAGATAAGCCCAAGGGATGGGATTTTATTCTACCACAGGCAGAGTTTGCTTATAATAACTCTATAAATAGGAGTACTAGAAAATCACCATTTCAAATTGTATATGGGAATAGCCCAAGGGCTGCACCAGAATTGAAGAAGATAGAACAAGGGGAGAGAACAAGTGTTGAAGCTGAGGAATTTGCTGAACACATCAAGCGTCTACATGAGGAGGTTCAAGCACACATTATCAAGATGAATCAAGAGTATAAAGCTAGGGCTGATCAAAGGAGAAGACATAAGGAATTCCAAGTAGGGGATCTAGTCATGGTGCACTTACGAAAAGAAAGATTTTCAGTTGGTACTTACAACAAGCTGAAAATGAAGAAATTTGGCCCCTGCAAAGTTTTGAAGAAACGTGACTCAGGAAATGCATATGAGGTGGAGCTGCCAGATGGTATTCACATTTCTCCCATTTTCAACATTGCAGATTTAACAGAGTATCATGATGATGGTGCAGATGAGGAGCTAGTTTTAGAGCCATGTCCAATTCCTGCTTCTAAGAAGGAGGAGATAGAAGACATTCTAGATCATCGTGTGGGTAGGAGTACCAAAAACAGGCAGTATGAAGAGTATTTGGTCAAATGGAAAGGACTTTCGATCGAGGACTCAACTTGGATTTTAGCAGCTGAGGTTTCCCATTTGGGATTTCCTCTACCATCCATAAAGTGACAGGGTCACTTTTCAATCTACCCTAGGTGTCTGATGCAGGAGCATCCAGAGGTATAAGGGCAATCCTGTGTCACCCAAAAAAATGTACTTAGACTTAGTTTCTGTTTCATGTCTTTACATTTTTGGATACCCATTTGGCTCAAATAAAGGTTCCAACTCTCATAGTTCAACTATTAGTGTGTTTGAAAATCCTAAAAAAATAGGAGCATGTATTTGGGCCATTATTTCAGTAAACTAGAAGGTGTGAATTGGCCAGATGAATGTAATCATGATTTAGAGCATTCCAGAAAAAGAATCAGGTCAATAGGCCCCACGGTTTGAAAGTTATTGCAGTTTTTTGAGTTTTGGAGACCTCCTAAGAATGCTTCAAAGTTAGGTGTGGGGCATTAAATGACCTTGAAAAGGGTTGGAAAATGGGGGACGAGTGAAGCTAGTCCATAGGGCTATAGAGTGCTTCGAGAGCTTTCTGAAAATGTAAACGGTTCGTCAATCAGAGCTACGGTTCAAAAGTTATGCCTCCCGAAAGTTTGGTTACCGTTTCTGGATTCTTCTAGATTTGCACCGACTTCTAACGCAGCTTTCGGAACCTTCTATTTCGTCGGTGGATGCCTACTAGCACTGTCTAGAATGTACTCCTAGTCCTTAACCCTCCGGGGTCTATTTAAGGAGATTTCTGGCATTGTAAAAGGCAGTTCGGAATGGAGTTTGAGAGGAGGTGCTAAAAGGAGAAATATTCTCCAGATTTATGCTATTGTAAGCCCTTAGGGCATGTTCTGAAGTTTATTTTCTCTGTACTATTTGTACTAGCTTATTTTCTTAGTTAATATAACTTCCCTTTTCTGTTGTGTCCATTCTGTTCTTGGGTTGTGTCCCCATCAAAATTAAATATGATACAATACATCCATTTAGAAAAATGAAACATATACTGTGAAAATTAAATAGAGATCCTAGTGCACTTTTTAGTTGTCTTAGCATTGAGACATCTATTGACAATGAGTATGTGACTGGGTCATATAATTTCAGTCTTATTTCTAAGAGTAAAAATGCAAGGGAATGTTAACTTCCAATTTATGGATAGAAGGACAACCTGTCAATAGAGTTCTAGGATAGATTTGGAGAATAGTATACAAATATGATTTATGGATAGTAAAAAGTATTTGTAAATGGAGTTTAAGGTTATATTTGGATCATAATATATAAGCATGAAGTATTAGCCATTGATCCATTGATACATAATCTTTATGATAATCATTGACTTGTACATAAGGATGTTTTTCAAAGGTGTGCATCTATGTATTCATAACAATCTTGGGAGTTCTTGCATGTGTGGCTGGCAGGATCTATGATGCCCATTTGTTAAGTGCAAACACAAAATATGAATGTGTTGGGTGGATGGAAAAAACTTGTGATGCTTGTCTTGATGGAGATCTCCACACAGTTGAAGAAATCCTAGTTGCCAAGCCTTCTTGAGATTATCAGATTTGTTGTACAATGTAAAAGTAGAGAAATTGTTTAGGAGATTTGGAGAATGGGATTTTATGATTGTACTTTATTTTTATCATGGGTCTGAAGGATTTTCTGTTCCAAATTGAGTACTTGGATTGAAGAATTTCTTTTCTTTGAGTTACTATGTTCCCATGAAAACATGACACTGTGCTAAATAACTCCAAGTGTTGAATTGCTCTGTGGAAATGTTGGACCTGTCTATTGGCAGCAGAAGATTTCCTCTCAAATTTTAAGAGGAGACTTTTATGTTGGAATCTGGGATTAAAAATCTACCTATTACAAGTTCATAGAATATAGAGAAGATCGAATGCTAAGCTTTTTAAAGAGATACAAAAAACACAAAACACTATTATATGCTGCTATGTACAAGATTACTTTCTATAATTATATGTTTTTGTAGATCTATACTTTTGTAAACTTAGTTTTATTATATAAAGCTTTAGTTATGCTTTCAAATCAAACATCTATCGGCGTCTCCTTGCACCTCCTTTTGGTGCAAGTGTTAGTTATATATGAATTGTAACGAGAACCTTTTGAAATCACACACTGATTATTCTTTCATAATTATAAGTCACTCTATGCTATTAAAAACTTTCAATAATAATAATAATTCATAAGCAATTATATCCAAAAGCTATCACTATGAAAAAATCTTACCCTCCTGTCCTTACTTACTCAATCTCAAGTCACCATAAATTATTTGTGGTGGAGAGTACACAAAAGTTTCCTAAATGCCCAATTGGGAAATATGGTCTGATGAAAAGTCATTATCAAGAATGAAGAATGAATATAATGTGGCAACAAAACAAGACTACAAGGTGATAGTTAATGGCTAGTTGTAATGCCAAGTGTTTCTTTCTCTTCTCTGCAATTGCTACTCAAGTAGATTTTGATTTATCCCCTGTGATGAACTCATACATTCAGTATTCATCAACTTCTTATTATGTGATTAGCGAGGTTTATCTATTGATCCATCTAATATTTCTTCTTCCTTTACCTCCTGCACATTGAATCTACCTTGAAGTTTCCAAAGCCCTTCTAAAAACTCCATTTTGTGCATATCCCATGGTTTATAGCTTTCAATAAGACCACATTTTGGTTAGCTCCCATTTTGCCACTAGCATAGAAATTGTTGGCAAAGGGTACAGAATTTGGCTTTGCCTCTGCCATTGGTACTAGTATGAAAAGTTCTAAACATATTTTAGTGAATCTATAAATGTATCTATTAGATGAATCTACCCTTGTTTTTGACAAAAGTTTTCCCATCTAACAAATTTTCTACATGTCTAAAATAAATGAGAATGATGAAGGTGAAGAGGGAACAGAGGATCCCTGGTATTGGTATGTTAGCTATTTTGCTTCCTTTTATATTGGATTTTGGGGATTTTTTGCCCTTGTTTGTGCAAGGAAAGTGTGGAGAAGAAGATATGTCAACATGGTGGATGAAATTGCTGTTAGCTTTTGTGATTTGTTTTCAAGGAGTTAAAAGGTTACCCAAAGCCAAATCATAGATTTCAGCTCAAGACAGTGCTTCTACTTCATGAACAATAAAACAGGAGATGCATTTCTAAATCTAGATTTTGTAGTAGTAGGAAGACCTTGCAAAACTAGTGGCAAATCACATTCAATATTGTAGAAGAAGAGTATTGTAGTAGCATCATTTGCATCTTCAAACTATGTATGCAGAAACTATCTATATAGAAGATTAGAATTTTGAGAAAGAACATACATATTTTAATTACAGATATTTCTCACCACTTACTTCTAATTGTTAATTTTTAGTATAACGCATTACCTTGTTAATAAATTTATTATACTAATTAGACTAAACAATTAGAAAAGTAGTTGCCTAGTAAAGGGGAAAACGAATCTACCCTTGTCTTTGACAAAAGTTTTCCCATCTAACAAAAGTGTCAACATGGTGCCCAAGAATGTACAATATAAATAGGAAAACATGGTGCTCAAGAATGATAGATTTTTTTAAGTTGATAAAAATGCTTGGGTAGAGGAAAGAAAAGAGATGCCACTATTTATCATTGTGAATGATGAACTTGTCAATATCATCAAATTGATTGAATATGGACTTCATCATCAAAAGAGATAGAAGAATCAACAAGTGTTTGATCATGATAGAACATGATCATCAAAAGACATAGAACATGAGCATGATCAGAACCATTGATGTAAAAAATTGTACAATTAATTTAGAAGTATTTGTACTATACCTATGGATTGTGGAAAGCTAATAGATCAAGTATTGGTATCTATTTTGTTAAAATCTTTAAGATGCTAAAAATATATCATCCTCCTTACTAGTTGCAGTGAATCACACTTCTTTGATACTTCTTCCAAGTTTCTATACTTATATTCCTTGTGACACTATCTTGAAATGTTCTTTTTCAACTAAGTAATATACTATGTATGAGATAGATTAGATTTCCACTGTCTATTACAATTATTGTTTTGCGTCTGAATTTCACTATGAGTTTTTTGTTTACATTAATGTTTCTGATCACTCTCATCTTGATGATGGTTCATGGAGTGTAATCTGAAATGTTCTTACAAACAAAATCATCCAATAAAATATAGAAGCAAAACAATAAAATATGCCATATTTTAAACAAGAGTAGAAAGAATTGACTTATATCATCCTTGTTTTCTCTTTTGTCATCCTGATGATAGATCATAGAACACAATCCCAAATATTAATAGAGAAAACAATTAAAAACTCAAATACAATATAAACCATTTTGACACTTTTCCCCTTTACTAGGCTATTCTCTTCTTTGGATCAACAAACCCTATTTTCTTGATTTTTCTCTTAAACTTTCCAAAACACCAAGAAAATAAACAAGCTTTTCAGATACCCTTTTGGGAGTTCTATAACATACTCAAAACTTAATATGGACTCCTTTGGAAAAATATGTCAAAAATCATGATTGTCACTATTTTTCAAGGGTAAAACATGAGGTTTTACAAAGAAACTATGCAATATACTTATCCCAACTCTACCAAATTCATATATTCATCATATTTTGTGCCTAATTAGACAAATACATCAACAATTTCATCCTACGAGGACTTTTGATATGAAACCCCCAAATTCAAGCCTTAAAACCCTCAAAATCAAGGGTATCACCAATCTAGGTCAAGCACACACTTCCAGGATCTAAAACTTAGGATTCACCATCCACTCATCATGTATTCAAATAATATCAAATAAAAAGTATACCTTGTTAAGCTAGATGTATGGCTGCATAACACCTAGCACACATTTGGGTACCCAAATTAGTCCTTCCACCACTCAACTTTGCATTTCTTTCACAATAACCTAAAAATATTCACTTTTCTTGCATATTAGAGGTGATTTAGGCATGTTAGTGCTATGGGTTCCATCCCAAGAAGTAGTTAAGAGTACACATTGGATGGAACCCTCATTTCTTCATGTTAAACTAGGCAAAACTGTGACTTTTAGCGTGACAGCAGCAATAAAGATTTAGACCTGTTAATAAATGTATTAAATCTGATTCAAAGTTTCTTAATAACACTTTCCCAACATGAATGAAAGATTACACCACCAAAATATGCTTCAAATGTGCAAGAAAGCTCAAAATTTTTATTCAATTCTTGGTTGTCCGTACAATTTCTATATTATTTCGTACATACCAATATAGACACAAGTCATATTAAAAGTAATTTACTTTGAGATTGAAGATGTTTGGTGATCAAATCCATATGGAGTGATTAGTTATGAAGTGTTTATGCCAATATTTTGTTCTGGTGATATGGTTAGAGGTGCTATTGAACAGGCCCTAGATTAGTGACCCCAAAACCAAGGGTTTGGTGGAAAATGTGTTGTGTAAAGGGTAGAACCTTAAAATCTTGAAAATCTATTATTTCTCAACCCCTAGAAGGACTGTTTCACACTTTGGAATTGTAGGGTTCAGTGGAGTTGTGGGTTGCTATGTAAAATTGGAGAATTAGGCCTAGTGTGGATAGGCTAGGGGTATCGGATCTTGGGTATGGTCCAAAAGGGTTGATATTGAAACTTAGGAAGGATGTATAGATCCCAAAAGGGTATCTTAATCAGGTTTTAGTTTCTATAGTTGTTTGGGAACTATTGGAGAGAAATCCAAATTAGTGACTGGTGAGGGCTACTAACTTTAAGGCTAGATATGAATGTTGGGTAAGAGATTAGTTGTCCAAAATGAATGGATGGATGGAACATGGTGGAAAGGCCATGAGGAGATGACTCACAAAGGAAGAATGAAGGTTGAAGCCTTGGAAGAAGTTATGGTGTTTGGGAAACTCTAAGTGCACTTGGGGTAGCCTGGAAGGTAAGTCCTTGAGGGGACATTGGAGTAAAGAGTTGTTGCCAAAAGAATGAATTTGCTATCTCATATGAAGAAGATGGATACCACACACCACCTTTGCATCATAGACTAAGAGTGCATTGTGCTTGTTATGGTGCTTGGAAATGTAGTTTCTTCATGTGATGCATTGGTCTTGGGGATCAATCTCGATTGGGTGTCAATGTTGGGATTTCTCAACAAGAAGTAATGAAACTGGTTGGGATTCATTGGAGTGACCTTAGAAGATATAAGGATGAAAGTTTCAGATGTTTAGGTGTTATTCACCATTTGACTAGTCACTTTGTTTCCCTGTTTCATCTAGAGATTGATTGGGACAAGATTCTCAATAAGGATTGGAGCATTGATCAAATTGGTACACTTGAGATCATTGCTTGGCAATCCTTGGTGAAGGAAGGCTCATTCCTTTACTTGTGAACTTATTGGTTGGTTGCAGACCAGCCACACCAGTCCGTGGTTTTCCATAATAGCAAAGAGTTGGCAAGTTCTTCTTGGCCAAGGCGGGGATAGTTAATAGTCTCAGACTCGTGCAGGCTTCTTCCAGCCACTTCTGAGGCAATCTGGACTCAGGCATTACTCAAAATTCATGCTAAGACTATAGGCCACTCCTATTCTTTGAATAGAGTGTTGAAATTGGTGATATCAACATGTATTTCACAAATTCATGTTATGGGCAGTAGTAGTCGTGGATCATTTTAGACCTACCACATGTGAAATGTCCATTTTATGTTAGTTTGAGCTTCACTTGGTTTCAAGAATACTATAATATTCTCTACTTAACAAGGCCAGCCACATGAAGGTGGAAGCTTGTCTAGCCTCACTCCCCTCCCCATAACATCAATTTAAAGTACCCATTATCATCTAATTACATACTTCATTGATTCATTCATCCATTTATGAACCATAACATTCAATCAATACAATCACATAACATTCATTAATATGATATAAAATTCATTAATACACAATACTAATCAAGACTTCATTAAGACATAACAATATTCATTAACATAAGATAAAAATCAGTATTAATATGCATCATTCATACATAATTACTTAAAACAAAGTTCTTTCATTATCCAACAAGGTTTATGAAAGAAGATTTTTAAAACATCATTTCTTTTTTTTGTTTTTATGAGCTCTCTTAAGAAAAGTGCTCATAGGAGCATCCATATCTGCATCATTCTCCTCCTCTTCTAGCACGTGTAATGTCAAATTGCGATGGCTCCTTCTCTTTGTAGGAGTAGGAGGTTGCTGCACTAAAGGGGGCTCTGTTGCAAGAACAAGTGAATGGGATAAATTGGCATACTCTTTTTCTTTTTTAAACTGTTACCAGTCTATAATTAAGTACTAGTACAACATAACATGCATTTTTATTACCTAACAATGCCACATCATGTACATTAACATTTTGATTTGCCGCCACGTCAACATGTTGAACACTTGGAACATGTTCCACTCCTTCGACATGATGTTCAACATGCTCTGAAATATTCAAAAAAAATATTATCATGAGTGATGGATTCATTTTGAGCACTACACATGAAATATGAGTCAATAAATTTGACTCAAATACTACACAATTGAATCATGATAGCAATATCACAATATTTACTCTATGAGATTTGTTAGAACAAATGATTTATCAAAGTACAGAGTTGGAAATCATTATCAACTACTAATCAAAAGCTTAAAGATCCCTATTTTAAAATAATGAATATGTTTCAGCAACCAAAGATAATCTTTAAAGTAGTGTTAGAGAAATAAGAACAAAACTATGTGAATGTTCCAAATCATATAATAAATTGCCTTGCCAATCTATAAACCTGGTTCTCATTGCTCAAGAATACCCTAAATACATAATACAAGAAATGCAAACTACTATGATTTAATAAACAACAAATAGCCAAGAGAAAAGTCTTAGCTCAAAAAAACAAAATCTCATGTACACTGCAATGGAATTGAGCAGCAACACAGAGACACCTTCCAGTGATGAAAACTATAGTTATGGATTTTCAAATCATACATTAAAATAGCCTCAATGATCTGAAGACCTGGTGGTAATGGCTCACAAACTAATATCAATACTTTGTGTTTGATATGCAATAATTTAATCTACAACCACAATCAATCAAAATATTTTTGGCCTTCTCCTGGCAGGGTATTGTTATATAATGTACAGGACCATAACTCTTGCAATCGAAAAAGTTACACTTAATGAACCTGTTCATCATCAAAACTCAATTTTTCTAATTGAAAAATACTGACAGAAGCTCTTCATTTAGCTTAGATTGTAGAAGAATCTTCCTACCTAAAATAATTCAAACAATCTTCCTCTGTGAAGGTGCTCTCAGGGTAAATTCAACAAGGTCTTGCAACCAAACGAAGTATGTCATTTTGTTCACATCTGTACTGTAAACTTGGGAGAATCGTTTGCTAAAACAACACATAATCCTGAGTATGATCATTGCTTCTTTCCAATATTACTTAACCCAAATCAGAAAAATAGTAGACAGTAAGGAGCAATTTTCCTGAAATCATGTTATATTTTCATTACCATTTGCTTCATAGTGATTACAGTCTGTAATCCTCTTTAAACTATGACCAATATTTGAACTTAGATGGTGTATATTAAAAAAGACTCTCGACGACTATAAAGTATAAAGATACACACATCCTAAAGACTGGGAAGTCAAGTCTCTCATGTCATTTGAGATCCATATTCTTGAGGATGCTAATAAGTGGTCTTTTATTATATTTTTATTAGCATGGAACCCTCACTTGGAGAAAAGTTTGAAGAGGTTGTAATTTTTAAACAATACATTTTCTAAAAGATCTGCACAATGAGCATAGAATATATGTTTGGATAAGACCATGCTTGGACAATAAATGGAAGGAGAACATTTCATATTTTTGATTGCATAATTAATTTCCAATAGCAAATTAATACCTACACCACTATAATGCATATTATGGCCTTCGTCACAAACAGGTTCTGTGGTAGGATATGAAGGCTGCAATAAAATGTTATGCACATTGTTATGTAGTCAATATACGTTCAAAACTAATACCAAAAAAGAAAAGGATCAACTATTCAATTTCATTTACTTTTCAACTAACCAATTTACCTGTGAGATATCATTTGGTGAACTGGATTCTTGAGCAAGGCTTATAGATTCTTTGTGTAGGCGTGCAACCATGAATTTATAGCCTTCCTTCAAGGCAAGTTTTCTATCTTCATCTGTGACCTCCACATTGAATTTTGTGCCCTGTATTTTTTGCTTAATATCATCAATTTTGTATGTATGGTTTCACTAAACAAAATTGTTTGCAACATTATATTAAAAAAAAATATTTCATATCATTGCTCCTACTTACAACTCGAGACTGGAGATTCATATAGCCTCCAGAGCCAAGTTTGTGTTGGCCAAACTTTTCTAGTCTCACTTTTGTAGCCACAGATGTGTCCTGCAATCTATGAACAATTTCAAACATCTTAGATTATATATTTACAAATATGAATAATTAGTGCATGATTACAATGTACTTAGTACTATCATGACATACCTCTTTTTGCCCTGTGTTGCTTCATTACCTCCATCTTCACATAGCCTTTTCTCCTTTGCATCTTCTACTATTTCATTCCACTCCATTGGTGGAATCATAGCTGGACAGTCGTACTTTGGGTTATCCTTAAGAGCCCTTCTATATTGATCCCTCACAGTATTTATATGCTTTGCTGCTCTTTTGAGAAGTAGGCCATTGTCAAACATGTCTTTTCCAAATTTCTCGTCAAAAGATGCAATGAGCTAATTTTTTAATTCCATGGTTTGTAAATTCCACCTTTTTAAAAACAAATAGATTGTTAGATCAATAGCTTTAATTCATTATAGTAAATGAAAGAAAAATAAAAAATGTAGAAATGATATGAAACTACGTACCTTTTACATATGGTGGGTCCAAGTAGTCTCAATGTCATATGAAAAAGATGTTCAAAGAAAACATTATTACCTACAAAAACATAAAGGATTTATCAGTCCAAAATGAGTAATATAAAAATTAATTAAATTTACACGTTAAATAAAAATAATTTTAAAGCACCTGGAAGCTTTCGTTCTTTTAACGGAAACATAGTTTTCTTATTTAGCAATAATGTCCCTTCATATGAACCAGTACTAATCACATGAACTGCTCCAAGAAATGGATCAACTTTAGCAGTACTGCTCTTTGCTAGTCTATCAACTGAAACATCGTGACAATTAAAGTAGACACCAAATGAATTAAAGCATACTTATGGATATAATCAAATTGAAGAAGTTGACTAGCAAAAATGTTTTTTCCTCGCATTCCATTAAGGATTTAATTCAGGATAATCAAATAGTGTATTAAAGATACCATATTTTTAGAATTCATGATATATTGTTGTTTATGTTTATGATAAGATAATGTGTGATTTCTAATCATCTATGTTTAGGATAGCTTTCAATGGTCCATGGTCTATTATCACAGTGAGAGTTCAAGAATATAAAAGTATCTATGCACATACGTCGTAGAGAAACATAAAAGACAAAATTAAAATATATTTTTTAAATGATGTTTTAGTTTACTTTTGGATTCAAAGGTTAGAATGTTTTTTCCATGTGAATCTGAAACGTTAATTCAAAAAGTAGCACAAAATCTTGCCTATGTAGTACAATATATGTATCTATGTATGTATGCGTGGTGTGTGTATGCATGTGTTTGTGTGTATGCAGGCTTTTGTAGACATCATTTAAGCACTAATATTCTACTTCGTTGTTCATCAACTTGTACAAATACATTACAAAATATAGCAAAACAAGGTTTTACCAGTTCTAGTGGGCATAGATGAGGATGTTTGCATGGCCCTTGTTGCCGACAATGCACTAGGCAATAGTGGACTGACAACCGAAGTAGGAGTCCGCACGTCATCATGAGCTGAGGAATACAATATTATTAGCAAAGACATTTGCAATGGATAAATATCAAATGGGATACTAGATAGAAATGTCCACAAAAAAAAAGTAAGTGTTATAATGTTGATGAAAACAAACAAAGTGCTACTTACATGAAGGTTGTGTGCAACGACCATCACCATGTTCACCATGTGATGTCACAAATGGCACAAATGTCTATACAAGTACACATAAAATTAGAGATCAAGATCCATAAGATAGTATAAAATATTCATATCTATTGAACTATTATATCTTTAGTCGAATTATTGCTTACCTGCAAAGATTGGATTCTACGGCCCAATTCTATTCTCAGTGCCTCTTTCTCCTCACTTTTGTCACCCCTGATGATAATGTTAACAAGTTCATCAGTGTATCTTTACTTGATTTTCTGGGTGATGAACACAGGGTCAGTACTAAGGGCGATGTTATGTAGATATGAAGCCCGTATTTCAGATCGCATTTGATCAGCGGTCATTCTAGCTTTTTCCTATCATTTGTGACATTAAATATCAGTAAAATTTCATCAAAACAACTCCAAAACCATAAAGAAAAGAACATAATAACATGAAATTTTTTTCTATATTAACATTAAAATTTACAATATTTAATGTTTACCTCTACTGAAGGTGTCTGAGATGGTGCATCCATATCGCCTTGTGAAAAAAATTAGTAAGTCTTAGAAATCAACAACGAAATTAAAGTAATAGACTTAAAAAAAAAAAAATATTAATAATAAAGTAGATTGTATATGTAAATCATTTGTCTTAAGTTAAAAATTTAGTGTAACTAATGTGTATATCTAAAAAAAATTTGACATGTTCTACTTATTGTTTATATGTGCACATATGGTTTAGAAAGAAAAGTTTGGTCGTACAAGACCCCATCATAGTTGACATTGATCCTAGCTAGACATTTCATTGATTATCATGATCTTCATCCATGTCATCATCATCATCATCATCATCGCCATCATCGTACTTGTCACTTTGATCGTTGTTGTCACCACTACCATCTTCTTCACCATCATCACCATCTTCATCGCCATCATCATCATCTTCATCACCATCATCATCATGACCATCATCGCCATGATCATGATTGTCATCAACATCATCATCATCATTATCACCATTATCGTCAGCATGACCAAAATCATCACCATCTTCTTCATCTTCACCACTGGGTAACTGTTGTTCCTGATAATCATTTACTTCCTCTTCTGCTTCTTCAATTTCTTCTTCTTCGATCACATTATACTTTATTAGCCTTCCTCTTAGGTCATGTCTAACAAAAAATGAACAACCTAGTTTCTATGGAACACCAAAATAAAACACTTGCTCACATTGGCTTGGAAGAACATAGGGCTCATCTCCGACTGGCTCAAATGACCTTGTATTAATCATAGTAAATCCACTATCATGTTCAATAACAGTCCTATCAGGATCATTTTGATTCAGTCGTAACCTGAACCATTTGATGAAAAATAGAACTATTTTGAATGAATTAAAGTCACACTCAAGTATATCATCCAAAATGCCATAGTATCAATTTTTAGATCATTGAGGATGTATGTCAGTTCTAGATGAAATATTGGTGACCGCAAAAACACTTATCCAAGAATCACACATTTTCTTCGTTTCATCTGACTTTTTTGTGTGGAATTTATAGCCATGGTAGTACATAGCTTTTTGGTGTTTGACCTGTAATTATTCAAACATTTCAAGATTATTTGCATCGATCTGTGAGTTGATATTAAACTTATGTGTGATGATTAGTAATCTTATGCGTACCTTTGTATCTCTTAAGCCATATATTAGATCAAGTAACATTTGTGTAACATTGGGATCTCCATTACGATGAGCTTCTTTAACCAATGATACAACACCATCCCATGTTAGTGAGCGACCATTTTCTTGAGACTGCTCAATCCATACCGTCATCCAATCAAGATTTTTTCAATATACAAGTGTAGTGCATCCCACTGACGACCAACTATAAAGAAGACAATTACACTAGTTAGAAACAACTTATATATATTGATGATGAATAAAAATAATTAAACTACAAAAAAAAAAAACTTATAATTACCTCTCACCCTCCTCAATCTACCTTTCCCCCTTAGGTACTCTCCTTTGAATTTGTCATTAGAGTTGGAATCCCAAATGTGATCTACATGGATATCTGCTGCAAACTTTGGAAGATATTCAGTAATGTACACCATGGTCTAGTATATCATACATCCCTCTATCATAGAACCCTCAGGACGTACTCTTTGTTGAACCAAGCCCTTCATAAATTTCAAGTGCCTCTCAACCATCCACATTGATCTAGCTTGTATAGGTCCACACAATTCAATCTCCTCAACTTGATGTATGAGGTAGTGTTCTTGAGCATTGAAAAAGGTTGGAGGTAAAGAATTTTGCATTTCAGACATAAGATGTGGAACTTTTCTCTTCCAATATTTTATATCTTTTTTGTCAATTTCTTTAGATGATAACCACCTAAAAGATATTCAACACACAAAACCACATAAACGAGATTTCAAATAAAATTATACAATAGATTTAAGAGAAAGCTACAAATCTAAGAAAAAACACTTCTAACCTCATGTATTTTCCAAGATCATATATAACTTGTTTAATACTGTTGTCAAACTGTTGTGGAAGGGATAGAGGTAGGATGAATTGCAATCATTAAAAATGATCATTTCAATATATTATTAAATAATGCAATAGGTAGTACATTCAATCTTACAAATATACTGTAAATGGAGAACATGACTTACCTTGACGAAGGTATGCCAATCATGTGTTTTCAACCTAGGCCCAAAATCACCTTTCTTTGATAGAAGAGTGCTTACATTTGCAGCAAATCCTATTGGAATTTTTTTTTTTTATGACTTCTTTTAATGCATCACTCTGTTGCTCCGTTAATAACCAAGGAAGGGCGCTTGTATTTATGCAGTCTCCATTGCTATTTGATTCAATGGAAGCTTTGAGTGCATGATTGGATTCATAAATGTCGGTACAAATTTTGGCAATTTGTTCTCTATCATGCCTTCCATCCAACATTTTCCATAGTGTCTCTATTACATTCTTTCCAATATGCATAGCATCAAACAAATGCGCAATTGGGAGATCCTTGTAGTACGACAACCTACTAAATTGAGTAGGATAACTTTTCATTCCTCTAGGAAGTTGGTCATTGATACCTTGACGACCTTCACAAGCATCAATTACAATGTTAGTAAATATAAGACAATATCAAAATATAAATTTTAAACTTTGGATGACAAATTGGATATTACCTCGACAATTTAGTCGATCATATTCCAACTTCCATAAATGAGGTGTCATTCTTCGTGGCCTTGATGATGTCTCTTCTTTCCCATTGAAAAGATGTTTTTCGGCAATTCGATACCTATGATTATTGTGGAGAAAGTGTTTAAACTCATCAAACACCTACTTTCTTAAAGTTCTTGAATGACAAGATTTCATCTTTGGACCACAAACTGGACATGTGAATTTTCCCTTTGTTTGAAGACCTACAAGATCATGTAGAAGTGGATCATGTACAATTATCATGTGCAACTTAAACATTTGATAGTAATGTGTAAGCACTATAACAAACCAAAAATATGTGATATTAATAATATAACATACCACAAAAATGAGTTAACCCAGGGGCATCATGTATTTTCCATACAAGCATTGCATGGAATTGAAATTGTCGATGTCCTATCGGTCTAGAGATGTCATACATAGTGATGCCATTCCATAACTTTAACAACTCATCAATGAGGGGCTCAATATACATGTTCATATCTTTCACTTGGTATTTACCTAGCAATTGAATGAACATAAACATTACATTATTATTATGACCATTTTCATGCACTATTTATAAATTAATTTAGATAACTATAAAATGATAAAAATACCTGGCACAATTATTGACAACATTATGTGCTCCCTCTTTATGGACATCCAAGGAGGAATGTTATTATTAATAACAAAAATAGGCCACACTGAGTAAATAGATCTCATATCTCCATATGGATTGACACCATTCGCTGCCAATGAAAGCTTCAAATTATGAGGTTCTTCTTTAAAGTGTGACCATGTTTCTTCTATCTCTTTAAATGCAAAACCATCAACAGGCATTCACATAATGTCATCCTGACTTCTATTGCATGCATGGTAATCCATAAATTGTGCCAAGGTAGCACACCTGAATAATCGTTGAAGTCATGGAATAATGGGAATGTATCGAAGAACCTTGTGAGGCACTTTTTTTGTTATTTGATCTGACTGATATCTACTACTATGACAATTAGGGAATTCTGTTGCAAATTCATATTGTTTATGATATAGAATGTGATCATTGGGACATGCATGTATTGTTTGATACTTCATTCCAATCTTATCCATAATGTTAGATAATTCTTGGTACGAACGAGGAAAAATGTTTGATGGTGGTAACAAAAACTCACTGATCAACCTACAACAACAAATATGAATTGTTAATATAATGAATAGTAATTGTATGCTAGCATTGAAGATGAAAAAAATGACATACCTTAGCATACGTGACATTGCTACATTGGATATACCATTCATAACCTTTAAGTTCACCAACAACACTATAGCCAAGAGTAGAGTTGTTTGGGAGCCTTTGTATAAGGGCTCGTGTGCCTTCTCAAGTAAAGATATATCAAGACCATCTTCATCATCATTATTAGATTCGCTAGTACCATCATTGTGAGCCTCTTCATCACCTGCCCCAATACCATCTTCTTCAATCCTGTCCTCTGGCACATTATCATCTTCTTCCATGAGAGTGTTATCCTTAGCTTGGATATTCACACCTCCATGTTCCTCTAGTAGGAAATCCACATTCAGCAATGGATGAAAATCGTGGCCCCCTTCAACATGACAATGTTGCCTACAATGACTCTGGGCTATTGTGATTAGAATTCTTTGAGTATTTAAGCCTTTACACTTCTTGCAAGGACAATAACATTTATTAGGTTTTCTTCAGAACTGAGCCCACAATGGAGCCATTGTCTCATTTTGTTCAGCGTTCATATTGTCAGGCGTGGTCTTTCTTCATAGGAAAATATATCTGCAAATAAATTGGACATGTTGTGATTAATGTTTATATCTACACATATGGTTTTTCTTGATTAATGTTTTCAAATGTAACTAAAATGATCCTATAATTTCTAGAAGGCGTAGATGTTTGCAAAATGTGTAGTACCACCCTTCTACCAAAAAAACACACCTAGTATAGAATAATGGATAAGATCAAGACAACAATAATACTGGTCCTTCTATTGATACCCCTTTTGAAGGTTGAATAAGGTCCTAATTTTGCTAACCCACTCTGTTTTATCTGCTATACTTTTTGCTTTCAGCACAATTGCACTATGTGCTGGAATAGAAAGCCATGAAACAAAGATCAGCAACCATTTGAGCATAGAAGGTGCCAATTTAATAGACAAATATGTGCACTTGTAGTTTGAAACTTGAACCCCAAAAAGACACGCACCTTTTAGTACTATTATGTATGAAACCTTGTTGTTGATTTTGAATGTAAGACTTATAGCTATAGCATCAAGACCATTTGCCTTTTTTGAGTTTTTAGAACTTGATTTAGCTAGAGCTGGAGAATCAAAAGTACCATCATTAATTCATTTATTCAAAGATATTAATTCATTAAAAAGTTTTTTGGTGCTTGCTAGATAATCAAGAAAACCAAATACTCCATATAAAATTACACAATGGATAAACAGACAGAAACAGTCAATCTCATTTTTTCGTTACTTGATTTAGAAGTTTAGAGGTTCCAATTACAAAACAATTTTTGTGTCCTTAACTTTTGAAAAAGACCAAAATCCTTTACAATCACAAGAGATCAACTTATAGTATACTTAAATGTTAGTAAAGATCTGCATTGTAAAGTTTCCTGGAAGTGACTGGCGCACATTACAATTACTATGCAACTCAGGCACCACGATATTGCCACATAGGCACCATGATAAACTTAACCATTTCTATTGGTTGGAGAGGCTATGGTGAATTAAAGTATATTGTTGTGAAGGAAGAAGGTATGCTCATCAAAACCTTATTAGAGTAGCTGGAAATATAATAGTAAAGTTCACAATAAATCTTCATGTGAGAATCTTTTCCATGAAGAGTTGGGCTGCTAATAACTTAATAGTCCACATGTTCAGTTGATGGTATAAATAGCTATGTAGTTCGTACTTCTAGCCATCTTAAGCTAGGCATTACTTTCTTATGTCAATCATATTGCTTGAATTGGGCATATCAAGTCAGCAAGAACAAGGCACATCAAAATCCTTTAAGAGCACTCAAAAGTCTTGGCACTAATTGGTGGATACTCGCTGTAACAACTCGGTCATCCATTGCTATTTGGGATCTTAGTCATCCATTACTATTTTAAGAAAGATATTGGCAAATATTGTAGTTTGATGTGCACCAATATCAAGAATTAGAAGATAAGGAATCACATTAAGAAGTCAAATGATATGAAGGTATCATGTCGATACTAATGATAAATTAATTCAATCAAATAAAACATATTCATATGGAATTATTGACTAAGACCACTCTTAAAGAGGAGAGATCCACTTTTAGAGTAGGCCTCCAGTGTTCATCATTTACCTTGACATCCTAGTAGGTGCTTCCAGGTCTACCAAGACACAAACAAATATGTTTCCATGCATCCTCTTTTGAATAGGGCAGCCAAAACCATATGTCTATAAAGGGATTTCACAAGCCCACATCTTTGATATATGGGATATTTAGGACTTCCATTTGGCCTGTAAGTTGGGCATGCTTAATACATAAAGAAGAATGCCTAATCACTTGAAGAAGAATAGATACATATATACTTGAAGGTGCTTTCCCATGATTAGCTTCTCTGAGAATGCTCCCACATGCATGGCTAGCAAATCTCCCCAAAGTGTTGAAAGCATTTAGTTGAATAGAATCATGTTGTGTATTAACTGATTCAAAGGTCTTTCTTTTCTTCTAATTTTCTCCATAAGTTGATATTCCTTGTAAGGATGGAATTGACTGCACAATATCTGAAAGGCAATGCTTTCGACTACTTATTTTTGGAGTTATGTCAAATGTGTTACCATGAAAAGTTAAAGAATCTAATGTTTGACCTATAAGATGTATACCTCATGCATTAGCTAGATGATATTCATTTAAAAATAGAAGGCATACAACACACACAATTGACATGCCCAACCCAACATGCTACCATTTTCCATCTCAAAAGTATAGTGAATTAGAAATAGAAACTTGCATGTTGGGGGGATCATGTGAAAGCTAGTTGCAAAGCTTTTGAATACAGTTGATGTTTGACCTCTAGTTGAAGTCTTAACAAGAGAAGACCTTAACTATTGAATGGAATTTTTATGCACTAGTGATATTCCTGCTATATATGACAAACTAGTTTTCCAATGAGTAGAATGTGATGGGAGCCCCTCCTTTGGAGAATCCATTACTTTTCTTAGATGATTATCCTCCATTGATGGATAACCTAAAGTGTCTCCCAGATGCAATGGAGACTTTGAAGAAGTGAGATCATGGTTAAAATAATACTTTGTATTTGATGACAATTTATTAAAAGATTGGATCCTTGTAGGGTTGAGTGTGGATGTATTGACTCCATAATTGTGTCCACCATTTGAGGGGCTTGAGCCAATCTGCCATACATTCTTATGATTTGGTTTAGACATCAACCTAGTGTTAAAAGGTTAGCTTCCAATAGAAGTTTTTCCAGTATTATTAATTAAGGACAATTGAGAGTTCCTATCACATGCAGTTGATGGACCATACTTTCCTCCTTGCTGAATACCCTACACAATACTTAGATGATTTGATGATGAAGATTCAACAAGAAAATTATGTTTTGGTAAATATCAAGATAATGGCATTCCCTTGTCAAACTCAAATACATCATCTACTAGAGATGAAAATCTTGACTACAAGCACCCTTGGCCTTGAAGATCAGAATCTGTAAATGCATCAAGATTAGACACAGATTCTGAGATTAAATTTGAAATTTTTGTTATCTCTTTGTCTAGAGATGATTTCCCATTGTCTAAAAGGCTCATTTAGATATAAACAGCAGGGAAAGACTTATTTTGAAAGCATGGAAGAATGGATAATCATAAGATAACCATAGTAAATTATGGCCTAAGATATAAGACAGTTCTGATATGCATAAAGGGAGCATAGGAATTAAGGAAGGATTGATGGAAGAATGGAGGGGAAGATAGTAAGGAAGTACCTTCATTTGGTCAACAATGATGAAGAGTTTGACCTTATTTGAAGGGTGGTAATTGTGAAAGGTTGTGACCAATGCAAGGGGCACATGTGGTGAACAGAAGTGACTCTTACATTGTAAGATATAAAGATGAGGTTTCGTTTGAGGAGGGCATCCAAGGGAGATAAAGTTGGGGAATAACATATTAATTTAAAGTGGTGATTCAATTTTTATGACAGGTGTTGAACCTTCCACGAATAATATATAAAAGAAGAAATTTTTTTATGATCATTTACCATTCATCACTTCCAAATACATTAAATCAACACACAATCATCACTCCTCAATTTATGAATTAAAACATTCATTTAGTCATCATTCACTAACTATCAAATTGTTAAATCAAAGGAAATCATTCTATCATTCATCAAACATCAGTTGGGAATAAAATAGACTTGCAATCAATTCTTCAATTAATTCAATCAGTCTATACTAATCATTCAATCGTCCTGAGCGAATAAAGAAATATAAAAGACAAGAAGACCATATGATTTAGATTATTGGATATTCTTATTTGGTCTTTAGCTATAAACTCATGTTTTATTGAAATCTTAACTAGTGCTATGTTTATGCCTATTCTTGGCCTAGTTTTGTTGACAGAATTTTAACTAGGGTATTGGAGAAAGAAGAGCTGATCAAATTTTAGAACTGCGAGAAACTTCCTTGGAGGGCTTGAAGGAGGTAGTTATATCTTTGAATGTATTTAAAAGTATTTTTTGACAAATGAATTTCTATGGGAAGATCTTTGCTGCGTAATACACTAATTTTGTTTTGTAGCTCCATGATCTGCAGATACAAAACATGTTCAAGAGTACGGCTCAACAAGTCTTTGGTTGAAACAAAAAGAGTTGTTCCTTGTGTTAGGCATTATTTTTTGTAATATATGACCTCTTCTACGCTGAAAATTGGTATTCATTCTTGAAGTATGAGGAAAATTTTCTTTTTCCCTTAAAATGTAGACAGAGGATATAACTTCTAAAATTCAGGAAGTGTGAGATACTCATCCTCTAATCATATGAGCAACATGAGTCGTGTATTTTTAGATACCTCTTGATGCTTCTTGGAAGATCATTCCACATAATTTCCATGAGCTAGAGGGTTCTCTGAAGTCCAATTGAATATGAGAATTATTCTTAAAAGATACTATTTTCTCTTCAGACTTTGGAGCTTTAAGTGGTAGCTCAGAAATTGTCAAAAATTACTAATTCAGTTCCATGGACTAAGAAGGTGTTGAATTCTAGATTGGGAAAGAAGACTAGGCACAAGGTCTACATGGAATACCTGATCAAATGGAAGGGAAAGCTAGATATTGAAGCTACATGGATACTAGTGACTGATTTCAAGAAGAAGGGAATAGATCTCAACTTGATTTCTCCCACAGTCCCATGAGGGCTTCTTTTGTTGTGGAGAATGGTGTAGTAGCACTCTACGACATGTCAAGGTCCTATTGAATTTTTTTTTTGTTTGGCTCTTTGATGGGCCATGGTATCTAATAATAGATAAATGAAATCTCAAAGTGATATCCAAGTGCATCTTGGCATGTTTTCTAAGTCAAAATTGAAAAGTTGTGGAAAAAGATGTAAAGTTGCATTCCCTAGGTAAAAAGTTGTCAATGGGTCCAATTGTCTCTAGGAGTATAGTATATGATCCAAGGCCTAGAATGGCTTGGAATAGAGTCTAGAATCATGTGAGATTGGGGAACCATTTGGTAAGGTTCTACACACCTAGGCTGAAAGGAACCAAACATTTCCAAAAGTTGTCAAGAAATTGAAAATTTGTCAAGTTGCAAGTTTGACAACTTTATGTGAAACTTTTGTAACTTGGTTCAATATTTTACCAATTAGTCAATCACCCACTCCCAGAATTTAGTTTGGGGAAGTTTTAGGAAGGCTATATAAACCCATCCAAACTAGTTTGTATGGTTGGATGTTGTGTTTTTCAACTAGAAGCAATTGAATGCTGACCAATTTTGACTGTACAGCTATGCAATGGTGAACATCCATAATCATATTGATTGAAATTTGATCTATTTTACATTTAGTAGTTAGAGTATGTGGTCTTGATATTCTATACATAATTGTGTGTATTCTTGATTAGTTTTGTTGGGTTAATACTTATTATTTTGTACTCTGCTGGTCACTGGACAAACCCAAGCAGTTTCAAAAGAATGGAGTCTAGATTCATTTCTTATGGTTAAAAATGCATGGAATTATGGGAAATGAAAGCAAACTCTATATACATTATGTCATTTTTTATTGGAATGGAGGAGTTGCAGTTTGCTATTATTACCAGCCATCCCTAGGTGTGAGAATATATTTTGTATTTCCAAACACCAACTTTAGCTGTAGGCTCCATTCATTGCTTATCTTTTGGACAATTGAAGATAAAATAGGGCTACACCACAAGGACATTGATGTAGTACATATTATATGCTAGATTGTATAGAGCAGCAAAATTCTATCCTTCATTACAATGGCAATGCCACAAATCCTATTTATCTTAAGTATGTCTCTATAGACTATTGATCAAACCTTCAGCGTGGTCATCTATTGATCAACTCTAGAAATAATTAACACATGCTCAAATATTTGATAATTGTAATTAATATGTTTATAATCTATACAACTATCAAGAAGACAAATTAAAATTAAAATTCTTAAATTTGATCAAAACGCTAAGTTAAACATGCTGCAATGATCTCATGGGAATACATAGGCATTCCAGTGCTATAAGGATAGATTAACATAATTCTGAAGCATTTCTACTAAATGTGGTTTAATATTGGTTCACTTCAATTATTAGGTTATCTGATCACCTAAGAGAGACTAGTGCCCCATATGCATGTAATGATGAAACATATAAATATTCCTTCACAAGTATCCACCTTAATGGATTTAGAAGAGATGAAGAATTTTTTTTTTAAACTCGCCTTTGTGCATTGCTCAACTTATGGTTACAGAGGAAACAACAGTGTTCTTGTTTTAGGAAAAAATTTACCAATAGCCTATTGTTTAAGAAGGGATACTTTCTTCTTGACCTTAACACTTTTTTTCATTATTTAATTTGGTATATCTTTGTCATAAATTTTTGTATAGAATAGTGCGCTAAAATAAGCATAAAATTGTGGAGCTGAAATTAGAACTTTCTTAAAGGAAGACAAGGTTTTTTCTGGACTCTAAATTTAACTTTTGACCAACAAACTGAGAGGACTTACCCATAATTTTGGCACTATGCTTCATCATTTGTTCAAGATTATATCTGTGTCTTCAATCTGTGAGCAAAGAGCAAGTTTGATCATTAATTTTAACTATTTCATGGGGCTCTAATGTTTTTTGTTTTGCAGCTGGCCAACTATTGAAGAATTCATCTACCTCTGATTTTACTTTGCAAAAGAGACCACTTCTACAACTTACCATCAGCCTATTACAAGTCGAATCATCCCAGTCGTCACTCTTTAAAACATGTTGATGCCCCTTATCATCTGTCTTGTATAGCCTTAGAATAAATATCAGTTATGCTTATTACACTATCCAGATTCTCATTAAGACTTACAAATGGCATTTGAGTGCCTTCTTACCTCTTTGATCTATTACTCATTGACTACATTACACAATGCAAAAGATATCCTTCTCTAGTGACATTTTTTGGATTATTGGTAGACCATTTCCCACCAAAGTGAACATTGTCCAATATCTCATATGTAACAAAATTGTGAATAAAAAATATTTTCATAAGTTTACCCAGCCACATCATAGCCTGATTCAGCATTCCAAGGCTACAAAAATGATTAAGCAGTGTACTATAGGACACCGTATCTGGGACAAAACCCATTTTAAAAAGTTTTTCTAACAAAGTAACAACCAGACCAAGGGAATCCTTACAAAGCCCATCAGAAATTATATTGAAAGTGAATGTGTCTGGAGAAAATCCTGTTGAAACAACACTCTCAAGGAGATTAAAAGCTAGCTAAGTCATTTTTGTAATGCAAAGACCAGTTATCAAAGTATTGTAGGTAATAACATCAGGAGCACAACCACTACATGATATCATGTTCATGATCTCCAAAGCTCGCTTCATATCAGCTACCTTACAGTGAGCATTAATTAAAATATTGTAGGTAAAAATATCAGGGGACAAGCCATTGCTTGGCATGAGGGTACAAAGCTAATTTGTTGTACTTATCATTTCTTGTTTACAAAATCCATTAATGAGAGTATTAAAAATAATGACATTAGGCACAAGCGCAATTTTCAATCATTTCCTTTTCTAGCCCAATGTCCATCAACCAATGAGCTATAAGTGAAATTGTCAGGAAAAATGTGTTGATTTACCATTTTCGTAAGGAATCTATGTGCCTCCTTTATGTAGCTTATCTTGCAAAGCCCGTTCATAAAAGGAGTGTAAGCAATAACATCAGGTGGAATTTCTTTCTTCTCTATTTGTGCCCATAGTTTAAAAGCTTGTTCTACATTACCATTGTTGAGATGTTCATCAATCAATACACTGTGTACAGTTTTGTCATGAATCAAACCTTCTCCAAACATTTCCCTCAAAAGCAAATGTGCCTCCTGTATATTACCTTCCTTGCATAACCCCATTGTAAGAGTAGTATAAGTAATCACATGAGGCAAAAGACCACTCTTTACCATATTATCAAATAGTTTGAATGCAACACTTGTGCAGGCAACCCTGCAGTGTCCAACAATAATGATATTATATGTAAAGTTTTTTGGAGCCAGACCATTTAGAATTAGTTGGCTTAAGATTTTGACTACTTCTTCTAGCCTACCAACTCTACAATGACCTAAAATGAGCTGTAAGTGCACATATCAGGGGGTATGTTCCTTTCAAGTATGTAATGTAATATTTGATTGCCTCGCTTTTCTCTGCCAAACTTGAAATAACAAGCAATGAGTGTGTTGATCCCTAGAGCAACCTGGCTAATGTTGACAGAGAAATGTGCTTGGACATTGCAGGAGTGGATTGAACTTCAATAAATTAATTTGGATTGTGTTAGGGATTGAACTGTAGGAGTCCATTGATTAGATTTTGATAGTTTTGTGTTCTATTTTTTGACTCATCGAATTTGTTTGCCTTGCTTTTGGATTACTGGTATTTATGAATATCTTAGGAGGTTGTTATAAGCACTAATTTGAAAACTCCAATTAGGGAACAAAGAAATTGAGAAATGTCTAGTCCAAAAAAAGGTAAACATTGTATAGGGTGCATATAAATATATTCAAAACAAGGCAAGAAATGTCAATCTATAAAACAAAACTTCAACTCGCCTTTGTAATGCTAGGAAGGAGACTCTTCAACATTTCTAGCTGTTATTTGATCCTTTCATGCCACCTTCTTTCTGAAATCTCTTTCAATGGATCAACTTTGAAGCATTCACGAGCTCTCCTCTGCTACAATCAACAACCAAAGAACCCAAGATGTCAAACCCTACTGGTGTTGATGCTGTTAAACCCTTTTGCTGCATACTCCTGGCCACAAATCACAGTGGTAGAAAATGGTTCAGTGCACGAGTCTTCTAGGTCACGTAACAATAAGATTAGGGCGAAAACCATAACTTTTTTCAATTTTTGGTTAAAGATGAGCCCGTGTTGGTCAAAATTTTGACCAACACGGGCTCATCTTTAACAAAATTCATCACAATTCGACCAAATTGACCCCAAATTATCAGATGGTCGAAAGTTTTGGTCAAAAATTTGAGTCAAATGTACTAGTGGGTAGTTGTAAGGGTTTCAACATCCTTTATGGCTAGAGTAAGTTCCTTAACATCCTTTAGAAAATTTCTAAGCTTACCCACACCTAAGGCTTCAAGAGATCCAATCTTGGTATAAAAGGACCTTGTTTGTATTAAATGGTACTGGGGGGGGTGGGGGGGGGTGGGGGGGTGTGGTAAGTAAATTAATATAATAAGTAAACTGCTAATTTATCAATCTAGATAACTCAAACTATTATACCAAACCACTTAACAAATAACAACTAAAATGAAATCAAGATAATTCACCAATCAACCACATATATAGATATTTTGGTATCATGGAAACCCTTTTTATAGGGTGAAAACTATGGTCGGGATGATACCCACAAACTGTTTACCATAGTTAAATGGTTTCTCTATTAGGAGGTTAAAAATACTATTTTTAGGGATTCACCCTATTAGGAGTGCATTTTACACTGTTAGGAGTATAAGGTCTATTAGGATCTACCTCAGTTAGAGGATTCAGAACTCCTTCCAAGATTCCACCATGCTAATGTAATTACAAGATTAATGAGACTAGTTAATCTCTGATCACACTATAGCTTCTCTCTACTCAATCTCTTCTTCACAACTTGACTGCACTCACTAAAAGTCACATGCACTCTTTGGTGTTTCTAATTTTCTTCTCAAAATGTATTATATATATACTCACTCCTATTACCATTTAATTTTCATGCTTTATTCAAATTAAAAACTTGCCTTACAATTTTCTCAATTCACATATATCTATACCCCTTTCTCTTTTCCAATCATAGTCTTCATCACCATTAGGTCATCTTGTGTGCTTCCCTAACATAATCAAAATGTGTTTGACATATACAAAATTTATCTTGCATTTTCTAACCATTCTTTTTTATATATTAAATCTAATAGATTTTTTTTCTCCAACTATTTAAGATACATCAACATTCCTTTATCTTCAACCACATTAATCACTCTAATCATTAATCATCATTCTATCAAAGGTAACCTATGAACACATTGTAGACACCTAAAAATCCTTTAGAAAATAAAGTATTTTTATTTTTTGAAAAAGTCCCTGATGATATCATCATTTATTAATTTATTTATTTATTTATTTTTATGTCATTAAATCCCTTTATCTTAATTAAAAATATTTAATTAAGGAATCCCTCCCAAAAATGTTTAAATCTTATTTAAACATTATTTCCTTATTTATTAATTATTTAATTAATAAATTGACCAAAAAACTCAAAATAAATTATTTATTTATTTTTTGCCCAAAACTTGGCCAATTTCCTTAAGACCACTAACCTCTTCCAAAATCTTCTAATCCTTCTTTAATTTTGATTAAAGGCTAATCCCATCATTTCCTACCCCTAATCCCAACTCAAAATATTTAATTAAGATTAAATATTAATCCTCATATTTATTAAAAATGTTTTAATAAATATCTCCTCAACCAAAACCCTTGAAATAAATAAAACTTTGTTTATTTTCTAAAAAACCTTATTTATCCTCATCCTAGGAAGTTCTAGACTCTTCTAGAAAGTCTTCATCCTCATCCAAAGCCTAGACTCTTCTAGAAGATGTCAATCCTTATCTTTAATCCTAATCCTAATCCCCCCCTAACCTTGTCACATTCCCTAAACATGGGTTAAGACTTTCTAACCCAAGCCAAAGTTAACAAATATCTCCTCCTTCACCCACCCTCATTAAATGCCATCTACTTGCCCATCTCTAACAAGCCTAATCTAATCTTAACCCAAGCCTAATCCAAGCCTTAATCATATGCACATTCCTAAGTCAAGCTTAAGACTTTCTTAATCCAACCCAAGTCAAAATATCTCAACTCTCTCACAAATATCCCAACCATAAAATTTTATGAAGCCCACAAAGCCATAAAGACTCTTACAAGCCCATTCATTGCTCTTACAAGCCATTTATGAGGTTCTTTAAGGCCTTGAGATTCCTTTGTTGACTCATCCTTGCCCTTTCCTCCATCCACTCACCCTATGACATGTGTCACTCTCTGATTGGCTGTAAGGAAGCACAATCCATGTGCTCTCCTCTCATGCAATCTGAGCCCTCCATAAGCTTTTCCCCATCCTTGCATCCTAGCCCTTGATCCCTCAAGCCCTTTGCCTATTTAAGGAATCCTCTCCCAAGCCATTTTAACAAAATCTAAAAAGTAAAGCCATAATTCCATTTTGAGAAGCCATTTTTACATCAAATCCATTCACCAAAATCTATCAAGAATCCTCCATTGAAGCCCATTTGAGCATTTGAGCATACATACATAATCAAGCCATCTTAGCTATTAGACACACCTCTACATCAAGTGATCATCCGCATTGAGAGAGCCTATCCATGGCTCATATTCTCATTTGAGGACTTCACTTTGTCTCTCATGAAGTTATGTTAAATTAGTATGCAAATGCTTTTGATTTTTTTAATTTAGTGTTTCTAACATACTAAAGTAGCATATACACACATTACCCAAGAATATTCTTACACATAGATTATTGCTCACCTCTCATCATTATGAGTTGATATCACAAACTTGATCTCTATATGTATCATAGATTATCCTTCTATGATTGCTCCTCTATATTGTTTTCTATGGTATGAATGTTGTCAATATATTCCTCTTAACTATTACTTTTCCTTAACACACCAGTCATGCAACTTAGCCACCAATCATTATCTTATTTCACCAATCATCTTCCCTAGCTTATTGATCACCACAACCTTTTGTTGTTATATTATTGACATATGTTTGGGCTGTGATAAATGGTAATGCCACTATCTCATTTTGATGCCAAAAGATCTTTTTCTTAATGTTGATTTTCTTAACTATATGTAATACCCATCTGATTAACATATAGAAATGCACCACACCCTCTTTTTCTATTTGTAGAACAATAATAGAAGGCCCATGTTTTAATGATCTAGCTCAGTAAGATCTTCCTAGGTTTCCTCTACATAAGCTTCAAAATTCTCATAACTAGTAGGGGAAATAGAGATATCCTCCTTAAAGATGACATTTTTTCTATTTTCTATCTCCTAAATGGGGCTTCCCAACTACCTTTTTAGATGAAACAAGCAAAGGGGAATGAGATTTACCCTTTCTTTGACCCATAATATGATCATGAGATCTATCACTTTTCTTGGGTTTCTTTATGTGACAGAAAAAACTAGGGTCAACATCAACATTAATGTCCTGACAATATTCTTTACCTTCCCCCTTTTAAGGAAAATCCTCATAGTCCAAAATTTTCTTATTGTTATCTTTTGGATGGGGCTCACATCCCTTACTAAAAGCTAATGAGGGTAATGAGAGAAGGGATTTACCTTCTCCCTTACCTACAATCTTAGGCTTCTCCACAAATGTAGACAACTTAGGTTCCTCATCAACATATGCACTATATCCCTCATCTTCACCTTCCTCCTTGCAATGCATATCTTCCTCCAAGTTTATGTTGACAACAACATGATGATCAATAAAAGTAGAATTCTAGTATTCATTAATTAAAAGAATGATACCCTAAAAAAGAGTAGGATTTCTCCTTGGTTATCCCTAAAATCATTTCATTGAACAAAGAAGATGAAAATGAACTAGCACCTTCTCCTCATGTAATAAATTATTTAGAAGATCAAAATGGTAACCACATACTCTTGTAAACCTATGGTCAAGAGTGAGATACTACGTTATAGATATGAGGACATACCTCCACACAAGCTTGATAGCCTTTAATACATAATAGGTTTTATTAATTTTGACTAGTTTTTCCTTCTCCTCTTCCTTTTGGTGAAATATTCAGACAATTTGGGAAATGAGCTTCCTATCCATGTAAGATTTCTTCCCTTGTAGAGGAAGGTCTGTGATTTTAGAAATAATCATTTTTTCTACTTTCACCTTCCTTCTCCAAATGGTAATTTTTATAGAAATAATTTTTTCTTAAAAAACTTGATGGCTTCAAGGTTTCTTCCATAGAGTCTCTATATAAATTTAGTAACATTTACCTTGCCAAGGAAGATCCACACCTTCAATATTTCCTCCCACTCATCATAAGAAATAAATTTCATCCTTTTCTTATCACCACACATTATGCCCTTGTTTATTCTATGAAAAACCACTCAGAAACTAACTCTTTGCAAGAAATTTGAGAAAAGTATACCCCCAAAAATAATGATTGAAAATTCTTTTCATCATTATGATTTAGCGAGCCAATCAAAAAACAACCACTAATTTCCATAATTAACCTATCAATTTGTACTTTTTTTAGAATGAGTAGATAATTTTTTTCTAGATTTTGATGGATTTGATCATAGTTTAAAATTGTATTTTCATCATTATTAAAATTCACCTCACTAAGCCATGTGAGCGGCGACTTAGTGAATCTATCAAAGGACTTAATAATATTAATTGAAGATACAGTTATATTTTTTATATTCCATGAGTCTTTTCTGAGACCTTTGAGGAATATAATGATAATTTTTTGACTCACCCTTCAATAATTTGGCCATTTAGTAACAATTAGAGCTTGGTAGAATCCCATAACCTTGGCAAGGTGGTTAGTATGGGTTTCGAAGGGGATTTCCACCACTGCCACATACATTTCCTATTTCACTAAGCTATAACAAATGGGAAAGTGATGATTAATGAACTCAAATAGTGAGTTAGAAGAGTGTGTTGTCATTGATTGACAACTCATTAACAAGAAGTGGAAAAATGTTGCAAGTCAAAATACTAGTAGATTGGCTTACAAGTCAAGGTATAAGAACAAAGAAAGTGGATAAAATAAGGGATGGAAGTATCATAGTACTTATTCATGTGAAAATAAAAATGAAGGTCTAAACATGGAAAGACATGCATCAAATATATGCAACAGATTATGACTAGAGCTTACATAGAGACCAGTCTAGACATATAAATGTTATCAATCAAGCTAGCCTATATACATAAGAATATATACAGAGAGGGGGTCATCTGTGTCATGTGATTTTGATCACTATGGATTTCAAATTTCAAATTTTTATTTGAATGGGATAATCCTTTAGTGTTTTCATTTGAAATCAAAGATTGTGATATATATGGAAGAGTTAAACAAAAAGGTGTGTGTGCAAGCAGAAGGAAAGACATTTGGAAAGATAAGATCCTAGAACACCATTGTTACAATAGCTGTATAAATAGGAGAATCCATAAGAATAGTTAGTTGTGATTGAGAGAAAAAAAAAGAAAGTATAGAGAGCATAAAGAAGGAGAGGTAGAGCACATAGGAAGTCAAATGCAAACCAAAACATCAACAAAAGATCAAAGTATCTTCAAGGATCCAAACCAGTGGATCTATCAAGAAAGGTGTGCTAGACACTTAGATCTATTACTATAGTTTTCATTCTAATCATTATGTCTATTGTGAAACCTTTAATAGGGTAGACTTGAAACAAGTCTTCAAAATCCTCTAACAAGGTATCTCTCTAAAAAGGGATCTAAATCCTCTAACAAGGTAGTATTAATAGATTGATTGTGTTGGCTCCTAATTTAATAATGATTATTATTACCAATATACAAAAGAAATTATTATTCCTAGAGGTAGCTAATGCTCATATTTAGCGTAATAAACTATATCTTTGGGCCAACTTCACAAAGCACAAATGCTTCCTACACTTCTAGCTCTGTAAGACCAAGGTGGGAATACCTTAGGAATTCAAATATTTATTTGTCTCTTACCCTAAATCCCTAAAAAAAATAGATATGGTCCAATTTCTCTAATATAAATGTAGAACAAAGATGAGCTATAGCAGCTAACAATAACTCATAAATTCTCACAGATTAGATGATGGTCACCTTTATGTACTTGATACAATATTTGAATGATTAAAAAATTAATATAAATTAGATACATGCAAAAAAAATTATTCCAATTTATTTCTTGTTTATATGACTAGTGCCTTATCCATTTGTTGCATAGAGTCCACTATCAGTAGGGGATCTAATTCAGATAACTTTTAAATGAATTCTATTAGCTATGATCACCAATTCCCATTCTTATGAAATATCCTTCTTACAAACTCATAGACCCTATTGATTCATTGAAGCACTTCCTTAATTCCTTAAATTAAAAGCAATAATAGAATTAGTATGCAACCTATCCAGATTGAATTCAATAAATTAAACCTTATTTAATTGATCTCAAAGTTAGCAAATTCATAAAAATGAAGATAGAGATTGAAAAAATAGATGTAGTGTAAATGCCCTTTTGTATTGTCCTTTTAAAAGATTGATACAATAACTAGTAGAAACTCAAATAAACTCAGAATATATTACTAGTTCTATCATTGATATGAAAACATCATAAAATTACAAAGCTAGAACATAAAATCAGAAGATTGTACATAAGATTGGATCAACTATACTTTTGAACAAGGAAATATTAAAAAATTCATGGACCCCTTTTCTGACCTTGGGATCTCACTTATATGGTGAGATGCAACAAGTTTCAAGTATAGAGAAATGATAGTTGTCCCCAAGATAAAAGATATTTACATATTTCTACTATCATACAAGACAAAATTTTTGTGCAATAGGAAATATTTTACATCATAATATTCCCTTGTGGGATCACTTTTTTGTTCCACCTATTGACATGCTTTCTTTTCCTGAAAAAAGCTAATGATTGGCTTTACTATTGTTGTGGGCCCTTGGAGGATGTGGCTGATGGAACTGATAGTGATGTTTTTAGCTTTGATTTGAGCAAGCTCATTTCAACTTGAGAATTCCCATCGATATTACTATGAACTAATAAAATAACATTTATTTTCACTTCCTCTATGGCCATGTCATTAGTTTGGGCTTTTGTGCCTACAATTGCAATTAGTTGCACACCTTTATTATCTTCTTCCTTTTGATCTTTTGATATGTATCAATTATTTATATCTCATATTGTTCCATCTCCTCATCATCATTAGTTTCAACATCTTCTAACTACTCACTGGGAGCAATATCTACCATCCACTTTTCAAAAAGTGTGTCATCTAGCCAATTGAACTGCAAAATATCATGTTGCTTCTTAATCACATATTTAGCTATTTTGTCAATTTTAATAAAATCTTGCTTAAAAAAATCAAAGAATAATTGGTCTTTTACAATTTCTTCAGTAGTAGCTGCCCAACATGCATGTCCCCTTTCATTTATGACTCTATTCATCCTTAGACAAAATAATTCATCTTACTCTTTGGCCTATTCTTCCTTAATTTTCAATTTATTCTTCTTATCTAAAGCATGTGTGAACAAATAAAATACAAAACTCTTGTATTTGTCCAAGCAGCTAACAATTCTCCTCTATAACTCAGCTTTTTTATCATCAAACTCTGAGAGGTCATTAGCAACATCATAAGTTATTTCTATATGATCATGTGAAAAATTAATTATAGAAAAACATAAGAAGGTAACCTCTTTTCTTCTCTTACTCTACTTGTTGACAATAGGTTGCAAGGTCTCATCATTTGCTTTTATTTCTTCCCATATGTGTATTGTCTTTGCTAGTTGATCATAAAACAAGGGCCATTCAATCTTACCAACCAAATACATGAAGGCCTTTCTTAGCTTATCTTCATATTGTACATTTAACTCTACATGTAATGCCCCGAGTTTACTCTTTTCCTCTTCAGAATCCTCTGCAATATAATACGATGGCCTCTATGGTGTATTAGAAATCTCAATGAGGGGAGTGGATTTAAAAGGCTCCATTGGTGGGCAAGGGTATGCGATACTTGGCCTAGTGGACCATCATATCACTTTATTTTCAATTTCAATTCTTTTTCGAACTTCTTTATTATATGCCTCCAAAACTTTATCATATTATCATACAATTCCAACCTTGCCTTTTCATCTCTCTTAGCAGTGGCCAAGGTCAAGCCAGATACTCCAACACCCAAATGTGCAGCTTCTACATTAGTAGTTTCTTCTACTCTCTTTACAATCAAGCTACCTATTAATCTGGTGTTATCAGGCTGTGAGGAATTGGCTCTAGACCCTTTCCTTATTGAACAAATGACCAATGCAGCCTGGTCTTCGTTAAATCTAGCACCTTTTATTTCTTTATTTCCCTGATCTTCTATATTTAATCTACCTAAATTAGAATTAAAAATCAAACCATTTGCAATATCCTAATTGGATAGCAAAAAAAGACTAGATTCTCTTACCATTTGTCTCCCCTCTTTAGGGGTCATGTTCTTGAACTCTTGTGTCATTTCCTCTTTAATATGATTATGTGCATCTGCCTCTTCTATCTCTAGATCTTTTGCTCTCAATTTACTACATCTTTGCTCAAACATTCACATGTTTTCTCTCCAAGAAATTGATGGAAGGCTCTTATTTTAACAAAAAAATCATCTGACATGAATTCATGGAAAGCTTGCTCCATTACAGGGTCCAATTCCCTTCCTCTATAACCTACCACAATCAGTTCAAAGCTTGACATTGGAGGCTCTTGAGGGTTTTCCTCACCTAGCTCCCTAGTGAGTTGCTCACCTCCAATCTACAATGGGGATTGAGTAGGTGAATATTCCTTAATGTGAGGAGTCTATTCTTTTATTATTATTTTCCTCTTGGGCCAAGTTCATCAATTCTCTCTTCTAGGACAACACTAGTTGACCCTACTATTTATTTTCCTTCGTTGACAATGGTCATCTTATTTTGAATCACATTGTAGCTGAGTCTTTTCTAGACAATCAACTACCATGTTCCAACTATAGGAGTGAATGTCAATCTCCTCATGACCTCTTTGGCTCTATCTAGAAAAGAATTGATAAAAATTTGCTTCTTCTCATTTATTTCCTCCATGATTTTAGGAAAAGCAACCATTAGTTTATTTATTCTATTTGCCTTTGTTTTTGCATCATCTAGAGTCTTGTAATCTTTATCAAAACAATGAATAAGTTCCAGAACTCTAGAGAAAATTCTCCATTTCTCTTTCTTAATCTCTTACTCTTGTAAAAAAAACTCATTCCTTATTATATCCTCAAGGAAATAAGGTTCATGTTTGAGGGAACCAACTTTAGCCCTTAATCTAAAAAGACTATTAAAAAATCCCTCAGAATCACAAAAATGAGGATGAGACACAACTGTTTTGTACTGATCCAATAATTTATACAAAAACAACCATCCACCTTTTGTGATTATGAAATGGTGGGCTACAGTAAAAGTAGAAAAAATTGAGCCTTTGCCTCTTCTTACCAAATATGCTTCCTCCAATCCTCTTAGCTACCACAATATTTTAGCTATTCCTACTTTCAAAGGCATCTGGTAGTGCAGTACATAGGGAGTCCCTTGGAAACCATAAACCCAAAAAATTGTTGAAGCAAGGTATGGTATGATATCAACTCAATTATGTGATACTTTTAAATCAGAGGGATTATCCATTGGTCTGAAAAAATTCAATAATACCCTAGGGATTCTGGGATTTTCCCTTAATAAGAGGCTTCTCAATTTAGAGGCAAAATATCAATCAAACCTAACAAAACTAGCATTTTTGCATCCCCAGTCATATCTGCACTCCATAAGTGAACTGATAGAGCCTCTCCTTCATGTTCTCTATTCAAAACCATCTCCTTCCCAAAATATGTTGAACCCTTAAACAAGAACATATGCATCAATAATGAGTAGTGACCAAAAGTCTTTTATACCTTGCTCTTGGAAATTCCAACTAGCCCTACATGGATTTCTTCTACTATATAAGATGCAAAATCAAAAATAATGTCCACACAAAAAGAAGAAATATGAGCCATCATATACATAGAATTTATTAGCATAAATTTTTTTTCATCCTCACCAAAAACCCTACATAAATTCATATATATCTCTATAGCCCAGGAAGTAAAAAATTCCTTTTTAAAAGGTTCCCTAGTAGATGTTGTGACTACTAAAAAGTTCCTAATTAAACCTATGTATGCCCTCAGTGCACCCTGCCTAATCTTATCCTTCTTAGATAAGTATTCCTTTTCTAGTTCTGGCAAGTCAATGGGTATATGATAATCTAAAAGTGGTTCTAGGCCAATGACTTTTTGAATTTCCTTAGCATTAATACTCAACAAGCACTCCCCATCCAATCTTCTTACTATTCTAGCCATAGAGTCATAATTTTGGGCAATGACCATGAGCAAATCAACATCCAAAACTACACTAGGGACCACTAGATGTTTGCATGGGAGGCAAACAAATTTCTTTCTAAAAACCACTTTTTTAAAAGGCAAAGCCCTGATTTGGTAGTAGTAGCATCCCTAAGCCAATTTTCTCTATTATACAAATTGCCTACTATCTTGAGCCTAGGGTTTATAGAAATCAACTTTTTCATTTTGGTTGACTCATTTGTAGACTTAGGTAATAATTCAAGAAGGTCATCATGTACGATCACACAAAGCACAATTTCTCAATAGCCTTGAGCTCTTTGGAAGTCTAAAAATTTGTCTGCATATGAAAGAAATGGAAAAATCTTTTCAATATACTTTTTTTCTAGTTTGCACGAGAGCTTTTAATCTTCATAAATGAACTACAAGGAGAATAGGTTGGCATCACTTTATATTTTCAAAACATGCCATTGATTCTGAAAAAATCTGATTATATACAAACAAAATTATGAATGACTCAGCTTCCATTTTCCAAGTTGGTAGTCAATCTAATAAAAACCCTCTATGTAAGTCTTTCTTTCTATAGTTGGCAACTTGATTTGGACCCACTAGCACTTGCAAACACATGTCACCTTCTTGTTATGTCACTATGCATAATCCATGAGAAACTTCCTTATGTGATATAGCAACCATCGTTGATTCATTCTTGATCTGACAATGTGTATTTCACAAGTGTTTTAATGTGACTATGGTGGGCCCTCTTATTTTACTTTGGTCACCATGTTGCTACCACTAAAGATCAAACAACTTCTTATAGTGAGTTAGCACTTACCATCGATGTGTTCTAATCTAAAGGTTCCCATTTACCTATTTCTTTATTTTGAGCGTGATTCCATGTAACATGTGACATGATATTGTTTTGACATGCTAGCAAAGCATGTATAATATTTACCCCCTTTTGTGACACTCCTTAAAATCAAGTTTTTCCATGTCTTGTCTTTTTCAAGAAGGTGTTATGTCACTACCGATATAAACATGGGTTTTCTAATCACAACATAGTGATTACTGCATTCCTTAAAAGAATTTGGCACACAAAATGTACATGTTCTCATCACTAGTGCCCTATTAATTTTTGTAGATGTGTCATGATGATTATGTGGCTTATTTACGGTGAGATAACTTTTTCGCACCTGCTTTTCTTTATAAACCATTGTTGTGTTCCATTTTTCCCAGTAAGTCACCATGTCATTATTGGCAGAACTCCTTCATATTCTAATGGTGACATAGTGACCACCTTAAAATTTAAGAAATTTTGATGCCAATAAAAGACACACATTTCTACCTTTATCATTGTATTTAAAGCTCTTGACAATGCATAATAATCACACACCCTCACTAATGACACTAACACTTTACGATGCCCATTTTTTCTTTTGTGTTCATTTTTTGTTCTTATTCTAGTTCCTCTTTTATTTTGCCTAACACATATGACAATCACCATGCTGGCAAGACTTACTTACCACAAGCAAGATTTTTACCACCATAACCACCCTTCATCCATTATGCTTTGCAATTTGTGGGAGGTCACCATGTTGCTATCGGCATAATTCTTTCATTTTTTGATCGCAACATAGCGACCACCGTGACTTCATAGAAATTGGTGATGGAAAATGGAGAATACTCCAACTAGTACCCTTTTTTGATATCTGATATCTCTAACATAAAATCATAATGCCAATATCCTCAAAAGAAATTAAAAACCTGACACCCATCTTTCAAAACTCCACCTCACCATCTTTCTATTTTATGATGGTCACCATATCACATAGGATAAAAACCTTGTAGGTTGTGATAGTGACATAATGACCACTTTAGATATGAAGGGAGATCTAATGGTAGAAATGAATCTGGGATAAATGAAACCAAGAAGGAAGAACTTAAATGGTCTCTTGAAAGAATATACCACTTTCAAAAATGATTTGCTAGCTAAAATTTTCAAGATAGAAGCACACGACCTAATAGGTCTACTTAGGGCACAAATTTTATTTTAATAGGCTTCTACTTAGGGTTAATAAATTTTTAAAAGGCCAAACCCTAATTTGCAAGATATATATAGATCTATCTGATTTTGTATACCTATTTTTTTTTTGTAAATTTTTTTGCATTGTGGAAAATCAGACCAACAGATTGCAAGCCTAATAAGTTATTGGCATTTCTAATAGGATGTGTTCTCAAAAGGAATAGATGTAAGCTCCTAACTGAAAACCCTTTTAATTGCAAGTAAAGGGTAGTGGGTATATTACTCATACCATGGTTTTTTCCCTCTCATCAAGTGTTTCCATGTATAAACATGTGTGTCATTAATTTGTCCTTTTGTGTGGGATATTATATTTTTTTACTTCTTAACCTTGATTATTTTCTTGTTAGTAATAAAGGTATTAATTATGTCTATTAGAAGAATCATTAGTCTAACTAGTAGGACTTTAAAAAGTAGAGGTAATGATTCACTCTCCTCTTAGTACCTATTGGGACTAACAATTGGGATTAAATCTTAGACCCTCAAAGTGACAAGGGAAATATCCAATGATCTTGCTCAAGAGATATCTCAAGGAAGCTTTGGAAGAATTCAAAGAGATAAAAGATAGGCTGAGGGAATCTCTATCAAAGAAAAAGAAGTCAATGAAAAGATAAGAGAAAGTCAAGAGCTAATAGAAAATCTTGAGGAGAAAGTTTTCTCTAAAGAGACAAAAGAAGCTATATTAGAATTCATGGATGAAAATGGCAAGCTAAAGAAAAGAATCAAGGTCCTAAAGAAGGAACAAGGACAATTTCTAGTGAGATTAAGTGAAGCTATGAATGAGAAAAGAAGTGTCATCCAAGCCAAAGAAGAAGCCCATAAAGGGTTGAGGCAACTCAAGGAGTTAGACAATGAGCTGAAGCTCTGGTAAAAGAAAAAGAAAAAGAAATAACTCTCATGATCAAAGAGCATAGGTACATAGAGAAAGAAAACAATATACTATAGGAGTATGATCATGAAAAGAATGAACAACTTAGAACTCTTCCAAAAGAAGCCAAAAAAATGGAAGAAAAAATCCGTCAGCTAATGGGTAAACTAGATGTAGTAAAATAAGAGTGTAACAGACTCGCTAGAACAAAGGAGCAAAAATAAAATTAAGAAATTGCAAGGGACACTCAAGGAGAACCATCTGACCTAACTAGTCTAGGATTCTAAAGAATCCATACATCAAAGGAAGGAGAATCCTTGAAGAACAATAAATTAGAGACCATAAATTAAGAATAATGGGAAAGAGAAAAGAAGTATGTCACAAAAAAAACCAACTTGATTTTACTATGGAAAAATAGGACATAAGTTAGAAAAGTGTTGGCATAGATAAGTGGCAATCGATAGAGTCAATGCAGATAGAAAAATGTTTTATAGTTGTTGTCATTATGGACACAACACACTTGAATGCAAAGATCTTGCAAATTAAGCAAGAGGAGATAAATATTGTCACTACTGTGATATGTATGGTCACAATTAGAGGAGTTATGGATCAAGCACTATATTACACCAATCATCCCCACTAAATAAAAGGTAGGTTTGTTTCACTTGTGGAAATGATAGGAACATTACAACACAATGCAAGTGGTGGATGAAAAAAAAGAGAAAATAAATACCATGGAGCAATGCAAGAAAGACATGTTACATATGTAATAAAAAAAGATCATGAAGTCAAAACTATTGGATAAAGAAGAGACCTAGAAAAAACAACAATGATGACAAGGGAAAAGGGAAAGGCAATGATATTAGACAAGTTAGTTAGGACTCCACCAAAGTATAGATCACAAAGTAATTAGATAACATGAGAGTAAGGATTGGAGATGGAATAGGTTCACTAGTGAATGGTTAGTCCTCCGAATCAAGTTAAGAAAAAATGAGCTTAATAAGAGTTAGGCAAGAAAGATGAGTCTTACACAGGTCCCCTAATATAAAACTAAAAAGAAATGGTAGAGTGACCCAAAAGGTAATAATTGAATAACATCTAGAGGTGGAAGATAACTTATCTTCGACTATTAGATTGATAATTGAAAAAAATTTATTGCATAAGGGTAGAGGTAGATGAGAAACAAGGTTATCATTTGGAATGTAACATTACTTTTTAGACATATCTATAAATAGGTATCTTGTCTTACAAAATTCACTTTTCCAATCTTGAGTTTAATATATATTTTTTTCATATGAAACCCTAACTATCAAAAGGCTATTTTGTGAAGCAAGTCTGTGCAAGAAGTTAACAGTGATTTTGAAACCCTAGGTTTCATGCAATGCAAGAAATGAGGAGATAGAGACAATGTCACACAATCTCAATGAAACAATACAAGGATGTTTTTTATGCCAAGTTGGTGGATAAACAAGATGAGGAATCGCCTGTTGATCTTAGATTGGTTTTGACAAGTGAGTTTCTATACACTTAAGTCATTTACTTAGTCATGGTAAACAAGTAGTACATGTTGAGCACATGTATAAGATAGAGCATGCCAGGTCCAAAGTGAGTGTTGAGTCACTCAAGTGCTAAGAAGATAGTGTATGTTGAGTAATATAAGAGCCAAGAAAGTAGTACATGCTAAGTCACTTAGACGTCGAGTCATAGTATAGAAATAAATATATGTCAAGCATCAGAGACTTCAGATGTTGAGTAACACAGTTTTAAAATAGTTTTTTGTAATGGTACAAACTACTATGTAAACTATTTTGAGTTGACTTATAGATTGAATTATGATATTTTGGTGATAAGGATGAATCTTAAGTTGGAATCCCTATAAATTGTATGCATCCAATTGAGTAAAGGAAGGTTTAAGTGGCAAAATATATGAATCACAACCATTGATTCATACCTAACCCTAAATCACCTAGATCTTCTTAAGGAGGACAAACCCTAAAATTCATGTGTGTGAAAGAAGCAAAGAGAGAGGTTTGCATGTGCAAATAGAGCATTCATGGTGTCTAAGGAATTATGAAGTGAAATTTCATTTTAGAATTAGTTAAAGGAGAATAGAGGAAGGGAATGGTACACAACAAAGAACATTTGATCAAGAAGGATCAAGAATACATCAATTTAGAGGTGATCTATCATCAAGCAACAAAGTGCTAACCATGGGGATTAATCCTGAGTCATTCTAACAAGTGAATTAGTTAAATCTCTTAACAGAGTAGTCCTATTAGGCTATATTTAAATCCTTTAACAAGGTGCTTACTTAATTGTGAGTTAGAGTCCTTTAACAAGGTACACTTCAAAAAGGTGTTGAAATCCTTAACAAGATAAGACCTAACAATCTTTGTAAGCCTTTAATAGGGGTAGATCTTTACAAGGTAGATCATGTTTCATGATCAAACATTGTAAACTTTATTAGATACACTTTATTACTACAATAGTGAAGATTTGTGGGTGTCATCCCCACCCTAATTTTACCTTGTCATTGGAGGGTTTCTAGGTAATCATATATGGTGTCATACATGTGCGAATGTTTACTTGTTTATATTATTTAGATGTACATGCTTTACATGGTATTTTAGTTTACTTATTGAATGTATAAGATGGATGTGTGGTGAATGTTTTATGGGTCAAAGATTAAACTATTGATTCACCCCCCCCCACTCCCCCCCCCTAGAAGTTTACATTTCCTATTGTAATTTCAACAATTATTGTTAGAGCCTTGTTCTCTAAAAGAGAATCTTTACAACTTTGAGGAAAGATCTTCAAAATGGAAGTCTACAAGTTGGGAAAGATCATTGAGAATCAAGGAATTGAAATAAAACTGATTCTACATCAACTGAATAAAGCAAGAGAAGATATAATGAAATATTTAAAGAGAAGGAATGAAATTTCTATCAAGGAGAATGACACACAATAAAAAGAGATGGACACTACTTAGCTATTTGCTAATGGAGCCTTCAGTGAATTTGATGTATTAGTTGTATATCTAATGGAAAAGAATAGATCCCAAGCTTAGGAAATCAAGAATCTCAAGTTATGGAAGACAAAGCCATGATTGAAGATAACAAAAGATTTTTGACCAACTGACTGGAAGAGAAATCATCGGAGCTAACTAAGATTTCTAACATGCAATTGGATACTTTGAGTCAAATGATGAATGCCAACTATGAATTGAATTTCATGGACATCGAGATAACAACATTGAAGTTGCAAAATGAGAAATTGTGTAAGGACCTAAAAAGGAAAAATGAATTTGCTAAAAGTTTCAATAAACCAAGTGAAGCCATCAAATACTTTGAGCAATTATTGAGGTCCCCTAGATATAATTATGATACATCTAGACTAGGATACACAAGTATTGAAGAAGGGGAATCATCCAAAAGTGCTAAAGAAAGGAGTAACAAAGTTAAGAATTCCAAACCTACTTGTCATAATTGTGGTAAGAAAGGACATATTGCTAATGTGAGTAGGGGCAAGATTATAAATCAGAATGTCAAGCATAAGAGCATGGTTCACTACCATAAGTATAACAAACAAGGTCATCAAGCACATGAATGCATAACTAAGACCATGCACACACAAAGATTTGAAGGATGTTGTTATAACTATTAGAAATATGGACATAGAGCTTTTGAGTGTAGATCCAAACCCATGTGGTCATCAAACATGCAAAAAAAGGTAAAGAACAATGGCAACTCTTACAACTGGGATTACAATACAAGATATAGTTGTCACCATTGTCAAGACTATGGACATGTTCCTGATAATTGTATTGGAACACACTTCAAAAGTGACTACAAAAGGTGGTTGATTCAAACCATATGTTTTAGCGATTTGAAGATTGGTCACATCAGTCGATATTGTCCAACAAGGTCAAAGGCACCAAGTTGTGAGTTTAGTAAAGGCAAAGGCAAAGGCAAGTTAGATATTTAAAATGTCAAAAATGAAATGAACAAGACATGGAAGACAAGGGATGATTGTATCACATCAAGTGGAGAAGGGATCACTTCACCCAATGGGTCAAGTGATCACACCTCATTGAACTAAGAAATCAAGTGGTATGTGGGACTAATATTCAAAAAGTTATATTATACATTAGTTCCAAAATATTTAGTACTAAAAAGTCTACATAAGAATGAATAAAGATGCAAGATGTTATTAGGAATCAAAGAATTTTTTTGATTTTTTCATGTTAATGTTGAGCATGAAAAGTTTCCTATGATTGCCAAGTGAAATGCTAGAGGATGCTAAGCTAATAGATTGGATAGTTGTTGTTGAGCTTGTAATTACTGCCAAACAAATGAAAAGACTAGTGGATGTCGAGTGAGCCTGAAATTAGTTAATGTCGAGCTTACAGCTGTGTAAGAACTCAACATTAATTGTAGTATTTCAAAGGGATATTTGATTAATTTTAGCTTATTTTACATCATTTCAAAATTAAGAAGGAGAAAGAAAAGCTAAAGGAAATTTGGAAATCCATTTGAAGCATTTGTAGAAGATTTGAGTAGAAATTTGACACCATTTCATCAGATTTTGCAAGGTATTGATCATGTTCCAAGCTACATTGTTTCATATTTTGTAAACCCTAGTTTTGCATAATGGCATCTAGCTCTTCAAGGAAAAAAGAAGTAGAGGGTAAGGAGTTTTTGAATGTTCATTTGGTTAGTAATTAAGTTAAACAATCTATTTTCAAACTTATACTAGGAATTGCATACAAACAAGATCCTTTCAGTGTGTTATCCATGATACCACCAAAATTTTTAATGATTCAAGATGTCAAAAAGTGTTACAACTATAAGATTCTAGTGTTGGAGACATGGAAATAAGAGAAGCATATGGAAAATTATGTGAAAATAGAGTGTTAAGGGAAGAATTTAAAATTGTAGAGAAGAAAGGGTTAACTCATGCCCTAGATTTCCCTAATATTTTAAAAACTAAATGGATTAGGATTTTATTTAGGATACATGATAGTTCACTATGGTTAGACAACAGGCCTATCAAAATCACTAAAAGAATAATCCATAGGGTAACAATGTATCCAAACGTAGATTGGCCTAAGACTATGAGAAGGGAATCTAAAGAGGCTATTGAGAAGAATACAATGACTATGTATAATAAGAGGCGAATGACAATTGACACCATCACATGTCCTCTAATAGATTTTACAATAAGAGTAATTGCACATAAGTTCTACCAATCAAGCAGATTGAATAATGTTCCTTGTATTGCAGTAGATGTGGGTTGTAAGATTGTGAAGAAGGGTCATACATATGGTCTTGCCAAGATATAACTATAACAATTGATTTGAAACCTAGGAGCAATAAGGAAAACAAAGAGTGCTTAGTACAAATTTGGATCTATTTTGATATGTATCTTATTTTATGTTCAAAACACATTTCCTACATTTGGCACTATGGCATGGAAGACAAATAGGTCTATGGCAGTTCAAATAGGTGAGTTCACTAAATAGCTAGGTGATAATTTTAAGTCAATAATGACCAGCTAATTTGAGGACTTCAAGCAATCTATGAAGAAAGGATTGAGGATTCCAATATCAGTAGTGGAAACAAATTATGACAATGTTTGTTTCCTAGTTGATGTTGATTATACATTTGTTCAAGTAGCAACTCCAAGAGTAAGATGGCTGAGGCCTTTAGGCTATGAAATTAATGTAGATGAGGCCTCTACAGTAATAACTGCATTACTTGTAGAAGATATAGATAAAGATGCCAAAGCATTTGGTAATTATGAGATGAAAAAATCTAAGATTACCATGGAACTAAAGACAACCTCTATCATCAAGAAGAAGGAGAAGTTGGTAGAGAAGTTGAAAGATCTATTGGGTGAAGGTGCCAAGCAAGAAGAGGATGAAGATGAAGAAGACACTTAGATCCAAGCACCATTTGCATTAACACAAGGACTAGGTGAAGATTAGCAAGAGGAAGAAGTAGACATTACAAAAGGTGTTGAGGAAAAAGAATTCAAGGAAGCACCTACTCCTATTGATAAGAAGAAGAGAAAGGCTAAGGGATAAATAGTGACAAGATCTAGGAATATTGCCAAACCAAACTAGCCCAAACTTACAACACCTACCACAATCTGGGCAAGTGCACATGTCACTAAACAAAAGCAAAAAGAGAAGATCAAACCTACAATGTAGGAAGGAGGAGCAAAGAAAAGACCAAGGAGAAAGTATATTGCTCAAACTAAATCTGATGAGGAAAGAATAGAATCTAAGGACAAAAACCAATTCCAAGTGGTGAGTCACAATACATCTTCAAATTTAGACAAATTATGTGAGAATGTTAGGAATAATGTAGATTTGTCAGGATTTTCTCACATTGATTTCAATAATCTTGGAAAAGTTGAGAAGAATCAAGTGGAGGAGGCAATATATGCCATGATGGTAAATTTTAAGAAAGCCCGACTAAAGATTGCCAACTCAATGCCTAAAAGTTTATATGAAAGAGTTGAGAAAAATTGGCATTATTGTTTGAGCCTAGAAAGATAGATCAGGGAGACATCCCTTGCTCATGTTATGCCTAAAATCAGTAAGGTGCAAATTGCTAAAGCCATGAAGAAATATGTTGTTATATTTGCTCCTAAATATAGAGCCTTCAACATATTGTAGAACAATATAGAAGATGTTGTAAAGAAGTCTACACAAATGTGGAAAGTCATATATGAGTTAGCTATAGTAAAAGTAGCTAAGAAAGAGCCTATAGAGGTTAAAGATGATGAAGAAGATAAAAAAAAATGAAGGCACAATTGAGGGAGGTACTAAAATGCATATAGATGACCAAGCAATTGCTAAGGAAGAGCAGCAAGAAGAACAAAATGTACAAGATACACAATTGCCAAATGTTGTCCCTCAACAAACAACAAGTATAAATACTAAAACAATTATAGTTAAGGATGTTTCTAATCTCATTGCTTAGAACATCAATCCCCCTAACAAAAGAAAACTTGAAGAAGATACTTGATCAATCTACACTATAGGAAAAATTGTGTGACAACCTTGTATTAGTGAGTGTAGATGTAATTCAAAAATCAATGACTAACACTACAAGGGAAGAGGTGAAAACACAAGAACCACCTACCATCACCCCTCAAGCCACTAGTGTACAACCTTTAGATAAAATCTCAAAAAAATACACCAACAAAGTTTAATACAGTTGAAGTAGATAAAGTGGAAACTCATGCCACTATTTGATATATAGAGTCAAATAGGTTAGATAGATTTATCTACACCTCTAGCACAAGTTCAAGGTGGAATCCAAAGAATTATGGTAGAAAAGGACAAGCCTGAAGAGACTGAGTTGACACCCAAGTTGAAGGAGCAAGTAGCTATTCAAGCCTTGGTAACTTTACTAGAGTTTGGCACCCCTTCTAGTCACACTCTTTAGAGGCTCACCACATATGCAACACCTTTGCAATTTGTAGTGTTGAGTCCAAGTTCATCAAAGGAAGAAGAGGTCATAACATATGGAAATTTCAACCTGGATGAAGAGATTGTTTTACCAAAATATGATTATGACACAATGATAATAGACTAGGTGAGTATACTACAAGAAGCCTTGGCTAGAAAGAAACATCAAGAACTTCTTAGAAGGGAGCATACATAGAAGAAAGTTTTTCTTTATATTAAAAAAAATCTTCCTAGATGCATTTAGTCTACCTACTCTAGATGAAACCAAGCCATTGATTAAACAATTGACAAATATAGTGGAAAAGGTAAGTGATGCAGACCTTGATACCAAAGCTAAATTATTAGAATGGTCTAAACAAAAATTTCAAAGAAAAATGAATAAGAAAATATCAAGTGACATAGCACTTACAAAAATTGCATTGGCAACTAAGGTAGAGAGTGTGAAGAAGGTACTTGAGAATATTTTCTCACTATACACCAAACTGTGCAATCTCACACTCTTCACACAAGAGACAAGGAATCACATCCTAAGCTTGGAGAGTAACATGCAATCATCAGGAGCTAAATTTCCCATGACTCCATCTCAAACTGAGAAACATTTTAGAGCTTTATTGAAAACTCAGAGTCACTTAGTAGCATTATTTATAGAAGAAGCCAACCTAAGGGCCAAACTAATCAACATCCAAACAACATTGACTCCTCACATAGAGATTTTGCACAAGGAGTAAGGCTATGTAGAAAATCTTATGAAGAAAGACCCCAATCTTTCTTCATTAGATGACCTAGTCCACCTTTCTACCAAGTTGGCCATCCAAATTAACTCTTTGGATGTAGCTCTTAAGATTATCCTTGAGGTCCATAAATATTTCTTGGACAAACACACTATCAGTGTATAACCCATTGACATTAGTGTCAAAAAGGGGGAGAAAGTTAAAAAGGAGGAGAAAGAGTAGCTAGAGCCAAAGGGGGAGCCAAAGGAGGAGAAAGTAAAAGCTTAAGAATAAGCAGCATGAGGGAGCAAGTATGAAATAAAATAGTATCAGTTGAGGCATATCTACTTAGCTGGAGTAACATTTTAATTATAGAACTAGATCAAACAACTTAGGGGGAGTTATCAATTTGAGATATAAGCTATTACAAAATTTTGATATTTTGAAATTTTGTATAGTAGTCAAATAAGAGATATGTTATGCTCATAAGAATAAGGATGTCAATGCATCACCAAGTGTTCTTGACACTCATGTCAAAGAGGGAGATTGTTGATCTTAGATTGGTTTTGACAAGTGAGTGTCTATACACTTAATTCACTTACTTAGTTCATGCCAAACAAGTAGTACATGCTGAGTCCAAAGTGAGTATCAAGTCACTCAAGTGCCAAGTAGATAGTATATGCCAAGTAATATAGGAACTGGGCAACTAGTGCATGTTGAGTTATTTAGATGTTGAGTCAAAGTATAAAAATTAGTATATGTCAAGCATCAGAGACTTCAAATTTTGAGTAACATAGTTTTGACATAGTTGTTTGTAATGGCACAAACTACTATGTAAACCATTTTTGAGCTAACTTATAGATTAAATTATGATATTTTGGTGATAAAGATGAATCTACAGTTGGAATCCCTATGAATTGCATGCATCCAATTAGGTAAAGGAAGGTTTAAGCAGAAAAATGGATGAATCACAATCGTTGATTCATACCTAACCCTAAGTCACCTAGATCTTCTTAAGGAGGAAAAACCCTAAACTTCATATGTGTGTGGAAGAAGTGAAGAGAAAATTTTGCATGTGAAAACAGAGCATTCATGGAAAATAAAGAATTGTGAAGTGAAATTGTATTGCAGAATTAGTTACAGGAGAACAAAGGAGGGGAATAGTACACAATAGAGAGACATCTAATCAAGAAGGGTCAAAAATACATTAGTTTAGAGGTGATCTATCATCAAGCAACAAAGTGCTAACTATAGGATCAATGTTGAGTCATTCTAATTGGTGAATTAGTTAAATCTCTTAATAGAGTAGTCCTAATAGTCTATATTGAAATCCTCTAACAAGGTGCTTACTTAATTATGAGTTAAAGTCCTTTAATAAGCCACACTTCTAATAGGGTTTTGAAATCCTTCAATAGGGTAAGACATAATAGTCTTTGTAATTCTTTAACAGGATAGACCTTTCATAGGATAGATCATGTTTCATGATCAAACATTGTAACCTTGATTAGATACACTTTATTACTATAGTAGTGAAGATTTGTGGGTGTCATCCCCACCTAGTTTTACCTTCTCATTGGATGGTTTTTTGGTAATCATATATGGTACCATATATGTGTAAATGTTTACTTATTTACATGATTTAGATGTACATGCTTTACATGGTATTTCAGTTTACTTATTGAATGTATGAGATGGATGTGTGGTGAATGTTTTATGGGTCAAAGTTTAAACTACTAATTCACCCCCTCCCCCTCTCAGAAGTTTACCTTTCCTATTTTAATTCTAGCATCACCTATTTATGAGTGAGTACTATTATATGCCATAAAAATATAAGTGAATGGAGCCCTATTCTCACTCCCTAGTAGTGTGCTACTATTGGAGGGTGTAGGTGAATATCTAAAGACAAAGATTGTAAAAATGGGAGACAAAATGACTAAAATGCTATATGGGTAGATCCGTGCAAAAGAAACAAGTGAAAAGGACAAAGAAGTTCTAGAATGCACTATTGGAAATATGGCTAGTTATATGTCTGAATTATTATCATTAATGGTAACATGTATTTAGTATTTCATTTATGCAATCATAGTTAGAAAAATTGTGTAAGTGTTAGACAAATTATAGTAGTACAAAGATAGATATGGCATGTACGAATGACTAAGTTTGAGTTAGGAAATGCACAATTAAGGATTGATAGATGACAAAGTGGTAATGATGTATATCACTGCAAAAACCTATATAGATGGTACAATGCAATTTATAGTCAAGATACTAGTTTAGGTATTTAACAAAATAGAAAAAAGTATATAAGAGAATTATATTGTACGACTTAAGGAATTATTTTGGTGACCAAATAATTAATAATTCAAGATGGGTTGACATCCTAGATTTTTACCTTAAGCCATTTTTATATTTGATCAAGTGTGTGAAAGCATTAAGGTCAATTGAGCAAAGATTTATTAGTTTATGAGATATAAGTAAAGATCATATCTTGCACAGATAAAGTTTGATGTAGATGTGATGTGAATGATTGAGAAGAAATATTAAATCATATGTGAGCCTTATGAGATGCAAAATCTAATGTATGATTAGAGAAAGTTTGAGATATAATAGTAAGATAGTATTGTATGTATACCTATTCTTGTGAAGAACTAAATTATATATTGCATGTTAGGGTAGTGGGCTCTTCTTACATACATTGTACATTATCCACCAACTCCCAAAAAGATTCAAGCAACTCCTAATAGGGTTGAGGCTTTTAATAGAGCCTATTCCTCTAACAAGGACTCAAGACACTATGTATTTTACAAAATCCTAACAAGATCAATATCCTTAACAAGATTGTTTTGTTTAGTGAATCATCTTGTGGGTACCATCCCCATCGAGGTTTTCCCTTGGCTAGGGTTTCCCTTGTTAATAAATAATGGTTTCACAAGATTTATTTGTGTATGGTTATATTTAATATTCTATATTTTTTATTTACTTTCATATGCAAGTTATAAAGTAATTAACAATATTTAGTTGTGGGTAAAAGTTTGTAGAATACTGATTCACCCCTATCTCAATATTATTTATTTCTAACAATTGGTATCAAATCACAATTACTAAGAAGAGGCTTAATAGCTTGAGTAAGATCCCTATGGATATGGAACAATTGAACAAAAACCTTGGAGAAGCTCTTGAACAAATTTATCTTCTAACAGAAGAAAGAGACAACCTAAAAGATAGGTATGAGGATGCAAAAGTCTACATTGGTAAACTAAAATACAAGATAGATGATCTAAAATCTAAGAAGGAAAAAAATGAAAAAATTATTGATAATGATGAAGTAGAAACTCTGAAGAAATAAAATGAGATTTCGAAGCATGAGTTGAAAATCATTGAACTTAAGTTGAGTCTTAAGAAAGACGACAGTAAGAGTGAACCTAATTTGAAGTTTGAGAATGCAGATCTTAGATCCTTGTTAAGTCAAGTAAAATTTGAATTAGATTCTATCAATATTGAGAATAAATTCTTATAAAAGCACAATACCATTCTAAAATGATAATTGACACAATCTAAGCAACAATAAGAGAAACTTTATTCTAGTAGTGAGAAAATTGATGAACAAATATTTCATTGGAGACCTTCATATGAAAAGATAGGTCTTTGATATCTTATTGGAGAAAAGTCAAAAAAGAAAGTTGGAATTAGGAAAGAACCAAATCCACTTGTTAAATCCCATAAAGAAAGTGATAAAATTAAGATTGTATTAGAAGTATATAAGGAAGTTGTTGATTTATTTATAAAACATGATGAACCAAAGGAAACAAAGCAAGTTGATAAACCTAAGCAAGATGAAACATCCAAGGAATTTAGACATGAATTTAGAGGTAGATGTTTCATATGCAATGAAGTTGGTCATATGAAAAGAGATTGCACAGGTAAGCCTTTTAAACCTATTACTAATTTCTATTGTTATAATTGTCATGGTTATGGACATAAAGTAGTAGATTGTAAGAAACCTAAGTTTGATAGTAATAATGGGAATAGTAGAATGCTTAGGAATACTAACCATGCTGGTAATGGAAGAGGAAAATCACAAAGAGGATCTAATGATGGAGAAAGGTCTAACAATGAAATGAAATGTGTTGTATGTTACAAGTGTAAAAATCCTAGACATATTGCAAGGAATTGTAGAGCACCTAAAAATCAAAATGGAACTAATCAGAGAAGAATGCACCTCTATGTCAGTTATGCAATAAGTTTGGACACAATAAGATTATGTAGAATGAACAAAATGATCTTCAACATGAATCTCAATTATAGAAGGAAAAATAATAGGAATGGTAGAAGGAATGATGACAACAATTATAATTGTCAGAAAGAAGTAGTAAACAAGCATGTTGATGAATTTAAAGAATTATTTTTGAAAGCTAAGAATCTAGAAAGTTATTATGCAATTTTGGAGGAGAAATATTTTAGTGAACCTGATGATAAATTGAAGTTAGGAATTAGTTGTGTTTCATCCTATCTAAATTAGGCATTTCTAGTAGAGGCAGGGTCAATTTATCAAGACTGATGTTGGGAATTGAATTAGAAGTTGCATAGTTAACAAAAGGAAGAAGACATAGAGTGGAAGCTATGGTCAAGTGTGCAAGCATTTATGTGATCATAGTAAGCCATATGGAAGATATTTTTTTTACTGGTAATCAATGAAAACTTTTTTAAAGATGAAGTAGATGCACTTTTAATGTGCAGTTATATTTGGAATGATTTAAGGATTGCAAGCAAGATTGTTAGTACCATTTGATCATGTCAAGATTTTTGAGAAACTAGCGAGTGATTTGACAATAAATTCAAGTATGAAGAAAGGTGTTTGAAATGTGAAGTTTTAGAAGCCCTAAATGTGACATTAAAGTCATTTTATGAAGCTTTTGTTGGAATTTCCTATATATTCTATAAGCATCATGGTAGGCTAGTCAATATGTGATGTAAGTGATAGACCTAGATAAAAGTTCAAGAAATACCCATTTATTTCTCTCATAGATGATCTGTTAGGAGTGTTTTCTCAAATCCAACAAAATGCACTTCAAGTAGGGGATGTTAAAAGCTACTTTCATTATATATTTGAGAACATTAGAGATAAGGACATCCATAAGGATTTAGTAGTTATGTGCAATGGTGACTTAACTCTAAAGTTTGAATACACATACCTAAATGAGATGAATTTGATTAAGTATATGTTCTGCACAGAATTTGATAATCATGAATTAACCAAAATTATCCTAAGTGGAGTTCATTAAGAGATTTTCTCAGTAGTTGATGTACTAGTCACAATTAACAATGACCTAATTCATCAGGTCATAGGTCTGAGTAATGAAGGTTGTAATCTAATGAATGACAAGGATGTAAGAAAAAAGTTGAGACAAACCTATATACTAAGTTTAATGGAAGGAAAATAAAATTTGACATGATTCAAGACAAAGGAGTCAAAATGTTGAGAAAAATTATAGGATATAAGTTGAATCACAGTTCTAGAGTGAACACTGTGCCAACAAGATCTATGCATCCAACATATGTTATGATAGTTGAGAAAAGGAAGGTAAACTTGTGTGAGTTAGTTAGAACATAGATGTTAGAAAATATTGTGAAAATGAAGAACACTAAGAAAGAAATATTTATATTTGAATCTTTGCTAACACATTTATTCTTCTATGCAACCAAGTAGTTCCCTAATATGATGAACTAGAATAGTAATGAATGTCCAATGAGGATGGTTACATAGTGTTATAGGACAATACTAGAAAATGTTAGAGATAGTGACATTGATAGAATGATGAAGAACTTTCAATTAGAGATGAAACTGAGATATGGAATCCTTCCCTCTATAGTAGAGAAGTATAAATATGAAATATGTTTCATGGTTGAAACTGATACCACATGTATGGAAGCAGTTGAACCTAGGGTGAAATTCATTGAACTCATGGGATATGAAATAGGTGAAGAAATCATTGAAGGTTATGCATAGATCATTTTGTAGTCAGAGAAGGACACTAAATGTCCTAAATGGGGCACTTATGAGGAAAAAATGAGGGAAGTTCATTCTGAAATTCATAGCAAGCAAATTAAGAAGAATGTGGAAAAGAAAAGAAAATTCATTCTTAAAGAATCTAATATGTCAAGAGAAGAATTTGTTGAAATCAAAGGGATAAAAATGGAGATGAAATCCAATGGGTAGTCTGAGGTGTTAGAAGCTACACCTATTACTATTGCAATAGTATATGAAGGTGTAATAGTTATAGGACCTACTGCACATACACATACTACACCTTATGTAGCATTTGTTCAAGTGCAACTACTTAGAGTGCATCGTGATCAACAAATGAAGCAATTAGAGGTTGATAAACCTATTACGTAGAGAAAGTCATAAAGATTGGTAAAGGTTAAAAAAGAACCTAAACCACCTTCAAAGAAAAGGGTCAACTAGACCACCATTGGATCTAGGAAAAGAAGAAAAACATTGAAAATCAATGATTTTTGAGGAATCTGATGATGAAATTGAAGAAATTCTAGTTGAGAAAGAAGTTGAAGAAGGAAGGATGATAACCAAAAAGAAGGCTTGGAAAGAAAAGGTAGAAATCCTAAATATTTAGATTATAAATGATGACAATTTTGTACAATTGAATAAATAATATAGTTTGTATAGCAATATGGATAGAAGACAACTAGAGAATTCTATTGTAAGGAATATGATTTTGAGGAATAAGAGATTTGATAGTATACAAAATAAGATTCTAGAAGATCTCTACAACATATTACTTAATAGGAATAAAAGAGTGGTAGAAGAAGATATCAAACTAAGAGAAAGCATGATTAATAAATTATGTGAAGTGAAAACAAAGAAATATTTCGAAAGAGTTTTGAAAGGCATTGAATCCCTACTAAGGAATAAAAGAAGAGCTATTTTTCTTATGGGAGGAAACTAACAAGAAGTCAAGAAATAAAAATAGGAAGCCATAGTGAAATATGTGACTTCTATCCTTAAGGTCACCATGGAGAGTGTGCAGCCAAAATCACCAAGTCTAGTTTATGTGGAGGCTTATACTCCTATCAATGGTGAAGAAGAAGAAGTTGAAGAAGTGCAGAAAATATTTTCACCCCCTCACATAATTATTGGTACTAAATCCATGAAAGTGAAAAGTACACACATAACTCTTGATGTCAAAGAGAATCCATTTATTGAACATGGAACAAACATTTTCAGCAATATCATTGTATAGTCAAGGTCAATTGAAGAAGATAATGTAGAAGTAAAGAAAATTATAGAAAAGAAATGGTTAGAGGAAGAAAAAAGGAAGAAATAGGAAAATAGCGAAGAAGATGAGAAGAGGAAAGAAGATGAAAGAAAGAAGAAGAAAGAAGAAGAGTTAAAGAAAGATGAAGAGAAAAGAAAGAAAGATGAGAAGGGAAAAAAAGAAAGAATAGAAGAAGAAAGAAAGAAAGTTGAGGAAGAAATCAAGAGAAAAGAAAACAAGAGGAAGAAAAGAAGAGTGCAGAGCTAAAAGAAGTTACACTTATTCTAGCAATAGTATTTAATGATGATGATGGTTATAAGGGATTAATGAGCTCTTTGAGAAAACTTCTTGAGAAAAAATTAGTCAAGTCTTTAGAGAGAACACTGACAGAAGTCTTGGATAGAATGAAAAAGATGGTTCACATAACTATTAAAAATCTACATTTGTAGACTAAGGTCAAGAATTGGTGAAATATTTTGATGAAGAATTCGCAACCTTGTCTGAAATAGATTTAGTACAAGCACAAGCAAAGCATGATGCATCACTATTTGATACACAATGCACAAATGGGAGAAATGATTTGAAGACATTAGTTATGTGCATCAAATAATTAAGGAAGAGCATTGATCAAGGTAGAAAGTTGTATGAAAAGTGTACAATGTCATACAATTACCTGTCATATTTTGATAGTCAATTCAAAGGAAAAATGAGTGAGCTTTAAACACTCACTATCAGATTGTAGTAACCTGAGGCAAGCATTGAAGATCTTGGAACTGAAATGAAGAAGATTCAAAATGCTATTACAGGCATTGAAACTGATAAGAAGAAGGTAATCACAAGATTCTCTACTCTTAAAGAAGTTTGGTCACCTAAAATTAGTATTTTGTAGAGGCAATTGGAGGAGTGTCTCATAGCTAAAGCATCCTATGAATTTTTATCCTATACTAACTTGAGTTCGCTAGAAGTGGCATCCTATGCACTTTGCACACTCATCAATATATCTAACATAGTCAAGGAAAAATGGAAGGACTTTGAGAGACTACAACTCTATTCTGTAGATTGTTATTCAGAATGATAAGTTGATCAACAAGAGGAAACATAGTTTTCTATATAGATTTTGACACCTTTTCTATTGATGTCAAAGGGAAAGAAATATAAGGAAAATTTTATATATTTGTAAATAGAAGCATGTATATGTAAGGGGGAGTCTACCTATGTACCATTGTATGGGGTTGTACCATTGTAAGGAGTGATAAGGAATGTAATGATCCTCCAAAACATGAATAAAATATTTTCTATTTTGAAAGCATTTTTTGTGTAGTTACCTTTTGTATTTGTTTTTCTATGACATCATTTTGGGACTTAGCCAATTTTCCTAAATGTTTCCATCAATGCCAAAGGGGGTGATTGTTGGAAATATGGGTAGTTAGCTATCTAAATTATTGTCATTTATGGCAACATGTATTTACTATTTCATTTAAGAAACCATAGCTAGAAAAATGTCTAAGTGTTAGATAGATTGTAACAATACATAGACAGATATGACATGTATAGGTGACTAAGTTCAAGTTAGGACATGTGCACTTAAGGATTGATAGATGACAATGTGCTAACAACAAATGCCAATGCACAAACCTATAGGGATGGTATGACACAAGTTACAATTTAGATACCAGTTTAGGTACTTAATAAAATAGAACATAGCATATCAAAGAATCTGATTGTACAACTTAAGGAGTTGTTTTGTTGAAAAAATAATTACTAAGCCATGATGGGTCGACATCATAGATGTTTACCCTAAGTCATTTTTATATTTTATCAAGCATGTGAAAGCATTAAGGCCAACTGAGTAGAGATTTATTAGTTTGTGAGATATAAGTAAAGATATTTCTTGCATATATAAAGTATGATGTAGATGTGATACAAATAGTTGAGAAGAAAGCTTAAATGATATGTGAGCCTTATGTGATGCAAAATCTGATGTATGATTAGAGTAAGTGTGAGATATAGTTGTAAGATAGTATTGTATGCATACCTATTCTTGTGAAGAACTAAATTGTAGATTGCGTGATAGGGCAATGAGCTCTTCTTGCATACATTGTATTTGATCCAATGGCTCCTAATAGGGTTGAAGCTTTTAATAGAGCCTAATCCTCTAACAAGGACTTGGGACACTATATGTATTTCACAAACTCCTAATAGGGTCAATATCCTTAACATGATTCTTTCTTTTAGTGAATCATCTTGGTACCACCCCCATAGGGGTTTTCCCATGGCTAGGGTTTCCCTAATTAATAGATAATGGTGTTATGAGTTCTCTTTATGTATGGTTATATTTATTGTTCTACATTCTTGGTTTACTTTCATATGCAAGTTATAAAGTATTTAACAATATTTAGTTGTAGGAAAAAGTTTGTAGAATACTGATTGACCACCCTCTCACTATTATCTATTTCTAATAGGCACAATCCTAACTTGTTCTCTATATATTCCAAATTTTTTTAGAGTGGAATGGTTGAGATTTTTTCTTAGTTGGGTACACAATGAGTATATGTGTCTAGATAAGAAATATATGATCACAAAAGAAGTGATTGAAAGGGTTAAAAGGTTCATTAAAAGTAGATAAAAGTTAGCCACTAGAGCACTTTCTATAGTAGAGGTGGTTGAACTAATAGGATACTGCATAGATGGAAGAATGTGTACCATAAAGCATATTCTAGATGAAAGGTTAGAAATTATTGTAAGAGTGATAACACATAAACTATACGTGATAATTCATTCTAATAGTGTACACATAGGGGAAGTATATTGAGCCCCATCAGATAATAAAAAAGGATACCAAGATGGATCTTAGTGGTTGGCTACATAAGAAAATGATAGAAAAAATCAAGAATATCATGATTGAAACTATAGCCCACTCCTTCAAATTCAGAGGTATAATTGTATGCATATTTTTCTATTTCAAGGGTTAGCATCTTATTTCAAAGGTTAGCATCTTAGATATAAAGTGCTTAAGTGGAAGTCAAAGAGAAACATCATTGCATAAAATAACTAGTATGCACTACTAGTCAAGAGACAAAGGCACAAAGAAACTTGAAGTCTACTCCAAGGAGTTTTATGAGGACATGCAAAAAAGAAGAAGAATACCAATAGATTTGATAAATGATATTAGGAGAAACATTTATTTCTTGGAAGACAATGATAATTCCTTTGTGGAAGAGGTTGAACCAAGAATACATTGGCTAATTGAGTTCCCATATGAGATTGAGGAGGGACCCACCAAAAGCCTAATCATAAAACTTATGGAGAAACTAGTTGACAAGCATCAACAAATATTTGGCATGATAGAGGAGGCAAAGAATAAAATTTCTAAATAACAACAAGAAGCTTCAAAGAAAGAAGAGCCAAAGAAGAAGAAAGGAAAGAAGCAAGTTACTAAGAAAATAGAGGAAGAAGTTATGTAAATCGAGTCGGAAGAAAATCCACTCTAGAACCTAAGTCAAAAGAAGAGGAAGAACCCAAGAAGTAGAGGAGACAAGAAACCTAGAAGTCCTCTACATTGGAGACTTACATGAGGAAAGGTAAAAAAGGTAAGAAGAATCCACCTACTCAACTGAAGAAAGATGAACAAGAAGAAGAATTAGACCATGAAAGCTTAAAGTCTACAAAAGCAGGTAAGAAGATTTCTCTACAAAATATTTTACAAGATATTGGAAACAATGGTAATAATACCACCATTAGGGATAGATTTTCCAAATTTATAAAGTTGAATAGAAGTAAGATACTACACTCAGTACTAGTGAGCTCAAGAGAATTTAACAGAGTGCCAAAAGAAGTAGAATCTTAACAGCTTGAAGAGATATACAAGAAAATCAAGGAGAAATGGTCCTATTGGCCAAATTTTCTACCCAACAAAATTTTGCAAATATGAGGGAAAATCAAGGTTGAATTTTCTTTCTATACCTAGGGTTTCATAAAAATTGTCACTTATGTTAAGCCATAGGGCTTTTTCCTTGTCTTTTCCCTCGTTAAAGGTTTTGATTTTGAAATTTAAATGGGATACATTAAAAATCATGACTTATATTTTATATTCCTATGTTTTAGCCTTTTATTTTCATCTCTGGCTTCATGTATTTTAAGTTGCAACTTTGTGACAACTCCTCTAGAAAAGCTTCACTTCCTATTAGCAGTTAACAAATTCTTATGGTGTGAAGGTGTGATAATAGTTCCATTCCTTGTGCATGGTTTCATGGCAGTTATGGTGAATCCTATGGTCTATGGCACGAATGGGAAATCAATGCCTTTATGATGATCGTGGCTTCGCAAGTTAAAAAAGAGGGTTACACTTTTTGTTGTAACTAGGCAACAAGGTGAAATGGCTAAAGTTTTAATGTGTTCGTAGTATCCTAAATGATTTAGCTTAACCATGGTTTGCAATCATGATAGAGAAAAAGATTTGTTCTAATAGTCATTAGGGTGAAGAACTAACCTTGAGTTAAGGTTTTGAAGGTGTGATTAGCTGCCATGTGGATAATCTGAATGATATGATAGTATGGTGTTAGGGTAATCTAGTGTACGACAAGTTCCTAATTGGTTGTAAGGAAGACCAATATCACAATTTTGTAGTTTAACATGGGTTGTTAGATGTTCAATGATCTATAGTTATCACTTGCCTAAATTTTGAATATGTTTTTAGTTTATCTAAAGCAGGGATACACTGTGAAGGTACATGTCCACGTGGGTCTAGGTAGTCAAAGCTAGAGCAAGAAGTGACCAAACCAATAGTGGACATAGGGTAAGTTGGGACATTTTCAAAGGCAATTAAGAAATTTTTTGTTCACATGGTTGCATAGTATGGATAAGTCTTCACTTCTTTGAGTGTTACTTGGCAAAAATGTTAAGAGCACATAACGGATGCTAAATCATGCAATCATGATGTTAGCTAGGCAATTAGAGAAAGAGATTGTGACTCTATGATCAATGTTTGTATAAGGAAAAGTTAGTGCAATCACATAGTCGTGGTGTTGAGACATAGATTCTTAGATTGTGTTGTGACCTGGCAAGAGGAGCAAAAGAGACTTGATTGCATGGTCATGCAATTAGTGATAATAAGATGTAATTTGACCATGACCATGAGATGTAGTTAAATTAAAGTAGAATGTGGTGATTACAAGGTTGCAAGAGCAAGGGCTTAAAATGCATAATAGTGTGTGAGGTCGTGCCTTCATGAAGGGTGATTACGGGGTCATTACTATTAAGTGTAAATTGTAATGCCCCACCAAGGGATCCAAAGAATTATACTAAGTATACCAAACAATTTTTTTTTATACATGAAAGATAAAACCATACACAACACTTGTGGAAGCAATAGTAACATCCAACTGAAAATAAGATAACATAACAGATTACATTCTTTAAAGATCCCTTAACATTGAACTACTTCTAATCATGACTTACTCATCTAACATTACATCCTTAACAATGAAATAACAAGGATACATCCAACATTCTTAAACAATATACAAGTGAACATTTTAGATTGCTCAATCATCCACTATACATGTTACAAGGTATGAAAAGCTTAAAAGAATAAAGTACATCATCATCCAATATTAATCCATGATGCAATAACATAATGAGACCATAAACCATACATGATACATCATCACAAAAGACATAAACATCCATCATAAAAGATAACCATATATCACAAACATATCTAACTAAGTGCACGGTTCCTCCCAACCGTAAATAGCATCATTAGACCATCATGGATCCTAGCCATCCCTCCGTGCGTAACATTCCAAAGCACCGAAGAGATCATCGGTATTAACATAGTAGGAATATCACTCCTAAAACATCCTACTAACATGCAAAGTAAAGCATAGGATACCATCATCTAACACATGCAAATCATCAATATAAGAGCCATACTAATAAATACAACTATCATAAGGTATAACATCTATCATAATGATCCAAGAACATAATGAAGATAAATACCAACCAAGAATACTCCAGCCACGGTGTCTTAATGGATCTCAAATGATAAGAGTAATAAAACACTACCACTCGACAGCGTGGAACCTAATGGTCCACTCCCACCGTGCTGAGGAGATAATCTCAAGTCCTAAACAGGCTATCAAAATCACATAGCACAAGTCTCTAAAGTCCAAAAATCCTAAAAGTATACTAACTCAAAGGTTCCAACACACACAAAAATTGACATCAAATTCCCAGAGGCACACAATGACATTTAGGAAACCTACTATGCAAGCGGGAAAGTGTCATTGCATTTATCTTGTACAAGTTACCCTGGTAGTTAGCTAAACTCCACGGGTCCATACAGATCTCATGCGGCCACTAGTATCCTCTCATACTGATGAGGCATACTATGGAATGCAAGATCACAACTATGCGTCTCACTACTCCCATCCTAGCCTGTACAAGCGCTCAAGGCATGGGAAAGAACATCAAAACAATTATCTTTTTAGGTTCATTTAATCCTCATTTAGTGTGTAAATGTTATCACTTATTAACCAAACTTACAATGAGTTACCCTGGCAGCCACTTAGGGCCTCGACCCCCATTGCAAGACACTTCCCAACACTACAAGTAGATTGCCTACCCTAATGCTCATGGAATCATAAATCACCACAGTCCTGTACAAGCGACTGTAAAGAAAATCCAAAAGATAATCCATAAAAAGAATCATCAAATATTCGCAAAATAAGCATCAAATATCCATAATAAGAATCATCAAATCTCCAAGATAAGAATCATCAAAATCTCCATGAGCATCCGAAAAGCATCCATAGAAAATCATGACCACAATAGTTCTCTATTGGAAACTGAAGGCATCACTGATAATCATAAGTATCCATTGGTTCTCAATAACCATAATATATCATCACATCCATTGGTTCTTAACAAGCAACCAAGAATGTCTCAAAATCATACTGATCGAAGACTCCAAAATGGTTGAGTCAAAACATGTCACAACATGACATCATCAAGAAATAAATCAACATTTCAATCCCATCATGGCGACTAGAAAGCAAACCAAGGATAACTGATCGATGACTCAAAAGTGATTAGCTCAAGTGTCTCAGATACATATACATCTTAGCTTCACACATGAAGACTGATGAACAATAACAAACATTTCATAGAGAATACGATCACATAACCATGGTTAGGCTTATAAAGATCGAGACCAAATAAGATCAACATTCCAACACATCTCATAACCCCCGAGCCTCTGGTAACTACCTAGGACTGGTCAACACTAGTCAACCCAAAAACCCAAAACAAGAAACATATAAAATACACGATGCAAACACATGTTTTGGTTTACTAAATTCACATAGTAGAATAATGTGTAGGGGTTTGCAGTTTCCATTTTCAAGTATACTTCAAATGTCTAAGTTTCATCATTTGACCTACAAGTCAACCCATTTGTTCCCCGATAGCATTATCCTTCTATTATTAAGAATTACATTCTAAGAATAACTTAAGGATAAATATTCACTAAACTGATCATCATTGTCCTCTAATTAAATTGTTCTCTATATTTAACCATGATCCATATTCTAATTGTTTAACTCTTCTTTTAAGGTTACTTCAACTTTTCACATAAATCAAGGATCATTATTCGTCTAAATTATAAGAAAGCCAACTATCAATCTTCGAGTAAGAAGATTATAACTTTATTAAAATGATCAATTAAATCAATAAATTAACATAAGTATACAATCCATGACCTTTCAAAATTCTAATAGTTCTCAATTAAATATTACTAAGTCTCACCATTTAAATGTTTAAGGTCATTGTTCAAGTCATCAGAATAAGACTTATCAATTTAGTGTAAATATACTTCACAACTTTGCTAAAGGAATCGATATTAGCATATCAATTAAAACACTATTACATAACTTGATTATTAATTAAATCTAATTAACTCTAATTAATTTAATTAATAATTACATATCCAAGGAAATGTTCCAATTAATATCAGTTGTCTAATAACTAACTATAACTTGTAGGTTAAAAGTCAACTATAACTCAATACTTAAATGATCATATTAATAATTCAATAATAATAACTTGCTAATATTCAATGACAAGCTATATTGGAAATCTTATTACTAAATCTTTAATGATCACATACATCACTCTGCAACAATGTTCTCATTTACATTTTAATAATAACAAGTTATAATAAATCCTCAATACCAGGTATTATTATCTCAAATAAGTTTTCCCTATGTACATTGATTCAATTAATTAATACTCCTCCAAATTATTAACCAATTCAATTTGATTAATATCTTTTACAGTACTTCAATCATTAACTAATCTCCTTTAGAGTAACTCTATTCGTATTAGTTGATAACTATTTAAACTATTTATACTATTATTTATTAATAGTTTGTTAGACCCAACAAACATTAATAAATAATAAGCTTATCACAACTATAAATAATCAATCTAAAGAACTTTTACATAGAACTTCATTAGCTAACTCTTAATACCATTAAGGTATTCAAACGTATTAACCAATAACATAATAATTCAATCTTAATCCAATATCATTTAGAGTTTCTAAATTTAAATCATAATATAAATTATCATCTTACAATTATTTAATCAATATTAAAATCAACCATTAGACTCCATATTCTAACTCCTCAATACTCAAATTAATAATTCAGTATCTCTTTCCATCAGTTCTAATCTACAATCGTTCCTATGAAAATCTCCCATTAATTCTTTTAAAACATTCTTATTAGTTTTTAGACTAATTAAATAGTTATAAATTCTAACTATAGTGCTTTATTGAATTTTCAATAACTCAATTAATAATTTAAACAAAATTTTACTAATATTATATATATATATATAATTATATATACATATATATATATATATAACGATTAATATCCAATACTTCATAATAATTACAAGGTCAAATTACAATATTAATTTTATATATATATATATATATATATATATATATATATATATATACATATAATAATATCGAATTACAAATAATATTATATAACCCCACTTAATATCTATACATGCCGAGCTCTTTAAAAAAAAAATCGTTGGGAGAGTGTTTTGTTTAAGCGAATTCATAATCGCTATGGCAAGGCAAGCCGTGCGGCCCTGCCCTCTGACGCAGGGCCTGCGATGGTAGTCGCAGTACCTGCATCAGCGGGTACTAGTCGACCACCGGTGCCAACTTACAAAGGCAGGTGGGGGCAGGGGTGGATAAATTCGCCCCTCCCCAAATTTATTTGTATTAATTTTTTTTATAAAACGTTTCCAATGACGTCGTTTAACATACGCGATTCAATTTTTTTTTTAAATGTATTTCGACTGTGATTTATAATGTGTTTACATATATATATATATATATATATATGTATATATATGTGTATATCCATATAGGTATAAATATATATGTATATATGTATACACACACACACACACACATATATATATATCTAGTTTTCCATTCATCATTACTGCAACATGTATGTAGTTATTATATATTTAAATAAAACACATATATAACCTTCACATAAGAAGAGCTTTCAAATTTCTTAGATTAAGAATTTTTCTTTTTAAAATAATTGTTTTCTTAAACATATCCTTTATTTCCATCCAATAGGTTAAACTATAAATCATCATCTTCTTCTTTTTTTTCCTTTTTCCAAATTGATTCTAATTCATGCCCAAATCCGATTCAGATCTAATTTCTTTCCTAAATTGGATCTAGGGTTCTTCTATTGTTTTCTTTGCAACCAAATAGAATATCTAGATACCAATTTTTAATTATAGATTCAATCACAAGAGTATTCAGACACATAGACATGATAAAGACAGGAAGAGAAATAGTGCAAAGGGAATATGAGAATATCATGAGTGCACCTGGACACTGATGCTAATCCGTCATGCCTCAGAAGTTCATAGAAAATCCTTTCCTTCCCATCATTCGCAATTCTTCCAAGATCCAAGTCAACTGAATCCTCCAAGTGACTAGAAGGAGCATAGAAGCATATAGAAAATATATGAGCATATGAATCTTCTCCAATGCATGTATGCTTTGAAGCTTCCATTTTAAGCGTGTAGCTATTCAGCTTCCATTCAGCTTCTACTTCAACTTGTCCAAACACACTAGGAGAGCCTCAATTTAAAGGCCTCTAAGATGCATCTAGAGTGTCTCTAGAAACAACTAGAAGATAAGCATGACAATCAAGCATAGGTCTTCTCCAACCTTCTAGATAAGTCTTAAGGTTGTAGACACCATGTGCTCAAATAAAATGCTAACTCCTAAGTGTAGACAACTTGTGCATTCTTAGAGTGCAAACTCCTATGTGAGCAAATATTAATTAAATTAATATTTAATTTACTCTTTCCAATTTAATTTATTTATTTATTAAATCTCATGCACAAACTTTAATAATTCCACTTTTCAATCTTAATATATTTATATTTTAATCACATGAGATCTAGAATCTTTTATTAATTTAAATATATTTTCCACTTTTAAATTTCATTTTCCAAAACTTTATTGCTAAAATATTTATTAGCTTTAATAATAATATTATTTAGTCATTTATTTAAAAATGAACTCCAAATATATTATTATTAAAATAAATATTGTCACATTCCAAATTTAAACTTTAAACTTTTATTTTCACATTTAATTATTTTATTTAATTAATTTCTCAATTAATTAAATAAAATAAATATTAAAATACCATATTAATTTTCCATTTAAATTAAACCATTAATTAAATCTTTTAATTAGGCTTAATTAATAGAAAATACATCAAAGACTCTCAAGATAAAAATATGAAAACCCATCATAGCCAAAATACATACAAAATCAAACCAAGGGTTAATATCATGAATTACGTTATCCGACGTATTTAGAGGGTACTCAACTCACATACTTGTCCTAATTTTTCAATTAGAACAAATGGCTTAAAGGGTTGGGATTTGAACTTGAGAATTTATCTCCCCTCTCTTATCATTGAGATAATGTGATAGGGTACGCTCATCCTGGCAATTCAGGAAAGTCGATACCCGATACCTGCAACCTGTATAAAAACCATGCATGTACAAGCACAATATATACTAAGCTAAACAGGCAATGGCAGGAAGTGGTGCATCGTGTAGATCTCGACTAGCAGGTGACTACGAATCCCTTCCTTAACCACATCAAACACGCCATACAAAAGTAAACACACAAAGAAAACACGCACACCATACACATGCAAGTATGGGGTCAGTATCCATAATAAAACACATATGATAATAAATTATCTTACTAATCATCATTAATAACTGCAAACACTGAAAATAATCATCATACATACATGAAATATAAAGTCTAAGTGATCTCATCACATAATAAACTGAATCCATAGCACAATATCTGTTAATCTCATAACCATGCTGCTAACCATCAACATAAAACTAGCTCCAAAAGGGTTTAGCAATGATAACAAAATGTGAATTAGGGGCAGCCACTACATAAATGTAAACATGAGGTGATGACTGTGTGATTGAAGTTAAGTAAAAGGTTAGAACCTATGAGCATCAAGTCACATAGTTAGTCGCCAACAATGACAAGTAGACCACAAAGTGGTGGAAAGAAGGAAATGTTGTGGTCACTAGGTTGTGAGGATGAGAGGTTAGCTGAATTTTGACTTGAGGTGGAAGAAATATTGATATAAACATAGAAACAGAGCATAGCACAGGTCAGCATTGAATAGATAAATGGGTTAGTGGCTCGAGTAGAATATTCATGATTAGGATTAGATTTTTAGATGGAGTAAAGTTATGGTGAAGATTGAATAAAATTAGATTTGTGGAATGGCCACCAAGAAGGATGTAAATATTATTAAGGTTATGTTGATGGAGGAAGTTGAAGAATTTCACAATTAAATATAGTAGAGGATAAACTGATTAATGTTGAGGACTCCTGCAGTAAGTGTCTATTGCCAACTTTGCAACTACTTCTCCAAGTTTTGTTTGAATGCAGAGAATGTTTTTGTAATGTAGTAGTGTAGAAATATCTCTATAGTTTTGTTTCCAGTCATTTTTTGACATGTGTCCTCCTCTCATCTATAGCTTGTGACAATCCTTTATAAGGATTTCTAGGATGAGTAGGAAAAGGGTCCAAGTTTTTGGTCCTTTTGCCAAATCTGTGTGGCTAGGGTTATAGTCTTTACTACTATGGTCAAAAGGATGACTCCAGTTTTATTATTGTGATACCACTCATATTCAATATTTCTCCATTATGAACAATAGTGTTGTAGTTTCCTTGAAGTAAATAGTTTATAAAATCTTTTTTTGTGTCTTATCAAAGTTTTGTATACACTTGATATATTAGTTTCAATGAAATAAATACAATGAACAACCAATTTCTTAGTGTCATTCTAATTCTCATCCCATCTCTTTATAATTTTCAATGTTTTGTGGTTTGGGGACAAAGAACTAAAACCCTTTTTCATCCCCTTAAGGTTGTATGTCTTGTATGTTTTTTATTGGAACCAAGAGACAAGTAAATGCTTGATATATTTCATATAATTGCCTAGTTATTTGAGAAGAATATTTCATAAGTATGAGGTCTTTATGAACACTGATGTCTATTTGTAAGGTAGATAGATATATCAGATATCTAGGTATATGAGTGTATTTAGGCATCCAAGTGTATGTTATCACTTAGTTATTGCCTAATAGATAAGGGACTAATTAGCTTGGGGAATGCATGTTTGTGTTGTTCATACCTTGGTCTTGCTGATATTCAACATCATAAATCAAATATTTTCCCTTTCATGTTGAAAGAGCTAAAAGAGTTACCCTCACTTGTCTTATCTAGTTCATAGGTTATGTTATTAGCTATTCCATGCCTATGTTGCACACATAAGCATTAGAAGATTAAGGGTATTATCTACTTTGTTAGATTCAAGTATATTCTTTTGAACAATCGATACCATATAAATGAATCTAAGGTCCACCCACCTAGGTTTTGCAGAGCCTAAAGTAGAAGGAGATTAAATAACCTTATAGTTGGCCCTAGTGTCTGAATAGGTGCATTGAACATGGGAATTAGCTTCCCCTAGGTGTATGTGTTCTTATCACTAGGTTATTCAAAAACTATTGATTTAGGAGCCAACAGGTCCAGGGCCATCATTGAATGGAAAGGTATGTTAAAAGAAACCATCATGAACATAAGATCAAAACTAGAAAATAATAGGTCACAAATCTGGTCAACTCAAGTAGATCAAACACCAACCCACCTGAGAATGTTGATGTAGCATTGATCATGACAAGATTAAAGATGGAGTTCTATACTAATGCCAATAAATTTTGGTCACAACTATATGAGAATAAAAAATATGTTCTTGAGAAATGAGTTGATCAAACCCAAGAGAACATTGAGAGACCTAAGACTATAGGCACCAAAACCACCAAGAAGAAGCTAGTAATTGAACCTATTGAAAAGGTCAAATAAAGGACATAGATAGTCAATTATTAAATTAAGCACTAAAAGAAAGTGGAGAAATACAAGAAGACTCAATAGGATCATCTTCTATTGGCCCCCAACTATTGACATAACTATAGGGGAAGTAAGAGAAAGTGTAGAAGAGACAAATAGTTAAGATAAGGACATGGGCCAAGAAGGATATGAAAAAGTTGTCAAAGATAATGAACTAGAGAAAAAATGGAGGATACTCAATTCTAACCATTGTAAGTACCAACTAATGCAAGAAAGTAGTAGGAAAAGGACACTGGTATAGAACAAGAAGAGGAAGTCTTGTACAATCTAGCCAATACCAGGAAACACCAACTATTGACTCATCCTCAACATCATCCAAAGGATAGAGGAGTGTTAGAAATATTAAGAAGATAAAGCAAGATTTAGAGAAATTAGAAAACAAAAATAGGAGCAAAGGTATAGAGGAGTCACAAGAACCTAAAGAGTTAGACATATCAGAAGATGAAGGAGCATTATATGACTCTGATGCTGCCCAAGAAGAAAAGATGCTAAAACTTGGAGAATAAGTATATGAGATGAGAAAGAGAAAAAGAAAAATGAAATCAAAGGAGTTGGTAAAACTTACCAAACTCATTGAAAAATATAAGAAAATGAATTAGAAGAAGAAGATATAAGAGTGAGAGTGAGTTGTTACGCTAGTTGATGCTCAAGACATCCTCAAAGGACTTGTAGGAGAAGAAGCCTTTTATGAAGATGGAAATTTGATCACTCAAATCATAGACATAACAAGACAGCTTCATGACAAGGCAGTACAAAACCCAAGGATAGTGGAACAACAAGTTCTAGTAAGAACACTTGAAGTTGAAAAGAAATTGTTTGAAGAAAGAAATAGGAACTTAAAAGACTAAAAGATGAGATGTTTGAAGCCTTAAGAAAGATAACCTAAGTGATTCAGAAACAAAGCATGTCACACACTTTCATGAGTGATCTTCAACATGTTGGAAATGTAATGATGATTGAGTGACTGAGAGGGGGGTGATTGAGGAACCACATAAGACTTATTTCCCTTAATCCAACTTTATTAGATTGTCTAATCCATTAGCATGCATGGAACACAAAGTAATAAAAGAAACAACACCATAACATATTGACACAATATTTGGTAACCCAGAAACCCTCCAAGGAGAAGGTAAAACTAGGGTGGGAATGACACCCACAATGCTTCACCACTATAGTAATAAAGTTGGCCTATTAGGGCCCATAATTGTTCACTTCTAGTGATCTACTTAGTTAAGAGTAAGTAGGACTACTAGGTCCACCTTATGAAAGGATTTATAAAATAAAATGAAGGATGCACTCAGTTAGGAGATTTTGCAAGGACTATTAGGTCAACCTAGTTAGAGGATTTGAGACTCATACACATGTTAGGATAATAAATAGGTTGATCTCTACCTCGCACCTTTGAATAATATAATGATCACTTGACTATGATAGATGAGTCTCTTCTTTTCCTTTGTACTGCTTAATAGACTCCTAGTCAATCTTCTCTTCTATTATCCACATTCACTTATGACAATGATTAAATGTAACTCCATAATGATGATTTGGGTGAAACAAGATATCTTCCATATATTGATCCAAATAGTAACTCTACATTAGGAAAGCTACAATATCAATTCAATAGTTTCAAAAATAATTAGCAAGTCAACTCAATGCTAATACTTGGGTTCAATAAATTACTCAAGGGATATGCTAATACTCAAGAAATACTATGAACTTAGCTACATTTGGCACTTGGTTGACTCTAGATGCTTGGTTCACATTAATTAGTTGACTAAATTTGTTGGCTTAGTTCACATTGCACTTCTTGCTCAGTTGTCAATTTGAAATTGGAATGCTTGGCTAACTCGGTTTACACTAGAGCTTGATTGACATTGTTAACTTGACTAATACTACATGGTAGCTCATGTTATACTAATGCTTGATGCCTGTGGGAAAACTTGGTTGTAGTACTAATTGACTTACCATGATGACTAATTGTTTAAACACCAATTGATAATATGCCTTTCAATAGGGTCAACAATCTCCCCCTTTGGCATTAGGAACAAAAATACTTGTCATGCACAAAATCTTCAATCAAAATGTTTTAGTCAAACTCCCCCTTTGCATGTGCTTTTTTCTACAACTCGATTACAACTGTCTGTTTTTTAGTTTTCAAAAAAAAAATTGTTTATTCTCTTTTTACATATCTTCTATATAATTTTTATGATGTACACATTTCCTCCTCTATATAAGTTTCCCCTTTATTTTTGTTACAAATGCCAAAATTTACAAGGTAATGCCAAAATAAGAGAGAAAATCATTGATCTGGTATAACACAGGTCTGTCCTTGCTCCACGCAACATTTACCTTGGATGGAAAGATTTTTTATACATAGAAAAAATAAACATATTAGGAGTGAGCCAAACTTACATGGATTTTTCTTGGATGCTTGGATTCTCTCCATGTTCTTACTCAATTGAATATGCTACAACTCGACAATATCAAAGGATAAGCTATTCATTACAACTTTGTATGCTAGGTCCACCACTTCATAAGGGAAGTCATTAGTTTTGGTGAAACTATAGATCTTGTGGTTTATGACATGAATTCCAAATTTGATGTCCACATTTGTAACATTATTTAGCTTCATGTCTCTATCATCTCATTTAGCTAGGGTTTTCTTAGTCAATTCTCTTTGAGCTAGGGTTTCTGTTCTGTTAGAATTTTTTAGCATTTGATATCTGGTAACTTAGTGGATCATCTTCTTGATGATCTTGACTGATTGCTTAAGCTACAAGATTATGTTGTGGACTCTGCTCAATATATATCTGATCCATTTTATTTGAAATTTCCTTGGCATATATAAAACGTGGTCAAACCCTTTACTTCCAAATGCTTATGTTCAAGTTTTAAAGCTCCATTCTCACACAACACATTGTATGCCTGATCTAGCTTGAAATTACCCAATTCTGGAATAAAATAGTTAAAAAATTCATTAAATCATGAATCATAAGTACTTTTGGAGGGATGACTAAGTGTGCTCCTTTGGGAACTTTCTCTTCAACAATTGTAGGGTACAATTTGAATATAGGTGCTTCACAAATTGTATTCTTAACCAACATCTTAGAACCCTTCCTTATCTGCATGCTTGATGAAGCTCCCATAATGCTCAATTAATGAAGAACTCTTGATAATCAATAGACTTGCCTGCAACTTAGCTCAATGAATTTCTTTGAGGCTTGAAGAATGCTCTGCATAATTTCATCTCTGAATTCACAATGAAAGAATAAACCCTCTATTTCAACTTTTATTAAAATTTTAACTTTTAGGGCTTCATATATGCTTTGTACTATGGTAGGTGAAATTACTTGATTAGGTCTTGTTGACACAAAATTTTGTTCCCCTGCCCAACATTTTATCCCTGGGCAACCCTATGTAACATGAAAACAATCTCAAAAGTGTGGGACTTTGAAATTAGAGATTGAATCTCTATAGAAGGCCAACTTCCTCACAATCTAGGTGCACCTAACTAAAATTGGGGAGGAAAAGGGAGAAGGAAACTAAAATTAAAATATTAAAAGTAAAAGCGGTGATGCACCAAATAGATTGTTTGATTCTTCCCTACCTATAGATGCACATAACAACAATAAGCACTCAAACTTATACAAATCTCACTCTAATCTATCCTTTAAGGAATCATATGGAAGTCAAAGCCAATGATGTGTTGCAAGGAAACAACATTCACAATACAACATTCATAAACTAAATTGACACAACACATGAACTTAAAGAACATAAGAGAAATATTTAGAAATGGGCAAGAAACATGCACAAATAACTAAATGGGAGAAAATATAAAAGAATAGATCATATTAATGCATGTCAAGAAAAAGTTGCACTTACAAAATAGAGGCTTCTACAAAAGAACCCAAAAGAAGAAGAACCTTAAAAACTAATTACAAACTTGTCTTTATGGGGTGCACACATAACCTAGGTATAGCCTTAAGCTTTAAACTCCAACCAAAGTGGAATTGAGGTTACTCAGGTGATATGATGATACTCAAGAAAAATTGCCAACTCAACTAACTTTGGCACTCGGTTGACTCTAGATGCTTGGTTCACATTGATCACTAAGAAAACTATATTGGCTTGGTTCACACTACTCTTCCTTCTTAGTTCTCATTTTGAAATTGGAATGCTTGGCTAACTCAATTTACATAAGAGATTGGTTGACACTATTAACTTGGTTAACATTGGATGGTAGCTTGGGCTACTTGCTCCCTAAGGGAAATCCTAGTTGCATTACTGTTTCCCATAATGACTAAGTGTTTTTGCACTAATTGACAATATGTCTTGTCATAGGGTCAATAGAGAAGTCAAAGAAAAAGGCTTAACAAGAACTTGACACAACAAGACATGTATTTTATCCAATCTTTACATTAGCAACTAAACACCTAACTAAGATACATGATGCAATGTACCTATTACACTAGCTACAAGCTAAAGAAGAAAAGAGAAGCATCAAATTGATGGAGCTTTAGGCATTCTTGACTCCAACCATTGGGTCCATCCTTGTCATACTCAAAGGTATAAAATAACTACTTAGCTTTTCAACACCCAAGAAAGAAGAAGCATTCTACCGATAGCTAGTAGAACTATAGAGTGTCGTGATTGCACTCAAAGATCTAAATGAGTCATGGGAGATCCTTCTAAACTCAGCTCAAGAAAATTATAAAGAAACATTTGAAAATATATGATAAGTATTGTACAAGGGACTTGCCTTATAGGGGGAGACAACACTAGAAACCATACCATCCCATTATCATTGATGCCAAAAAGGGGGAGTATAAGTGTAAAGATGAAAAAAGAGTATAAGTTTAAGAATGAAAAAAGGAGATGCTCACAAAGGGGGATAATTTAGTTTGAAAATTCTCTAAGGCATCAGACATGTAGCATGAATTGGTCACATCTAAGTCTACAAGTCTTGTTAACCTACAAAGATTAACTAAAGTTAATAAGTTTTACCATCAATTCCAAAGGGGAAGATTTTTGCACTAAGCTATATCACTAGAGAAAGTGATGATTAATGAACTCAAATAGTGAGTTAGAAGAGGGTGTTGTCATTAATTGACAACCGGTTAACAAGAAGTGGCAAAATGTTGTGAGGGAAACTATTAGTATAATAGCTTACTAGTCCAAAAGGATGAATGAAGTATATGAAACAAGAGATGAAAGTAGCACATTAATCATTGATGTGAAAATACAAAGGAAGGTCTAAATATGACAAGACATGCACCAAATCTATACAACGGATTACAACTAAAGTTGGCACAATCACCAGTCTAGACATAGGTATGCAATTGATTGAGCTAGCCTATATACATAAGCATCTATAGACATGGGGTCATGGGTGTCTTGTGATTTTGATCACTATGGATTTTGAATTTCAAACTATAATTTGAGCAAGATAATCCTTTAGGGTTTTCATTCAAAATTAGGGATCATGATATATTAAAGAGTTAAACAAAAAGTTGTGTGAGTGCAAGGAGAAGGAATTTTTTTTGGAAAGCTAAGATCCAAGAAAACCATTATTGCAATGACTATGAAAACAAGAGAATCCATAAGAATAGTTAGTCACAATCAAGAGCAAAAATAGGCAAGTGCAAAGAGCATGAAAGAAGGAGAGGAGAGTGCAGGGGAAGTTAGACGTAAGATAGACATTAGCATAAGATCAAAGTATCTTCAAGGAGCCAAAGTAGTGGATCTATCAAGCAAGGTGTGCCAAACACTTAGATCTATTACTATAGTTTTCTTTCTAACCATTACTTCTATTAATGACAAACTTGAAATAAGTCTTCAAAATCCTCTAACAAGGTATCTCTCATAAAGGAATATAAATCCTCTAACAAGGTAGCATTAACAAACTAATTATAATACTAATACATTACTGGCATTCCTAACAAGATGTGTTCTTAGAAGGACCATATGTAAGCTCTTAACTAGGAACCCTTTACTTGCACTCAACAATCCAACCACTTAGTAGATCTTGATAGAATTGTTTGATGTCCTTACTCTATATTCTTCTTGATTGAATCAAATTTAACTCCCCTTATATTTCAAACTAAAAATATAGTGAAATTAAAATAATAATTATAATTTTATAATAATAAAATTAAATAATTATTTTAATAATTTAGATTAGATTTACAAAGAAATTCCCTCCATCTGTGTGTCTCTGCGTCTCTATCTAAAACTAAATATTTATTAAAATAAAAAATAAAAAAATTTCCAGCACGACATTACCAAATATTCTCATAATTCAAAGGAGCGTCACTCATACACTTTATCTTAAATGCACCTTGTTAAATTTCTCATGCACAATCTTGTTTTTGTACTCAACATTTTATATTACAAGGACAATAGAGAGATCCATTTTGTTAGTACTCCTCCCTAAAAGTTTGGAAGAATTATTAATGTATAACATAAAGGACTGGTTGATTTGTGAAGTTCATGTGCATATTCTTCTAAAACAAATGTTTTATGGATAAGATTTTTTATTTCTTGTTTAATGATTTTATTCTCCATCTACCACATATAAATGATTAGGTCTAGTGGACCCAAACATTTGAAGTGGATTTGATTGATTTGATCTTCAAGGCCTTATACATTATTTATTTATTTATGCATTGTTTTTAAATCAATCCAATATTTTGTAAGACAATCATCAAATGAAATTAGAGATTTTTGGTTAACAACTGTAAACAATTCTGAAGGGAATTGCACTTGTATATATATTTTAAGTTTGTACCAATTAGAAGAAACTTGATGCGTTTTAAAAAGTGTTTTGGATGGATAAAACTGAGTCTCGGTTTTTCATGGACATTTATATTATATTTTAAAGGTTATAAAAGAGTAACAACATTTTATTTTTATTTTAGATTTGAATGCTTTGTATAGTTTGAATAGTTTGAGTAAATCTAAATTTAAAATAAATAAATTTAGTTTGTTGTATTGTATTTTATGAAAAAATATTAAATGTAATGAAAATTTTATATTGAGCAAAAGACTTAAGATGTCATATAGATGTTCAATATGAACTACATTTTGTCAAAATTTGGTAAATTTGAAATTTGTATTCATTAAAATAGATCAAATGACTAGCTAATTGTAAGTGGGGTTCTCTTTGAGGCAATAGTTGGAACCAAATCAATTTTGTTTTTATAAAAGTGATAAAGAAAACAAGCGATGCCCTATTGATTTAGTAACTTGAGATAAAGCGCAAATCAGTGATAAGAAGATTTAATATAAAACTAAGATTTCAAGATTAGTTAAGAGAGGTGATGTGATCACAATATATAAAAAGTGCTAAGTAGTGGCAAGTACTTGCCTTTTACTTTATAAAATCAAAAGAATGCTATTGTTGAGCGCTAAAATACAATATAATGTTTTAAAAAAAAAATTTTAATCTAAAATATTTTTTAATTCATACATTTAGAAAATATATAATTATACTATTAAAAATTTTAATTTTCAAAAGTTAAAAAATAATATGTTCTAATTCATTCAAATAAATTAATAATCACTAAACTAATTTAGTAATTATATTAATTGTGCATATGTGAATCCAATAGTACTAGCCCACAACAAGTACAAAAAGCTATGACATGGACAAAAGCAATTATGAGAGTGACTCAATTACATAAGATTCCTCCACAAATTTGAGATTATGAGAGTGACTTAATTACGTAAGATTCCTCCACAAATTTGAGTACTAGATGGTGGATTCTAAATGATCACTTAAGATGAGTGAATAGTCAAAAAGTCTAATGGTGACATCCTTTAAAACTCTAATTAGACACAAATTCAAAAGTTTTTTTCAATTTGATATATAAAGAATCAAACCTAAGCTATAAAAATAGACATAAATTACTTTTTTTCTCATAAATTTCACTCTAAACATTGACAATATAAAAACTACTAAATATATAATCAATGGTCAAAATTATATTTTATGTATCATATAATAAATCTTATGAATATGAATAAGAATACCAAATTAATCAATATCACCAAAGTCATGTATTAAGAAGGAATAAACAACATACAAGAAAAACAACAGTGTTGGTATACACTTTCCAACATTATGAATATGGATGGCAATCTTATTGAGAAGCATATGAAGGCAGCTTTTTCTTGGCAAGTCTTGTTCTTTGTAGGGAAAAGTATGTTCACCTCCACTTTTTCACTGATTTGAGTGTGACTTCCCAACTCTTTATTCAAAATTGCTTTGCTTATATGAGCACAATCAAATACAATGAAAAAGACGGCCACCCAAATTTCCAACACATGAAAGAACAATTTGGACCACCTACATTAAAAACAACCAAAAATTTGGTCAGCACTATTAACTTTTAATTGCCTGCAATTCAGAGAATAAAACCTTGATAATGTTGGCGAGAGAATCTGCAGTCTCTTTAATTGCAATGACAATCTCATTCATTTGTAAAATGTTTTTATTTAAAATTTCCTTTAAAAAAATTAAAGATTCTTTTTCATAATTTGGTCTTTATAACTAAGTTTTTATAGGATTAAGTTTCTATATGATATCTTTAATTTCTTTTTATAAGTAAACTATTTATAGTTATTTTTCTAGCTTGTGAATAGGTATAACAAATTCTTATGTATTTAAAGGATAAAAAAGTGTATTCATTGTATAAATTTGTGCAATTGGTGTAATTGCTATCTTTTTTTTTCAAATTATTAGATATATCAATGAATTTTTATCGACTCACAAATTTTTTTTTGGTCAACTTTTAATTATTAGAATTCAAAGAACCATAATTGAAATGTGGACAATTTTCTATAGAGAAGAAGGAATTCTAATTTATAAATTAATCTTATTACTTCTCTTGTACGTTAGAAGTATAGGCATCAACATAGTTGAACCTGAATGAATAAACTAATCAATTTCAACCAATAGAACCATAATTCAAACATGGATCTAATTTTCTAGGAAATAATTCTAATTTATAAAATAATTATATCTTATTATTTCTCTTGTAGACTAGAAATATGAGCATCAACATAATTTAAATTTTAAATTAATAAACTAATCAATTTATCTTATATTTCTCTTAATCTAAAATTATTTTTATCAGCTAAATATTATTTTATCTATTTTGATTGATCAAAAACTTGGAGTGTATGAATATTTTTTTGACATAATGCATTATTTTTATTGATGTCAAATAATTTTTTCCCTAAAATTTACATTAAATTGAAAACTTAATAATATTTTATTTCACATTTTAAATTTATTTTTTTATTTATATTATTATTTAATTTTAATTTATTAAAAACAGTCAATTATAATAAGAAAATTCTAAACAAATTTATTATTCTTAAGATTTTTAATTATATATTATGTATAAGAATTAATAATACTTTTAAAACACTATTGTTGTTGATATATTAATATTGTAATATGCAAAAATTAATATTAATATTATCTATTTGTATAAAATATATAAATAAACAATAGATATTAGATATTTATAATGATTTTATTTTAAATTTTGAAATTATTTTACAAAGTTTGATAATTAAATATTTGTAATCTCATTCACATAATTTTTCAAAAATCAATTTGATATCATTGCTTTCATATCAATCACTCTTCATAATTTCAAATAATAACTTAAAATATAAAATAATTGATATTTCTAACTTAGAAATAAACTGATTACTTCTCATTCATTTGCACAAAGAAAGTCAATCTACTTATGTTCATGAGGCATTGTTTGAATATTCAATATAAAATCTTAGAATAATATATAACAAACAACATGTTTAATAATTAAGTCTTTATATCCACCTAGTAAAATCTATTGGTGTTTCTATATTTCAATTTACACATATTAATATAAAATTATATGTATTTATTAATATATGTTTAATAAAGAGACAAAAGTCTATAACACAATGGTAATTTGTGAGCCTCTTATCTTCATAATTTCAACAAATAATAATAATTAACTAAAGTTTGAACTCATTAAAATAATATTTTAATCAAATATGTGTATCTTATTTTAAAAGGAATAATTGAGTTGTCAAGATTTATGATAATAAAATTGAAAATTTAATTTCCTTCTAAAATTATTAAAAAGTTTAATTTGTATTTTTAGATTGAAGTATTACACACAAGATTGATTAGAAGTTACTATGATAAAATAGACTAAGGATGGAATAAATGTCAATTCAACCATTTAAAAATTATAAGAATAGATTTTGTCCTCTTATTATTGTTTACTTCTTCTTATCTTGAAATACAAATTCTTACTTTCATTTAACATAATTATAAAATAAAAAATAGAATAAATTCTTCACTAGTATAATAAACAAATGCATAAACTATATAAATATGATTATATTATTAGTATTTAAGGTTATATATTTATATGACTTGTATTAATGCATCACCATGGTTTTAGTTATAGTTGTGAAAGAGAGAATTTACACTTGGATGAGGATTATATATGGTGTGAGAACACTTGAACCATATATACCTCCTTTGATTCCCCAATTTCAACCTCCACCCTCTTGTCCATTTTAATATTTTTGTTAGGCATCGGCTCAAGGGTCAGAGTTTTGTTTTTCCTACCCTTAATATGGGTTTGGCTCGGTGAGGGTTGAGGTGTGGGTGCATAGCTACCACTAGTAAATTCCAAATGTAGGGGGGGCCTAGAGGGGAGGATGTTATCAATGGAAATCACATGAGGAGGGCAGAGGGCTAGGTGAAATTGGAAGAGGTGGAACATGAGCCCTTGGTGGAGAGTGGTGAAATTAACCCCTTTTTTCTTCTCTAACATCTGTCACAGTATCTTCAAGGGCATGCATCAGAAAGAAAGGAATACAAAAAAATTCCCTATTGTGAAAATGGTTAAGGAGAGGGAAATGATAAAATTACTATACACTAGTGTGTCTACCCTCTAGTGTCAAACACTTCATTATCATCAAATACACATCATCCTAGGGCTCCAGAAGTTTGTCTCTCCTAAAGCCACCATGGTACCAGTTAGGAGCTTCATTCTCTCTGAAGAAAGCTTCATGATTTTTTTTCTATTTCTTGCCCTTCATATACAAGCCTTTTTCCATAGTAATAGACTCTTCATTCACTTTAAAATAAATACCATTGATAGTCACTTGCCTATCCTTCCAGGTAGTAATGAATTATTGTGGACAATTTTTATCATACCGAACCATGACTTGCATGTAGGGACAAACCCTCCTTCCTTTAGTATTATCCAGGTGGCCTACCTTTTGGAGAAATCCTCCAACTTTGTGGACTCCAATCTATTAAGGTCCCCACCCATGGAAACTTTCTCCTCAACAAAATCTCCTTCCACAATCTCAGTAATTCTCATTTGCACCTAGAAAATGACCAAGGTAGACCTAAAAATGGAGCAACTATGGTTAAAAACTTTTCTTTTTAGTCTTCATGAGCCTATGAATATAAGAATTTATAGTCCAATTTGAAATATCATTATGGGGAGTGTGAGGATTTTGTACGTAATACCATAATGATCTGGCCCTGGTATTAATGCAAACTTTCCTTGTAATCATGCCATAACACCAAATGACAATGGTGTTAATTTTTAAGCTAGTATTATTTATTAATTCACTTTTCTATGCCCTTTCATAATGAAATCCATATGTTTTTCCTTTGCTAGACATCTCGTCAACATTATGGCAACCTTGGTTATCATAATAATAGCCAGCCCACCATAATTGTCCATTTTCCAAAGTTGGAAGGTTATTAGACTTGATTTAGTAGGGTCTTTTCCTTGCAAATGATGGAATTTACATTGTTGGGTAGCATTTTCACACTCTTCCAACTTTTTATGTTCACAAAATCAAATCCACACCTAGCCAAGGCATCTGCCACTACATTTTTGTCCCCTGTGAATGTGTTGTAAATCGTAGTGATCTAGTTTCGTAAGATAATGTGATATGTCCCCTAGAATGTGCCACAGGGCCCAACCAAGTTGAGCATAGCCCTAGACCGAATCAATGATGAGTTTAGAGTCCCCCTCAATGGTAAGTCTTCTAACCTTCATCTCCACTACAATTTTTAGCCCCCACAGTAAGGTGGTGGCTTTTGCCACATTGTTGGTTCCATGGCCCAAGTTTCCCAAGTCAGAAACTAGCACATCACCCTTTTTGTCATGTAGCATACCACCAACTACCATAAGCCCCTTATGTGCAGCCCCATCAAAATTTAATTTTATAGTGGGACTAGTGGGGGGAATCCAACACGTATTTTTTTTGGCAACCACTTTTGAGTTGTCAAAATTATAGAAATTAGGGAGAATATTCCATCTCTTAGTGATATCTTCCTCCTTCCTACTTGCAGGTTCCTGTGGAACTTTGAATTTAGCTACCATAACATTCTCAGTAATGAGATTTCCCAGAATCTCTCCCACAACCTCCTCACCCCTTTCCTCCTCACAAAAGACCCAATTATTTCTCTCCTTCCAAATTCCCCAACAAACATGTGGTGGGAGGAGATTCCAAAGGATTATGAGATAGGGATGTTACAATGGGCAACTCCAGTTCTCGAAAAATTTCTCCATTCCATTGGTCATGACCCAATCCAATGGAAATTTTTCTAGATGTAGGACGAGACCTTTAGGGTATAGGGGCATTCTAGAAAGAGGTGGGCAATGAATTCCTCTTCCTCCTTGCATAGATAAAATTTTTTGGTAATTGGTAAGTCATGCCTTTGAAGGTTATCTATAGTGAGGATTTATCCATGCATCACTATCCACCAAAATAAATTCACTTTTGGTAGTAATTGACTAATTCATATCTTTCTCCAACTTATCGAGGTCTGACCATTTTTGAAGATGAGCTGGCAAACTTGACTGAGTACCAACCATTCATCCACCTATCCCACACCATCTCATCCAACTAGGCATGCATAGGACATACATGGTGGCTAATTAGATCCTCCAACTCTATGATTAGGGAGTTCCACTATTTGGTATATCCAAAGCGGATAAGCATTTCCATTTCTTGTGATCATTAATATAGTCCACCACCTTCTTCCCCACTATTCCTTTTAGATGTTCGTAGAGGCCACTAATTTTTTTGTAAATGAAAGGTTCCCCCCCTATCTAGTTGTCCTCCTAGAATCTGATTCTTTTCCCATTCCCAATCAGCCATCTCACACCTTTCCTCAGAAGGGATCTATTTTTGAGAATGCTATTCTAGATCTTAGACCCACTAGACAGATCATTATTGAGGAGGTTATATCTAAAGTGAGTGTTGGCAAGGTACTTAGCCCTTACCAACCAGTCTCATTGTCCACCAATCACCACCTCACTTTTGTGACTATAGCCTTATTCATATCAACAATTCTTCTTATACCTAGTCCCCCTTTATCCTTGGGTTTACACACAGTCTCCCAATTCACAAGATTCTATTTTTTTTTCTTGTGTGTGCTAGATCAAAGGAAGTTCCTTTGCACTCTTTCAAGTTTGTTTTCCATGTGCTGGTTAATCTTGAAAATTGAGAGAAAGTAGATGGGAATTCCCTAGAGTGCCACACCAAGGAGTTGTAGTTTTCTCGCATTGTTGAGCAACTTGCCCTTCCGTCCAGCAATCTTTTTTTGTATTCTCTCTAGGAAAGTGTTCCAATAGGTGGTAGAGACCTCCTTTGTGGTTATAGGAAGGCTGAGATAAGTGCCTAAGAGGTTCTCCAATTGATAACCAAGGTTTTTTTTGACCTTATCCTACAAAACCTTAGGGATATTCAAATAAATATCTTGTTTTTAATTAGGTTAATTTGTTGACCTGAGCAATTCTCATAATTGGAGAGGAGGTTCCTCTAGGCTTTAGCTTCCTATATGGAGGAATCACTAAAGATGAAGGTATCATCCATGAATTGTTGGATAACTTTAGGCATTAAAGTGGTAGCTGGGTGAATGCTTTTTAAGTCTCCCAACACAACCATTTTGCAAACCACTCTCCGTAACACTTTAGCCACCATGATAAAGAGGTAAGGGGCAAGTGTGTAATTGTTGTTGATTATTTAAAATATTAATTAAAAAATTTCTTAGGCTTATTTTTATATAAGGAGGGTTTGTTAAAAAAAGTTAACTAGAACATTATTAGGATATTGAATTTTTCTATGTTGGGTAATACCTAAATCTAATAAATGTTATAATTTTTTATATACAAATTATAAGGATCAATATAGTTCTAGATAAAGATAAGTGTTGTATAAGTTTAGGGATAATAATAGATAGTAGAGCCTAAATGTTCTTTTGGTGATGATTTATGATAGAAAATGTCTAGTAGTGATGTTCTTTACTATTTGAAATGGACACACAATTCAAATTTTTTATTAAAAGAATCATAAATCATAAAATAACAACTAATTTAAAAAAAAAACTTACTATCACTTAGAATTTCAAATTTGAACTTTAAGAAATTAAATTTAGACCATTAAATTGACTCAAATTATTCCATCACTTAATTAGTTTTCATTTCAAAATATAAAATGATAAGAAAAATTACTAAAAATACCAAATCAATCACAATCAAAGGAAGGCACTCATAATATATAATTTTCAAGGAATCAATTGAATATTAACCATCATATGACATAAACACAACTTTTTTTTTGGACAACCTAGTGATGCATGTATATGAATTCACAATACTTTGTAGGGAAAAGAAAAACTGTTCTTCATCATTTTTTCGCTAGTATTGAGAGTAACCTCTCAACTATTAATGAAAACTGCTTTGCTTAGATGAGCACAATGAAATGCAACCATGATGACATCCACCCAAATTTCCAACACAAACAAAAGAACAATTTTGACCACTTACATTAAAAAAAACTAAAAATTCAGTTAGCAATATAACTTTAGAGATAAAAATCTGCACATTGGGTTTTATCTTTTATATCAACTAAAGGAAATAATAGAATTTTTAGAAATAAGGAGACTTTTGATTGGGCTTTAGGTCAAAAGATTATCAAATATATAAAAGAGAAGTTCAAATCTCAGAGAAAAATGTGTGATGAGATTCAAATAGGTAATCCTATGAATTCTAAAGGCACTATAACAAAAAAAAAGGATTAGAGACCAAATGTAAAGTGGAGATCTCCAGTTGTGGGATGGATTAAAGGTAATTTTGATGGATCTGCTAAAGGGAACCTGAGAAAAGCTAGATGTGGAGGTGTTTTGAGAGACCACTACAATAGGGTTATGGATGTTTTTGTAATCCCTATAGGTAAGTTTGCTAGCCATAAAGTAGAGGCAACAACTGCTTTGTTTACTATGAGGATGGCAGTGGAATCTAGTTTTTGAAATCTTTGGTTGGAAGGAGACTCTCTTAATAACATTAACATATTGAATAACAAGGGTCTGATTACCTGGAGTATTAAGGGAAGTATAATGGAAAAAAAGACCTTTTGAATAAATTTGATAATGTCTATATCTCTCATATCTTTTGGGAGTGCAACAAAGTTGCTGACTGGATTGCGAATCAATCAGTCTATAGGGGAATAAAGTTGAGGTTGCAAGATAACCTAAGAAAGGAAGTGCAACTGACATCAACTATTAATTATGATATGACACATGCTAATGAAGGAAAGATCACACAAGATCAAGGAATTTATTAAGGGAAGTGATGGGTTTGTGGTGGATTTTTTGAATATCCCTAGGTGGTACTTTTGTATAATTATGAATTGTACTTGGCATGCATGAAAGGTTAATGGTTTCTTGGAGATCATTAACACTTTATTCTCCTTTTTGGTTACCATTTTTTAGTCTATTTGTAGGTGTAGATTTGGATACGAGATGGGAGGGGAACCAAGAAAGCAATAGCCAAATAATTGCAAAGAGTGGAAGGCAAATTTAGATGTTTGGGATATACTAAAAAAAGGGAAAGTCATAGCTTATATCGAGAAACTTCAAGGGTATAAGCCACGCATTACAATCCTTCAAAAATTGGATTGAAGATAGGATAACACTACATGGGGTCACTATAAAGTCATTAGAGGAGTTCATCGCTGAGATCATGAGTCTTCAAATGGAGGGTCTCAAATTTAGTAAGAAAACTAGTATCTCAAATGCAGCCTTCAAAAAATTCCCTAAAATTGATGAAGAGGAGAAAAAGATGGAGAAGAATGGCGATTTCTATGATCTAAGCCAAATTAAGGTAATCTAGAGGGATGTTTTATCATGAATTCATGAGTATTTTATCCTTGATGGTAGAGCTAAGAGAGTCCACAAGTTTCATTTTGTGTTCCTAAATCATTTTAGGTATAAAGATAGAATCTCATTCCCATTCTACCTGAAGTAGTCTCTAATACAGAGCCTCCAAGCACATAGGAAGAAAGGTTCTTGTCCTATGCTCCATGAGGGCTTAATCCTTCTTATTGATAAGTATTTTAAAAGTAAGGCTGCTAAACCCTCTCTGATTTTGGAGAAAAAAGGAAAGTGTCTAGTAATAAAACTCACTCAAAGAAAAAGTTTAAAAGTGAGCAAGGCAATAGTGATAGCAAGATCACCAAAAAGGGTCACAAGCAGGAGATTATAAAGAAATATGTTGAGGAAGTGATAGATTTTGAGAATTCTATGAAGGATGATAATAAAACCAAAGTGGGAGACCTTAGCTCAAACCTAGAAGGTTATTCTAGGAGTAAGGGTATGTCAACTAGTAAGGACCATGTGGAGGAAAGTAAAGATAGAAAAAATGAATCAAATGCAGGGTCTCAAGCTTTAAAGGATGATGAGGGAAAACAAAATGTTCAATTTTCTCCTCCCAATACCAAATCCAGTGAGGAGAAAATAGACATTTGCACAAAATAATAATGAGATTAATGTCCTTGTTATGAAAGAGCATAGTCCAAGTAAGGAGAAGGAAGAGGAGTTTAAGGAGAAGTAGGACACTAACACTGACATCCAAGTCAATAACACTACCATTGTAGCTATGATTAGGACTGAAGAAGGTAGTAGGGATGAGCCTCACCATGCAAAACTTTCCTTTCTTCATACTACCAAGCTAAAAGTCAAGGCATCTCTACAAGAGGATTTGTGGCTATATAATGAAATCTTGGTGCTCAAGAAAAGAGTTGGGGTCATTCGGAAAGAGTTGGACCATGAACATGTTATGAGAGCCCACCTGGAGAAACAAGTTGGTAAAATGTTTGACAAACTAAAGGATTATGAGTTTGAACTACATCAACTTATTAAGGATACACTAGTAAATTTAGCCCTAAATTTTGATGAGAAAAGGTCAAAATTGCAACCATAGTTGGTCAAATAGGCGATTAAAATTGTCGTTGATCTTTTTTAGTAAATTTTTTGTCATAGTTAGTACTCATCAAAATTTTGACATTCAAAAGGTCAACTTATTGACAAGAGGTTCGTCAATTTTCTTGGTCTAGCCTAAACTCTTAGTTCCTCATTTGTGTCCATTGTTGGTCGAAATTGAGACCAACGCTTGGTAGAAATTGAGACCAATAGTTGGTAGAAATTGAGACCAAATGTTGGTAGAAATTAAGAAAAAGAGTTCGTAGAAATTGAAACCAACAGTTGGTTAAAATTGAGACCAAGACCCCTAAATTTTCTATAGTGGTACCATACACTTGACAAAAAAGCGAAGACATGTTCATAGAAATTGAGACCAACAACCCTTAAATTTTAGGGTAGCTTGTTGGTTTGGATGTCTTGGATGATGGAAATGTGGCAATCGTCAAGATCTTAGATGAACACTCATGTCTTATCATGGAAGAAGCATACAAACATAAATATCCATGTTTGTACGCTTCTTCCATGATAAGACATGAGTGTTCATCTAAAATCTTGATGATTGCCACATTTCCATCACCCAAGACATCCAAACTAGCAAGTTTCCATGTTTCTTTAGTAAACTTGCCATTATTATCTATAGGATACAATACTAGAAGCTTATATTTCATGCTAGTCAAAAAATCACTAACTTGCAAAAAATAATAAATAGTATTCCATCATCATCTCAAGAATCTAAAATATTGCAAGAAGTAAAATTTCACATTATCATTCTAATTTTAGACACTATCATCTTTATGTGCATTCATAAACCCCTTTTAGTTTTTAAATGAATGTAAGTATTTTTCAAACAGAAAGAGGCATTATTGACAAAATTCTTAAATAACAATCAAATAATAGAGAAGAACATAACTCTTTAGTAAGAATATAACTATGGCCATGCATCTTGAACATCTGATATTTCCTCCAAACTTGGTGATCACCAACTCCAACTTTGTTCTTACATTCTTGTCAATATGTTAGGTTATAAAACAATGTTAGAGACTCATTCCTCAAGAAATAGTGGCAACATAAAGAGGAATGGGCCCTAATCCCTCATTTTGGCTACCAAACTAATACAAAATAATCACCTACAACACTGTGTATGGACAGTCAGAATATAATAACCAAAACTAGATGTTTATGCTTCCAGAATGGATTCAAATGATTGTTTAAACACTAAGGCATCATCAGAGAGGTCTTCCCCCAGTCAAAGATGGAAAGAACAATGCAAACAATCAAGGTATTTTCAGATTATACATACCAAACTTACACTAACCGTGAGTCTTTATTCTCGAACCCGATCTCGTTACATCCACCTCACATTATCCATATTCAACAACCTTATATAGGCGTGGATCAAGAATTTTAAAACTTCTTTTGTATCCTCAACCAACCAAACCTCCAAAACTACTACTTGAACCTAACTAGTTGTTAGGATTCAAATTTGAATTTAATAACTTTTAACATAATGACCTTAAAACCTTGCCATCAAAATAAAAGGCCTTGTCCTACCCTTTTTGCATCAAGAATGGCATAAGAACACCTAAATCACCCAACTAAACCCATGATTACACCAATTTACTTTAATGAGCAACTTTTGACAACATTTTGACAAAATGGCAATTTTGCAAAATATTGACAACTCTAATAGAACATATGGCTTTACACGCCTTATTACATCAAATAAGCTTTAACATGCCCTTTCAAACTCATTAGGAAAAATTTGTGCCATAATTAAAAAACTAGGTCCAATGAACCCTATTAGGTTCATTAACACTTACAATCAGTTGAGTAACCTTGTTATAGTCAAATGCCTTAATAGGCTTTATTACATTATATTGAGGTCTTTTAAGCCCTTGATTCCCTATTCTAAGCCATAATGGCTTCTTGATGCTTTTGGATTCATTGGGTGCTCTTGCACCACCAAACTTGATATATGAGAGATCAAAAAGTATCACCTTCACCATCATTGAACACATTCAAAATGAATTGAGAGTAGGTCAAGTGAAAACTCCAAAAGATTAAGCATAATTTTCATCAAGAGAAATCAAGTTCAGGATATAGAGGTGCCAATTTAGATCAGATTGAAGGTGAATTTTAAGCAATTAAGAGAAGCAAGGGTGTGAATTTGTGAGGAAGGTAACTTGTACCCTGATTAGAGAAAATTCCATTAGTGAATTAAGCATTTTCCAGACCTGCATCAAGCATCACAAAAAGTTTCTAAGTCAATTTCCAAGTTGCTGGAAGTAAAATCAGAATGCATTATGATTCAATATCTGTGCAAAAAGGCAAGAAACAAATAATTTGGTAAGGATGGGAAGGATTTTATCTCCTTAGAGATTAAAGACCATGAATCATTTGTGAACATCTGAATATGTTTTACAATATTCAATTCATTGATTTCTCTATGAATTCCTTTTTAAGGCTCTTTAATGAGAAATGAGTGCAACTTTTTGAATGATCATTTCTTGTCAAGAATTCTTACATTTTTCTCGAAACATTTTTCAAATTAATCTAGGAAGGATCTATTCATTGTTGTAACACAAGGTTTTCCTTTCAGAAGTAGTCGTGTCTCAAGACTGGAGGAGTTTCAAGGAAAGCTCAAATAAAGTAGGACTTCAAAGGAGAGCTTCTATAGTCCAAGACCATTTCAAAATGGAAGATAGGACACACCAACTTTGGACACAATGATATGGATGAATTCAATTAACAAATGTATAGGTACAACGCATCCAAGATGGCTAGGAGGATGGTGAGAATGGATTGTGCAAGCTATCAGTTTCATCACTGTAATGGAATAGATTGAGCTGATGGTGGAATGACCTACACATTATGATTTTAAAGAAATCCAAGTGGTAGCTCCTTCTGGTGGAGTCTTGGTTCATATTTTAGAGGAGGCTATTGTGGACACATTTAATATTCTTGTTTACAATTACACAATCTACAAGTCAAATGAGGATTATGTTTAGTTAAGAAAAATGGTCAAGGATATTCAAGTAGAATCCTCATTTCTATGTAGGTAATGTCTGGATAAGAAGGGAAAGACTATAAAGATAAGATTGTGTGAGAGTTCAAAGAGACAAATGAAAAGTACCTTCTTTAAGGCTACAAGTTCCATTTGGAAGATGCTATTTTATTTGTGACTTTATATTATAGGTGTCATTTATTGTTTTGAATGCAGAGTGGAGCACCAAGAGAAAGAACAGTGAATGATTGGTGAACACACATAGTGAAGGTGCACCTAGAAAGCACCAAATGGTGGATAGGAGTGATCTGATGGATGGAGTGAGTAATTAATGATTGGGAACACTAGGGGAAGTATATTTGAAGGTGTCTAAACCATCTTTTTGGTTTTATGTTGCAAGGAAGGGTTTTTTCTAGAAAGCCCTAGGTTATTGACCTTAAAATGAGGGTTTGGTGGAAGAGTGCATAGATATGCATGGATGCTTAAAAAAACTTGGAAATCCTTGTATTTAGGACATTTCCTAAGACTGTTTCAGGGTTTGGAATCTTGTAGTTGAGTGAAAAGGGGAGTTGCTTTGTTAATGGAGGGCTAATTAGGCCTAAATGCATGTGCAATCAGTAATAGGAATAGATTAGCCTATATTGCAATTTTATTTCATGTGTTGGTTACTTGCTAATCGTCTAAAGAGCTAACATTAGTGCAAAAACATGAACTTCTTTCTTCACTAGTAACTAATCTTGTGATAAGTTTTTTCATTTTTTTCGTTAGGAACTTTTTCTTTGGTAACACAAGCTTGAGAGAATATTTGAAAATCCCAATTATCTTTTAGTTTATATGGTACCTTTTTCTTTAGTTTTTATGTGTTAATCTTCATATTTTAGAAATTTCAATCTAGTTGTTCTAATTATTCTAATAATTAGATTAAAAGTAGAATACAACATGGTTATAAGGATCATTAGTTGTGTTTGTTCCCATTCAAGGCTTTTAATTTTTATATTCATAAATGTATGTAGATGAAGACTTCCATTTTGGTGAATAAGACACTTCTCTATAGTCAAGAAGTATTTCTTTTCCATTACCTTACCTAATATTCAACAAGACATTGTTACTTTACTCTTAAAGGGATTGGAAATAAAGCCTGTATAACCATATTTGTTTGTCATACCCTTTTTGCAAGGAACTCAAAAATTATTCAAATTAAACAAGTATGAATTGTATGAGACTAAGAAAGAAGGAAAAGGTGTTACCTCATTGGGATGATAATAATAATGAGACAAAGAACCATGAAGACTAAATCAAAGGAGACCAGATTTGAACATCTGGGTTGATTCAAATTCAAAACCTTCATAGCACTGTCAGGTCAACAACATGTATTTTGTGTCTAGAGTGTCATCAATGTTTTTAAATGTAGAACAAAATGATTGTAAGTATGCATTTCTACCACATGAAAATGATTTTGAGATACAAACCTGTGCAATCTAATCTCCCAAGGAATAGGCGGCACCACTTATCACCATCTTTGCCAGAACAAGATTTTTCATAAAGCAATGTTAGAATAGTTACTAAAATGGTCATAAATTACATTCTTATAGTAAAAGAATACTTTGAGTTAAGAAAAAAATACACAATATTAAAACATGACATTGTGCTTTAAAAACTAAAAAGGTATCTATAATGAAGAACTTCATTTGGACTTGCTTATTGGTTGTCACTATTAACTATAAGCTTATCTTTAAAGTTTGAGCTTCACTTGGTTTCAAGAATAGTTTAATATTCTCTACTAAACAAGGCCAACCACGTGAAGGTGGAAGCTCATTTGGCCCCTCCCCAAAGAAAGACATTATTCAGAACTCTCTACAAGGTAAGAGGTAAGGTCTACAAAGTTATTGTAGATTTCAGTTCAACTGATAATATAGCTTTTTAATTAGTGAGAGAGTGCATACATAACTCCTCTGAGAGAAGAAGAGTGTTGCTAATATATGAAAATGATGTTCACAATCAATGATAAATAAGAGTTGTAATAGTTGTTAAACAAGAAAGGAGATCTTAATATATATTTCTAAAAATCTTGGGGTTTATGGGCTAAGTATTAGTTGTTAATAATCCTATTTTTAATTTAGGTGCTAGATGAGGTATATAGAGTTTTCCAATAAACTAAATGAATATTAAATTAGCTATATAGCAGTTAGCATTGATTAGAAAAAGAGATGATGTGCTAGAGATTGTTGCCAGTGTGCAAAGGTCTATTTGAAAAAGTGTGTTCTGATTTGGGATACAGAGGGTATGGGTTGGCGGTAAGAGAATGTGCCTATCTAATTGTAAAGGTTGTGTTAATGTGAAAAGTGGTATTGCGATATCCCTTAACAAAGTGATGACAATTGATTTAGAGAAATGTATTGTATTTGAGCTATTATAAGGTTGTGTCTGACACCCCAAAAACAATTGTTTGGCATATTGATGAACTATGTATCTAAAAAGGATTCCTATAATTTATTTGATGTAGGTACAAGGAGAAAAGCCCAAAGTGATGATGGTTTCTCCATAGTGATGGTTTGTGCACAATATGTTTTTGGTTTGTGGTAATCCCAAACCACTTGAGTGCTTGAAGTTTATGGTGAGGTATTGTGGCATGGAATTTATTGGAATTGTACATCCCTCAACTAGAGAGACAATGAGGATGATTTCTATGTGATAATTTAATCTTGTATGTTTTAGAAGTAAAATTGAAGTGCTTAAAAATGGGATAGTTTATAAAGCTTCTTAAAAGAGAGATCGAAAAAAGAGTTAGGATTAATAAATAGATTATCTTTGTTAATGGCAACTCTTTTTGTTCATTATTTATACCCACAAAATGTGGTTCCTTCTTAATGGTATCATAAATCTCTATGAGGGAACTGTCAAATTCTAGGCTTTTACCAATTTCTATTTCCTCGTTATTCATTAGGAACTTATAATCCAAAAGCTTTCCACAATTGTCATATAAGAGAACTTGAGAGTTCACAATAATGAGTTAGTCCAATGTCCAAGAATTTTATAGCATAAATTTCAATAAATCGCTAATTGACACCTTTTCTACTAGATTCAAGTTTGTAAATCAACAACAAATATGTTCTAATTTCTAAAGAAAACATGCATATGACTTTGATCAGATCATTGACTATGAATTCATGTACACAAACATTCTAAATTGCAAACAATTATCATAAATTATGATGTAGCTTTTAAATTCTTCTATTAAAAATTGTGAGAATTGCATGTGCATACCCTATTTTCTCATGTTTTGGTCCTGTGGCTATGCTATCCCTTATGTATCAAATAGCATATAAGATGGAATATTGTGCATGGAAGTAGCCAAATAACACTATCCAATTCAGAGCTTGTTGCCACTAATCCCTGAAAATTGATCCCAATGTCTAAATTTACTATTTGCTGCCTAGGTTTGGGTCTACAAGTATAGAATTGATCACAAGCATGTACAAGTCCACATATCTGAACCCTCAATTTTTATTGTAAACCCATGCTTACATTTTGACTAACAGTTCTAAGCTAATACAAATTCAAGTTATTCCAAATTGCACACTATGATAATTTAATTCTATTTCTAATTGAACAATAATTCTAAACCCTAATTTTAATGTCATTTAAATTTTTGAACTAACCATACCCAAAACCTTAACTCTAATTATGACATATATTGTAGAACCCTAATCATAGAGCAAAAAATAAACCTAAATGTATACTAATAAAGTTTTTGTGTAAACCACATCTGATAAACATGATCAACTCATTAACTCATGTCAACTCACTAACTCATCATATTTAAATTGTAGATTCTCTCAACTTAAAAGCACAGATTCTCTTGAATTGGAACTGACTAATAATTGAATTGCCTTACCTTGTGAGTATTCGGTGTATCTGAAGTTACCCTGCATCTACATTTTGTCAAACTGTCGGCTCATCCCTAGCTCATGTATCATAGTATGTAGAATCAAACAAGAATGGTCTTACTAAGCCTCCCTAGATGACATTCAATCAAATATATTAGATCAAATAAATCAAATAACTAACCATAGTCTTGGCCATCATCAATTAGAGGGAATCACAAAACTATCATAGTGCAGATTTATAGACCCGCACACAGTTAGATGTAACTCTTGAACCCGATATGATATCTTCAATCACTTCAGTCAAATGGTAGATATTTAGATTTTCAACAACATATCCAAAAATTGTAAGAATCTAAGGGTTAAATTATAAGTTACACCTTCTACACCCGACAATATTTTCTATATCAATCATGTATTTATCTTTTGGTTCAGGAGTGCATGCAAACATTTTCTAATATGACCAAACATAAACTTGTCATTTTCTCCATTGCATTTCTAATTTATTTGAATTTTGTAATTTATAGTCTTGATTGAACTTCCAACAAATCTTGATCACATTATATCTACAACTCATTTTACTTCTGACTGATTCTTGAATCCTTTACATCAAGAAAATTGCATAGATTCATAACTTGGACTTCCATATTGTATAACATGTAAAGCAAAACCAAGCCTACATGATCATGATTTTTAATCATGACCCAAGTCTTTCAATTGGACCTTTAAACCATTTTTCAAAATTAAAATAAGGTAAAATTTCTTTCATGCAAACCAATCCCTATCTTGGTCAATATTTATTGCCCACGAGAACCGACTCTTTTCGATGATTGGAAATTGCTTGAATTGGTTAAATATACATGGAATGGCTTGAAGGTGTTCCAAATAAAATTAATAGTTATAATTTCTTTTATGCCCATTGTTTGAGTTGGCTTTCAAAGAATGGGACAATAACAAGACAACATTATCACTCTCCCAATTCTTATATTGACTTCTATTCAACAACCATATCAATACAACTTTGAAAAAAATTGATGAAAAAAATTGAACCATGATTTTGTAATATATTAGACACAATGAATTACCCTATGATTTGTTATCACAAAACCATTTTTTGGCACTCTCAGAAAATTAGAAACAGAGTCTTGAACTATTTTCTTGAATCTATACCTCTCTCCAAAAAAGTATTGCAATTTATTCTTGAGTCTTTGGTCTTGCTTTCCAAAAACAAAGACACACAAATTAATTATCCAAATATGCAGCTAACAAAAATTTCTTGCATAGCTAACATAGTATTTTTTACTTCATACTGATTCTTACTTGATAGTCACAATGTTACCTAAACTAAGAATTGGTTCTAACAAACAAAATATGAGCTAATCAAATTCAATATGAAATTTAAACTAAAGAACACAATTTTAACATATCAGATTGGGTTCTAAACTTAGTAACTCAAAACCACCAATATTAAGTTATTAGATTAGTGTTAAAATTAGACACAAATATGTAAAAAATGGACAATGTGCAGACCTAGATGTCAAGACTCTAAAGGAACAACAAAAATAAAAAATCATAGTTTCAACAGCCATCCTTAAACATCACACACTAAGGAGAAAATTAAGTTTGATAAAAATAAGTCAATTTTAACTATTTAACACTCTTAGTGTTGAAATGAAGCTTAGTGTGTGATATTTAAACTGTCTGACTTTGAACAAAGAAACAAGACTGCACAAAACTTTGTATTATGTTTATTTTCTTTGTACATAATAGAGATTGATCTTTTCTCTTCTTTTTATGCTCTATTTCCCTAGTTTTTTTTAAAGACTCCATCAAACTATATAAAACACCTAACTCCCCACTACCCTTATGAGGTGGTTATAATACTACTCCAAACCAACTTAAACTGATTTCCACTCACATGTGTATATGGGTTAATCACCCCATTACAATGATTTTTTTTCAAATTGAAAACTCTAAATTCTTGATTTCTCAGTTTCCTCTTAACATTCAAATGGTTGACATAAACATAATTTGACACTAATTCCCATGAACTCTCATAGTTGATGTTAGAGAACATTAGATACTTCCAAGCTCAACATGAGAATCTTATAAACAACCTTGATTTTCTGATGATCCATTGTGTTGATCCTTCGTGTTTTCTGAGGTGCTCCTGCACCATCATGTGACACAATAGTTTGCAAATAGACACTAACAATTGATGCTCATTTATTGCAAGGGGCAAAGCATGAGAAGAGACAATACATTAGCTGTAGAATGTGAGGTATTATAAAAAAAACTCAAAATACTATATTTGCTTAGCTAAAATTGGATTTTTTTTCAATAAAGAGTGTCTACAATGAAGACAATCTATGTAGAAGACTTGTATGCTTGAACTTATATTCACTTATTTCATAGCTTTTCGTACATAGATTAAAAAGTTACTTCAAATTATAATTTAGGGTCCTTTGTGAGAATTGGAAAGTCACCCCACTTGGTCATAACTAGTCCTCCTTGGAGTTCAATAAGGAAAAACATTCTATGAAAATAGAAATAGTATTTGGAGTTATTTATTTTTGGTATCCATATTTGTTGAGGTTATGCAGTGAAGCTTGGAATTCAAAACTTGGATATGGGTTAGAACTTGGAAGCCTTACGACATTAAAGTTTAGATCATGAACTGATTTTAATGCCCTAAGGAAATTATTTTTAGCTCTTAAGGGCATTCAAATAAATTCCATGGGAAAATTCCACTCTGAAGGGCCTCAAAGATGTAGAATAAGAAAATGTAGAAACTACTATAAACTTATTTTTTTTGGAAAGTTCAAAATTATGTCCAAAATTGTTATTTGGACAATTTTGTTACTTCTTTGATCATTTGTTTATCCTTGAGAAGCAATAGGTCCCATTGCTCCTAATTGTAACAAATGAGGTAAGTTTTCTCGATTTTGGTCTATGGTGAACCATTTTCTCTTTTGCCAAAATTGTCCAACTCTAATGACTGGATGGAGTGGAATCTGTCAATTATTCATTTCATTGACCACTATATCGATGATTTGATTAGTAGCCATTTTCATGGCATTGGTCATGGTTTGGTCTTGTGCTCTATAGTGGTTTAGCAACATCTGATATGTGCATGAGTGGTGGGGTTATGGATAAGGTAATTCTACTTTGAGCACTGGAGGCAACTTGTGGTAGGGTGCTTGCATTATCACTTGTCTTCTTATTGATGGCCGAGGTCATTATTTTCCATTTGGACCATTGACCTTCTCTTTTTGAAGATGCAACCATAAATTGTGTCCACCTGAAATTGATGAGTTCTATAAAGATAATCAAACTATTGCTTTTATTTCGCAAGTTATTATGCTATAAAATTTTGTGAACTTGCTATCTTTGTCAAATGCACAAAACAATTTTTTTTCTTATCTAGTTCCCTTTTAATTCAGGGTTAGGCCTCTTCCAACATGACATGTAGTGCTACATCAATGGATGTAATTGTTCAAGTAAGCTTTTTGAAATGGATTGTATCTTATGAAAATGTAAAAGTTTTTTGAATGTAGTTGCATGTTAGTGTGAATAAGGTTATTTGCTATCTAGCTCTTTCTTAGCTCTTTTCATGCTAGGTTAAGCTTACTTAGGGTATCTTCATCCAATACATATAACAAAGTTTGTTTTCTTATCTAGTTCCCTTTTAATGTGAGGTTAGGCCTCTTCCAACATGACACATAGTGCTACATCAATGGATGCAATTGTTCGAGTAAGTTTTTTAAATTAGTAAATTAATCTATGTAATAAGGTTAACAAGATAGAATGCAGAACAAGTATTATTTAGACAGCAATCCAAACACTAGCTAGTCTAGATCCACACTTTGGTAGAAACCTCCAAAGAAGATCTAAACTTGTGCTTGCAAGCCTACCAAGCAACCTCCTTGTTTCCCAAGCCTTAGCTACTAGCCCTTCTCAAATTTCACTCTTTTTCCATATCCTCTTCAAAATTGGAAGAATATCACTAAAGGCTCCACAAGAATAATCCCTTGCATTAAATGCACATTTAAGCCTTAGGTTAGCTTATAATAGAAATTAAATAAAACCAAATTAAATGCCAAGGTTGGCTCACACTAGAAACCAAGACATGACCATGCATTCAAAAATTACTTCCAAGTATCAGCAACTACAACTTAGTTAACATGACATGTTACAATATAGTTAATACTTCAACTCAATCAACACAACATGTTATGAATTAGTTAACACTGCTACTCAATTAACATGATAAGTTACTACTTGGTTTACATTACAACTAGCATCACCGATCTCCCAGTGCATGTCGAGTGCCTTCAAGAACTAAATACCTCCTTCTTCTTTCACCAAGTCACACATATTTCTTTGACCAAGTTCCCCAACTCTAAAGCCAAACCACACCATCCTATAGGATTGTCAACAAACTTAGGATGCTCCTGGATCAAGATCAAAAGCTAAGGTTTCTAAAAAGTGGTTAAAATAGCCAATCAAAGCAATGGTTTGAAAGTTATGGCCTCCAAAGTTGGGCTGACCAAAAATTCTAAAATAAATGTCAAAAATGTATTTGGTCAACTCTATATGTATTTTTAGGGTCTGTTGGCCCTATGTATTAAGTTTGAATGTCTAGAACCTTCCCAATTGACATAAAATTGCCTATTTTAGAAATTCTTAAAGATTGTCTAGGAAAACTCTGGGTGATTGTTCATAGCTCTTTCTTGTAGATTACTATAATGAAAGCACCCACATGGGTTAGCATATTGTAGTTCTGAATTCTGTAATTCTGCATTTGTAGCAATAATAAGAAGCCCATATTTTATTCTAGCAAATTGTTGTTATTTATTTATTTTTGTTATGTGTTTATGGTATTAAGGGGAGCACCCTTCATCACTTTATTACCTATGAATATTTCAATAATATTTTAATTTAGAATATCTCAACTTCAAATTCATGGTCAAACTTGATCAACTTTTCATATGGGTGCCATGTGTCACATCTGGATTGGCCAACTCTAACAACTCATTGTCTAATCACTATCACATGTCACCATCACATAACCTCACTAGCTCCATGGTTAGACCCACTTGAAATTTGGAGAATTTGTGCTCACCTCTGGTATAAAATTGTAACCTTCAACCTCAAACTACTACAAACCATTGTAAAGTGGCAACTAGCCACTAGTGATTAGTCACAACCTCAGGACCAAAAACCACAAACTACCAAAGAGCCTCTTGATGTTGCACTTAACCCTATTCATGGCTTCTTAACTCTTTCCTCTAACAACATGAAAAACCTTGAAAAGTTGCATAGACTTTATGATCATAACATCACGGCCTCCTGAGGTGGGCTCGCCAAATGCCCTATGATGTTGCATGCTCCTCGTATTCTATTCCATGTGCCACATATTCATTCACCTTCCTCCATCCTTTATCACCATTGATGTCAATGTTGGTCAAAATTATCTTTACATCCCAATTAACTAGGCACCATGACTTACATGAGCCTCTAAGTCTAAAGACAAGCTTTAGACATTTTCTTAGTGTGCACTTAATTATAAAACATACTTTGGCTTCTCGCACAAAATAAATATGGGATAATACCTTATGCTTGTTATGCAACAAATCTCTCACGTTCCTTTCAAAAATATTGTCTCTATTATTTGTCTCTATTGTCTCCATTAATGTGGGCTACCCCTTGTACATTCAACACTTGGTGATAGTTATGGTAAGGATAATGTATAGTTTCTTGGATCAAGATTCTACCACAAATAAAGAGCTCATAACACATTATAAAGAGTCCATGCAACATCTCCTCCCAATGCACATCAGATTTCATAGGATACTAAGTGGGCATCCATAGATTGGATGGAGGATGGTGAAAAAATCCAATTAATTTCTTTTATTTATTTGTTAACTACATGTGCATCCCACATGCCCTTTTGAATTGAAAAACAACCAAGTCAAGTGCATGCCTTGAGAAATATTCCTCTTGATTCATCAAGCCTGTAAAAGTGTTAAAAAGAACCCTCAAACTTGATTTGAAGTAGACACCCTATGTGTATACTATGTTTCAAATGGAATATGTATATTCTTCTTTCTCATCTCATAGACTAGAGCTTTGCACATGGAAAAGAGGGGAACAACTGAAATGATACATTTGTTTCCTATATTTTTGCTCTCAGATTGGGAAGCTTTCAATCAAGGTATTTTTTAGTGGCTTATATTCGTAAATTGGCTAATTATAGAATTTTTTTCACTAGTAATTTGGCTAATAATTTAAGATTTAATGCGGCCTAAATTGCCACATTTTTATTAAATTTAGTTCTAAAATATTTTAAATCACTCAATAATTTATTTTATTAAAAAAATTAAACTCAAAGATTCACCACAATACTTAATACATGATTAGATTTTATTCAACTAAATATTATATATTATCAAAGAAGTTGAAATTAATTCACTAATAATTATCATAATTATTAGTTACTTTAGGGATATATCACCAATATTTAGTTTTCACTATTGATTTAAAATATAATGTAATTATCCTTATAATTTCCATGAGATAAAACATGTTTAATTTTGCTTTATAATATTTCATGATGATTAGCAGACTTCCTATTATTATTGAGATTCACAAATATTTTCTTCTCAAAAATTATGATTACAAAAAAATTGCCAATGTAAATAATATTTAAAATTTTTAAAAAAAAGATTCATCAATATTATATATCCTTTTTTGGAGGGGGGTTTCTTAAAGTTTACCCTACTTTCAATAATGGAGGAACTTAACCTTGGTTACAATCTTGATGATAGGTGATGCCAACTCATTCTTCTCAAATTCAACTCTATCCCACTGATGAATTGATGATTTTTTATTGTCCATGAGAAAGGTTTTAGATCGTAGTTTCAAAGGAAAATTTTTGTTGAAGTGGGCCTCACAAGTATGAGCCTCTTGCCTATTAGCATGAATGTTGATGCTATGGGGGAGCATTACAAAACATTGTTATGATGTATTTATAACTGTGTTTTTCATTGATGACAACATAGTAATAAGTCTGTAAAAGACTGATAGAGCAGAAAAAAATGATTTTTGTATTGAGAAAATTATATTAATTAATTAATGATGCATAGTTACCTAAGTATACTACATTGTGTATTTGTTACATGGGCAAGTGTGCAGAACCTGAATTGACAATGTATGAAAGATATGATTGATTTACAAAAAATCATATCGAAATAGAGTATCGAGAAAGTAATTCCCATTGCATGATTACAACAGTTCATTACAATTGTAGTGAAAGGTTATGTAGTGAACTAGAGATAGTTTACTGACTGTTGATGATGTCAGAAAGAGCACATGTATGAAAGTCACATGTGTGAAAGTTTGTGTATAACTATGAGCTGATAGCATTGATTAAATGGTTATTTCATTTAATTAATGTATGATAATAAAGTGTGAAACTAAATCAAGGAATTATTATTGATCATGGTATAAAGTGAAGATGTTTTTGTATTTTACAAGCAAGGAGAAGAAGAAAAAACTTGTAAATTACTAAGTAGTAGAGTAGAGTGATTTACTAATGTGTGTAAGTGACCTTAAGGGTTACTATTACTAATCATAGAGTTCCAAATCTGATTGCATGATTTGAAGGTGAATGATTCTAACATATAGACAAAGGAAGAAGTAAAACCTATTACACATCCATTATTCCAAAAGGAATAGTATCAAGGTCAATTAGATAGTAGGTTCATCTATTTTTCACAACTCCTAACAGGGTTGGAATCCCCTAATAGGGACTCTTGTACTAAATGTTGTAATAGACTCCTTATAGGGTCCATCCTCTAACAAGGAATATTCATATTAATACATCTTTTTGTGGGCATCATTCCCACTAGGGTTTTCCTTCTTATCAAGGGTTTTCCTAGTCAACATATCTAGTGTAATTTTTTTATGTGCATCTCTTTATGGTTGTTGTTTAATTTGAATGTCAAGATTGTTTAAAAGGTTAAATGTTTAAATTGTCATATAATTGATTCACCCCCCCTCTCAGTTATATTGGTTGACTATTGTTTCTAACAATTAGCATCAAAGTGTCAGGTCCTTGAAGAAAAAGTTTTAAACCTTTGGGAGATCCATGCTGAATTTGTTCAAAAAGGAAATTTTGAGATTTGATGGCACAAATTATGACATCTAGAAGGATAAAATCAAGACTCATCTCTTGTGCATGGGTCTAGGATATTGGCTTGTAACAAAGGCACCTAATAATGTTGCAGAAGAAGACAATCTTGAAAGTTGTACCGAGGAACAAAGAGAAGTATTTATGTGCAACAAAAGGGCAAGAGAAGCAATATTGTCAGCTCTACCTAAAAGTGAGTATAGCCAAGTAAAATAACTCAAAACATCTCATGAAATATAAAAAACCTTAGCAGCTAATTATGAGGTTGATACACATGCAAAAAGAGTTAGATTACAAAATCTATATTTGACATTCCAAGATGCTAAGATGATGGAAGATGAATCTATGAGAACCTATATTGGCAGAATATCTAAGATTTTTGCAAGAATCACATCTCTTGGTGGAATGAAGTATGATGATGAAGTAATATGGAAGATCTTGAAAAGTCTGACACCACCTTTCAAGACAATAACATAGATGATTCGAATAATGTTACCTTGTACCACTAATTTAACCAAAGAAACATTGCTTGGTATATTGGAAGCTGAAGAATTCAATCTGAAACAATCTAGAGAATTAGCAAAAGTTGAGACAACATTTAGTGCATTTAATACTAAACCAGGTCTAGCAAGAAACACAAAAATGCAAGGAGACACTACTAGTAGCAACAAGTCTATTGAGGAAAAGATCTAGGAAGGAGTGGTTCTTCTTGTGGAAAGAGAAAAGGATGGTAAGAATATCTTTAGATTTTGGATATGTAATAAATATGGTCATTATGCATCTAAGTGTCCTAAAAGAGAAAGAAAGTATAAGGGAAGATTCAAATATAGAAGACCTAGAAATTGTTTATATGCTAATGAAGTAGAAGAGAAAGAAGAATATGATCAAAATAGAAGTGAAGATGAATTAGGATTTCTAGCTATAAAGGAGGATGATCTTGATAGAGAAATTAGAGAAGAAAGTGCATTGATCTCACAAGTTGAAAGGAAAGATTGGATCATTGATAGTGGTTTTTCACATCACATGACTAGTGATATGAGCAAATTTGTAAAATTCAAGTCATGATGGAGGAATTGTTAGAGTGGGGAACAATGAAACCTACCACATTACAAGAATTGGATCTATCACACTAGATAGTAAAAAAAATACTGATGATGTTTATTTTATTGATGGATTGAAAATAACTTGTTAAGTGTTGGACAACTTATAAAAAAAGGTCACTAATTGTAGTGTGGTAATGAAACATGCATTATCAAGATCAAGGAAGGAAAATTACTTGGTATTGACACAAGAACCAAAGGTAATGTATTTCAGTTAAACTCCATTTAAACAACATGTTTGGTAGCTAAAGTTGACAAAAATTGGTTATGGCACAAAAGACTTTGTCACATTAACTTTGATAACATTGTGAAAGCCAATAATACACTTGCTATGAGAGATTTACCTAAGATCACTAAGCCCATTGACATTATTTGTAAGGAATGTATCTGGGCTAAGTAGAAGAAAGTCTCATTCCCTAGAAAGTAGTTTGGTACTACACAAAAGCTAGAATTGGTTCATATAGATTTGAGTGGTCCTACAAGAACAAAAGGATTCTATGGAGAAAGGTACTTTATGATTTTACAAGAATTATGTGGGTAGATTTTCTTAAGGAAAAATTAGAAGAATTTGAGAAATTCAAGATATTCAAGAACAAAGTGGAGAATGAATCTAGAGTTAAAATCAATTGCTTAAGATCTGATAGAGGAGGATAATTCACTTCTAGAGAATTCAATATCTACTATGAAGAACATGGAATCAAGAGACAACTATCTTCACCCCATACACTTGAGTAGAATAAGATTGTTGAAAGAAGAAATAGATCAATTGCTGAAGCAACAAGAGCTATGTTATTTGAGAATGATGTACCAAAAACCTTTTTGGAGAGAGGTAGTCAACAAAACAATATACACACTGGATAGAGTACAGATTAGAAAAGGTACAAAGAAAACACCTTATGAGTTAAGGTTTGGTAGCTCACCGTCAGTCAAATATTTTAGGATATTTAGAAGCAAATGCTACATCAAAAGAGACAATGATATTAGTAAGTTTGATCCAAGGAGTGATGAAGGTATGTTTCTTGGCTATTCATTAAAAAGTAAAGCTTACAAATATTTCAACTATACAACAAAAACTATAGTAGAGTGCACAAATGTGAGAATAGATGAAAAGTTTGGCACTACAGAAAAGATGATGGATTATAACTCTGATGGAGATGATTATTTTGGGATGACAAATAGATGTAATGAACTATTTATGAAGACTAACAATGACTTGCAAAATAATGTGCAAATTGAAGAAGTAAGAGAAGAATAGAGCATAGTACCTGAAATAAGAGTTGAAGTAGCAACTCCTACCCCAAATAAGAATGTAATGAGAAATCATCTTGTTGATCAGATAATAGGAGGTAAAGAAAAAGGAGTAATGACAAGAAGAAAAATCAATGAAGAACTATGCCTAACATCTCAATTAGAACCAAAAAGTGCAAATGAAGTAATCAAGGATGATCATTGGATAAAAGCAATAAAGGAAGAACTTCAACATATAATAAAAAATGACACATGGGAATTGGTTGCTAGACCCAAAGACAAAAATGTTATTGGTAAAAAATGGGTATTCAGAAATAAAATGAATGAACAAGGAAAAGTAATAAGAAACAAAGAAAGAATAGTATGAAAAGGTTGCTCTCAGTAAGAAGGAATTGACTATGAGGAAATATATACACTTGTAGAAAGAATGGAAGTAGTTAGAATGTTCTTAGCATATGTAGAAAATAAAAATTTCAAGGTATATCAAATGGATGTTAAGTTAGCATTCTTGAATTGAGCACTTGAAGAAAAAGTTTACATTGAGCAACCAAAAGGTTTTCCTTTGACAGAAGAGAAGGATATGGTTTGTAGATTAAAGAAATCCTTGTATGGATTAAAGAAAACACCTAGAACCTAGTATGCAAGGTTAGATAAATACTTAGCAAAGCTTGGATTTGCTAAAGGAACAATAGATAGCAAATTGTACTTGAAATAAATAGAAGATGGTTATTTGATAATAATTGTATTTGTTGATGATATCATTTTTGGATGAAATGATGAAGCCAATAAAAAATTCTCAGAAGATATGAAGAATGAGTTTGAGATGAGCATGATAGGGGAAATGAAATTTTTTTAGGATTGTAAATTGTTCAAAATAAAGAGGGAATATTTATTTCTCAGACAAAGTATCTAAAAGATTTACTGAAAATATTTGGTCTAGAAAGTTGTAACCTTGTTGGAACTCCTATGGTAACTGGTCGCAAGTTATCAAGAAAGGATGAGACACCTACTATTGAAAAAAAGAAGTACAAATCTATGATTGGAGGATTGCAATATCTTACTCATAGTAGACTTGATATAGCAAATGCAGTTGGAATTGTGGAAAGATTTCAGGTTGATCCTAAAGAATATCACTATGCAATAGTAAAAAGGATATTCAAATATCTGAAAGGGACATTTGATTATGGCATTTGGTATGATAGAAGTAATGACTTTACTCTTTACACTTATACTAATGTTGATTGGGTTGGAGATACAGATGATAGAAAAGCACCAGTGGAGGAGCATTCTTTCTTGGTGGAAGATTGATTTCTTGGCTCAGCAAGAAGCAAGATTGCACCTCACAAAGCACTGCAAAGGTAGAATATGTTGCAGTAGCAAACAACTATAACAAAGTCATATGGATGAAGTAGATGATGAAGGATATTGGAATTCAATTCAAAGAACCTATTATCATTTATTATGATAACACAAGTATGGTTAATATGTCTAAGAATCTTGTTTTGCATTCTAAGACTAAGCACATCTCTATAAAGTATCATGTGTTGAAAGAGAAAGTTGCAAAAAAAGAAATCAAATTGGAGTACATTAACACTAAGGAACATATTGCAAACATTTTCACAAAGGCCTTACCAAAGGATACATTTGAGTACCAAAGCTGTATGCTTGGGGTTATGCCCCTACTAATTTTAGAATAAAAGATGCAAAAGTGCATCAGTCCAGGGAACATAGCACTATTAATAGATTGGATGGAATGTTGATGCTTCCTATATGGGGGAGTATCTATGATAAATAGAGTCAAAAAAGGACTCTTGGTAATTCGTAATTGGTATACAATAATGTCTTTAGACACTTCAGTTATTTATGGACTTATATACAAAGTTGTAAAGCAATAGATGAGCTTGTGGTCATGTTGAAAAATTATTTGATATTTAAGAAAATTGAACCATTTGTGTACTCTCTTTGACATTGATGTCAATAAGGGAGAAGTATGGCATGAAAAACATCATACTATAGGGGAGAAGTATTGCAATAAAGGATTTGCATGAAGCAAGATTTGATTGATGAAGAGGATTTGAAAAGACTTATTGGTATTCTTGGAACTAGATGTTTTTCATCTATGTTGTTATCAATGCCAAAGGGGGAGATTGTTAGCATGAATGCTGATGATGCTATGGGGGAGCATTTCAAAACATTATTATTATGTATTTATAACTATGTTTGTGATTGATGTCAACATAGTAATAGGTCTATAAAAGACTGATAGAGCAACAAACTATGATTTTTGTATTGAGAACATTATATTACTTATTTGATGATGCACAGTTACCTAAGTATACTACATTACGTATTTTTTACATGGGCAAGTGCACATAACCTAAAGTGACAGTATATAGAAGATATGATTGATTTACACAATACTGTATAGAAATAGAGTATCAGGAAAGCAGTTCCCATTGCATGATTACTACAGTTCATTACAATTGTAGTGAAAGGTTGTGCAATGAACTAGAGATAGTTTACTAAGTGTTGATGACATCAAAAAGTGTGCATGTATGGAAGTCACATGTTTGAAAGTTTGTGTATAATTGTGAGCTGATAGCATTGATTAAATGGGTATTTCATTTAATTAATGTATGATAATAAAGTGTGAAGCCAACTCAAGGATTTATTATTGAGCATGGTATAAAGGAAAGTTTTTTCCATGTTTTACAAACAAGAAGAATTAGAAAAGACTTGCAAATTACTAAGCAAAAGAGTAGAGTCATTTATTAATGTGTGTAAGTGACCTTAAAGGTTACTATTACTAATCATAGAGTTCCAAATTTGATTGCATAATTTGAAGGTGATGGAGTTGGATGTACTAGATATAGGAAGAAGCAAAACCTAGTAAACATCTATTATTTTGAAAGGAATAATATCGAGGCCAATTGGATAGTGGGTTCGTTGATCTGATCCTGAAGCTATTTGGATAGTGGGTTCAACTACCTTCCACAACTCCTAACAAGGTTGGAATCTCCTAACAGGAATTCAAAGTCTCCTAATAGGGACTCTTGTACTAAATGTTGTAATAGACTCCTAATAGGGTCCATCCTCTAATAATGAACATTCATATTAATACATCATTTTGTGGGCATCATTCCCACTAGAGTTTTCCCTCTGATCAAGGGTTTTCCTAGTCAACATATCTAGTGTAATTGTTTATGTGCATCTCTTTATGGTTGTTGTTTACTTTGAATGTTTAAGATTGTTTAAAAGGTTAAATGTTTAAATTTTCATCTAACTGATTCACCCCCCCACACACCCCCCCACCCCCCCCCCCCCCTCTTAGTTATATTGGTGGACTATTGTTTCTAACATTGCCTTCCATGTTATATTCAATTCTCCTTCTTTTATTATTCACTCTATACATAAGTTCACACACCTATTTGATTTTTAATCATGATATGTGAAAATTGCATGCAACTTTGGAAAAAAATACACTTACCATTTGCAACTTATTCCCCTTGAATACACTTAATTTTTCACCCACCTGACATTATCTATTTAGCGACCCCTCATAAAATTGACATTGGCATGTATATGGGTAAAAGATCAAAATGAAAACATTCAATACCTCATGGGTCATACAGAAAATGACTCGTATCCTTTCAATAAATCTTTTATTTAGCTTGACATACCATTTCAATCCTATAGCAATCTGATGAAATCAGTTGGGCCCCAAATTGGGTTTGACTTCAAAAAAAATGAACTCAAACACCTGAATTGTCAAAGTAATCCACTAAGCTCACTACATTGATTGAATTTGAAATCAGTCATTGATTGATCAATAAAAATTCATCTCTTACATTTTTGGCAAATTGTCCATTTTGTTTCGAAAGTCCTCAAAACTAACCTAATCAATTAACCGAGGCTTGACACTTGGAAAGCATGTTCTTTGTTCCACAATCATTCATCCTATAAATTTTCATCTCATGTCGATATTTTGATAAAAAGATATTAACCTCTAAATTTTCCTTTCTAAAATAAATCTTGTACATTACTTGTTAAAAGCAAGAAATTGCATATGGAATTACCTTCAAAAATAGGTCAAAACACTACCTAGAAAGTTAAAACCTAGAGTATAGCATCACTTTGATATGGATAATATGAGTCTTTAATTTGGGCTCATAAAAATAATGTGGGTGCAACTAGAAAGTGTGCAAAGTTAGCTTCTAAGAATTGCAGAACTTGGTATGCTAGTAAAATAGAGATTCTTACAAATTGAATGCATCTAGAAAAGTGTGTAGATGGATTCATGAAAACTTAAAAGTTGGCATCCTTGAAGTATTTTTAGTGTAGAACACAGTGGTTTGATTGGTTTTTAGTGTCACCTATCACATATTCAAAATTATAACACCACAAAGAGGCCTTCAAGTCAATTTTCAAATATGATTACTAGTAAAACTTTGGAAATTGTAAACAAAATCACATTTGAAAACTAGTCAAACGGATTCATCATAAGCTCAAATTTGAAACATGGGAAGTATTTTTCCCTTAGAATGTAGCGGTGAATAAAATATCATATTTTGGTCAACTAGGTCAAATTATTCAAGGTCAAATGGGGCTTCTCAATTTTTTGAACAAAGTGCATAAGCAAGACAATAATTGCTTTCGAATTTCTAGATTTTATTGTGTATAGGTTTTTTACATCAACATTTCAGATAATACTACATGATCCATCATCATCTTATGTTCTTTTCTCTCTAGCATCCTGGTGATGGATCATGTAGTATGATCGAAAACATTGATGTAAAAATAATATACACAATCAAATCCAAAAATTTGAAAGCATTAGCATGGATTGTGTAAATCTAATAGATTTCAAGACAATAATTAACAACCAACTTTTGGAAATTCCAAACCCTATCAAGACATGTCAAAATGACTTGAAATATGAAACATAGGTTCTCTAGTATGCATACTAAATATTACCAAAGTGGAGAGTCATGACACTTAACTAGGTGTGAGACACTCAATTGAAACTAGGCCTTTGAACATTGTTTGACACTTAGGCAAAAATACAAATTTCTCAAATGCTCCAAATGACATCTCATGAAATGATTCAAAATTGAAACCTAACAACCTAAGATGCATGCACATACTAAATGAAAGGTGTGAAATTCTTGGAACACATCGTAGTCTTTGAAATGGTAGTTGGGTACACATGCATAATTATTTTTAAGAGGGGGTACTTTTGTGAATTTTCAAAATACGACACTTAAAATCCTTTCACAATTTTGAGTCCCAATGAAATGAAATTATCAACTTTGGAACAACAAGATCTAAAACATAAATTTTTTAATATTAATAATAAAATCCTTCTATCAATAAATTTGGGTGGTCTAGGTAAAATGGGATAGGTTCATGTAGATTTTACCAACTTTGTTAAGAATGGTTGGTTAATGGATATATTTCCTTCAAATGGGAAATATAAATGGATGATTGAAAAGAAATGAATCTCAAACATAAAAACCATTAAAATTTGACTTCTTTCAACTTTTAGATGATTTGAGGAATCTAGATGTTCAAATAAGTTGCATAGTTATTACATGTCATATCTTTTTTCACTTTCCATTTGAACTTTATATGGCACAAGATCCTCAATCACTTAATGTTCAATTTAAATTTGAAGATATGTGGTTTAGATGGAAATTTTTTTATTAATGTCATGAATGAGTGGTTGTAGAATTTGAACAAGTTCAACAATACCGATGTTTATTTTTAGTAAGAAAGTCAAAGCTTTGAAGCAAAAACTTAAGTGTTGAAACAAGAATGGAACATTATTAGTGAAAAAATTATACACAACATGAGAAGGAGTGTTTAAGTGATTTTTTATTTACAATGGTATGTCTACTACAACATTTTCAAAATAAAAGGAGTTGATAATAGAGCATGATGAAATTTAGGTAAGATAGTGTTAGAAATGCTTTAGAATAACTAAGAGGGAGGGTGAATCAGTTATTCAAGGTCCAAATTGTCATATTCAAACTTTTTCATCAAGTAAAGTGTTCCCATCAAACTATTCATTCATCCAAGCTTTAACTTTCCTATTCAAAAAGTTACCATAGATCAACATGCAAGCATAACACATAAAAGATCAACACATAACACATTGATTTATGAGGAAACCCAATTTGGGAAAAACCACCAGTAACATGCTACTCAATTCTCACTCTTCTAAAGTGATGCCCTATGAAAGGCATTCCTTGTTAAAGGCTTACAACATACTGTTAAATGTGACTTGGTTAAGGGATTTAACCACCTGTTAGAAGTGGGCCTGGTTAGAAGACTTTAGAAAATTCACTTGGAAGGTCACCCTATTAAAGGATTTACAAATGGCTATTACACCAACCTAAGTCCATAGGATTTTCCTTCTACCCTAACTAATGCAATTGCTAGAGAGTAACAACAAGGGGTTTTTGACTTGATTACAGAATACAACTTAACTTGCAAACCTCAGATCACTTCTCGGCTCATAACATTGGTTGGCTTTCAGTCTCTGTAACTCTAATAGCTTTCTCTTCTTTTGAGCTTAGTCTCCTTGAGTCTCCATGCTCAATGTACCAGTGCAATCCTCTCTTTCTGACCACTTGTCAAAGCAAAGTCTCTGTGCTTTGTTCTTCCTTCTCCTAGATGTCTTCTCCTTGACACCCTTTCAACCACTTTGCAATTTGGCACACTGACAGTTCTTGCTTCTTGGTTTGTGAATCCTAAAATAGAATTCTTGGAGTTCCTTTTCCCACTCAATTATTCCCTCCTTAATTTCAATTCGTATAGATTAGGTAGGATTCATTAAATCTAAACCATATTACATTTCTTCTAGAAACATCATAAAGAATCCTCTTCATTTTTTTCAAAAATAGTTGACATGAAATTCTGTGCCACCAACTCATCATCCTTATCCTTCAATTGGTTCACCAAATTTAAGGTAACAATTTTGTCAGCTCAAATTTTTCTAATCTTTGACATTTCCAATAATGCAGCAACTCGACACTTGGAATTTTGATGCTCATCACATACTATGTTACTTGGCACCAACTACATTTTACTGATGCTCGACATCTAAAGTTCACTTGGCACCAACTAAGATTTTTAATGCTCGACACCTATTACTTTTCTTAGCACCTGAACTTCACTTGGCACCTAAAGTTCACTCAACACACACTATATTTTGAATTTGCTTGGCTCCAAATGAGAATTTTCTTAGCTTCAACTAGCTTGCTTAGCACACACTGATGAACTTAGTTTAAGCTTTGCAGTTAACCTTGTTACAACTTATACTTCTAATGTTTCTAAGTGTGGCCAACCTTTGTATCTTTTAGTATGTTATCAATACATCATTTAACTATTGTCTTAGCTGATCCTTGCACTTCATTACAAAACCATAACTCAACCTTTCCCTTAGGTACTCTTGTTACATCTTGTTGATCGAATCCTCTTCATCAATCAACTAAGTGATAGTACTTGGATCTTATAAGCAATTGTCATGCCTACAAATAACACATTTGACATCAATAACAAAACAATGATTGAAAAAATTATTTTAACAACAATCTCCCTCTTTCAATCAATCTTCTTCACACAATGATCTTTTCAATCAGATTTCCAACAATCTCCCTCTTTGGCATTGATGGCAAACCCAATTGATCAACCATCAGACCAAACTATTTAACCAAGTTATCAACATGCTAACTAGGTTAGAACAGTAAGTCAAATGCTAAAAGGAAATTGTGTCATTGTCAATTTTCATGTCTCCTTCTTTTGATTTACTCTCTTGATTGCTTCATTTCTACTTCTCCCTCTTAGCTGCTATTTATCAATTTTTTGACATTTCACCCTCTCTGACAACAATGCCAAAGACATATTATTTCAGCATCTTATCATGCAAGTGTAGTTTTTGTAGGTTCTTTCACTTTCTCCCTCTATCACTTTGCTTGTGACTAATTTAGAATTTTATCACTTCAATTACTTTAGGCATGAGTTCTAAAGTAAATATCCTCTGCATCAGTGTGTAATATCTCAACAATTAGCTCATTTGATGCAGGGCAATGTTGCTTTTACCTCAAGTAGCCTTGGCTAGGGGTATCACCCCTAACTTACCTCTAAGATACTCAAAAGCATCGTTAGGTAGTGCTTTTATGAAGATATCAACAATCTATTCCTTTGAGCTAACATATTCCATTTTCATTTGTTTTTCTTCCACCAATTCTCTTATATAGTGATACTTGATTGCAATATGCTTGGTTTTAGCATGAATTATAGGGTTCTTTGATATGTTGATGGCACTTGTATTATCACAATAAAGTATCATAGGCTCATTTACCTCTTCCTTCATACCTTGCAACAAATGTTTGATCCATACAATATTAATGCAATTGATAGTACCTGCAACATATTTAGCTTCTATAGTGGATTGTGATGTACAAATTTGCTTTTTGCTGGTCCATTTAATCAATCTTTTTCCCAAGAAAAGTTCTCCTCCACTGGTGATTTTTCTATCATCAATATTACCTCCCCAATCTACATCAATGTAGGCCCTTAGTTCAAACTTTTTACTTCTCTTGTAGTACAAACCAAAGGCATTAGTTCCTTTTAGGTACCTCAGTATTCTCTTTACTGCCATTAGATGATTTTCTCTTGGATTTGAAAAAAATCTTGCCACAATTCCAATAGCTAATGCAATGTCCAGTCTACTGTGTACAACATATTGCTACTTTCCAATCATTGATCTATACATTGGCTGATTCACTTCAGTTGACTCATCATTCTTTGATAACTTGTGTCCTATTACCATGAGTGTGCTAAATGGTTTTTAGTCTTCTAATCCAAATGTATTGAGTATCTCCTTCATGTATTTTGATTGGGTCACAAATATGCCATGCTTCAATTGATGTAGTTGTAATCCAACAAAGAATTTGATTTCTCCAAACATTAACATTTCAAACTCATGTTTCATTTCATCAGCAAAATATTTGCATAGAGCATCTTTTCCTTCAAATATTATATCGTCAACAAAGATTTTAGATATCAAAATGTCTTTACCTTTTTCTACCTTGATGTACAAGCTATTGTTGTCATCTGTCCTCTCAAATCCAATCTTCTCAAGATATTTGTGCAGTCTCTCATACCATGCTCTAGGTGCTTGCTTCAATACAGTTCCTTATATAGTTTGCAAAAAATATCCTTGTTCTTCTTATCTACGAATTCTTCTAGTTGTTCAATGTAAACTTCCTCTTCTAGTATACCATTTAGTATGGCAGACTTCACATCCATTTGGTAGAATTTGAAACCTTTGTAAGTAGCATATGCAAGCAATGTTCTTACTCCAAAAATGTTTCCCCATAATTTAGTCCTTCTTCTTGTGCATAGCCTTTGCAAACTAGTCTAACTTTGTTTCTTTTTATCTCACCATTCTCATCAAGTTTGTTCCTAAACACCCATTTGGTACCAATTACATTCTTACTAACTAGTCTAGGAACTAGGGTCTAGGTTTTGTCCTTCTCAATCTAGTCTAGCTCTTCTTCCATAGCTTTATACTAGTCATCATTTTGTAGTGCATCTTTTACTATTTTGGGCTCAACCTTGCTTAGCAGACATGATTCATTTCTTAGTCTATTCCTTGTCATTGGTATTGCATCCTTGTCACCAATGATTTGATCTACAGGGTGATGTCTTCTCACATACTTGGCTAACCTTGGTTCTATCCTTCTTTTCATGTTTGATCCTTCAGCTTCAAAGTTATTTTGCTCATCTTCATCTGGTACTTCACCATTTCTTTTGTGTAAACTGATTTTAGAGTTAGAATGTGCATTTTATTCATTCTACAACTTGGCTTCTAAATGAAGCTCAACATTCACTAGTTCTGACTCAACTGATATTGAGTTTTGTTGCTAATTTCCAACTTGATTAGCAACATTATCTTCAATAGTCATTCCTTCATAGAAGTATACAAAGGATCTATAATCTCCTAATTGCTTGGACTGACCAACTTGGACTTCTACATGCTCATCAAAATTCACATTTGCACTCTCCACAATCTTGTTAGTGTTAGTATTGAAACACTTATATGCTTTGCTTCTAGTGGAGTATCCAAGGAATATGCTTTCATCACTTTTTGCATCAAAATTGTCATTTCTAGTATCTTTAAGAATATAGCATTTACAACCAAAGACTTTGAAATTTTTTACATTAGGTGAGTGACCATACCATAATTCAAAAGGTGTTGCATTTAAACCTTTCTTGACTTGGACTCTATTCATGGTGTAAACAACGTTACTTACTACTTCTCTCTAGTACTTTAGAGCAACATTTTTCTCCATCATCAAGGTTCTAGCACACTCTATTACTGACCTATTCCATCTTTTAGCAATACCGTTCTAAGGTGGAGTTCTTGGTGTTGATGTTTGCCTTTTGATACTTTTATCATTGTAAAATATCTCAAATTCCTCTAATGTAAACTCTCCTCCTATTTGATCTTAGGCATTCCAGACTCTTACTTGTTTCCTTCTCAACTCTAGCCAAATACCACTTGAACATTTAAAATGCATTAGATTTTTACTTTTAGAGCATAACAGTCATCATCCTGGAATAGTCATCTACAAATAGCATTATGTATATGTCTCCTAGGTAGCTTTGCACTTCTATTGGACCACATAAGTCTATATGGACTAACTCTAGTACTTCTTTGGAAGTGTATGTTATTCTTTTGAAACTAGACTTAGTCATCTTCCCTAGTTGACATTGTTTGCATATTGTATTTTTAGGCTTCTTCAGTTTAGGCAAACCTCTGACTTTCTTCTTTTTACTGATGCTAATCAGATTGTCAAAGTTAACATGACACAATCTTTTATGCTAGAACCACACATCATCAAGTCTAACAACAAGAAAAGTTGCATCTTCCATATCTAGATAAAATAGGTTACTCCTAGCTTGTTCACCTTTTCCTATAATATTTCCATCAGTGTCATAGATCTTGATAGTTTTGTTTCCAAATTCTACTTTGTAACCTACATTGCCTAGATATGATATGCTCAACAAATTGTAGTTCAATCCTTCAACATAGTATTAATTGAACCTTTTCCTTTTATTTGACATGGAGCATCATTACCAAATCTAACACCATTTCCATCATATTGAGTGAAGGTAATAAACTTACTTTTATGTCCTATCATGTGATGTGAGCAACCACTATTTATGATCCACTTGTCATTCTTGTTCACGTAGGTTACTAGTGTTGTAGCTTCATCTTCATATGATTCATCCTTCATGGCCACATAGACTACTTCATCATCATTCTCAAAAAAATCTTCTTCAACAGTGTAGCATCTTTTTCCTTTGTCCTTGTTATCTCTACTATCATCGTCTCTCTTATTCTTGTACTTGTTTCCTTCTTTATAGTTCTTCTTTTGTCTACACCTTGCAGCAATATGACCTACTTCATTGCAATTGAAACAAATAATTGGCAGCTTACCTTTGAATTTATCTTTGCCTCTATGGAATCTTCTAGCCAGTAGTGCTTCTAACTATTCCACATCTTCCTCATTTGTGCTACCATCACTAGATGCATTTTTTCCTTTTCTTCTCTTCTTGTTTGATGTCACCTCTTCAATGTCTTTCAATGTTAGCTTAGCCTTGAAAGCAGATTCAAGGTTCTCAAGTTTTTAGTTGTCAAAGTTGGACAATTCAAATGTAGTAAGTCTTCCTATTATTCCTTCAAAGATTAATGTGTTTCCTTGTACACACCTTAGCTCTTGAATGGCTAAAAATCTAATAGTATAGATAGGGAGCAAGTTCTCAAGTATTTGTTGTTGATAGTTTCTTCTTCTAATTGACCACCTAGACTTCTTATTGCACTTACCACTTCTTTCATTATGGATCCAAATTGAGCAACATTTTCACCTTTCTCCATTTTCATGTCATCAAACTTTCCTCTATGGCTTTCTCTCTTTGCTCTTTGAAAATTCTTATCTTCTCCTCAAATATTTGACAAGGCTTTCCACATCTTGAATGCAATGTCACATTTTTTGATATCATCAAATTTAGTATAATTGAGTGCAGAGGCAATCTCCAACATTGCCTAATTGTACTACTTCCTTTTGTTTAAATCATCTATAGTAAGAGGTCCAGCTAGGTCTGCAGGTTTTGTTCCAATTGAAGTTTTTGCATAATCACCTATTGATCCAAGGTGTAATTTCATCAGACTTTTCCATGCAACAAAGTTGCCTTTGTTGAGCTTATTTCTCTCTTGGACATCTTGATCTTCCTCATTCTAGTACCTTGAAACTAAATCTATAGAAGGCTTTGATACCAATTGTTAGAAATGCTTTAGAATAACTAAGAGGGGGGGTGAATCAGTTATTCAATGTCCAAAATGTCCTATTCAAACTTTTTCATCAAGTAAAGTGTGCCCATCAAACTATTCATTCATCCAAGCTTTAAGTTTCCTATTCATCAAGTTACTATAAATCAACATGCAAGTATAACACATAAAATATCAACACATAACACAATGATTTATGCGGAAACCTAATTTGGGAAAAATTACCAATAACATGCTACCTAATTCTCACTCTTCTAAAGTGATGCCCTGTAAAAGGCCTACCCTATTAAAGGCTTGCAACACACTATTAAATGTGACCTGGTTAAGGGGTTTAACCACCCTATTAGAAGTGGGCTTGGTTAGAGGACTTTTGAACATTCACTTGGAATGTCACCTTGTTAAAGGATTTACTAATGGCTATTAAACCAACCTAAGTCCGTAGGATTTTCCTTCTACCCTAATTGATACAATTGCTAGAGAGTAACAATAAGGGATTTTTGACCTAATTACAGAATACAACTCAACTTGTAGATCTCAGATCTCTTCTCATCTCATAACATTGCATGGATTTCAGTCTATGCAACTCTGATAACTTGGCCTCCTTTCAAGCTTAGTCTCCTTGAGTCTCCATTCTTAATGTACCAATGCAATCCTCTCTTTCTAACCACTTTTTGAAGTAGAGCCTCTGTGCTCTATTCTTCCTTCTCCTAGATGTGTTCTCCTTGACACCCTTTCCACCACTTTGTAATTTGGCACACTAGCAATTCTTGCTTCTTGGTCTGTGACTCCTTAAATAGAAGAGTTGGAGTTCCTTTTCCCACTCAATTCTTCCCTCCTAATTTAAATTCATATGGATTAGGTAGGATTCATTGAATCTAACCCATATTATGTTTCTTCTAGAAACATCATGAAGAATCCTCTTGAATTCACTCAAAAACAATTTACATAAAATTTTGTGCCACCAACTCATCATCCTTATCCTTCAACTGGTTCACAAAATTCAAGGTCACAATTTTGTTGGCTTAGATTCAATGAATCTTTGACATTTCCAATAATGTAGCAGCTCGGCAAATACTGTGTTACTCGCATGAACTACGTGTTACTGATGCTCAACGCTTGAAGTTCACTCGACACTAACTAAGATTTTCTGATGCTTGGCACCTGTTACTTTTCTCGGCACTTGAACTTCAGTTGGCACCTGAAGTTCACTTGGCACACACTAGATTTTGCATTTGCTCGACTCCAACTAAGAATTTTCTCGGCTTCAACTAGCTTGCTTGGCACCCATTGATGAACTTAGTTTAAGCTTTGTAGTTAACCTTGTTACAATGTATACTTCTAATGTTTCTAAGTGTGGCCAATCTCTATATCTTTTAGTATTTTATCAATACATCATTTAACCATTGTCTTAGTTGATCCTTGCACTTCATTACAAAACCATAACTCAACCTTTCCCTTAGGTACTCTTGTTACATCTTGTTGATAGAATCCTCTTCATCAATCAACTAAGTGATAGTACTTGGATCTTATAAGAAATTTTCATTCCTACAAATAGCAAGTTTGACATCAATGAAAAAACAATGATTGAAAGAATTCTTTTAACAACAATCTCCCTCTTTCAATCTTCTTCACACAATGATCTTTTCAATCAGATTTCCAATAGATACGACATCTATTGGAGATCAAAATCTTGAGATGTTGGTTAGAAGTTGGGGATTACAATAAAACAATATTTAATAACATTAGAAAAGTTAGAAGAAATTGGTCCACATAATTTTTATAATTTAAAATCATGATGGGCATATTATTTGTGAGAGAGTGGACATTGTAATGAAAGGAGTTAGATTTTTCTAAGATATCCTTTTTTTTTTGGTGGGGGGGGGGGGAGTGTGGAAGGATGGTTAAAGATATTGAATGATGATATACTAAAGCTTATCACAAATCTAATCATGGAGGAAGGCTATAAATACTTGAGTCACCTATTCACTGAAAAATAAGTGAGGAAGTGACTTTCTAGCTTGGTCTTGACAAGACACATGGGCCAAATGGCTTCACTATCCAAGTGTTCCAAAAAAATTGGAAATTTGTGGGAATGCAAATTATAGGGGTGGTTGAGGAATCCAAGTGCAAAGGTGTTGTTTTGACTAGATTAAATAATATAAATATATCCTTGATTCCTAAAAAGTAGGACACAATTTATTTTGCAATCTTTCAGCCTATTTCCTTATGTAGTATAATATATAAGACCGTCTCCAAAGTAAGGTGAGAAGAATGATGAATTTTTTGTCGAGACCCTTCTGAAGAAAACACAGTGGATTTATACAAGGAAGGAATATAGAGGAAAATGTCATCACTTACAAAAGGCTCTACATCCAATCAGTAAAGAGAACTTGAAACCTAGATGATTATAAAATTTTATATTTGTAAGACATACAATAATTCTAAATGGAGATTTTTTATGCTACTTTTGAAGAACTTTGATTTTGCTAATAAATGGCTTTAAAGGGTTTGGGAATGTATATCTAGTCCTAGGTACTTTTATTGGTAAATGGTGCTCTATGTGGCTTCTTCCAAGGATCCAGTGGTTTAAGACAAGGAGATCCCTTATCTCACTTCTTATTTATCCTAATGTTGGAAGCATTAAGAATGATGATTAAATATGTTTTTTTATGTCTACAGAATATAACAATAACCTCATTGTTCTATCTATGCCTCCCTTCACATGTCAATTCTTAGTAGATGATATGCTTATGTATGGGTATTCCACTATTGTCAAGGTATTAAAAATCAAGAAGGTCCTTGATGAATGTTGTGTTGCTTGAACTCAATCTATACATAAAGAAAAGTATTCCATATATAGCTTTAATACATGACCATATATTTAAAGTAGGACTGGATTAGTTTTGGGTTTTCCTTGGTAGAAGACCATTGGTCTATATGCTTAATTAAGGAGAATATTTATGGTGAAGGGGGATGTAGTTATGAATGTGGCTTGTGAGTACAATGGTAACATGCTAATTTTCCATCACTCTCATAGCATTGTGCATTTAATTGATTTTTTATGCATGGTAGTTCAAAGTATGTTCTCAAAGAGAGGTCCATTAGGAAGATGGTGGCACCAATACTTTAGGAGATTGTTCTGGTGGCATTGTGGAACCTAAATCCCATAATATATATTACATCTCTCACTGGTGATTCATTATGTATAGACAATGGGTTAAGGAGTAGACTTAAAGTGGATTATGAGTCCAAGTTTAGTGTCATTTTAGGGATGGTTTAGGTTCAATTTTAAGATATTTTTACAAAGTTCTCTAAAACTTGGATGCTCTAGTGAACATTAAGATGGTTTATTATGCTTATCATATTAATGATATAATGTTATATATTATGACTATAATTCTATTTGAAATGATAATCAATCTTGAGAAAATGTGATATTTTAAGGTATTTTGATGTGTTGTATATATCCTCTATTGTCTGAGCTAACTTGAATTTGTGAAACCAAAAGATGCAATGGTGGACTAATTATTTCTATGGGAAAGCTACAATCAACCTTTTAATTAAGCAAACTTTGTGAGTCACAATGTTTCTAAACATGTCATTTCCACAAATGGCATGAACTAAGAAACTAGTAAAGATTGTTCAACTAAAGGAAATAATCTCATGCTGATTTAGCTACCTACCCCATGGTGCATGGTTGTGTCTCATCTAACATTCCATTTTTTCATTCTTCTTTTAGTGTGTCTTCTATTAGCAAATAACTCAAACTCTTTTGAAGAGTGACAAGTGAATGAAAGAGTTTAAAGCTACTATTTTTAGTTGCTTCAAGATCTCTCTGTTATAAAATATTGTTGAGAACTTTGTTGAGGAAAGCTAGTAACTGATAGTTGATAAAATCACATTATTAGATTTTGTTCTAGTTAGCATTGTAGTTAACTCATTATTGTAATTTTTTGTAATGGATAATTACATGTGGATGATGATTTCTATTTAAGAAGAGTAATTTATTAATTCAAGGTCACATATCCTCAAGCAAGGACCACTCAACATAATGTAGTTCTCCAGTAGTGTAGGAGTTGTTAATTACCTTTTACTTAGTACATTTTTAGTTATACTTAAATAGATTAGTCCAAATTTCATTTAATTTCCATGATATGATGCAAGGTTAATGTGAGTTTGTAAATTTATCTTGTATGGTTAATGTACGTTGAAGTAGTTAAGATTCCTATTGTAGTTCTTTTTCTAATCAGTTAATTTCAACTAACTCTATTAGACATTGATGATGTACACATTGCCACATTGTCTTACCCACAACCAAAGTTGTCAATGTTTAGATTAGCATATAATGTTTTAATGTTCTTGTTTTTAGTGGAGTTGTATATTTTGGTAGGTGCTAGATTGACTATGTTGCACATACAATGTAGGTGACATCTAAAAAAAAATCCTTTGTTGATAATTAAATGAGTTTCCATTAAGGTGAAAGTTTTCTTAATCGACTCTTAGTTGCTTCATTAGGACAATGTATTGAGTTGTCTACACGTACCAATCCTTCTTAATGGAAACTAATTAGTGGACATCATAAAAGAGATGAGGGATTCTATTAAGAAGAGCGACACGGAAACCTTTGATAATGTAATGGATGCAAACAAGAGCATTTTCTCATCTACATAAATTGTAAGAGAGCAACATGTCATTGAGATTGTAGAGGTCACTACTTGTGCTTGATTCTTTCTAATAAATATAAAGAAAGATACTCCTAAATACATCTTTATATTATTTGTATATGTATATGTATATATATTGCTCTTTATGTATACATATATATACAAACATACACATATGCATATATATACAAACTAAAATAATGAACTCAAGTTTACTTGAAACTATTCTATTTATTAATATAAAAATATTCAACCATTCTTTCTAGTTATTTTAGAAATTAGTAAAATTTACATAAATATAACTTTTACTATTACAATTAAAAATCCACAAAGACTAATTCACCCATTATCCTAGCATATCCCTCTTATGTCTAACACGTTAAAAAAAAAAAATGTTTCTAATTTCTTTTTTCCGAGATACCAAGTTTCTTCCATTGGAAAAGTATTGGACTTTAAGGCATGATGCATGCTTACTCATGCATCTTATACTTAGTCTAGGCCAAACAACCTTCCCATGATAAAGGTGTTTGCCATATTCTAAATAATTTCTATGTAATAATTTTGGCTTGTGATTATATAAAAATAAATTGGTGATCAAGACATATTAACGACCCAATATTATACTTATTGAATTTACATCATAATATATTGAAATTCTTTTAAGAATTATTTGGAGGGTCCTTTGTGATTTATGGTTGTACAATATTCAAGTTAAGTGAAGCACCCTCTTTTAGTGGGGTGATAATTATTAATAATTATAGGCTTTTGAGAGTTCATCAATGTCTATCATAATGAAATTGGTGAAGCTTCGTGAAAGGGAAATCATCATCACATTTTGTGGCCAAACTTTCATCACTCAAACCACAAAAATCATTACTATCACCTAGACCAACATTCTTTATATGTCATTCAAAGCTTACATGTAATATTTGCATAATATAGTTCATTGGTTTTAGAAGTGTTGAATTTTATGCTTTTGTTTTAATATCCATTTCAACTAATTTTAGATTAGACTTCGTGTAATTTGCCATTGTCTTGATTGGTCATACATATTTAAAGAAGAGAAACTTACTTATATATAAACAACATGACAATTTTTAAATAAATAAAAATTAGATATTTAATAGCTATATAAAGGGAAAGAAGAAAGTCCATAATGAATAAAGGGAGTTAAATAGAATTGACAAATGTAAGCTTTTAAAATTGAGAGGAAAATAAATGGAGAGGGTTTATGTATGCATGTCTATGTGTATATATATGTGTTAGTAAGTTGTCAAATAAAATAAAAAACTGAATTGTATTAATATATAGTTTTATTTATTAGTCAAAATAATAATAATGGTATTAATTAATGTTAAGAGGAATTTTATAATGGTAATAAATGATGAAATATAAGGATATGAACTTGTTATTTAAATCTAATCTGTAAAACTTTTTCCCCACGTCTAGTTAGGACAATTGAAATATTATAACTAGTGGTTGATTTAGTGATTCCGCCTTTTCCATAAATTGCTATTTTCATTGTACTGTGCTCTCCAAAGAGCAACTCCTCCCAAAAGCAATAAGTATTTGACCCTAGGAATTCTTGAAGTTCTTAAGAATTCAAACTCCAAAAGAACCAGGAACGAAGAGCTCTTCTTTTTTCCATTGACTCTTTGGTCTTATCTTAAAAAGATTGCCCTTCTCCGACCCTTCTTGCCCAATCAGGAGGGATAGCTAATGTGTTCCACTTCTCAAATTAGGGTTTGTGGTCGGTCTTATTTAAAAAAATCTTATTTATTGCATTGAATTTGGTGATTATTTATACGTAAAAAAATTAAACTTTAATATTGTTTCATATCTACAATAATCATATTGGGTCATCTTTGCAACAATCATATCATAGGTTGTTTATAGAGAGCAATGAACATGAATAGGAGTAGTGGGGGATTTTCAATTTTTGGCAATGTCAAGGGTGGGGATGGGGATGAAGATGATGATCTAGGAGGATCTAACAAGTTTTGGCAAGCATTGGTTGTGCATATTTTCTTTGCTGTTCCCCCTTTTCAAGAATTTTAGTGAGGTTGGGGCTTCTTGTTTGGTCCTTTTTGTTGTTTGGGTTCCAAGCCTCTGCTCAATAGATTTAATTATGCATCCTATGTGTCTAGATTTTCATTAGAGTTCTCTTTTATGTGAACGGGTTGGAGTTGTTCACTTGTGCTTATCTATCAAAGATTTGAGTTTATGCTACGATGAATTTCCTAACCCACCATTTCTTATAGGTGAATTTATTTTTGTATGTTTTGTTGGGCCATTGAGGCCTTTTTTGTTAGTATAAATGTTGATGATACTACATTTGGTGAGTATCTTGAGCATTGGAGAGTATTGACATTTTGCATTCATGATTGTGTTTGTCATTGATGTCAAGATATCATGGTTTTTGTAAAGTCTGGCTGAGTAGTAGACATAGATCTTGATGGAATGGACAATGGTTTGATTGTCTAGTGATGCACATTTATGGACATGTTCAATACAGTGTCTTGATGATGTGGTTAAGTATGCACAGTCTAAGTCGAAGACATACAAAAGTTGTACTTGATTTATAGAGAGTAGTTCACAGACAAAGTATTGGAAAAATAATTCCTATTGTTTGTTTGCTAGATTACATCTGAGATGCAGTAAGAAGATATGTTGTTAAGGAGTGACAAAGGGCAGTTAGTTGATGATGTCAGTGAGTGCACAAGCCCTAATATCGCACATGTGAAGTTTTGTAAAGATTTGGAGCTGACAGTACTATTATAATTGTAATTAATTAATTATCTTATTATAATTAATTAGGAAAGCCTCAAGGCTGACTCAAGGAATTATTATGAAGATATGGTATAAAGGAAAGATGTTTTCATTGTTTGTAAAGTGGTGTGATTGTTGTATGAAGTGTGAAGTGGGAAAAGAAGTAAAGTGCTTACCGAATGCATGTAAAAGATCCAAGGGATTATTTGATGCAAGATTTGTGATCTGGTTACATGACCAAAAGGAGCAGAAGTCTAGTTGATAGTGTTACAAGCTAGAGTTGTCGTTGCACCAAAAGATCGACCTGTGAATGCCCAATACAACCACTAGACTTATAGAACACAGGAGGTGGTTAAGCCATGTCATGAATCTTGAAGGGGAATGTTGGTAGTTAGTCCAACAGATAGGACAGAGAAAGATGAAGGAATAATATAGTACAATTTTATCATTCTACAAGGAATGATACAAAGATCATTTGGACAGTGGGTTCATTGGTCTTTCCCTTGAAGCTATTTGGGCAATGGGTCTAGTTGTCTTCCACAACTCCTAATAGGGTTGGCAATGGGTCTCTCTCTCTCTCTCTCTCTCTCTCTCTCTCTCTCTCTCTCTCTCTCTCTCCAGTTGTTATTTGTAGGTGGTTTTGAGGGAGTGAAATGAGTGATCTACATTCATGCCGATACATCTAGTAGATGAATTTTGGTCCTCATTATGGTATATTACATGAGGAACCTCTTTTCTATTCTAAAAGGTATGTTTGTGTGGCCTTTTTAGATGGAGATATTTGTTTATCTATATTTGAGGATAGGTGAGATAGTCATTACCTTGCATCAGATTTCTATTTTTATAAATGTATGGAGAAAGTTCACAAATGGAGTCTCTCTTCCATGTTTTAATGATGGAGGCACAAGATTTTTCTTCATTTAATAGTTTTAGATGACATTCTTTGATGGCTCTTGTCCAATAGTTTCCTAATTGAAGGGAATATATTGCTCCAAATTGGTGAGGCTTGGGATATTCTTGTGGATCTTCAATTCTTATTACTTCTCAAAGATGATGTCTACCCTAATTTTGGGGATGAATGTGCAAGCCCTACAAATTTTCTTGTGGATAAGGACATGGAAATGGAAAAAGGCATTTTAGTTACATCTAAAGTGTTATGGATGCTTAGTTTGTGATCACTCATGTTCTGGAGGTGTTCTGGCATCCATCAGATGGATTTTGACTCACTTCTTGATTATGTTATTTTGATATTTAGTCATTGGGTTTAGATGTTATGCTTTTATGTTTTTGTTTCCTGTGTGATTATAGGTGGTGGGATAAACTACTTTATTCTTAACAAAAAAATGCTACTCATGTTATTAGTGAATACTATTGTTTCTTTTATGATTTCTTTAGGCTTAAAACTAGTACCCTATAGAGGTCAGTTCATTTTTCTTATGTAGCTAGAAGATGAAAGTTGATGTTACTATTAGGTCTCCTTTTCTTCTTGGCAAGAATAAATTTCTTAGCTAGTATGGATAGTAGCCTTGGTTTTCCTAGTGGTCAGTCAGCTACCAAATGTTTTTAAGGGCTCACAATATCCTTTGGCTATTTTTTCGTTGAGTTTTATTTCTAACTTTTGGTTTTTTATTGTGAAGGTGGGCATGTGACTATTAATGGTGTTTGGCACATTCAATTTGTTTCTTCCTCTCTTGTATTTCCTATAAAGGCAAAAAAATTTCTTATGAATGTGGATACATGCTTCATGAAAGAGGATGTTTGGAACACTTTTTTATCTCTTCATCTTTTTTGTTTCTAAGATATGAAATAGATTTGTGACAGGCCCTCCATTATAGTCTCCTCCTTCTCTTCTAGTAAATAGGGAGGTTCCTTTTCTATTGAGGTGACAAGAAGTTGTATAGGGGATGTGTAGATTATCTGTAGGGGAAATTTTCTTTACTACAAATAATCTTTGGATACCTTTTGGTATTTAAGAAGAAGGCTTGGAGAGCATTTTAAACTCCCCTTACAACCCTTCCTCAACTAATGGGTTTCTAACAATTTATGGTGATAATATATTGTTATTGGCCTTTATGGTCCCTCATGTTTCAAGAGGCCCGTTGTGAGCCTTCATTCTCTAAGAAACTCTTAGAGAAGAGCTATTAGTTTTACATTTTAGGTGTCATTTGTGGCCCTTTCTTGTAACTATCGACACCTATGTTAATGTGTTGTTGATTTTCTAACTTCAAGTTGAGGTAATGTAAGGGTCATCCCTCTTGTTTGGTTGGTTACATAGTAAACAATATTAATTAATGATAAGCCTAATATTTTCATAATATATCACATGCAATGTAGAGATATATACTAAATGAAAGGAAACTCATATAATTGTTATAAGTTTGAACTTAAAGGTTAATCAACTATTTAAATTTTTTTTTTGAAAAAATTAAAATAATTTGATTTTCTAATTTAAGATATTTTGTATTTTTTAGTTGTAGTTGAAAATTTGATGGGCACAAATCAACCAAAGATATAAAATTAGAATAGCTAAATAATTAACCAAATTAAGAAAATATAAGAAAGCAAAAATTTAGTTTAAAATTTAAAATTCATGTATCCACATATAAAATGAAAAATATGTCTAATGTAAAATAAAATAGGTTTCAAGTTTCTAATTTTTTTTGAGATATCTTTAAAACTAATATTTCTTTATATAAATTTCATAATAAAATATGTTATAAAAATGATAAAAAGTAATTAAATTATGTATGTTTTTATGCCATAGGTTATATTTTATTTGTAATTAGTGGTCAATTTATTATTTTTACTACAAAAGTGGTTATAAAAATTTAACAAACTAAAAATAATGTGACATGTGTTTCTTTTCTTAGAACTACACTTGTTATTCTAGTCTTTAGAATTTTAATTTCAATCTATACTTCAAAATTTAAACCTAATCTATGACCTCGATCCATACATTTCAATTCTTACTAATATTTTTTTAATTCTAATATATAAATAAATTGTGGTCTTTCCTCTTGATATTGTTTATGAAAAGATTCCCAAAATGATTAGGAAAATGTCCATATCTTGGGAGACCCTCTTCCTCCTAATAATATATATGGTCAAATTATTTTGTAGCATTGGAATCTTAAATTTTTTGTAGCTAATAGTATTGTAAAAAATGATAGAAAATTTTATGGTTGGAGCTTCCCTCCTATTGATTAGTTCAAAGTCAACTTTGATGGGGTATCCAAAGGTAATCTAAGGTCATTTGGGTGTGTGGAAGAGATTAGAGATGGCAATGGCATGTTGGTCCCCATAGGTACTAAGAGAGGGGGCGAATCAATACTCTACTTTTCAAAGTTCTACCAGTCAAACTAATGATTCCTCTAACACAAATGGTTACTACCTCTTTTAGTAACAAGAAAATAATGAAGGTTAAATAGTAAAACCATAGAATATCCCACATAGAAGCACACATTAATGACAAAGAGATTTATACATGGAAACCCTCGATGAGAGGGTGAAAACCATGGTTGTAGTTTTATGCCACTATGTTTTCCTAAACAGAGCTAGAGTTAACTGGCTCTAGTAGCCCATTTGGCTAAACAACTGACTATACTATTATACTCACGAGGGATATGAGTGAAAGTAACATGGAAAGAAGCACACAAATTAAGAATCTAGTTAACAACCAAAGCTAACTATCAAATAATATCCTCATAATGGTGTCAAGCCAACAAATGTGCTACTATCTATGAATCATATTCACCAATTAACTTGCTCCATCCAAGATCATAAGCACAATCCACACTATACAAAATAGCAATATCCTCATTCATGTTTTTAGTATGATGACCTTTATAAACAAAAAACATAAATTAAATAGTTCCCTAGATATTTCTATCAACTCCACTAATTCCTGCAAAACTTGGGTTTTCTCAAGAAGACCCGCCTATGTTGATTTTTAGAATGCCCTACAAAGGTGGACTTCATCTCCCCACCCTATTAATTTTCCAAAGAGGGTGTCTACATCTATTCCTCATGAGAAAGCCTTGTGGAGGAGGAATGTAAAGGAAGTTATAGCAAATAACATCACTAGGATGTTGGCATAATTGATATTAACTAATGCAAATGTCTTCAAGAAGTTGTTAGGACAATGTATGATATCTTGAAAAATGTGTTTGGTGTCAATTGAATCAATTATGGTGTTATCATTGATGTCAACTTGATAATGCATGTTGAACTATTTATCGAGAAGAAATTAACTTAATGTGCGGGTAACAAATCAAGTTTGTGGTTGATTTAAATAATGAGTTATTGTGCATGATTGGTATGGGAGACTAAGACATGTCTCTAGTTGCTATGTTTTCAATTTCATGTATTGCACATAAGATTTGTGTAAGTTTTGAATGATTGAAGTGGAGCACTCTTATTGAGTTTGTTAGTTCACGATAATCAGCAAATTATTTGACTAATTTATCAAAGTTGTGTTGTTTCAAGAGATGAAAAGCATGATTAATGAAGGTTGCTATGTTGGTGAACAATGTTAGAGAGAAAACAGATTTCTTTTACATGAAGTTTTGTGGAATAAAATCAATTTTAGTGATTGGTTATACATTGAAGAATATGATGAATTTTTGTGGAACTATGTTTGTTCAAATTGGAAAAAGTGAAAAGAACATATGTGTGATATTAGATTGATGCACAATTGAAGACATTGATCATGTGTTGAGGGGTAATGGTGGATTAGGGTTGTATAACATGTTTTAGTCAAACTTTGTTGATTTACATGGGTAAGACATTTAGGGTTAGGGGCACCTAATGAAACAAAGTATATGTAAATGGAAGAAAACTATTCTTTAGTAGGAGGGTGGAAGAGGAGTTGTTGTTTGGACTAACCTCGAATAGAAATAACAGTTACATGCAAGTATAACCAATATTAAAAAATAATAGATCACACAGAAGAGAACATAAGACACAAAGATTTAATTTGGTTCACCTAATCCCTGGGCTACATCCACCAACAACAAGTCCAATATTATTATTATCTAGTAATTATAATCTGCAATCCCTTACAGCTCAATAATGTTGCAAGAAGCTACAATATCACCATTACATTATGAATTCCCTAACCCTAAGCCTTTTTTTACAAGCTTTTTACCGCTTACAAAATTAGGGCTAGAATAGGTCGTCCAATAAGAAAAACAGCAGTCAAGGCTTTTTACAATATAAGGTCATTTTTGGCTTCAGGGTTGCTACCCCCGAAAACCCTTGTGGAAATGATGTGGGTAGAAAATTGCATTGAATAAACCTCTGAGTCTGATAACCTCCACATCACAACAATCTCTCACTTGGAGATTGATCAGACTCCACAATAATAACCTCCCACTTGGAGACTGATCATAGCATTACTAAACCTATAGCTCCCACTAGAATATCAAACCACCCTGGACCCTGTTATTCTTTTATTCTTTTGAGTTGTTATTGTGGAGTCTAATTAGTCTCCAAGTGGGAGATTGTTGTGATGTGGAGCCTAATCAAACTCAGAGGTTTATTCAGTGCAATTTTCTCCCCACTTCATTTTTGCTGGGGTTTCGAGGGCAATGTACCTAAAGCCAAAAATGACCTTATATTGTAAAAGGCATCGACTACTATTTTTATTATTGGACGACTTATTCTAGCCCTAATCTTTTCATCAAAATTAATACCCAAAGAAGATAATTGACTAGTAATAGTATTAAACTCATTTAAATAATCTACAACAGATCCACCTTAAGTGATTTTTTATATAACTAAACACTTCATGAGAAATACCTTGTTTGAAGTGGAGGGCTTTTCATACAGTTTCACTAGGGTTTGCATCAACTCTTTCGTCATCTTTGCTTTTGTAATATCAAATGTCACTGATGGTGCCAAAGCATAATTGAATGCTTCCAAGTGCCTTTTTCTCTAAAATCTCCCACTCCTCATCTATCATAGTTCCCTGTTTCTTGGATTTTCCTTCCAATGGCTTCCATAAGTCCTTTTGATAAAGATAGTCCTCCAATTGCATCTTCCATAACTGAAATTTTTTCCCATTAAACTTCTCCACCTTTACCTTACCCTTGTTTTCCATCACTCCCACTCAACCATGAGACTGTCACTCAATCGTGAGACCTTGTAGAGGATCACTAGAAAAAAATGATGACGATCAAGCTAAAAAAAATGTTGACACTCTGAGCTATAAAAAATGATGACGATCAAGCTAAAAAAAATGATGACACTCTGAGCTATAAAAAATGATGATTGTTTGGCTCTGATACCATTTGTTAGGATTAACCTTAGATAGAAATAATAGTTACATGCAAATATAACCAATATCAAAAAATAATTGATCACACAAAAGAGAACACAAGACACCAAGATTTAACATGGTTCACTCAATCCTTGGGCTATGTCCACCAATAGCAAGTCCAATATTATTATTATCCAGTGATTATAGTCCATAATCCCTTACAACTCAATATTACAGCAAGAAGCTACAATATAACCATTACATTATGAAATTCCTAACCCTAAGCCTTTTTATAAAATCTTTTTACCACTTACAAAATTAGGGCTAGAATAAGTTGTCCAATAAGAAAAATAGCAATTGAAACCTTTTACAATATAAGGTCATTTTTGGCTTCAATGGCACTGCCCCTGAAAACCCCTACAGAAATGATGTGGGGAGAAAATTGTACTGAATAAACCTTTGAGTCTAATTAGGCTCCACATCATAACAGTTGTCAGTTAAAGGAGATAAGAGGTGTGTGATCAAATTGAAAGTTGAATCACTACAAGATGAAAAATTTAGTGAGTTGAAAAGGATCTCTATAGTCAAATGTGAAGTTCTATTCCCAAATCGTTTCACTTGGTTAACTGTCAAAAGTTGGTAAGTTTAAATCCTCTAACAAGATCACTATTAATAGGGTGAGAAGGATATTTAGCAGGATATGAAGTTAATTCCTTTAACAATGTGGCTCATCAATTTGAGTTAGAAATTATACAACAAGGTGTCTCCTAACAAGGTCTATTCTTAACTAATTAACCTACTTCACACCCCCCCACCAATCCACCCAGCCCCCCCAAGTAATCTAGTACCTTGGATATATTAACAATTAGTATGAGAGCTTTGGCCCTCTTTGTAGGAAGTCTAACAGGTTGAGGAAAATATCAAGATGATGAACAAGGAAGGTTACAAATTCTCCAAGGAGAACTTCTTAGTTTGGCCCAATAAAATGAAGCTTTACATCAGAGGAATGAGGCCATAATTCTAGAGACATGTGGAACACATGTATATACCACACCAAATGGTCATCTGAGTGCAGATGAGTAGAATGCAATTGTAATTTTTCTATCTGATGCAAAAAAATTAAATTTTTGTGGAATTAGTAATGCTCATGATGCTTGAAATCAATTTAAGTTAGTCAATGGTGGAGATGTTCATGTTTAAAAACTGAGGGTTGTGTTGGAATTCTATTGGGAAAGTTAGATATTGAGAGCGGGGGTGAATCAAGATTTATAAAACTTTTAACCTTTGAAACAAATATCAAATCTGATAGATCTTTCACCTTAAATCCTTGTCTCAAAAATATCACATAAATATTTACTGTAATGATCTATCAAATCAATGAAATATGTAAACAAATGATCAATGCATAACACACATATTTTGGTTACCCAAAAACCCTCCAAGGTGAAGGTAAAACTGGGGTGGGGATAAAATCCATAAATCTTCACTACTACAGAAATAAAGTTCACCTATTAGGGCTATAAGTTTGATTACTTCTGGTGATCTACCATGTGAGGGGTCTACCCTATTAAGAGATTACAAGACTTATTTAGTCTACCTTGGTTAAAGGATTTAAAATTACAAATAAATAAGCACTTTGTTAGGAGATTTAAAAAGGTTTGTTAGGCCCACTCTATTAAGAGATCTACCTTGAAATACTTTTCTAGTATGTATCGGTACCCAATTCTTCAATTTTCACTTCAAATGTTGATTATGAATCTTCTCTTTCCAATCTTTAATCTGATCTCCTATCTAATATTTCTATATTCCTCCCTTCACTACTATGATCAGTCACTCTATCTGGTTCACCTTCATAATTCACTTCTAGCATCCAATGTTTGCTTCTCTCACACATACATACCACACATGCTAAAAATAGGGTTTGGATCCTCCATTTATAACCAACTAGAAAAGTTTCTAGATCAAAATCAATGATCTAAATCTCTCCCTTTTTTCGCTTATTCCTTCCATTTTCTTGATTGGCTAATCACCTTGCATAGGGATTAATGATACATAATCATCTTCTTAAATTACTCTATGATCATTAAATCATGCATTAAGTTAGCTAAAAATGGTTTACCTTGGTGTTTGTGACATCCCAAACAAATGTGTCAAAATTGGTATACTCGACACATAAATACTCTAATTCCCAGTGAAAACTAATATTCATGTTGTCCATTAGCTACTATATGCTTGGCACATATTATATGACTTGGAATGGACTAACTCTAGATAGCTTGACTCATATAGTATTTTGATCAACTCAACATGTATAGGAGTACTCAGCCACCATAGACTTGCTCGAAGATCACAGTGATGACTGACCAACTTTTCCATATGAATGACTAAGTGTTTGATAATAATAGAGAACATACCTTAGGGATCAACAACCTCCCCCTTGGACATTAGTGGCAAAAACACTTTTTCATGATCCAAAATTACATCCAAAACTGAAAATAGTTCTCCTCTTAGACTATATCTCGGTCTTCATAAAGATGTCAATATATGCAACATATATACATGACTTCTAACATACTCTTGACTTCAAAAATGAGTATACAAAATTTTCAAGGAATTACATATATACATTGCATTCCTTCCATACATACCTTGAATCATATCCATGTTCAATTCTATTTCCCCCTTGAGTTCATTTCCCCCTTGTTTTCATCACTCATGGTTGCTGGGGTGATGGGGTCAAACCATATTTGTCCAAAGATGATTTGTGAATTTGTATAATCCTTTCTAATGCATTATCCCAACTCAATCTAATAGATTCCAAAATTTGAATTTTGATTTCTAGCTAAGTAGCTAGATCAACCAAACTATTAGTAGTTGAAAGATTTGGATTCCATTAGACTACTTGCTTTGTTAATTGAATCTCTTTCCTCGCAACCTCTAGGTGAGGTGTCAATATTATTTTAATAGAAATGAGCTTAGGCCTTATTCTTCCATAATTAGCCATCAACTTGGCTAAACTAACTTGGGAAAATAATAATCTGTCAAAATGAAATGAACTTGAACTTGCATCCATGTTCAAAGAATGTCTTGTAGACTTTAAATCCACTTGTTGCCTATCTAAAAAATCTTGATTTTCTTTGGTAAAGAACTCGACATCACACAAATTTGTATACAAATGATATTCATGACAACTACTTCTATATTATTGATAAGATTTGATAGATGGACTTTCCAGATTTCAATTTCTATAGAAATTTTCTTCATCACTTTCTATTCAAACTTTCTTGATGTCCATTGCATCAACTTCTCATTTGAGTCAATATCAACATCATTAACCTTTTCCACAATTTGTACTACTTGAGAAATAATTGGATCTTTCTCATCAAGATTTTCAATATCAAATGCATCAACAAAAATATAATTCATCTCATTCAACACTTTTTTATGTTGTTTCTCCCTCCATAGTTCTTTGTGTCTTGTCTTCTTTGCTAATAGTTCTTGCAAGGTTTGTATCTGTTCATAAGTTAAATTGTTAGTGTCATATTTTGGAATCACTATCACTTTGTCAAATGTCACTAGCTTCCTAGGTGCCTTTTCTTTCTTCTTTAGCATTTTCTTCTTCTTCTTCTTGGACTCTAGGGTACTACTACTTGGCAATGCTCACTGTAGAGAGTGTGATGAGACATCCACACTTTGTCTTTTCATCTTTTGTGCACCATTGGCATCAATAATTACTAAATTTGGCTCCTTCTGAGTTGTAACTGTTAGAGTAAAAGGTTAATCTAATTTCATTTATTAAATTACCTTTACTCCCTTCTTAATATTTCACTTTATGCACCTTGCATTTCCATTTAATAATTAATTAGTAATTATTAAATGCCATTTACCTCTTAGGGTTTCCATTTTAGGAATTTGATCTCCTTCATAAGGATTTATCTGTTGTAAATTCATTCATTCTATTTTGCACAAGGAAATTCAATCTTCTTATTTGTAAAGCAATCCCTTCTCTCTCTATGTCTTTCTTTCTTCCTTGTAATAGGTTATATGCATGCAGGATATCTAGGGAGCTATGAATTTGTTCATCACCAAATTCTACATGGTATTAGAGCCTTTCCTGCAGCTACCTGTTCTTGTTTGAAGAAAAAGAAGAATGAGGGTTTGACATAATAGATCTGACATTTTAAAGGTATTTTCTATGAAAATAGGGGGCCCTAATTTTTAGAGCACTTAGAGGCCAAACAAACCTCATGATTGGATTCAGAAGGCATCAAAACCCCCATTTTCATATAAAATATTTCTATTTTGGCCAATATTGCATTTTGAGGAAAAAAAAATTTGCCTACTAGGGACGACCCTTGGCACGTGAAACAAAGTTTTTTTTGCAAAATAAATAAATAAATAAAATCATAAAATGCCATGTGTTATAACAAATGTGTTGCCAAGTAGTTGCCACCACACCACCCAAGCACCGCCCTTCGACCACCACACCACCATAGCGCCACTATCCGACCACCCCACTCACATGTCGCCAAAAAGCTGCTCCCATGCCACTGTGTTGGCCATTGCTATATACTGCACTCCACCTAGCCTCTACTACCCTAGGGCCTAAGTTTTAAGCCCTTGTTCATTTTTTTTAAGGGGTTTTGCAAATTCTGTTTCAGGGGGCTTGTTAGTTTTTTGCCTCTAAGTTGAGCATACAGTGGTATTTTTTCTATCCAAAAGAAGCACCGTAAATTTGATTCCAAGACAAAAATGATGGTGTAAGTATTTTTTGGCATTTTTTTCTAGCTTGGAACCTATTTTTGTGCTCAAATTTGAATGATGTCTTCAATCTTCTAGGGGCATAACTTACTTGTTTTAGTTCTATTTTTTTGATCCAAAATAAGTGTCAAAAATCTCTTCTTGAGCCCTATCCAAATTCTCTACTATTTTGATCAATATTTCTCAAATGTACATTTGATACTCAAATTAAAGTTTTTTTCCTCTCTTCTTGTTTACTCATTCCTTCTAGCAAATGGGGTTCATTTTTTTGTATTGTGGGGGGTGTTTTTTTATTATTGTTTCTGTTATCTAAATCAATGAACCAAAAAAAATTTCTAAAAAAATTCAACACCTTCTAAAACAATGGTTGAGACCTCTTTTTGTCTAGAACTTCTTACCGATCATAGCTATGACACATGAAAGACTTTGATGACATAGCTTCTCTAGTCAAAAGGGTTGTGGTCTTGTTTAGATAAAGTGTAGCCAGAATTTTAGAGTGAATATCAAACTTTGCAACACAAGAACAAGATGGATGAGGCAATGGGGTTTATTGCTTTAAATGTATTTGACAATCTACAGTTTCATCTTGATGAGTGTACCACTCCTCACGAAATGTGGGACAAGTTCAATGACTTATCTGGTACCACCAATGAGTTTAGAGCACCTCAGATTAAGGCTAAGCTTACCTCTCTTGTACCATATTCCTTTCCTTCCATTGAGGACTTCAAAATGAAGTTCAAATAATAGGGATCTTTATTGCAGGGTTGTGGGAAAACCAAGACTGGCATTGAGTGCATCTACCTGATTCTTTCAAATCTTCATGGAAAATTTCAGATTTTTGCTTCTACCTTCTATTCTACCAAAGATGCTTTGGATAATAGATTTACCATGCCATTGTTTGAGTTTTTGTGATCGTTTGACTCAAGAGTAAGCTAAGCTCTCTTAGTTGGATTCTCTCATGGGCTCATAGACTTATACATTGGTGGCTCAACTATCTCTGGGATGAAGGAGAAGGCAGATAAATCACATTCTATAGAGTCTCAAATTGATTCTAGCCCTCATAGTTCATTAGGGAAACCTCCTCCTAAGGGGGGTAAACCAAAGCTAGAAAGACCAAAGTGTACTTATTGTAATAAGCCTAATCATGATGAGTCACATTGCTATGAGAAGAAGTTAGATGGCTATTGATGTAGGAGAATCTAGTGGTGTAAGGGCAATCCTACATCACCCAAAACTATTCTTGGTGTTAGTTTCTATTTAAGGTGTTTTCATTTTTGGATAACCATTTAGATCAAATAGAGATTCCAACTCTCATAGTTCCACTATTGATTTTTTGGGCTAGAGTTTTTGAGCACCTTGGGATATGTGCCACTGTAGAAAATAGGTTTTTTTTAATTGAGCCATAATTATGATGAGTTAGAGGGTGTAAGTTGGAGGGATGAGAAAAAGAATTAGGTCAAAAGGATTTATAGTTTGAAAGTTATTACAGTTTTAAGTTGCATGGAGACCCCCTAAGAACGCTTCAAAGTTAGATTTGAGGTACTAAATGGCATTGTATAGACCCAAAAAATGGGGGATGAGAAAATTTTGTCCATAGGGCTATAGAGCATGTAGAGAGCTTTCCAAAAATGTAAATGGTTTGTTAATCGAAGTCCTAGATAAAAAGTTATGCCTCCCAAAAGTTGGACCACCATGTCTAGATTCTTCTAATTTTACACTATGTCAAGTATGTCAAACAACCAAAGGATTTAGTCACAATACTAGACTCTATCAACCATTGCCTATTCCATCAAAGCCTTGGGAGGACATAAGTATGGATTTTGTTCTTGGATTGCCAAGGACACAAAGGGGTAATGACTCTATATTTGTGGTGGTTGATAGGTTCTCCAAGATGGCACATTTCATTCCATGCCATAAGACTCATGATGTAGTGCATATTGTAGATTTTTTTGTTGGAGAGGTGGTGAGGCTACATGGTCTCCCAAAACATATTGTTTCTAACAGGCATACTAAATTTGTTGGGTATTTCTAGAGGACTTTGTGGAAGAAGTTAAAGATAGAATTAAAGTTTAGTTTTGCACATCATCCACAAACTGATGGAAAAATAGAAGTAGTAAATAGAAATCTAGGAAATTTGCTGAGTTTTTTAGTAGGAGATAAACCCAAGGGATGAGATTTGATTCTACCACAAGCATAATTTTCTTACAATAATTTTATGAAGGTGGATCACCATTCCAAATTGTGTATGGGAGTAGTCCAAGGACTGCACCAGAGTTGAGGAAGATAGAGCAAGTGGGGAGGACAAGTGCTAAGGCAGAAGGCTTTGTTGAACATGTTAAGAACCTACACAAGGAGGTACATGCACATATTACCAAGATGAACCTATAGTATAGGCTAGAGCAGATGAAAAGAGGAGACATAAGGAGTTCCAAGTTGGGGTTCTGGTTATGGTATACTTGAGGAAGGAACAATTTCTAGTGACTACCTGCAACAAGTTGAAGATGAAGAAATTTGGCCCCTACAAAATTTTGAAGAAACATGACTTAGGATATGCATATGAGGTGAAGTTTCCAGATGAGATTCACATTTCTCCTCTTTTTAATATTGGAGACTTAACAAAATATCATGATGATGGTGTAGAGGAGGAGTGGGTGCTGGAGCCATGTCCAATTCCTACTTCTGAGAAGGAAGAGATTGACGAATTTTTGGATAGTCATGTGGGTTAGAGTACTAGAAATAGGTAGTATGAAGAATACCTAGTGAAGTCGAAAGGATGATCGATAGAAGATTCAACTTGGATATTTGCAACAAAAGTTGCCTAGTTGGGTTTTCCTCTACCAGCTATAAAGTGACAATGTCACTTTTCAATCTACTCTGGGTGTCTAATGCAGGAGCATCTAGTGGTGTAAGGGGAGTCTTGTATCACCCAAAAATATTCTTAGTGTTAGTTTCTATTTAAGGTGTTTTCATTTCTGGATACCCATTTGGGTCAAATAGAGATTCCAACTCTCATAGTTCCATTATTGGTTTTTTGGGCTAGAGTTTTTGAGCACCTTGGGATATGTGCCAATGTAGAAAATAGGTTATTTTGTAATTAAGCTGTAACTATGATGAGTTAGAGGGTTTAAGTTGGAGGGATGATTATACTTTTAATTTAAAGCACTCTAGAAAAAAATATGTCAAAAGGCTTTACGGTTTGAAAGTTATTGCAGTTTTAAGTTGCCTGGAGACCCCCTAAAAGTGCTTCAAAGTCAAATTTGAGGCACTAAATGGACTCGCACACACCCAAAAAATGGGGGAAAAGAAAATATTGGAGAGATTTCTGGAAATTTAAATGGTTTGTCAATTGGAGTCCTAGATCAAAAGTTATGCGTCTTGGAAGTTGGACTACCATTTCTGGATTGTTCTAATTTTATACTAACTGCTGACATATTCTTTAGAACCTTCTATTTTGGTGTTGAATTCCAAATGGCATATTCTAAAATTTATTCCTAACCCTAAACCTAATTCAAGTTACTTAAGGTCATTTTTGGCATTGTATATACAATTTTTTGGTGGAGTTTGGGAGAAGGTATTGTGAGGAGGGTTTTCTCTAGAATAAAACAACATTATAAGCCTCTGGGCAAGTCATTATGCCTATTTTCATTGTACTGGATGTAATAACACATCACTATTGATAAAAATATTCCTCTTTTTCTATTGTGTTCATTTTTGGTCTTGGGTTGTGCCTTCATTAGCTATGCCAAACAGGTTTTAGATTTGACAGATCTCCTTAGAAGATAAACATTGATATTCCTTCTACTTCTCATAGATCTTCTTCTTCATCATCATTTCAACTAGATGGTAAAGATATAGGAAATGGACATGCACTATGTGAAACTTATACTCTACCCTCTTCTAGATGGTTACTAGATTCTAGTGCTTCACACCATATGGCTCAGGATTTGTTCTCTTCTTTTGAGACTTCTCCTACTCCACACATTTTGATGGGGAACAATATTGTTATCACTATAGGTGGAAAAGGTTCTATTGGAATTGATGATGGTACATTTCATTATGTACTTTGAGTTCCATCTTTTTCCTCTAACCTTCTCTCTATTTATTAGATTACACATAGTGGGGTAGCGAAGATAGTTGAGTTTGCATAAGATTCAGTGAACATTAGAGATAGTGTGACATGCAATATTTTTGCTACAAGGACTTTTGATCATGCTTCCCACCTATATTCCTTCTCACATTTTAGTCCACTATCTCCACTATCAGAGAGTCACTTTCCTTCATGAGAGACTACTGAGGTGAAGTCAAGTCACTTTAACTTATGTGTTGTTCCTGCAACTAGTGTTGTGACTTCTACACCTCCACCTCCTCTTTAGATTCTATCTATCACACATGATTATTCTTCAGCATTTCCTACTATTGCAGCTCCATTTGTTGAGCCACCTACTATAGTTGTTCAAGATATAATAGAGGACACACATCTCCTCTTAGATGACATATTCAACACACATGCTATCCCACCTCCATTGGAGATTCCATTTCAGGATTCCCATGCTTCCTCCTTTCAGCATCAGCTAAGATCTCTAGTTGCACCTTACATAGATTTTATCATCCTTGTCCACTACCTTTATTTTCTTCAAATTGGAGCCACATTGGTATGTTCATCAACACATGATTTTTTCCATTTTTGAGGGGAACTATGGAGTATCAAGCTTCTATCATGGGGGCTTTCATTGTACTTATGGTCTTGAGAGAGTCTCTTGAGATGTTTCATTTGTGCATCCTATTCTATCTCTTTTTGGAGTAGATTTTTTCCCACTAAGTTTTCTCCATTTATTTGATTCATAGAGATTTGATTGTGATTGGGTACCTAATTAGGCCTTGTTGCCAGGACCCAAGTTTTCTTTTAGCATTGTAGTTTCCTTGCATTGTTTCTAGCTATATTAAGGGGGGGTTAGAGTAAAAGGTTATTTTAACTTCATTTATTAAATTACCTTTACTCCCTTATTAATATTTCATTTTATGCACCTTGCATTTCCATTTAATAATTAGTTAGTAATTATTAAATATCTTTTACCTCTCACAGTTTCCCTTTTAGGTTTTCGATCTCCTTCATAAGGATTGATTGATTGTAAATTCATTCATTCTATTTTGCACAAGTAAATTCAATCTTCTTGTTTATCAAACAAACCCCCCTCTCTGTCTCTCTCTTCCATTCTTTCTTCCTTGTAACAGGTTATTTGCATGCAGGATATCCAAGGATCTATGAATTTGTTCATCATCAAATTCTATAGTAATCACCTTTTGTCTAGGTGTAACATCTTTTTGAGCTTCAGAATGTGTAGGAGGTTCTACACTCGATCATTTATCTTCCTCTTCTTTCTTTAGCTCCTAACCCTGTTCTTCGGTCCTTACATCACTGGATGAAATTATTTCTTTTGTTCCCTTAGTAAGAGGTCCTGAGACTTGTGGTCTTATTTCACCAGTAGTAGACTTCTCTACTTGGGCATACAGTACATCAATATGTCCCTCTGTGGTTTAATCTTTCTTAACAGGCTCACCATCCCTTTTCTCTTCAACCATTGGCACACTTTGTTCCTTATAATATATAACAAGTGTATTTTGTTGTAATTGAGCATTGCAATCAATAGTAACTATTGGTGTTTAGGTATAGTCATAGTTACCCACTGATCCATAAATGTCTTACCAATATTTGGATATTCTTTAATTTGCACAATAATTGGATTGGTGGTGTCCATTGGAGTGTTTTTGATAGATTTGGGAGCTTGCTCCTTTTTTGTGGATTGGTAGACACTATATTTTCTAGTTCTTTGATAACTATAGTTACATTGGGCAATGTAGTGCCAAGGGTTTCATCCTCAATGATGACTATCTTAGAGTTACATTTCTATGACTTTTTCATGTATTGACACTTAATTAATATTTTCACTAAGTGTTGAAATCAATGAAAAGGGGGAGATTGTTGGCATAATGATGAAAATGATTGCATCACAAAGTATGGAGTATTGAAGTGGTGTTGTCATTGTTGGCAACAAAGTATAATAGAATTGATGGATCAACCATACCAAAAGTAAATTGGATTGAATAGTTAAATTTGTCAAGTGTTCAATGTATTGATGACATGAATCAAAATAGTCATTTATGGAATAGGTGATCAATGATGACGATTTTGGTGGTTTCGAGTTATGTAATTTATTCAAAAGCATTGATAGTATCATATTAATCTAAATATAGAATCACGTCATCTAATGTGTAGTACAAGAAAAATATTGAAGGAACAAAACCAAACACATAAGCTAGAAAAATGTATTGATAGAGTAAGATGGATTAAATCAATCAATCAATGGAGTAAAATCCAAAGGCTTTTTTAGATTATTTTTGAATGATTTAAGTATGACGTAATAGAATTTGAAAAGGTAAATTGTCTTTCTCACATACTTGATTTAATTACTTTGGAGGTCGACTTAGTAATACATTTTTGTGTTTTAGAATGAAATGGAAAAAGGTCTATAAAAGAAGATGTAAATGGTAAATGTTATAGTTTTGATGCATGAATGCCATTTGATAAATTAGGCTAGAGCTATAAGGGTGTTATATAGTCATTTAAGAGTAGTACATTGACCAATCTATCAAGAAATGAGTTTTATTTTCATATCAACATTTGTATTTCTACTAGAGGAAAAATCATGATAGGTTTGTAGATCAAATCCCTTAATGGGGTTACTCGTAATAGGGTAAGAAGGATCCTAACAAGTATGAATTTTAAGTCCTCTAAAAAGGGGACTCTCAAAAGGAGTTTCTAAGTCCCTTAATCAAGTAAATCCTAATAGAGCTATTGTTATAGCTTTTAACAGTGTTATAAATACTCTTAATCAAGTATGCCCCTGATAGGGTGATGCAATACCTTTAACATGGAAAATCCTATTGTTGCAACAATGAGACATTGTAGGTATTAGCTCCCATTATATATTTTTTTAGTTTTAACCAAGGCTTTCCATGATAAAAATATGTGTTATGTTGTGGATGTTTCATTTACTTTTCTCTTGTGTTATTATTTCAATTTCATATTGGTTTATTTATAAGTAGATTAAAAGGATTTTAAGTTCTGTAGTTTCATTGATTGACCTCCTCTCTGAGTGCCTTATCACACTAACACATACAAGTACAAAAATTATTACAAAAAGATTGATTTGAGAAAGCTTGAGTACATGTGTGTACCAGTAATAGTAACACCAGAGAGAAATGGTGAATGGGGGGTGTGCATAGATTCTCACACTATCAAAAAGATTACTATTAGGTATAGATTTCTCTTACCAAGGACATATGACATTATAGATTATTTGAGTGGAGTTGTGTACTTTAGAAAGATGGATATGAAGAGTGTATATTATCAAATTAGAATTAGAAAAGGATATGAGTGGAAGATATCCATCAATCCAAATGAGGGATTGCATGAATCATTAGTTGTGCCTGGAGGGCTAATCAATGCACCGAGCACATTGATGTGGCTCATAAAAGAGGTATTAAAATAATTAACGAGTAATTTTCTTTCTCTTGGATGCCATTTTGATTATTAGTAAGACATTGGAGGTTCATATAATAAATATTCATAGGGTCTTTAATAAGTTAAGGGAAGAAAAGTTGTTGATTCACCTATAGAAGTGTGGCTATGAAAAGACAGAGTTCGTGTACCTAGGTTTTTAGTCTCGAGCGATGGTCTTCAAATAGACCTAGATAAAGTGAAGGATATCCTTGAATGAATTACTCCAAGGAGTTCCACTAAGATAATATATAAAATTTTCATAGGTTGGCTATCTTTTACATAAATATTATCAAAACAACTAGTAGTATTTGTGGACCCTTGATTGAAATAATGAGAGGGGATAGGAAAGAGTTTAAGTAGACTACAAGAGAAAAAAAGTGTTTTGAATTATCAAAAATAAAGTTACAAAGAATCTGATTTTGAAACTTCTAGATTTTAATAACATGTTTCAAGCAGACTATGATTTTAGTGGTAATACCATTGGGGCTATTTTGATTCAGGAAGGTAAACCCATTGTTTATTCTGTGAGAAGTTGAATGATGCCAAAAGAAAATATTTTATTTCTGATCAAAGTTTATGTTGTATTTTATGCATTGAGGAAGGGGAAATATTATATATATATATATATATATATATATATATATATATATATATATATATATATATATATATATATATATATATATATATATATATATATATATATATATATATATATATATATATATATATATATATATATATATATATATATATATATATATATATATATATATATATATATATATATATATATATATATATATATATATATATATATATATATATATATATAGGTAAAAGGTCCAAAGAGGTATACTTTTATTGAAATAGAGTGTAAAATAAAAATGCAATTACAAAATGCTACAACTAGTAGATATATATATATATATATATATATATATAGGTAAAAGGTCCAAAGAGGTATACTTTTATTGAAATAGAGTGTGAAATAAAAATGCAATTACAAAATGCTACAACTAGTAGAGATAGAAGCATTTCAAAAATTTAGAGATATCCCACCCTCACACAATTCTTAATCCATACAAAAAATTGGGAGAGAATAAAGAACCAAAGTGCAAGACAACCCTTAACAAAAAGTAGAAAATAAACTAGAAACTAGTTGGCAACAACACCAAAATCTTGGGAAGTAGAGAAAACAATGTCAAGATTAAGGATATCATATAATCAAAACACATTTTATTTTTCCCTTCGGAGACTTTGGAGGGAACCAAGCAATGACCAATGATACAGATCCAAGAAAAATGTATGTGGAACAATCCAAACACAATCATCCTAGTTGCAATAACACATGTGTAACCAAGAGAGAAATTATGGAGTAAATAGACCCATCAAAAACTCATATGATCCTAACCACAAAACTTCATTAAGATAAACAAAATATCATACCACTGAATATTTGAATTAGCAGATCCATAGATTAATTTGATAATAAGAAAAATAACAAGCATGCCACACACAGAACCTAGGTGACATAAAAAACCTCAACATCCCAGGCAGGCATCCAAAAATCAAGAACATCACTTGGCCAATTAAATAATATCCTCCACTTCTGAAGCCAATCTTAGCTCTGAAACAACAGGGGAAAATAATTTTTTAAAGGAAGGGCCATCAAAGATTCTCAAACCACCATCCAAATGTGTACCATAATTTTCTAATTGATCTACTAAAACATTAGCTTCCCTAAAGCAGTGACCAATAACAAATTTTGTAAACCTAGGGAGAAGCCTCCATACTTCCTTAAGAATATATTGTAGGTCCCATGAGATTGGATTCATCCTTGAAAGAGAAGATGTAATTAGCTAGGAGTCTCCTTGAGTAAAAATATGAGAGATTGCATGTCCAACAACGCCCTGGATCCCCTCCAATAATGCCTTGACTTTAGCTTGGTTGTTTGTTCTATCTGGGACTCTTGAAGCAAAAGCCTTAATAACGAAACCCTTATTGTTTCTAATAACACCACCAATCCTAGATCTACTAGGATTCCCTTTAGATGTACCATCAAAATTTAATTTTAAAAAAATGATCCTTAGGAGGAAACCATTTGATGTTTGATCTCAAATATACCTTTCATTGTTTACCCACAAGTACACCTTTGCAAGGAATGATAAAACCTTTCCAGGAATTCATAATGGCATTATCAATTGAAGTATATAAAGAGGAAATAGACTTTGTCTTTCTGGCATATGCATTCAAGTTTTTGACGATCAAAAAATTGATATGCTCCCAAACCCTCTCAGTTGAAGATGAGACATTTCTAAAAATCCTCTTATTTTGTTCCCACCATAAAGCCCAAATAATAAGAGTCGGGGTGATCCTCCAAATGTCAAAGAAAAAAGACCCATGATTGTATAATGGCCAACCCAATAGAATTTAAATAAGGGAATTAGGCAGAGGACTACACCAACCAAACTTCTCCAAGGCCTTAGACTAGCAAAAGTTCGCAAAGTCACAATTTAGACGAGTACGATCTGCATCATCCCCATACTCAGTAAAAAATACAAAAGAAAAGATATTAGCAATACCAAGTTCAGAAAACCTATCAAAGGTTAGAATCATCTTTTTCAAAGCCAACCAAAGAAAAGTCCATGTCTTAGGAAGAACAACCAAGTGTCAACAAAAGTCAAAAAGAGCATTTTAGTTGTCCCCTTTATCAACCACAAGGGTTTAGTATATTCCACTTGTATGCTTTAGCTAGATGAACCTATCTTCATAATCACTTATACCAATCTTTCTTGGATTAAGAATGGATTTCGTCATCAGGATTTACAGTATTTGAATATTTAAGGAAAGTTGGACAAGGGGCATCTATAATGAGATGAGTTTCTACATAGTTATAAAAAAATTTTGAATCAGATGAGTGGAAAATCTATTAAGGTTTTAAATGCCCTCAATAGAAGATATAATTTGTAGACAAATTAGATATTGAAGTAGTTAGATTCAAGGAGTTGAAGAGTTTGTACCCCAAAGATCCTAATTTTGGAAAGTCTTGAAGATCTTGTGAAACTATTCTTACTTTAGATAGGACAAGATGGTTGGAATTTATAATCCAAGGTGATATGTTATTTAGAGAAAGTTAATAGTGTATCCCAAAGAGTTCTATGAGGGATAATTTTGTCAAAGGGAAGCATAGTGGTTGGTCAAGATAAAACTATTTCTCTAGTGCTTGATGCATGAGCATGTAGGGTGTAAGGGCAATCTTGCATCGCACTAAAATATTGTCTAATTTTCAATGAGGATTATCTTTATGCAGAGTTACCATTTCTAAAAAAATTACTAATTTTAGTAATTTGTTATTTTGAGCATCAAATGTTTCAATTTCTTCCCTAGAAGTTCACTTTCATTATATCATCTTGTTAGTAAAGTTTCATTACAAGATCAAGTCTAGTTTTGAAGATATTAATATTTTTGGTTTTGACAGAAGGGTGAAAATTTTGAGGTCAATTTTGAAGAATTTAGAGGCTTTGAAAGGAGGTCAAACCTTGAGTAATAAGTGCTTCACAAATTATTTTTGTAGAGAACTTCCTACCATTTTTGAAATGGTGTTATTATGACCAATCGGGTCAAGAGATGGCCTTTAGAGGTTCCACTACATAGAATAGAAAAAATAAATCCAAACACTTGTTAAAGCTCCAAAACTATTTGGGGCCTACTCGAACGTAAGAAAATATGAATAATATTTTAGGGATGGTCAACCTCAAAGTTTTGGGTTAAAATTTCTAGAACCTTCTTGGGAGCCTAAAATTCCCATATATAAAGAAGGTTGTAGGGTTATGTTGGCAGTTTGGTAAGTGTATTTGGAGGTTCTGTCTCATAGATAATTATGTTGAAAATGTCCATGTGGATGTAGTACGTCATATTTTTTAATATTGTAATTTTGTTTCATTGAAGATAATAGAAAGCAAGTGTTCATATTCTTACAAATGCTGACTTCTTGCAAATTGTTATTTCCTCCTCTATTTTGTCATGTGTTTGTATTGTTAAGAGAAGTACTCCTCGTTAAAGAGAAACTTGCATCAATTAGAAAATATTGCCTTTTCTTGAATGAATCTTAACATAGAGATCTTGAATTGGATGCTTGTCATGAAATCTTTAATCCAAGTCCTCAATTTCACAACTTGAATGCTTGATGATAGCTTGAACTTGGATAACTTGATTTCATAATAATTAATTCACAATAATGGATAATCAAATGAGGGGAGGAGATGTATTTTTATACTCATCTCACTCCATTCTGGAATTTTAATCAAATCATAGTTCACCAAAAATTCAGACCTTGAAAGAAAACCTCATCGTGTTGGACCCCAGGTTGAATCTAGGCTAAAAAACCAAGGCAAAAATTGACAGGTTGATTTGTCTTGGGGAAAATAACCTCAAAATTTGTTGAGTTCTTGGGAGATGTGATAAGATGCAAAAGGATAAAATGCAAGTTGTTGGAATCAAGCACAACAAACATTCAAACCTCAAAATCACCTTGAAATGAGGTCTAATCCTAAAGACTCCAATTATGGGTGCTAACATTTTAGGATGGTACAATGTTAAGTATATTATAAATTTACTTATGAATTATGTATCATTATTTAATATTAATTATGTGTTATATAATAGTATATCTAGGTTTTATATGATGATTATTAAAAGATAATCAAAACAATACATTTAATTTATTATATGTTTGATATTTATAAATGTACGTATTTGCTAAATTATTATTGTGAAAAATCAATTGGTCTTTTCACTTGTTGCATACTAGTAGAAATAGGACAAAAAGAGTCACATTTATAGAATATTTTTTATTTATTTAATATTATATAAATAAGTACTATCTTATCATTACTAAAAGTTAATTTTAGTAATAAACTCAATATAGTGTATGTTAGATATTATATATATTTATATTGTTCAACTATTATTGTAAAAAATCAAGTTGTCCATCTTAATTTTAGACATTGATTGATTTATGCTTTGACGTTTAATTAATTTTGAATCAATAATAAATATTCCTTATATGACAACTAATAATTTCTTTAAACTAAATTTCAAATTTTATTTCTAATTTTTCATAACCTTTATAATATAACTTCATATATTATAGATATGTTTATTAACATTATAGACAACATACATTATTTAAAATAAATTTCATTTCTCATTTGTAACATTACCGTTATATGAGTTTATAAAAGAACAAAATTTAAGATGGAGTGAAAAAAAATTAAAAAATTCAATGGAGCTTCATCAGATGTATGGAATTGAAGTTTTTTAATTATTTCAAATATCTCCAAAATCTATGTTTACCGTTAGTTGATTCAATTGCTATAAAAGAGAAAACCCAATATGCAAATTTTTAGCACAAAAGTTATATTGCTTACCAAATTTTTAGTTGTTTTTAATGTTGGTGGTCCAAATTGTTATTTCATGGACGTCGTTTTCGTTGTATTTCATTGTGCTCATCTAAGCAAAGCAGTTTTCATATTAACAGTTGGGAGGTTACTCTCAATACCAGCGAAAAAGTGATAAGGAGGTACACTTTTTCTTTCAAAAAAATAAAAAAAATTGCCTTGATGTCATATGCTGGTTAATAGTCAATTGATTCCTTGAAAATTATATATTATGAGTGACTTTCTCTGATTTTGATCGATTTGGTTTTTTTTAGTAAATATCTTTATCAATTCATGTTTAGTTAAATTATTGATTTGATATCAATCAAATATATGAGAGATAGAATAATTTACTGTTTTATGACTTAAGATTCTTCTAATAAAACTTTTGAATTTTGTGTCCATTCCAAATAATAAAGAACATCATTATTAAACCTTTTCCATCATAACTCATCATCAAAAGAGCATCGAGGATCTAATATCTATTATTCTCCTTAAATTCATATCACTTTAAAAAAATTTAAAAAAATTGAAATAATGCATATATTACAAAAGAATAATATAAGGAAAAGAAAAATACTTATCTTCATCCTACGAATATATTAATCCTCATAGTTGGTATATAAAGAATTCTAACATGCATTAGATTAAGGTCTTATGGAACATAGAGAAAATCAATATTCTAATAATGATATAGCTAGACTTCCTTGACAAGCCATCCTTAGTTTCTAAATAATCATGAAAAAAATATTAATTAACATTAAAAATAATCAACAACAATTATACACTCACAACTTCAACTTAATTACCTTCATTAAATACCAAAAATAAAATTATATATATATATATATATATATATATATAAAATTCTATTCAATATTTTTATTTTTATTTTATAATTATGTTAAATGAAAATAAGAAATTGTATTTAGATAATAAGTAAACAATAATAAGAGGACAAAAAAAATTCTTAGAGTTGTTGAATAATTGAGTGAACATTTATTGCATCTTTAGTCTATTTATCATAATATTTTAATTTAAAAAATACACATTAGATTGTAAGGTCCATAGAGAAAATCAATATTCTAATAATGATATAGCTAGACTTCCTTGACAAGCCATTTCTGAATAATCGTGAAAAGTTATTAATTAACATTAAAAATAATCAACAACAATTATACACTCACAACCTCAACTTAATTACCTTCATCATAAATACCAAAAATAAAAGAATATATATATAATTAAAAAAATACAAATAAAAAAATTTAAACTTTCTATTATTTTTTGAATTTTATGCTTTAATTAGTGATTAAGTTTCTTGGTTTCTATGTGTGAGAAATAACCATTATTCAAATTTCTTTATCACTAGAGGGCTCGTACAACAACAATCCACCAAGTCAACTTGGAAAGAGATTTGAACCTAGGACCATGGGGGTAACCCACAACCTCAAACCTCCCCTCTCAACTAGACGAGCTAGCGCCTTTCAACGTCTTTATCAAACTATTACATTGCATATTATAGATGCAATATTTTTAACTTTACAATTTTTAGAAAATATTTTTCTTTGGTGAACTCATTTACCTCTTGTGCGATAGATTTTAAAACTAATAAATTTTTTTATTAAGCTAATGTGATTCAAATTTGTTTAATAATTTTTTGAATGCAAGTACTTCCATTTAAATTTTTATATTTTAATATTATATTTTCTTATAATATAATTTTCGTCATTAAAAATACTAAAAAAAGTTTTATTTATATTATATAATTGTTTAAGAAACATTATTTAATATTATTATTATGAAAATATCACTATTTTAATATTATAATTTATTTATAATATATCAGTAATTATATTTATTAATAATTTATTTTAGCATACTATAATAAATTTAATAAATTAAAATTAAATTTATATAAAAACTAAAGGTAGGTACTAAGTCATAAATCTTTATAATTCAATTGCTCCTTTTAAATTAAGCTACATATTGTTTTCTTATCTTAGATTAATACATATATTTCATTATAATTTATTTTACAAACATAGAAACACTAATAGAGTTCAGTAGGCGAGTATAAAGATTTAATAATAAAACATATAGTTTGATATATAGTATTCTAAGATTTTATATTGAATATTCAAACAATACCTCATGGACATAAATAGATTGACTTTTCTTGTTCAAATGAATGACAAATTATTACTTTATTTCTAACTTAGAAATATTAACTATTTTATGTTTCAAGTTATTATATGAAATTTAGAAGAGTGATTGATATAAAAGCAAGGCATTAAATTGATTTTAAAAATATATATGTAATGCAATTAGTGAACAAGGTTGTGATGTAGAAATGTTTAATATTTATTATTTATTTATATATATTTTTAATAAATATTTTTTATAAAATTATATTATAATATTAATATATAAATATCAATAATATTTTGAAAAAGATTAACATATAATCAATTATTTTTACATTATATTTGTTTAATCATTTTAAGAATAATAAATATGTTTGAATTTTTTTGAATATAATTTACTATTTTAATTTTTTTTGTCAAGGTGGTTATTATATTATATTAATATATGATTTTTTTTTTATTAGTTTATGTTTATCATTCTAGTCTAGGAGAAAAGTAATAAGATTATTTTGTAATCAAAATTCTTTCTTATCTATAGGAAATTCTCCATGTTTCCATTATGGTTTATTGATTTCTATTAATTAAAAGTACACAAAATATATTAATTATCTAATAGCTTGAAAAAAGTTAGCAATTACACCAATTGCGTAACTTTATTGCTTGTAATAGAACACAATTATTTAGGCATTAGTGCATAAGTATTGGATCAACTATACAAAGGGTCGATAGATTATACTCTTTGAAATGATCACTTAAATTTTACCCTTACCTACACAAGAGTTCCTACAATATTTGTTATAACTACCCATAAGCTAGAACAACAACTATAAATTTGTTATCACTTCTGCCCTCAAACTATGTGTAGTTTGTAGATTTGTTGCCTTCAAACCCAAGGTAGAGATGATCAGAAAGTGGGTAGGCCAAAAATGGAAGATTAAGAGAAGTGTTGGTATTTCTACAATTCCAAGTAGCCTTTTTTGTTTCAAATTCACTGTGGAGGAGGATAAAAATTTAATACTTTTGGAAACTTGGTATTATGGAAACCATTGCCTTGCCTTAACAAGGTGGCATCTAGACTTTGATGCTACTGTAGAACTCAACAAGCTAGCTCCTGTCTAGTTACGACTACCTAGATTACCCCTTGAATTCTAGGATGAGGATATTCTAAGGTGGATAGGGAATTCCTTCGATCATCTTGTTACTGCGGACACAGTGACAATGTGTGAGGCCTCGCCCTGATCCATCATAGCATAGTAGATGCATTATTATTTTGATACTCATGACTCGATATGTCGAGACACTGTCGGATATACTGAACATTATTATGTTATTATGTTGTGTTGATGTTTTACTTTCAGATGTTTAAATTATGCTATTTAATGTTTTATGAATATGTATACTGATGAAGTAGTGTGGAAAGTGAATGCAGAATTAACACTTTGATTATGCAATTCTAATGGTTAAGAAAATGGAAACAAGATAAATGACTAGTTATTTGAAAGATGGATGTTTTAATTTATGAGAGTTCCCTAATAAGTTGTGTGTGTGTGTGTGTGTGATTTTCTTCAGCTACTGATGTGTGCAATGAGTGTGTAGGATATTTTAGCTGAGAAATCTAACAGAGAAACAAAACTAAACCCTATGTACTGTTTGTGGAAACTAGGGTTAAATCTGATGAAAGATGCAAACCCCATTGTTCATATTTTATTTGTATCATGGATTGAATGAATGTATCTTTTTGTAATCATTAAGTGTTAATGTTTTGTAACAGTGACCTTTTAGTGTTGCTTGACACTCGTCAATTGTTTATGCATTCTAGCATGATAGTTGGGGTTAACCAAATAACCTAAAGATCTAAGTTGGACTAGGTTAGTGACCTTTTTACTAATCAATTAGTAATCAAGATTATTTATCCTACTCAGGATTAGTGATTTAATCTACATTTTTGAAAGTTGTTAGAAAGTCCAAAATTTTCCAAGCTTTTTGTTAGGTCCCTAATTAGTCCTAGAAGCCAAAAATCTTTAAAACTAAGTATCTAAGGGGTATGGGTATGGGTTGGGGGCATTTTCCACCCCTCTAGCCCTTTTTGTTGACTTTTATGGTCACCTAAATATCTCATTTTTGCTTTATTGCGAAAATTGAATGTTTTCTTCATGAGTTGGATAACTTTAACTCCACCTTGAGGTTAGCCTTATGACTAGTTGAGTTAGAAGACTCTAGAAATTTTAAGCAAGTGGGGGAGTTATTTCTTTTTGGAGTTGGTGGAGTTAGCATCTTATTTAGAGGTAAATTTGAGAGAGATTGAGTGTTCACCCAACCTCTAGTTTTAGAAAACAATTCATGATTGAAGGAGAAGGAGAAGGAAAGGAAGCTCATCTCAAATTGTTTAGTTGTCATAACCCTATTTTGAAGGTACGAATCCCTCATCTCATGTTGTTCATGTTTTGTTTCATGCTTAAGTTATTTCATTTGCATATGTATGTTTGTGTGTGTGTTGAGTATGTTTGGGAGGGATTGAAATGGGTTTGTTTCTTAAATACTTTTCCTTTGTATTTTTCTTTGATTTTTGAAGGGATTGTATGGGTTGTATTGACATTACTCACCCTCGAATAGGGCATAAGTGGCCATGTACGAGAGAAGGTCATTAGTTGGACTCCAACAGTGCAGAGTCTCTTCTTAGGATGAGAAGAGGGAGAGAGAGAGTAGGGTGTTATGAGCCCCTACTCATTAGCACAAACCATGTGTTTGAGTTTTGGAAATTAAGATATGAAATAATGAAAGTTCTTGAGTTTATAGCTTCGAAAGGGCACTTGTTATGGTGTTGTGTCTGATGTCTCCTATTGGAAAAATCCACCTTCTCCCTAGTTTGGTTCAATGATGAACCTGTTGTGCAAACCAAGATGAGAGTGAATGTTTTATTTTTTCTTCATGTTATGATTGGTTGTTACTTGGTTAGTTTTCATTCTCTCCATGATCGTCTTGATGTGTTGTAAACTTTGTAATGGTTTCCCCTATTATGGAGCCAAGACGGAAATTTAGAATTGTTATTAGAATTTAGTTATGTTGGGAGATTTTTCCTCGGGATAATATTCCTGTGTAAAAATGTTATATTTAAACTTGTTGTTAAAATGGCAACGATGTCAAGTTTTCTTCCTGGTTCTTTCCCAATGGAGCCTTTGAATTTGGTAGTTCAATAAAACAAATTGAGTAGTATTCTTGCATATGAGTCTTCTAATTTTTTTAAGTTTTTGCATATGTTACTTAAAAATCAGATGTGATTATGTTTACCTTACTACGATATTCTTATGTTTTGTAATCATATTCATTTGATTTAGTTTAATTTGATAAAATGATGAAATATAATTTTGCAATTATAAGTTCAAACTATGTTAAATAAAATTCATTTTGGATTGGAACTTCATTTGCATTATCATGAATCATTAGAAGAAAAATAATCTTACATGATCGTTCAAACAAAATATGAAATCTCTATGTTATAATTCAATTTAAAAATATATATATATTCCCCTTACTATGTAAATTCAATTTAAAATCTAACACCTTGAAAAAAAAATATAGACCCAAAAAAAATATTCCTCTTGGCAAATTATACAAGTTAGAAAAATTCTAGCACTTAGAAAATTTTTGCATCCTAACAGTAAAAACTCTCTAGATTTTGTACGAGAAAAAAAGTTTAATCCCTTGAGATAATAGAGAATATTCCTTTTAAGATTCTCTTTGAAAATCATTTGTTTAAATCTATTAAATCATAAAAATTAAATAAACAAAAAAAAGGGAAAAGAGAGTGCCTAACAAATATCCTAAGACTCACCTAATAAACTTTATACACTTATTACTCCCCCTTGTTTCCTAAGTCTTTAACTACCCTTGCATATTCCTAGGCGTCAATATTAAAACAAAGGATAGATTGGAGTTTTAAACCAAAGTCAATGTAATTAATGATGACATAACCCATGTACCCCCCATAAAATTCGCAGCCCCAAATAGACCCACATGTCTTGACAAGGAAAGTGACAAGTTTTGAAGTGGGCATTAAAGCCAATGCAAATGAATTTGTTTTAAAACTTTCCCAACACTATTTTCTTTAGTGCCTAACCTTGGAAGGCTTTTTTTTCATGCATGTGGGAGGGGGAGGGGGGGCGGACAAGACCTGCATAAAGCAGGCTTGGTCAGCATAAGGACCTTGGGACTGCCCAAGGGGTTAATGGAGATTAGATGTGTGGGTGGTTAGGGTGTTAGGGGTAGGTAGTTAGTATTTTTTTTGCTATTTGATTGATAATTTAGTTTAAATTAGTTTAAATTATTAAATAGTATTGGTTTTAGTTTAAGTATGTTTTTAATTAGTATTTTTAGTAATGTTAATAATTGTGTTTATTTTAGTACCAATTAAAAGTGTAGTTAGCATATGTTAGTTTAGAATTTTAGTATAATTAAAGTTATAGTTAGTTTGTTATTTTATATTTTAGTTTTAGTTAGTGTTAGTTTTAAATAATTTTAATTATTATGTTTTTGTATATTAGTTATTTAGTATATTTTAGTTAGAATAATTTAATTTTAGATTATATTTAGATAAGTTAGTTTTGTTATTAGTTTAATATTTTGTTTAAGTGAATGTTAGATAATTTATTTAATTTTAATTAATTAGATAGATCAGTTATGGAAAGAGTTTAATTTAGACTATAAATACTAAGTAAATAATTGAATTAAATTAGAATGTTTTAATGTTAGCATTTTTAATTAGTCTTCTAGTACTAGTAATGTTAATAGATTTTAATATTTTGTTGACTTTATTCATGGAATATTGAAAAGTAAATGAAAAAATATGTATATTTAAAAAAAAATTAAAGTAAGTAATGAAACAAATGTCAAAATCAATTTAATAACAAATGTTCAAATTTAATGATCTATTCCTACTCATGATTATAAACTTAATTGAGATGTCAAGACATTGTTAGGAAAACCTATATCTATCTTCAATGTACCTATACTTTAACTTGTGAAAACAAACATATCAAACTTAGTGGATTTAATTAAAAAAAAAAATTAAAAAAAATTTATGTGTGTTTTTGCCCTTGTATTTTGGGCATGACACAATGCAAAAATCTAGACTAGTGTATGTTAGATTTTGTGTGAATGTGGTAATAAATCAGGCCCTCTCAATTATGGTCACTCTAAAAACTAAATGGGGAGAGAAATACCAACCTATAGAATACAAGAACGTGAGACTTTTCTATCAAAAATGTGGACAATTCAAGCATGTTATAGTGGACTGTAAAGCCCAACTGCAGAAGGAGAAACAAAAAGAAGGATCCTTGGGAATCATAAAAGAAACCATAGGGAGTCCTCAGAAGCTCCATGACTGAAGGAGGCTATTGCTGGCACTCAAAGCCTGGTGGCTAACAAGGTGCAAGATACCCTTGTCATAGGGTCTAGGAGGAAAGTGAACCCAAAGTGGGGGAAGCTTTCGATGAAAAGAAGAAAATGGAAGAGTATTCATTTAGACAAGAGATAGAGGAATTAATAAGGTCACCTTTGGGGGGACCTAAGGAAGGTGGTGTTAGAATTCTTTAGAATAACTGAGAGGGGGGGTGAATCAGTTATTCAAGGTCCAAATGCCCTATTAATACTTTTTCACTACTTTTTATGAATCCATACACTTTTCATCCATCCAAACTTTTAAATCAACCATATTAGCAAGTTATAGTAAATCAAAATGCAAAGATAAAACATGCAAGATCAACACATGAAACAATGATTTACGTGGAAACCCAATTTGAGAAAAACCACCAGTAACATGCTACTTGATTCTCACTCTTCTGAAGTGATGCCCTATTAAAAGCCTACCCTGTTAAAGGCTTACAAAACACTGTTAAATGTGACCTTGTTAGAGGATTTCACCAAACTGTTAGGAAGGGGCTTGGTTAAAGGACTTTAGAACATTCACTTGGAATGTCACCCTGTTAAAGGATTTATCTCATGGCTATTAAACCAACCTAAGTTCATAGGATTTAAACTTTACTATTACAATTGCTAGAAAGTAACGATAATGATCTTTTGATCTGATATAACTTACAACATACTTTGCAAATTTCAGATCACACTTTCAATTCAATCCTAATGCTTGGCTTCAAACACTTTAGCTTTGACTGCTTGACTTCTTCTCAAGCTTCATCTCCTTGAGTCTTCTAACTCATTGTACCAGTGCATCCATATCAGGGGTCTTCTTACTGAAACAGAGTCTCTATTCTCTCTTATCTCCTTAGCACCTTCTTCAGCATTTCATGCTTTCATGCTTGACTCCTTAAATAGAAATCTAATTTTCCTTTGCCACTCATTTCTCCCTTTCCAATTTTAGGGTTTCGAATGGATTAGGTAGGATACAATGTATCTACCTCATATCTTGTTCTTATCTTCAAAATTCGTCAGTTGTATTCTTAAAAAGTTTTACATGGTGTTTTGTGCCACCAGCTCATCATTCTTATCTTCCATTTTAATTCACAAACTTCTAGATAACAACATTGTCGGCTTAGATCTAGTGAATCTTCGATTTTCAAAATAATGTAGCAACTCGACATTATTGATTTACTGGTGTTCAAAATCTCTGTGTTACTGAGCATTATTAGTTTTATTGGTGCTCAACATCTCTGTGTTACTCGGCACCTATCTCTGCTTGGCACTCGATATCACTCAGCACTTGAACTTGCTCGACACTTGAAGTTTACTTGGCACTTGAACTTGCTCGGCACTTGAAGTTTACTCGGTACTTGAACTTGCTCGGCACTTGAAGTTTACTCGGCACTTACTAGCTTGCTCGGCTCCTTCTCTCTAATGAACTTAGTTGAGCTTTACAAATGTCTTAGCTAAAACCTTACATCTTTGATATGTTTCAGTGTGCCAATTCTCTATGTCTTATAGTATGTCATCAACACACTTTTTCATCAATGGCTTAGTTGATCCTTGTACTTCATTACAACATCATAACTTCAACCTTTTCTCTAGGTGTTCTAGTTACATCTTATTGATTATTTCCTCCTTGACAATCAACTAATTGATAGTATTTGGATCACTAAAGCAATTATCATTCCTGCAAGTAGCAAGTTTGACATCAATGAAAAAGCAATGATTGAGAACATTCTTTACCATTTCCATATATCATTCCAACAACTTTTATTATGATCATTTCAATCATTTCCAACAGGTGGGATGATGGAGGAAGGTGAAATAGTGGTACACCACTCCCTTTCTAGTTCTCGAGAAAATCCGAAAAGCATGGAATTAAAAGAACAAAAGTCTATAGATTGTGTTACCCATGAGAGGTTATGCACCCCTATAAGAATTATGAAGGCCTCTCTAGCAAAGATAGCAACAAAAGTGATGGCAAGTTTAGATAAAGAAAAAGCTGAAAAAGAACTAAGCCCAACTTCCCCACAAGCAGGTGATAATGAGGAATGAGAGGTTTAGAAAAGGAAGAAAAGGGGGGGGTGTGGGGGGGACGGGGGAACCAGATGCAGGAACATGTGGTACAACTAGAAGACCAAGTAGTAGAGCAACTAGGACAAAACAAGTAGCAAGGAACGTGGCCAATGGTAAGCAGCTTACATTGGAGACTATAACAAGAGGTAAGAAATGAAATTTCTTTCTTGGAACTTAAGGGGGCTAAATAGCCCCCAGAAACATTTTTCTTTAAAGTAGTGTATATTCTAGGAAAAGGTTGATTGTGTGTTAATCCAAGAAACCAAAATGTCTAGTGCTAATTTTGGTAGACTAGTGGGTCATGTTTGGCCTGGGGCTACCTTCATGCATGTGGATGCTGATAGAGCCTTAGGGGGTATTGCTACCATGTGGAACCTATGTTCTATGACTAGATTTGAGTTACAAATAGACAATTTTTTTTCTAATAACTAAGTTCCGAACTAGTAATCATAGATGGGGGCTTATCAATATCTATGCTTCTAATAATAAGATAGGGAGAAAAGAAACCTATGGAAAGATGGAAAGGATAATGGACACTATGAAGGAAAAATAGATAATATGTATGGAAGATTTTAGTACCCCCCTCTACCACTTAGAAAAGTTTGGTGGAAATAGAGACTGCCCTGAAAGTTTGCAAGATCTTCATGATTTTATGGGGAAAATGGATTTAATTGATGTAGACTTGTGAGGGAACCCATTCACCTGGACTAATAATAGGAAAGGAATTGATCTCATTCAAGTAAGACTAGATAGATTGATGGTGATGAGGAACTGGAATTAGTTGAGTGATTCCAAGCCTTATATGGATGCCCTAGTCATACACCTTTGAGTTGGGATAGCCTTGAGGATCGCATCCTGTTGGGGCCAGAGATGCTTCGTGACATGGAGCAACAGGTGGTGCATATCCGAGAGCACTTGACAATGGCACAGGATAGGCAGAAGAAGTATGCTGATGCACATAGGTCAGATAAGCAGTTTGCTATGGGAGAGAAGGTTTTCTTGAGAGTGCGTCCGCGGAAGAGTCCGATCCGTTATGGAAAGGGCTCAAAGCTAGCACCTCACTTTGTGGGACCATTCGATATTCTTGAGAGGATTGGTCCAGTTGCCTATCGTCTTGCTTTACCGCCCAACCTTGCTCGCATTCACGATGTTTTCCATGTTTTAGTACTTAGACAATATATCCCTGATGTTGTACATATTCTTGATTGGAATGCATTGTAGGTAGAGGACGGGCAGCTGGCTTTGGAGCCAATACATATTCTGGAACAGCGGGAGTTGACCCTCAAGGGTCGAACCATAGAGCAGGTAAGGGTCCAATGGGACCCTACTGATGACTCTTCAGCTACATGGGAGGATGCATCTAGATTACGGGATTTATATCCCTATTTGTTTATAGGCTTCCAGGAGTAAGCCTAAGTCTAGGGGGGGTGGATGTAGTGCCTGCCCCTAGTTTACATTTTCAAGCTACATTTCTGATATCATTGCCAAACTCTTTTAGGCCAATTTATGTTTGATGATTAGTATTATTATTTTAGAGATTATCAGATGATGTTTACACTCAGTTTATTATATGATGAGATTACTTGGTACTCTATATTTCATGCATGTATGATGATTATTCAATGGTTTCAGATATCGATGATGATTAGTTAGATGGTTTATTATTCCATGTGCTTCTTATGGATACTTACCCCATACTGCATGTGTATGGTGTGCGTGTTGTTTTATTTATGTATGGTGTTTCTTATATGGTTAAGGAAGGGAGTCGTAGTCACCTGCTAGTCAGGATCTACACGATGCACCACTTCCTGCCATTGTCTGTTTAGCTTAGAATATTGTGTTTGTACATGCGTGGATTTTTTTGTAGGTTGCAGGTACCGGGTATCGACTTCCCTGAATTGTCAGGATGAGCATACCCTATCGCACTATCTCAATGGTAAGAGAGGGGAGATAAACTCTTAAGTCCAAATCCTAAACCCTTTAGCCAATTGTCCTAATTGATAATTAGGACAAGTATCTGAGTTAAGTACCCTCCGAATGCATCAAATGATGTAATTTCGTGATTATAACCCTTTTTGTTGATTTGGTATGTATTTTTCTATGATGGGTTTTCGTATGTTGCTTTATGAGTTCTTGTTGTTTTTCTATTAATTAAGTCTAATTAAAAAGATTAATTAATGATTTAATTTAATAGAGAATTATTATGATATCTTTATATTTAATTAATTAATTAATTAATTAAAATAATTAAATTTGGAGATTAAAGTTCAAAGATGAATTTAGAATAGAGTAATATTTATTTAATTTAATAATAATATATTTGGAGTTCATTTTTAAATAAATGCTAAATATTATTGTTATTTAAATTAATTAAATATGTTATCAATTAAGTTCTAAAATAAATTAAAAATTTGAAAGATATTAAATTATTAAGAATTCTAGGTCGCATGATCTAAGCATGAGTTTAAATATGAGAATTAAATTAAAAGATTAAATTATAGAAATTAATAATGTTATTTTAATTTCTTAAAAGTGCACATAAGATTAAAGTAATAAATTAATTAAGAATAGAAGTCAAGTGGAATATTAAATAAAGTTATTTAATAATTCAACTTAATGTGCATGAAAGTTGAATGCAAAAGAATAAGAAAAGATAATAAAGGTTAATTTAGAGTTAACTGAGTTGTGCAAAGAGTCTTCTCGGGTAAACGCACAATTAGTGCCCCGAATTGAGGAGAAATTTCTTATCACAACTTTGGGGGTTCATTTTTGGGAGACGAAGTTGGACAGGAATTTTTGGGAGAAAATTTTTGGAAGCGAATTTCAGAAAGCTAATACCAAGAAAGTTTCCCAAAGGAAGGTTATTGAGAGGAGCGAATTCCTTTACAGTTCCTGGAGATTGCATAATAGCATCAGGATTAGGTAGGGTCTTGTGTTTTCGATTATCGATTTATTACGCAATTATCCTTTCCTGTCTTCTTCGTGTCTGGGGTTTGTAGATCTGAATTCTCTATGATGAAAGTTTTAACTTTTCAATATTGCGAATTTATTAATTGCTCTTCAATAATTTCTATATCCATGGAGACTGGATGAGTTATTAGAAACCCTTGTTTTCTAGATTAAGAAATTAAGACTTAATTTGGTAAGGGTTTTGTTTTGAAATTGAAAATTCTAGATTTAAAAAATATATATATATATATATATATATATATATATATATATATATCCTTTGGAGGAAATTGTTTTTTTATATAAAATTAAACAAAACTAATTAAAAATAAAACTTAATTTGTTTTTTTAAAATAATGATGAAAATTTAAAACAAAAAAAAATAAAAAAAAATATATATATTGGAGTGGGGCGGGGCCACCACTTCCCACGCCCCACACCCACGCTGTTGCGGCAGGTGGTACTACTGCCTACGGCCGCAGGGTATGGCAGGCCGGCGGGCCTTTAAACACGCCAATATTTTATTTAAAAAAAATAAAAATGATTTAATTTTTATTAATCATTTTTTTTAAAAAAACGTTTTAAAATTGTTTTAATTAATATAATTATTATTTAATTTAAACTTTATTAAATTTTAAATTATATTGAAATTTTATTAATATTTATTAATAATTTTATAAATAAATAAATTATTAATAAATGTAATATGGTCATTTATGTATTATTAATTAATCTTTATTTAAAGTTTTATTTAAATTAAGATTTAATTAAATCAAAAATTTGTTTAAGCAAGTTTAATATTATAATACTATTTTTAATGAAAGTGTAGATCATTATAATCAAAGATCAACAAGTATTATTATTAATTTAAATATTACCCTTAGATTGTTTTAGGACTTTGGCTTAAATCAACTAGGGGTAATTAAGTGTTTCAATTGGAGTTAGGAATGGGATAATTTGTAAAAGTGAACTATGGATTCTATCTGTTTAAAACATACGTTCAACTGGAAATGGAAATCTCACATTAACTCAATAGTATATTATCAATCAAATTGAACTATAAAACTTTCTACTTGAATATAAACACTGAAAACTGAAACCTTATTGTTTAACTCATCTGTATGTTTTCAAATCAACACCAATTGAGAGACTATGATTTTTTCTATATATTGTCTATGCTTTTAGTGTTATGGGGTTGGTTTAGCTTTGACCAGTTTAGGATGTTACCAAAGGCTCGGAGTTTGTGAATGTGAGGCTAGGATGATTTGTTCTCGATCTTTTCAAACCAACCAAGGTAATGTGATAGTATGCTCTATGATGGATGTATTTACTGTTTGTTATTGCTTTCCAGTTTCCTTGTGTGAAGCTGAGGTGTATGTATTTGAGATACCTAACTTAACCATTTCTGGGTCTCGATCAGTTATACTTGTATTACCTTCTGGTTGCTTAGACTGAAATGTTTGTTATATTCTTGATGATGTCATGTGTTGACTTGACCATTTAGAGTCTTCGATCAATATTATAATTTACTATTGAGATACTTTCTGGTTGCTCATTGGAGAACCATTGGTTTTTGTGACTTATCATTGATGCCTTTAGTTGCTGATAGAGAACTGTCGTGATCATATGATTACTATTTGATATTATCTGTTGCTCATGAAGAACTGATGTAATTTTGTGGATTATCTTTTATGATGTTTTTCAGTTGCTTGTATAGGACTGAGGTGGTTTTATTATGATTCTTTGATTTATGATTTCATGAGCCTAGGGTAGGTTATCTATGTGTAGAGTCGGGAAGTGGCTTGCAATGGGGGTCGGAGCCCTAAGAGGCTGCCTTGAGAAACCCATTGTAAGTCATTTTTTAATAAGTGAAAACATTTACACTAAATGAGAGAAAATGAACCTAACAAGATAATTGTATGTTCTCTCCCATGCCTTGAGTACTAGTACAGACTAGGATGGGGTAGAGAGAACGCTTGGTGATGACCTTGCATTCCATAGTAGGCCTCGTCAGTACGAGAGGATACTAGTGGCCGCAAGATCAGTAGGGACCCGAGATTCCTAAGGGATTGCTCGGGTAACTTCTACATAACTTTTGCGATGACACTTTCCCGCTTGCATATTAGGTTTCCTACGTGTCTTGTGGTACCTCTGGGATTTAGATGTTGATCTTTTTAAGAACCCTTGAGTTAGCATACTTATAGGATTTCCTGGACTTAGAGAGTAGTTATGATTATAGGTTTTGTTATCCTATTTGGGACTTGAGACTATCTCCTCAGTGCGGTGGGAGTGGACCATTTAGGTTCCACACGGTCGGGTGGTAGTGCTTTTACTCTTACCATTGAGATCCGTTCTGTGGTCACCGTGGCTGGAGATTTCGTGATTGGCATTTACCTTCACTATGTTCTTGGATTATTATGATGGATGGTTAGATTTTATGATAGATGTTTTATCATTATGGATGTATCATGTATGGTGAATAGTTTCATATATTTCACTTTACTTTGTATCATGGATTTGAGGATGTTGTATCTTGATCTTTACATATGTATATTCTTTTAAGCCTTTCATACCCTGTGACTTGTACAGTGGATGATTGAGCATTCCGAATTAATTTGCCAAGAGGCATTTGGAACAAATGTATAATATGGACATGGGACTTCTGATTATTCTTTCATATTTATGTGATATTTGTTAGACTTAGAATTAATTAAATTTAAACGTGACTCAACGTCTTGGGATCTTTAAGAAATGTAACTTGCAATGTATGTTTGTTGATGATTACATGTTATTGCTTCCGCTACTATGTGTTTGATGTGTATGTTATACTTTCTTACTTTAAAAAAAAAAAAATGTTTAGCAAACTTAGTGAAACTTTAGGTTAATTCTTTTGGATCCCTTGGCAGGGCGTTACGCTAAGTTTAGAATATTTTATTATTATTATTTGTTGAGATTAATTATTATGTGTTAAGGTCAAGTAGATCATTGTAGATGAGATGCTCACAGTTTACTCAACATTAGGTATCTAAATCCTCCTCTAGTTTTGGTAGTTATTTTGAAAGATTGTGATTTCTTGTCTAAAACCCCAAAATAGGGCTACAAAGAAGATCCTTCATTAGGTTGGTTTTGTAGGATTGGAAAAGTTTGTAAGAAGATCATGGTGAACACCTCCCTACTTACATCACCAATAGTTCCCTATATATCCATGGGGTCCGCAACATTCCTTTTTTGCTAGGGTCCATATCTAGATCTCGTTGTTCTGTGAAAGACCCAACATATTATGGAGAAAAAAAATAAGCAAAACCTATTGAATTGAAGTGGTATTAGTTGAACACCTATATATCCATGGCCATTCGATCAAGTCAAAGAATACCCCTACTATTGATTGAAAGGCATTCCAATTGATCAACATGAATAGGCTTTTGACAAATAGAGGGGAAGGAACTTCATACATCTCAGGTTGTTCGGCTTATCTCATTTGCTAGTGGATCATTCATTCCCTAGTTATGGTCTTGGCCTTCCATTTGGGATTTCAAATAACATGAATCATGAAATACTAATTTCCTCCTAGACAATGTGATGAATGTGACAAATGCAATTAAGAAAATTGTTGTTTGAAAACCCTTACTATCAACAACGTTGTAAAAATCCTTGTGAAGCCTCCCTCTCGCATGCCCGCACTTCGTCGTGTGAATAAATGAAGTTTCAATTTTCTTATTTTTTGTTTATATCCCCAACAATGTCAAAATTTTGATGCTAAACTTAACTTTCATCAAAATTTTGACATTATCGGGATCATATTTAAAATTAAAAAAAACCAATTTGACAAGCCAAATTGGTCTGCCATCGAAAATGACCCCCAAATGTACTAGTGACATGAGTGGAAAATCTAATAGGGTTTCAAATGCCCTCAATAGAAGACATAATTTTTAGAAAAAATAGATATTGAAGTAGTTAGATTCAAGGAGTTGAAGAATTTGTACCCCAAAGATCCTAGTTTAGGAAAGTCTTGAAGATCTTGTGAAAATATTTTTACTTTAGATAGGACAAGATGGTTGGAATTTATAATCGAAGGTGATATTTAGAGGAAGTCAATAGTGCATCCCAAAGAGTTCTATGAGGGATAATTATGTGAAAAGGAAGCATAGTGGTTGGTCAAGATAAAACTATTTCTCTGGTTAGTGATCATTATTACTGGTCACAGTTGCAACAAGATATTAAGAAGTCTAGAAAAAGTTGTAGAATATGTTAGATGAAAAAAGGAGTTTAGTAGAATAAAGAGTTATAATAGCAACTACCTATATTAGAGAAACCATGGGAGGATATTAGTATGGGCATTGTTATTGATTTTCCAAGAACTTAGAGAAGGAATGATTCTATTTTTGTTTTGGTAGATAGGTTTTCAAAGATGCTGCATTTCATTCCTTGCAATAAGACTAATGATGATGTTCATGTAGTTGATTTAATTTCAAAGAAGTGGTGAGACTACATGGTCTATCAAAGAGCAAAGTTTCAAAATGATACACTAAACTTGCTTTTTACTTTTGGAAGACATTATGGAAGAAACTAAAGATGCATTTAAAGTTTAGCTTAATACATCATCCCTAGATTTATGGATAGACAAAAGGGGTGAATAGGAGTTTGGAAAATCCCTTTAGATGCTTGGTTGTAGATAAACAAAAGCAATGAGATTTTATTTTACAATTGGAAACCATTGTATACAAAATCCATGTCAATAGGAGCATTGGTAAATCATTGATCTACATTGTATATGGAAGTAGTTCTAGAAATTCTCTAGAATTAAGGAAGTTGGACAAAGGAGAGACAAGTGATGTCCAATTTGAAGACTTTCTAGAATGCTTGAAGACTTTATAGGACGAAGTGAGTAAGCATATTAACAAAATGAATAATTAATACAAGGATAAGGAAGATAAGAGGAGGAGGCATAGAAAGTGTGATATTGGAGATGAATTCATGGTTTATTTGAGGAGTGATATATTTCCATTAGGAACATAGAAAAAGATAAATATGAAGAAGTTTCAACCATGCAAAATCATGAAGAAGCATAAACATCCTATGAAGAAGAGTTGCCTAGTGAACTCAATATTTTACCAGCATTTAATATGTCAAATATGATAGAGTATCATGAAGGAAGTATTGAAGATGAGATAATAGAAGCTCATCAGAGTATTCCAATGCCTACTTCATCTATAGAGGAGATCAAAGAAATCTTGGACAGTCATGTTGGTAGAAGTACAAGAAACAAGACATATGAAGGGTATTTGGTCAAATGGAAAGGAATGTTTGTAGAAGATTCATCATGATATCAAAGGAGATGGTTAATGACCTTGTTTTTCCTCTAAAAATATAAGATGTGACAAGGTCATTCTCAAGTTACCTTTGGTGTGTGATGTAGGAGCATCTAGGGTGTAAGGGAAATCTTGCATCGCCCAAAAATATTGTCTAATTTTCAATAAGGATTATCTTTATGTAGAGTTACTATTTCTGAAAAAATTACTAATTTTAGTAATTTGTTATTTTGAGCATCAAATGTTTCAATTTCTTCCCTAGAAGTTCACTTCCATTATATCATCTTGTTAGTAAAGTTTCACTACAAGATTAAATCTAGTTTTGAAGATATTTAATATTTTTGGTTTGGACAGAAGGGTGAAAAAATTTGAAGTCAATTTTGAAGAATTTAGAGGCTCTAAAAGGAGGTCAAATCATGAGTAATAAGTGCTTCACAAATTATTTCTATAAATAACTACCTACCATTTTTGAAATGGGGTTATAATAGAGAATCAAGTCAATGGGTCAAGAATCATGGCCTCTAGAGGTTCCACTACATAGAATAGAAAAAATAAATCCAAACACTTGTTAAAGTTCCAAAACTATTTGGGGCATATTTCGATGTAAGAAAATATGAATAATAATATTTTAGGGATGGTCAACCTCAAAGTTTTGGGTTAGAAATTCTAGAACCTTCTTGGGGGACTAAAATTCCTCTATACAAAGAAGGTTGTAGGGTTATGTTGGTAGTTTGGTGAGTGTATTTGGAGGGTTTGTCTCATAGATAATTATGTTGAAAATGTCGATGTGGATGTAGCATGTCATATTTTTTAATACTGTAATTTTGTTTCATTGAAGATAATAGAAAGCAAGTGTTCATATTTCTACAAATGTTCACTTCTTGCAAATTGTTATTTGCTCCTCTATTTTGTCATTTGTTTGTGTTGTTAAGAGAGCTGCTCCTCGTCAAATAAAAACTTGCATCAATTAGAAAATATTGTCTTTTCTTGAATTGGATGCTTGCCATCAAATGTTGATTCCAAGTCCTCAATTTCACAACTTGAATGCTTGATGATAGCTTGAGCCTCCAAGGTAACTTCATTTCATAATACTGGATAATCAAATGAGGGGAGGAGATGTCTCTTTATACTCATCTCACTCAATTCTAGAATTTAAATGAACCACAGTTGACCAAAAATCTAGACCTCAAAAGAAAACCTCATCGTGTTGGACCCTAGGCCAAATTTGGGCTCAAAAACCAAGCCATAAGTTGACAGATTGATTTGTCTTAGGTAAAATAACCTCAAAATTTGTTGAGTTCTTGGGAGATGTGATAAGATTCAAAAATATAAAATGCAGGTTGTTGGAATCAAGCACAATAGACATTCAAACCTCAAAATCACCTTGAAATGACGTCTAATCCTAAAGACTCCAATTATGGGTGTTAAATTTTTAGAATGGTATGTTGTTAAGCATATTGTAAATTTATTTATGAATTATTGTATCATTATTTAATAATAATTATGTGTTATATAATATTATATCTAGGTATTATATGATGATTATTAAAAGATAATCAAAGTAATACATTTAATTTATTATATGTTTAATATTTATAAATGTATGTATTTGCTAAATTATTATTGTGAAAAATCAAGTGGTATTTTACTTTGTTGCATTTTAATAGAAATAGGACAAAAAGAGTCACACATATAGAATATTCTTTTTATATTTAATATTATATAAATAAGTACTAGCTTATCATTACTAAAAGTTAATTTCAGCAATAAACTTAATATAGTATATGTTAGATATTATAAATATTTATATTTGTTCAATTTTTATTGCAAAAATCAAGTTGTCCATCTTAAATCTTAGACACTGGCGATTGATGCTTTGACATTTAATTGATTTTGAACTAATAGTAAGTATTCCTTATATGACAACTAATAATTTCTTTAAACTAACTTTCAAATATTATTTCTAATTTTTCATAAACTTTATAATACAACTTCATTTTTTATTATACAAACATTACTACTAACCTTATTGACAACATACATTATTTAAAATAATTTTCATTTCTCATTTGTAACATTACCATTATTATGATGTCACAGCCTTGCACTCAGCAAGACTTGAGTCCTGGTGGACTTTGTGAGCATTCAATTAGTGATTAAATTTCATTTTAACTTTTGTTATCAAACTAATGCAAGGTTTTTAACTATACAATTTTTAGAAAATAATTTTGTAAGATTTGATTGGATGAATTATTTACCTCTTATATTGGTGGGGTTTGATGGATTGTAAAGTTATTTTTTAAAAAGTTAATGTGATTAGGTTGGTTGATTTAAATTTTTATATTTTAATATTACTTTTTTTATAATATCAATTTTTTTCATTTAATTAAAAGTATTAAAAATTTATATTTCTTATATTATATAATCGTTTAATAAATATTATTATATATTATTACTATAAAAATATTATAATTTATTTATAATATAATAATATCACATGATATATATATATATATATATAATATTTTATAAACTAAAATAAATTTATTAAATTAAAAATATTTTTATATAAAAATTAAACACAAATACTAACCTATTATGTGGCACTTGTCTATATTGTGGTTATAAATAATTAACAAAACTTAAGATATAGTGAAAAACTGAAAAACAATGGAGCTTCATGTAAGAAATTGAAAAGTTTTTTTTGCTTTCAAATATCTCCAAAATCTATTGTTTATTACCGTTAGTTGATTTCAATTGCTATAAAAGACAAAACCCAATGTGTTAAATTGCTGGCCAAATTTTTAGTTGTTTTTAATGTAGGTGGTCCAAATTGTTTTTTCATTTGTGTTGGAAATTTGGGTGGACGTCATTTTCGTTGCATTTCATTGTGCTCATCTAAGCAAAGCAGTTTTCATTGACAGTTGGGAGGTTACTCTCAATACCTGGCAAAAATGATGAGGAGGAACACTTTTTTCTTTTCCCTTGCAAAGTATTGTGATTTCATATACACGCATCACTAGGTTGTCCAAATTTTTTTTACTTATGTCATATGCTGGTTTAATATGTCAATTGATTCCTTGAATATTATATATTATAAGTGACTTGCTCTGATTTTGATTGATTCGGTATTTTTAGTAAACATCCTTATCAATTCATATTTAGTTAAATTATTGATTTGATATCAATCAAATCTATGGGAAATAGAATAATTTGGGCCTATTTTTATGACTTGAATTTGATTTTTTAAAGTTTAAGTTTGAAATTTAAAATGATATCAAGTTTATGTCTTTTCAATAGTTATTATTTATGACTTGAGATTCTTTTAATAAAACTTTTGAATTTTGTGTCTATTTCAAATAATAAAGAACCACATCTCTAGACCTTTTCCATCATAAGTCGTCATCAAAAGAGCATCTAAGATCTCTACTATCTATTATTATCCTTAAATTCATATACCTCTTATCTTCATCCCACAAATATATTAATCCTCATAGTTGATATAATTAGAATTCTAACATGTATTAGATTAAGGTCTTATGGAACATAGAGAAAATCAATATTCTAATAATGATATAGCTAACTTCCTTGACAAGCCATCCTTAGTTTCTAAATAATCATGAAAATTTAATAATTAACATTTAAAATAATCAACAACAATGATACACTCACAATTTCAACTAAATTACCTTCATACTTTCACTTCCATCATATATATATATATATATATATATAATTTTAAAATTTTATTAAATGAAAATAATATTTTTATTTAGATAATAAGTATACAATAATATAAGAAGACAAAATTTATTCTTAGAATTTTTTAATAATTAAATAAACATTTATTCTATTTTTAATCTATTTATGATAATATTTTTAAACCACACTTATATATGACATTTCGATTAAAAAATACAACTAAAAATACTTAAACTTTCATTCTTATTACCATAAATCTTTATAACTACATTACTCCTTTTAGAATAAGCTACATATTTTTTTCTCATCTTAAATTAATACATATATTTGATTATAATTTATTCTACAAACATTTTTAGTAAACATTTATTAATAGGTGAGTATAAAGATTTAATACTAAAACATGATATATAGTATTCTAAGATTTTATATTGAATATTCAAACAATGCTTCATGGACATAAATCGATTGACTTTTCTTGTTAAAACGAATAGCAAATTTTTACTTTATTTCTAACTTAGAAATATTAATTGTTTTATGTTTTAAGTTATTATCTGAAATTTAGAAGAGTGATTGATATGAAAGCAAGGCATTAAATTGATTTTGTGATGTAGGAATGTTTAATATTTATTATTTATTTATATATTAAAAAATAGATTATAGAATATTAATTATTGTATATTATAAAATTATATTATAATATTAGTATATAAATATCAATAATATTATGAAAAGGATTAACATATAATCAATTATTTCTACATTATATTTGTTTAATAATTTTAAGAATAATAAATATGTTTGAAATTTTCTTAATATAATTTATTATTTAATTTGTTTGGGTGAAAGTGGTTATTATATTATATTAATATATGAATTTTTTTTATTAGTTTAGGCCTATCATTCTATTTTATAAGACAACTAATAAGATTATTTTATAATCAAAATTCCTTCTTATTTATAGGAAATTCTCCATGTTTCAATTATGATTCATTGAGTTCTATTAATTAAAAGCACGCAAATTTTTTTAATTATCTAATAGCTTGAAAAAAAAAGTTATCAATTACACCAATTCTTTAACTTTATTGCTCGTAATAGAGCAAGATTATTTAGGCATTAGTGCATAAGTATTTGATGGACTATACAAAGGATCAATATATTATACTCTTTGAATTGATCACTTAAATTTTACCCTTACCTACATAAGAGTTCCTACAATATTTGTTATCACTACCCACAAGTTAGAACAACAGTCATAAATAGTTTAATTATGTAAACAAATCTTAAAAAGAGATAAAAAAAATATCATTTAGAAACTATTTAGAAGCTAGACCAATAGTTATTCAAAAAGAATTTTAAAAAGAGATTAAAAATATCATTTATAAACTTAGTTGTAAAGATTCAATTATGAAAATAATATATAAACAAAATTAATAGACTATCTAATGATGAGATGAATGATTTTGAATGAACTTGCATCCAAAAATAAATTAAATAACTTTTACATAAATGAAAACTTCCTCTCCCATCTATAAATTATGAGAAAACTTTAAAAAGAAAATAAAGATTAAAAAGAAAAGGGGAAAAAATATGCCACACTATTTGTTTTTAAGCCTCTAAATGCAAATCATTGGCTAGAAAACCTCTCCTCTAACTGTTATCTTCCTTATTGTTATAAATAAATCTTTAATACAACAATAAGATTTTGGAAAGAGTCATTTATTGAAAGTCTGGTAAACTGATAAAAGTATGTTCTGAAGTTGATTTTCAGATGAATGAAATTGCAATTGCTATAAAAGTATATTCTGAAATTGATTTTCAGCAACTTTATCAAAGTTAGTTGTTGTTTACAATAAATTGTTCATTCATATTCGTATGCGTTGGAAATTTGGGTGGCCGTCTTTATCATTGTATTTGATTGTGGTCATATTTAAGCAAGGCAGTTTTGAGTAAAGAGGTGGGAGGTCACACTCAAACCAGTGAAAAAAGTGGAGGTGGGACATGATTTCCCTACAAAGAACAAGACTTGTCAAGAAAAAGAAAAAGTTGCTTTCATCTCATATGCTTCTTAATAAGATTTCTAGAAATTCATAATGTTAAAAAATGCATACCAATACTTTTTCATTTCTTGGTATGTTTTGTATTTCCTCTTAATACATGGTTTTGATTGATTTGGTATTACTATGGATAGCATTTATTATTTTACATACAAAAGTAAAATTTGACCATTGTTAATAGATCTTTGGTCTATTGGTGAAGTTGAATGGCTCTTAAAGAACCCACCAGTGACCAAAGACATCATAAGGGATGAGGTCAGGATCATGCCCCGGGCGAATTTGGCAGCTTGACTCTTAGCTGAAGAAGTTTCAGGCACGCGTCAGACCAATACCTAAAACTTATTCGTGGATGACCTCCATCAAATTTTTTTTTTATAAAAATTTAAAAATAAAAATAAAAACAAATTGACTATTGAAAAGATATTTAGTTATTTTTATATTGTCAATTTTTATTTTTCATTTACATTTATGGATTAAAATAATGTGAATCTATTACATAATTTAGGTTTGACTCCTTACAATTTATATTCCTATATGAAAATGACACTAAACTTGCCTCTTTCTAACTAATTGTTGTATAATTATTCTTATCATATAACTTTTGAATTATGTACATAACTCAAGTTTTAAAAAAACACTCCATTTGGACCTTTTGCATTTTATCTCATCATCATCAATTTGAAGTCCATTATCTATTATAGATCTTTATCCAATTTAGTTGTGATTTCATACTTGTTTTTCCACTTGTCATAGTTTTAGATTTTTTTAAAGAATATTTAAAGATGACTGATTATATTGAAGACCAACTTAAGATTTTAAATTTATGGTATTACTATTTTATTACAATCATATTTTTTTCTTGATTATATATATATATATAAAGAATTCATATACAACATGTGAATTTTAAATTTTATGGTACCAAACTATTCTAGATATTTGTATGAAATTTTCTTTAGATTTTTTCATTCATTTAAATCATATTAAATTTCATCAAAAATATTCTATTGATTTATGTATACATTCAAAGGGCTTTGTGGAAGTTTCGTTCTTTTTTTGCAATATTGTTGACATGTGTCATAATATTTTGGTAAGCTAGTGGGACTAATTCTAGTGGCACTCCATTTTTTAAGGAGCTACATGGAAACATTAGATAACTATTTGTATCACCCTTTTTGCACTTGACACCAAGATAATTAAGGTGTTGCTTGTTTTCTTCCTCACTTTTATAATAAAAATAATATTAACTTGGATCAACTTCTTGTCACAAGGAAAACCCAACTTACTATTAACAAGTTCTAGAAGATGATTATTAAGTACTAATCATTTATTGGAAGTCCATATATTAAGAAGAATTGTAATTATAGCTTTATAAAGTCTATATATCACATACTCATTTTATGCATGTGAAGTTTATTTGATCTATTTTAATAATTAGAAATTTCAATTTAACTTAATTGTACAACAATCTAATTCATATTGTAACTAAATTGAATATTCAAATCATTCAAATTATATAAAAAATTCAAATCTTTTTTGTATTAGGTATAAGGAGATCATAGAAACAACCAAAGACCACCGAGAATCAAAGTATCAGAGGACAAACCTCACACAGCCAAAAAGTTGAATATTACATATAGCCAACGTATAAACTAAAAAAACTAAACCAGAGAAAGAAAAAAGAGGCAACTAATGTAGCACATCTTCAAAGGTGTCCACCCATGCAGTCCAACCCATATCACCTTCCATCCAGACCAAGTTCTTCTGCTCTCGAATATGCTTTAGCATGTAAATCACCTCACCTGTAGTATTCTAAGAGTTCCTTTTAATTTTTTTGCTGATGCAGTTGACTGTTTGGTTGAAAGCATGAATATTATCCAGGTGCATCCTCCAGAAGTATCCATACCTAACTTCATTTGCAAAGAAAGTGGCGTGATCATCCTTTAGTAATCTCTTGAATTTATCCTTGTTGGTCTTCATAATAACTTGAATCTACAAAATTTTTTTTGAAAACATTCAAATCTTCAATAATAATAAGTCTTAAATATGATAGTCAAATAAAATTTTTACTTATTAAAAACAATCCTTTTATTTCACAACCACAAAATAACTTCAATACACTCATTAGAAAAAAATCAAATTTCAACACATTATATCTAATATTTCTACTCTTTTATAACCTTTAAAATATAATACAAATGTCCATGAAGAACAAGACAGCCTTATCCATAAACACAGGTTTTAAAACTCATCATGTTTGTTTAATTGTCATAAACTTAAAAATAATAAAAGTGCAAATTCCTTCAGAATTGTTTGTTAACCAAAAATATCTGATTTCATTTGATAATTGTCTTCCAAATGTTTTGATTGATTTAATGTATACGGCCTTGAAGATCAAATCGATCAAGTCCACTCAAAATGTTTGGGTCCACTAGACCTAATCATTTTTATGTGGTAGATGGAGAGAATAAAATAATTAAACTAGAAATAAAAAATCTTAACTTTGAACAAGGAGGATAAAACATTTGTTTAAGTAGAATATGCACATAAACTTCAGAAAAGACAAATACAAGACAGTGAAATCTCTGTTTTGTCCTTGTAATATAAAATGCGAAGTACAAAAATAAGATTGTACATTGAGAAATATAAAGAACGGCATTTAAGATGAAGTTTACTTGTATCAATGACATGCTTTGAATTATGATAATATTTGGTAATGTCGTGTTGGAAAATTATATTTATATATGTATTTTATTAAGGGAAGTTTTTGTAAAACTATTTTAAATTATAGTAATAATTATTATTATTTTGTGTTTATATTATAAAATTATAATTGTTCTTTAACTTTTCAATATATTTTTAATTTGAAATAAAATGAGGGTTAAAATTTATTCAAACAAGAAAGATATAGAATAAAGACATCAAATAGTTCTATCAAGATTCACTAAGTGGTGAAATGGGAGACGAACCTAGATGTAACTGACTCTTATCCACAATATTTCAGCTTTGCATGTAATTAGTAATCCATTTGGATAGACAACTGACTTCATTATTGCATCCCCTAAGGACTTTATCTCCCCACCCTATTAATTTTTCAATAAGGGAGTCTATATCTATTCCTCAGGAGAAAGCCTTACAAAGGAGGAAAATTGAGGTAGTCAGAGAAAATAACATCACCAAGATGTTGGCATAATTGATATTAACTAATGCATATGTCTTCAATAAGTTGTTAGGGGAATGTATGATATCTTCAAAAATATGTTTGGTGATGATTGAATCAATTATTATTTTGTCATTGAATGAATGTTGAACAGTTTATCAGGAAGAACAACTTACAACTTACTGTGTAGGAGACAGATCAAGTGTGTGGTTGATTTTTATGATGAGTTAGTGAGTGTGATTTGTATGAGAGACTCAAATATGTCTCTAGTTGCTAGGTTTGCAATTTCATATATTGCACATAAGATTTGAGTAAGTTATGAATGATGGAAGTGGAACAGATTATTGGGTTTGTTAGTTCATGACAATCAGTAAATGATTTTATTAGTTTATCAAATTTTTATTTTCTCAAGAGATGATACTTAATACTTATGAAGGTTATTATGTTGGTAAATCAATATTAGACCTATAGATGATTTGGTTTACAAGAAGGATTGTTTTGGATTGATTGAATATAGTTCAGGAATAAAAGTGAAGAAGTTGAATGTTATGATTGATCATGAATCGGTAACATGTAGGCCGTTTCTAGTAGATCTTTCAAGTTGGTAATTTAGTTGATGACATGAAAGAAAAGAAATTTGGATGGTTGGTTAGATACTAAAGAATGTGATAAAATTTCTTGGAACTATGTCTTCTCAAATTGGAAAAAGTGAAAAGAGCATATTTGTGATGTTAGGTCAATATGCAATTAAAGATGATGATCATGTGGTAAATGATAATAATGGATTAGAGTTTTCTAACACTCTTTGGTCAAACTTTGTTAGATTTAAATGGGTGACACATTTAGGGTTAACATCACCTAATGATATAAAGTATATGAAAGCTAATTTGTATTAGAAGAGTGGAAGAGGAGTTATCAGTTAAAGGAGAAGTGATTGATAAAATGTATGTGATAAAGATGAATGAATCAAAGACTAAGAAGCTAGTAAGTTGAAAAGAATTTTTATAATCAAATGTGAAGCTTTATTCCCAGATGATTTCACTTGGTTAATCCTAATAGGTTTTCAAGTTTAAATCCTCCAATAAGGTCACTTTAACAGGGTGAGTAGGATATCTAGTGGGATTTTAAATTAATTACTTTAATAGGGTGGCTTATTAATGTGAGTTAGAAATCCTCCAACTAGGTGACTCCTAATAGGGTATATGCTTAATCATACATTATTGTAAGCTGCTCGTAGGGCTAAAATTTTAACTGAGTGCATTTTACAAGATTGTAGAATACTTGGGTGTATCAATTTCCACCATGGTTTTTCCCTCTTACTAAGAGTTTCCATGATAAAAAAATCTTTGTGTTTGCGTTCAGATGGTTTTTATGTGTTTCTTTATAATTAAGTTTCACAAGTTAACATGCATGGATGTGACATCATGCAAATCCCAGAGACTCCCCCAAGGAGATGTCCAAGCCCCCAACTAACAACCACACATCAAAAAAACAACAACAACAGAAGATCTGATACCAAACTCAACTCTTTATTCATAAAACAACTAATTACATGCAATGTGTCGGGTTGTAAGGCCTTCTTGATTATGGTCAAATACAAAAGAAAACTATAGTAACATTTAAGCAAGACCTTGCAAGATCCAATTAACTCAAAGCCAACATTGATCAGTAATAATAGAACAATCTAGTAGAAACAGCAAGCAAGATCTAAACTTTTGCTTACAAGCCACCAAACAATCTTCTTGTTTCCTAAGCCCACACTCAGCTACTAGATCTACTCACAAATTCGCAACTCTAGATTCCCTCCTAAATATCTTCTATTCTATGCATCCACCCACACTAAATTCCACTACCTAAAACACTATCCAACCCCTCCTTTTAAACTTGTGCAACCATAAGTCATTAGGTTACAAATAGAATCATCTAGAACACCATATCACTAAGTCATCTTACAATAATCATTAAATGCACATAGGAGAACTAACCAAGACCCAAAAAGGTCCACACAAATCCCCAATCGATCTATATCATGATCACACACAATATGAATTAAATACACCAAGTTGATCGATCAAATCTCCCAAGAGCATCATTTGATGATCCAAAAGATTGAACGCCAACAATAATCACCGAGCATGTGAAGTATACACCCATCATACCAAGAAAGCACATCCATCTAGCTCCCACAAGCATCATTGAGCATAGATTTCACCAAGAAGATCATCAACCAAGAACCATAAACTTTACTGAGTTCCTTCAATCATCAATCTCCTTAGGTGAAACTACAACTAGGAACTACCCCAATAGTGACCAAGCATCACCTCCTTTCAACCGAGTCCACCAACTCCAAGGTCAAAATCACTCCAACATAAAGGATTGGAAACCACCCTAAGATGCTATGCATCATACATCCCAAGTGCAAAAATATATTCTTAGTATCTAGAAGAACAACTTTTAGGTTTCAACACATAAACATTGAACTAGTTCTTCACATACATTTCCTCCAAGTTTTCAATTGTACACTCTTTCCTCTATTCCACTTCTTCAAATCATTTTAAAAAAATAGACAGCTACTTACTCTACTTCTTCACATCCTTCCTTGGTGTTCCAGAAGTTTTTTTCCATGCCGATCACTAACCCTTTCTGAATCTTTCAACTCAAGCTGCCTACAAAAACTCAAGTTCCTCCTACTGAGTTCTACATTTTGCAAAGGAATTAGTGAAAACTTATTTCTACCCTTTCCAATAGTAAATGTATTATTGACACAATTATGCACTACCTTGAAATCATACTACCAAGGTTTACCAAGTAATATGTGTCAACTACTCATTCCACAATATCACACAACATCTTATCAATATATTGTCCAATCTGAAAAATCAACAAGACATTGCTTCCTCACTTCCAAAGCATGCTCATTTTGGAACCAACTAATCCTATAAGGACAAGGATGTCTCACTCTCTTCAAACCAAGTTTCTAAACGATCTCCTCAACAATTAGGTTATCAGTACTACCACTATCCACAATCACTTTCCAACATTTACCTCTAGACTTATATCGCATTCAAAATAAATTTCTCCTCTAAAAAGGTTCCAGCTTGTTACTGAGAAATACTCATTGAACTAGAAAATTCTCCTCCTTCCACTCGAGCTCATTCATTGAGCGGTCATACTCATTCACCATAGTCGTTCTTCAATCACCAACCTTTTGGGAGCATTCAAAATATCTACATCCTTCTTCACCACAATAAAAACAAGTACCTTTAAATCAACCTCTACCTACCGTTCTTCTCTACTCAACATGTTTTGGTTTATCTTTAGCAATCTATTTATCCTTCATTGAGTTAGCATGCTTCTCCTTCCCTTAGGAACTACCTTGATGTCTTCTCTTCAACTTATCTTCTACCTTCATAGCATACTGATAAGCATCCTCAACCAAATTAATTCATCATACCAATCTTGTCCTGAATATTGAATCTCAAACCATTAACATAACTAGCCACCTTTTCCTTAGAAGGTTCTCTATGTCCAGACTGAATAGTCAACTTGTAAAACTCCTTGGTATAATGCTTCATAATCGTATCATTCTATTTTAGATTCTACAACTTCTTAAACAAATTAACTTCATAATCAATAGGAATGAACTTATCCTTCAACTTTGTCAACATCAATATCCAATGAGAGATCTTCATTTCACCTTCCTCTTCTCCATCTCTTTGTAATTTTTTTTCACTACAAACCAACATGTCCCTTCAACTTAGTTTGTGTCAACCTCACTCTTAGTGGATCACCAATATCTTCTAACTCAAAATAGTCTTCCAACTCACCAATCCAATCAATTAGGTCTTCAAGATTCAAAATACCTAAAAAATTATAAACATCCATCTTATGCTTGAGCTTCAACTGAGCTTTAGAACTATCCTCTAACCAGTTCTATCTTCCACAAATCTTTCCATGTGATTGGTTCTATCCTCACCACTAGATCCAACAATGTGAAAGTCTTCAACAAATTCCTCATAACCATCCTCCATATGCACATTCCTAGGTACAACAACTATAGATCGCATAATCTAAGTGATCATATCATGTTCTTCATCAACTCCACCTCAAATCTAAAATTTGATTGAACCTTCTCTAAAATAGTGTCCATAGTATTATAGAGATCTAAAATTTCCTTAGGATCTAAAATTCTTGGAGGCATCTTACAAGATCTTTGCAAAGCCTCTCTAACAAATCCAACCAACCACCTTGTGACAAATTTTTTTTTCCTGCAACTTAGATTGCAACCTACTACCTTGCATGAACAACCAGGAACAAATCACAAGTCTAGGAACACATATATGCAATATAAATAACATGAGCTCTTCTACAATCACACTCAAACAATCATCTACTAGATCAACCTTCTCTCTAATTCCACCTAACACCATTCAAGGCCTAGAGAATCCCCAGAGGAGATGTCCAAGCCCCTAGCTAACAACCACATCAGAGGAACACAACAAGAACACAAGATCTGATACCAAAATCAACTCTTTATTCATAAAACAATTGATTATACGTAATGTGTCAGGTTGTAAGGCCTTCTTGGTTACACCCAAGTACAAAATAAAATTATAGTAATACTTCCAAAAGACCTTGCAACATCCAAATAAATCACAACTATCCCTAGTTTCTAACAACACAACAACCTAGCAGAAACACCAAGAAAGATCTAAACATGTGCTCACAAGCCACTAAACAATCTTCTTGTTTCCTAAGCCCATACTTAGCTACTAGATTTTCTCACAAATTTGCAACTCTAGATTCCCTTTTATGTTATTCTATGCAACCACCAACACTTGACTCCATGACCTAAAACACTACCCAACCCCTCCTTTTATACTTGCACAACCATAAGTTGGCCTATTACAAATAGAATCATCTACAACATAATAAGTTAGCCCACAACAATAATTAAATTCACATAAGAGAAATAACCAAGACTGAAATAGGTCCACACACATCCCATGATCTATCTACACCATGATCATGCACAATAGGAACTAAATGCACCAAGTTGACCAATAAAATCTCCCAAGAAAATTATTTGATGAGCCAAACCACCAAGCATCAACAACAACCACCGAGCACACCAAGTATACACTAAGCATACCAAGAAAGCACATACACTAAGATACCTCAAGCATCACTGAAAATAGGTTCATTTGTGGAGATCACCAACTCAAAACCATAAGCTTTACCAAGTTTCTTCAGTCATTGATCTCCTCAGGTGAAATTACAACTAGGAACTACCCCAATAGTGACCAAGCATCACTTCCTTTTAATTGAGTCCACCAACTCCAAGGTTGAAACCAATCTAACATATAATATTTTTGAATACCCTAAAATGATCCTACATTAGGATGAATGAATTATTTTATGATAAGATTAACATTGATTAACTAATTGGACAAAGTTGTGGCTTAATTTTTAAGATTGGTTAAAGTTGGTGATTATAGATTCATCATATTGACAACTAGTATTGAATATTTGGTTCTCTTTTTGGAAAGTATATCAACTTGAGAAAAAGATCAAGATGATGAAAAAGGAAGGTCTTGAATTCTCCAACGAGAACTTCTTAATTGTGTGTGCTAGAATGAAGCTCTACATCAAAGGAATGGGGTCACAATTTTGGAGACATGTGAAACACATGTATACCCCGCCAAATGGTCCTCTAAGTTTAGATGAGTTGAAAGCATACAAAATTTGAATGCAACTATATGTAGTCTATCTAATGCAATTTTTTAAATATTTTTTCACTTAATAATGCTCATGATGTTTGGATTCAACTTAAGTTAGTTTATGGTTGTTCATGTTCAAAAATATAGAGTTGAAAATATGATGACATAAAAATGGTAGAAGGTGAAAATGCTGCCCAATATGATCACATATTGAAAGAATTTTTTTCTTCAATTAGAAGTACCATTAGAGTAATTGAAGATGAAGTTTTTGTAAGTAAAATGTTGAGAACCTCGTTACCTAGTTTTGCAATCAAACTTTTTTGGGTACATGAGTAAGGATTTCCTTGACACTATTGGATGCTCTTGCATTAGATACCCAAGGTAATTTGAGAAGTGACCTTGTCACATATAGTCTAGTAAAGGAAAATCTAGATGGTCAACCTCCACCTTGGATAACCAGGTTTAGTCTTCCATGAGCCATCCTTTCCACTTTACTAGGTACTCCCATAATTCTTATTTCTAGTGCCCCTTCCCACATGACTATCCAAGATTGCTTCAATATCCTTCTTCTCAAAGGTGGGAAATCAAATCGGGTATTTCTCAAGTATAGTTTTGTCCTAGTAATTTATTAAATCTATAATATTGAAATAGGGTAAATATGGGTTTTATCTAGCAATTTAACCTCATATGCATTCCAAATTTCTTCATCTTTATATTGTTGTATGTTCCCACTAGAAACTATATTTTTTTCAAGTGAACCATAATATTATACCCAAGTTAAAACTCCTTATGCCTCATTGTTTGATGATCCCTATTCTTATAATACTTGCTAAGTTTTGGTTATATGCTTGCACATTTTCTCATGTAGGTTCTTCACATTTTCAGAAAATTTGTCTTCGGTAGCACTAGGAATGCCTCCTAGATCCATCATCCTTAGTTTTTGTGCAATCCTTAGAATACCCTCATATAAAATTTGGAATGGTTACCTGCCAATACTTGTGTTCACAAAATGATTTTCATAAAATATTTCCTATGGTATAATCAAGTCCCATCACTTCTAGTTTTATTGCCTCCTAAGCACCTTAAGAGGCTGATTATACTTATCTTTACTACTTCATCAATTTTCTCATCAATTTATGGGTGATGTACATAACCGAACTTCAACTTTGTATTAAATTTCTTCAACTAGGTTCTCCAAAAATATCCAATGTAACTGTGTATCACACTTTGAAACTAAACTCTTTGGAAGACCATGTAGTCTTACCACTTCTCTAAATAATGAATGAACAATGTAAACTGCATCATGGTTCTAATGGAAAGAAATTAAATGATTTTTTTTTTAAACATATCAACCACCACAAATATTGAATCTTTGCCTCTTTGTGTCCTTGGAAAACCAAAAATGAAATTCATGATACTTATATCTTCCAATGATCTTGATGGAACATGTAGCAGTCAATAAATTCTTATATTTTGACTGACTCCTTTATCTATCTAAGAAATTTCAATAACTCTACATATTTTTATTCACGTCTTTTGATAACTAAGGCCAAAAATAGTGCTTAGTGACAATGGAAATAGTCTTATCTCAACCAAAGTGTCATGTCATTCCTCTACTATGTTTCTCTTTGATCAAGTTTTCCCTCATGGAACTCCTTGGAATACATAATGAACTCCCTTTTAATAACTACCATCTTGGATCATGTAGTCCATCCACATCATCCTATCTAGGGTAATAGGTTCCTTACAAGCCTTCTAAGCCTTTTTGAAATAATGATCCTTAGGGTGTAGAGGCCTGAGTTCATTAAACCTAATTACCTCAATCTTCACTTATATCAACAATATTTTCCTCCTACTTAAGACATCTACAAACCTATTAGATCATCCACACCTTTGAGTCCAAACAAATGTGTAGTTCTACAAAAAATCTACCCATTTTAGGCACCTATAATTTAACTTACCTATCTATTTAGGTATTATAATGCTTGATGATTAGCATACAAATAAAATATCTTTGGCAATAGATAATGCCTCCATTTATTTAATGCTTGTACTATTGCATATAATTATTGGTCATAAACATAATAATTCTTTTTTGTGTCATTTTTATTTTTTCACTAATAATATGCAATAGGGTTACCTTATTGGCTCAAAAGATCTCCAATGATATTACCACTAACATCACAATCCACTTAGAACACCTTATTGAAATTGTGTAGTGCTAGCATAGGTTGTTGTGTCTCCTTATTCTTTATTAATTCAAAATTTTATGCAGCTCCTATAATCCCTTTGAACTCTTTTTTACTAACCCTCATTGCCTTAGTAAGGGGTACATAGATACTGTTAAATTTTCTAATATTTATATTTCCTTTAAAAACTAGCCAAACAATGGAAAGACCTTACCTTAGTAGCATACCTTAGGGTCAACCACACTTAGATGATCTTAACCTTCTTTGGGTCTATTTTTAGACTATTGGGTAAGACATCAAACATCAAATAGACTAATATTTTTATTATAAATCCACACTTCTTCAGATTAATAAAATGTTTATCATCCCGTAGCTTGTTAAAGACTCTATAGATATGCATTAAATTCTCAAATTAGACCTTATTGAAAATTAAAATATCATCTAAATAGACAATAAAAAAATTTCCCATAATTTTCTTTGATACGTCATTCATGAGACACATGCAGGTGTTTAGTGCATTGATTAGCCCAAAATTCATGATTAACTAGTCATAAAGACCTTCCTTTGTCTTAAATGCAGTCTTTCATCTGTCAGGTCTCTTTGATCAAAATCTAGTGATACCCACTTTTGAGATATGTCTTTCTGAAGTATTAAGATCCACTCCAACAGTCCATAATATCATCTATCCTTGGTAGCAAAAATTTTCTTTTTTATGGTTATGTTGTTTATGGCCCTAGAATTTTTATAGATCCCCCACTCTCCATATTTCTTTGGTACTAGTACTATGGGTACTACACATGAGCTTATGATCTCTTTAATGAGACCTTTCCTTAGAAATTATTGAACTTTTCTATTCAACTCCTCAATCTTAGTAGGAGTTTTCCTACGAGCATCCCTATTAAGAAAATTGGCTCTAGTAACTAAGTTTCCTTGTTGGTGGCTACCCCTTAGGGAAATTATTAGATATGATGTTTTGAAACTCATTCAACATAACTAAAACCTCTATTGAAAATTCTCAACCACCTTCTTTATCCAACCTAGGAAATAAAGCATAATACAAGTGTTGATATTTCATAACATCCATAATTTTTTTTCCATCAACAGGACATACCCTACACTACTACATGTTTGCATGTATACTAATGGTATTCCTAAAGGAGATATTGTTAGCATGTTTGGAGAGATTATTGAGTGCTTATGTGTTGCATTCATGACTTGCTTTGTCATTGATGTCAACATCTTTCGATATGGAATAGTTAAAGTTGTAGAAATATTTTCCCTTAGCGTGATTACAGGATGTTGAGTTATGTTCAATGGGGTTAGTAGAGTATTTTTGGATATTTCTTTATAATATGTCTAAGTGTGTGGAAAGTGTTATGAAGATTTGATTTAGTTATGAAATATTTTCAGAGGACTGGTTGCATGCTAGTAAAAAGGAAATTGTATGTTGATGTTTTATTTAAAATTTTGTTTATTAGGATTTGATTTTGGTTGATAAAATTTTGTTTATCGAGATTTGATTTTGGCTAGATACATGTTTGTGGTTATCTGTTTGAGGTAGCACAATTATTTGATCATTTTGTGATGGTCTCTAAAGTGTAATGTATCATGTGCTCACTATTAGGCTAGTTGTGTTATGAAATTGATGTAAAATATATTGTAGCATATGGAACGTAATTGGAATATCTTATGATGGTCCTATATTTCTCATTTTACATTGGGGAAGCCTCAAGGCTAACTCAATTAGTTCTTTTTAGGATGTGGTATAAAGGAAAGATATATTCCTTGGTTGTAAGTGTGAATTGTGTGACTATGCGTCATATGTATTATATTTGATATTATGAAATTTTTGTATGTGCAGTTGATGAGGTCATAATAGAGGATGTTGTTCATGATATGTTGAGAAATTCAAAGGAACTTGTTGGCAAGATAAGCTATTGTATCAGTAATTTCACTCTTGGATATGTTATCCTAGATTCTTTAGTGATAATGGTTTTGAAGTAATTTGGACAGTTGGTTCAATTTACTTCTTATCAACTCCTAACATGGTTGAAGAAGGTCCTAATAGGGCTGGAATCTTCTAGTAGGGATTGAGAATCTTCTAACAGGGAATATATGTATTGGTTCTATTTGATTAACTCTTAACAATTTCTTATCCTTTCACAAAGAACTTTCCATATTAGTACATCATCTTTTGGGCATCATTCCAACTACGGTTTCCCCTTTGATGAAGGGTTTCCATAGTTAACGTATCTTGTATCATTGTGCATGGTTACATCTTGTTGTTATTATGTTTATTTATTATATGTTTAAGTTTTGATAAATATTATTTAACATGTATAACTTATTCACCCTACCCCCCCTCCCCTTAATTATATTGGTGGACTTTATGTTCTAATAATTGGTATCAAAGCATCAAGTCCTTAAAGACAAAGTTTAACAACTTAAGGAGATCAATCAATACATTTAGGAAGGAAAGTCCAAAATTTGATGGTGTAAACTATGAAAGTTGGAAGGAGAAAATGAAGACTCATTTTCTATGCATGGTAGTTGGTTACTAGATAATCACAAGGGAAAGAAAGATACTAATTGAGTAGAAAGATCTCAATACATGTACAAAAGAGGAGAAATATTTATTCATGTACAACATGTATGCAAGAAAAGAATTACTATCTAGTCTTCTAGTATCATAATATGTTAAGATAAAGGGTTTACAAGTTTCACATGCTATTTGAACTAAATTAAGAGGTCTATCTAAAGGTGATATATTTGAAAAAAAAAAAATGAACTTCAGAATTGGAAAGATATGTTTGTTAGTGCTAAGGTTTAGGAAGATGAATCAATTAAGGGATATTTGCTAGGATGCATAATATTGTTGCAGGAATTATGAGTTATGATGGAGTTTTCACTAAAGATGTTGTGTGGAAGACTTTCAATATTTTCCACCTCCTTATAAGAAAAAGGTAGAAACTATTGAAGAGATTATTCATATTTCACATACTTTTAGAAAAGAAACACTATTTGAGAAGTTGCAGGCATTTGAATAAAGATTGAAATTATATCAAGGAGAAACTAAAATATAGACATCCTTTATTTACAAAAGGGCAGAGATAAATTTACTAGGAGTGTGAGAACAAGTGTAGATTATGCTAGAGAATGGGCAGTCAAGTAAGAAGAAGACATGACAGTTGATGAATGACTTGCATTACATCCTAAAAGAGAACCTATAGGTAGGAGATCTTTTGTTTGTTGGACTTGGTCATTTTAAAACTCAATGTACCAAAAGAGAAAAGAAAAGAAAACCTAGGAAACCTCATTAGTCAAAGATTACAAAAGATTGCTTCTTTGCTGATGAAGCTGATAAATTTGATTTTGAGATGATAAATTTATTATAAAGTAATGACGAGGATGATGAAATTGTATTTGTTTCTATTAAAGAAGAAAGTCTTGAAAAAGAAGAAGAAGAAGTAAAAGAGTAGAATGTTATCCCTAAATGATAATTTAATTGGAAATGCTATGAATTCATGGAAAATAGACATATAAGTTGTTATGTTATCATTTATGTCAATGTCTTAGTTGGCTAGACATTATACTAACTTAGTTGAGTGCTATATCATTATGATTGATGAAGAGAATTTGAAGAAAGTATGTTGAAGAGAGACTTAATAAGTATGGTATACAATGAGCACTTGAAGGAGTTGGAAAATGATAATTTAATGATTATTTGATGATTTTATAATCATGTAATATTGTAATGTATTAAGCTATGCAAGCTTAACCAAGTGACAAGGTAAAAGAAGGAAGATTGTATTCATCGAGTGACTATAGTATCCACCAAGAAAATGGAAAAGTAAGAGGGAAAGTTAGTATTGCTCAATCTAGTCTTGTATTAACTGACTACTATGTTACTCGAGTAAAATGACATGTTCACTGAGTAACAGCTAGAAGAACAAGTTGAAAGAAATAAAATCTAAGGCTGACATTTGATAGAAATATGGAATGTTCAAGATGTTCAAAGGCACAAGTCTAAGTTTGTTACAATATCGACCATTAGGAAAATTGATGCAGGAGCACCATGGATTTCCTTATTATATTTCTCATTTTTGTTCATTTTTTCTGTTAGTGTTGAGTTGCAATTAGTGCCCAATGGTTATCAAGATACAATTGCTACTAAGTTCAATGTTGGGCAAGTTGTTTAGTATTTATCACGTGTGTTGGTGGTTGAGTGTTCTTTCATGTGTCGAGTGAACTTGATGTTTGTTGATGCTTGTTTTCCTTCTTTGATCGAGTTTATCTATGATTGGTCCCTTGTATGAGACAACTATGTATTTAATTTAAGTTGTGAATTTAATATAAGGATCTTGTCTTGGGATGTGTGTAGACTCTTTTGAGGTTAACCTTATATTATGTAATGATCTATAATCTTCCATAAGCCATTTTAAAAAGTATAAATAGAGGTTTCTAGGTTTAAGTTAGGTAGTACAAAGTCAAGTGAGTTGGAAGAGTTAGAACAAAAGATTTGTGAAAAAATCTAAGTCTAGAATTTTGTAAATCTTGTTGGTCATAACTTGGAAGGCCTCACATCTAGGCATGTATGCAAAAAATTTGATGAGTTAATAATTTTATTTTTTTCATTCTCTCCTTGGTGTTGTTCTTTATTGTTTTCTTTTGTTGTGTTTACTTTGCAGGGTGTTTGGACTGTTAGATGTGCCTTTGGCCCTAATTTTGCCAACCATACCTACATGAAAAATTCAATAAGGATATGATGATGGAGATTAAAGAAAGATAAGGAAGATCACAAAATTCTATGAAAGGTTCTATTTTCTATGTGGTCAAGTATATTGAATCTAAGATCAACGATTGTGATTAAGTGCTAATAGATGAAAGAATTTGGAAGCCCAAAGATGACTCTTTAAGAAGATGTTCAAGAAAATTTTGTAGGTTGTTGGTTGGAAGTTGATTAAGTGATGATAAGGTTTTTGAATGCAAAATATTGAAGAAGGTGAAAGAATATTGTTGAGCCAAGTGAACTGAGCAAAGTTGAGGAAGAAGAAAGATTTGAAGGAGTTAATCAACTAGTCAAGAGTATAGAGTGAAAGGAGATCAAAGTGGAAGATCAAATAGAGACAATAATAGAAAGGGGATTTGAAAAATAAAGTTAGTAATATACCTAAAAAAACAATTTTTACACTATTACTTTCAAATCCTTGTAGTAGAAAATTTCATAGACTGAGTGGAACAACATGTATGTGAAATCCTATATGGTAAAATTGATTTGTCATATTTATAAGTCCTTTAAAGAAAGTCACTATGTAGAGAAGATCAATGAGTGATAAGGTATATATGATATTTTGGTTGAAATCATCTAAAAATATCACATCAATACTATGTTGTAACCTTTAACAAGGTTGGCTTCTAATAGAGTTTACTTCAAAAGAGTGAATCTTTTTGGGTAGCCAATCCAAGGTGGTTTTTCCCTTAATAGGGTTTCCATGTTAAAATATTAGTGTCAAAATGTGTTAATATTGTTATGTTGCAAGTTATTTTACATGTTATTTTTATTTTATTGCAACTTAGTAACAACTAAGTTTATGTTCAGTAATAACTAAGTTTTATTACTACCACTCTATTGAAATAGAACAATAAATAAATAGTTTTGAATTAAATGATTGAAGGAATTAATTGGGAATTTGAATGAATACCCCAAGTCAAATTTAATGATGATGAATGTTGTTTGGTACTAAAATTGTTTAAAGGGACTGTGGATAAATGATTCACACCCCCCTCACCTCCCCCACCCCCAATTTAGTTATCTAATAGACAACACTTTAGTATCACATGTAGAGAAAAAATGTGATTGGATTATAGACAATGAATGCTCTCATAATCTGACATGTGATATGAATACATTTATGCAATTTGATAGTTATGATGGAGGAGTAGTTAGAGTTGGAAACAATGCACCTTGTCCTACTAAGGGAAAAGGAGAAATTACTCTTGGTGGAAAAAATAACACTAGAGATGTCTATTTTATTGATGGATTGAAACATAATTTTTTGAGTGTTGGAAATCTTGTTGATAAAGGTTACATGTTATGGTTCATTGAGAAGACTTATGTGATCAAATACAAAAATGGTCAATTAATTGAAATAGGTACAATGACTAGAGGTAAAGGTTTTAAATTTAATCCTACTAAGATGACATGTTTAGTTGCAAAAGTTGATGATAATTGGCTATGGTAAGAGATTTTGTCACATTAACCTTGATAACATTGCAAAGATTAGTACTAAACATGCAATAAGAGATTTTCCTAAGATTATGAAACTTCTAACATGGTTTGCAAGCAATGACTAATAGAAAAATAGAAGAAGAGTTTATTTCCAAGATACATGTTTAAAACATCGATAAATTTGGAGATTGCACACACAAATTTGAGTGGTCCTATTACTCCTATAATTAATCATATTGCCAATTAGTGTCAAGATTCCAAGTGAAAGTGTGCATAGCAACTGAGTCACCATATGCCAAAGAAATTAAGGAGGAGATGAATGAGTTTCATAATTATACCCAAGCTCAAGTACTCATTGAGTGATTCTACATATACTAATCATAAGTCATAACCAAGTCAGGCTAGACAATACTAAGGCAGTTAGAGTATACCAAGAAAAGAGACAAGTTAGCTACACAATCGTAACCAAGAAAAGATTATATCAAGCAACATTATATAATAAACCTACATAACCGAGTGACATAGAGGCTACATCAAAGTTTGAATTGATTCACAATCTGATGAGACACGATCATACCGAGTTGAAGAAATGGTTTACACCGATCAAGGTAAATATCTAAAATTATTTCTTGAAGAATATAAACTAATTATATGATGATATAAAGTTTGGAAGAACCAATGAAAATAAAGGATGGAAAAGGAATGAAATGGTGTACAATTATAGACCATTGATTATGATCAGAAAAAATTATGAAAAGTTCCCAAACCCTAATTAGGTCATAGATCAAAAAGGAAAAAGAATACTATAAAAGGAAATATTTAGAATATTTTTTTAATGGTTTTTTGTTGAAAAGGTTGTGAAGTTGTTGAAGAAAGAAAGGATATAAGAGGTCAATGAAAAATTATATAAGATATCAGAGGTTAGAGATCAGAGATAAAGATAGTATTGAGAGGAATTGTAGATCTATCAAAGAAGGTGATAACTAGTGAGAAGAAGAGGGATCTAATCAAGAAAAATAAGTTTTCATTGTATAGATCATTTATTGCTACTTTCTAATCACTATAGTAGTTTCTAAATCCTTGTAAGAGGTGGATCTAATAGCCTTTTATGTAAATCTATTAATTGAGTACACACTTGAAGAGTGTTAAAAAATCCTTAAGAAAGGTAGATCCTTATAGATATTTTTGTATACTCCTAACAGAGCTCACCAAAAGTGACTAAACCCTAACAAGGCACCCTATTACTAAAGTAGTGATGGATTTTTGGGTACCATCCCTACCACCATTTTCCCTCTAACCAATGGTTTATGCAATACCAAGTGACTGAGTTATGTTTTATGTTTTATGTTATTATGAGTTTATAGTTGGTGAATATTGAATTAGTTATGTTACTTTCATCTACAAAGTATTGTGGTAAATGTTAAGTGATTACCAAGTTACAAAATGAAAAGGGAAATAACTAAATTTTTTTCAGGGTAAATTTTTTGGAGGATATTGATAATTCCAATGATTGTATAAGAGCTTAGTTCTCTTATTGAAGGTTTTACCACCTAAGAGTAAAATATTTGAGCTATAGAGAGGTATAGGATTGATAGGACTATTGAGAATCAGATAGTGGAGATAAGGATGACCATGAGTCAAATCAATGAGATGAAAGATACACTGAGATGGTAACTAAAAAGGAGGAAGGAAATAGCTTAGAAAACCAATGAAACAACATATTAGGAAAAAAATATTGAAGAACTCTATGATGGAAACATGTATGATGAATCTAATGCTATTATAGCTAATCTACTAGACAAGAACCATATACTTATCAAGAAGATTAAATTACTAAAAAGTGAACAATAATTGTAGTCTACTAGAATGTTTTAAGTGATGGAAAAAAAAAGGATAAAATCTAAGGATGACAAGAAAATGATTGAAGAAGACAAGAGACAAATTACTAAAATAGTGGATACAAAAGATGAAGAAATTACAAGGTTGATACAAAATTATTATGATCTAATAAATCATGTACTTAGTACAAATATTGAGATTGGAAAGAAGATAGAAGATATTGTTGAGTTAAGAACTAAGAATGAAAACCTGAAGAGTGAACTAAAATTTGCAAAATAAATCATTGAGAGAATAAAAAGATTAGAAGAAAGTTTCAAAATATTGGCTGAAAAACTTAGAGGATAGAGGCACATGAAAGATACATATGGATTAGGCTATACCAAGAACTCCACTATTGAGAGAGGTGAATCATCAAAGAAAAATGAACAAAGGAATGGCTATGCAAAACCAAAGCCAAAGAAGCCTACATGTTATCACTATGGAAAGCTTGGATAGACAACAAATGTCTACAAGAGAAAAAAATGGTAAAATTAGTGTTATTCCTAAATTTGATGGTTATTGTTATCATTTTAATAACTATGGACATCAAGCACATGAGTGTAGATCCAAGTTTAGTCAAACACCTAACAAGTATGCATTCAAAGGATATAACTATACTTCCAACAAGTTTGGACACAAGTCAGAGGAATGAAAATCACAAAGGAATTCTAATTAGAAACTGAGAAAGAAATGTAATCAAATAATTGGGATTATAATACATGGTATTCATGTGCTGCATGTGGAAAGTATGCTCATATTACTTCAAACTGCATGAGATTATGCTCTAGAGGAAGATTTGGTAATTGGAGGAACTCTAGTATGACATGTTATCATTGTAAAGGGGTAGATCCTAAAGGTAAAAGAAAAGTCAGTGTGGATATTTTTTTTGAAAAGATGAATAAGACATGGAGGAAGAAGTCAAAAGAGAATGAGACATCAACCACAATTATTGGTAACACCTCATCCAATGGATTATGTGAAACCACAACTCTATCTAAGCCTTAGAAGAAGATAAGGAACTAAACTACTAAAGATATATCTTATATCATCTCCTAAAATGAAATGGAAGGAAGTCCATATCTATACAAAATTTGATGCACAAGGACAACTCATGAAGTTTAGAAATCTTGCAAAATAGCTAGTCTAATTGAGTTGGTTGATAAGTAAGAGCTAATAGTATTGGCTGAGAAAGTAATACTGAAAGGGGTAATAATGTTTTACTTGAGTTTGAGACAAATTTACTACTTTAACCAAGTAGTGATGAAAATGGGACATGACCAATTAGTTTATGGTAATTAAGTTAATTAAATATGGCATAACGTGAAGTATGATTCATTTAATTTTCCCTGTTGGTCATAAAAGTAACTTTATCGTATATATATTGGGGTTTTCAATGTTTATTGTTTTACCCAACATTTGAAGAACATAGAGAAAATTTGAGTGATTTGTGCTAAGGATTACTTGTATAAGCTTGGAAGTGTGAATTTTTTAGCGAATTTAAGCACCAAAAAGAGTTTGGTGCAAATTGAGTAGAGAGTGAAGTATTTACCAAAACTGTAACTAGAAAATTGGCTTTGAGTTCTACAAATGTGAAATGATAGACAAAGTCAAAGGTAAATCATGTTAAGTTAATTTGAAATGAAGTGTTTGGAGAGCCAAAATTCAAGTTATATCTGGAATTTTCTACACAGGTTGACAAGGTGAGTGCCCTATCTTTAATTACACTTAGGGTTTTACTTGTTAATGATATTTGTTCATTTTATCATTGCAAAATTGCTAAAGTTAGAGATCATGCAGAACTACATGAGGTGTATGTGGACTTGTGTGTTGTTGGAAATTTCAAGGATGAACACAAACACTTTGAAAAAAAAAAAGTCCCATCCATGCCCTATATTTTCCTTTAAAAATTAAGGAAAATTGGATTTGGATAGTGTTTATTAGAGTGCATGGTATGTGCAAATGGCTAGATGATCCAATCAAAAAAAAAAAGGATGTTATTCATATGGTCACTAGCTACCCGGTTATAGAGAAGGTGAAATCCATTCGAATGACTTCAAAGAACAATATTGAAGAAAATACTAAAGCACAATGGGATAGAAGAGGTCTAAAAGTGAATACAATAATTGATTTGGAGATAAAATTTGGAATGTATGTGGTTACATACAAAATCTTCCAATCTAGGCAGCCCAAAAATGTGACATGTATGACACTTGACCTGGGTTATAAAATTGTGAAGAAAGGGCATAAGTATGATATTTTTGAGCTATGTTTAAAGAAACTAGTAAATAACATGAAGACTATTTGAGTTGCAAGGTCTAATACATGCAAGTTTGGTTCACTTCTAATATGTATTTTATTCTATATGTAAAACTATTTTCCTTCAAATTTTCAAGTGAACTAGAGGACAAATACCCCTGTCATTTACCAAATCAATGAGTTTATTTAGGCACTAGATGAAATTTTTGAAATTGTTATGAATGAATATTTTGAGAATTTCAAATAAAGAATGAATCAAAGATTTAGGATACCCCTAACATTGGTTTCAAAAACTATCATGATGATTTTTTTTAATTGATAGTGATAGAAGACTTGTAAAAGTTTTACTACCTAGGGTTGCATGGATTAAACCCATGGATTATGAGGCAGACATATATCATGTCACCATGGCTATTGAATCTCTATTTAATGAGTTGGTTGACAAGAATGCCCCACAATTTGGAACATATGAAGAAGCCAAGGACAAGATAAAACTAGAAATTTTGGTCACAAATATTGGTAAGAAATCTAAGAATAAGATGAGTACACTTGAAAGTACATTTGGTGGAAGAGAATATGATCAACCATTAATGATCACCAAAAGAAAGGATGGAGATGATGTAGGAGAAGAGGAGATAGGAAAATTAATTTTTATTACCAACCCAAAAACCATGAAAGGAAGTAAAAGACCTTCAACTACCCCTATGAGTCTGAAGAATACAAGATCCAAAACCTAAGATGCACAATAGGTTACTCCAACATCAAACAAGGGTATGGTTAGGAACACTAAGCCTACTTAGCCATAGGTTAAAACATATCAAAAGAGAAAGTAATCCCCCAAGTCTTCAACAAAATGTGTCAAGAAACCTACTCAAAAGAGAAGAAAAATGATTATTAAAGATGATGATAATGAAGTTGAGGATAGTGAGAGGACTCAATCAAATGAAGTAAGTCATGCCTGAGATGCTACACTAAAAAGGCCTCAAACTATTGATGAAATTGCCTAGTCTGTTCGTGAGAGTAGTGATCTGTCAACATTCAAATAGTATAAGTATGAGAAGATTGATGAGGATAAGAAGAAAAAATAAGTTATAATTGTTATGATGACAAAATTCAAATATACACCACTATAAATTGGACACTGAATCCCTGATGACTTATATCAAATAATTTGTAGCCAGTGGAAGTATGCAGTTAGAAACAAGAAGGAAATGAGAGTGAGATCATTGGCTATAAATATGCTATTTTCATCTACAAGACGTAATTGAAGCTTTAGAGAATTATAAGAATAGAATTTTTTTAAAATTATAGAGCCATTTATGTTTTTTTCTAGTAATTTGAAATTAATTGAGAATTAAAAGAGGATATGGAAGTAAGTTTTATAAATTAAAGATCCAAATAAAACCATTTAAGTTGATGATACTAAAACTATGTTGAATTTTGAACTTGACAACAAGGAGGAATATTATATCGACATATCCCCTCAAGAATTTGTAGATTCTTTACATGAAATAGTTGGTAATATTAAATAAAAGAAGAAGAATGTAACCATTGAATATTAAATAGAAGATGATCCTACCAAGGAATTAAATAATGACAAATAAATCAGTGTGGGAATCAAGATGGACATTGAGAGATGATCACTTATCAAGCCATTACATGCAGATAAACCTAACTTTGACCCAGTAATAGAGAAAATCAAAGCATTTCCCAAGCTAGTTGAACAAAATCTAAGTGATATTCTGATTGGTTTATTTACATATTTTTGTAGATATAGTTCTTATGGATATTGAATGACAATAAATGAATGTAGATACTGAGCAATAGTCTCAAGATACGCAAGAAGAGAAAGGAGGAGGAAGCACTACAAATTAATGTAATGATGTTGAACATGCTCAAATTGGAGGAGACTCCATGGAGCACAATGCATATATCTCTTCTATAGGTGATGGAACACCAACCCACAGACCTCCAAGTGAGGGAATTATTGGGAAAGGTCAATTGGTTAATGCTAAGGAACAAATTATTAAAGTAATTACATTTTTAACTCATCTACCAAGTTTTTTTTATAAATACAATGATGCTACAAACTATAGACATAGGGTTGCCAACAATCAAGATACAAGAGCTACCAAGTGAGGAGCCAAGGAAAAATGAAGATGCAAATACATTACTGAGCATGGCGCTAGAACTATTTGTACCATCAATTATTATATCTATTATCGAACCAATGAATAAGGAAGAAGAATCATACAATGAAACTAGAACCACATAGAGAAATTTGGAAATTTAAGTTCTTGTTGCGAGAAACTATCTCACTGAACACCAGTAAAGGAAAGAAGCCAAGGAGAAAGAAGGAGTCCCAAGCATTCAAGTCTAATCCAATGACATTAGAGGAGGATATTGTCATACATAATTTGGATCCAAACACGTTAGATGATGACCAAATAACAATCTATACCAAGATTTATGAGAGGAAGAAACACAAAGCTAGACAAAGGAAAAAGAACAAGAAAAAAAAAGTACTACATGATGTCAAAGATATATTGATGTTGTGCAAAAAATTGAATTGAACAGAAAATAACCTATATTGGATCAACTTGAACAAATAGTTGATAAGATTAATGATCTAGATATAAAACTCAATCCAACATATTGAAAAGAAATGATAAGAAATTTGAGAATAAGGTATTGGAGAATGTCTCTACTAAAATTATTATTCAAATAGTGGATTTATAGTTTATGTTACTAACTTGGAAGGGATTGTACAAAATGTTTTATTATAGTTTCATAAAAATTTTGATATTCCCCCAATCACCAATTAAGTCAAGGATAAACTATAGAAGATGAATGATGACATGAAGGCAAGTGCACATGAACTAAAATCATATCCAAGTACATCACTCTATACTACAACTGAGTGAGATTTCTCACAGGCCTTCAAAATGAACTATTGCAAGAAGAGAGAGATCTACAAACTAAGATCAATGAAATCCAAGCATTATCTATCCTAATTCTTTCCATTGGTGATCACATGATTGATCTTGCAACCAAATTAAGGGTTGAGAAGAAGATTATAGAGCTAGTTAAGTCCAACTGGGACAATAAATTGGAGAGTATATCAAAGAATCATAATGATTTTCTAGACCACTTTGGATTACATCCAAAGTAACTATTTTCATTTTAAGAGTTATTTTGACATTAGTGTGAAAAAAGAGGGAAACATATTTTTCATCTATCTGTTTGTATGTATATTGGAGTCATAAGGAGACAATGTATAATACTACAAATAGAACAATTTTTTAAAAAGATTTTGAAAAAAAAAGTTTATACTGAGGAAGCATATGTATAGGGGTAGTTTCTAAAATTTTTAAGTTATTTGTGTACATAGTTTTTTTGTCACTAATGTCAAAGGGGGAGAATGGTTTTCCTACAATTAACCATATTTCAAATTAGTGTTAGAATGCCAAGTGAAAGTGTGCATAGCAACCAAGTCATCATATTTCCTGAGAAATGAGGGATGAGATGAATGAGTTTCAAAATTATACTTGAGCTCACGTACTCATTGATTGATTCTATATATATCGAGTAGAATTCATAATCGAGTTAGGCAAAGACATTACTAAGAGAGTCAAAGTATACAAAGAAAACAGACTATCAAGCTACACAATTATAACTGAGAAAAGATTATATCAAGTGATAGTATATAATAGTACTTCAATTATTGAGTGATATAGAGGCTACATCAAACCTTGAATTGGTACACAATTAGATGAGACACAATCATACCAATTTGGAGAAATAGTTTATACTGATCAAGATAAATATTTGAAATGATTTCTTAAAGAATTTGAATTGATTATTTGACAATTTCAAGGTTGGAAGGACCAATGAAAATAAAGGATGGAAAAGGAATGAAATGGTGAACAATTCTAGACTATTGATTATAACTAGAGACTAATTCTAGAAAGTTTCTAAACCCTAATTAGGTCACAATTTGAAAAGGTTAAAGAAAACTATAAAGGGACATATCTAGAACAATTTTATTGTTTTTTGTTGAATTGGTTGTAAATTTTTTATTGAAGCAAGAAATGATATAAGAGGTTAGAGATCAAATATAAAGATATTATTGAGAGGAATCACAAATCTATAGCAGAAGGTGATAACTAGTGAGAAGAGGAGGGATCTAGTCAAGGAAAGTAAGTTTATATTTTAAAGATCATTTTTTGGTACTTTCTAATCACTATAGTAGTTTCTAAATCCTTGTAAAAGGTGGACCTAATAGTCTTTTATGTAAATATCTTAACTGATTACACACTTGAAGATTATTGTAAAATCATTGAGAAAGGTAAATCCTTGCAGATTGTGTTATATACTTCTAACAACATAAGTCACTAGAAGTGACTAAACATTGTATCCCTAATAAGATACCCTCTTACTATAGTAGTAATAAATTTATGTGTATAATCCCCACAATAGCTTTCCCTCTGGCCAAGGGTTTCTTCAATACCAAATGATTGATTTATGTGTTATCTTTCATATTCTTATGAGTTTATAGTTGCTGAATGTTAAATTAGTTATGTTACTTTCATTTATAGAGTATTATGGTAAATGTTAATCAATTATTGAGTTACATAATGAAAAGGTAAAGTACTAAATTTGTTTAAGGATAAAAGTTCTTGAGGATACTAAATCACCCCCATCTCACCATCCTATCTCTCCTAATAATTCCAAGAGGTCCTACAAGATGTTGAGAATTCTATGGTGAAAGGTACTTTATGCTTTTCATTGATTATTTTACAAAAGTAAGTAGGTAGTATTTCTTAGAGAAAAGTTTGAAGCTTTTGAGAAACTCAAGTTATTAAAGAATAGAGTAGAGAACTATTAGAATTGAAGATGGATTTTCAAGGTTAGATAAGGAGGAGAATTTATTTCAAATGAGTCTAACATCTTTTATGAGGATAGTGGAATTAAGAGACAACTTTTAGCTCCTAAGATACCACAAAAGAATGAGATAGTAGAAAGGAAAAACAAATTAGTTAGTGAGGAAACTAGATCTATGATGTTACATTATTTTTAGAGATAAGAAGTGAACATCATAGTATACACAATGTACATAGTACATATTGGACAAGGTACTTGTAAGACACCTTATGAACTATGATTTAGACATACACCTTCTTTGAAATAATTTAGAATCTCTGGAAGTAACTGTTATATCAAAAGAGAAGATGATATTGGAAAATTAGATTCTATAGGTGATTAAGGTATGTTTATTTTATATTCTTTAAAGAGAAAGGCATATAGATTTTTTAATCAAAGATTAAGAACCATTGTTGAAAGTGGTAATGTAAAAGTTGATGAGAAGTTAAGAATTTAGGAAATGATGCTTAATTATGATTCAAATGAAGATACTAATCAGAGGCATAACAATCAAAATGTTGAACAGGAGTTATTTTATGAGACTAAAAATGATTTGCAAACATAAGAACTAAGAGAAGAACCTAGATCTAAACCTAGATAAAATCATAACAAAGCAAGGAATACCTACATATGTAGGAAGGAATAATTTTTGTGAATCAAATCATTGGAAGTACAAACAAGGGAGTGATGACAAGAAATAAGGCAACTAAGTAATTTTTATTGATATCTCAAGTCGAACCAAAGACTACAGATGGATCTTATAAAGATGAGTTTTGGATAAAGGCTATGAAAGAAGAACTTGATAAAATTGAAAAGAAAAAGATACAAGAATCATTCCTTAGACCTAAAGACAAGAACATTATTGCACCACAAAGTGTAGTGCCTACCTCTAGTTTACATTTTTGCTATCATTTTCGAAGTCTTTTAGGCCAATTTTATGTTTGATGATTAGTAGTATTTTTTTGAGATTATCATATATTGTTTCAGATTCAGTTTATTATATGATGAGATTATTTGGTACTTTATATTTCATGTATGCATAATGATTATTCAGTGATTTCAATTATTGATGATGATTAGTTAGATGGGTTCCTATTTGTCTTCTTATGGATACTTACCCCATACTACATGTGTATGGTGTGCATGTTTGTATTCTTTATGTATGACATTTCTGATTTGGTTAAGGGAGTCATGCTCACTTGCTAGTCGGGATCTACACAATGCACCACTTCCTTCCATTGTCTGTTTAGCTTAGAATATTGTGTTTGTACATGTGTAGATTTTTATGCAAGTTGCAGGTACTAGGTATTGACTTCCCTAAATTGCTAAGATGAGTCTACCCTATCACATTATCTTAATGGTAAGAGAGGGGAGATAAATTCTTAAGTCCAAATCCTAAATCTTTAAGCCATTTGTCCTAGATAATTAGGACAAGTATCTAAGTTGTCTACCTTCTGAATGTGTTGAATGATGTTAATTCGTGATTATAACCCTTTAGTTTGATTTTGTATGTGTTTTTCTATGATGGGTTTTCGTATTTTATTTTATGAGTCCTTGGTGTATTTTCTATTAATTAAGTCTGATTAAAAGATTAAATTAATGATTTAATTTAATGGAAAATTATTATGATATTTTAATATTTAATTATATTTAATTAATTGGAAAATTAATTAAATAAAAAGAATTAAATTTGAAGATAAAATTTATAAGAATAATTTTAGAACATGATAATATTAATTTAATTTAATAATAATATATTTGGAATTCATTTTTAAATAAATGCTAAATATTATTATTATTTAAGTTAATAAATATTTTATCAATTAAGTTTCAAGAATAAATTAAGAAGTGGAAAAAGAAATTAATTTATTAGAAGTTTTAAGATTGCATGATGTATGCATGAGATGAAAATATAAGAAAGATAAAACAAGTGGATTTAATAAAGATATTTTAATTGCATAAAGTGTGCATGAGTTTAAAATTTAATAAATTAATTAAAAAAGGAGTCAAGTGAAAATTAAATACAGTTATTTAATAATGCAATTAACATGCATGAAAAAGATTAAAAAAAGATTAAAGAAAGTTAATAAGAGTTGAAGTTTGGTGAACATAGAGTCCTCTCAAGTGATCACACGATTAGTGCCCTAATTTGGGGAGAGAACTCCTTATCACCAATAGAAGGTTCATTTTTGAGGGACACGAATTTTAGGAAGCAAATTTGGAAGCAAATTTTGACCATGAATTTTGGAGAAGGAAGAAATTTTCGGAAAGGAGAAGGTTCTGAGAGGAGGAGTTTTCTCTACACTTTTATGGGGCGTAGCGATTAGCATCAGTGTCTAGGTAGACACTTGTGATTTTCAAATATCTTAATATGCTCTTTTCTTTCTTGTCTTCATCATGTCTATTAGATGGTTGTTTGGATAATTCTTGTGAAGAATGTATCATGTTGTGAGTTCTGGACATTTGTCATTTCTTCTCTACATGTAGTGTTTTAATTGATCAATATAGTCTATCTTTCAATAGATTAAAAATGGAAAAATCAATCAAGAAAGGGTTGAATTAAAAATGGAAAATTCTTTAAAAAGAAAAAAAAAACAAATAATGAATTGGTGGGTTCACTGTAAATTCCCAATCAAATTAATGTTGAGATTTGATTAAAAAAATTATGGTTTTAAATACAATTATTTGGTTTAATTCTATTAATTGCGAAATTGTTTAAAAAAATTAATTATAAAAAAAATGTTTTATGGGGAAATGCTATATATATATATATATATATATATATATATATATATATATATATATATATATATATATATATATATATATATATATATATATATATATATATATATATATATATATATATATATATATATATATATATATATATATATATATATATATATATATATATATATATATATATAAACAAAGGGGGAGGGAATTACCCCATAGCCCTTGCTTTTAATCGTGGTAGAGTACCTATCATCACAAGTACTGCAATGACAGGCATACAATATACCTGCTATCACTGTAGGCCCTGTGACAACAGGGTATTGCGGCCACAGGCCTTCTATTAAGCTGGTGGGCTATAATCACTATTTATTATAATTTATTTTTAAATATTAATTTATTAATGAAGTTTATTAAAAGTTTTTAAATTTATAATAATTAATAAATGATATTTAATATAGTTATTAATTTATTTAAAATTAATTTATAAAAATTAATTAAATGTTATTTAATAGACATCAGTTATTTAAAAATAAAATAAAATTTGAATTATTATGAGCATTAGTTAGTAAGATAGGAGATCTTTTAAATTTGTTACTCCGACTCTAGCAGAATTATTCTATCAAAAATCAATGGGAATCTTACCTTAGCAAACTCAAAAAAAATAGTATTTACCCTTAGTAAATTTTAGAAAGATTGATTTCAAGTATTATGGGGGTAAAACCTTAATTTTTGTTCAAATATATATACAGGTTAACTATAGGGTAAAAAGAGAGTCTTCTTACTTGAAAACATACTTTGAAACAAAAACTGAAACCTCATATATAACTTAACCATGTGATTTGAAAAACAAACCAAAACATGAAACTTACACCTTGATTTGTGTGTGATGTCTATGTTTGAGGTTTGGGGTTGACTAGATTGTTGACCAGTTATAGGACATCTACTAGAGGCTCAGGGGTTTTTGTGAGTGTGGTATCATGCTGACTCAATCTTGATTAATTTTACTTAACCATGGTATGTGATGGTATGCTCTATGTTGAGTGTGTTTATATTGCTAATTATTGTTTTCAGTGTCTTTGTGGGATAGTGAGATTTATGCTATGAGATATTTGACTTAACCATTTTTGAGTCCTCGATTAGTTATATTTGGGTTGCTTTCCAATTGCTTTGAGAAGACTGAAGTGTTTGCTTTGTTCTTGATGATGTCATGTTGTGACATGTTTGACTTAACCTATATAAGTCATTGATCAGTATTATTTTTGGGATGCTTTCTAGTTGCTCATAGAGAACTGATGTGATTATTATGATTATCTTTTGATGTTTTCTGGTCAGTTGTATAGGACTAAGGTGATTTTACTATGATTCTTTGATTTGTGATTTCATGAGCTTAGAGTAGGTAATCTATATGTAATGTTGGGAAGTGGCTTGGAATGGGGGTCGGGGCCCTAAGTGGCTGCTAGGGTAACTCATTGTAAGTTTCTTAATAAGTGAAAAATCTACACTAAAATGAACCTAATAAGAGTCTTTTTATGTTCTTGTCCATGCCTCGAGTGCTAGTAAAAACTAGGATGGGAGTAGAGAGAACGCTTGGTTGCGACCTTGCATTCGTAGTATGCCTTGTCAGTACGAGAGGATACTAGTGGCTGCATAGGGATCGCTAGGGGGCTGGGGTCCTGAGAGATTCCTAGGGTAACTCGAGTGTGATTCATGCGATGAAACTTACCCACTTACATAGTAGGTTTCCTACATGTCTTTGTGTGCCTCTGGGTCTAGATGTCGATCTATTTTGGAACCCTTGAGTTAGAATGCTTTTAAGATTTCTTGGACTTAGTGAGTATTTTGATATTTGGTTTGATATCTTGTTTGGGACTTGAGACTATCTCCTCAGCACAGTGGGAGTGGGCCATTTAGGTTCCACGTGGTTGAGTGGTAGTGCTTTTTACTCTTACCATTGAGATCTGTCTGTGGTCAAAGTGTCTAGAGCTTCCTTGTCTCCATTTACTTTCATTCTACCTACGTATCATTTTGATGGATGGTTATACTTTATGATGGATGTTTATATCTTTTATGATGGATGGATATATCATGTATGGTGTATGGTTTCATTTATTTATTGTACTTTGTATCATGGATCCGACAAGGATGATGTAATTTCTATTTCTACATATGTATATTCTTTTAGCCTTTCATACCCTATGACATGTACAGTAGATGATTGAGCATTCCAAATTTAATTTTCCAAGAGGCATTCGTAAAAAATGTATATTATTTAAAGGACTTTGGGCTTTTAATTATTCTTTCATATGGATATGGTATTTATTGGACTTAGTATTGATTAAATTTAAATGTGACTTGATGTCTTGGGATCCTTAAGGAATGTAACCTATTATGTATGCTTTTAGTTGATTGTATGTTATTGCTTCCACTACTATGTGCTTGATGTGAATGATTTATCTTTCTTTAAAAAAAAAAAATGTTTGGAAAACTTAGTAAATTTTAGGTTAATTCTTTTGGATCCCTTGGTGGGGCATTACGCAAAGTGGGTGTTCAAAAAAAAGAATGAACAAGGAGAAGTGGTAAAAAAGAGTAAGGTTAGTATCCAAAGGTTATTCACAATAGGAAGGAATTGATTACCCCCTATCACTAGGCTTGAAGTAGTAAGAATGTTTTTAGCAAATCCAACTAAGAAGAATTTTAAGGTCTATTAAGTTGATGTTATGTCAACTTTTATAAATGGAGAACTTATGGAAGAGGTTTATATTGAACAACCTGGTAGTTTCCCACTAATAGAAGATAAATATATGTTTTATAGTCAGAAGAAAGAAATGTATGAATTGAATCAAGCACCTAGAGAGTGGTATAAAATATTGAATAAGTATTGGTAGAATTTGGGATTTAAGAAAGGTAATGTAGATAATAACATGTACTTAAAGAATAATGAAGATGGTTTACTAGTTATTGTAGTATTTGTTGATGACATTATTTTTGGAGGAAATGATGAAGCTAATGAGAAATTCTCAGAAGAAATGAAGAATGCATTTGAGATGAGTATGATTGGTGAGATGAACTATTTCTTGGGATTATAAATAACTAAAAATAAGGATGTTATTTTTATATCATGGGCCAAATATCTTAAGGATTTTTGGACAAGATTTGGCTTGCATAACTTTACACTAGTTGGGAAAACTATGGCTATAGGGCACAAATTATCAAGAAAGGATGAGTCTCTAAGTGTGATACAAACACAATATAGATCTATGATAGGTGGATTAGAATTTTTGACTCGTATAATACAAGACATAGTTAATGCAATTGGATTTGTGGCAATATTCTAGGTAGGTCCTATAGAAACACATCTAGAAATAGTAAAGAGGGTATTCAGATACTTTAAATGATTTTTAGATTATGGATTATGGTAAAATAGATCACATGACTTTACCTTATGTGTACACACTAATTCATATTAGACAAGAAGTGTAGATGATAGGAAAAGTACAAGTGGTGGAGCATTCTTCTTGGGAGGGAGATTAGTTTCATGGCTAAGTAAGAAACAAAATTGCATATCACAATCTAAAGTAGACAAATAATATGTTGTAGTAGCAAGAAAATGTCATCAAATTATTTGGATGAAGAAGAATTTTTTTTTTTTGGAAAAAGTGGGAAAGCCACTGAATATATTTATTAAATAAAATCTAATTCAAAAGCTCAACTGGGAAAGAATCAATAAGACAACCCAAAATCGTCACTAAATACAAAAAGATTTTTAAACATTGATATTTAAAAATTTCCATATCAATGAAGTAGAGATACCCTATTTACAATTTGGAGATAATGTTTCCTCCAATCACATAATAGAGCATTAAATGACTCAATATCAAAATTTTAAAAATTAACAACTATTAATAGCCAAGAAATCTAACTCCTCCATTTCTACACTTTGCAAGACATTGATGTTGAATTTATAGAACTTATCATCATTCATTGTGATAATATAAGTACAATTAATATGTCAAAGAATCCAGTGTTACATTCAAAGACTAAGCACATTACAATAAAGTATCATTTCTTGAGAGAGAAGGTAGCAAAAAAATAAATTTGATTGGAGTATTTTAGCACAAGGAACAAATAGTAGACATATTTACCAAACCTTTGGCTAAGGACACCTTTAGTACTTAAGAGGCATGCTTTGGGTTATGAGCCAACATTCTTTAGAGTAGTAGATGCAGGATTGCATTAGTCTTGTATATTTAGAGCTTATTCTTGCATCTAGATTGCATTCTTGGTGATGTTTCCTTTGGGAGAGTAGTCACTATTTTAGCAGAGTTATTGAGAATTATTGAGTATTATTTAATAGTGTCTTTTTTCATTTGGGGAGCTTTTTCAAATTGGCTTAGAGATAATTGAACTTTGAGAATTGAAAAAATGGAACCTTTTACATCACTGATGTCAATGGGGTAGAGATATACTTGAACAATCTTATTCATCTATGGGGGAGAATATAATTAATAAAAAAGAGTGTCATTTTTGTATGTTGACATATGTGGAAGAGTATTGTATGGAGGAGAAAGTATATGGGAAATAAATATATTTGGTATTTTTGACATCTTGATATTTTTCATTATATGTTGCCATCAATGATAAAGAGGTAGATTGTTAACATGAATATTGATGATATTCCTAAAGGGATATTGTCAAATTTTTTGGAGAGATAATTGAGTTCTTATGTGTTGAATTCATGATTATTATTGATGTCAACATATTAGCTTTCTGGATGGAGCAATCAAAGTTATAGAAAGAGTTTTGTTCAGTGTGGTTAGAGGATGTTGAGTTATGCTTATTAGGGTTAAAGAAGTATTTTTGGATATGTCTTTATGATAATTTTAAGTGTTTGAAAAGAGTTATGAATATTTGAGTTAGTTACAACATATTTTTAGAGGATTGGTTATAGGCCAGTATATAGGAAATTGTTTGCTGATGTTTGAGTTGTATACTTTTGACAAGGTAAAATCTTGTTCATCAAGATTGGATTTTGGTCAAAGATATGTTCATGATTATGTGTTTGAGGTAATAGAATTAGTTGACCATTTTGTGATGGTCACTAAAGTGTAATGTATTGGATGTTCATTATCAGGCCTAATATGTTATGAAATTGATGTAAAATATATTTTAGCATGTGAAACTTAATTGTAATAGCTTATGATGGTCCTATGTTAATCATTTTACATTAGGGAAACCTTAAGGTTGACTCAATTAGCTATTTATAGGACTTAGTATAAAGGAAAGATGTTTTCCTTGGTTTTAAGCATGAATTGTTTGATAATATGTCATATTGTGATATTGCTATTAGGATTTAACTGCTTGATTTTAGTCAAACTTATTGAACCATATTTCATGAGTAGTGATTCAACATGACTCCATCTCTCATGAGAATAAATGGAACACTTAGCACTCATTATATCTAGGTGATTCTCATAGGGGTGAAGCACTGGGACTTCTCGAGAGGTCACCCATCCTAGTACTACTCTAGCCTAAGCATGCTTAACCGCAAAGTTTCTTCCATGGTTAAACCCAAATCTAAAAGCTTCACCAAATTTTGTGTCTTATGAATCATTCATTAGAAAGCCCCTTAAGCTCATCAATTTATAAGTAGGAGATAATTTCCACAGCAAGTCAAATTGTGATATTGCTATTAGGACTTAATTGTGTGATTTTGAGTCAAACTCATTGAACCATGTTTCATGAGTAGTGATTCAACATGAATCCATCTCTCATGAGAATAAATGGAACACTTAGCACTCATTAGATCTAGGTGATGCTCATAGGGGTGAAGCACTAGGACTTCCCGAGAGGTCACATGTATTATGAATATGTCAATAATATGTTATATGTCATCTGTATTATGTTTGATATTATGCAAACTTTAATCACAAACTTGATGAGATCAAAGAAGAGGATGATGTTGATGATATGTTGAGAACTTCAAAGGAATTTTATTATCAAGATAAGTTGTTGTATTATTCAATTATCTCTTGGATATTTTATTATGAATATTTTAGTGAAAATAATTTTGAAGCAATTTGAATAGTGGGTTTAGTTGACTATTTATCAGCTCCTAATAGGGTTGAAGTGTAATGCCCATTGAGAGGGAACCCAAATGAATAGGCCAAAGTTGATAAGTTTGATGAGTAATTTTTTTAACATCCTTTTCACATTAAGCTCATTAATCTTAGATGTAAAGTCCTATTCCAGTCCACTTAGCATTCATACTTTAGTCAAGTTATTACATGCATTGGTGTTATTGTTATGAAGATTATATAGTCCTTAAATATAAAATACAAATCTCATATCATCATTATAATTGACTGATCTACTCTTATGATGAGGATAATCAAAAAAATATCATATATAGATATACATCATGATTTACTTAAAGAAAGTTGATAACATAAGTAATCACTTCTATACATATATACCAAGCTGAATTATATAAAAGAGATACAATTTTTTTACATATACTTTTCAAGAACCAATTCTCTTTCTTATTTACCCAATCCTTATACACGTCTTTTCTTTAAAATGTATCAATCTAAATCCCCCTTTTCTAATTCATCATATTAAATCATTTATGTTAATGTAAGTAACATGGACATCATTAAGAATCTATAAGCATCATCCAAGCATATCTCCAAGAAAGAAATCCAATGCAAGTCATGAACAAGCCTATTTTTTTGGTCACCCAACCACGTGGAACCATAGGGAACCACTCCACCACACTAGGAGACAAAACCATGATCCACCTAGTCTCTAAGGTAGTTTAAGTCTTATACCCAAAATCAAGTAAAAGGGTAACATAAGTGTTGGAATTATTTAGAATAATTGATGGGGTGAATCAGTTATCTAGCTCCAAATGCAAAAATAAATTTTTGCAATGCTTTATAAATTCATATCCATAAAACCACATCATGCATTTATCTATTAGATCATCCAATACCTTAACTTAGTAGGTCATTTTCCTAAGTCAAAATAACTTTGTAGAAATGTAAACATGAAATTCTAGAAACTCATTCACATAATTTGACAGAAGGATTTTACATTGAAGCCCAATTTGGGAAAAAACACCAGTAGCATTCTACCCAATTTCACTCTTCTAAAGTGATACCCTATTAAAGGTCAACCATGTTAAAGGCTACAATACACACTATTAAATGTGACCTAGTTGAAGGATTTCAGTCACCCTATTAGGAGTGAGCCTTTTTAGAGGAATTTAGAACATTCCATTAGAATTTCACCCAATTAAAGGATTTACAAATGATTGTTAGGTCAATCTTAATCCAAAGAATCTATCCAAACTGATACAATTGTTAGAAACTAACAATAGGACTTGAACTAATAATAAAATACAACTCACTTGCAAATTGCAAATCTTTAGTTCAGTCTTGCATTCTACTTGGCATTCATACTCTTCATCTTTGACATCTTGTTCACACTTCAAGCATTCAACTTGTTAAGCCTTCTTGCTTTGTATGCCAATTATAGTCTCTTCTATTCGTCCACTAGATGAAGCAACATCCTAGACTTTTGTCTTCCTTAGGTTTTTGTACATGAAAGAATTTTATTCTAGCCTTCTATCTCTATAAATAGAGAATTTAGGTCTCTTTCCATTTAACCAAAATCATCCATTATAGGGTTAGGTAACATTCAATGAATCTACCCACTTTTCCATTTTAGTCCCTCTAGAAATTTCTTCTACAATCTTCCTTGAATTCACCTCAAAATAGTTTATCTTGAATTTTGTACCACCAAATCATCATATTTATCTTTCACACACTTCACATAATTCAAGAAATCAAATTAGCTGACTCATATTCATTAAATCTTTTATTTAACACTTTATGTTGTTATTGGGAATCTACACTATTCACTTGGTAATAATGCTCTTTTGATGCTTCACCAACACTAGTTTACTCGGCACCAACTATGTCTTCTTAGCTTAGTCACCACTATTATTTCTCAAATGCTAGACACTTATGAAATTTTATTGATGCTCGACATATACTAACTTTCTACTTAGCCTGAACTAGAATTTGCTTGCCTTACGCTATTTTCTTGGCTAGGCTTAGTAGACACTTTTTATGAAGATACTTCTTATTGGTTTAGCTAAAGTAACCATTTAATTTAGCCTTCATTAGATACACAATACATAGTATCATCAATACCTTACTTGGTCTTAGTGCTCCTTTTATACATTAAATAAATCAAACTTTTTCTAGGTTCTTTTGTTATCTTCTCTTTTCAAATCCTCTTCATCAATCAAACAAATGATAACATTTAGGCCAAAAAGAAATTGTCTCACTAGCGAGTAGCAGGTTTGACTTCATTAACAAAATAATGATTGTTCCATTATAGGTTCTACACTTCAAACAATCTCTTTTCAATAATCTCCCTCCTTGGCATTGATGGCAAACCAAGACCAACAACAATACCAAAATGAAATTTTTTATCTTTGATATTTCTCCCTCTATTAGTATATGTGCCTTAACCTTATATTTCCTTCTTTGATCTCTCTCTACTATCTTTATCTTTGACAATAATTCTAAAGACTTGTCATATTTTCATGTAGATATAATGAATTCAGGTTCTCCCTTTATCACCTTGCATGTGATTGTAAGTCTTCTAATTCAATTCCTTGATTACTTTAAGCGGCTCCAAAAGTAAGATCCACTGCACCAAATACTAAAATATGACATTCAACTCAGTTGATGCAAGGTACTACTCCTGCTTCTTAGGTAGCTTTTGTATAGGGGTATCACCCCTAGTTTACCTCTAAGATATTCATGGGCATCCTTGGGTAAAGCTTTTGTGAATATATCAACTATCTATTCTTTTGTATTCACATATTCTATTCTCACTTCTTTATCTTGAACCAACGCTCTTAAGTAATGATACTTGATTGCAATGTGCTTTGTCTTTGTGTGCATCACATGATTCTTTGATATGTTTATAGCACTTGTATTATCACATAAAGTACCACAGGTCCAATAATTCCTTCTTTCATTCCCTAGAGTAGTTGTTTGATCCATACCATATTTTTAAAATTTATTTCAACACCCACATATTCAACTTCAATAGTAGATTGAGATATACAATTTTGTTTCTTAATAGTCTAGGTGACCAATCTCTTTCCTAAGAAAAATACCCCACCACTTGTACTCTTTCTGTCATCAATGTTTCTAGCCCAATCAACATTTGTATAGGCTCTTAATTCAAACTCATCATTTTTCTTGTAGTATGGACCATAGTCTTATGTTCCTTTCAAATATCTTATGATCCTTTTAATGTGATTCTCCTTAGGATTTGTAGAAAACATTGCAACAATCCCAATAGCTAATGTAATGTCAAGTTTACTATGTACTACAAATTGCAATTTTTCCAATCATAGACTTGTACAATGTTTAAATTACTTAAGCAAAATCATCAATTTTGGATAGTTTGTGTCTTATCACCATAGGAGTAGTAACAGGTCTTGGATCCTCCATACCAAACATTTACGATATTTCCTTTATATACTTAGACTGAGCAATGTAAATACCATATTTCATTTGATATACTTGCAAACAAGCAAAAAACTTTATCTCTTAAAACATAGACATCCCAAATTCTTCCTTTATTTCATTTGCAAATGTCTTACACAATGCATTTTTTCCTCCAAATATGATATCATCAACAAATATTTCAGTTATTAAAATCCCTTTACCTCCTTATGTCTTAAAGTACAAATTGTTGTTATCATCAGTCTTCTCAAAACCAATCTTCACAAGATAATTGTCAACTCTTTCATACCATACTCTTGGGGCTTTATTTTAAACCATATAAAGCTTTTTGTAATCTACATATCATGTTCTTTTTGTTTGGATCAAAAAATCCTTCTGGTCATTCGATGTAAAGCTCCTCCTCTAGTATACCATTCAGAAATGTTGAGATCACATCCATTTGATAAACTTTGAAACCTTTGTATGCAAAGTAAGCAAGCAAAATTCTTACTCCTTCCAATCTTGCAACCAGGAAAAAAGTCTCTCCATAGTCAATTTTCTCTTGTTGTACATATCCCTTACAAACTAATCTTGCCCAATTCCTTGTAACTTCACCATTCTCATTCATTTTTTCCATACACCCACTTGGTTCCAATCACATTCTTGTTCTTTGATTTAGGTACTAGAGTCCATGTTTTGTTATTCTCAATTTGATCAATCTCTTCTTTCATGGCTTTACTCTAGTCTTCATTCTCTAATGCATCCTTCACTAACTTAGGCTCATGCATGCTTAACAAACATGTATCACTTATCAACCTATTCCTTGTCATTGGTCTAGCTTCTTTATCTCCATTGGTTTATTCAGTAAGGTGATGTCTCCTAACATATTTTGACAATCTTGGTTCTTCTCATCTTTCTTCAATGGGTCTATCAACTTCAAAGTCACTGTGCACTTCTCTATCAAATAGATTGACATTATTTTCATGCACACTAATCTCAATATCAGAATGTACCTCACCTTCTATGTACAACTTGGCTCTTGAATACAACTCTACTCCTAAGTATAACTCAACTCCTAAATGCAACTTAGTTCCTAAATGTAACTCAACTCTTGAATGAAACTTGATTCCTGAATGCAACTCGACATTCATCTTATGTTACTTGGCAGTCATTGATACTTGTTGTTGTTGATTTACACCTTGATTCATAGCTTCATTAGCATTCATGTCTTCATATGAAGGTCTTGTACTCTTTAGGTACCTTGTTAATGTTGGATATAATTGATTAATTGTGTGTTGTCTTTGATGTTACACAAATGTCATATTAGTTGATGGTCAGTGCATGCCAAGCTCACTTGGTCAATAAAGATAGTTTTCCTTATCTACTAAGTGTTCCTAAGTTTTATCTATATAGAAGGAAATATCTACCAAGCTCACTTAGGCATCGAAGGAATTTATGTAGAAAAAAGTGTTAACTAAGCTCACTTAGTTACCAAGGAATTTCGTAAGTTTGTAGTGTTAACCAGAGCTGCTGCTGGTTAATGCAAGAAATCACTTCAGAATTAGTTTCTACCGAGTTGGATCTGCTACCAAAGGATTTTCATGTAAAGCTTAATTATTTTACCTATTGATTCTAGCTGACTATGGTAATAAATATTGGTTATTCTAATTTTTATTTGTGCCAACTTGACAATCTAGAGGGTATAAGTAAAAGATCAATTTGTGAATTCAAAGTATGCAAGTTGAATGATTTGGAAAAGATAAGAAGAGTGGAAGTGAACTTGAAGGATAAGTAGGTATCCTTGTGGAGCAAAAAAGTGTTATTCAATTAGGAAGGATCAAGTATAAGCTAGAACAAAGATCTGTAATCAGCAATTTAATTACATCACAATCAGGTCATTTCATTTTTACTCTCTAACCATTGTAGCAGTGATCTAAAATCTCTTAACAGAGTTGGTTTAACAACCATTAGTAAATCCTCTAAAAAGGTGGCAATTCCATTGAATTGTTTCAATACCTCTTACAAGGCCACTCCTAATAGGGTGATCTAATTTTCTATTAGAGTCGCACATAACAATGTATTTTGTAACCTTTAATAGGGTTGGTTCCTAACAGGGCTCACTTCAGAAGAGTGAAAAATAGTAACTATTTACATTTGGTGATTTGTCCCAAATTAGGTTGCCATGTTAAATCCTAATGTCATATGTGTTAATGTTATTTCTTTCATGCTTGCAATTAAATTACTAACAATATCTTAAGATCTACTAAGTTAAACACATTCTACATTTACCAAGTTACTACAATTATTGTATGCCTACTGAGTATCAATAGTAATTAGTTTTATCAATCTAAATTTTATTTGACATCTAAGGGATCTAGGATTTATTTTAGTGGTAACTGATTCACTCCTCCCCTCTTAGTTACTCCTATTATATTTCCAACAATTGGTATCAGAGCTTTGGTGCTTGTAGAGAAGGTTTCAAGGACCTAAACTAAAAATCAAGATGTCTTACAAAAAAGATTCCAAAGTTGAACATAGATAACTTTGCAGCATGGCAAGGACTTATGAGGCTTCATCTGGCCACCATTAGTTACTCAAGCTGAAAATATCTTGACAAAGAATACAAAAATCTCATTGGAACATTATTAGTTGAAGATATTGCTCAGAAAAAGAACCATAACATCATGATGATTGATATTACATTTACTCTTAGTTACGCTGAATTTGATGAGGTCAAAGACTTTAAAACTGATTTTAATATGTGGTACAAACTAAAAGAAATCTATGGAGGAGATGACAATGGTAAGAAGAGCCAAAGCAGAAAGCCTTAAAGGACAATTTGATCAAATGAGAATTAGAGAAGATGAAAACGTTGCAAAATATGTGGAAAGAATTAAGGCCAGTGTCAGTGCAATCAGAGCATTTGGAGGAGAAATCAAAGAGGAAACTATTGTAAGCAAAATACTCAAAAACCTACTTCCCATCTATGAAATTCTAGTGTCAACTATTTAAGAAAAGAGATGTGATCCAAATAACAAGATAGGCTTGGATGCCTTAGTAGGAAGATTGACAACTATGTTCCTACTTCCAAGAATATTGAGTCTGCATTTGAAGCTAAACTCTCACTCAAAGAAAAGGGCAAGAAAATAAAAGACAATCAATCAAGAAGTGAGGAAGAAAGTGAAGAAAGTTTTGATAGTGATATTGAAATTTTTGACGCCCTACTTGCAAATAAATATTCTAGGAATAGAGGGAAGTACAAAGATAAAATTCCTCTAATCTATTTTTCTTGTGAAGAAATAGGTCATCTTGCCACTAGGTGTCCAAAAAAAGAAAGAAAGGAAGAGAAGAAAAGCCACAAGTACAAAGGCAAGAAGGAATTCAAAGGTCACAAATCCTACAAAGACAAAGGTAAGAAAACTTGTTTTATGGCTAAAGATTGTGATAACAGTGAAGATGAAATAGTGTATATTGTTGTGAAAGATGAATCTGATGATGAAGGAGATAAGATGGCACTTGTCTCTCATGTTAATAAAAATGATACTTGGAACATAGATAGTGGATGTTCTCACCATATGACTGGAGATAAAACTAAGTTTGAACATTTTGAACACTATGATGGAGGTAGTGTAAGGTTTGGAAACAATGAACCTTGTTGCATAAAAGGAAAAGGTCATATCTCATTAGCCAATGAACTTGTATGTGACAATACCTATTGGATTGAAGGACTAAAACATAATTTATTGAGTGTGGCACAACTAAACAACATTGGATTCAAGGTAGAGTTCATGAATGAAAAGACAAGACTACTAGATAACAAAGGAAATCTGATTAGATCAGGCAGGCAAACAAATGGTAACCTATTTTTTCTAGATCTTGGTGATTGCTCATGTAGAAGAAAGCTAGTTATGGCACAAAAGACTATGTCATGTAAACTTTAATAACATGGTAAAGATAAGAAAACTTAGAAGAGTAAGAGGTATCCCTAGTTTGAAGAAACCTGATGTTGGATTATGCAAAAGTTGCCAAATTGGTAAATTGGGAAAGACTAGTTTTAAGAACAAAAACTATTAGTCAAAAGATGTCTTGGAAATTGTGCATAATGATTTATGTGCACCTATTGGAATAGAAAGTTATAGTGGAGAAAAAATTTCATTCTTTTTGCTGATGACCATTCTAGAATGATGACTGCTATGTATTTGAAAGAAAAACCAGAAGCTTTTGAGAAATTCAAACAATATCTAGCAAGAGTAGAAAAAGAAATTGGAAAAAGATTAAAATGCTTAAGATTAGATAGAGGTGGTGAATTCATTTCAAATGAATTCAACAATTTCTACATTGAAAGAGGGATCAAAAGACAAGTATCAACCCCTGGTACTCTTGAGTAGAATGGAATAGTTGAAAGAAGAAACATATCCATCATGGATTGTGTAAGGATACTAATGATTGAAAAAAATGTTGCTATCAAATACTAGAAGGAAGCTATCAACACTACAGTTCATACTTTGAACTGAGTTCAGTTGAAGGACTCATGCAAAACTCCCTATGAACTATGGTATGGCTACAAACCAAAGTAAGTTACTAAAAAGTATTTGGCAGTAAATGTTATATCTTGAAAGAATCTAGAAAAGCAAAATTTGATGTAAAATTCAATGAAGGTATATTTCTAGGATATTCTTGTAGAAGTAAAGTATACAAATGTCTGAATTTGTCCACTCACAAAATCATAGAAAGTGCACATGTGATAATTGATGAGTTTGTAGAAAAGAGTGAAGAAGAAAGCAAAAAGGAGCCAGAAGAGTATAGAAGATTTGTTTACTATGAACCTGATACATTGCCAAATATATTTGACAAAAAGGAGACTTCATTTCCCGAGCTCTGCAAGTCTCCAATAGTTTCTAAAAACTGAGTCACATTCAGAGGCTACCAAGTTAGTGCATACCAAGTCTGAAGAACATGAGTCACAGATAGAAGGACTCGAGCTTGAAGTTGAGATTCAAAATGAAGATAGTACACTTCATTCAAAATTCAAAGAACCTGTATTGGCTAAATATGTTAGAAGGCATCATGGACCTAATCAAATCATTGGAGACAAATCAGATGGAACAATGACAAGAAGCAAACTAAAAGGTACATGTTTACTTGTTGAATTTGAACCTAGAAGTGTTAAGGATGCATTGGAAAATGAAAGTTAGATTGAGGCTATGAATGAAGAAATAGAACAAATAGAAAAGAGTAAAACTTGGACTATTATTGTTAGGCCCAAAGATAAAAATGTGATTGATACGAAATGGGTATTAAAAAATAAGCTAAATGAAGATGGAAAAGTATCAAGAAACAAAGCAAGGTTGGTATGCAAATTAGGCTATTCTCAAGAAGAAGGTAATGATTATGGTGAAACTTTTTCTCCTATTGCAAGATTAGAAGGTGTTATGACTTTACTAGCATATGTAGCTCATAGAGGATTCAAAGTATATCAGATGGATGTTAAATTTGCATTCTTGAATGGAATTCTTGATGAGGAAGTCTACATTGAACAACCAAAAGGCTTTGTTGATCCTGACAAAAGAGACATTTTCTGCAAATTATACAAAGCACTATATGGTCTCAAACAAGCCCCTAAAGCCTAGTATGAAATATTACATAACTATTTGATACAAATTGGTTTTCAAAGAACAAATGATAACAATAGTCTATATATTAATGAAGGACCAGATAAGAAAATTGTGTTGGCAGATGATACTCTATTTATAGGAAATGATGACTTATGTAAAGCATTTTTAGAATAAATGAATAAAGAATTTGAGATATCCATGTTTGGTGAAATAAAATTATTTGTTGGATTGTAGATACAACAAAATAGAAATGGTATCTATATCACTCAATCTAAGTATATCAAAGAGATACTCAAAAAGTTTGGAATGAAGGATTCAAAACCAATTGGAACCCCCATGTGTACTAGACTTAAGCTTACCAAAGATGATGACTCCAATGGAGTAGATTAGACCTTATACAAATCAATGACTAGGAAATTATAGTATGTAGTACATATAAGGCCTAATATTACCTTAGCAATTGGGATAATGGCAACACTTTTAGCAAAACCTAGAGAAAACTGCATGATGGCAATAAAAAGAATCTTGAGATATCTAAAAGGTTTTGAAGACTATGGCTTATGGTACAAACTTGGAGGCAATCTTGACTTAAAAGTATTTGTTGATGCTGATTGGGCAGGAAATCTTGATGACAAAAAAAACACTAGTGGTGGAGCATTCTTTATTGGTAAAAGGCTAGTATCTTGGACAAGCAAGAAGCAAAATTGCACATCTCAATCCATAGAAGAAGAAAAATATGTGGTTGTAGCAGTAAATTTCTCTAACCTTGTTTGGTTCAAACAATTGTTGGAAGGAATGAAGGTTGAAATCAAAGAGCCAATAGTCATGTATTGTGATAACACCACTGCAATAAACATATCAAAGAATCTAGTGATGCATTCCAAAACAAAGCACATTGCTATAAAATATCACTTTGTAAGAGAATTAGTATAGGACAAGGAAATCAGATTGGAGTATGTGCATACAAAAGAACAATTTGTAGATATGTTCACCAAGCCATTACTTAAGGATGTATTTTTGTATCTAAGAGGTATGCTAGGGGTCATTCCCCTATTTGAAGCTCTTTAAATAAAGTTTAGTAATGCATCAAAAAGAACTAAGTTGAAGATCAATTAGTTGATGTAGTATTGACAAGGACATATTGAAGATGAATCTATACTCAAGGTACATTAACACTAATTAGAATTGTCTTTGGCATGTGTTGTCAAAGAGGGAGAAGTTTACTATCATATCTTTCTAAAATTTTGGAGAAGTTAAGTAGTTCCTTCATAGAGGGAGAATATTATAGGAGAAGTTTTTTGTAAAATCAAAGAGGGAGAAACTTTTTGGTAGAGGGAGTCTTGTTCTCAAAATTTCATTGTGCTATGACATATTGTGTTGGCATCAATGCCAAAAAGGGAGATTTTTGGATACAATTGATTAATTGTGTTTTGTCTCTAATGTTACACAAATGTCATATTAGTTGACAATCAGTGCATTCCGAGCTCACATGGTCAGTGAAGATAGTTTTTCTTATCTATCAAGAATTCCTAAGTTTTCTCTCTATAGAAGGTAGTATCTACTGAGCACACTCAAGCATTGAAGGAATTTATGTAGAAAAGAGTGTTAGCCGAGCTCACTTGGTTAACAAAAAAAAATTCAACAGAGTTGGTATTAACCGAGTTCACTTGGTTACCAAAGGAATTTTTTAAGTTCGTAGTATTAACTAAGCTCCTATTGGTTAATGTAGGAAATTGCTTCAAAATTAGTTTCTACTGAGCTAGGTCAGTTACCAAAGGATTTTCATGTAAAGCTTAATTATTTTACCTATTGATTCTAGTTGACTATGGTAATGAATATTGGTTATTCTAATTTGTATTTGAACCAACTTGAAAATCTGGAGGTTATAAGTAAAAGGTCAATTTGTGATTTCAAAGTATGCAAGTTGAATGATTTGGAAAAGATAAGAAGAGTGGAAGTGAACTTAAAGGATACGAAGGTATCCTTGTGGAGTAGAAAAGTGTTATTCGATCAAGAAGGATCAAGTATAAGCTAGAATAAAGATCTATAATCGGCAATTTAGTTGCATCACAATCAGGCCATTTCATTGTTACTCTCTAACCATTTTAGCAATGATCTAAAATCTCTCAATAGAGTTGGTTTTATAGACATTTGTAAATCCTCTAACAAGTTGATAATTCCATTTAATTATTTTAATACTTCTTACAAGTCCAATCCTAACAGGGTGATATTATCCTTTAATAGGGTTACACCTAATAGTGTTTTTTGTAACCTTTAATAGGGTTGGTTCCTAATAGGGCTCACTTTAGAAGAGTGAAAATAGTAACTAGTTACATTTGGTGGTGTTTCCCAAATTAGGTTTCCACGTTAAATCCTGATGTCATATATGTTCATGTTATTTCTTTCATGCTTGCAAGTAAATTACTGACAATATCTTAAGATATGATAAGTTAAATACATTTTGCATTTACTGAGTTACAACAATTTCTATATGCCTACCGAGTATCAATAGTAATCAGTTTTATCAGTTTGAATTTTATTTGACATCTAAGGGATCTAGGATTTATTTTAGTAGTAATTGATTCATCCCTCCCCTCTTAGTTACTCCTCTCATATTTCCAACACTCAGATTTAGCTTCATGTATTTTTGTATATTTATCACACTTCACATTTGCACTCTTCACAACTTTTTTGGTGTTAGTAATTAAACACTTATAAGCTTTACTTCTTGTGGAATAGCCTAGGAATATCCCTTCTTCACTTTTTGCATCAATTTTACCACTCTTGTTTTCTTGAAGAATGTAACACTTGCTTCCAAAAACCTTAAAATATTTTACATTGGGTAAGTATCCATACCATAGTTCAAAAGGTGTGGAATTTGTAACTTTCTTGACTTGTAATTAGTTCAGGGTATAGACAGTTTTACTTACAGCTTCTCTCCAGTATTTCAAAGCAACATTCTTCTCCATCATCAGTGTTCTAGCATAGTCCATTACATATTTGTTCCTCCTTTCAAAAATTTCATTTTGTGGAGGGGTTGTAGGTGAAGAAGTATGTCCCTTGATTCCTCTATCATTAAAGAATATCTCAAACTCATTTGATGTAAATTCTCCACCTTTATTAAATCTCAAACATTTCAAGTTTTTGCCAGTATCCTTTTCAACTCTTTCCAAATACCACTTAAATATTTGAAAATCATCATATTTTTGTTTCAAAAATATAAATGTCATTATTCTAGAATAATCATCAACAAATAGGATAATGCACTTGTCACCTTTGTAGCTTTGTACATCAATTGTCGACACAAATAAGTATGAACTAATTCTAGAATTTCTTTTCAGGAGTGAGTCTTACTTTTAAAACTAGATTTTTTCATCTTGCTTAATTGATACTGACTAAGTTATCAAAATAAACATGACATAACCTCTTGTGCCATAGCCACACATCATCAAATTCTATAAAAAGATAAGTAGCATCATTCATGTCAAGATAAATCATATTACCTATAATCTGATCTCGATTTCCAATTAGTTTTCCATCAGTGTCATAGAAATTTTCTTTCTTGTTGTCAAATTCAAGTTTGCAACCTGAACTATTCAATTGTGACACACTCAACAAGTTATAGTTAGGTCCTTCTACATAGTAAGCATTGTCACACATGGTATTTTCTATCAATTTGATTGATCCTTTACCTTTTATCAAATAGGGTGCATCGTTACCAAATATAACACTATTTCCTTTGTAATACTCAAGGGTAATGAGCTTACTTTTATCTCTAGTCATGTGATGTGAACATCCACTATCAATGATCCATCTATCACTTTTGTTCACATAAGATATCAATGTAGTTGCCTAATCTTCATCAGAATCATCTTTCATAGAAACATACACAACTTCATCATCATGGTCATCATATCCATCTTTTATTTCCTCTTTAATAATGTAGCAAGACTTATTTCCTTTGTCTTTATAGTCTACATTGTTCTCATCTCTTTTACATCTATATTTAGCTCCACTTCTATCATTCTTCTTCTCTAGACACCTAGCAACAATATGACCAACCTCATTACAATTGAAACACATGATGGGTAGCTTATCTTTGTATTTCCCTTTGCCTTTGTGAAATATCATAGCCAACAATACTTCAAGATCTTCTACATCTTCATTTGTATCACTATCACTAGAAACATGCATGACCTTTTTCTTCTTCTCTTTAGGTTCTTTCAGTGTCAGTTTAGCTTTGAAAGAAGATTCAAAATTTTTAATTTTGTAATTATCAAAATTAGAAAGTTCAAAAGTAGCAAGTCTACCATCAGTCCTTCAAGGGTTAGATTACTACTAGGAACACACCTTAGTTCTTGTATAGTAGAGACTCTAATAGCATAGATAGGCAACAAGGTTCTCAATACTTTGCTGATCATAGTCTCATCTTCAATAACACCATTTTCTCCTCTGATAGCATTCACAACATCTTTGATTCATATGCAATACTAGACTATAGTCTCATTTTCTTGTATTCTAATGTCATCAAACTTTCCTCTTAGACTTTTATTTTGGCTCTTAGAACATTCTTATCTCCTTCATAGATCATCTCTATAGCATCCCACATCTTCTTAGTAGAATTAGATCCTTTAATGTCATCAAACTTTGAGTAGCTTAGGGAATACGCAACATTAACATTTCCAGATTATGTTCTTTCTTCTTTTTAGATCATCAGTAGTAAGGGCTCTAGTAGGATCAACATGCTTATTGGTGATGCTAGATTGTGTGTAATCTCCAATTCCTCATAGATGTAGCTTCATCAAACATTTCCATGCAAGAAAGTTCTCCTTGTTTAGTTTGGCCACCTCCTTTCTGTACATCTCAATCTTTAGCTTTTAGTACCTTTAAACTATTTCCTTACAAGCACCAATGATCTGATACTGATTGTTGGAATTCTTTAGAATAACTAAGAGGGGGTGAACCAATTATCCAAGGTACAAATATAAAAATAAAACTTTTCAGTTCTTAATAGATTCATATCCATAAAACCATATCATGCATGCATCCATTAGATCATCCAATACCTTAACTTTGTAGGTCATTGTCCTAGGTCAAAATAACTTTGTAGAAATATAAACATGAAATACTACAAAATCATTCACACAATTTGACACAAGGATTTTACATGGAGACCCAATTTGGGAAAAACCACCAGTAACATGCTACCCAATTTCACTCTTCTGAAGCGATGCCCTATTAAAGGCCAACCCTATTAAAGGTTACAATATACATTGTTAAATGTGACCTAGTTAAAGGATTTCAATCACCCTATTAGAAGTGAGCCTTGTTATAGGACTTTAGAACATTCCATTATAATGTCACCCAATTAAAGGATTTACAAATGATTGTTAGGTAAACATTAATCCAAAGGATTTATCCAAACTGATACAGTTGTTAGAAAGTAACAACAAGACTTTATCTGATAATAAAATACAACTCACTTGCAAATTATAGATCTCTATTTCAGTTCTCCATTCTTCTTTACATTCATACTCTTCATCTATGATAGTTTGTTCACCCTTCAAGCATTCAACCTCTTAAGCTTTCTTGCTTTTCATTTTAATTGTAGTCTCTTCTATTCGGTCACTATGTGAAGCAACACCCTAGATTTCTTGTCTTCCTTAAGTTCTGGCACATGAAAAAAATTGATTTTTGCCTACTATATCTGTAAATAGATAATTTAGGTCTTTTTTAATTTGACCACAATCACCCATTTTAGGGTTAGGTAAGATTAAATAAATCTACCTTCTTCTCCACTTTAGTCCCTTTAGAAACTTCTTGTACAATCTTTCTTGAATTCATCTCAAAATAGTTTATCTTGAATTTTGTGCCACCAACTCATCATGCTTATCTTCCACACACTTTACATAATTCAAGATATCAAATTAGTTAGCTCAAATTTGTCAAATCTTTGATTTAAAACTTGTTGCTATCACTTGACATCTACATTGTTAACTTAGAAATAACATTCTTATGATGCTTGGCCAACATTGGGTTGCTTGTCACCAAATACATCTTCTTAACTAGGTAACCATTGTTATGATGCTTGACACTTACTAAATTTTACTGACACTTGACATATACTAACTTTCTGCTCAGCTTGAACTAGAATTTTCTTGGCTTACACTATTTTCTCGGCTAGGCTTGGTAGGAATTTTTTATGAAAACACTTCTTCTTGGCTTAGCTAAAGTAACCATTAACTTTAGCCTTAAGTTGATAAAAAATACATAATATCAACAATGTCTTACTTGGTCTTAGTGTTCCTTTTATACACTAAATAACTCAACCTTTCTCTAGGTTCTTTTGTTATCCTCTGTTTTCAAATCCTCTTCATCAATCAAACAAATGATAACATTTAGACTAAAAACCAATTGTCTCACCAGAAAGTATAAGGTTTGACATCATTGAAAAAATTATTATTTTTCCATGATAGGTTCTACACTTTAAACAATCTCTTTTCAACAATAAGAACACACAAAAGCATAAAGCCCAAAATGAAATTACAAAAAAAAATGACAACTAGAGACATAAGTAGAGTGAGGGATTCAACAGTTAGAATTACATAGGAAAGGTTAACTTCTAGTGGGGGTGAATCAGTGGTTTATAGTAGGACCCATAAAACTTTCACCACACATCCATCTCATACATTTAGTAAGTAAACTAAAATACTTTATAAAGCATGTATATCTAAAACATGTAAACAAGTAAACATTCACACATTTAACACTAGATATGGTTACCCATAAACCCTCCAATGAGAAGGTAAAATCAGGGTGGGGATGCCACCCACAAATCTTCACTACTGTAGTAATAAAGTGTATCCAATGAAGGTTACAATGTTTTGACCATGAAACATGATCTACCTTGTGAAAGGATTTCCCCATTAAAGGCTTACAAAGACTGTTAGGTCTTACCCTATTAGAAGTGTGCCTAGTTAAAGGACTTTAGCTTACAATTAAGCACATTGTTAAAGGATTTCAACACAACCTATTAGGACTACTCTGCTAAGATATTTTGAATGAAATCACCTGTTAGAATGTCTTATCTTTGATCTTATGGTCAGCACTTGATTTCTTGATAATATATCACCTCTAAACTGATATATTCTTGATCCTCGTTGATCAAATGTCTCCTTGTTGTATTGTTTTCTTTCCTCTATTCTTCTCTAATTGATTCTACAATGCAATCTCACTTCATAACTCCTTAGCCACCATGAATGCTCTATTTTTCTCATGCAATATACTCTCTTTGCTCCTTCATACACCTTGCATGCACTCTTCATCTCATAGATAGTTTAGGATTTTTCCTCTTTAAAAATACTTTGGTGACTTAGGGTTAGGTATGAATCCACAACTATGATTCATCCATTTCATTGCTTAAACCTTCTATTTTTCTAATTGGTTGCATGTAATTGCATAGGGAATCCAACTTGAGATTCATCCTTATCTCCAAAAATAATGTAATTCAATTTTTACGTTGGCTCAAAAATGGTTTACATAGTTGTTTGTATCATTACAAAGAAGTATGTCAAAACTGTGTCACTCAACATCTGAAACCTCTAATGCTCGGCATATACTATTCTTTATGCTATGACTTGGCATCTGTATCATTCTCTATCTATTGTTTACTCAGCTCCTTTGTTACTCAACATACACTATTTGCTCGCCACTTGAGTGACTTGGAACATGAATTGCTAGGGAATTCACTATTGACTCAACATGCTCTATAATATATACATGTCATGTTTGGCATGTACTACTTGGTCGACATGAACTAAGTAAATAACCTAAGTGTGTTGATACTCACTTGTCAAAACAATTCTAAGATAAACAATATTCCCCTTTGACATGAATGTCAAAAAAACTTGAGTATGGAATAATATCCTTAATCTTATGAGCATAACATATCTCTAACTTGACTTACGTACAAAAATTCAAAATTTTGTAACAACTTAGATACATAAAAAATTTGATAACTCCCCCTAAGTTGATAGGTATGTTTTGTATCCAAAATTTTGTACTACTGCTAAGTAAATATGTCTTAAGTGATACTCTATCTGATACTCCTTGTATTGTGATGCTTGTGATGCTAGCTCTATTTTATCTTAATCTGTCTTATCTCTATCCCTTTTCCTTACTCTCCCTTCTCCATCTTGTTTCTCCCAATTCTCATTCTCCTTATATCTCCTCCAAAATTTTCTCATTTTTCTCTCCCCCTTTATCTTATTCTCCCCCTTTATTCTATCTCTCCTTTATCTTTTTCTTTCCCTCAAAATATTTCACCTTCACCTTTTTGACACTTATGTCAATGGACTATACACTTATAATGTGTTTGTCCAAAAAAGATTTATGGAAATCTAAGATTATTTTGAGAGTTGCATCCCAATTTTCACATTCATCATCCAAAGACTTGATTTGGATAGGAAGCTTGGAAGGAAGGTGGACTAGGTCATCTAATGTTGAAAGATGGGGGTCTTTCTTCAATAGAGTTTCAACATAACCTAGTTCCTTGTGCAAAATTTCTATATGGGGGGTCAAATTTGTTTGAATGCTAATTAATTTGGCCCTAATGTTGGCCTCATCTACTATCAATGCAGCTAATTGCCTTTGGGTTTGTAGTAGTGTTCTGTAGTGCTTTTCACTCTAAGCTAGTGTCATTGGTAGTTGTGCACCTAATGAACCTATCTAACTTTTGAAGCTCAAAATGTGGCTTCTAGTTTCTTGGGTGAAGAGTGTTGGATTGCATAATTTAGTGTATAGTGAGAAAATTTTCTCAAGTACCTTATTTTTATCCTCAACCTTAATTGCCAATGCAACCTGTGTTAGTGTTATATGACTTGATATCTTTTCATTCACTTTGTTCTAAAATTTCTTTTCTAACCATTCTAATAATTTTGCATTTGTATCTAGGTTGACATCATTGAGCTTTTCCACTATGTTTGTAAATTATTTAATGAGTGGCTTGGTCTCATCTAGAGTTGGTAGACTAAATGCATCTAAAAAGATATCTTTAATATCTTGCAGTGCTTGCTTCTATCTATGCTCCCTTCTAAGAATTTCTTGATGCTTCTTCCTTGCTAGGGCTTGTTGGAGTATGCCCATTTATTCTATAGTTATTGTATATAATCATACTTTGGTAGAACAATTTCTTCATCAAGGCTCACATCTCCATATTGGATTACTTCCTTTACCTTTGATGTCCTCAGGCTTGACACTAAGATTTGCAATGGAATTGCATTTGTGCTCAGCTTCTAAAGAGTTTGAGTGGAAGGAGTGCCAAATGCTTGTAAGGCTACTAGGGCTTGTATAGTTGTTTGCTCCTTTAGTTTTGGTGTTAGCTCTATCTCTTTAGGATTTCCTTATTTTTCCATAAAGACTTGACTTGTACCTTGATCTTGTGTTATAGGAAAATATAAGTCTATCTGGCTTATTCCTCATTGTTCTTCAGTGGTGGTTTGTGTTTCCACTATATCCCTTACATTTGTATCAACCTTTTCAGATGTCACTTCTGGTATGTTGTCCAAAGATTGTAGGTGAGTGACCATTGTAGGTGGTTCTTGTGTATTTACCTTCTCCCTTTCAGTATCAATCACTATTTTCTATAGCTCATCCACATTGACCAATATAGGATTATTACAAAGTTTTTCTTGTAGTGTGGATTGATCTAGTATCTTCCTGAGATTTTCCTCTGATAGGGTATTGATGTTATGAGTTGATGGATTAGACACATCTTTAACTATGATTGTTTCAATGTTTTTACTTGTCACATGTTGAGGGCTAACACTCAACAATTGTGTTTCTTGCTTACTTTTTTCTTCTTGCTACTCTAGCTCAACTATTGCCCTATCATCTATATGCATTTTAGTTACTCCCTTAATAGTATCATCATGATCATCTTCTTCATCATCATCCTTTACCTCTACAGGCTCTTCCTCACCTTCCTTTACTATAGTTAACCCATAAATGAGTTTCCACATCTATGTGGACTTCTTAACTACATCCTCAATGTTATTTTGTAAAATGTTGAGGGCTTTGTATTTAGATACAAACCTAACTACGTATTTGTTCATAGCCTTAACAATTTGACTCTTACTTAGTTCAGGCATCACTTGTGCAAGAGATGTCTCTCTAATTTGTCTTTCCAAGTTCAAAAAATAGTGTCATTTCTGCTCAACTCTATCATACAAACTCTTGGGCATTGAGTTGATAATCTCTAGTGGGATAGTCTTGAATTTTTCCATCATGGCATAAATAGCCTCCTCCACTTGATTTTTCTCTACTTTACCAAGATTTTCAAAATCTACATAAGAAAATCCTGATAGATTTACAGTATTCTTAACATTTTCACAAAGGTTCTCAATATCTGATGAAGGATTGTGACTCACCAATTTAAATTGGTAGCTATCATCTAAATCTATTTTCTCTTCATTAGAATCTGCTTGTGCCACATATTTCCTTCTTGGCCTTTTCTACACTTGACCTCCTTGTTCTGCTAGTTTGGTCTCATCCTTAGCCTTTTGTACTTTTTCACATGTAGTATCTCTTTTAATAGGTGTAGTAGACTTGGGTTGGCTTAGTTTGACAATTTTATTAGCCCTTGCCATAGGTTGGGCTTTGGCCTTCCTCTTCTTTTGTTTCATGGGTATAAGTGCTTCGTCGGCTTCTTCTTCCTTGACACCTTTAGTAACTTCATTTTTCTCTTCCTGGTCTTCTCCCATACCTTCTATAAGTGCAAGTAGAGCTTGGGTTTGAGAATCTTCTTCCTCTTCCTCTTCTTCTTCTTCTTCCTACTCAAAACCCTCTCCAAATTTTTCTTTCAGCTTCTTTACCAATTTATCTTTCTTCTTAATTATAGAAGTGATTTTTAGTTCCATTGAGATTTTTGGACTTTTCTATCTCATAGTTTCCAAAATCATTTGCATTTTTGTCAACCTCTTTTGCGAATAAAGTTTTTATACCTACAAAAGCTTCATGCACATTGATTTCATATCCTAAGGGTCTCAACCATCTCACCCTAGGTGTAGTAGCTTGGACATATGTATAATCAACATCTACTAGAAAATAGACATCATCATAATGCTTTTCTACTAGAGATACTAGTATTCTCATTCTCTTCTTTGTTGATTGTTTGAAGTCCTCAAAAAAAAACTTGTCATCACAGACTCAAAATTCTCTCCTAATTGCTCAATGTATTCACCAATATGTACTGCCATTGATCTATTTGTTTTCCATGCTACTGTCCCAAAAGTAGGAAAAAAAATTTGCACATAAAATAATATGCACATCAATATAGAACCAAATTTACATTGTGCACTCTTTATTTTTTTGATTTCTCCAAGGTTCTCAACTAGTTGTTGTAGTTGTAGTTTTGCTAGATCATATGTGTGATCTTTCTTTACAATTTTATATCCCACATCTACAGCTATATAGGGTACACTATTTAATCTACTATATTGGTAAAATTTGCATGAAATGACCTTGACAACAAACTCTATCAATGGATCAGTAATTGTGTCAATTATCATGCCTCTCTTGTTTCATATGGCTCCAATATTCTTCTTAATGACTTCTTTTGAATCACTTCTCGGTGTCTTAGGTAGATCTAGGGTTGGATAATCAATAACCATATGAATTATCCTCTTGGTTATTTTGATAGGTCCATTATCTAGCCATAATGAACTATTATGTATTCTACTTAGGACTATCCTAATCCATTCTATTTTAAATATATTTGGGAAATCTAGGGCTCATGTTAACCCTTTCTTCTCGATGATTTTAAATTCTTCTTTCAAAACCCCATTCTTACATAATCTATTTTCTACTTCTCTGATCTCCATATCATTAATGCTACCAATTATGTCGTTATAACATTTTATAACATCTTGTATCATTAGAACATTAGGTGGTATCATGGATAATGCACTGGAGGGGTCTTTCTTGTAAGAAATTTTAGGAATGGCCTTGAAAATGGGTTGCTTAACTTCATTACTAACCAATTGAACATTTAAAACCTCCTTACCCTCTACATTCTTTAAACTAGATGTCATTTTGTAAAACTAGGATTTATGAAAATATAAACTATGTAAGTTGGCTCTTGATAAGTACATTGTAAAATCTAATGAACTAGTGTAGAATCACTATTCAAATCTTCTACAATCATTATGAATGGTTTTCTAGATTTCCTTCTAATCTCCTAGATCTTTCTCAATTTTGTAATGATGAAAATTGAGTAAAAAATCAATCAAATACCCTTTGAAAAACTTGCAATAAATTTTGAGTGCTTACATAGCTATAAGCTCAGCATAAACTAATTTTAGGCTTACTCAACATCCATTAACATTTTATATGCTCGACAACCACTACGAGCTCAACATCAACTAGCTAGTCTGTTAACTTGGAATCTTCTAGTACTTTATTCAGCACACATAGGAAGTGTTTCATAATCAGTAGAGACACGAAAAACTTAAAGAATTCTCTTGAATTTCTAATAACATCTTACATCTTTGTTGACACTTATATGATCCTTTTAGTACTAAATTCCTTTGGAACTGATGTATGCTATAACCTTTAAATATCAGTCCCACACACCTCTTGATTGCTTAGTTTTATGAGGTATGATCACTTGACCCATTAGGTGAAGTGGTCTCTTCTCCATTTGATGTGCTGCAACCATCCTTTTTCTTCCATGTCTTGTCATCTCATCTCTGATGTGTTCAACATCTACTTTTCCTTTGCCATTATCAAACTCACAACTTGGTGCCTTTATCCTTGTTGGACAATATTGACTGACGTGACTAGTCTTCAAGTAGTTAAAACATGTGGTTTGAATCAACCACCTTTTGTAGTCACCTCTGAAGTGTGTCCTAATACAATTTTGAGGAACATGTCCATATTATTGACAATAATGATAGCTATATCTTGTATTATAATCCCAGTTATAAGAGTTTCTATTGTTTCTTACCTTTGTTTGCCTATTTGATGACCACATGGGTTTGGATTTACATTCAAAAGCTCTATGTCCATACTTCTGATAGCTATAGCAATATCCTTCAAATCTTTGTGTCTGCATGGTCTTGGTTCTGCATTCATGTGCCTAATGACCTTGTTTGTTGCACTTTTGGCACTAAACTATGTTCTTATATTTGACATTCTAATTTACAATCTTGCTCCTACACATATTATTAGTATGTCCTCTCTTACCACAATTATGACAAGTAGGTTTAGAGTTCTTACCTTTTTTGTTCCTTTCTTCAGCATTTTTGGATGACTCTCCTTTTTTAGTACTTGTGTATCCCAATCTAGATGTATCATTATTGGATCTACAAAGATCTCAATAATTGCTCAAAGTATTTGATAGCTTCATTTGGTTTGTTGAAAGTTTCAATAGATTCCTTCTCCCTTTTTAGATCATTTTGCAATTGTTCATTCTATAATTTCAATGTTGTTATCTCCATGTCCTTAACATTCAATTTATAGTTGGCATTCATCATTTGACTCAAAGTATCCAATTGCATGTTTGAAATCTTGGTTAGCTCTATTGACTTCTCTTCCTGTCTTTTGCTTAAAATTCTTTGGTCTTCTTTAATCATGTCTTTGTCTTCCATAGATTTCTTCTTTTGTTCAATCACCTCACATAGTAGTATAGCTTTAGATTCTTGCTGTAACTTGGGATTTTTGATTTCCCTAGCTTGGGCTTGTTCTTTTCCATTAAATTTGCAATTGTTGCATCAAATTCATTGGAGTCTCCATTTTTAAATAGCTTAGTAGTGTCTATCTCTTTGTATTGTGTTTCATTCTTTGCAATAGTCATTTCTTTCCTTCTCTTCAAAGACTTCTTTAGTTCTTCTCTTGCTTCATCTAGTTGATGTAGAATAAGTTGTATTTCAATTTCCTAATTTTCAATAATATTTCCCAACTTGTAGACTTCCATTTCAATATCTTTCCTCAAAGCTGCAAAGCTTCTCTTTTAGAGAACTAGGCTTTGATACCAATTGTTTGAATTACAATAGGAAAGGTAAACTTCTAAGGGGGGTTTGAATTAGTAGTTTACACTAGGACCCATAAAAATTTCACCACACATCCATCTCATATATTTAGCAAGTAAACTAAAATACTATGTAAAGAATGTATATCTAAAACATGTAAACAAGTAAATATTCACACATTTAACACCATATATGGTTACCCAGAAACCCTCCAATGAGAAGGTAAAATTGGGATGGGGATGACACCCAAAAATCCTCACTACTACAGTAATAGTGTATCCAATGAAGGTTACAATGTTTTAACCATGAAACATGATCTACCTTGTGAAAGGTTTGCCTTATTAAAGGCATACAAAGAATGTTAGGTCTTACCTTGTTAGATGATTTCAATGCCTTGTTACAAGTATGCCTGGTTAAAGGACTTTAGCTTACAATTAATTAAGCACCATGTTAAAGGATTTCAATACATCTTGTTAGGACTACTCTGCTAAGAGATTTTGATTGAAATCACCTATTAGAATGTCTTAGAGATCACCTCTAAACTGATATATTCTTGATCCTCCTTGAAAAAATGTTTCTTTGATGTATTATTTTCCTTTCCTCTATTTTTCTCTAACTGATTCTACAATTCAATCTCACTTCATAGCTCATTAGCCACCATGAATGCTATGTTTTTCTCATGCAAACTACTCTCTTCGCTCCTTCAATGCTTTTCATGTGCTCTTCATCTCATAGATAGTTTAGGGTTTGTTCTCCTTAAAAGACTTTGGTGACTTAGGGTTAGCAATGAATCCATGGCTATGATTCATCCATTTTCTACTTAAACCTTCTCTTTTTCTGATTGGTTGCATGTAATTTTATAGGGAATCCAACTTCAAATTCATCCTTATCTACAAAAATAATGTAATTCATCTTTAAGTCAGCTAAAAAATAGTTTACATAGTTGTTTGTTCCATTACAAATAAGTATGTCAAAATTGTGTCATTCAACATCTAAAGTCTCTGATGCTTGGCATATACTATTCTCTATGTTGTGACTCATCACCTGTATGACTCGACATCCACTATTTACTTGACTCCTTTGTTACTCATCATACATTGTTTTCTAGGCACTTGTATGACTCGGCACATGAATGGCTTGACACTCACTATTGACGCAACATGCTCTATAATATATACATTTGCTTGAAATGTACTACTTTTTTGGCATGAACTAGGTAGATAACTTAAGTGTGTTGACACTCGTCAAAACCAATCTCAGATCAACATCAACCGCATCTAGGTGAGTGACATAATTTATTCCCACAATGTTGGGATAAAAATTACCCTAAGCCAAGGACCACACTACTACAAAGAATGTCCTTTCCTTGAGTACTACAATAGGATATGCATGGCCTAGTAATTTTGGGATCCTTTCGTTGAGTCAGGGACCATGTTCTACATAGATTGTCCCATCTTTGAGTACTCCAACAATACTCAAACTTAATATTTATTAGTGTGTGAAACCCATGCCCAACCTATTCATCTTATTATGTTATCACTTATTATCCAACTCACTTATAGAGGCAATTTTTGCAAGGTACTAGCCTATAGGCATAGGATCCTTTGGCAACCACTTCTAGGCCCCAACACCTATTATGAGCCAATCACGTAGGGTTTCCTACCCTACTCCAAAATCCAATATACAAGCCATGTAAAGTTCCACAAGTCAAGGAATCTTAGAAAAGTCATATAAAAATAACAAAGCCAATAAGATGAACCATTAGTGAAAACCACACATTCATTCAATGTTATTGTGCATTTGTTCAATATAATCATGCATCCATTCAATGCTAGTGTGCATATGTCAAGAAGAAATTTTCTTTTGTTCAATGTAATAGTGTATTTGTTCAATATAACTACCCATTTATTAGGAAAATCTACATTTGTATTGATAAGTGGACAAAAGGGGTTAAATACAAGGTTGCACATATTAAATACAAGGTTGCACATATGCTAAGTATAACTATGCATATGTGTAGTCTTCCTACACATCCATTCTAGAAAACTGAAAAAAATATAAAGAAGGTTTTGAATTGAGTTCCAAGATTTGTTAAGATGGAGGAAGCTATTTTAGTACCATCTAGGCTGAAAACCCCATAACCATACCTGTAGTGCCCCTCCTAAAGATCCTTGGAACAAGAATAAATATTAGCCAAGATAAGTTTTTTTTTTTGTAAATTATGAAAACACATGAAAAAATCATACAAGGATCACAAATATCACAATAGAAGACTTAACCAATAATCCCGACATCCAATGAATCTCCAAATGCCACTACTAAACTAACACACTCAACTAGAAAATGAAATACAAAGATGGCAATAGTATATAAAATCATTGATCTATCAAAACATGGTAATTTAGGTAATTTAGGCATGGTAAAATCACCTAGTATTTTATTTAGTTATCAATTGCTTAAAACTTCCTCTATCAATCCACTGGGCAATGGTCACCAGGTTGCGAGATATAAGCCCCCTCCATGGTGCTACCCTGTACCCTACCCATGCTTATCCAACAACGAGTGCCCCTGGGCATACATATTCCAAACCCAACCCAAAATGATCATAACTCAACCAAAATACAAACACAAGATCATGCCTTGCATGTCACTCGACATATGTATATGCACATACTCATGTATTGTGCCCCACCATCACAAAGATCATATCATAAGCATTGGATGACAACACAAGTAAAACATAACACTCAACCGAATAATATCTCAAGAAGATGAATGTGAAACACATCCAAATGCAACATAAAAGTGCAACAACAATCTAAATGGCATCCCAATAGAAGATCCAAGTCTATGACCAACATCATGCCAAGAAAACCCAAGAAAATAGGGCAGCACACAAATCAAGATAAAAACCCCAAAATTGGAAAACTTCAAAAATAAAACCCATTTGGTCTTATGGCACAAAAGCCATGAAAATCCAATAAAAATCAAGTTCATAAACCATATGCAAAAATAACTAGCATAACAGTGCAAAATCCCAAACCCTCATCCCCAAAACTGAGAAAATGTTCATACCTAACCAATCGGGCAAAACCAACAAATACAAATAAAGGGAAACACTAGTTCTTAGCCTCCTAAAAAACAACTACTAAAAAAAAAAGTAGAAACATAGCTGAAACATGAAAATAGGAGAGCCCTACCTAATAGAAAAAGGGGCATAATAAAATAAATAACTCATAGAAATTGCCGCAAATCATGGCACAATAAGGTTGTCCCGAGTTGGATCCAACAAGATTGACCTCATGAAGATCCCATGCTCATAGCTCTCACAAAAAACATAAACATAATCATCTAGAAGAGGATTTTTGAAAAAAGCTCTCAAATTCTCAATTTCCAAAAGTGAGAAGTGAGGAATTAATTTCCTCTTTCAATACTTATTCACTTTTCAAGTGAATAATTGATTAGGGTAAATAACCAGTCAAACTAGTTAGACCTTGAATCTTCCCAAATGAAAATAGGCTATTCCAAGTAAATGGAATTCATCTATGGAAAATCTGTTAGAAATTAAAAATCAATTAAATAAAGCCCAAAAAACCCAAAATCATAGAGATTTCCTTAGTAAACTTTGTGACAATGCAAACCTCTAAATGCGCAAACATGTTCACAAGTTTACTCACATAATGCAAATGAGTTTGGATTTAATAATCACCAAAATATTTAATTTAAATATTTAAATAAGATACGTTGACCATACAGGGATTACATTGGTAGAATATGAATAGCTAAATCAGTAACTCCATGTGCCACTACTAGGGACATAAATCCTACACACTGAAACACATGATCAAGTGCAATTGCATATAATAACATAGTCGATGCAATAAATGCATTAAATACCTAATTTAACCATTTATTCCATTATACTAAAATAACCCATTTACATCACTCACATTCATGAAAAACATAATGAAGTAAATAACCATAGCATTAAATCCATCACATCACATAATCAGAGATATGTCCAAATATTGGATAACAAAATATCATCATCAAACATATTGTCATCTATAAATGGCATCAATATGCAAATATGATCAACTGCACAACATAGTTGTATAGCACCTATGATACTAAAAATAAAGTATATCATCTGACCTTTAGGTCATCTCAAATGCATAAAAAATAACATGAGTACACTTATCTCTTGAATCAAAATATAACAAGGTATAGACTAAAAACATGAGAGGCACTACAACCACCAATCAAGGGATTCAACTCGTAGCATTCTTATCTAGAAATGAATTCCATGCAAAGAATTCATCATAGACAACCATGGAACACATTCATACAAAAATTTAATCACAACATTCAAATATATTTGCAAAATCTATAGTAGCATGTCGATTTTATCTTTCTCATCCTGAGTTATAAAATAATCCAAATATAATTGGGTAGTGAGACCTACTTGGTTTCTTGTGTTGGTAGGGGATTCGAGCTTGAGTTTGTGAATGGTGAAAGCTTCTAGCCTCTAACCTGGTGTTTGTACCATTCCTAGCCATAGTCCTAATTTTCTTTGAGTTTGTATAGGTAATGATCTTCAAAAATATACATTTGTCTATAGTTTTTTCCTTTATCTTCTCCATTTCTATTTGTCACAAAGCCTCTTATTTATAGGGAGAAATTTTAATTTATGAATGGTTGAATCTATTGAAGCTAGCTTGCTAAGGTTTGATTAAATTATTTGAATCTTTGATTAATGATTTTATTTAATTTGAATCACTAACCATTACTGGGCTATCTAGATTGCAAAGAGGTCTGTATTCAAATGATTCTCATGGAACAATTGTTATGTCTCTATGATCCTTCTTAAGAGGTCAATGGTTTAATTCTAGAGACCTTTTACTATGTCATGGTTTTAATAAACATGGGTTAAAATCTACTTTCCATTTTATGCTTCATAAAGAACTACATGGATGGGTTTGTTGAGGGCAAGATTGAGAGGTGGAAGGTTCTAGGTTCCTATCTTTAAAACATTTTTACCCTTCTCTTTGTCATTTTATTTATTTCCTCTTTTAGTTTTTTGTTATAAAAGATTACAATATAATTATGCAAGAAACTACATCCAACCACTAACACACACATAGATATATACATGTGTGTGTGTGTATTTATGTGTGTATATATGTATTTATGTATGTATATATATATATATGTATGCATATATATATATATATATATATATATATATATATATATATATATATATATATATATATATATATAAAAGTATGTATATGTATATGTATATGTATATGTGTATATACATACACACACACACACACATGAAGTTATATATGTGTGCACCCATATATATTTGAATAAACATATATTGAGGCTTCCAATCATAAAACTAAAATCACAATAAGGACATAAGTAAAATATCATTAAACCAAACAAGAATAAAAATCCATAAACTCCCAATTTGGATAGTTGAATCCCCTAACAAGGTACCTATTTGGACCATGGTTTCATCTTTGAATCAATAGATAATATAGAGGCTTTAGTACATATTTTTGCACACACTTGCATCACTAACCAACCAACATGCTATTGGAAATGTAGATGGAGTAATTGAGAGGGGGGTGAATCAGTTACCACAAAAACACTTCCACAGATCCCTTAGATGTCAACACAACTACTTACTACCGTCACTCGGTAAACATACAGAAAAATGTTGTAACTTGGTAAGTGTAGTGTATGTTTAACTTTAGTACATCTAACATCAATAGTAAAGAATTGCAAACATGAGAGAAAAGAAATGAACAAAAGAGACACTAGATTTAATGTGGAAACCCAATATGGGAAAAACCACCAATGTAACTAGTTACTATTTTCACTCTTCTAAAGTGAACCCTGTTAGGAGCCAACCTGGTTAAAGGTTACAAAACACACTATTAGGTGTGACCTTGTTAGAGGATTTAATCATCTTGTTAGGAGTGGCCTTACAAGAGCTCTTAAAATAATTCAATGGAATTGTCACCTTGTTAGAGTATTTACAACTAGCTATTAAACCAACTCTGTTAAGAGATTTTGGAATCACTGCTACAATGGTAAGAAAGTAACAATGAAATGACCTGATTTAGATGCAACTGAATTGCTAATAACAGATCTCTATTCTACTTGATATTAGATCCTTCCTGATCAAATGTTACTTTGCTACTCCACAGGATATCTGACTATCCTTCATGTTTGCTCACACTTTCTTTCTTAATTAATCAATACATTTGCATACTCGCTCATACATTAGAATTTCAACTTGACCTTTCATTTATACCATCTAGATTATCAAGTCAACTCATTTACATCTTATAATGACCAATAATTATTACCTCAGTTAGCTAAAATTAATACTTAAAATAATTAAACTTCATTTCCTAAATTAAAAAAATCCTTCATTGGTCAACTCTTCTTAGTAAACACTGGTCCTAGCATGATTTCTTGTGTTGACCAACAGATGCTTGGTTAACACTACAAACTTGCAAAATCCTCTGGCAACTGAGTGAACTTGGTGAACACTGACTCTGGCCAACTTTCCTTTGTTAACCATGAGAGCTCAGTTAACACTACTTTCTGCCATAATCTCCTTCCATGCACGAGTGAGCTTGGTAGAGACTGTCTTTGCAGAGTAATCTCTAGGAATGCTTGGTAGACAAAAGAAATTGTCTTGCTAACCAAGTGAGCTTGGTAAGCATAGACTGACAATTGATATGACATTTGTGTAACATCAAAGACAACACACAATTAGACAATTGTATCCAACACATGCATATCTACAAATAACATTGTACTAATATAGAATAATATCAATAGTAATATAGGTGTTAGATAGGTTAGAAGGTTTAGAAATCTATAGAAATCTATAATCCATAATCCTTATTTGAAAGCATACAAAATATATCATAGGAAGTCTATCTAAAACACATCATGCAAAGTATCATCTAACCTCCTACCTTAATCATAAAGCATAAGAATAAAATCTAGTGTCTCAAAATAGATCTCAAATCATGTCACTTTGGTGGCATTAAATCCTCCACCCCTAAGATTTGACTTCCTCCTAGAAGTCATCATAATCCTTTTATCAAATTTCATGGTAACCTAGCTTAATTAAGCTATATAATCATTATTAGATGTAGTCCTTTATAAGGAGGAAAGGTTTCTTAGTTTATCTCTATGAGTTAATTTTCTAATTTATGTAGTTATATTCTAGGGATGGAAAATCCTTTCTTCTTAGTTATATTTGAAATTCTAGTTCATATTTTAATGAGATTTATCTAGAGAAATTTACCTTTCATGTGCTTTTGTGTTTAGAAAGACACAATAATTAAGTAAGTACTCATACTTGATTCACATGATAGAGAAACAAAATCTTATATTTGTAGGCTTACTTCTTTATTTACAATTGATTAAATGAACTTCAATCCCTTAGTTGTCAAAGGTAAAGAGGATAGCCTTGAAGTATACTTATTTCTCAATGCTACCAAATACAATAGTCATGTAATTTCATAATTAATGTTATAGAAAAGATGAATCTATGAGGTTAGAGTTTACGTTTTCCAATTAAACCACAAGCTACAACCATTTCTAGAAGTTTTTTCTTTAATACTTCTCCTAGATGTTTAGTTGCTTAGGAAGGAGTTATTTATTTTTATCTTTTTCTGATTATTACAAAAATCTACTAGTAGGATACTTCTTGCTAATATATTTTCATGGTTAATTACCTTATTCTTCTATAGTCACAAATTATTATCCCAAATTTTCTTAGCTCAAAATAGCTTGTGACCATCTTGCTATATTCTACAATTTTAAACTTATGCTTAACACATGATTTTATTGCTATCAACTTGTTGGTAAATAGATTTGTCACCTTGAAAATATACAATTTGGCCCAATGGAGTATGTGACAAATTGATGTCTCCAACAGTTGGACAGGCCCTTGATATCTAGCCTTCCTCTGCGTTTAGAGGGGTAGCTCCCGAGTAAGATAATATTTGTGCTTTTTCAATAAAGATGAGTAGAACTTAGAAAATAAAAAGGAAAATCATTGATAGTGAATGCACCACACACTTTAGTGTTTTCATAAAAATGATGTAAACTATTAATGAGAGTAATCAAGGACTACACTTGAGAACTTTAACCAACACAATGCTAATTCAACCATTCACGAATACTCGCACCATACCATGAAAATACTCATAAATGAATCAACATCTCAACAATTCATATCCTTTAGAAAGAGAACACCAAATGTACTTCCTTTATTTCTTTGCACCAAGAAAGTAAGAAATAACTGATTACAAAAACAACAATTGTACACACTTTACAAAAATTGCTTTGTTATTAGAGCATAAGTGTTCCTTGTATCCAAGTCCAAAAAGTCCCCTATTACATTGATTGTCAAGAATTTATAAGTATTTCTGGCTAAACTAACTTTTTGGGTTCGTAACTACTCAAAAAGTTAGAGTTTGGATTATTCTAAAGATGATTCATAATCTACCCTAACTTTTACAACTCTAACTCTAGATGCTTAACCACAACTAAGAATAGTTAGAACATAGACTAAAACAATAGTTAAAACTAAAGTTGACTTCTTCAATCACAAGAAGTGACCGATGTCACTTTAGAAAGGAGTGATTTGAGATTCATATTATCAAAGTGAGAATGAGACTTTGATGTCATTGATGAAATATCTATGCCTCTTTCTCAATACATGAGCCATTTTTGAAGAAAGCTAAGATAAAGCTCAGAAAACTTTAGAATCCACACACAACCTATTGCATGACTCAGAGAACTTTGAAATCTCAATGGTGACCAATGATCTGTTGCCTTCACTGCTTCTACATGAGGCTTTTTGCAAAATGGTTTGAAGCCTCTACCATTGATTATGCCTTCTCAAACATTCTATCAGGCGAATCAAGCCATATATCCTTTATTACACATTTTCCCAAAACATTTTGGAAGCAATTCATATTCTTTTCTTGTACTTGCCAAGGTGAGATCCTTCATATTTGTGAGAGAGATTGCCAATGCATGTGAGTAGTTCTTCCATTTTATAGGAACAAAATAGTGGCTATCCTTATCATCTGAACTTTGCCACCTTGATGGATCAAGGAAGACATTCTCATCCCATGATGGTTGGAGAATCCGAGGAAAGCTAGAAAGATGCTGGGGATTTATGGCCAACCAGTTACACTTTTTACCCCCAAGATAGAACCATAAACCAATTATAAGTCTTTTATCAATAGAAAATTGAGATGTGTTAACCTAAAGTTTTGGGCCAATAAAGAAAAATTGCATTGAAGAATATGAAGCTCTTTTCCTTGCAGGTCCAAGTGGTAGGTCATCGTAAACTGGAGCCCATTGGAAAGGAACTTTGAATTCCAAGAAGTATTGTAAATCATCTATTGAAGGCTTGTAGCAAAGACATAGGTTGATTGCATGACTCAAAAAGTCATTTCCAGTAACCCCTTGCAAAAGCGATGTAATTGGAACTAGCAAGAAAAGTACCACATCTAGATGATCCTATATAGTATAGAGCTAGTCATAGTGATTGTGTAAGGATATAGATCCACCTCAAGTTTTTCCAAGTGTCTCTTAGTTCAATAGGTGTTATAGTGGAGAAAGGACACTGTCTCACAAATATCACATCTTATCCTCCAATTTCCACCCTGACAATAATGTGTGTTCTAGATTTATCAATAAACTTGGCAATGGTTTTAGGCTCCCAACAAAAAGGAATGACACTCTTGACTTCCTCTCTGAGAATAATGGGTGTTCTTGTAAGATGTAGATTGTATAGAGTTATATAGTAGCCATCGAAAGCTAGATATTTAGTCTTTGTAGCATCATGCAGCTAGGATCCACTGAACACATACATAAAATTGAATATACGTGATGGTATTTTCCCTATCAACTCGCATGCATGTCTACAAGCACTATACCAACAACAACATCTAGCTTAATTTCTCTTCTATTAACACAACTGTGAATAATTTTAACTTGTCCCAGATCATTCAACCGGCTGCAATCTTGGAGAGTGTTCATCATGGCCATAGGATTTGAAACCATGTCATCCTATTGCGTTTGATGAAATAAAACTAATGCTTCTGTAATCTCTCCTATATTTTGTGTATATCCTACAATCATTACACTCTAGGAAATTGCATTTCATTCAGGCATGATTGCAAACAGTTTGCATGCATCTCAACGTGATTTAATTTCCTGTACAAATCCACCAATCCATTACCCACAGTCACTTTTGACTCAAATATGCTCTTCACAAGGTGATGATGTACTTGCTACCCCTATTTGAGTGAAGATGCCTGGACATATGCATTTTTTCAAACACTTAGTGTGCAAGGTCTGCGTTCTTGTATTTGGCATACTTGTTGACAAGGTTCATGTTTAGAAATGAAGCCAATGTCTCATATCCAAATTATTTTTTAATGTATAGTGCATCAAATACAAGATACTTGATGCCTGCTTATAGAGGTTGGTGTTCATGATTTCCTCTTCAATCATTTACTTGCCCTGCATTATGACTGCTATTTTATTTTCTTGAAAATATAGGAGTTCGGGTTCTTGCAATCTTGAGGTTAGGATTAGGGAAAAAATTTATAGTACATAGAGAGAGATAGTATGGCTAGTACATGGAGAGAGAAAATTTGAATGAGAAACCCAAACCCAAACCCTTACTTCTCTCTACTAGTTTTGGTACGTGAAGAGAGAAAATTTTGAAGAGAGAGAGAGAGTGAAACTCAAACCCAAACCCATACTTCTCTCTAAAAGTTTGAGTATGTGGAGAGAGAAAAGTACATGGAGAGAGAAAATATGAATGAGGGGAATAAAACTCAAACTCAAACTCTAAAATTCTATCTAAGAGTTTGAGTACGTGGAGAGAGAAAAGTACGGGGAGAGAGAGAAAGTTTGGTTTTACTTGAGGACTAATCTCTCTCTTTCTGATTAATTGATATAATTAAACCTCCATGTAAAAAGTTTGGGTAACACAACTATATCTTCAATTGTATTCTCATAACTATTTTTCTTATATTTTCATTAAGGACTTAGTTAGTTCTTAAGAACTATTTCTTACCACTAATCTACTAATGAGGATAATACTTATATACTTACTTTTAGAGTTATTCATTTTGGAAATATAAGAGGAGTAACCGAGAGGTGAGGGGTGAATCACTTACCACTAAAATAAATCCCAGAGCCCTTAGATGTTAACACAAGACATAAACACCACTTAAAATATTGTTTCTCGACAAACACACAAGCACATGGTTTACACTAGAAAGTGTTGTAACTTAGTAAGCACTAAAATAACAAATATAACTTGGTAAATGCTTAACGTGAAAATCTTATGATATTTTCTATGATTAACCTTACTTAGTTGCATACACATAAAATAAATAGCATGAACATAAGTGACACCAATATTTAACGTAGAAACCCAATTTTCCAAGAACCATCAATTGCAACTAGTTATTAATTTTCACTCTTCTAAAGTGAGCCCTATTAGGAGCCAACCCTATTAAAGGTTACACAAACACACTATTAGGTGTGACACCATAAGAGGATTTAATCACCTAGTTAGGAGTGGCCTTGTTAGAGGTCTTTAGATACTTCAATCTAGAAATTCCACCTTGTTAGAAAATTTACAAATAGTTGTTAAGACAACTCTATTAAGAGATTTGGATCATAGCTACAATGGTTAGAGAGTAACAATCGGGTGACCTAATTTCAGATGCAAATGAATTGCTGATTATAGATCTCAATTCTGGCTTGTATACTTGATCCTTTCTAATTGAATGTATCTTTGTAGCTCCACAAGGATATTCTTCTTATCCTTCTGATTCACTACCTCTAAGAATCTTCTATTCTTTCATTCACTTGCACACATTCAATCCTCAAGTTGACCTTATATTTATATTATATCAATTTTCAAGTTGGTTTGAATACAAGCTAGAATAATTAATATTCATCTCCTCAGTCAACTAGAACCAACAAAAAAATATTAAACTCAATAAGCCAAAACAAGAAAATCCTTCGTTAGTTGACCCTACTCAGTAGACACTAACTTAGAAATGATTTTCCTATGTTAACCAAGTGAACTCAGTTAACACTGCATCTTCAAAAACTTCCTTTGGTAACTAAGTGAGCTTAATTAACACTAGTTTCAGCCAACCTTTCTTTCATTAACTGAGTGAGCTTGGTTGACACTCAACTTCTACAAACTTCTCTTTGTTGCCAAGTGAACTTAGTTGACACTATCTTCTAAACTTGGTAGACACTGGAATGCTTAGTAGATATAAAAAAGTATCTTCATTACTTGAGTGAGCTCAACATACCTTGTCTATAAAAGATATGGCATTTTATGTAACATGAAAGATAATACACAATTAACCAATTGTTTTCAACAATCTCCCTCTTTGGCATTGATGGAAACACAACATGTCATAATACAATGAAATTTTTAGAGAAAAATAAAGTAAGGAAAATATCCTTAGTTTCATTCTCATTTTCATCCAAGAGAACTCCCTCTATTAGTGTGAACTCCCTTTGCCTCTAGTTTCTCCCTTTGTCTTCAACATCTTCTTCTTTGACTTCTCTATAAATACTCTCTCATCAAAAAACTCTCCCTTTATAAAATTTCTATGAATATGACAAAAAACTCTCCCTCTTTTACATCTAATGGCAAAGAAAATATTCAGTGAATATTAATGTACCTCATTTACTAATTCATATGCAATCTATTCATTTTAATACTACATCAACTTGACTAATCTTCGACATGCTCTGGTTGATGCATCACAAAATTCATTTAATGAGATTCATATAGGGGAATAATCCCTAACTTACCTCTTAGATACAAAAATACATCCTTACGTAATAACTTAGTGAATATGTCTACAATTTGTTCTTTAGTATTCACATATTCCAATCTTACCTCTTTATCTTGCACCAATTCTTTCATAAAGTGATATTTTATTGTAATGTACTTAGTCTTGGTATGCCTCAAAAGATTCTTTGATATATCAATTGCACTAGTTTTATCACTGAAGATAACTACTAGATCCTTGATCTCTATCTTCATACCTTCTAATAGTTTCTTGAACCAAACAACATTGGAGAAATTAACTATTTTTTCCACATACTTTACATCTATTGTAGAGTGAGAAATGCAATAGTGCTTCTTACTTGTCCAAGACACTACTCTTTTACCAAGAAAGAATGCTTCACTACTAGTGTTCTTCCTATCATCAACACTTCCTCCTTAATCTACATCTATGAAGGCTAAAAAATTAAGATTGTCTCCTTTCTTTTACAATAATCCATAGTCTTCAGTAGCCTTCAGATATCTCATGATTCTCTTGATTGCCATCATATGATTTTCTTTAGGATTTGCTAAGAATCTTGCCACCATACCAAATACTAATGCAATATTAGGCCTTGTATGCACTACATATTGTGGTTTTCTAATAATTGATCTCCATGTGGTCTAATCTACTTCCTTGGAATCATCATTTTTGGAAAGCTTATGTCTGGTAGACATAGGTGTTCTAACTGGTTTGAATCTTCCATTCCAAACTTCTTTAGTGTCTCCTTGATATATTTGGAATGAGTAATGTAGATACCATCTTTCTTTTGTTGAATCTGTAATCCAACAAAGAATTTTATCTCTCCAAACATGGACATCTCAAATTCTTTACTCATCTCTTCTAAAAATCCTTTGCACAAGTCATCATTTCTAGTAAATAATGCATCATCCACAAAGATTTCTGCCAATACAATCTTCTTGTCTAGTCCTTCTTTGATATGCAGGTTGCTATTATCATTTTTATCATATAGTTATGAAGTCTTTCATACCAAGCTCTGGGAGGTTTCTTGAGACGATACAATGCTTTGTGCAATTTACAAACCATATCCTTTTTGCTAGGATCTACAAAATCTTTAGGTTGTTCTATGTAAACTTCCTCTTCAAGAATGTAGACTTCATATCCATTTGGTAAAATTTAAATCCAATATGTGCATCATAAGCAAGTAGAGTTCTAACACCTTCTAATCTTGTAATAGGTGAAAAAGTTTCAGCATAATCAATAACTTCTTCTTGAGAATAACCTTTACATACTAAACTTTCTTTGTTTCTTGAAACTTCTCCATCTTCATTCAACTTATTCTTAAAAACCCACTTTGTGCCAATTACATTCTTATCCTTGGGCCTAGGAACAAGAGTCCAAGTCTTATTCCTCTCTATTTTTTCTATCTCTTCATTCATAGCTTCAATCCAAATTTCATTATCCAAAGCACCTTTAACTGATCTAGGTTCAAATTCAAAAAGCAAACATGTACTTTTTAATTTTCTTCTTGTCATTGTACCATCTGACTTGTCTCCAATGATCTAATCAGGTACATGGTACCTTTTGACATATCTTGCTAACACAGGTACTTTGGATTTAGAAATTTTTCTACTAACCTCGCCATGATATTATATATCAAGCTTGGGTCCTTCAGACTTAGTTTTCTCTAGCTACAACTTAGTAGCCTCTAATTGCTCGTGTCCTTCAAACTATGACTTGGGTTGCATTGGTTGCAACTTGGGTACTTTTGAAGATTTTGGGGACTCGAGAGGTGAATTCTGTTGACTTCCAATTAGATTTGGAAATGTATCAAGTTCAAAGTAAATAAACCTTCTATAATTTTTTGGTTCTTTGTTGCTCTCTTGTTCACTATTTCTTACAAACTCATCAATTCTCACAAGTGCACTTTCTATGATCTTATGAGTGGATAAATTTAAATATTTATATGCTTTACTTCTACTAGAGTATCCTAGGAATATGCCTTCATCACCTTTGACATCAAATTTACCTTTCCTAGTCTTTTTCAAAATATAACATTTGCTACCAAATACTTTCAAGTAATTTACATTTGGTTTGTAGCCATACCATAGTTCATAAGGAGTTTGATTTGAGTCTTTTTTCAGCTATACTTTGTTCAAGGTGTGTATTGCAAACTTATTGCTTCCTTCTAGCATTTGAGTGCAACATTATTTTCTATCATCAAAGTTCTTGCACAATTCATGATGGATTTATTCCTTCTTTCAACTATACTATTCTGTTGAGGTGTACCAAGGGCTGATACTTGTCTTTTGGTTAATATTTTAGTGTTGAATTCAATGAATTCATTAGAGATGAATTCATCACCTCTATCTAATGTCAAAAACTTCAGCTTCTTTCCAGTTTCCTTTTTTATTCTTGCCAAATACCACTTAAACTTTTGAAAACCTTCTAATTTCTCTTTCAGATACATTACAATCATCATTCTATAATAATCATCAAAAAAAGAATAAAATACTTATCTCTACTATAGCTCTCAATTCTAGTAGGTCCACATAAGTTTGTATGAACCAACTCCAAGACTTCTTCAAAATGATAGTTATTGCTTTTGAAATTTGTCTTTCCCATCTTACCAATTTGGCAATTTTTGCATAGGCTCATATCAGGTTTCCTCAAATTAGTAATACCCCTCACTCTTTTGATTTTCCTTATCTTGATCGGATTATCAAAGTTCACATGATATAACCTTTTATACCATAACCAATTTCTCCTACTTGAGAAATGAAACATGAACTTTCACTGAGATCTAGGTAGAATAAATTACCTTTTGGTTGTTTACCAAACCCAACTAGATTTCCTTTTCCATCCAGTAGCTTGGCCTTCCCATTCATGAATTCTACCTTGAATAAAATATTATTCAACTATGCCACACTCTATAGATTATGCTTTATTCCTTCAACCCAATAAGCATTAGCACATCTAAGTTCATTGGTTAGTGAGATACAACCTTTTCCCTTTATGCAACATGGTTCATTAATCTCACACTTCCATCATCATAGTGTTCCATATGTTGAAACTTTTTTTTGTCACCATTAATGTATGATGTGAGAAACCACTATCAATGATCCATGTATCATTGTTTCTAACATGAGAGATAGGTTTCATTTTATCTCCTTCATCATTATATTCATCTTTTATAACAATACAAACCATTTCATCATCTTCACTGCTATTTGAGTCTTTAGCCATAAAATAAGATTTCTTATCTTTGTCCTTGTAGTCCTTGAAGTTCTTGAAATCCTTCTTGCCTTTGTACTTGTTGTGCTTCTTTTCATCACTGTCTCCTCTATTTGGACACCTTGCACCAATGTGTCCAACTTCTTCTCAATAAAAGTAGATCAAAGGAATTTTACCTTTGTACTTCCCTTTTCCTTTGGGATACCTTCTTGCAAGTAATGCTTCAATGGCTTCAAGATCACTGTCAGAATTTTCTTCATCTTCATTCTCAATTTTTTTTTCTTTAGGCTTTGTATATTTCTTCTTCCTCATTGATAGCTTGGATTTGAATGCAAACTCAAGATTGTTAGAACTAGGAGAATAATTATCATAGTTATCTAGCTTAAATGCTGTCAATCTTCCAACTAGTGCATCCAAAGCTATGTTGTTATTTGGTTCACATCTCATATCTTGAATAGAAGACACTCTGACTGTATAGATAGGAAGAAGGGTTATGAGTACCTCTCTTACCAGTATCACATCTTCAATTGTTCCTCCAAAGGCTTTGATAGTACTAACACAAGCTTTGATTCTCATTCTCTCTTATCTTCATCTGATCAAAATGACATCTTAAGCTTTCTTCCTAAGCTCTTTTCACATTATCATCACCTCCATAGATATCCTTCAATTTGGTCCACATGTCATGAGCAATAGAAAATCCTTTGACCTCATAAAATTTAACATAGTTAAGAGATGCAATATTAATCATCATAATGTTATGATTTTTCTTTTCAACAATCTGTTCCATTATCAAAGTTCCAATAGGAGCCTTGTAAGAATTTTACAAATATTTCAAACTTGAATCATTGATGGTTTCCAAGTGCAATGTCATAAGTTCTTTCCATGCCTCAAATTTATCTCTATTTGGCTTGGGAATCTCTCTTCTGTAAGACATCCTGATCTTTAGCTTAGGTCCTTGAAACCTTCTCTACAAGCACCAAGAAGCTTTGATACCAATTTTTGGAAATATAAGAGGAGTAACTAAGAGGGGAGGGGTGAATTAGTTACCACTAAAATAAATCCCAGATCCCTTAGATTTTATCACAAGACATAAACACTACTAAAAATATTATTGCTCAATAAACACATAGGCACTCGATTTACACTAGCAAATGTTGTAACTTAGTAAGCATTGAAATAACAAATGTAACTCAATAAATGTTTAACATGAAAATATTATGATATTTTATATGATTAACCTTACTTAACTTAGTTGCATACAAATAAAATAAATAGCATGAACATAAGTGACACCAATATTAATGTGGAAACCTAGTTTACGAAAAATAACCAATTACAACGAGTTATTTATTTTCACTCTTTTGAAGTGAGCCCCATTAGGAGCAACCTTGTTAAAGGTTACAAAAATACACTATTAGGTGTGACCCTATGAGAGGATTTAATCACCTTGTTAGGAGAGGCCTTTTTAGAAGTCTTTAGACACTTTAATCTAGAAATGCCTCGTTGTTAGAAGATTTACAAATAGCTGTTAAGCCAACTCTATTAAGAGATTTGGATCAATGCTACAATGGTTAAAGAGTAATAATGAGATGACTTGATTTCTGATGCAACTAAATTGCTCATTATAGATCTCAATTTTGGCTTGTATACTTGATCCTTTTTGATTGAATGTATCTTTGTAGCTCCACAAGGATATTCTATGTATCCTTCTGATTCACTTTCTCTTAGCATCTTCTATTATTTCATTCACTTTCACACATTCAATCCTCAACTTGACCTTATATTTATATTATATCCATTTTCAAGTCAGCTTGAATACAACTTAGAATAATTAATATTCATCTCTTGAGTCAGCTAGAACCAACAAACAAATATATCTAACTCAATATGCCAAAACAAGAAAATCCTTTGTTAGCCAACCCTGCTTGGTAGACACTAACTCAAAAATGATCTTCCTGTGTTAACCAAGTGAACTAGGTTAAAAATGCATCTTCACAAACTTCCTTTGATAACCAAGTGAGCTCGATTAACACTTGACTTCTATGAATTTCTCTTTGTTGCTCTAGTGAACTTGGTTGACACGATCTTCTAAACTTGGTAAACATTGGAAACTATCTTCATTGCCTAAGTGATCTCAACATACATTGTCTGGAAAAGATATGACATTTTTTGTAACATCAAAGATAATACACAATTAATCAATTATTTTAAGAAATTCAACTATTCAATTTTGTTCTAAGAGTGGAGTGATTATTTTCTATCTAATGAAGACTCAATCATTTAGAAACTTCTTACTCTTCATTGCTTCAAATTTTGATCCTTTATAAAGTTTTGGGTAACAAAAAAAATATGTATCTTTTCTAAAGGTTCATCCATCTTCTAGACTCAAATGAGGATACAATTTGTCTACCACTTTTCCTATCTAAAATTTCAAGTTGTTCTTACAAACATCTTTTCATTAGAAGTAGGGGTATAGAAAATGCATACCTTAAGATATCTTTTAAATTTATATTCTTCTTATCCCTTAACCTTTATGTAAGAAAAAAAGGATGGTTAAGTGATATTACCACATTTCATAACCATTACCCAAGAAGATAGATATTTTGCATTCCAAAATAAGTTTAGGAAGGTGTTTTAGAATTTTTGTTATTTTAGTAATATTTGAAAAATTATGAAGATATTTTTACTAATTTTTCTTTTCGTATGGTTCCACATAATAATATTTTGAAATATAATTTCATTGTGAATAGTGAAAGGTGAGGTATACATTACTCGAGTGAGATTTTCCGAATACTTGCTACATGTACTAGTAAAGTATAAATTCTCTAGAATTCCCTACAAACTCTACTCTTCTTGTCACCACTGGGATGAAGTATTTATCACAATTTTTTTTTATCATGCCATACCTATCCAGTAGTTTTGGATTATTTCTTAGAGTTAGGCCCTTATGAGATTGATTAATTTTAATTACTCACCTTGAGAAATTTCTTGTTGAAAATTTGGGAACATCCTTATTGCCTACATCCTGTCATGCCTTAGGAGGCATCCTAAAGATTACTAGGAACCATGTCATATATTATTTCATTTTTTTCCTCTCTTGTACTTTTCCTAATCACAATAGTCCTAGGAGCTCCCAATGTAGCAACCTAGGGCTCTAATACCAAATGTAATGTCACTCCATAGGGAACCCAAAATAATAGGACAAAGTTGATAATTTTGATGAGGGACTTTTTTTAAACATCCTTTTCCTATTAAGCTCTTTAATCATGGATGTAAAGTCCTATTCTAGTTCCCTTAATATTCATACTTTACTACTTAAGTGGACATGCATTGGTGTTATTGTCATGAAGATTATATAGTCCTTAAATCTGAAATACAAATACCATAGAATCATTATAATTGGCTGATCTACTCTTACAATGAGGATAATCATGAACATCAACTATAACAAGATATAAATCACAATATACATAAATAAAGTTGATAAAATCACTAATCACCATTATAAATATACACCAAGCTAGATCATATAAAAGAGATATAATTTTCATACATATACTTTTCAAGAACCAAACCTCTTTCTTATTTACCCAACCATTATACATGTCTTTTCCTTAAAATGTATCAATTTGAATACCCTATTTTTTATTCATAAAATTACATCATTTGTATCAATACAAGTAACATGAACATCCTTAAGCATCATCCAAGCATATCTACAAGAAAGAAATCCAATACATGTCACGAACAAGATTATATTTTTTCCACCCAACCATGTGTAATCATAAGGAACCACTCCTCTGACCTAAAAGATAAAACCTTTATCCACATAAGGTCTAAGGTTGTCTAAGTCTTATACCCAAAATCAAGTACAAGGATAACACAAGGCCACACAAAATAATAAAACCCAAAATTAAATTACAAATAGAAATGACAACAAGAGGCATAAATAGAGCGAGGGATTCAACTGCATGTAGGTGAGTGCCATCATATATTTCCATAATGTTTGAATCATTCCCCTAAGCCAAGGACCATCCTACTATGCAGAATGTCATTTCCCTAAGTACTTCAATAGGATATGTATGGCCTGGTAATATTGGGATCCTTCCCTTGAGCTAGGGACCATGTTCTGCACAAATTGCCCCCTCTCCAAGTAATCCAACAATACTCATACTTAAACTTTATTAATTTGTGAAACCCATGACCAACCCATTTATTTTATTATGTTATCACTTATTATCCAACTTACTTATAGAGCCATCCTACATAGTGAACTAGTCTCTAGGCATAGGATCCTCCGGTAGCTACTTTTCAGCCCTAACAACTATGGTGAGCCACTCACCTAGGGTTTCCTACCCTAATCCAAAATCCAATATACAAGCCATGTAGAGTTAAAAAAATTCAAGGCATCTTAGAAAATTCATGTAACAGAAATAAAACCAATAGGATCAACCAATGGTGAAAACTAACCATAGGATATTGACTAGTGAGCCACAAAACAAAGAAAATGGTAAAACCATGCATTTTTTCTTATAACCATGCATCCATTCAATGATGGTGTGCATTTTTTTAATATAACAACACATCCATTCAATTTTGTTTCACATTTGCACAATAGAACCCCACATCCATTCAATGATGATGTGCATTTGTTCAATATAAACACACATCCATTCAATGTTGATGCACATACATCAAAAAGAACTACACATTTTTTCAATAGAACTACACATTTATTAGGAAAAGGTGCATTTTTATTGATAGGTAGACAAAAGGTGTTAAATGCAGGGTTGTGCATATGCTTAGTATAATTGCGCATATGTGCAATCTTCCTATGCATTCATTCCAGAGAACTCAATGAAATATAAAGAAGGCTATGAATTTAATTCTAAGAATTCCTAAGATGGTGGAAGGTCTTTCAGTACCATCTGAGGTGAAATCCTAGCCTAAAACCCCCATAACCATCCCCAATCAAGGGATTCAACTCCATAATTCTTATCTAAACATGTCTTCCACACAAAGACTTCATCACAAAAAACCATGGAATACATTAATACACAAATTTAATCATAGCATTCATAGATATATTTTCATAATCTATAGCAGAATATTGATTTTATCTTTCTCATCTCAAGTTACAAAATAATCCAACTAGAATGGGATGATGAGACCTACTTGGCTTCCTATGTTGGTAAGTGATTAGAGCTTGAGTTTTTGAACGGTGAAAGCTTCCAGCCTCTAACCTAGTGTTTTTATCATTCCGAGCCTTAGTCCTAGTTTCCTTTGAGTTTGTACATGTAATGATTTTTAGAAATATACCTTTGCCTATAGTTTTTTTAATCTTTATTCTTCTCCCTTTCTATTTTTTGGGAAGCCCCTTATTTATAGGGAGCAATTTTAATTTATGAATAGTTGTGTCCATTGCAGTAATCTTGCTAAGGTTTGATTAAATAAATCAAACCTTTAAGTAATGATTTTAATTTATTTAAATCCCTAACCATTATTGGGTTATTTAGATTGTAAAGAGGTCCTTATTCAAAGGATTCTCATGGAAAAATGGTTAAGTCTCTATGGTCCTTCTCAAGTAGTCAAGGGTTCAATTCTAGATACCTTTTACTATATCACAATTTTAATAAACATGGGTTAAATATGTTTTCCATTTTATGCTTCATGAAGAACTACATGGGTGGGTTGGTTGAGGGTGAGATTGAGAGGTCGAAGGTTCTATGTTCTAATCTCTAAAACATTTTAATGTTTCTCTTAATCATTTTATTGATTTTCTTTTCATTTTTTTGTTATAAAATATTCCAATATAATTATGTAAGAAACTACATGCAACCACTAACATGCATACACATATATATGCATTTGGATATATATGTGTGCACCCATATATACTCAGATAAACATATATTGAGACTTCCAATCATAAAAATTAAGTCACAATAAGGATGTAAATAAAATATAATTAAACCAAACAAGAATAAAAATCCCCAAGTTCCCAATTTGGATAGTTGACTTCTCTAAGAGGACTTCTAGGTTCTAGGTGTGTATTTGGACCAAGGTTTCATCTCCTAATCAATATATAATATAATGGCTTTAGTAATTGTTCCTACACACACCTACATTAGTAACCAAACAACATGAATATCTACAAACAACATTGCAATAATATAGAATCATAGCAATAGTAACATAGGTGATGGATGGGTTAGAAGGTTTAGAAATCCATGAAAATCTATAATCCATAAGCCTTATTTGAAAGCATATGAAATATATCATAGGAAGTCTATGTAAAACACATCATGTAAAGTATCATCTAATCTCCTACCTTACTCATAAAGCATAACAATAAAATCTAGTGCCTCAAAATAGATCTTAAATCATGTCACTAGGGCAAAATTACATCCTCCACCCCTAAGAATTGACTTCCTCTTGGAAGTCATCATAATAATTTTATCAAAATGCAAGGTAACCTACTTTAATTAAGTTATTGAATCATAATTAGATCTAATCCTTTATAAGGAGGTAAGGTTTCTTAGTTTATCTCTATGAGTTAGTTTTCTAATTTACCAAGTTAGATTCTAGGGTTGGAAAATCCTTTCTTCTTAGTTATATTTGAAATTTTAGTTCAAATTTTAATGTGATTTATCTAGAGATATTTACCTTTCTCATGCTCTTGTGCTTATATAGACATATACTTAAGTAGGTACTCATAATTTATTCACATGATGGAGAATCAAAATCTTATATTTGCAGGCTTCCTTCTTTATTTATAATTTCCTTAAATGAACTTCAACCCCTTAGTTGTCAAAGGTAAAGAGGATGGCCTTGAAGTATAGTTATTTCTCAATATTACCAAATATAGTAGTCATGTACTATTGTAATTAATTTTATAGAGAAGATGAATCTACTAGGTTAGAGGTTACTTTTTCTACTTAAATCACAAGCTACAATCATTTCTAGAAGATTTTGCTTTAATACTTCACCTAGGTGTTTAGTTAGTTAAGGAGCTCTTTCTTTTATCTTTTCTATTTATTATAGAAATATATTGGTAGGATACTTCTTGCTAATATATGTTCATGGTTAATTACCTTATTGTTCTCTAGTAACAAATTATTAACCTATTAGAGTTGCTTCTCATTACTATCCCAAGTTTTCCTATCTCAAAATAGCTTTGGACTATCTTGCTATATTCTACAATTTTAAAAATTATGCTCAAAATTTGATTTTACTAATATCAACTATATCTTCAATTATTTTCTCATAACTATTTTTCCTATATTTTCATAAAGGAATTAGTTAGTTCTTAAGAACTATTTATTACCACTAATTTACTAACAAGGATAATACTTATACTTACTTTTAGAGTTATTCAACTATTCAAAATTTTTCTAAGAGTAGAGTGATTATTTTATATCTAATAGAGACTTAATTATTTAGCAACTTATTACTCTTCATTACTCCAAATCTTGACCCTTTATAAAATTTTGGATAACAAACAAAATATGTATCTATTCTACTGGTTCATCCATTTTCTAGACTCGAACAGGGATACAATTTGTCTACCACTTCTTTTGTCTAAAATTTTAAGTTGTTTCTACAATAATATTTTCATTAGAAGTAGGGGTATAGAACATGCATACCTTAAGATATATTTTATAATTATGTTCTTATTATCTCTTGACCTTTATGTAACAATAAGGGATGGTTATCTAATAAGTGGTATTACCATGTTTCTTAATTAAGTGCACTAGGCATCCATGTTTCATAATCATTACCCTAGAAGGTATAGTATCCTATAAGTTCCAAAACAAGATATTTTGTGTTCCAAAATGAGTTTAGGAAGGTGTTTTACAATTTTGGTTATTTCAGCAATATTTGAAAAATTATTGAGATGTTTTAACTGAGTTTTCTTGTCCCATGGTTCCAAACATTAATATTTTGAAATAAAATTTCATAGTGAATAGTGAAAGGTGAGGTATTCATTACTCAAGCGAGATTTTCCCAATACTTTAGACATGTACTAGTAAAGTATAAATTTTCTAGAATTTCTTGCAAACTCTCATCTTCTTGTCACCACTAGGTTGAAGTATTTATCAAAAAAATGTTTATGCCATACCTTTCCCCTAGTTTTGGATTATTTCTTAGAGTTAGGTCCTTATGAGGTTGATTAATTTTACTTACTCAACTTGATAAATTCTTTGTTGAAAATTTGGGAAGATCTTAACTTTGTACATCCTTTCATGCCCTAAGAGGAATCCTAAAGATTACTAGGAACCAAGTCATATATTGTTTCATGTTCTCTCTCTCTCTCTCTCTCTCTCTCTCTCTCTCTCTCTCTCTCTCTCTCTCTCTCTCTCTCTCTCTCTCTCTCTCTCTCTCTCTCTCTTGTTTTTTCTAAGTACAATAGGCCCTAGAGCTCCCAATGTAGCAACCTAGGGCTCTAATACCAAATGTAGTTCCCCTCCATAGGGAACCTAGAAGTAAAGGCCAAAGTTGATTAATTTGATGAGTACTTTTTTAAAAAATCCTTTTCATGTTAAGCTCATTAATCATAGATATAAAGTCCTATTCCATTTTTTTTAACATTCATACTTTACTACTTAAGTGGACATGCATTGGTATTATTTTCATGAAGACTATATAGTCATTCAATATGAAATAAAAACACCATAGCATCATTATAATTTAGTGGTGTACTCTTAGAATAGGGATAATAAAAATACCAGCTATAACAAGATATATATCATGATTTACTTAAAGAAAGTTGATAACATTAGTTTTCACCACTATACATATACACCAAGCTAAATTATATAAAAGAGATGAAATTTTTGTACATATACTTTTCAAGAACCAAAACTCTTTCTTATTTACCCAAACCTTATACATTTATTTTCCTTAAAATCTATCAATCTAAATACCCTTTTTTGATTCATCAAATTACATCATATATATTAATACAAGTAACATGAAAATCCTTAAGAATATTTAAGCATCATCTAAACATATCTCCAAGAAATAACTCTAATTCAAGTCATAAACAAGCCTATTATTTTCTCACCCAGCCGCGTGGAACCAAAAGGAACCACTCCTCTGAGCTAAAAGACAAAACCATGATCCACCTAGGGTCTAACCTAGTCTAAGTATTATACCCAAAATTGAGTACAAGGGTAACATAAGGCCACACAAAAGCATAAAGGCCAAAATGAAATTACAAAGGAAAAGGACAAAAAGAGGCATAAGTAGAGTGGGAGGTTCAACCACATCTAGGTAAGTGTCACCATACATTCCCACAATGTTGGGATAATTGCCCTAAGACAAGGACCATCCTACCATACAAAATGTCCATTCACTGAGTACTCTAGTAGGATATCCATGGCTTATTAATATTGGGATCCTTCCCTTGAGTCAAGGACCATGTTCTACACAAATTGCCCCCTCTCCAAGTAATCGAGTAATAGTCAAACTTAATATATATGAATGTGTGAAACCAATACCCAACCCATTCAATTTATTTTGTTATCACTTATTGTCCAACTCACTTATAGAGCTAACCTATGTAGGGAATTGGTGTCTAGGAATAGGATCCTCCAACAACCACTTCTGAGTCCCAACACCTAGGGTTTCCTACCCTACTCCAAAATCTATTAGAGTGGGGTTGTCATTGCACCAAAAAACTAATCTGTCAGTGCTCAATACAATCACTCGACTTATAATGCACAAGAGGCAGTTAAGCCCTTGTCACAAATCCTAAGGGGAGCACTGAAAAAATTTCCAACAATCTCCCCCTCAACATTACCTAAAGGTATGAGGATTCAAACCTATGCCCAAGCTTTGATACCACTTGTTAGAGTGTGGTTGTTATTGTACCAAAAGATCAATTTGCCAGTGCTCAATACAACCACTCAACTTATAGTGCATAAGAGGCTATTAAGCCCTTGTCACAAATCTTGAGGGGAGTACAAGACAAATTTCCAACAAAATCAAATATACAAGACATGTTGAGTTACAAAAGTCAAGGTATCTTTGAGAACTCATGTAATAGAAACAAACGAATAGGATCAACCAATTGATCTGTAAACTAGGATTTACAAGTTTTATAACTTTAATCCAAATACAAATTTAATCCTTGATCAAGGCAGTAATTGTGTAGTATGTATTTTAACCATTGAAATATAGGAAAATTTATGCTTTAAACATAATTAATCAACTATGTATTTAATAAAAATAAAAACTTAAAGAATTGACAGAATAAGTAAGAGACTAAAGAGACACAAGCAATTTGATACAAAGTTTTTCTAGGAAGGACTACGTCTCTGAGTTTGCTTCTCAATCAGGGGACCACTCTATTAATTTTTCCAAGAAAAACACTTTGTTATAGAATCCAAGTTTTGAACATTCACAGTCTCTTCTATGCACTTGAAAGCACTATACAATGCCTTTGTGCTTACAAATTCTCTCACAAGGAAAACTATTCCTTTACAAAAACTCTCTCTACAAAAATTCTCCAAGAATATTTTTTTTCCTCAAGGACTAATTTCCCTCTCAAGAATTAGAAAATTTCTCCCCAAGAATTCACAAAAATTCTCTAACACTCATTGTCCTTACAAGAGAGAAATAACCCCCTTTTATACAAGCTTATTTGCCTATTATGGTTAAAACCATAATATTTGATAAATCTCCCATTTTTACATAACAATACCTCCATTACAAAATATTCTTAAAAAATAATAAAGTTCCCAAAAATGAATGATCTATAATTTTAATATTATTTGGCTCTCCTTATAAACAGTGTTAGCATTTGCATCCTTAATTATAAGGAAGATATATTTTGAGAGATCTTGTTATTTTATAGGGATTCATTCATAAGCCTTTAGTAAATGACATATGTTTTTGTTTTTGTTTTTTAATAATTTTGTGGCTATTTGTTAGAAAATATAAACCCACAAAAATAGGGGCACTTGAAAATAAGGAGCTCCTTTTTCTGAGGTAAAAGTAATTTTGCAATATCTTCCACATTTTATCTCAGATTTTGATGAAATAAAAATCATTGGAAAGCTCTTAAAAAATTCTTTGCAATGATACCAATATTGAACATTTTTCATGACTTTATTTTTTTTACCTTTTCCTAAGCCCTCTAATTTGTCAATTTCACGAAACCTCTGACTGAGCATAACTTCTGCATATGAGATCTTTAGAATGATGTTGAATTTGAGAGATTTTGAGACTGTGAAAATTTTAGTCTTGCTAGATCCACCTAGATCATTTCCTCCCCATTGAGAAGCTTTTGGACCTCCAAAAGTCTATTTTTACATAAAATGAAGGTGAGGGTATGTTTGCCTTACTTGTCTAGTATCACTTGTACAACCTGCAGGAATTATGAATATTTGACTCATCACAAACATAATTAAAAATGAGATAGTATTGTTGATATAGTGAATCATACATCCACCAAGATTCATTGTTGCATCTGTCACCTACATAGTAACAACTAGTAGTTAAAGAAGCAACAACACTGAATAAATTGATGAAAAATGAAAAGTATCAACTCTCTAGATCCCTTGCATAGGAACATCATTAGAAAATGAATTATCCAAACCCTCTTTTACCATCACTGGTTGAAGACTTGGTTCTACTTGCATCTGATCCTCACTTGTTGTGGTAGACATGAGAGTCAATCTACTACTTGCATTTACAATTATTTTCAAATGCCCTGTATTTATAATTGATCCTTCATTCTTCATGTTATGAGCCTTTACAATGCATTCAATTCCATCCTTAAAAAAATGATACTTATTATGCTGCCTATGGAAGATAGCTTTTCTATCATATAAGTATGGGCTACCCAACACAATTCCATAGATGTCAACTGGAACCACATCAAAGTCAACCTCATCGATGCATTTGGATGTAATTGCAAATCTTAACCTACATTGCTTAGTTATTTACTATCTATTTTCATTACACATGCAACCTAAAGGATAAGGTCTCTTATGTGGCTTGTTTTCCAATCCCAATTGTTTAACAACTTCCTCTAAAATTAAATTAACTTGGGATCCACTATCTATCAATGTGTCAATTTTAGTGTTCTTTGAAATCATCTTTATATGAAAAAGTTCAAATCTTTTACTTTCTTCAGGAACATCATGACTTTTGGAAGTAGAACATGAAACATTAGTTGAAGAATTAGTAAAATCTTTACCTTTTAAACCTACAATTGATATCTTGGTTTCATCATCAGAATGATCCAAGATCTTGAACAATAGCTATAGTCTTTTGCATTCCTTTATGATCTGTCTTAAACGACTCTAGTTTCAACTCAAGATGTAGTTTCCAACACTTTGCATCTGCATGCCCTTTCTTTTGACAATGTGAACAAGTAGGCTTTTCACCTTCCTCTTTCTTCATAGTGGCTACTTTTTTTCCCTTCTTGTTACTTTCAAGAGGAACAAATTCCTCTTTGAACTGGAACTTGTGTTTCTTCCACCTATTTCAATATGGGTTGCTTGAACACATACTTCATCAAAGTTAGAAGTACTAAACATCAATATTGTATGTTTCAAATATGAATATATTCCACCTATATACTTTAACAAAGTATCTTGTGTATAAAGAGGAATTCCAAGAGTTAATGCCTTCTTCCTAAACACCTATGTATACTATTGTATAGACTGCCCTTTACCTTGCCTAAGATTTTGCCAATCCATAATGGCTTGTTGAATATAACTCAGGATAAAAATATTTCTTTAAAGAAGAAGTAAATTCATACCAAGATGAAATTATTTTACCATGTGCAACAAGATCATCCTGGATCTTACTCTCCCACTAGAATAATACAATACCTCCCATCTTGAGAGTAGCTAGCTAGATTTTGGAAGAATCATCCAAAATATTTTGAACCCTGCAATACACTTCAATTTGCTTAAGCCAATTATCCAATTTTTCAGCATCCAATTCACCATTATATATAGGAAAATCAAAATTTACATAAAGCTTTAACAAGGGCATCTTCATAAAATGTTTCTTTTTAGAAGAAGTAGATAGAGACGAAGAAGATGATGAAGAAGATGAAGAAGATGGAGATGAAGGTTCAGGAGGGTCACTACCACCTCCTACTCCTTTACCTTTGCCATCTTTTGTTGAGGATTTAACTTCTTCTTTCTTCCTAGCCTTATGTCCCTTTCTCAACTGTCATTCATGCCTCTCTTGGAGAAGAGTGTCCACCAAAGCTTTCAACTCCACAAAAGCTCTCTAGAAGGCTTATGCATCAGATTTGGAAATATTTTGTTCAGATACCATGACGTGCGAAAAAGTTATTTTCCCAATCTTTGGATTGAACTCTGTAAGTTCACCTTCTCCTTGTTTCAACTTCAACCTAGTTAACATTCACCACCTACAATTTCTCTACAAAAATAGGCTCTGATACAGAACTTGATCTATAAACTAGGATTTACAAGTTTTATAACTTTAATCCAAATATAGATTTAATCCCTGATCCAGGCAGTAATTGTGTGGTATGTATTTTAACCGTTGAAATACAAGAAAATTTATGCTTTAAACACAATTAATCAACTATGTGTCTAATAACAATGAAAACATAAAGAATTGAGAGTATAAGTAAGAGAATAAAGAGACAAAAGCAATTTGATACAGAGTTTGTTCGGGTAGGACTACGTCTCCAGGTTTGCTTCTCAATTAGGGGACTTCTCTATTAATTCTACCAAGAAAAACACTTTGTTACATAATCCAAGCTTTGAACATTCACAATCTCTTCTATGCACATGAAAGCACTATACAACACCTTCATACTTACAAATTCTCTCACAAGGAAAGCTATTCCTTTACAAAAACTCTCTTTGCAAAAATTCTCCAAGACTATTTTTTTTTTCTCAAGGACTAATTTCCCTCTCAAGAATTGCAAAATTTCTCCCCGAGAATTTACAAAAATGCTCTAATACTCATTTTCCTTACAAGAGAGAAATAACCCCCTTTTATACAAGCTTATTTGCCTATTATGGTTAAAACAATAATATTTGAAAAATCTCCCATTTTTACATAACAATTCCTCTATTACAACAAATTCTTACAAAATAATACAGTTCCCAAAAATGAATGATCTATAATTTTAATATTATTTGGCTCTCCTTATAAACAACATTAGCATTTGCATCCTTAATTATAGGGAAGATATATTTTGAGAGATCTTGCTATTTTATAGGGGTTTATTCATAAGCATTTAGTAATTGACATATGTTTTGATTTTTGTTTTTAAATAATTTTGTGGCCATTTTTTAGAAAATATAAACCCACAAAAATAGGGGTGCTTGAAAATAGGGAGCTCCTTTTTCTGAGGTAAAAGTAATTCTACAATATCTTCCACATTTTATCTCAAATTTTGATGAAATAAACACCATTGGAAAGCTCTTAAAAAAATCTTCACAATGATATCAATATTGACCATGTTTCATGACTTTATTTTTTTACCTTTTTCTGAGCCCTTTGATTTGTTGATTTCACCAAACCTTTGATATGAGATCTTTGGAATGATGTTGAATTTGAGAGATTTTGAGACTAACATTTTTAGTCTTGCTAGATCCACTTGAATCACCACTAGTGAAAACTAATAATAGGATATTGAACAATGAGCCACAAAACCAAGAAACTATTAACACCATGCATTTGTTTCTTATAACTGTGCATCCATTCAATTCTAGTATGAATTTTTTCAATATGACCATGCATCAATTCAATGTTGATGTGCATTTGTTCAATATAACCACACATCCATTCAATGTTGATGCACATTTGTTGAATATAATCATGCACCCATTCAATATTGACACACATATGTCAAGTAGAACTATTCATTTTTTCAATAAAACGACACATTTTTTAATACAACCATGCATTTGTTCAATATAACTACACATTTATTAGGAAAATGTGCATTTGTACTAACAGGTGGATAGAAGGGGTTAAATGTAGGGTTACACATATGCTTAGTATAACTAAGCATATGTGCATTCTTACTGTGCATTCATTCTAGAGAACTCAATAAAATATAAAGAAGCCTATGATTTGAAATTTGAGAATTTTTAAGATGGAGGAAGGTCTTCGAGTACCAACTAGGCTGAAATCCCAAGCTAAAAACCGAATAACCATCCCCAATCAAGGGATTCACCTCCTAGCATTCTTATCCAAACAATACTTCCATGCAAAGACTTCATCACAGAGTACCTTGGAATAAATTGATACAAAAAATAAATCATAGCATTCAAAGATATATTTTCATAATCTATAGTAGCATATTGATTTGATCTTTCTCTCTCTGAGTTAATAAAATAATTCGACTAGAATGGGGTAACAAGACCTACTCAGTTTCCTATGTTGGTAGGGGATTGGATCTTGACTTTGTGAATGGTTGAAGCTTCTAGCCTCTAACCCAGTGTTTGTAACCTTCCTAGCCTTAGTCCTAGTTTCCTTTGAGTTTGTACAAGTAATGATCTTCAAAAATATACCTTTGACTATAGTTTTTGTTTTTATTCTTCTCCCTTCCTATTTTTTGGGAAGCCCCTAATTTATAGGGAGTAATTTTTATTTATGGATGGTTGTGTCCATTGTAGTAGGCTTGCTAATGTTTGTTGAAATAAATCAAAACTTTAAATATGTTGGTATCTCTTACTATTTTTGTCTATTAGTGTTAAACACTTAGTCATTTATAAGGCAGAGTTAGATGGTCATCACTATGATCGAGCTACTCTATATAGGATGAGTCATATAAATAAGTATGCACCAAGATCTATAGGAGTTGATTAAGAGTATGGACAATAAGTATTTTCTATACAAGTTGAGCTCAAAATTGATCAAGAAGTTTCAAGAATACAGGTATTGAGCTACATAGTATGTGTTAAGCACAATACATAAAGAGCAACAACAATGTCGAGTATCTAAAAACTGTAAGTGTTGAGCAATGCAAAGTTTTACAAGAAAGCTAGGAATGGTACAAATTTTTAGGTAAATCATTTTCAAGCCGACATGGAAGGAATATTTAATATTTTTAGAAGTTGTTATAAAGAGATTTACACGTGAATGACATGGATTACAGATCCTTTATTTCATGATCAACAATTCAGATGGAGAGGCTAATTATGGAAGCATATAGAAAAATCTTTACAAAACTCTTTAAATTAAGAAGATCTTAACCTAGATTTTATGGTGGTGATGATGACTATGGTGATGAGATGAAAAGAGTATGCATGCGAACAGGGACAAATATGTGAGTAGTGAAGTGAAAGATTGAGATCATATCAAAAGTTAGTGAAAGTGTTATGTTATCTCTTAATAGAGAAAGTGACCTAATTAGAGTAGTGAAGGGGAAGAAAAGTATTGTTAGAATAGAGGAGAGGACCAATTAACAAGGAGAAGACTCAAAATTAGTTTACAGAACATACCGAGAGTTAGGCTCTTAATTAGTTCTAACCAACTTGAATCAAGGTAAATCTCTTAATAGAGTCCTTACTTTATTGTAAGTGCTAAATCCTCTAACCAAGTGAGACCTAGTAGTCTCTTAAGATTTTATGAAGGAAAACCCATCATAGGGTAGATAATATATTATGATCAAATATTGTAGCCCTTACAGGTTAACTTTATTAGTGTAATAGTGAAGATTTGTGGGTGTTATCTCCACCCCAATTTTACCTTCACCTTGGAGGATTTCTGGGTAAAAAATGTTGTGTTACATGTTAAATTTTCATGCATGTAATAGATCAGATTTACATGTTACAAAAATTTTATAATTACGAGTTTTACATGAACAAGTTAATTAGTGAATGTGTAATTGAATTGGTGAAAAGTAATAGTGCTTAAGATTATGATTCACCCCCACTCCCTGCCCCCTCTTTGTATATTGTTATCCTATTTATACTTCCATCAATCAACAATTGGTATCAAAATATTGGCTCTTTGAGAGAATTTTAATCACTTGGAAACTAAATCTTAAAGATGGAGGCTTTTAAATTAGAAAAGGTTATTGACAATCAGGTGAATGACATCCAACTCATACTGCAAAATCATGAGAAAGAAAGAAAAGATATGAAGAGGTCCTTAAAAAAAAGGAAGTAATTGGCTATCCAAGATAAATAATTTTCCTATGAATAAGTTGAGGTTGAAGGACTATTTGAACCAATCAATCCAAATGACAAAGCATATACATATCTACTTGAAAAGAACAAACTCCAAAATGAAGAAATAAGAGGACTAAAAAGAGAACATGAAATCCAATCAGTAAGATTATTTGAAGTGACTAAACATAAGAAGAATATTGAAGAAGACATGACTATGGTTGAGGAAGACAAAAGAGTAATGGTTGCTAGACTTGAAGAAAGGATATTAGATGTGAAAAAGCTCACAAACATGGAATTGGACATGATGAATCAACTAATGCTTTCAAATTAGGAATTGATTCATAAAGATATGGAAATTGTAAATCTCAAGTCATGAAAGGGCACACTAAAGAATGAAGTAAAAATTGAGAAAGAATCTATGGAGAGATTCATTAAAGAAAACAAGGAAATTGAATACTTTGAAGAACTTATGAAGTCATCTAGCTGTACTGATGGGTTAGGAAATTCATGCACTTAGAAAGGAGAATCATCCAAGAATGGAAAAATAGGGAATGCAAAGTCAAAAGGAAAACCAACATGTTTTCACTGTAGAAAACTTAGCCATACTGCAAACATTTGTCAAAGAAAACATGGTATATAAAATCCTAAATGTAAGTTTATCGGTTACTACTTTTATTGCAAGAAATTAAGGACATTAAATAAATAAGTGTAGGTCAAGATTGAGGAATGCATCTACTACACATAGATTTGAAGGATATTTCTATAACTATCAAAAGTATGGGCATAGAGCATATGAATGGAGATCTCACTTACTAGACAAATGATAGGAAGATTTATGCACCTAGCAATGCATGTTTTAAATGTCACAAGTTTGGACATCTAAATAAGAATTGCATCACTCAATTACACTCTACAAATTAAACAAAAGAAAAAGGTAAAGGAAAAGTAGACATTGAGAAAATTATGAAGGAAATGAATCAAAAATGAAAGAAGAAAGAAAAAGATGAAAATAGTGGAGCAAATGGAGTTGAGGTCACCCAATCCAATGGAGAAGGTGATTATGTAATCTCAAACTAAAAAAGAGAGGCATAGATGGAGCTATATATTCAATTGACATATCGTAAATTAGTTCCTTACATAAAATGTGCCAAAGTTCATATTTGCATATATAAAGATGCATAAGAACATATTTATGGAGGATTGGCAAGCATCAGTAAAATTGTCTATGTTGATCAAGCATTGTAACATAGACCAAGCACTTCAAAAATGAAATGGTAGAAATTGAGTGAAATGCTAGAAGCCAAGTGAAATGATAGAAATTGAGTGATATGGAAGAGACTGACCTAAAAAGTAAAGATCTAGTTCAAAGGAACCAAAGTTGACTTCCACCTACCTAAATAGACAACATTAATGGAGACCCTAAATTAATCAAAAGAAGGTATCTATCAAATTTTGAAGACATTATCTCACACCTTGCATATAGATTTCAAGAGTACAGAGAGATTTGACAATTTAAGAGACTAGCTAAAGATTTCAAAAGTGATTTGGACAAGAAGCCTGAACAAGTGAAGATTTGAATTGTGCTGAGTAATTTAAAAGAGAAAGGAAAAACTTCAAACCCTAGAAGTGAATATGGAAGCTTCATATACTACTAGAATGAGCAAAGAGGTTAGTAAAATTTAGTTAGTGAATAGTGATGCTTGTCCTCCACAAATGTTTTGTGCTATTCTAGATATTGTAATGAAAGGAGATTCAATAGGTGCACTATCCTTGATACTACCCAAAGTTATTATGATCCATGATGTTACGAGATGTTATGTGTAAGATTGGAGAAGTAGGAGACTATGAAATAATATAAGAATATGAGAAGTTATGCAATGGAGGAATCTTGAAGGATGAATTTAAATTTGTTGAAAGAAAAGGGTTAACTCATGCCCTAGAATTTCCAAAGAATTTCAAGATTGAATGGATTAAAATCTTTTTGAAAAGAAACCATGATATGAAGTATTGGTTTAAAAATGGACCCATGGAGATAACAAAGAAAATGATTCATAGAGTTACAGGCTATCCAACCCTAGAAAAGAAGAAAACCATGTGATGCCTAAGTCAAGAAGAAGTTGAGGAAAACATAGGTGCTGAGTGGAATGGACGAGGTCTATCCATTACAAAAAAAATTGATCCACTAATAAATTTTTTTGTGATGGTTATAGCTCACAAATTTTACTAGTCAAGAAGATTGAACAATGTGTCATGTATGGTAGTGGATCAAGCATGGAAGATAGTGATGAAAGCTCATGAATATGATCTTGGTGAGCTACAAAGACTACAACTAGTAGAGAATCTTTCATCTATAAGATAAGAAAAAGATTCAATGTATAAGTTTGGATCCCTTGTTGTATGTATTTTCTTTTATAGCCAAAAATATTTTACTGGTGTTGGTGATGTTATTTTGGAATAGAAAAATCAATGATGAGATAGATAAACGAATACATTACTCAATTAGGTGTTGATATCTAAGCCTATGTTGTAGATCAATGTCCAAACACTTAGTTATTTGTAAGTCATTTACTAGGAAAGATTACAAGGTCATCACTATGATTGAGTTATCTAATAAAGGTTGAGCATGCAACACTTATACCGAGTAGAATAATGATTATAAAGCATTCAATAGAGACCAAGAAAAGATATGAGCCAAGAAATATAGTATGAGATGAGAAACACAATGGACACAAAGCATACTGATAAGTTATATAGAAGCTGAGTAATAGCACAAAGGATTATGCATGACTGAGTGTTAGAGAATTCAAGTGCCGAGTGTGTTGACTAGTTCACATCTAATATGAGACTCTATAATGGCACAAGCTCATATGTATACCATTTTGGCCAATTTTGCTATGATATTTAATATTTGAAGAGCTAGCTAAGATGTTTATTATACATCATTATAGAAGGTGATGATCCCTAGGTGAGAGATTTAATCGATCAAAAAAAGAGATGTAAATGACAAAAGATGCTAAAGTGTAAATCATTGATCAAGATCTAGAACCTTTATAGTATGTCTATTTAAAGAGGATTATAACCCTAGAATCATTATGAGAGAGAGAGAGAGATATTGTGAGCGTATGAACAAGGAGAATTCTAAGAGAAGAGAAGACAAAGAGAAATTAGAGTAGTGAAGGACTAAACAAAGTTATCACATTAGAAGAATCAAATCAGTGATACAACAAGTAGGAGACCCAGTATCATCTTGCAGAGCATACCAAGGGTTAGGCACTAAATCATTTATTGTTAATTGAGATAGGGAAAACCTCTTGATAGAGTGTTCCTAAAAGGCCTACGTAAATCTCCTAACAGGGTCATTACTTCATTGTGAGTGCAAAATCCTTTAACAAGGTGAGACCTAATAGTCTCTTAAGCCTTTAATAGGGTAGACCCCTCATAGGGTAGATCATACTTTATGATCAAACATTGTAACTCTAATAGGTTAACTTTATTGTTGCAATAGTGAAGATTTGTGGGTTTCATCCACACCCCAATTTTACCTTCACCTTGAAGCATTTCTGCGTTACAAAATCATTGTGTTATGTGTTGAACTATTTATGGGTGTGATTTATTTTATTTAAGTTACAAATTTTCAATTTTAATGGTAGATTTGTGAGATGAATTAGGTGTGAATTTATATTAATTATTTTGAAGTTAAAAATTCAAGATCCTAATTCACCCCCCTCTCAGTATCTTATTTCTCATTTACTTATTCCAACAATTGGTATTAGATCCTTGATTCTCTTGTCAGGAAGCCTAAATAATTGAGAGGAAAAGATCATGGAGATGGAAGTATACAAGATGGGAAAGATAATGGAGAATTAGATGATTAAAATCTAGATTGTGTTGCAATAATTTGAGACAACAAAAGAAGAGTTAAGGGAAACCCTAAAGTGAAGAAGAGAGATAGTTGTTCTACTACATGACACTCAATACAAAAGTTTTGACACTAAAGGACTATTGGACAGTAGAAACTCTACTAACAATAATGAAGGATGAAAAAATTGCTAGAGAAGAATAGTGCCTTGGTGAAAGAAGTAAAAGATCTCAAGATAGAACAAGAAATTCAATTAGTTACACTTTGTGATGCAATTGAAAAAAAAAGAGAAAGCAATGGAAGATAAGCTAATGGATGAAAAAGAAAAACGGAAGATGACTAGAATACTTGAAGAGAGATCATTTGAACTACAAAATCTTACAAACAACCAGCTAGACATGATAAATCAGTTAGTAATTGCAAATCAAGAAGAAAATAGAAAGGATGTAGAGATCATAAAGCTAAAGCTACAAAATGAGAAATTGAAAAATAAGTTAGGGAATTGAAAGGAACTCATGGAAAGAATAAAAAAACCAAATGAAGAAATCAAGAACTTTGAAGACATGATGAAGTTACATAGAATAAAAGACACCTCTAGACTAGGATAAAAAAAGAAATCTTCATCTACTTAAGAAGGAGAATCGTCAAAGAGTGGAGAATAAAGGAATGTAAAATCAAAAAGAAAACCTACATGTCATTACTATGGGAAGATTGGTCATACATCCAACATTTGCAAAAGCAAAAATGGTAAGAAAATTTATAAACCTTAACCAAGTGGTAATTGTTTTAATTGCATGAAAGAAGGACATCAAGCACATGAATGTAGATCAAAGAACAATGAATCAATCAAAAAAATATCTAAATTCTAAGGCCACTACTATAATTGTCAAAAGTATGGACATAGAGCTCATGAATGCAGACTAAAGAAAAAGTCAAATCGGGCACCTAAACAATAGACTCAGAAAAAAAAGAAAGGAAATTCCTATAATTAGGATTACAATACATGGTACAATTGTCACTATTATGGAGAATAGGAACACATTCCAAATAATTGTATCAAAACATTTTTTAGAGAAAATTATAAGAAATGGTTAAATGGAGGCATAGTATTTTTCAATTGTCTCACAGTTGGACACATCGGTAGGAACTAAAAAACTAGAACCCTAACACCAAGCAATGGAAATGATGAACTTATAGGAAATAAAACATGGATAGAGATAGTAAGAGCTAGAAGCAGTAATGTAGAAGAGAAAATGATCACCCAATATGATGGATTAGATGCTCACATCACATCTCACAAAAGAAATGGAGGTATGTAGGAACTATATACTCAATGTTATATTTTACATTAGTTCCTAGCACAAGAGTGATAAAAAGTCATATTTGCATAAATAAAGTTGTATTAATGATTGAAAGTCATGAAGTACCGAGAACAAGTGGTACACTCTATATTGATCAAGCCTTGTAGTATAGACCAAGTTATCAAGGAAGATAACATACTGACTCAATGAATTAGTTATGACTGAGTGAATAACCTTGACCAACCAAAGTGCAGACCAAGCTAGCTATCATACACCAACCAAGTATGAAGACATTAATTGTAGACCTAAAATTGAAAGATTGGAGGTATTTATCAAATTTGGTGATTAATTTGTACTCACCAAGTGATCAAAGAGCTCAAGAGAAGATTTTAAGGTGAGAAAAATGATTTTAGCAAATAGAGAAAAGAGTCTCAATAGATTATCATCAAATTTATGAAGAAAAATAAGTATAATTCTTAGTAGTGAGTTAGAATATTCAATGAAGATATTTGTGAAACTTTTGTTTGAAACCCTAGTTACAGTGGCATCTAGAAGTGAAATGATGAAGGATAGTAGTGTTCAAATCATTAGGAATGATCAAATTCCCTCACTGAACTTCAAAAATTTAGTGAACATTGATAACATTATTGATGATATTGGAGTGCTATCATCAATTTCGCCCAAAGTATTGACTATGCAAGACCTAAAATCATGCTATCAATGCAAATTTGGAGAAATTGGAGATTTTGAAATAAGAGTAGCTTATGAAAATCTATGTGTGAATGGAAACCTAAAGAATGAATACAAGATCATTATAGAGAAAGGGCTTACTTATGTCCTAGGATTCCCTAAAATTTTCAACGTCAAATGGATCAAGGTTGTGCTCACCCAAGTTCATGGCATGAAAGTTTGGTTGGAAAGAGGACCAATAAAGATTAACAAAGAAATATTTCATAGGGTAATTGTGTACCCTACTTTGGATCAACTGAAGAGCATAAAGATCAAAGCAAAGAATGAGGTTGAAAATTTGACTAGGGTGAAATGGAATGGTCATGGTATGTGAATTGATGGCATCGAGGACCCATTAATTTAATTTTTTGTTCATGTGATTACACACAAGTTTTATCAATCAATTAGATTGAACATTTTTCCCTGTGTTGCAGTTGATTTAGGCCACAAAATTGTGAAGAAGGATCATTCATATGATCTTGCCAAGCTACAACTTCACCAACTTATAGAGAACCTAGAGGTAGTAAAGCAAAGAATACCTCCTATAAGTTTGGTTCCCTACTAGTTTGCATATTTTTCTATGTAAAGAATTATTTTTCTACCATTGGAACAATTGGATGGGATAGGAATAAGACTACTATGGAGAAACTGAATGGCCTAGTAAAAAGATTGGGAGAGAATTTTGAGCTAGTAATGGAAAACTACTTTAAAGAGTTCAAAGTTAAAATGAAGAACAAAATGAGAATTCCAAAGTCTATTATAGACAAGTATTATGAAAAAATATGTTTTATTGTAGACACAAATTTTGTGCATGCACAAGAAGTGTTACTGAGGGTAACATGGCTAAGTCCAAGGCCCTATGAGGTAAATGTGGATGATGTAACAACAATAGTTACTACACTCTTAGTATAAGAAGTTGATTCTAGTGTTGAGCAGTTTGGTACATATGACACTATTATTACCGAGATGATTTTAGAATATAGCACACCTAAGATAGGTAAATAAAGGAAAAATGAAAATTTCCAAGGATAGTAAGAAATAATAAGGAGAAGTGTTTAGACAACCCTCAGAGGCTGAGGAGGGAAAAGGAAAAGAGCTTATAGTTGTTAAGCCAAGGGCCACCAAACAAAAGAAGGTTGTTATAATTGAACCCAAGGTGCAAGAAGACATGAAGGACATATAAGAAATAGTGACACCTCAGAGGCCAAGGAGAAAGGTAATCATCACTAGAAAGAGGTCACTACAACCTCCTATTGAGATACTCATAGGAAATCCATCAAAGAGAAGGAAACTAGAAAAATTTCAAGATAAACTAAAGAAAAAGTTGATTGTTGTACAAGAGGAGGAGGAAGATGAAGAAATGATCAAGTTTCATGAGACTACCAAACTTCAAGTAGTGAACAAACTCCCTCCAATGACTACAGATCAGGTATGTGAAAATTGATAGAATTAGAAAGCATAATAGGATTCAAAGACATTCAATATGATTCTTTGAACAATGATGATCAAGTTAAGCTTTAATGTGTAATGATTGATATGATGATCAAGCCTAGGTGCACACCCCTAGAATTGGGAATTGGATTTCAGTGGGATTGTACAAAAGAATGGATGCTAAGTGGAAATGGGAATTTTCTACTAAAAATAAAATTCGAGAAACAACATTGGCACAAGTTATGCTAGAGGTAGGGAAGACACACATGTCTATAGCTCTTAAAGATTTTTTTATAGAAGTTTATCCCAAGGGATAGGGCATAATTTTTTTGAAGAATAAAGCTCATGAAGTTGGGAAAGACAACATAAGAGTATGGAAAGAAGCATTTGGAGTTCTTACTCCAAGAGTAGAGGTGAGGGAAGGCCAAGATGCTAATGAATTTGAAGATGAATATAAGCAGGAAATGACCAAGCTGATAGAGGAAATTCAACAACTTGTCAGTGGATATGAATAGAGAGACACAATAACAATTCAAGATGACACTAACTAAAGAGAAAATTCAAATTTTAAAGACAAACATAAGAAAACTATGTACAAACCCAATTTTTCTATAGATAGTTGAATATCCAAAGCTTGAAGTTAAGAAGACTAATGATGTTATAGTTACACTAGTTATAGAGGCTACAAGTGTCAAGCAACTCGGTAAGGCATTAATTATATATACACCACCAACTTATATGAAAATTTGGATAAATATTTATGCACTCAATTAGTAGAAGATGAAATAAAATAGAAAGAGAAAGAGACTACTCAAGTTCTTATTTATTTTCCAAGTGCAAAGGCTAAATAATCAACACATTTGACACCTATGAAATAGGTGATATCTACACCAAGGGAGAAGGGTCAACAATTACAACTATCACTACCAAGTGATACACCCTTCAGATCTCAAGATGTGACTCATGTAGATGAGGAAGGTGATGACTTAGTGAACCTTAATGAGGTAATTGTATTACCTACATATCATTTGAATAATCTTACACTCAAGAAATTTCAAGAATTGAAAATATTTTTGAGTCATAAGGCCAAACAAGAACAACTAAAAAGGGAGTAGAAGAGAAGACAGGTAATTCATACTAATAGAGATATTTTTATAGATGCATTTGGAATCATAGATGTAAATAATCAGCTAGTGTATGTAGTTGATATAATTTAGACAGATGATATAGAGACAAATGAGAAGTTATTACAATGGTTTGAAACAAAAATGGAGTGTAAAGTGTTATAGAAAGTTTCATAGGAACTTGTATAGGGACAAATAAAGCTTTCTAGATCTATTACATAGTTGGAAACAATTTTGAAGACCATCAACTCTTTATATTTAAGAATTGTGTGATATAGATTTATTTGCAATAGATACTACATGCTCATTAGAGCTATTGCATGCAGATATAATATCTAATGTTATTACATTGGGAAAGAATGCAAATTCATGCTTATCCTCTTATTGTGAATTGACATTCAATCAAAAGAGTTTTGCCAAGCTCACAATTAAAGATACAAAGACAAGGAATAAGTTGACATTGATTCAATTTCATTTATTGCTACATATAGAGATAATTTAGAAGGTAATCTTTGTTTCTAGAAATATTTTGAAGAAAGAGACACATTTTTCCAATATTATAGGATTCATTGATCAAGCTTGTGAGATAGAAATTCAATTTCATGTTTTGGAATGGGTACAAGAAAGATGGAATACTGGCTATGCCAATATTATTGCAAGTCATCAACTATTCTTTGATAAGTATTAGCTAAGTCCAATAGCCCCAAGTTCCATCAGTGAAAAAATTAAGGGGGATAAGGATAAGAAAGGGGAATGAAATAATGAGATAGTGGGAGATAAGAAATAAAGAAGAAGAATAAGGTTCAAAGATAAGATATAAGATTCTACAAGATTATGTTATGGTCTTAGGGGGAGTATACATTTTTGGAATGAAATGATTTCATGCCAAAGTGTTTTTACCCCTAATGTCAAAGGGGGAGATTTTTGATCTCTAAGCCTAAGTTTTTTATTAGTGTCCAAACACATAGTCATTTGTAAGTCATTTACTAGGTGTAATACCCCTAAATTGGCACATTTCCATGCTCAACTAATGGTCTACTGATCTTACCTAAAGTCCTATTGTAATAGGCAATCATGATTCTAATAATCGCTACTTGAACTAAGTGTCAGATGCAAAAAATCTCTAATCTGCATTAATCATGAACTTCATTTAATTCCTAAGCATTGACTCAAATTAGCTACACCAAACCTATTATTCAAGTTTAATTTAATTATATGTCTTCATACTTTAATTGAATTAAAATCACCTTTTTAGATACTATACATGGAAATTAAATGTATTTAATTTAATTAAATATCCTTGATCTAATTATTAATTTAATTATTTAGTTAACTAGATTATTCATTTATGAGGTCATATTTAACCTTTTAAATAAAATATCTTCTATTATTCTTTCTCTTCAGTTCAAAAATAGAAACATTGAGCTAACTAGAATTGGAAAAGGAAGGAGATTAGTTAACTCCTCATCACACTTAGAAGTGATCAATTAACTCTCTTTTCACAAGGGAATGTTCTATTTTTTTTAAATCTCATCTTCAATCTTGATCATTCATTCAATCTAATCCTAACTATTGATCAAATTTGGGAATCATATTTAAGAAACCTTTAATACCTCATTTAGGAGGATGCATATTAAAAGTATCAAATTTATGTCAAATTGTTGATTCAATTTCTTACACCCATAGCTTTATTATTCTCACATGCTCTCTTTCATATATATTTAAAATGCATTCATATAGATTAATGTGCTCCTTTTATTCTTAGATAAACTTGCATACATCTAGCTTAAATATTGCATATCATCTAGGTTAGAAGAAATCTTTCATACTAAAGGTCTAGTTACTCGCTTCTCAAAATTGAGAGTCAATAAAAAAATCAATCTAGTTAGGGGGCAACAGATCGACTTGTTCGATTATTTTTTATGAATAATCCCATGTTCATTTTAGGATGGTTCGACATATAATTATCATGTTGAAGTGTGGTTGATTTATTGGCCATAATTATCATCCACATTTCTAGTGCCCACTGTGGGGCTGAGAAATCAATTTTATGGCCTTAGATGTTATTTATTTTTCAAAATTTTGATGTTCTATCATTTCTATGCCTATAGTTCCTTAGTTTCTCACATGAAAAATCCAATTCTCACATGAAGAAATTGAAGTTTTGCTCCTAGTTTTATACTTTCTCTTAAGAAATAGTGTATAATTGTGTGGTTTCTTGTGTGTTACACAACATATTCTTGCATGTGATGCTGCACAACTTTGCATGAAACTCAACACTAGTAAAAGTAAAATGCACATTTTAGATTTTATTTTTCATAAAATTGATTAAATCTGACATTTGTTTTTGAAGCATTTGATTTCTCATTTCTCATTTCTAATAGTCTAACAATGGTGTATAGGTCCCTTGTCAGAGACAACTTATTATAAACTCACAAATAATATTTATGGTTTAGTTCTAGGATGTTTCGTCAAAGATTCACATGTCAAAGAATGAATTTGAACCCACTCAAACATTGTGTCTTTTTACTTCTTTCTTACACATAGTTTAATAGGGCTTGTGAACTTCGTAGGGCTCTAGATAAAGGAATAGGGGAGTATGCTCTTTTCTACTTGGAAGTGATGCCCAAGAGTAAATCAAAAACCTAGATGCCTTTGGAAGATGATACCCGAGTGAGGCAATAAAGTTAGCAGTTCTCCTATATGAATATTTTTATGAAGAGATGATGACTTCCTTTTAGGAAAATCAAAATCTTGAGAAAAGAAAAGTTGGGATTGATAAGCTAACTTGGTGATGAACATGTTTTGAGTGTTTGGGTAAGCTGACAAGGTAGATGAGAATGCTCTTTTCCCTTTTGGAAAATTAGAAACTTTGACCCTTGAATATAAACCACAAATCTGAGTCAACCTTTAGAGGGCTTGCCAGAGTGATCCAACCTCCAGAAATGACCTGAGTGAGCACACACCTTTCTTTGATGATTGAAGCTCACTATAATAAAGAAGATTTGTAGAGAGAAAGATTTCAAAGCGATGTTAATTTCTTCTTCTTGATTCTAATGTCTAATATCAAGAAGAGGCTCTATCTATTGCACTGGGCGACACTACCCCTAGTCTTGCTAGTCAAGTGTATGCACTTTCAAATATTGGTGTGGGCTACTAGCATCAACTTTGTTCATGAAGACACTATGTATTAATGTGAAAAAAATCAAAGTAAAAAATTTTAGATAGTTGCTTCTTGGTTCACCTCAGAAGGGAGGCATAATCTTTGTGCAAAGAGGGGGAAGAATCTCTCCTATAGATCCTCACCATAGGCATGTACCTAGACACTGGAAGGTGATATACACCCTTGACCCTTGTCACAAGGGTGCTCATTAAGTGCATATTTTATTGAGTCATTGGAATACACTAAAAACATAGGCACCCTCTAGTGTGGTGACATGACTGTGTGAGGTGAACACATGCACAAAAGTCATGAGACAAAGGTTTTTCTTCCTCTACTATTATTGGTTATAGGGATAAAAAACATCTTTTTTGAGTCTTTAAATTATCCAAATCATCCAAACAAAAAAATTTTAATACTCCCCCATCCTTCCAAGCTTCTTTGTCCCTTGTTGGATTGTTTATGACTACTGCTTGCTTCCCATGTCTGAAAAAAACTATCTATGCACAACCAAAATGATGTACAAAATTTGAAAACAATGTTGATATTTGACTAAAACTTGTAAACATTGTCAGTCCTCTATTCAAAAATAATCAAAATCATTGAAAATGTCTTCTAGTCAAAACCTATTAGTTTGGTCCTTTCCTCACTTCTAGTTCTACAAAACTTTATGCAATAAAACTATCAGTTTGCATTTTCTCATGAGGCTCTTTGTAGTTCCTCACTCAGTTGTCTATGAATCCTCACACAAAGGTTTAGCAAAATGTTGCATTTTTGAGTAAAAAACCTATCTAATCAGTCAAGTTTTTCTTTCCTTATGTGGCTTAATGCACATGATTGTGCAAGAAAATAGGTCCAAAATTGTTGTTCTAAATCTTCACTTGCTTCATTGTGTTCTCTCTTGCAGTTCTCTATGAATCTTTGCTCAAAATTTTGTCCTGAAACTATCAAAAATTCTCTACCATAGGCATTTTCTTGCCTAGTTTTCTTTTTTTCTTTGCTTGGGACTCATTTCCTCACACAAGTCAATCAAAATTTGTTCAAAATAGTGAGCTATTCTAAGCTCCCTTGTCAAAACTTGATCCAAGTCTAATTTTTTTTTGAAACACTTGGTCATTCCTTTATAGATAACATCATCAAACTCTAATTTCTTTCTTAGTTGATAACTTGTGATTTACACACAAACTAGTCTCCTTACTTCTTTGTCTTATTCTATTCTCCTGTGTTCATCATATCTTGCATCATGATAGTCATAACTCTTGGCAATTCTAGCCATTTATCAGACTATTCATACCTAGATATACAACACATTTATCTCACTTTGAGACAAAGTTCTAGTGTGATCCCTATTTAGACTTTTTTTTAAGTCATTGTCTATGACTATTTCCACAAGGAGGAGAAACTTATTTTCTCTATATAGACCACGATGTGGTAGAGATAGAGGTCAAAATCATGGAACACATCACTTCCTAGTTTATACATAGTCTAAATCTAGTGAAGATTCCTCATGATCTCTTTCACCTATTAGTCCACCTCATCCTCAAAGATTGCTTTCCATTAACTTCAACAAACTAGGAATCCCTTGTATCAAGAGAATCTTGAAACTAACAGAACACCTACATCTTCAAATGATATAGCTGAATTTTCATTCAAAACATCTTTTTGACCAACATACACTAAAACCTTTTACACTCCTAAGATGGCTTATCAAGACTAAGAAAATAGAGAGCATGGTAGAGGACAAGATCACCAAAGAAAAAAAATATTGAAAGAACCTTATAATTACACTAATGAGCATGAGGAAACTAAAGATATACCTCCCGAAGATGTATAATTTTTTTTGTTAGGATAAACACTTCCAAAAAGTAGAGGAGATCATAATCAACGAGGAGAAAGATAAAGACGTTATTAAACTCACTCAATAAGGAGAAAAACTACTTGAACATTTTAATGTTGAAATAATTATTACACATGAAGAAAAAATTGAAACATCCAAGTTACAAAAATAACTCAAGGTCATACAAGAACAATTGGCCCAAGTGATGTGTGACAAGGATAAACCAAAGAAAACATACACTTTAGACAGTCTTTGTCCAATCCCTTTTGAAATTTTTTTGGATATGCCTCCTTTTCCAAGAGAGTTGATTTACCTGTGAATGAAAAATACTTCAGAATGTCTGATCCCCAATATCATTTGAGGGAATACAGTGCTTTGTCCATGGAATTCATGCACAATCAAACATATCTCATGCATTTATTCCCACAAAGTCTAGGTGGTCATGCCATGGAATGGTTTTCAAGGTTGTCTACTGGTATCAAGACATTTGATGAGATTGCCAACATGTTTTTTCAACAATACTCACACAACATACAATATCCAGTTAGCATATGTGACTTGTGTAACCTAAAACAAAAAGTTGGGGAACCTTACCTCATATTTCTTCAAAGGTGGCAATAATATTAGACCAAATTTTCATGAAAGATTCTTGAAATGGAAAAACTTGATATCATCATGGATAATCTCTTGCCCAATTTTGGTTAAATAAAGTACAACTTTAGGGTCCACGCACCTTTGAAGATATGATCACACAAGCCATCCAAATAGAGGAGTTCATGGTCAAAAAGGGTGAGATAACCCTTCAAAAAGGCATTAATAAAGGATCTACCTCTAGTAAAGACAAATCCAAATATGTGAACAAGAATTCAGAGGTAGTACACGATGGAGTCATTGACAACATTACTCCCAAACCTATTAAAGTGGCTTTCAATCTCATGGATAACATCAAATCATCTAAGAATACTAGCAAAACTCCTCCCAATAATGAGACATTTGGGAACAAAATGAAGACCTCATCTTGGGGTACATGCTAAAAATGAGAGTACATGCCTCTTGGTGAACCTCTAGACATGGTCTATAAGACCTTTCTACAAAACAAGACCATTTCTCCATTGGATAACTCTCCTCCTTATGATCCATATTCATGACCCTACACGTAGTGGAATGAGAGTGCATTTTGTGAATACCATTAGAACAAGGGTCACAAAACCAAAAATTGCATCAACCTACATCACAAATTTCAAGACTTAATTAACAATGGTGAAATTGTTGTGGATGGACACAATAAGAATTCAAATCACAAGGCTTTTAAAGAGCCATTTCCACCCTATGAGAAAGGAGAAACCTCTAAACATAAAACTAGTGACAAGGTCAACTATACATACACTTATGACGATGATGTGATCAACATGGTTGAACCCATGGACTTTGAATATTGTGATGTTATCATGATTAAAGGAAAATAGGACAATACAAAACCAAAAACACCATTTTTATTAAGAGGTACTACATCTCCTACAAGTAATCAAGAACTATCACAATCTTGTGCCAATGTTGTAACATGTTCTTGTGCCAAGATAGTACTCAATGACCCTACCCCTTCTAGTCCAGAGTTAGATCAACACAAAGAAAAACCTCTTGCTAGTCCATCTGGAAAAAGGTACAAAAATTTCAACATCTTCTATGGTTACCAACTATAGTATCCTTGACCAATTGCAATGGACAAGTGCTCGAATAATGATCTTTGAATTACTCAAAATCTCACCTTCTCATAGGCATATTCTTGACAAAGCCCTCAATGAGGAAAATCTACCTCAATATCTTGATCCTAATAGGTTTCAATCTATGGTGGGTCACCTAACGACACCTCATTACTTGTCCTTTTCTAAAGAGGACAATAATTCACTGAGTCATTTGCATAACCAACTATTGCACATTGAAGTCATGATACATCAAAAACATGTCTATCATGTGCTCATTGATAATGGAGCTAGCTTAAACAACTATTCTGCTACTTTGCTCAAGAAATTGGGCTATTCTAAAGAGTCTATTGATCCACATCATAAAATAACCATTAAAGCATATGATGAAGTCAAGCATAAATCCCTAGGTCTTGTTGTGTTGCCCCTTAAAGTTGGTCTAGTAGAAAGAGATGTTACTTGTTAAGTCCTTGACATTTTATTAGTGTAAAATATCTTGTTAGGGAGACCATGGATATATGAGATACAAGCTCTATCTTCAACATACCATCAATGTGTCAAGTTTCCATTCCAAGGATTTGAAGTCACTATACTTGCTATTACTAGTTACACCTATAACACATTAAAATCTAATGAAAGCTTTGTACATACTAATAGGGAATCTATGGATCATCATGATGATAAGCTGAAAAAAATTGAGAAGTCACTCAAGTTATCAAAAATTGGGATGGGCGAGTGTCACATAGAACTTGTTCTGTCTTTGATATCTCTTCCCGAGTCTCCCTATCATTGTGGGAGACCATCTAAAGAAAAGAGATATTTTTTGTTATCACCTAAGACTAAGTTCAATGGGACCTTTATCAAATCTACTATGCCTCTTTAAGAGGAAGATGAAGACATAGCCATTGCTATGTGAATATATAGAGAGGAAACTCCAGTGGATCTCACACAATAGTATCGTAGATTACTCCTAGAAAGTATGGTACAAATCTTAAACTAATGAAACACTTTGGCTACAAAGGGAATGGTCCAATTATATGTAACAATAATGGCTTGATTGATCCTATCAAAGCAATAACTAGAAGTTCTTGAGATACAATAGGCCTAGGTTTTAAGAAGATCCCCTTTCATCTAGGGATTAACAAATTTATACTAGGATTTAAAAGTTCATATAAACATGAGTCACCAATTGAGTTGGATAATCATGAGGAAAACTCTGAGGGTGAGGATACTTATCCTTATCTAATTCCTTTTGATCTTACTAAATTCTTCGCAGAACTAGATGACTTTGTACCACATGTAAACACTATGGATGTTGATAGTGATTCTTCTAAAAACACTATTGATCATCCTTACATTCACCATGAACAAGGAAAGTCCAGTTGTATGGTAGTTGTTGAATGCCTCTATAAAAATAAAGATGATAATGGAAGTGGAGAATGGATTCCCATCACTACTGGAGAATTCTATAGTCTATCTCCATGTAGCACAGATTCTTGAGAGTATGAATTTGATTCTCTCTTAGAGGAAACTACATAAAAGGATGTAGGTCAAGTTTGCATCTATGAAAATTAGGTTGAAGTAGATGAACAATCTAGGGTTTGGTTAGATGAGTCTCATCCAACTAGTGTCAATGGGTCTTTGATTAATGTCATTCAAACTCAAAGGCATTCAAACACACCTTTGGATGAAGTCACTCTAGGTCTCAAATTACATGTCCAAGCATTTGATGAATACACATGATTTCCATAAAACCCACCACATCTCTCTAACTCACCTATCCCAAGCTCACAGACTAGAATTCCAATACATCTAGTGAAGTCCCTACATTCCAAAATGACTATGCTCTTGCCTACTACTTAAACATTGTCAAACTGGTAATGTTCTCCACCAGCAAACAAAGTGTCAATATGATTGAAGCTAACATCAAATATCTCAGTCACACAATAATAATAAAAATAAATGGAAGATTTGATGGTGAAAACCACAATGTGGCAGTATCAGAACCTAAAATAGAAAAAATGAAAAATGTATCCAAAGATGAAAGCTTGTAATGCCATGCCAGGAGATCCTTGGAACAAGGATTCAATACAATTGATTTTTTTATTTTTTTTAGAAGTATGAATGCACATGACAACATCATACAAGGATCACAAAGATGGCAATGGAGGACTTTACCAACAATCCTAGTAACCAATGAATCTCCAAATACCACTACCTAACTGACACAACCAGACTAAAGAACAAAAAACAAAGATGATAGAAAAAAAAAATCTTTAATCCATCAAAGCATGGAAAATTAAGCAAAACCAAAGGGTACTTAAAACACCAAATTTTGTTCCCCGAAAACCAGTGGAGATGCCCCCTATTTTTTGTGTGAGGAAACACAATTGATAGATTTTTATGTAAGGAAGTATTCCTCTATGCAAGGAAGTATAATAAGCCTTTTTATGTGAGGACATGCTTGACCCAGTAGCCAAAACACTGAAAAATGGTGTGGGGTTTCATGCAAGGATACATTATGAGTTGCATGAGGAAACCCAACAGAGCATGCAAAACTTTACATTCTCAAGTGAGAAAGTGCAATTGCACACAAGGATACAAATCAATAAGCCAAAAAAATAAAGGTAAAAAGCTAGAAAAAGAATCTCCTCCACACTAGGGAGTGCCAAATCCAAAAATTGAGGCTTAGACACTCAAATACCAAAACTAAAAAATAAAAAATACATCCAACCATATGATATACAACAAAAAAATACATGTACTAAAAGTAACATCATAGTGTATAATAGCAACATCGCAATGTACAAGAATAATAAAACCCATTTGCGGCTCCTCCCAACCATAATAGCATCATGAGACCTCAAAGGTCCTAGCCATCCCTCACACGTAACATCCCAAACTACCAACCAGATAGTCAAAGTTGTCTTATGAGGATGTCACTACTAAAATGTACTACATCATAAGAATAAGTAAATCTAACATGCTAAAAGTAAAGAATTATATATTACAATAAAACAAACTCATCATCTAATATATGCTAAATATCATAATAAGGAAATGTGTCAAATAAAATAGCATCATATAAACATGATATCTAAGAATTCCAATGAAAGCATAAATCACAAGAAAGCATACTCCAGAGCCCAAAGTACCAAGTGAAAACATCTAGCAATGGTCACACTAGGACAATAGAATGTCTTTGTACACTGATCCCCAGCAATGGTGAAGCTAGCTAGGCCTCCCAATCATGTGGAACCTATAGGTCCACTCCTACTATTCTAATGAGATAATGATCCAACCACAAACACATGTAAAGAAAATATCCATGGCTAACACTCATGCTAGACAATAATGATGACTAAAACCAAGATCAAAGACAATGCATAAACTATAGGTCCTAGTGATACACTCAATGGGCTACTATGTAGGGGCTAACATCATGGAGAGTCAATTGGCATTGAAGGGTCATAGCTCAGATCATATGGCTCAAATCCCCAATGGAAGGCTCGTACACTAAAAAATTCATTATCTTAAGTTTTATTACCACCTAGTGTTTTATTTAGTTATTGTAATACCCCAAAATTGGCACATTGATGTGTTAACCAATTCTAGTCTACTCAATCAATCATGAGTCCTATTTTACTAGGAAATTTTGATTCTGATACTTGCTACTTGAATTAAGTGTCAAATGATAAAAACCCTAATCTATATTAATTATAATCTTTATTTAATTCCTAAGTATCGACTCAAATTGGCTACACTAGACCTATTAATTAAGTTTAATTTAATTATAACTATTCATACTTTAATTAAATTAAAATTACCTCTTTAGCTAACATACAAAGGAATTAAATGTATTGAATGTAATAGGATAATGTCCTCATTTTAATTATTGAGTTTAATTATTCAATTAATTAAGACTATGCATTTATGAGGTCATATTTCATTTTATTAAATTAAATATACTCTCCAAATTCTCTCTTCAGTTCAAAAATGGAAATTCTGAGTGAACTAGAACTTGAAATGGAATTAACTTAGTCAACTCTTTCTCACACTCAAAAGAGACTTAGTTAACTCTCCATGACACTCAGATCTAAAATAGTTAACTTCAAATACATAGGGATTTTCCATTCTAACTGAATCTCATCTTTAATCTCAACCATCGATCAATCATGGGATTATATTTAAGGAGCCTTTAATTCCTCATTATAGGGGTTGAATTTATTTTGTATCAAATTTATGCTGAAATATCTACCCATTTTCTCATACATCCATAGCTTAAATTTCTAGCATTATAATATCATTCTAGAGTCAAAATGCATTTATTTAGCATAGTATGCTCTTTTATTTCTTAGCTTAATATGTATTTCATGCAAATTAATTTGCATTTCTCATATAGCTTAATCAAATCCTTTGTACTAGAGGTCTAGTTTCTAGCTTCTTGTTCTAAGAGCAATACCATAATCCATCTAGTTAGATAGCAACATATCGATTTGCCAAACTATTTTGGATGAACAACTCAATGTTCATTTTGGTATGGTTTCACATATAAGGATCATATTAAGTTTGTGTGAAGAGTGAGGCCCACATTTCCCGCATAAATTTTTGGTGCCCACCATGGGGCTGAGAACTCAAGTTTCTAACCTCATTCTTTCTATTTTTTTTGCATTTTTTAATATCCTATCTCTATCATTTGTAATGTATTCTAGATTTTTCATGTGAGAAATCTATTTTTTGCGCAAAGAAACTGAGATTTTGTCCCTTTCATTGCACTTCCCCACATGAAAAAGTGTATAATTGTGTAGTTTCTCATGTGGTACACACAATTTTGTATCAACAAATACAAATGTAGTTTTATCATCATGTTTTAACTAACAAGTTGTTTTTGATATCTAATTTCTGATTTTCAATATCTTAACAGTGGTTTACAAGACACTCGTCAAAGAAACCTTATCACAAACACTTGAAACAATTCTGATTGTTTGATTTCAGGATATTTCTTGAACGTATGCTCTTTTATTTCTTAACTTAATATGTATTTCATGCAAATTAATTTGCATTTCTCATATAGCTTAATCAAATCCTTTGTACTAGAGGTCTAGTTTCTAGCTTCTTGTTCTGAGAGCAATACCATAATCCATCTAGTTAGATAGCAACATATCGATTTGCCAAACTATTTTGGATGAACAACTCAATGTTCATTTTGGGATGGTTTCACATATAAGGATCATGTTAAGTTTGTGTGAAGAGTGAGGCCCACATTTCCCGCATAAATTTTTGGTGCCCACCATGGGGCTGAGAACTCAAGTTTCTAACCTCATTCTTTCTATTTTTTTTGCATTTTTTAATATCCTATCTCTATCATCTGTAATGTATTCTAGATTTTTCATGTGAGAAATCTATTTTTTGCGCAAAGAAACTGAGATTCTATCCCTTTCATTGCACTTCCCCACATGAAAAAGTGTATAATTGTGTAGTTTCTCATGTGGTACACACAATTTTGTATCAACAAATACAAATGTAGTTTTTAGAATTTAGTTTTATCATCATGTTTTAACTAACAAGTTGTTTTTGATATCCAATTTCTGATTTTCAATATCTTAACAGTGGTTTACAAGACACTCGTCAAAGAAACCTTATCACAAACACTTGAAACAATACTGATTGTTTGATTTCAGGATATTTCTTGAATGTATACATGTCAAAGAAATCATTTCAAACCCACTTAAGCATCTTGTTTTCTTTTACTAATTTCTTACACATAGTATAAATAGGGCTTGTGAACTTTGTAGGGTGCAAGATAGAGGAATAGGGGAGTATGCCCTTTACTACTTGGAAGTGATGCCCAAGATTAAATCATAAACCTAGACGCCTTTGAAAGATGGTACCCAAGGGAGGAAAGCAAGTTAGTGGTTCTCCTGTATGAGTCTTTTCTATGAAGGGATGATGATTTTCTTTTAGGAAATCAAAATCTTGAGAAAGGATAAGTCTAGATCAATAAGATAACTTGGTGATGATTATGTCTTGCATGTTTGGGCAAGGTGGTGAGGTAGAGGAGTATGCTCTTTCCCCTTGAGAGAAATCAGAAACTTGCCTTAGATTTGAACCACCAGTCTAAATCAACCTTTAGAGGGCCTACCAAAGTGATCCAACCTCCAAGAATGACCCAAGTGAGAACACTCCTTTCACCAAAGATTCCAACTCACTATAATACAAAAGCTTTGTAGAGAAAAAGACTCCAAAGCCATATTAATTTCTTCTTCTTGATTCTTGATATCACATATCAAGAGGAGGCTCTATCTATTACATTGGTCAGCACTAGCCCTAGTCTTGCTAGTCAAGTGTGTGCACTTTCAGATGTCACTATGGTTTGTTAGCCTTAAATTTGTTTTCAAAGCCACTTAGGGTTCATATGAATGGAAGCCAAGTAAAGACCTCTTAGTTAGTTGCTACCTGACTCACCTCCGAAAGGGGGCATAATCTTTGTACAAGGAGGGGGAAGAATCTCTCCTATAGATTCTCACCATAGGCATGTACCTAGATGTTGGAAGGTGGTATACACACTTGAACCTTGCCAAAAAGGTGTTCATTCAATTTATATGTTATTGAGTCCTTGGTATACACCAAAAACATAGGTACCCTCTAGGGGGGTGTCATGGCTATGTGAGGTGAATTCATGCACATAAGTTGTGAGACAAAGGTTTTACTTCCTCTACCATTTTTGGTTTTAGGGATAAAGCATGTTTATTTTTGAGTCTTTAAACTTTCTTGAATCTATCAAATAGACAAAAAGGTCAAGACTCCCTCGTCCCTCTGAGTTGCTTTGTCCTCGATTAGATTGTTTGCGACTATCTTGCTTCCTGTGTCTATTTGAAAACAACTTTCCTTTTTGAAAACCAAAATGCTATTCAAAACTTGAAAACCACCCTGATATATATCTAAAATCTATAAACACAATTAGCCTTCTATTCAGAACTATCAAAATGAATGGAAAATCTCTTCAAGTTTGGTCAAAACTGTTGGTCTGGTTCTTCCCTCACACCTAGCTCTATGAATTTTCATGTTAGAATTCTTTTTGTCAGTACTTCCTCATGAAGTTCTTTGCAAGTCCTCATGCAACCCTCTACAAATCTCTATCTGAGATTTTGCAAAAACACTGTCTTTTATGCCAAAATCTTGTCTTTTTGTCAAACCATCACATCCTTCTGCAACTCTGTGCAAGTCCTCACATGAGGAAACTATCTAAAAATTGTTGTTTTAAATCTTCACCTACTTCTTTATGCTTTCTCACAAGGTTCCCTGAGGATCCTTGTATAGAATCTTTTCCTAAAAATTGTTGAACTTTTTTATCTGAGCTATTTGCAATCTAAGTCTGATCTATATATATATATATATATAAATAACATTTTACAAATTCTTTGTCTATAAATAGTGTTAAAAAGTGACTTCTTTCTTAGTTGAAAACTTGTGACCTACACAAGAACTAGTCTCCTCACTCAGTTATCATGTTTTTTCCTTTTGTTTTTTCCTAACTAGGCTTGTTCTTTTTGTCATTGTCTATGACTATGGAAACAAGAAGTGGAGATGTGTTTCATCCCCATAGACTTAGACGAGGTAGAGCTAGGGGTCATAATTGAGGAAGACTTCACTTTTTAGTTGATACATGGTTTTTTTCTAGTATGTCTACTGAGGAGTCTTCATGATCTCTTTCACTAGTTATATGCCCTCGTGTTTAAAGAACATTTTCTATAAATCTATAATAAATTAGAAATCCCTCGTATCAAGAGGATCTTGAAACTAGAAAATTTCATACATCTCCAAACAACACAGCCAAATTCTTATTTAGACAACCTTTTCAACCAACATACACTAAAATCTATCACATCCCTAAAATGGGTGATCAAGATCAAGAACATGTAGAACATAGTGGAGAACAAGATCACAATAGGAATAAAAGACATATGGAACCTTTTACTGATGAGAATGAGGAAGAGGTAGAAATACTTCTCGAACATATTGAAAAATTTCATAAGGAAAAAAACTTCTAGAAAGTCATAGAAATCTTTCTTAACAAAGAGAAAAATAAATACTTTCTCAAACTTGATCAAGAGGGAGCCAAGCTACCTCATCACAAACTATCATTACACCTGAAGAGGAAATTGAAATGTATCTAAATTGAAAAAAAAATTGAAGATAATGCAGGAATAGTTAGCCCAAATGATGCATGATAAGGACAAACCTACAAAAACATACACTTTAGACACTCTTTGTGCATTTCCTTTTGACAAGATTATAGACATGCCTCCTTTTCCAAGAGGAGTTGAGTTGCCCAAGTACAATAAATACTTTTGAACTTTCAATCCCCAAGATCATTTGTAGGAATTTGATGCCTTGTCTATGGAATTTATTCATGATCATACTTATCTCATGCATCTATTCCCATAAAGTCTAGGTGGTCAAGCCATGGAATGGTTTTCATGCTTGCCTACTAGTATCAAAATGTTCGATGAGACTGTTAACATATTTTTCCAATAGTACACCCACAACATACAACACATAGTTAACATATGAGACATGTGTAACCTTAAATAGAAAGTTGGGGAACCTTTCCTCACATATCTTTAGAGATGGAGAAAAAATTACACCAAATATTCATGCAAAATCCCTGAAAGGGAAAAATTTGACATCTTTACTGATAATCTTTTACCTAACTTTGGGTATAAAGTTCAACTTCAAGGTCTGCACACCTTTGAAGACATGGTCACACAAGCTATCCAAATAGAGGAATTTATGGTCAAAAAGGGTAAACTAACCCTTCAAAAGGACACTAAACAAGGGTCAACCTCTTATACGGAAAAATTCAAGTACGTGAACAAGAACCAAGAGGTTGTGCATGATGGAGTTGTTGGAAACATTAATCCTAAACCTATTAAGGAAACTTTAAATCTTATAGACACTATCAAAGCATCCAAGAACATTGAGAAACATCCTTTTGATAACAAGAAATTTGCAAACAAACCAAAGAACTCATCTTGGGTTACATGTCAAAAATGAGAATATACACCTCTTGGTGAATCTTTGGATGTGGTCTACAAGATCTTGCTGCAAAAGAAGTTCATTTCTCCATTGGATAACTCTTGTCTTTATTATCCACAACCACAACCACCATGGTGGAATAAAACTACATTTTGTGAATACCACTAGAACAAAGGTAACAAATCTAGCAATTATATCAAACTGCATCACAAAGTCCAAGACCTAATTGATGATGGTGACATTTTTGTAGATGGACATAACAAGAACTCAGATCACAAGGCTTTCAAGGAACCATTCCCATCTTATTAAAAATGAGAAAACTCAAAACAAAAATCTCATAACAAGATCAACTATACATACTCTAACGATGATGATGAAATCAACATGGTTGAACTTGTGGATTTCGAGTATTGTGATATTATCACTATTAAGGGAAAACAAGATAACACCAATGGGTCCTATCTCCAATGCTATTACACATTCCCATGCTAAGTTAGTACACAAAGGCTCTACACCTTCTGCTCCTGATCTAGAATGCCACAAAGATAAACCTCTTGCTGGTCTATTTGGAAAAGGTACAAAACTTGCAACAACTTTTGCAGCTACTAGCTATAGTATCCTTGACCAATTACAACAAAAAAATGCTCAAATCATGATCTTTGAACTACTTAAAATCTTCCTTGCTCATAGGAAGATCCTCAAAAAAGCCCTCACTGAGGAAAACATACCTCAAGATCTTGATCTTGAGAGGTTCTAATATATGGTATGTCATCTGACTTCACCCTACTATATGTCCTTCTCTGAGTAGGATGAAAATTCATTAAGTCATATGTTTAACCAACCTTTACACATTGAGGTCATGATACACCAAAAATGTGTCCATTGTGTGCTCATTGATAATGGAGTTGGTTTAAACATTATCTATTTTGAAGAGTCCATTAATCCCCATCACAAGATAACTATCAAAGCATATGACAAAGTCAAGTGCAAATATTTGGGTCTTGTTGCATTGCCTCTCCAGGTTGGTCCTATAGAAAGGGATGTCACTTTCCAAGTCCTTGACATTCCCTTAGCTTACAATATTCTATTGGGAATATCATGGATACATGAAATTCAAGTTGTACCCTCAACTTATCATCAATGTGTAAAATTCCCATTTCATGACTCTAAAGTCACCATACTTGCAAGTACTAGCTATACCTATAACATGATGAAATATAATGAAAGGTTTGTACCTACTAATAGGGAATCTATAGACCATCATGATAACAAGCTGAAACAAATCAAGAAATCACTTAAGATGAAAGAAACTAGAATGGGTGAATATCACACAAAACTAGTTTTGTCTTTGACATCTCTTCCTGAGTTGCCTCATCATTATGGGAGACCATCTGAAATGAAGAGACCTTGTGTGTTGACACATCAAACTAAGTACAATGGTACCTTTGTCAAAGCTATTGTACCTCTACAAACATAGCCATTGTCACATGGATATACAAAGAGGAATCTCCAATGGACCTCATAGAATAGTCTCATGAAATTGCTTCTAAAAAGTATGGTCTAGGTCTAAAACTTGCATGAAACACTTTGGATACAAGGGGAATGGTCCTATGGGATACAACAAAAAAGGTTTGGTTGATCTTGTCAAAGTGATTGCTAGAAGAAATTGAGATACATCCAGTCTAGGCTTCAAGAAGATTCCCTTTCATCTAGGGATAAACAAATTTATACCAAAACTTGAGAGTTCATCTGAACATGAGTCACAACTTGAATTAGATGACCATGGGGACAATGTTGATGATGAGGATCCTTATCCTTATCTAATCCCTAATGATCTTGCTAAGTTTCTTGTAGAAACCTAAGATTTTGTACCATGTATTAGTGATGTGGATGGTGATAGTGATTCTTCTGATGATACCACTAATTCACACCATACCCAACAAGAACATGGAGAGTCCAGTCATACTTTTTTCATTGAGAAACTTTGTAAAAATCCAAATGAAGAAGGAGAATTTGTCCCTATCACTGTTGGGGAATTCTATAGTTTGTTTCCATGTAGCACAGACTCTTGAGAGTATGAATTTGACTCTCTCTTAGAAGAAACTATAGACAAAGACATAGATCAAGTTCATGTATATGAAAATCAAATTGAAGTAGGTGAATCATCTAGGTTTAGGTTAGACAATTCTTATCCAACTAATGTCATCGAGTCTTCAATTAATGACATTAAAATTCAAAGGTATTCGAACACACTTATGGATGAAGTCACTTTAGGCCTCAAATTTATTGTCCATGCATTTGATGATAATAATGTGAATCCTATCAAACCTACCACATCTATTTCACTCACCTATCCTTAGCTCATAGACTAGAATTCCAATGCATCTAGTAAAGTCCCTACATTCCAAAATAGCTATGCTCTTCCCTACTACTTAAACACTGTCTAACCTGTAATGTCTTCCACTAGTGAACAAAGTGTCAACATGACTAAAGTTGACATCAAATATCTTAGTCATATAATAAAAAAGAAAAGAAATAGAAGGTCCAATGGTGAAAACCACATTGTGGCAATGTTGGAACCTAAAATAGTAAAAAAAAAAGATGTATCCAAAGGTGAAAACCTCTGTGAGGTGCCTATGGATGAGATATTTGATGTACTTCCTAGTGATTTTTAGGAAATATCATTAGTTTTAATAGAGCCAACATAGATGATCAACTTGGGAACAAAAGAACATCATCACATGATACATCTTGTACAGTCCCTATCTCTAGAAGAAAAAGAGGAATTTATTGCCTTCTTCCAAGAGAAAAAGATAAATTTTGCATGGATATACTCAGACATGTCAGGCTTGGATCCTGACCTCATAATACACCATTTATCTATTGCACTAGGAGTTAAACTAGTCCAAAAAAAAACTTAGGAAAATGCATCCTCATGTTGCATTACTAGTCAAAGCTAAATTGGAAAACCTTTTGAAAGCTAGTTTCATCCATGCTATTGATTACACTAAATGGATATCAAACATTGTTCTGGTCTCCAAGCATGAAAAATCTATCAAAGTCTGTATAGATTTTCGAGGTCTAAAATTAGCATGTCTGAAGGATGATTTTCCACTCCCCAACATTGATATGATAGTGGACATGATAGTAGGATATAAAATGTACTCACTCATGGATGGATTTTCTAGTTATAATCAAATCAAAATTGCACTAAAAGATCAAGAAATGAATTCTTTCACTTGTGCATGGGGAACCTTCTATTGGAACATGATGCCATTTGGTCTGAAAAATGCTTGTGCCACATATTAGAGGGTAGTTACTACAATTTTTCACAACATGATGCATAAAACAGTGGAAGACTATGTAGATGATACTTTGGTTAAGAGCACAAAACACAACACTCACCTTCAATATTTGGGATCTACCTTGGATCACATGGAGAAATTTAGTCTAAGACTCAACCCCAAGAGATGTGTATTTGGTATAACATTTGGGAAACTACTTGGCTACATTGTGTCTGCAAAAGGAATCAAGGTTGATCCAAAGAAATTTCAAGCAATAATGGACATGCCTCCACCCTTTAATATCAATCAAATGAGGGGCTTACATGGAAGACTTCAATCCATTCACAGATTCATCGCACAATTAGCAGATAGGTCACAACCTTTTACCAAGACTCTACATAAAGGTGTGAAATATAACTAGAATCAAGAGTGTGATTAGAGCCTAACATAGATAAATAAATACCTTGCTAATCTACCAATCTTGATTCCTCTTATCTATGGGAAGCCTCTTATTTTGTACATCTTAGCAACAAAGTCATCTCTCAGTATTTTGCTAGCACAAGAAGACAATGATAATAAGGAAAGAGCTATCTACTATTTGAGTCACACATTGATTTTTTATGAGATGAATTATAGCATCATTGAGAAGGCTTTCTTGGCTATTGTCTTTGCTTCCCAAAACCTGAGACACTACATACTTGCTCACACTACATGATTGGTTGCTAAAATTGATCCACTAAAATACTTACTTAGTAAGGCAGCCCTAATAGTAATGTTAGCTAAGTGGATTATGATACTAAGCAAGTTTGACATTTAGTATATTGAATGAAAGGCTATCAAAGGATAAGAAATTGTTGATCATTAGCAGAAGCACCAATGCAAAGCTTCTTCCACTAAATATTGACTTCCCTAATGAATTAATTCTAATGTTAACATGTCAAACTTGGGTGATGTTCTTTGATAGTTCCTTCATACAATAGGGATCTGGTGCTAGGCTACTATTTATAACACCATAGAGGTACTCACTACCTAAGGTGTACAAGATTATGTTTCCTTGTACAAACAACATTGCAAAATATGAAGGTCTAACTAATGGCATGAAGATTGCAGTTGAATGGAGAGTGGATGAGTTAAACATCTTTGATGATTCATAACTCATAATCAACCAGGTCAATGATGTATATTAGAAAAAGGATGAGAAATTAATCTCTTATAAACTCATGGTGGATGACCTAAAGAAATATTTTTCTCATATCACTTTTCAACAAATTCCTTGAGTAGACAACAAAGCAACAAATGTCATGGCTACTCTTGCTTCCTTGTTACAGATAGCAAAAAATGATCTTTGATATGAATTCCTGGTGGAAATCTTTCTCTACCTTGCTTATAACTCTCTTGAATCTTAGATGATATGTTCTCTTATTGGACATTACTCATTCTACTACCACCATATATACTCTTACTTACATGACCAAACCATCTCAGAGAATCTAACCCAAAATGAAAAATGTCACCTTATCCCCAATGCTTCATAGTATGTTATTATTGCTAACAATTTATTTAGGAGAGGTCTCAATGGAACACTCCTTAGGTGTCTAGAACCTAATGAATCCAAACACACATTAATTGATGTACATGAGGGCATTTGTGGATCTCACTCTAATAGCTTGACACTGGCTTGTAAACTTATTACATCTAGTTACTATTGGCTAAATATGGAGCAAGAGACAATCAAATATGTCAATTCCTACAAACAATATCAGCTCCGTGGAAATATGATTCACACTTTAGCCAAGGAGTTAATTCCATCTATCACACTATGGCCATTCTACTAATGGGTCTTCGATCTTGTGGATCAGACTCATCTATCTTCTTCCAATGGACACAAGTTCATCATTAGAGCTATAGACTACTTCACTAAGTGGATAGAGTCAGTCCCTCTCTCTGTAGAAAATGGAAAGATTATAGCTCTGTTCATTATGAATTACATCATATGAAGGTATGGTGTACCTTCCTCTAACAATGGAAGATAGTTTTAAAAATAAGGATCTTAAGGAGTTGTGCAGAAAGTTTAGAATCATGCAACATTGGTCTTCTATTTGTTACCCCCAAGGTAATGGTCAAGTAGAGGCATCTAGCAACACAATCCTTAAGATCTTGCATTGCACAATTAACAAATTTGGAAGGGACTGGCACATTTAGATTAATTTGGCTTTATGGGCTTACAAATTAAGTATCAAAACTTCAATAGGTACAATGCCCTTTTCTTCAGTATATGGAGTGGATGTTGTACTTCCCATTGAGGTTGAGATTCCTACTTTGAGAATCTCCATGAAGGGCGTTATTATTGATGATGACTACAAAATACCTTAACTTTAAGAGCTCAAATTGTTAGATGAGCATTGGCAAGTGGTGTGTGATCATCTTCAAGCTTAAAATAGCATATGTCTAGAAGCTACAATAAGAAAGTTAAGCCATATGACTTCCAACTGGGTGATCTTATTCTGAGAGAAAAGCCTAAGAATCATCAACAATGGGTACATAAAGGGAAGTTTGAACCTAACTAGCTTGGTCCATACATAGTTACTATAGTATTTGGATCTAGTACTTACCAACTTTCTATAGCTAAGGGAGATGTACTCAAAGAGCCCATCAACACTCTGCATCTGAAGTAGTTCTACACCTGATCTAATTTCAAAAGCTCTCTGTATATACTTAGAAGTCCTAAAAAATATTCACTTGGGGAAAACCTAGATATGGCTGCCTTGGTAATACCAAAATCATTTGAAAAATTCAAAAAATACAAAAAAAAAATTGAAAAAAAGAGAAAAATACAATTTTTTTTTCTCTAAACAATCAGAAAAATACAAAAAAATGATAAATAAATAAAATTGTCACTAATGAAATCCTAAAAAATAGGCATCATGGTAGCAAAAAAAGAATATCTGCCAAGAAGATGAAAACTTGGTAAATAGGTGCCTCTTGTTTCAAATGCTATATCTTGCAGCACATCTTTTGGTTCCTTTACAGTTATTTTCATGCTTTAGTTTACTGCATTCACTCATGTATGTACATGGATTCAATATTGTCATAACTTGAGGGCAACACCGTACAGTGTCACAAGGATCTCTCATGATAGTCACCAGTTGTACTAACTACATCTACCTATTATCGCTAGTGTCACTTTTGAGATTCCTCTCATGGAGAAATCTTTCTCGCATCAGTCACTAGTTGTCTTAACTATGTCTACCTATTGTCCCTCAATTTCCTACTAAGGGTCTTCTTACCAAAGATTCCTCTTTGGGTTCAGTCACCAATTGTTCTAATTGTGTCTATCCACTATTATCACCCTACTGAAGAGATTTCTTTCATATATGTTCTGAACATTGACACTTGAATCCTATAAAACAAAACAATGAACTCAAAATGATGAATTAATTGTGATATGTTGAGCTTTTCCTTTGTTTTTTTGCTTTCACTTTATCATGTCTCCTTGAGAAAACTCAATGATGTCTCTTTTGAGTAGAGAAGCATTGACTAGGGGCATGATTTTTTCTTTTCTTTCTATTTGATGGTCTAGTTCCAATGATCTGAAATGTCTATATAAAAGGGTTTTCCACTATAAGAGCCTCTATCTTATATTGGATGGTTGTGTGTAGCTTGACTCCTTTTATATGGATCACTCAGTGAGGTTGGTTCTTTTCCTTGCTTGTTTGAGTGAACTCTTTATGCTACAATAAATATCGATACTCATCCTGCTAAGTGAACGTATGGGTCACTATGAGTATACCTAACACACTTCTATCTCAAGCTATGAATGCAAGGGTCATTGTAGACAAAATACTTACTAATTACTTAGCATAAGAAGGATCTCTCATGTGCCTGGTGTGTCTACATGCAAGAAACATTTTGGTCATCCTAGCATTTATGCTTTAATGCTTATGTTCACTTGCTATATCAAAAAGGACAAATGTTTTGGTCATTCTAGCTTCTTGTGTCTCAAATGCTTACATTTAATCCCGACAAAACTAGAAAATGTGTCATATTCATATTTATATGATTGCAATGTTAGTGGAAATTGTATGACATCTGGGATTTATCTACCTACTTAGTGATGATAATTTTTGAAGCTTGGTAATTAGACTTAAGGTTGCATCTAGCACAGGGCTACATTGCATAAGTGCATGGTTTGATCATTGACTTACTTGCATCCTTTGTAATGAGGGATTTTTGGCTTCTTCAAAGTATCATGCTTCTTCATAGCTACACAAGCATTTGGTTCTTTGGTTCATCCTTTTGATCTTCAAGGGATACCTATCACTATCAACAAATGAAACAGGACATGAGATTTTAGTTCATTCACATGTTGCATTTCATAAATAATTTCATGATTCATCTCATCTACACTACATTCATACATCATATCAAATTTTCATCCATTATCATAACACAAACATCTCATGTACAAAAAACTATAAAGAGAGAAAGATGACACATATGAAGATATTTGAATCAATAATCTCATATATAGATGGAGTAAAAAGTATACATTGGTGCAAAATTGAACACTATTCAAGCACTGTCAATCTCAAAAATGATACAAAATGGTGCTAGCACACCAATCGATACATAGCCAAAGAAAAATAAGAACAAAAAGAGATAACTCTCTCCTTCCCCCTCACCTATGGGTGAAGGAGGAGGATGTGTTATTAGTTGTTGGGATTAACCTTGGATAGAAATAATAGTTACATGCAAATATAACCAATATCATAAAATAGTAGATCACACATAAGAGGACACAAGACACCAAGATTTAACATGGTTCACCCAATCTTTGGGCTACGTCTACCAACAATAAGTCCAATATTATTATGATCTAGTGGTTACAACCTATCTAAAATCAATAATCCCTTACAACTCAATACCACCACAAGAACCAATTTTCACATCATACATTATGAAAATCCCTAACCCTAAGCCTGTTTATACAAGCTTTTTTCCACTTAAAAGATTAGGGATAGAATAATAGAAAAATAATAACCAACACTTTTTACAATATAAGGCCTGATGCCCCTTGACCCCATCTTGGGGGTGCTACCTCCAAACCCCCATAGAATAATCTGGAAGAAAATCACACTGAATAAACCTCTAAGTTTGATTAGGCTCCATATCACAACAATCTCCCACTTGGAGACTGATTAGACTCCACAATAATAACCTCCCACTTGGAGAATTATCATAGCACTACTAAACCTATAACTCCCACTAAAATATTAAACCACCTTGGACTCTAATGTTCTTTTAGTCTATTTAGTCTAGAAGACCAACTGAGCTGAAGAGGAGTTTAGCTTCTCCCTTGTCACTACCTTTGTAAACATATCTATTGGATTTTCATTTGTATTTATATTCTCTAGCTTTAACTCTCCATCATCTAAAACTTATTGAATGAAATGGTACTACAACTATATGTGTTTTATCTTTGAATGTAGAACTGAATTCTTTGCAAGATGGATTACAATCTAGCTATCTGTAAACAAATAATTATCCCTCTATAGGTGTCCCAATTCTTCCATGAAGAACTAAAGCCATATTATCTCCTTGGATACCTCTATAGTAGCAACATACTGTACCTTTGTAGTGGATAAAGCATTAACTTGTTGTAATTGAGAAACCCAGCTCATTGTTGCCCCACCAACAATAAAGACATAACCTGTAGTACTCCACCTGGTATTGATATCCCATGCCAAATCTGAGTTAGCATATCCTCATAAAGTAGTAGTAGAGCCCCAAAAGCATAAACACTTACTATATTTTCTTTTCAAATATTTGAGAATCCATTTAACTGCATTCTAATGATTAGTTCTTGGATGACTCATATGCCTACTAACAACTCCCACTGCATCTACAATAAATGGCCTAGTACATACCATAGCATACATTAAGCTTTCTACAACTAAAGCATAGGGTACCTTAGACATCTTTTCCTTCTCTTCTTGTGTCTTGGGATACATCTCCTTAGTCAACTTCAAATGATCAGGTAAAGGTGTGCTGACAACTTTAGCATTCTCCATAGAGAAACAATGCAACACCATCTCAATATAATTAGCTTGAGATAATGTCAATTTCTTCTTCTTCCTATCTCTATAAATACTCATACCAAAGATTTTTTTTCTACCCTCAAATCCTTCATACCAAATGCATGTGCTAACTAGCATTTCAACCCCTTAATATGATCCATGTTAGACCTACCTACAAGCATATTATCAACATATAAACATAAAAATAATGTAGCTATCATCATCCAACCTCTTAAAATAAACACAATGATTTGAATGACACCTACTATATCTATGCTCAGGCATAAACCTATCAAATTTTAGATACCATTATCGAGAAGCTTGTTTCAAGCCATATAAAATTTTCTTCAATGTGCACACTAAGTTCTCCTTACCTTTGACCTCAAATCATGTGGTTGTGCCATATATATTTCTTCAACCAATTCACCATGAAGGAAGGTTATTTTAATATTAAGTTTCTCTAAATGCAAATCTTTAGTAGCCACAATACTTAAAACAGTGCGAATAGAAGTCATTTTAATAATAGGAGAGAATATCTCATCAAAATCAATACCCCTTTTCTATGCAAATCCTTTTATGACTAACCTAGCTTTAAATATTTTCTTACCTACATCCTATTCTTTTAACTAGTAAACTCATTTATTTTGTAAATCCTTTTTACCTTTAGGAAACTTGCATAAATCCCATGGCTTATTTTTTAGCAAAGATTCCATTTCTTCTTTCATTGCAAACTCCAATTGAATCTTTATATCCACCTACACAGCTTCATCATAACATTCAAGTTCACCAGCATTAGCAAGTAAAATAGAGTACAAGGAAGGAGAAAATATTTCTAGAGATCTACTTATCCTTGTTGACCATCTAACATTCACTAGGGTGTGTGGTATTTGTTGTTGTAGTTGCACATCATGAGGAATTGTTGGAATATCAACTTTTGGAGTATCATCCAGCACTACATAATCATTTTGTATCTTCTCATGTTGTTGCAAAAGACCTTTGTATAACATTTTTTCATTGAATATGACATCCTTGCTTCTTACAAATTTATGGTTTTTAAAATCCCAAATCCTATAAAAAAATTCATTAATTCCATATCCAAAAAATACACATTTCTTTGACTTAGCTTCTAGCTTGGTTCTATTTTTATAATCTATATGAGAAAAAGCTTCACAACTGAAGGTTTTGAGAAAAGAGTAACTCACCTTCTTACCAGTCCATGCTTCCTCTAGAATACCATAGCTCAAATGAGTAGAGAGACCTCTATTAATAAAATATATAGCAATATTGATAGCCTCCACCCACATGTTTAAGGGGAACCTCATGCTTCTTACATGCTCCATTATAGTCCTCTTCATGCATTTAGCCACTCCATTTTCCTATGGAGTTCTTGGAATAGTTTTTTGTCTACAAATACCATTAGTGGAGCAATAATCTTCAAATTCATGACTGCAATACTCACCACCATTATCAGATTTGAGACATTTTAATTTCTTTCTAGTCTCATCTTCAACCAAGCATTTCTATTTCTTAAAAGTTTGAAATACATCAGATTTCTATCTAAGGAAATAAACTATTACTTTTTTAGTTGCATCATCAATAAATGTAACATAATAATGAGAGACACAAAGGGAAGATACCTAAGTTGGTCCCCATACATCTATATGCACAAGCTCTAATCTCTCACTTATCTTTTCCTTCCCAATCTTTACAAAATTCACTCTCTTTCATTTTCCATATACACAACTTTCACAGAATTCTATATTGACATGTTTTAGACCTGGTAAAACTTTCTTTGAATGAAGTAATTTCATACCTTTCTCACTCATGTGCCCAAGTCTTTTGTGCCACAACACTGTACTAGAATCTATAGTAGTTGTTTGTTCTCTCTACTCAACTGCAGTAGCTATTCTTGAACATTCATTTTTCTCTAAAATAATCAAAGTAGAAGGAACAATATTACCTATACAAAGATATAAGGTGCCTACTTTCACATATTTTGCTACTACAAGGGAACCTTTTGAAACCTTCCAATTTTTATCATTAAAAGTAACTACACAACCCTCATCACCGAGATGCCTTGCTGAAATTAAATTCCTACTCAGCCTTGGAACATGTCTTACATCATGTGGTAGCCAATGATTCCCATTCTGCAACTTAATCTTAATTTTTTCTTTTCCAACAATTTGATAGGGTTCATTATCCTCCAAATAAACAAGCCCAAAATCCCCTTGGACATAATCAATGAAATAACCTCTATGAGGTGTAGGATGAAATGAATCACCAAAATCTAAAACCCATGAATCATCAACACTTTCTAAAGATAGAAGCAAAGCATCCTCTTCAGATTTTTTACTTACCACATTTGCCTCCTTATTCCCTACTAGTTTATCTCCTTCATTATTCTTTTGAGTCCAACAATCTTTCTTCTTATGCCCTATTTTACTATAGTACTAGAAATCTCTCGATCCTCTAGATTGAGACGTCTTTCCCTTTGACTTTCCTCTTGATTCCCCATGATTTCTAGAATTATTTCCTCTCTTAGTCATTCTGCCTCTACTTTGTGCATTCAAAGCACTTCCTGGTGTAGATCCACCTAAAGTTTTCTTATGAGTTTTCTCACTAAAAATAACACTGATCACATCATCAAATTTTAATGTATTAGATCTAGAAATAGAATTACTCACAATCATTACCAAGCCATTCCAGCTTTTAGGCAAAGAAGACAAAATCAAAAGAGCCCTAATTTCTTCATTAAAATTAATTCCCATAGAAGATAACTGACTAGTAATTGTATTAAACTCATTTAAATGATCTGCAATAGATCCACCTTCTACCATTTTCATATTAAATAAACACTTCATGAGAAATATCTTATTTAAAGTGGACGGCTTTTCATACAATGTTGCTAGGGTTTCCATCAATTCTTCCATTATCTTCACTTTTGTAATATTAAATGTTACTAATCGTTCCAAACATAATTGAATGCTTCCAAGTTCTTTTCTATCTAAAATCTCTCAATCCTCATCTGACATAGTTCCTTGTTTCTTGGATTTTCCTTCCAATAGTTTCCATAAATCCTTCTATTAAAGATAGTCTTCCATTTGCATCTTCCATAATTGAAAGTTCTACCCATTAAAATTCTATAACTTTAGCTTAAACTCATCTTCCATAGCTCCCACTCAACTATGAGACCTTCCTATAGAAGATCACTAAATTTTTTTACCATGGTCTAGCTAAAAAAAAGATGACCATTTGGCTCTGATCTAGTTGTTAGGATTAACCTTAGATAGAAATAATAGTTACATACAAATATAACCAATATCAAAAAAATAGTAGATCACACATAAGAGGACATAAGACACCAAGATTTATCTTAGTTCACCCATTCCCTAGGCTATGTCCACCAACAGTAAGTCCAATATTATTATGTTCCAATGATTACAACTTGATTACAATCTGTAATCCCTTATAGCTCAATATTGCCGCAAGAACCAATTTTCACATCACAAATTATGAAAATCCCTAACCCTAAGCCTTTTTATACAAGCTTTTAGCTACTTACAAAATTAGGGCTAGAATAATAGAAAAATAGTAGCTAATGATGTTTACAATATAAGGTCATTTTTGGCTTTGTGGGTGCTGCCCTAGAAAACCCCCATGGGGGTATTGCCCCTCGACCCCACATATACTGCAATAAGGAGTGCACCTAGTGCATTGCCCTAAGATCCTACAAGGACATTGCCCCCAAAGCCTCATAGAAATAATCCGGAGGGAAATAACACTGAAAAAACCTCTAAGTATGATTAGGCTCCACATCACAATAGCCTCTAACTCTAGCTGTTCTCATAGATCGTGAATCTCTCGATCTCGCTCTATAATCTAGGTGTCTTGTACTGCAACTTGTATATGAAGCTCTCCTAGCTATCAATGTGTTGTTTTTACCCTATCTCTTGACCTCTTCAAGGCCTCTTGTGTTTGTGCAAGGATATCTTCACCTTGGGCCCCTACAACAAGCTGATCCTATATCTCCTCCTCACCTACACCCTACTATGTTTGCTCGGCTAGTTGTTCTACCTCTATATGTAGCCTCTCAGTGTCTCCTCCTATGGCTCTTAGAGAACCCATCTCTCCTCAAGGATGTCTCTATCCTATCCCACTACCACCAACATCTAGATCCACTCTCATCTATCACACTAGAATAGGCACTTAGCATGTCCTCTACCAGACTTTCTCTTGTTGTAGCTGCTATGCTGGTGCTTGTGGTGCCTATACCGACTGAATGGCTACAACCATCCCTACTGGATTTGTGGGCTAAGGGAAAGTATGACTCACAAAATATGCCTAGTAACCTGGAGTCATTCCCCCATCTACTACTAGTGGTAGATAATCCCACTAGATCGCCACCATGTTATGCATGTTGATCATCGATCATCCTAGGTCTAATCTTGCCGACTACCCTCAATCTACATCTATACTGAGCAATGTGTATGAGTAGTAGTCCTATTATATATCCTCTGGTTGATCGTACTATCACTACAGCCATGTCAATAGCAACCTCTCAATGACATATACGGGGCAACCTATTAGTGCCTGGGAGGAAAACATGTATCCTAGCTCTTGGGGTGCATCATCCTAGGCCTATGTCTCCCTCCATGGTCTCCACATCACTGCTACTAGGTTATCCAATTGATCTCTCCACTACTCGGTCTTTTGCAGAGCTTCTTGGGTCAACTAGCCTTTATATCTACATATATATGGCTCCATGGGCTGCCTCTCATCCACAAAAATGGGTCTTGTCATGGGAAAATGCTCCTATGCCCATACATGAAGAACATAGACCCCAACAACCATGCTCTTCCTCTCATGATAGACGATCTCATGCATCTCATGGAACAAGTGGGTGAGCATGTACTAATCCCATCTGTAATACTCAAGTGCCCCTAACATCATCTGTAGCATCCATCCCCAACCACACTCCAATCCATGCTGACCTTTATTTGGCATCAGGAAGCATCTGATGAATATGCCCAATAATTCTAGCAATATGTGTGTGGGCATGTATGTGTGTACAAGCTTATACCATGAGATGACTCTACCCATGATCAGATCCTCTTGAAATATGGCCCTTAGTGCCTTTGTACTTGTCCATGGTACTATGTTAGAAACAACCTGTGGCCCATGGAATAGGATCCATAGTATCCTATAGATGTCCTCTTGGGTGATGGCCATCTTGCCCTAAGGTAGACAGAAGGTGTTTGTCTTCGAATGGAAACACTCAACCAATGTAGTCAAAAGGCCATGATTCACCATCAATGCTAGGATCCAACATAGATATGATAGTCCTAGAGAATTAATATATGCCATGTCAACATCATCTAGTTTTTGTAACAAAGCTCTATAAGGCAAATAATGGGATCTGAATCTGGCATCGGGAAAGGTAACCTGCATGCACAAGAATAATAGGCAAATGATTAGTCATTGAATAAACAAACAAGACAAACAAAAATGAATAATTACAATGAAAAATCAATTTTCAAACATCAAAATTTACATTTTACACCATAATTTCATGTGAAAATTCATATCCTCATGCGAGAACACACTTTATCGCGTGAAAAGAAATCAAACAATAAGTGAAAAAATCACTACATTTAGGGCTTCTCAATGAAACATGGGTATCTTTGGTGTGAGAAAACCCACATGACCAGGTGAAGAAGTATTGGCCTAGTACTTCTTTATGTGAAGAATGATTGGCTTCGCACTAGGAGAGATATCCTCACATGAAAACTAACACAAAAAATTCAAAAACATCCTAAAATGACCTAAAAATGACTTGAAATGTGTGAAATTTCAAAAAGAAAGCAAGATTATCAATTACTCACTAGATGTCCATACTCCACCGGCTAGCTATATCATCTAGAAAGCTCAAATCGATGGCCATGTACAGGCACCGCCATCTTTCTCCTTAGAGCTCTCTTCTCCACAAAAGACAAAAGCACAAATGAATTGAAAACGACCCTTTGGGCCCTTATATAGGTATTGATCTAATTTTTCAAAGTGCTTCTATTGGCATGAAAATCATGACCTAGCTAATTTGGATACTTTAAACCCATTTTCAGGATCAAATTCAAAATTTGATGCACTTAAACAACTCAAAATCACATTTTAAAATTTTGGGACCAACACGACCAAATGCTTGTGCAATCCATTTTTTTCTTATGCTTTGTGAATCTTGGAATCTTTTCAAATCATTTTCTTCAAAATTTCCAACATTTTTGGAAAAAGTCAACTTTGGTCAAATTTGGTCAACTTTGGTCAAACGTGGTCTTTTGGACCTCAAAATCACTTTGAATTGACTCCAAATTTTCCTCAAAATATTTTAATCTCTTCTACATCCTTCTAGATCTTTAATTTCTTTAGTATCTCTCAATATGATGCTCTGCATCACTATTTTGGTGTGTCATCTTTAGATTTCACTCCCAAGGGGACAGGATGATCACATCATTAAATCTTTCAAAACTGGTTTCAACTAAATCTCAATATTATGTTCGTATTGATGGTATTTTTCAACTATTAAGCAAAAAATACTTAATATCAAGATAATAAAGAATACAATAACCTAAGGATCAACTACCTCCCATAAATAGTTACTTGTTCTTCAAATCTAAACCCAACTTCAACAAAATCATAAGAGATTTTCTACTCTTTAGGCTCTGCAAAACCAAGGTGGGTGCACTTGAGGGATAACTTTTTTTTTCAAACTGATATTACATATAGATTTTATTCGATCCATGAAATTTCACAATAACATACGTCCCTTGTAGCAAATTTGGTCACAATTCTTCTTAGATTTACAAATAATTCTGGGTAATAATAGCTAACTAAGACACAAGGATTAAATGCAAACAAATTCTAATCAGAATTGACATTCTTCAAATATTAAAGTAAAATTGATTTCAAATTTAAGCTTGATGCTTGTTCATGAGCTTTCCATCTATAGACTGAATCAATAGATTAGTGTCTCATCCATTGGGATTCAGAGTCCATTCAATTTCTAGATCTAATTGACTACATTACAATCAATACTATTAGCAATTCTCATTGAAAATAATTCTTATAGACATCCTTCCTATTACAATGGAAACCCTATCAATCTCACTAAAGCATTTACTTAATTCATCGAATTAAAAACAATAGTGAATTGGCATACAACTTGATTTAATTGCATAAATCGAACAAGCTTTTCTCATAAAACTTCAAAATAACCAAGTAATAAAAATTGAGACAAAATTCAACAAGAATAGATATGGAGACAGTTCATCTTTGTATTAATTTCCTTTGAAAAGTGTATACAATTGAAACAAAACTCAGAATGACTTAAGATAAGAGCTCAAAATCCTCCAAGATTGATGTATTCTCTAATATTTGCAGAGAAAGACATCATAAAGTTTACACCAAGAAACTGGACTGAACAAACTTAGTAAAAAATAAAATTATGCAATAAATTGGACCCTTTCTCTAGCCTTGGAATCTCATTTATATAACGTGAGATGCAAAAAGCTTTAGGCATAGAGAACTAATAGCTTTCCTTTAGAAAAAAGATGTTTACATTCATTACTATAATAAGAGACAAAATTTTATGCAATAGAAAAAAACTTTGGATCATAATATTCTCTTTTGGTGGGCCTATTTTCTGTTACATTGTCAAATGCCACAAATTCTATGATTGGCTCTTTTATTTGTCTAACTCCTCAGAGTATGTAGCCATCAGGTTTTCTAATGATGTGTTCAGCTTTGTTTTGTGCAAGTTCACTCCAACTCAAGGCTCTACACTTTCATCATCATGAACTGTTAAAACAATAGTTATTTCTGAATCCTCCATTGCCACATCAGTAGTTGGAACCGTTGTGCTTTCCTCTTGAGCTAGTTCTTCTTCTTTTTCTTCCTTTGCATGCACTAATGTGTCATCTATTTTATCTTCATAAGGGTCCACATCCTCTCCCTCTATTTCCATTTGTTGAAGACTGTATGATCAGGCTAATCAAAGCTCAAGATTTATTGTTGCCTTTTAACCACCCAATCCCCTAATTCATTTATTTCAACAAATTCCTTTCTGAGGGAATTGTAAAATAGTTGTACTTTAACAAATTCTTCATTTGTCCTTTCCCATAGCACATGTCCTTCTTCAATATTGACTTCATTTATTCTTTTGCACAATAAATCATTTAATTCTTTTCCCCACTCCTTTTTCTCTTTTATTATGTCAATTTTTTTGAGTGCCTAGGGAAAGAGATCAAATTTCTCACCTACATATTTTGAGAAACAAATTATTATTCTTTTTTGCATTGTCTCCCTCTTATTTTCAAAATCAGATAGATTACTAGTTATATCAAAAAAAATTCTATCTATTCACAAGATAAGTCAATAAGTAAAATGCATAAATGGGTGATATCCATATCTCTTCCATCCCATTTACTTATTATAGGTTTTAAAATCTCCTCAACATCTTTGATTTCTCTCCACATATCCAATATGTTCACTAATTGTTCATAGAATGTTGGCCAATCAATCTTATCTACCAGATATAAGATTGCTTTTCTAAGTTTTTCTCTATACTAAAATTTAATTCATCTTACAAGTTCCTCAGCTTATCCTTTTCTTCCTCCAACTCCTCAACAATATAAAATTTTGGCCTTTGTGGAGTATTAGGGATCTCAATGAAGGAAGTGGATCTAGAAGATTCCATTGATGGGTGATGACAAGTGATTTTTGGCCTAGTGGATTGTCCATCACTTTATTCTCAAGTTTAATTCTTCTTTGAACTTGTTTATTGTATGCAGCCAAAAGCTTCTCATACCTATCCTGCAATTCTAACTTTTATTTTTGGTCTCTTTCAGTAGTAGCTAAAGTAAAGTGGGTTATTCCAACACCCAGATGTGTAGCTTCTACATTAGTAGTTTCTTCTACTCTCTTTACAATCAGGTTTCCTATTAATCTAGTATCATCAAGCTATAAAGAGCTGGTCCTAGATCCTTTCTCCAATGACCAAATAACTAATGCAACTTGGTCCTTACTAAATTTGGCACCTTTTATTTTTTTCTTCTCTTGATCATCTAAACTTGTCTTTTCTACAATAGAATTAAAAACTAAAGCATCTACTATATCCCAATTGGATAGAAATAAAACACCGGATGCCTTTACTATTTGTCTCCCCTCTTCAAGGGTCATGCTTTGGAGTTCTTGCTTCATTTCTTCCTTTACCTGATTTTGCACATCTACATCCTCCATTCCTAGATGCTTTGCTTTTAGCTTATTACACCTTTCCTCAAACTTTCCAATGTTTTCTCTCCAAGCAAATCGGTAGAAGGCTCTAGTTTTAACAAAATTGTCATCGGATATGAACTCATGACTAGCCTATTCAATTATAGGATCCAACTCCTTTCCTCTGTAATCCACCACTATTAACTCTAAGCTTGCATTGGAGGTTCTTGTATATTTCCCTCTTCTAATTCAGCTTGTGTAATGAATATTCCCCCTTGGGATCCTAAGTGCTCCATTTGATCCTTGGCAAGCTCTTCATCTCCTATTTATAATGGGGAATGTGTAGGTGAATATTCCTCAATGGGATGTGTTTGTTCCCTTATTATTTTCTGCCTCTTGGGCGAGGGCTCATTGGGTCTTTCTTTTGGGACAACACTAGTTGACCCTACTATCTATTTTTCTTTATCCACAGTGGCCCTTTTATTCTAAATCACATTATAGCTAGGTCTCTTCTGGATAACCAACTGCCCTATTCCTATTGTAGGAGTGAATGACAATCTCCTCATGACCTCTCTGGCTTTTTCTAGAAAAGAATTGATAAAAAAATATTTCTTTTCGTTCATAGCTTACATGATTTCAGGAAAAGTAATCATGAGTTTATTTATTCTATCTGCCTCTATTTTTGCATCATCTAGAGGCTTGTAATCTTTATCAAAACAATTAATAAATTCTAGAACTCTAGAAAAAACTCTACATTTTTCTTTGTTGATCTCCTTCTCTTGCAAAGAGAACTCATTCCTTATTATATCCTCAAGGAAATAAGGTTCATTTTTTTTGGAACCAACTTTAGCCCTTAATCTAAAGATATCAAAAAATCCCTCAAAATCACAAAAATGGGATGAGACACAACCATCTTGTACTAATCTAAGAATTTATACAAAAACAACCATCCACCTTTTGTAATTCTGAAATTGTGGGCTACATTACAAGTGTGGAAAATTGAGCCTCTATTTCTTCTAACCAAATATGTTTCCTCCAATCCTCCTAGCTACCACAATATCTCAGCTATCCCTACTTTCAAAGGCACCTGGTAGGCCAGTACATGGGGAATCCTTTGGAAACCATAAACCAAAAAAAATATTGAAATAGGGTATGGTATGATATCAACCCAATTATGTGACACTTCTAAATAAGATGGATTATCCATTGGTCTAATAAAATTCATTAAGCACATGATGGATTACCCAATGAGAAACATTTCAAAGTATTTGGTAGCAAATGCTATATTCCTAAGGATACTAGAAATGAAAAATTTGATGCAAAAAGTGATGAAGGTATATTCCTTGGTTATTCCACAAGAAGTAAAGCATATAAGTGTAAAAATACTAACACTAACAAAATTGTGGAAAGTGCAAATGTAATTTTTGATGAATACTAATGATTTGTATACTTCTATGAGGGAATGCTTGCTGAAGAAGAAGAAGCTACCAATCAAATTGGGAATTAGCAACAATTTTTAGTAACTTTCGAGTCATAGCCAGTAAATGACAAGTTACATTCAAATACCAAGTTGCAGAATGAAGAAAATGTTCATTCTGATTTTGAAGTTAGCACATATGACAGAGATGCTAAGTTACTTAAAAGGGATACACATAGTGACTCTGAAACTAAAAGACCAAATGTGGAAGAAAGGATAGAACCAAGATTATCCAAGTATGTCAGAAGACATCACCCTTATGAAAAAATCATTGGAAATAAGTATGCCAAACCAATGACAAGAAATAGACTAAGGAGTGAATCATGCTTGTTAAGTTAGATAGAACTTGATGCAAGAGCATCCAAAGGTATAAGGACAATCCTATGTCACCCAAAAAATGTACTTAGACTTAGTTTTTGTTTCATGTGTTTTCATTTTTGGATACCCATTTGGGTCAAATAAAGGTTCCAACTCTCATAGTTCCACTATTAGTGTTCTAGGTTAGAGTATTTGAACACTTTGGGATATGTGTAAATGCCAAAAAAAATAGGAGTATGTAATTGAGACATGATTTTGGTGAACTAGAAGGTTTAAATTGGCTGAATGAATGTAATTGTAATATAGAGCATTCCAAAAAAAGAATCAGGTCAAAAGGCCCCACGGTTTGAAAGTTATTGCAATTTTTTGATTTTTGGAGACCTTTTAAGAATGCTTCAAATTTAGGTTAGGGGCATTAAATGACCTTGAACAGGGCCAAAAAATTAGGGATGAGAAAAGCTAGTCCATAGGGCTATAGGGGGCTTTGAGAGCTTTTCAGAAATGTAAACGGTTCGTCAATTAGAGCTACGGTTCAAAAGTTATGCCTCTCGAAAGTTTGATTACCATTTCTGGATTCTTGTAATTTTGTGCCAACTTCTAATGTGACTTCTAGAGCCTTCTATTTGGTCGATGGATGCCAACTAGCACTTTCTAGAATGTATTCCTAATCCTTAACCCTTCGGGGTCTATTTAAGAACATTTCTAGCATTGTAAAAGGCAGTTCGGAGTGGAGTTTGAGAGGAGGTACAAGGAGAAGAAATTATCTCCAAATTTATACTATTGTAAGCCCTTAGGGCATGTTTTGGAATCTATTTCTCTATACTAAGTGTACTAGCATATTTTCATAGTTAATAAAATTTTTCCTTTCCTATTGTATCCATTCTATGCTTGGGTTGTGTCCCCATCAGAACCCAAAATAGTGAGATATTGACTAGAAAATGATGATTGGTACAAGGCCATGGAAGAAGAGATTGAACAAATGGAGAAAAAAAAACTTGGAGCCTAGTTCCAAAACCAACTGATAAAAATGTGATTGGAACTAAGTGGGTGTTTAGGAACAAACTAGATGAGAATGGTGAGATCACAAGGAACAAAGCAAGACTAGTTTGCAAAGGATATGCTCAAGAAGAAGGAATAGATTATGAGGAAATATTTGCCCCTATTGCAAGAATGGAAGGAGTAAGAACATTACTTGCATAGGCTACATAGAAAGGATACAAAGTCTACGACATGGATGTTAAGTCTACTTTTCTAAATGGCATATTGGAAGAGGAAGTCTACATAGAAAAACTAGAAGGATTTGTGGATGACAACAACAAGGATATTATGTGTAAACTGCATAAAGTACTCTATGGGTTGAAACAAGCACCAAGAGCATGGTATGAGAGGCTTCATAAATATCTTGTGAAGATTGGATTTGAGAGAACTGATAATAACAACAATCTATACATCAAAATCAAAAGAGGTAAGGACATACTGTTGTTAGAAATCTTTTTTGATGACATAATATTTAGAGGTAAAGATGCTCTATGCATGGATTTTGCCAATAAAATGAAGCATGAATTTGAGATGTCAATGTTTGGTGAAATCAAGTTCTTTTTTGGCCTACAAGTCTATCAACTGAAGCATGGCATATTTGTTACCTAATCAAAGTACATCAAGGAGATACTGAAAACTTTTGGACTGCAAGACTCAAAACCTATGAATACACCTATGATAACACTATATAGGTCAATAATTGGTAAGTTACAATATGTTGTTCATAGTAGACATGATATAGCATTATCTATTGGTATAGTTTCAAGATTTTTTGCAAATCTAAGAGAAAATCATCTTATGGCAGTAAAGAGAATCATGAGGTACCTAAAAGGAATAGATGACTTTGGCCTATACTACAAGAGGAATGAAAAAATTGAGTTAAGAGCCTACATTGATGCAGATTGGGGAGGAAATATAGATGACACAAAAAGCATCGATGGAGGAGCACTCTTTTTGGGTAGAAGACTAGTTACTTGGACTAGTAAAAAGAAAAGTTGTACCTCACAATCCACAACTGAAGTAGAATATGTTGTTGCTACCATGAACTGCAACAATATTGTATGGATTAAGCATCTACTCAAAGGTATGAAGGAAGAAATAACTAAACCTGTGATACTCTATTGTGATAACACAAGTGCCATCAACATATCAAAGAATCTTGTGATGCACGCAAAGACAAAGCATATAGAAATCATATAGAAATCAAGTATCATTATGTAAGAGAGCTAGTTGAAGACAAATAGGTGAAGATGGAATATATTAATTCCAAGGAACAAATTTCTGACATCTTCACAAAACTATTACCTAAAGATGCATTTGAATATCTTAGAGGTAAGTTAGGGGTGATACCCCTATCCAAGGTTGTTTGAGCAATAGCAAGACTACCCTACATCAAATAGGTTGATTGTTGAAATGATATAAATTGATGCAAAGGATACTTACTTCAGGATTTTTCTGAAGTAATCAAAGTGCTGAAATTCCAAAATAGTCACAAGCAAGGTGACAGAGGGAGAAAATGGAAGTTACTACAAATGCTACATTTACATGATCAAGATGTTGAGATAGTGTGCCTTTGGCATTTTTATCAAAGAGGGAGAAATAGAAATAACTAATAAAATCTATAGGATCAAATAGATGGAGAACTCTTAAGGAAGAAATAGCAAAAAGAGAGGAAGAAGTAGCTAAGAGGGAGAAGATCAATAACTCAGTAGGAATAAGCAAAAACAAGTTCAGGATAAAGATCTATCTTGTAAGAAGGAGTAATAATGTAAAATAAGAAGTTGATAGTAAGAATGTTGATAGAAAGAACAAGATTTTCTTTTTGGCATTCGAGCTTACTATTTTAACCTAGTTAATTTGTAGGTAACTTGGTTGATCAGTTTGGTTTGCCATCAATGTCAAAGAGGGAGATTGTTGAAATCTAATTGAAAAGATCATTATTGAGAAAGGAAGATTGTTGATGAAGAATTTTTTCAATTATTATTTTTCCATTAATGTCAAACCTGCAATTTGTTGGAATAAAAATTGCTTATAAGATCCAAATACTATCACTTAGTGATTGATGAAGAGGATTTAATCAACAAGATGTAACAACAACACCTAGAGGAAAGGTTGAGTTATGATAATATAATGAAGATCAGTTAAACCAATGGTAAAATGATTTATTGATAATCTACTTAAAGGTATAGAGGTTGCCTACACTTAGAAACTTTAGAAGAACAAGTTAAACAAAACTATCTGCAAAGCTTAACAAAATTCATTAATGGGTGCAGAGCAAAGTTAGTTCATCCCAAGCAAAAAAATCAATAGGAGCTGAGTAAAAGAAAAATATAGTGTGTGCCAAGTGAAGTAGTTGGTGCCGAAGAAGTTTAGGTGCTGAGCTAGACAAAATGTAATAGGTGCCAAGCATCAATAAAACTTAGTTGATGCTGAGTGAATTCATAGTTAGTGCCGAGTAACACAAGAAGTGTTGAGCATTAGAAAATCAATAGTGCTGAGCTATTGCATTATTTGAAAAGTCAAAGATTTGTCAAATTTGACCTAATAAGTTTTTATCTTGAATTTTGTGAACCAGGTGGAAGATAAGGATGATGATCTGGTGGTACAGAATTTGAGGTTAATTATTTTTAGATGATTACAAGTAGATTCTACATGAAATTTCTAGAAGAAACAAGATAAAGGGTAGATACATTGTATCTGACCTAATCCATTCAAACCCTAATCAAAGCAAGGGAAATTAGAGGAGGAAAAGAATTTTAAATTCCTACTTAAGGAATTACTAGTCATGAAGCAAAGCATGTGGCTGGCAAGAGAATGTGTTGAAGTGTGTAGAGGAGAAAAAAAATAGAGAAGGTCAAGAGGATCTAAGGGAGAATAGAGTACAGAGACTCTACTTCATCAAGTGACCACAAGAGTGACTACATTAGCACAATGAGCAATGAGACTGATGGAGATAGAAGCTTGAGGAGTGAACAAGCTATCAGATGTGCAGAGACTAAAAGCCAAGCATAATTGTAAAATGAATTGAGATGTAATATTTGCAAGTGAAGTTGTAAGTCATATCAAATCAAAAGCCCTTATTGTTGCTCTCTAACAATTGTATTAGTTAGGGAAAAACCCTATGGACTTAGGTTGGTCTAACAACCATTCAGAAATCCTTTAACAGGGTGACATTCTAAGTGAATGTTCTAAAGTCTTTTAACCAGGCTCACTTCTAATAGGGTGATTGAAATCCCTTAACCGGGTCACACTTAATAGTGTGTGTTGTAACCTTTAATAGGGTTGGCCTTTTACAGGGCATCACTCCATAAGAGTGAGAAAGAAGTAGCATGTTACTCATGGTTTTTCCCAAATTGGGTTTCCACATAAATCACTATGTTATGTGTTGATCTTTCATGACTTATTGTTGCATGTTGATTTATCAGTTACTTGCTAGTTAGATTGTTTAGCTTGGATGTATGAATTATTTAATGGGCTCACTATGCTTAGTGAAAAAGTTTTATTGGGACATTTGGACCTTGAATTATTGATTTACCCCTCCTCTTAGTTATTCTAAGAACATTTCTAACAATGATATGCAAAAAAAGACCAACACTCATCACTTAGGGCATTTTGTTTCACTCTATCTGGCATCTATGTCATCTATCTCATCTTTGAATCAATTGATCAATCTTATAATAGTCTTGTTAGAGTTTCATGGATGGGTATCAGGATAGTCTAACCCTGAATGCTAAGGATCAAGTCTCATTCTGGGGATGATTCTACAACTCATGATAGGTCTTGTTATCTTTTATGGACTAGTATTTAGGTGTTTTATCTGGACTCTAGGGGATTAAGCTCCATTCTAGAGATAATTCCAAATTGTTGCTAAGGATTAAGCTTCATTTTGGAGATAATCCTAACTCTTGCTAAGAATCAACCTCATTCTGGGGACAATTCTAAGCTCTCTCTTTCAATCACTATTCAATACTTGACTAAACTTCAAGATAGCCTAAACTTGACTCTTGAGGATTAAGCCTCATTCTAGGGATAATTCTATGAATCATGATTAATCTTTTCATCTTCCAATGAATAGGTATTAGGACAGTCTAAACCCTGACTCTTGAGAATTGAGTCTCATTCTAGGAACAATTCTATGAAGTTTGACAATCTTTTCTCTATAAATTTTGGTATCTAGGTGTTCTATTTAGATCCCCTAAGGTTAAGCTTAATTCTAGAGATAACCTTAAAAACTTATCAATCTCGGTATTTAAGTGTTCTATCTAGATCCCCTAAGGTTAAGATTCATTTGAGAGACAACCTTAAAAAGCTCATCAATTGGTCTCTATATCATCAATTTTAGAACCAATCTCATTTCTTGTTCTACACTTCATACTTCTGATTTCTTTGAATCTAACATGTTGTTTGCACATTTATTCAAAGAGGGGCAAATGTAATACCCCAAAATTGGTGCATTGCCATGTTAACCAATTTTGATCTATTCAATCAATCCTAAGTCCTATTTTACTAGGAAATTTTGATTCTAATACTCACTACTTGACTTAAGTGTCAAATGCAAAAAACCTTAATATGCATTAATCATAATCTTTACTTAATTCCTATGTATCAACTCAAACTAGCTATTATAAACCTATTAATTAAATTTAATTAAATTATAAGTGTTCATACTTTAATTAAATTAAAATTACCTCTTTAGCTAATGTACAAAGGAATTAAATGCATTTAATTTAATAAGATAATGTCCTTATTTTAATTATTGAGCTTAATTATTCAATTAATTAAGATTATGCATTTATGAGGTCATATTCTATTTTATTAAATTAAATATACCTTCCAAATTCTCTCTTTAGTTCAAAAATGGAGAGTTTGAGTGAACTAGAACTCGAAATGAAATTAACTTAGTTAACTCTTTCTCACACTCGGAACTAGAACTCAAAATGGAATTAACTTAGTTAACTCTCCATGACACTTAGATCTGAAATAGTTACCTTCACTTGCATAGGGAATTTTCCATTTTGACTGAATCTCATTCCAATTGATCTTGACCATTGATTGATCATGGGATTCTATTTAAGGAGCCTTCAATTCCTCATTACAAGGGTTGAATTGATTTTGTATTGAATTTATGCTGAAATATCTACCCATTTGCTCATACATCCATAGCTTAAATTTCTAGCATTACAATATCGTTCTAGTATTAAAATGCATTCATTTAGAATAGTATGCTCTTTTATTTCTTAGCTTAATATGCATTTCATATAAATTAATTTACATTTCTTAGTATGCTCTTTTATTTCTTTTATTTTTCCTAGAGATCCGGTTGATAGCTTCTCATTCTAAGAGAAATAACATTAATCATCTAGTTAGGAGGAAATAGATCAATTTTCCAAATTATTTCAAATGAACAACTCAATGTTCATTCTAGAATGGTTTTGCATATAAGGATCATATTGAAGTGTGTGAAGAGTGAGGCACACATTTGCCACATACAATTATCACTTGATTATAGCTTCTACATGCAAATTCACTAGGCATGGACAACAGGATATGGAGATAGAAGCCCCCTCCAATGCTACCCTACCCTACCCATGCTCATCCAAAAATGAGTGCCTATAGGAATGCATATTCCCAACCCAACCCAAAATGATTATAACTTTCAGGAAGTCCACGGAAGATTGGGCCTCACAAGTCACTCAAAAAATGCATGCACCCATGCTCATGTGTGGTGCACCACCATCACAAAGATCATATGACAAGGACTAGATGAAAATGCAAGAAAAATATCACTCAACCAAAACAAACTCAAGAGGACAGATTCTACACGAATCCCAAGAGCAATAAAACCATACATCATGAACTCACTCAATCAGCTTCAATTTGGGAGTATGGATTCTACACGAATTCCAATGATGCAACAAGACCAAACATCATGAACTCACTCAACCAACCTCAATCTAGGAGTATGGATTCTAAATGAATCCTAATATCCATCAAATAACATGGGTCCAAAAGAAACAATAACACCAAGTATAAAATCATTCAATTAAACAAAAAGTCAAGAGTATGGATGTGACAGACATCCCAATGTAACATAAAAGTGAAACAATGATCTAACTAGCATCCCAATGAATGATCTAACTAGTTCTCAACCTCCTAACAAATGACTACCAAAAGAAAAGAGAAATAGAGCTGAAATAATAAAATGGTAAAGCCCTACCTCGCGGCCAAAAGGGAAAAACAAGAATCTAAACCATAAAATAAAAACTTCATAGAAGTAGCCAAAAATTCTGGCCATCCAAAGTCTCCTGAGTCAAATCCAATGAGACTGATCTCACGATGATCCCATGCTTATAGCTCCCACAAAAAATAAAATAGTAATTCCTCATGAAGAAGATTTTGGGTTTTACTCTCAAACTTTCTAATTCAAAAGTGAGAAGTGAGGAAGTAAATTCCTTTTTGGATACTTATTCACTTTTCGAGTGAATAATGGATTAGGGAAAATAACAAGGTAACTTAGTTAAATTCAAAATCAACCCAAATGATAATAGACTATTCCAAGTAATTGGAATTCATTTATGGTAAAACTACCAAAAATTAAAGATCAAATCAATTAAAGCGCGAAAACCCAAAAAATCATAGAATTTCCTTAACAGCCTTTACAACAATGTGAACCTCAAAATTTGCAGACACGTTCACAAGTCTAATCACATAATAAAAATGAGTCTAAATTTATGAACTCACTAGAAATTTTAACTTAAACATTTAAATAAGATATGTCGACCATATAGGGATAACATTGGTAAATATGAATAGTTGAATCACTAAATCCATATGCCACTAGCAGAGATATGATTCTTACACACTAAAATGCATGGTCAAGTGAAATTGCATATAATAACTTACCTGAAACAATAAATGCATTAAATCACATAATTTAACCATTTATTCAATTATACTAAAATAGTATATTTACATCACTCATGCTTGCATATAACATAACGAAGCAAGAATGAAGTAAATAACAATAGCATTAAATCCATCACATAACATAATTAGAGATATGTCCAAATATTGGCTAATGAGATATCATCATTGTAGACACCTAAATTCAATTACACCGCTTTGGTGATCCTATTTAGCTATCTCTAAAGGCATCATTAATTAAATTTCTATTTAATTAATCCTTTGCCATCCCCTAGCTGATTAATTTAATTAATCATCTATAGTCCTAATTGATAAATCAAATAACCCATTATTTATCAATTAATCCTATTCTCCTATCTAATTCCAAATCCCAAATTTATTAAAATCACTTTAATAAATAAAACCCTCAAATCTAATAGCCCCTAAAACTATCCTAAATCCTCCATTTAGCCTAATCCACCCCATCCACCCATACTAACCTAGCTTAGCCACTAACTCACCCACCCTCATGAATGCCATCCACTTGCACATCTCTAACATCCTTAATCTAATCCTAACCCAAGCCTAATCCCCCCCTAACCTTGTCACATTCCCTAAGTTAGCTTAAGACTTTCCTAAACCAAACCAAAGTTTCCTCCCTCAAAATATCCCAACCATAAAACTTTATCCCAACCACAAAGCCTTCAATGCTCTTACATGCTCTTAAAAGCTCTTACAAAGCCATTATGAGGGCCATTTAAGGCCTTAAGCCTCCTTTGTTGACTCATCCTTGCCCTTTCCTCCACCCAATGACCCTATGACATGTGTCACTCCTTGATTGGTCCTAAACAAGCACAATCCATGTGCTCCCCTTTGAATACATTCTAGCCCTCCCTAAAGCTTTCATCTCTCCTTGCATCTTAACCCTCCATCCCTCAAACCCTTGGCCTATAAATTAGATCCCCTCTCAAGCCATTTTAATCATAATCCTTGAGCTAAAGTTATAATGCTAGTTTGAGAAACAAAGCCCTTAACCATACCCTTATAATGCCAAATTGAGAGCTCACAAAGCTACCAAATTGTCATTACCCATCCCCACCATTGAAGCAAACTTGAAGCCCTTTGAGCATACATCCCACATCCACATAATAGAAATATCTCCAAATCAAGTGATCATCCTCATTGAGAGAGCCCCTCCATGGCTCATATTCTCATTTGAGGACTTCACTTTGTCTATCTTAAAGTTTATACTAGTTTTGTTAGTTAATGCTTTTGTTTCTAAAATAAATTAGTGTTTCTTGCTAACATATTAGTGTACACAATCATAAAACATACTATCATCTCAAAATGACATCATCATTCAAATATGATCAATTGAACAACATAGTAGTCTAACATCTATGATACTGAAATCAAAGTATAACATTTGACCCTCAGGTCATCTCAAATGTAAAATATAACATGAGTAACAAGTATCTCTCAAATCAAAATATAACAAGGTAAATATCCACAACACATGACCAATGAATCCAACATGGAAAATCCATTTCTAATTATTTAAGCATTTTATAATGGTTTTTTAAACAACATGAAAAGGCACTTAAAACACATAAGTGAACACAATCATATACATGACTAACAACTACTATAGGAACCTAGTCCAATGTAGCAAGATAACAATACACAGTGCAATCTCTACACACATCTCAAGGTAATCACAGAACAACATCATGATACCACATTGATCCTAGTAACCAATAGCACAAACCTTAATGAACCATCTAACACATCAATCTCATAATCAAAACAACTCACACATAAACATAAATTCAATCACCTCAAGAGTGTAGACCACTCATGGTCCCAATCATGATATCTCACCAAGAAAGATCATCAAGGTTGCATCGATCAAGATGACTTACATAAATCAAATGGGAGAGGCACTAAAAAACCTCTTTGAGGTACCTAAGGATGAGATATTTGATGCACTTCCTAGTCATTTTTAGGAGAGATTATCAATGTTGATATAGCCAACATAACCAATCAAAATGGGAATAGAGGAAAAACCTCATATGATACACCTTGCATAGTGTTTATCTACTAAAAAAAAGAGGAATCTATAACCTTATTTCAAGAGAAAAAGATAAATTTTGTGTGAACATACTCATACATACCAAGATTGAAACCTAATATCACAATGCATCATTTATCTATTGCATCAAGAGTAAAATTGGTCAAATAAAAGCTCAGGAAAATGCATCCTCATGTTGTAGTACTTGTTAAAGCTGAATTGGAAAGCTTCTAAAAGGTGGTTTCATCCATGCTATTGACTATGTTGAATGGATATCAAACATTGTTCTAGTCTCCATAAATGACATGTTTATCCAAGTTTGTATAGATTTTTGAGATCTAAACTTAGCACGTCCAAAGAATAATTTTCCACTTCCCAACAATGATATGATAGTGGATATGATAGCAAGATATTAAATGTACTCACTCATGGACAATCTTTCTAGGATAATCATATTAACATTGCACCAGAAGACTAGGAAAAGACTACTTTCACTTGTGCATGGGGAACCTTCAGTTGGAATGTGATGTCATTTGGTCTGAAAAATGTCAATGTCATTTATCAAAGGGTAATTATAATAATCTTCCATGATATGATGCGTAAGATAATGGAGGACTATGTCGATGACAACTTGGTTAAGAATACAAACTGCAATGCTCATCTTTAAGATTTAAGACTTATCCTAGATTGTATGGAGAAATTCTATCTCATATTAAACCCCAAGAAATGTGCATTTGGTGTTACTTCTAGGAAACTACTAGGTTAAATTGTCTCTGCAAAAGGAATCAAGATGGATCTAGAAAAAGTTTAAGAAATTGTGGACATACCTCCACCCCACAATATTAGTCAAATGAGGGGTTTATAGGGAAGACTTCAATCCATTCATAGATTCATCTCACAGCTGGTGGATAGGTCATAACCTTTTACTAAAACTCTGACTAAAGGTGTGAAATATTTTGGAATAAATATTATGATAAGAGTTTAATAGAGATAAAATAGTATCTTGCTAATTCATCAATCATAATGTCTCCTATTAATGGGAAGCCTCTAATTCTATACATCTCAACAAAAAAGTCATCCCTTGGTATCTTGGTAGCTTAGGAGGTTAATGATAATAAGGAATGAGCTATCTATTATCTTGGTCATACATTGATTTCCTATAAAATGCACTATCACATCATTGAAAAAGCTTTCTTGACAATCGTCTTTGCTTCTCAAAAGTTGAGACACTACCTGCTTGCTCACACTACATGACTGGTTGCCAAAATTGATCCACTAAAGTACTTACTTAGAAATATGGCTTTAATAGGGAGGTTAGCCAAATGGGTCATGATACTTGGCGAGTTTCATTTTACATATGTCGAAAGGAAGGCTATTAAAGGATAGGTAATTGTTGATCAATTAGCAGAAGCACCAATGTAAAGTATTCTTCCACTAAACATTGATTTTTTTGATGAACCTATTTTAATGCTAACACATCAAACCTAGGTGATGTTATTTGATGATTCCTTCACACAACAAGGATCTGGTGTTGGGCTCTTATTCATAACACCATACAAGTATTCATTGCCTAAAGCATACAAGATTTTTTTTCCTTGTACAAATAATATTGTAGAATATGAAGCCCTAATCAATGGCATGAAGATTGTAGTTGAATGGAGAGTAGATGAATTAAATATCTTTGGTGATTCACAACTCATAATCAAACAGGTCAATGATGTGTAATAGATGAAGGATGAGGATTTGATACCTTATAAATGAATGGTAGATGATCTAAAGAAATACTTTTCTCATGTCACTTTTCAGCAAATTCCTCAGGCAAACAACAAAGTGATTGATACAATGGTTACTCTTGCTTCCATGCTACAGATGCCAAAGAATGATTTTTGACATGATTTCCTAGTGGAGACGTTACTCTACCCTACCTATAATTCACTTGAATCCTAGATTATTTTTTCTATTATAGGAAATGATTCATCTTGCTACTATCATATCTACCCTTACCTATGTGACCAAACAATTCTAGACAATCTAACCTAGAACAAAAAAATGTCACCTTCTCCATAGTGCTTTATAGCATGTTATTATTGCTCACAACTTATTTAGGAGATGTCTTGATAGAAAACTCCTTAGGTGTTTATAACTTGATGAGTCCAAATGCACATTAATCAATGTAGATGAAGGTATTTGTGAATCTCACTCTAATGACTTGTCACAAGCTTGCAAACTTATTAGAGTTGGTTACTATTGGCTAAACACAGAGAAAGAAATAATCAAATATGCCAAGTCTTGCAAATAATTCCATCTCCATGGGAATCTAATTCATGCTCCATCTAGGGAGCTAATGCTATTTATCACACTATGGCCATTTCAACAATGAGCCTTTGATCTTGTGGTTCAGATTCAACCATCTTCTTCAAATGGACACAAGTTCATTATCAAAGCTACAGACTACTTCACTAAATGGGTAGAGGTAGTCCCTCTCTCTACAACAAATGGAAAAATTGTAGCTCTATTCATTTTGAATTACATCATATATAGGTATGGTGTACCATCCTCCATCATTACTAACAATGGGGGACAATTTAAAAACAAGGATCTTAAAGAGTTGTGCTCAAAGTTTAGAATCAAGCAGCATTGGTCTTCTATTTATTACCCCCAAGGTATTGGCCAAGTAGAAGCAAATAACAAGGCTATCCTTAAGATCTTACATCGTACAGTCAAAAAATCTAGAAGGGACTAGTACCTTTAGATTAATCTAGCTTTTAACTCCAACAGGAACAATGTCCTTTTCTTTGGTATATGGGATAGATGTTGTGCTTCCAATTGAGGTTGAGATTCCTACTTTAAGAATCTCCATGAAAGACCTCATTACTGATGATGACTACAGAATGTCTTGGCTTCAAGAGCTAGAATTATTAGATGAATGTCAATAAGTGGCATGTGATCATCTCTGAGCTTACCAAAAATGCATGTCTAAGAGCTACAACAAGAAAGTCAAGCCACATGACTTCAAAGTGGGTGATCTCGTCCTGATGGAGAACCTTAAAAATCAACAATAATGGGTACAAAAATGGAAATTTGAACCCATCCGATTTGGTCCATACATAGTTATTGTATTGTTTGGATCTAGTACTTACCAAATTTCAACAATTGAGGGAGAATTGCTCAAGGAGCTGATCAACACTCTCCACTTGAAGAGGTTCTATAGCTAACACGCTTTCAAAAGCTCTTTGTACATACTTAAAAGTCCTAAAAAATGAATTACCTTGGTGAAAACCTAGCAATAGGTGCCTTGTAATACCAAAAAAGGTAGAAAAATAAAAAATACAAAAAAAAGTGCCATTGATGAAAACCTAGCAAACAGGCATCATGGTAGCAAAAATAATAATCTCTACCAAGAAGGTGAAAACCTAGTAAACTGGTGCCTCTTGTTTCAAATGCTATATCTTGCAGTGCATCTTCTAGCTCTTGTACAATTACTTTTCTGCTTTTTCTCATGCATCCAAGGATTGAATCTTGCCATGAACTCGAGGACAACACCCTATAGTGTCATAGGAACCTCTTTGGTGTTAGTCACCAATTTTTCTAACTACATTTGCCTACTATTTCTTGTGTCACTCCAGTCTCAGAAAAGATCTCTTTTGCATCAGTCGTTGGTTGTTCTAACTACATATACCTATTGTCACTTGCTTTACTAAAGAGATTCCTCTTGAATAAAATCTCTTAAGCTTCAACCACTAGTTGTTCTAACTACGTTTGCTTACTATCACTCACTTTTCTACTAAGGTTCTTCTAGACAAAATATTCCTCTTTGACATTAGTCACTAGTTGTCCTAATTGTGTTTGTCTACTATCGTCCTGCTACTGAAGAGATTTCTTACACATATGTTTTGAATAGGGTGTATTTAGTGGTGAATATTCATAATTTTGTGAATTTTAGAAAAAAAATTACTAGTAATTTGGCTAATAATTTAATATTTAATGTAGCCTAAATGACCACATTTTTATTAAATTTAGTTCTAAAATATTTTAAATCTCTCAATAATTTATTTTATTAAAAAATTTGAACTCAAATATTCACCACAATATTCAATACATGATAAGATCTAATTCGCCTAAATATTATATATTATCAAATAAATTAAAATTAATTCACCAATGATTATCATAATTATTGGTTACTTTAGGGGTATATTACCAATATTTATTTTTCACTATTGATTTAAAATATAATGTAATTATCATCATAATTTCTGTTAGAATCTGAAAAGATTGATAACCTAGAAAACTAGTGCAAAGAATAGATATTTAAACTATGAATGCAATTGATAAAATCAAAATAGCAACATAGAATTAGTCTCCAAGAGAGTAATGCAGATGCTGGAAACAAAATAGCATTAAGAGGATACAAATGAAATCAATCACAAATACAAGCTAGGTAACATGCTTATATAGACAAGGAAGAGGGAGGAGGTGGCAACATCGACCAATGAGGAGCAACCATCTATTGGACTAAAGATAGCAAAGTATCTTCCTAAGATAGCAAATGGATGCTCACATGTAGGAAGGTGACACCTTGCAACCACTTTCTAAATAAGACATGCTTTATTAACCTAAGCAAGATTATTAAAAGTTTAGGAAAAAACTAGCAATATAGGGAAAAATAAATAACCCACTAGGAAATAAAAAACTACACTAACACCCCCCAATAAGCGAAGCTTAGGTGGATGTAGAAATGGGTCTCGACAAGTCAAGCTTGATGAGGTACCCATGTACATAAAATTCCCCCAAAAGAGGGAAAAAAGAGACTCCCTAAAGAAAATTAGGACTCCAAGTGAGAGGAAGAGGCCCCCCCAAAAGATGAAGCATCTTGTACCCCTAGGAAAGCTAGAAAATTTTGTCTGGTAGATCCACTTACATTGAACAAGTTTTCTTCCCTTAGGAAAAGGGACAAGATCCCAAGTGTGGTTCCTCATCAAGGAAATATACTCTTCCTGCATAGTTCTCTCCCACTCAAAAATACTAGAAGCCTCATGAAAGGATTGTGGATATAAATTAGTAGCAATGAAGATATGTGGAGCATCCTGGAATTGTGAATGAGGCTACCTGCTGTCTGATGGATCCCCAACTCAATCACCTGTAGATTGCAAGGCCTTTCTAGCCCAAAGTGGACCAGAAGATGGAGAATCTAGAGGAGAATCATCAACCTATGAATGATGACTAGGAGAGGAAGGAGGTGAGTCCTCTTAATCACTCTTTGCATTGGAAGCGAAGGTAGAATACTGCTTAAGTGAATTTAACCCATCAAAAGATCTGTCATGTATTCCAAGTGACTCCAATGTCAAAGTAGAAGGCAACCCTGTGACTATGCTTTGCTGGTTAAGCTAATGCAAGTAGTGGAAGTTAAGATGGCCAAACCGCTCATGCCATAATTTGCTCACATCATTAGAGTGAGTGAGAAAAATAGTTAAAGGAGGATCAAGAACAAAGTGAGAAAACATATAGAGTCGTCACTGATGATCTGCTCTCCCAACTACAACTGTAGAATCATTTTGCAACTCACATATCTCCACTGAATTAGGAGTGAACTCAACCTGCTTGCCTAAACCTATGTGAGTGATCTAGTATACCACCAAGAGATTAGTTGACAATGAGGATACACAAAGAACATCATTAAATGTGCCATCCCCCACATCAATAGACCCTCTCCCACAAACCTCAACAGGAGTGTCATCACCCATCAAAATAGAAGGCATTGTACATGGCTCCAAGGATGCAAGTTCTTCCTTAGATGAAGCCATGTGGTGCAAAGCACCTTAATCAAGAACCCAAGTGGATGGTGAGGATGCAACTGCAACAAGGGCCTTGCCCTTTCCTTTCCCCTTGTTGTTTTATTTTTCCTTGTTAGATCCTTCATTTGAACTTTGTTTGGTAGACTTAGAAACACTGATATTATTCTTCTCAAGAATGTGTGTCAAGTGATCAAGTTGTTTGTGCAAACATTTATGTTCATCATGACCAGGTCTTTTACAATAGGCACATTGGACCTTTTCTTCCTTAGGCTTATCGCCCTTGGAAGATGGGGTATCAATAGTTTCTTTTGAAGCAACTAGTATCTGATCCTTCTTTTCCTCACTATTATTTTGTTTTACATCCTTACTATTATTGTTACTACTTTGTCCTTTTCATTCTTTTATGCCTTGGTTGGCAGCTAAGGCATGTGACTTAGAGGACTTAAGAGTGCCCATCTAGATTAGCTTTTCCTATTCTCGAGTGAGATTGACAGCAAAATCATCTAAAGATGGCATGGTGAATTGAGTACCAAGTGCACCCTTAGTAGCATAGAAGGTGGAGACAAACACAGAATATTTTGAACTTAGCTTAGAGAGAATACTAAGAATCAGTTGTTCATCTTTCTTTTTAATTCCACATTGTTTTAATTGCAACCTTAGTGACTTCAATTTAGTGAAGAAATCTTGGATTGTGTTGAAATTGCCTAGACTTAAACTAATTAGTTCATTTTCCAAGATATGAACCCTCATTGAATCTTGTGTACCAAATAGTGTTTCTAGCTTTAACCATATTTCATTTAGTGTATTCAAAGATTCAATGTGAAATAAAAAATTAGGAGAAACAGACAAACACAATGTTCCATATGCCTCATCACATTTGTTAAACCACTTAGGCTTGTCTTCATCTTTAGTAGGTTCAATTTCAAGTCCCATAGTTATCCTATTTAATCCATCTTTCCTTAAGTGAATTATCATGTGTGATTTCCACTCAAAGTAATTGTATGGAGTTAGGATGGGCATATTTGTTTGATCCATGATGAAGAAATGCAGAGAAGAAATGCCAAAAAAAGAGAATCCAGCCACAACAATGGCCCCCCTTTTTACTCAATCAAAGAACCCGCGCCCCCCCCCCCCCCCCCAAAGAAATCTAATTTGGCACTTTATTTTAGTGCGTTTACAACTACCACTAGAAATAAATACTTAGTGGTCTTGATTTCAATGCATTACAAACCCTCATGAAGAGCATATGCTGAAAGTGAAACTTGGGCACAATAATCAAGGAAACAAATAGCACCACTATGATCTACTTGAAAAATCATGCACTTTCAAAAAAAGAATCACCCTAATGTGAGGTCATATGAGAAATTTATGATCCTCTGAAGTTTCCAAAATGAGAACTGTGCATAGTCACAGCTGAGAATCTACAATTTTTAAAGAATTCATACATGAAAATCAAAAAAAAATTCCACTAGTGGATAAAGCACAAAAAAATAGCCAAGATCATAACAAGAATCATCAAAATCAAAGTTTGTATGAGCAAGAATGAGACATTTGAAAACTGCGTTCAAATCTACGGCTGCCAATGGAGAGGGGTATGGCTATAGCTTTATGTGCTCGATTCTGCAAAATATATAGCTTGCATGCAACAACTAAAAGATACCTAGATAGTTTTTCAGTGCTGTGAACAAAACTCAAAAAACATTTTTCTTGCTGATGTATAGAAGATGTTGCTATAGTGTAAATTAGACTCCTTTAACAGTAAAAAAATGGCTCCAAAAATTAAGAAACGACCCCAGCAACCAAAATATGACATGAAAATGTTGGATCAGCTTTCTAAGTCCATCAATGGCATGCTAGAACCTACAATACTGATTGAAAACTCCAAATATGCATGTTGGTTGTCAAATTTGAGATTGAAACCCCAGAGAAAAAAAATGTTTTTGTCAAAACTTTTCTAATTCTCAAGATCATCCAAAGATGCAAGAGAAGAGCATACTTCATTTTTAAAAAACTACAATAAAATGTATTAGCACGCCCCCTCCCCCCACCCCCCTGAATCTCTCAAATAAGAAAACTAAAATCTACTCTTGCACATAGAAATGCTCTGGTACCATGTTAGAATCTGAAAAGATTGATAACCCAGAAAACTATTGCAAAGAATAGATATTTAAACTATGAATGCAACTGATAAAATCAAAATAGCAACATAGAATTAGTCTCCAAGAGAGTAATGCAAATGCTGGAAGCAAAATAGCATTAAGAGGATGCAAATGAAATCGATCACAAATACAAGCTAGGTAACATGCTTATGTAGACAAGGAAGAGGGAGGAGGTGGCAACATCGACCAATGAGGAGCAACCATCTATCAAACTAAAGATAGAAAAGTGTCTTCCTAAGATAGAAAATAGATGCTCACATGTAGGAAGGTGACACCTCACAACCACTTTCTAAATAAGACATGCTTTATTAACCTAAGCAAGATTATTAAAAGTGTAGGAAAAAACTAGCAATATAGGGAAAAATAAATAACCCACTAGGAAATTAAAATCTACACTAACAATTTCCATGAGATAAAAGATTTTCAATTTTCATTTGTAATATTCCATGCTAATTCACCAATACTTTCTACTCAAAATTTATGATTCCAAAATAATCACCAATGTAAATAATATTTAAAATAAAAAAATTGAGAGATTCAAGTTGATAAAAATAATTTGGTTTTTCAAAATAATAAAAGATTTGAAAATAATTTATATCTTTTTCTAGAGGGGGGTTTCTTAAAGTTTACTCTTGTTCTGAAAATTGACACTTGAAATCAATCCATTGAAACAGAAATTGAACTAAAAACATGGAACTTGTTTGTGATATGCTAAGATTATCTTTCACTTTATCATTTCCATTTGAGAAACTCAAGGATGTCTCTTTTGACTAGAGAAGAAAGGATAGGGGGCATGATCTTTTCTTTTCTTTTCTTTTTTATGATCTAGTTCCAATGATCTGAAGCATCCATATAAAAGGTGTGTCCACTATAAGAGCATATATCTTATGTTGGATGGTCGTGTGTACCTTGACTCATTTTATATGTATTCTTTACTAAGGTTCATTCTATTCCTTGCTTGTTTGAGTGAATTGTCTATGCTATAGTAAGTACTAATACTTGTCCTACTAAGTGAATGTATGGGTCACTTTGAGTATACTTAGTACACTTTTGTCTTAGGTTATGAACATAATGGTCATTGCAAAAAAAAAAATTTCCAATTACTTAGCATGAGAAGGATCTCTTGTGTGTCTAGTGTGTTTGCATACAAGAAACATTCTGGTCATCCTAGCATTTATGCTTTGACGCTTATGTTCGCTTGCTACATTAAAAGAGACAAATGTTCTAGTCATTCTGGCTTCTTATGCCTTAATGCTTACATTTAATCCCAACAAAACTAAGACACATATCATTTTCATATTCTAATGATTGCAATGTCAATGTGAATTGTATGACATTTGTGGGTCTAACTAAACACTTGGTGATGATAATTTTATGAGTTCAGTAACCAAACCTATGGATGCTATAGCATAAGATTAAATTTCATACTCCACTTGCATCCTTTGACATGAGAGGTTGTTGGTTTCTTTAAAGTATCATGTTTCTTCATGACTACACAAGCATTTAGCTCATTGGTTTGTTCTCTTAATCTTCATGAGATACCTATCATTATTATCAAAACTTGAAACTTGCATGAGATGCCAATTCATTCACATTTTGAATTTCACATACATATTTTCATATTCATCTCATCTACACTACATTCATACCTCATATTATTTTTCATTCAATCAATCATATCATTAACATCTCATGTATGACAAACTGTAAAAGAAAAAGTAACACATGAAAAGATACTTGAATCAAATGTTCCCATATATAAATATCTCCAATGGATTTGAATGTACATCGGCACAAAAATGAGTGCTACTCAAGCACTTTCAATCTCAAAATGATATAAAATGAAAGGCGCATCAGTCAATACATAGCTAGAATAAAATCCGAAGATAAAAATCTAATTGTTCCCTTCCCACTCATCCTCAAGTGAAAGAGAAGGGGCATCTGGTCTTGCTAGCTCTCATACCCCATCTGATGCTCTCACATACTTAGAAAATATGGGTATCTACTCTAAAACCTTAGGCACTATCATGATATACCCAAAAAAGTAGTAAGATACTCGAGCACTCTATAGTCAAGTCTCCTCTCACTATTACTCTAGCTCTATGCAGAGATCCTGAATCTCGCACTCCCAGTCCCCAAGGCTCATATCCCACACTATCAGTTGTATCTACATCTTAACTAGTTGTTGTTACATTGCTCTAAATCACTCTCATTTCCTTCTCAAGGCATCCTAGTGTTGATATGGCATAGGTTGATCTTGCATCTTCTCATCGCCTACTATGGGCTTAGGCTAATCAACTGGTTGTTCCTTCTCAACACATTGTCCCTATGTATCTCCACCGATGGTACCCAAAGTGCCCATCTCACCCCATAGATGTCTATGTCCTAACCCACTACCACCATCACCTAGATCATATCCCATTTGTCGAGGAGGAATTGACACCTATATTGTGTGTTGTTTTGGTCTCTACTAGTGTTGTGGCTGTTGTTGTGGCATTTGAACTGGGTATATCAATACTGCCATCCCCACTGGGTTTGTAAACTGAGGGAAGGGATGACTTACAAAGTGCTTCCTATATGCTAGAGTCATCCCCCCATCTACAACTACTACCATGTAATCCCACTGAGTCATAGCAATGGAAAGTTTATCAATCATGGATCTACCCTAGTCTGGTCTAATAGACCATCCCCTCTCCACATTTGAGGCAAAACAAGCATATGTCCAATACTCATGTGAGATGTCCTATATGTTAGTTTATGGTGACTGGGCAAGGAAGTATTGTACATACTTCATAAATTATTTGGGGTTCAGGGCATCAAGCCCCAAAAAAATTTTGGTACTATTTATCGATTTACTACTAAAGTTTGAGCTGGTATTTGACAATTTATGGCCAACTTGTTGTAACCCTAAAGCAGCAAAAATACTTGTATAAAAGGGCTTAGGGTTAGGGATTGCTTCATTGTGAGTGATGTAAAAATTAGTTCTTGTAGTAGTATTGAGCAATAAGGGATTATGGATTGCAATCAGGTTGTAATCACTGGATTGTAATAATATTGGACTTTCTATTTGGTGGACATAGCCTAGGGATTGGGTGAACCACATTAAATCTTGATGTCTTGTGTTCTTTTCTGTGATCTTTTTTTTTTTTTTTATTGTTTATATTTGCATGTAATTGTTATTTATGTCTGAGGTTTAATCCTACCAAGTGGTATCAGAGAGAGGTTATTTTTCTAGTTATCCTCTACAGGAAATTCTCACAATTGAGTGGGAGTGATGGAAAATAAGGGTAAGCTAAAGGTTGAGAGGTTTAATGGGTAGAACTTTCAATTATGGAAGATGTAAATGGAAGACTATCTTTATTATAAGGATTTATGGAAGCCGTTTGAAGGGAAAACCAAGAATCAGGGATCTCTGTCAAATGACAACAAGGATCTTTTGGATAGAAAGGAACTTAGAAGCATTCGATTATGCTTGGCACCATCGGTTGTACTTAATATTACAAAAGTGAAGACAATAGAAGAGTTGATGCAAACCCTAGTGAAAATGTATGAAAAGCCCTCTACTTAAAATAAGGTAATTCTCATGAAGCATTTATTTAATATAAAATAGAAGAAGGTGGATCTGTTGCAAATCATTTTAATGAGTTTACTACTATTACCAGTAAGTTATCTTCTATGGGTATCAATTTTGATGAAGAAATTAGGGCTCTCTTGATTTTGTGTTCTTTTCCTAAAAGATGGAATGGCTTGGTAATGGCTCTAAGTAATTCTATTCCTGGATCTAGCACCTTAAAATATGATGATGTGATCAGTGTTATTTTGAGCGAGGAAACTCATAGGAAATCCTTAGGTGGATCTACATTAGGAAGTGTTTTGAATGCACAAAGTCAAGGCAGAACAACTGAGAGGGGAAGGAATTCTAGAAATCATGAGAAATCAAGAGGAAAGTCAAAGGGGAGGAGGTCTCAATCGAGAGGACCGAACGACTGCTAGTATTGTGGGAAACCAGGGCATAAAAAGAAAGATTGTTGTGCTCAAAAAGAAAATGAAGGAGATAAACTAGATGGAGACAAGAAGGAAAATGTGGCAAGTAACAAATCTAAAGAGGATGCTTTTCTTCTATCTTTAGAAAGTGTTGATGATTCATGGTTTTTAGATTTTGGTGTTTCATTTCATGTTACACCTCATAGAGATTATTTCATTGATTATATCCAAGGGGATTTCAAGCTTGTTTATTTGGGGGATAATGGGATAATGAACCCTATCAGATTGTTAGAAAGGGAAAAGTTAAGATTAAGTTGCAAAATGGGAATCATTGGCTACTACATGGGGTAAGACATGTTCCAAGGCTAAGTAGGAATTTAATTTCAATAGGGCAACTTAGTGATGAGGGTTGCATAGTTACTTTTAATGATAAAAATTGGAAGGTTTCAAAAGGTTCCATTGTAGTAGCAAAAGGTGTAAAAGTAGGCACCTTATATCTTTGTACAGGTCATATTGTTCCCTCTACTTTAATTGTTTCAAAGAAAAATGAATATTTAGGTTTAGTTGTTACAATTGAGTAGGGAGAACAAATAGTTACTATAAATTCTAATACAGTGATGTGGCACAATAGACTTGGGCATATGAGTGAGAAAGGTATGAAAGTACTTCATTTAAAAAATGTTTTACCAGGTCTAAAATGTATTAATATGAATTTCTATGAAAGTTGTGTATATGGAAAACAAAAGAGAGTGAGTTTTGTGAAGACTGGGAAAGAAAATAAAATAGAAAAATTAGAGCTTGTGCATATCGATGTATGGGGACCCACTCAGGTAACTTCCTTTGGTGGCTCTCATTATTATGTTACATTTATTGATGATGCAACTAGAAAATTCTAGATTTATTTCCTTAGACAAAAATCTAATGTATTTCAAACTTTTAAGAAATGGAAATGCTTGGTTGAAAATGAGACTGGTAAGAAATTAAAATTTTTCAGATCTAATAATGGTGGTGAGTATTGTAGTCATGAATTTGAAGATTATTGCTCCACTAAAAGCATTCATAGATATAAAAGTGTTCCAAGGATTCCATAGGAAAATGGAGTGGCTTAATGCATGAATAGGAGTATAATGGAGCATGCAAGGACCATGAGGTTGCAAGCTGGGTTGCCCTTACACATGTGGGAAAAGGCTATCAATATTGTTATATATTTGATTAATAAAGGTCCCTCTACTCCTTTAGGTTGTGGTATTCCAGAGGAAGCATGGACTGGTAAGAAGGTGAGTTATTCTTTTCTCAAGACCTTCGATTGTGAAGCTTTTGCTCATATAGATTCTGAAAATAGAACCAAGCTAGAAGCTAAGTCAAAGAAATGTGTGTTTTTTGGATATGGCATTAATGAATTTGGTTATAGACTTTGGGATTTTGAAAATCATAAAATTGTAAGAAGTAGGGATGTCATATTCAATGAGAAAGTGTTGTACAAAGATCTATTAGAGCAACATGAGAAGAAGGAAGATGATTATGTAATGTTGGATGATACTCCAAAAGATGATGTTCTAGCCATTCTTCATGATGTGCAACAACCGCAACAAAAAATACCACACACACCAGTGAATGTTAGATGATCAACAAGGAAAATTATACCTCGAGAAAGATTTTTTCCCTCTTTGTATTCTATTTTATTAACAAATGTTGGTGAACCTGAATGTTATGATGAAGCTATGTAGGTGGATACTAAGAATTCAGTGGGAGTCTGCAATGAAAGATGAAATGGACTCTTTACAGAAGAATAAGACATGGGATTTATGCAAGTTGCCTGTAGGTAAAATAGCTTTATAGAATAAGTGGGTTTACAAGTTAAAAGAAGAGAATGGGGGTAAGAAAATATTTGAAGCTAGGTTAGTTGTAAAAGGATTTGCACAGAAAAAGGGCATTGATTTTGATGAGATATTTTCTCTTGTTGTTAAAATAACTTCTATCCATATTGTTTTAAGTAATGTGTCTATTGAAGATTTTCATTTAGAGAAGCTTGATTTTAAAATAGTCTTCCTTCATGGTGATTTGGATGAAGAGATATATATGGATCAGACATGGGGATTTGAGGTCAAAGGTAAGGAGAACTTAGTGTGCATATTGAAGAAAAGTTTATATGGCTTGAAGTAAGCACCTCAGAAATGGTATCTAAAATTTGATAGTTTTATGCATAATCATAGATACAATAGGTATCATTTAGATCATTGTGATTATTTTAAGAGGTTGGATGATGATAGCTACATTATTTTATGTTTATATGTTGATGATATGCTTGTAGCTGGGTCTAACATGGATCATATTAAGGGGCTGAAATGCCAATAAGCACATGCATTTTCTATGAAGGATTTGGGGGCAGCAAAAAAAAATCCTTGGTATGAAGATTTGTAGAGATAGGAAGAACAAGAAATTGACACTCTCTCAAGCTGATTATGTTGTGAAGGTGTTGCAATGTTTCTTTATGGAGAATGCTAAAGTTGTCAACAGACCTTTACCTACTCATTTGAAGTTGACTAAGGAGATGTGTCCTAAGACACAATAAGAGGAGGATAAGATGTCTAAGGTACCCTATGCTTCAGTTATAGGAAGCTTGATGTATGTTATGGTATGTAAAAGGCCAAATATTGCACATGTAGTTGGAGTCATTAGCAGATATATGAGGCATCCAGGAATTGAGCATTGGAACGCAATAAAATCGATTCTCAGATATTTGAGAGGAACATCCAATAAATGTTTACACTTTGGGGGCTCTACTACTGATTTACAAGGCTATGTTGACTCAAATTTGGCAAGGGATATTGATACCATGTAGAGTACTACAAGTTATGTATATTCTATTGGTGGGGCAGCCATGATTTGGGTTTCTAGGTTATAGAAAGTTAATGCTTTATTCACTACAAAGGCAGATTATGTTGCTACTACATAGGCAATGAAGGAGATTATATGGCTTTAGTTATTCTTGGAAGAATTGAGACCCCCTTGGAAGGATAATTATTTATTTACAGATAGTCAGAGTGCCATTTATCTTGCAAAGAATTCAGCTCTACATTCAAAGACTAAACACATTTAGTTGTGGTACCATTTCATTCGATTAGTTTTGGATGATGGGCAGCTAAAGTTGAATAAGATACATACAGATGAAAATCTAGTAGATATGTTTAAAAAGGTAGTGACAAGGAAGATTTTGAATTCCTCTTCAACTTCAGTTGGTCTTCTAGACTAAATAGGAATACAAGAACAATAGAGTCCAGGGTGTTTTGATCTAGTAGGAGCCTCATGGAGTAGCAACATTGCTATAGGATTAGTCTCCAAGTAGGAGATTGTTGTCTCATGTGGAATTTGATCAATCCAAGTGGGATATTTTTAGTTTGTGGTGACTGATCAAGGAAGTACTATACATACTTCATAAATTCTTTGGGGTTCTAGGCATCACCCCGAGAAAAAAAAATTTGGTACTATTTACCGATTTGCCACTAAAGTTTGGGCTAATATTCACCAATTTATGGATGACATGTTGTAACCCTAAAGTGGCAAAAAAACTTGTATAAAAGGGCCTAGGGTTAGGGATTGTTTCATTGTAAGTGATGCAAAAATTGGTTCTTGTGGTGGTATTGAGTTGTAAGGGATTATGGATTGTAATCAAGTTGTAATCACTGGATTGTAATAATATTAGACTTGTTGTTTGGTGGACATAGCCCAAGGATTGGGTGAACCACATTAAATATTGGTGTCTTGTGTTCTTTTCTATGATCTATTATTTTCTAATATTGTTTATATTTACATGTAATTTTTATTTCTATCTGAGGTTTATTCCTAACACTGTGGCTGATCGTACTGTCACCACATGTGACTTAATGGAAATCTATTGATCACCTAGATTGAGTTACCAATCATTGATCAAGAGGAAAAAATTTGTCATATATTCCACACATGCATCATCCCATACCTTAGTCTCTCTCTACGGCCACCATAGTACTACTACTAGGTCATTGAGCTAACCTCACCAATGCTCAGTCTTACCTAGATTTGTCTGTGTCATCTGCCCATGGTATCTACAAATTTATGGCTCATGGTCATGCCTCCTATCAGCATAAATGAGCCTAGTAATGGGCAAGTGCTCACATGCCCACAATTGAAGAACATAGACTCTTGCGACCATGCTCTTCCTCTCATACATCTCATGGTACATGTGGGAAAGCATATACTAACCCCATCCAAAATGTGTTGGCTTGTCCAAAATCCTCTATAGCATCCATCCCCATCCAAACTCAAGTCTATGCTGACCTCTATCAAGCATCAAAAAGAAACTAATACACCAAGTACTACTACCAACTTGTGGGTCAAACCATATGTCTACACTGGCTCCTCCCATGTGATGGCTCTACCCATGATGAGATCCTCTTGAAATATGGCAATTAGTGCCAATGTATCTGGTCATGGTTGTGTGTCATATACCACCTATGGTCTATAAAATGGGATCCATAGAATCCTTTATATATCCTCGGGGGTGAGTATCTTCTCTCCAAGGGGTAAGTGAAAAGTGTTCATCTCTGAATGGAAATGCTCACAAGTGCAATCAGTAATCCATGGTTCACCCACAAATTAAGGATACCACAAAGATGTGAAAGGCCATGGGAGTCAATTTGTGCCATGTATGTGACATCTAACTAGCAAATCGATGCTCCAAAAGGGGGATAGTGCGATCTAAATGAGACATCCAGAAAGCTAACCTGTAAACATGAAAATGATAGGAACATGATCAATATCTGACATGTGAAACATCATACATTCCTAAATGTGCAAAAACATATTGAATACATGCAACAAAAACTAACAACAATGCAAAAGAATGACAAAAAAATTGATTTTTGACCAAAAAAAATTGCACACAACACCAAATTTTCAAGCGTAATTTCATTTTCTCATGTGAAATTTCATTTTCTTGCACAATATTTCTCTTTCTCATGTGAGATTTCATTTCTTTGCATGAGAAACCTACAATATAGACAATGAAAATTCTATCTTATCTAGGGCCCTTCATGTGAGAGATGGGTACCTCCTGCATGAGGAAACCCAACATTGCATGCAAAGAAGTAATATTTTATTACTTCCTCACATGAGGAAACCTACAGGCTTGCATGAAAAATGAGGTTTCTACACAAAACCTGACAGTAAAAAATTTAAAAACAAATAAATAGCATGAAAAATGAGAAAAATGCATGAAATTTTCAATGACAAGGTGGATAATTGATCACTAACTAGAGGCTCATAGTCTGCCAATGGGTTTTGTCACCTTGAATTCTCAAATTGGTGATGATGCAAGGGGACCACCATCTTTCTCCTTAGAGCTCTCTTCTTCACAAAAGACAAAAGCACAAATTAATTGAAAATGACCTTTTGGGACCTTATATAGGTTTTGACCTTATTTTTCAAAATGCTCTAATTGATGTGAAAATCACCCTCTAGCTAGATTGGCTACTCTAACCTCATTTTTGGGTTTGAATTCAAAATCTAACACACTTCAATAGCTCAAAATCACATTTTAAAGTTTTTTGATTGATGCAATCGAACACTTTTGCAATCCATTTTTCTGATCATTTCTGAATCTTTGAATATTTTCAAATCACTTTTTTCTTCAATTTTCCAAAATTTTAGGAAAAATCAATGCTGGTCAACTTTGGTCAAATCTTGTCTTTTGGAAATCAAAATCACTCAAAATCAACTCCAAATTTTCTTGATGCTCTTCTGAACAGATCTACATTCTTCTGAATCTTTGATTACGTCTTTATCTTCAAATATACTTCTCTACATCATTGATCTAGTGTGTCATCTTTTGATTTCACTCCCAGGGGGTAGGATGATTACATCATTGATTCTTTCAAAATTGGATTTAACTCAATCTAAACATCATGTCCTAATTGCTAAGGGCATCTCAACACTTAAGGCATCTTTATTCCCTTTATCTGGCATTTATCTCATCTATCTCATCTTTTGATCATCTGATCACACTTATAATGGTCCTTATCATAGTTTGATAGACAAGCTTTGAGGCATTCTTACCTTAACTCTTAAGGATCAAGCCTCATTTTGGGGATGATTCTAAGACTCGTGATTTGATCTTGTTACTTTTATGGATTAGTATTCAATTTTTCTATCTGGAATCTAGAGAATTAGGCTCCATTCTAGAGATAATTTTAACTCTTGCTTAGGATTAAGCTTTGTTCTAGAGATAATCTTAACTCTTGCTAAGAATTAAGCTCCATTCTAGAGATAATGCTAAACTCATTCTTTTAATCACTATTTAATGGATAGGTATTAGGACAGTCTAACCCTGAGTCCTAAGGATTAAGCCTCATTCTGGGGATAATTCTATGAGTCATGATTAATCTTGTCATCTTCTAATAGATAGGTATTGGGGCAATCTAACCTTGGCTCCTTAGAATTGATTGTCATTCTAGGAAAAATTCTATGAAGTTTTATAATCTTTTTTCTTTCACATCAGTATCTAGGTTTTTTAATCTAGATTCTCTAAGGCTAAGCTTCATTTTGGAGATAACCTTTAAAAGCTCATCTATTGGTTTTTGTGTCATCAATCTTGGAACCAATCTCACTTCTTGGTCTATATTCTCATATTTTTAATTTCTTTGAATCAAACATACTGCTCACACATTCATTCAAAGAGGGACAAATGTAATACCCCTAAATTGGCAAATTATCATGCTCAACTAATTTAAGTCCATTGATCTTACCTAAAGTCCTATTGTACTAGGCAAGCCTAATTCTGATAATCACTATTTGACCTAAGTGTCAAATGCAAAAAATCCCCATTCTACATTAATCATGAACTTCATTTAATTCCTAATTATTGACTCAAATCAGCTACACTAAACCTATTAATTAAGTTTAATTTAATTACAAGTCTTCACACTTTAATTAAATTAAAATCATATTTTTAGCTAATATACATTGGAATTAAATGTATTTGATTTAATTAAATATCCTCGATCTAATTATTGAATTTTATTATTCAATTAATTAGATTATTTATTCATGAGGTCATATTTAACCTTTTAAATCAAATATCTTCTATCATTGAGTAAACTAGAATTGGAAAAGGGATGAGATTAGTTAACTCCTTGTCACACTCAAAAGTGACCAGTTAACTCTTTTTTCACAAGGGAATGTTCTATTCTATCTAAATCTCATCTTCAATCTTGACTGTTCATTCAATTTAATCCTAATTGTTGATAAAATTCAGGAATTCTATTTAAGAAACCTTCAATGCGTCATTTAAGAGGATGCATATGAAAAGTATCAAACTTATGTCAAATTGTTGATTCAAGTTCTTACACCCATAGCTTTATTATTCTCACATGCTCTCTTTTATATAGATTGGAAATGCATTCGTATAGATTAATGTTCTCTTTTTATTCTTAGATAAACTTTAATACACCTAGCTTAAATATTGCATATCATCTAGCTTAGAAAAAATCCTTCATATTGCTAGTTTCTCAAATCTGAGAGTGAATAGAAAAATCAATCTAGTTAGGAGGAAACATATGAACTTGTTGGATTACTTTAGATGAATAATCCCATGTTCATTCTAGGATGATTCTACATATAATTATCATGTTCAAGTGTGGTTAATTTATAGGCCATATTAGCACTCACACTAGGAAAGATTACAAGGTCATCACTACAACCTAGTTATCTAGTAAATGTCAAGTATACAACACTTACACGGAGCATAAAAGTGATTTTTGAAAATTGAATAGAGGCTAAGAAGAGGTATGAGCCAAGAAATATATTATGAGTCAAGTAGAAATGTGAAGACTTGTGCATGACCGATCATCAACACATTCAAGTGCTAAGTAGTTTAGTTTTGATATAAGACTCTGTGATTGCACAAACTCATATGTATACCATTTTGGCTGACTTTTCTAAAATACTTAATATTTAAAGAGCCTACTAAGATTTTTATTATGCATCATTGCATAAGGTAATGATCCTTAGGTGAAAAATTCAAACAATCAGAAAAAGGGATGTAAATGAAAAAAGATGGTGAAATATAAACCGTTGATCAAGATCTAGAGCCTTTATAGTACATCTATTTAAAGAGGATTATAACCCTAGAATCATGTGTAGGAGAGAGAGAGAGAGAGAGATATTACAAGTATATGAAGAAGGTGAAGTCTGAGAGTAGAGTAGATAGAGAGAAATCAGAGTAGTGAAGGACTAAATAGAGTTAACAGATTAGAAGAATCAGATCAGTAATAGAACAAAGAGGAGACCCAATATCAGCTTATAGAGCATGCCAAGGGTCAAGTATTGAATCAATTATTGTTAATTAAGAGAGAGTAAATCTCTTAACAAAGTGGTCCTAATAGGCCTATGTAAATCTCCTAACAGATTCCTTACTTCATTGTGAGTGTAAAATCCTTTAACAAGGTGAGACCTAATAGTATTTTAGATTTTAATAGGGAAGACCCCTCAAAATTTAGATCATATTTTATGATCAAACATCATAACCCTAATAGGTTAAATTTATTTTTGCAACAATGAAGATTTGTGGGTTTCATCTCCACCCCAGTTTTACCTTCATCTTTCAGTGTTTCTAGTTTACCAAATCATTGTGTTATGTGTTGAACTATTTATGGGTATGATGTATTTCAGTTAAGTTATAACATTTTATTTTTAATGGTATATCTATGAGATGAATTAGGTGTGAAATTATATTATTGGTTTTGAAGGTAAAATACTAAGATTCTAATTCACCCCCATCTCAGTATCTTGTTTTCCATATACTTATTCCAACATTAGGAGAAAATTTTGAGAATGTCACGGATGCTTTGAGGAATTCAAGAAAAGAATGAAAATAAGGATGAGCATACCTGAAGAATTTGTTACAAGGTATTGTAATGACGTATTTTTACTTTTAGATATAGACAATACATTTTTATAGGCAATAAAGCCAAGGAAGGCTTGGCTACAAAGTTTTGATTGTGAAATTGATAATAATTTATTGAGTGCAAACATTGTTGCACTATTGAAAAAGGAAATAGACACTGAGGGTGAATCTTTTGGAAAATATGAGGAAGTGAAGGGAATAATAACTATAAATATCAGGATAGATTCTAAGTAGAAGAAAATGAAAAGAATGATTGAAAACCTAGAAGCAAAACTAGGCACCCTAGGCAACGGAAAGGAAACATTACAAATAACACAAGGTCTTGGAGAGGATGAAGAAAAGGAAAATGGTGATGAGGAAGAGGAAGAAGAAGAAGGAGAGAAGGGTAAAGCCCTAATTGTGGTCACTTCACCAAGTAAGAAGGCTCAAGGAATGAAGAAGAAGTCAGTAGTGACCTTAAGAGATTCACCCAGTAGTGACTAATAAGCCCAGTACTCCTAAACCTAAGAGAAGGAAATTGGTTAGAGGACCACTCAAAGGGAAATCAAACCCTATTGAGAGGTATGTGAAAATCTAAGAAGATCTTCAAGATTATGCAACTTTAGATTTTTAAGATATGATACATTGGATAATATTGATAGAACCAAAATTGAGGAGGGTATGATAGATATGATTGCTAACCATAAGCTAGCTACTAAAGAAATTGAGAAGAAGATTCCTAAGGACTTATATGAGAGATTAGAAAGAAGATAAAAAGATAAGGATCGGTAGTTTAGTTAGAGGCATGCCTGATCTATTCTAGGATCAATAGGAAACATTTTTGGTAAAGTATAGGAGAATATTTGTTACTAAATATATAATGTTTTATGTTTTATAGATTAAAATGGAAGTTGTAGCACAATAGATGAATTGCTTTGGAAAAGAATTTTTGGGCTATCAACCAAGGGAGTAGAGATAGAGAAAGAAACTAAAATTTTGACCATCAAAGATGATAACATTAGTGGAGAAAGTTCAATTGTGTTAAGCCTACAAGGTAGCAACTCACTAGTATATGCTGACACCTCTGACACTCCAAAGGCCAAGAAATCAAGGCTCATAGATATAGAGGTAGGAACTGAGGTGAAAGACACAAGTGTTGATAATAAAATTGTTTCATCACCTCACATCGAGGAATATAAAGAAATAAGTAGAGTTGAACTGAGTGTGACCATTGTGTCCTCGAGCACCAATGCACCAAAAGGATCGAGTAGTAAAAATCCTCCACCCACTCCCAAAGAAGTGTTGATCAAAAACACTCCTTCACTGAGTAGAGGAGGAAAATCAATAAAGGACACTACACCAGATATTGAAGTTAGTCTAGATGAAATAATTGAGATGCAATAGTTAGACTTGGCAAATCTCACCTCGGAACAAACAATTTTGTTACAAGAGATTTTGGCAAAAAGGAAATGACAGGCAAAGTTAAGGAGAGAACATTAAAAAAAGCAAGTACTTTATTATGTGAAAAAAAAATAAAAAATCATACTTTTGACATTCAAAATATTGATGAAGAAGCCCCAATCATTACCCAACTTTTAAATATTGTTGAACAAGTGAATGTTGGTAACATGGAATCAAATGAAAAATTGATGCATTGGTTTGCAAGAAGATTTGAGAATAAGGTTGTGGAAAAAGTTTCCATAACATTGCTGAGCATAAAGTGCAATTACAAGAGCATATATAGGTTATGATAGAACTAATACAAAAAGTACAAAATTTGTACAACATTTTTTAGATGTGCCATAATTTGTGAATGATCTTCATGCACAAATGAACTAGATTCATGCTTAGATGAAGAGATCTAACAATACAAAAAATTATTGAATTCTCAAGGCATATTGGCTAAGCTTTAGACAACTAACAACAACATGATATCTAAATTGATCTCTATTTACGTAATGTTGATACCCGATTTAGAGGACATGCAAAGGGAGATGTAATCAACCCAAGATCTTATCAAAGAAGATCATAAACTTTTAGTGACTAAAAAATTAATTAATCTAGCTACAAGACTACAGTTGCAAAATCACATTTTGGAAGCAACAAGAACCACATGGGATCATGCACTATCCATGGTCACCTGCATTGATAAGACATTCATAGATAAATATGGTTTTCTTCCACCCATTCAACCCCAAAAACCATGAAATAAGTGTTCAAAAATAAGGGGGAAATGGATTTTTTTAAAGGGGAAAATGAATTTTTTGTCACATTCATTGTTTATTCATTATTTATTTTTGGCATAAATCATAAGAGTTAGGGGAGATCTCAATATCAGATTGTATTTGTATGGATGTAAATATGACAAAGTGTTTTTTCTACTAATTTCAAAGGGGGAGATTGTTGGTATCTCTAATTATTGTTTTCTATTAGTGTCAAACACTTAGTCATTTACAAGGCAAAGTCAGGTGATCATCACTATGACTGAGCTACTCTATATGTATATAAGTAAGTATGTACCAAGCTCTATAGAAGTCATGTTAGTGAATGGTCATCGAGTATTTTCTATACAAGTCAAGCTCAACATCAACCTAGTATTTTCAATCATATAAGTTTTAAGTTACATAGTATGTATAGAGCACAATACAAACTAAGAAACAAAAATGTCAAATATCATAAAATCGTAAATGTCGAGCAATGCAGAGTTTACATGAAAGTCAAGAATGGAATAGATTTTGAGGTAAATCATTTTCAAGCCAACATGGAAGGAATATTTTATTTTTTTAGATGTTGTTAAAAAGATTTTTACATGTGAATGGTGTGGATTAGAGATCCCTATGTTTTGTGATCAATAATTCAGATGGAGAGGCTAATTATGGAAGCATCTAGAAAACTCTTTTTGGAACTCTTTAAATTGAGAAGATCATAACCTAGATTTTATGGTGGTGATGATGATTATGGTGATGAGATGAGGAGAATATGCATGTGAACTAGGAAAAATATATGAATAGTGAAGTGTAAGATCGAGATTGGATCAAAAGTTAGTGAAAGTGTTATGTTATCTCTTAACAAAGAAAGTGACCTAATTAGAGTAGTTAAGGGAGACAAATTATTATCAGAATAGAGGAGAGAATTAATTAGCAAGGAGAAGACTCAAAATTAGCTTATAAAGCATACTAAGAGTTAGGTATTGAATCAGTTCTAACCAAATTGAATCAGGGTAATGTTGGAAATGTATCGAAGGCTAGATGACTAGGAGGGGGGTGAATCAAGAATGAGTAAAATGTTAACTTCAATTCACCAATTAATCCTTCATAAAATAATATGATCTAATTGCATGCATGAAATATTGAAAGTATAAAAAATTCATAACACTTTACACAATAATTGGTAACTCAAAAATCTTCCAAATGGAAAGTAAAATTGGGGTGGGGGTGATACCCAAAAGCTTTAGTACTACAATATAAAGTTGTCCTATTAAGGCTTGCAAATGATCAACTCTGATGATCTTCCCTATTAGGAGCAATAAGGACTATTAGGTTGACCTTGTAAAAGGATTTATAGAGTACAATGAAGTATGTACTTGATTAGGAGATTCTCCATAAGACTATTAAGTCCACCTTGTTAGAGGATTTGACTAATGCACCTATTAGGATGAATAGGTAGCTGATCTCTACTCTACAACTTAGTTTTCTAAATCAAATTCCTTTTTTGTAAAATTATCACCTTAATGTGATGGATGAGACTCTTCTTTTCTTTATATTCTTTATAGCCTTCAAACTCTAATTCACATTTCTACTTATGCTCTATATATTTTATTCATACTTGGATATGTAAAGATATATAATATTTATACCAATCCATATAATTACCTTCTAAAGTCAGCTATAATATCATATTAAACAATCTTCACCTAATCATCTCAATGCTGACACTCGAGTTTAGAAATCCACTTAGGTGATATTTTGATACTTGGAAATGCAATGAACTCAAAATTCTCTAGGACTCAGTTGACACTGGTGCTCGGTCCATATTGATCACTTAGGAGTAGACATAAACTTAGTTAACACTAATGACTCGAGAAACATTGAAGAGCTCAATTGACATTGCAAAAACTTGATTACTATTGCAACTCAATCAACACTGCTATCTATTCTACTCAGTTAACATGGCTAGATGCTCTACTTAGTTAACAATCCATGCTTGGTTGACATTGTCTACAAGGTTTACTCAGTGGTGCTTGGTGACAATGTAACCAACCAAATGACTAAGTGTTTTGGCACTAATTGACAACTAGTCTAGTCATAAGGACAACAATCTCCCCCTTTGCATTAGTGACAAAAACACTTATCATACCAAAAATTCTCAATACTTACAATGATGAGTTAAAACTCCCCCTATTAATGTACCTAGGTTTGTAGCTCAATTTTGACTACTGCGCTGATACTTAGCTGACACTGAATTTGGTTTTTATTTTTCAAATTTGATTTTGTAGCTTTTCTATATACATAGATTCCTTAACTACTATATATAACTATATTTCCCCCTTGGATTCCTCAAAAATTCCAAAAATGAATATTTACAAGGTAATACCAAAATGTGAGAGGAAATCACTATGTATCTTCAAAATTTGAGACATGGTTTTGTCCCAATTTTATTGCAAAAATTTTGAAGTGTGCAAAGCTATCTGAACTTTAGATGATAACTCCATCATATGATCAACAATAGAAAAGATGTTGTCAAGGATTAATGTCTTTTCATGAACAATGTGTTTCTGCATTACATCCATGTTTGGAATTATCAAACTCTAATTTTTTGATAGTGTAGACATAATTTTTTCTTCTTCTCTCAATAAATCTACCTGCAAGTCATTCAGATACCTGATCTTGACAAATTTTGTTGAGCTAGTACTGGGGTCAAGTGACAACTAGTTTTCACTTGCCTTCATGTTAGTATAAGTCTTTGAAAACTTGTCGCTAATTTCCATGGTAAAATTTGTGGTATCAATTAATTTTAAAAACAAGGAAACAACATTATTAATAGTGATTTCAAAAGAAACAAGAATTATGGACAATTCCACTTGATCTTATGGAAATCTTCTATGCCACATTATCCAAAACCTTATTCTCAAATTTTCTCTCTACCCTTTGCTATAGTTTTTCTTTACCATTCAAATATTCATTGAACTCATGGACTATGTTGACAATTTTGGTTCAAAATAGAGCTCTTCTAGCACTATATTTATTTTATTCTTCTTTTCTCTAAGATTCTATTGTTTTTCTCTTTTCTTCCAAAGTTCTCCACAAGTTTCCATTTGATTAGGAGTAAGATTGGACAAATCCCAATATAGAATTACTATGTCTTCATCCAAATCAACTTCATCAATAGAAACTTCTATATCTTTCCCTTTAGCCTTTGGAATAGGTGAAGGAATATTTTCCTTACTTTTACTCATATCTTTAGTTCTTGGTTGGGGATTTACTTCAAATATCATTGTAGTTACTATGGAATCACTTGCACTAGTAGAAACATGATTGATTGGAGAAACATCAACAATTATAGGAGTACTTTTAGTGCCTTTTTGTAACTTGGTCTAACTTGATTCTAAGATGAGTGGACCTTTATAGCTCGGTGGATGAAGTAATGGTCCCAATACTCATCCATAAACTTGGTAAGATAGATCCAACAACCAATTAATGAGTGCTTGGTTGAATAGTTACCAATGGGCCAAGACTCAAATGTTGTCTTCTTTGAACTTGATGTTATCAATGCTTTGATCAAATAATTAGGGAATGAGACCATTATCTCCACTACAATATTTTCTAGATTTGAATCTTCAATGTCTTGTATTTCTAGTAGATCATCACTTACTATTTGATCTCCCCTATCCTATTCATCATCAATCATATCATTTATTTAAACTACTTCCTCATTGGTTTGTAAAACATTCAATCCATAAATGTTTTTCCATGCATTTGTATAGGATTTCACAATAGATTCAATATAATTTGAAAAATTTAAGAATGCATTGAACTTAGGAGTTAACATTTGTTCATTCCTTTTCAATTCCTTCTTCACTTATTTATCTGATAGGTTCAGCATTAGCTTACTCAAGGTTTAATCATGGATATCCTTGGCAACCATTATTGCATTATCCCAATGGTGTGATACTACCTTAAGTAGAATATCAAGAACTTTTGTTCTTAATTCACTTGGAGAGTATTTCCATTTTTCTATTTTTTCTACTAAGGCTTCTTCTATTTTTATCTACTCCTCTCTATTTCTAGTTTCATATTTAAGAATCTTAAAATCTGCCATACCTCCACCTTCTTTGAGTTGCTTCAATCCCTCTTCAAAGGTTCAAGTAGACCTTTTGAATGATATATGTTTCTCTTCTTCTTCATCTCCAAGTTTGAGATTCTTTCTTGATCTAGTGATTTCATTAGTGGTAAAAGTAGGAGTTAACCTTGTAATTCTCCTTGATGTTGATTTTCCCTTTTCTCAGGTGGTTCTTCTTTTGATTCTTCTCCTTCTTCATGTTCATCTACTTCTTCTTCATCATGTTCCTCAGCTTATTCTTCCTCTACAATATCATTACCCTTACCTTCTATGAGTAGAAGAGGGGACCTAGGTTTCGCATTCTCCTTCTTAACCTTTTCTACCTTCTCCCTTCCTCTCTTCATAATTTGAGGAATCTTGATTTCAAGTGAAATCCTTGTTTTAGCTTCTCCATAGGTTCTAAAGTAAGGTTCTTTTGGGTCTACGGGCTCATTGAAAAAGCCTTAATGATATCCTTAGTATCATCAATATTTACCTCATAACCAAGAGGTCTTATCCATGCAACTCTAGGTCTAACTGCCTGAATATATACCTTATCATATTCTATGAGAAAACATATGTCTTATTCCTATTCATCCACTAGTTCTTTAGGAAATTTGAATATTTTTTCATCCTTTACTTGAAAGTTTCAAAATATGCATCCATGATACCCTCAAAGTTGTCTCCCATTTAAGTCATGAATTCATTAATCTAATACACAATGGGTCTGTCATTCTTCCATACCACACTACCCTTGGAAGGAAAAAACTTCTAAGCATAAAAGAATAAGTAGACTAAAAGAAAAACAAACTTACATGGATTTCTCTTTGATTCCTGGATGCTTTCCCTATTTTTACTCAACTCATTTAGCTGCAACTCAATGAGGTCAAAAGAAAGATTGTTCTTGACTGCCTTGAAAGCCAAGTCTAGAGCTTCAAATGCAACACTATTTGGTCAGATGGAACTATATATCTTATGTGCAATCACATGAATACAAAACTTAATTTTCATGTTAGTGACTCCATTTAGCTTCATTCCTCTATCATCCCACTTGATAAGAGTCTTCTTTTCTAGCTTAACTTGACCTAGGGTTTTGGTTGTCCTAGCTTTATCAAGCATGGGAAATCCAATAACCCTATGAATCATTTTCTTCATGATCTTGATGGGTTGATCAAACCAAAATTTCATATTATGAACATGACTTAGGATGAATCTAATCTATTTGATTTGAAAGTTCTTTTCCATATGCAAAATATGGGTTTAGATTGTTCACTATTGAAATTCTTTTAGAATAACTAAGAGGGGGGGTGAATCAATTATTCTAGGTCCAGATGTACAAATAAAACTTTTCACAATTTAGTGAACCCATAAAACATTCATCCTCTTTAAGCCTTCTAGCTCAATATGCCATAGCAAACTTCTTCACTTGGGTCACTTGATGAAGCAAAACCCCTTTCCTTCTCCTTATCATATTTTTGCATCAAAATCTCTAACTTTTCTTCATGACCAAACATTCATATATACAAGAAATTAGAATATTTTCTTGCTCATTATCCATCATCAAAATTAGGGTTTTCAATGGATTAGGTAGGATACAATGTATCTACCACATATCTTTTATTTTCTAAGAACTTATCTTATAATCCATTTGAAATCATCTCCAAAATAGTTTACATAAGATTATGTGCCACCAGATCATCAATCTTATCTTCCTCCTGATTCACAATTTCCAAGAAAATAAAGTTGTTAGTTTCTATTGAGCGATTATTTGATCTTTTTCATAATGCAACAGCTTGGCATTATCAATCTTCTTATGCTCAACACATACTACGTTACTTGGTATCAACTATAAAATCACTCAACATCAACTAGATTTTACTGGTTCTCGACATCAACTAAAAATTACTCAACATCTACTAACTTGCTCAACATCCACTAGAATTTTCTTTTACCCCGCTCGAACTAACTTTTTCCTCGGCTTGCACTAACTTTGCTCAGCACCTACTATCCACTTGGTCAAACTTGGCAAATGAACTTTTTTTAACTTTATTCTTTTGAACTTTGTAAGTGTAGCCAGTCATTTTGTAACCTCAAGTAGATCATCAATACATTATGTTATCACTACATTAATAGATTCTTGCACTTCAATACATAATCATAACATAACCTTTCCTCTAGGTAATTTTGTTACATCTTGTTGATCAAATCCTCCTCATCAATCAACTAAGTGATAGTACTTAAAATATATAAGAACTTTTCTTACTAGTATGTAGCAGGTTTGACATTAGTGGAAAAATAATGATTGAAACACACAGTCTTCTTCAACAATCTTTCTAATCAAATGATCTTTTCAATCAAATATCAACAATCTCCTTGTTTGGCATTGATGGCAAACCAAACTGATCAACCAGTCAAACAAATGATGAACATCTTGTTCTATCAACCTAACTAGGTTAAAACAGTAAGACAACACCAAAAAAGAAAAGTTATATTTGAAATTTCTCCCTCTATCAACTTCTATCTTCTAATTACATTACCAAATATAACTCCTTCTTTTTGTTTTGATCCTTTTTGTTCTGATTTCTTTTTTCTTTCTCCCTCTTTCTTTCTTTTAGTCATCTAATCTTTTGATGATGTACTTTTCTCCATTGTTCCTCTTGTACTTGATTAGTTTAATGTACTTTCTCCCTCTTTGACAATAATTTCAAAGATGTATACTCAACAATTGGCATCTTTAATATATGCAAATATAGACTTTTGTAGGCTCTTCAATTTTCTTCCTCTATCACCTTGTTTGTGACTGTTTTGTAATTCTAGTTTTATAATTATTTTAGGTAATTCCTAAAGTAAGATCCACTGGATCAATTTTTATGAAATGAATGTCAACTTATTTGATGTAGGGTACTCCCTTTGTCTTTTACATAGCCTTTGATAGAGGTATTATCCCTAGTTTACCTCTCAGATACTCAAAAGCATCCTTAGGTAATGCTTTTGTGAAGATATTAGCAATTTTCTCCTTTGTGTTAATATATTCTATCTTCACCTCTTTATCTTGAACCAATTCCCTTACGTAATGATACTTGATTGTGATGTGCTTTGTCTTTGTATGCATTATAAGATTCTTTAATATATTGATAGCACTTGTATTATCATAGTAAAATGTCACTGGTTATGTGATTTCTTCCTTCATTCTCTTAAGTAGCTATTTGATCCATACAATGTTTGTGCAGTTAATAGCAGTAGCAACATACTCTGCTTCAACAATAGATTGGGAAGTACTATTTTGCTTCTTGCTAGTCCATGTAACAAGTCTTTTACCTAAGAAGAATGCTCCTCCATTGGTTCTCTTTCCGTCATCAATATTTCCAGCCTAATCAGAATCAATGTAGGCTTTCAATTCAAACTTTTCATTCTTCTTATAGCATAAACTAAACTCTTATTTTCCTTTCAAGTATCTCATTATCCTTTTCACAGCCATCAAGTGATTCTCTCTAGGATTAGCAGAGAATCTTGCAACTATCCCCACAACTAATGCAATATTAGGTCTGTTATGTACTATATATTGCAATTTTCTAATCATGGATCTATATAATGTATGATTTACCTTAGCTGAATCATCATTCTTTGATAGCTCAACTGTTGTCACCATAGGTGTACTTACTGAATCCTCTAGTCCAAATGTCTTCAATTTCTTTTTGGCATATTTTGACTAATTGATATATACACCATATTTCATATGATAAACTTGTAATCCAACAAAGAATTTGATCTCACCAAACATTGACATTTCAAATTCTTACTTCATCTGATTTGCAAAATCCTTACACAAAGCATCTTGTCCTTGAAATATGATATCATCAATAAATATTTCAGATAACAATATACCTTTTTCTTTATCTGTCTTCATGTACAAATTACCATTATCATCTTTTCTTTCAAATCCAATCTTAACAAGATAACTATGAAGTCTCTCATACCATGCTCTTGGTGCTTGTTTCAATCCATATAGGGCTTTATGCAATTTACATACCATGTTTTTATTATTTTTATCAACAAAACCTTATGGTTTTTCTATGTAGACTTCTTCTAATATGCCATTCAAAAATACAGACTTGACATCCATCTAATAAAGTTTGAAACCTTTATATACAACATAAGCAAGTAGAATTCTCACTCCTTCCATTCTTATAATAGGGGCAAACATTTCACCATAGTCAATTCCTTCTTCTTGTGCATACCCTTTGTAAACTAATCTTGCTTTGTTTCTTGTTACTTCACCATTCTCATCTAACTTGTTTCTTAATACCCATTTTGTGCCAATCACATTCTTGTCTTCTGGTGTAGGAACTAGGCTCCAAGTCTTGTTGTTCTTTATCTGCTAAATTTCTTCTTCCATAGCCTTGTACCAATCATCATCTTTCACTATCGTAGGTTCCTTCATGCTTAACAAACATGATTCACTTCTCAATATATTTCTTGGCATTGGCCTTGCATCTTTGTCTCCAATGATTTGATCTACAGGATGATGTCTTTTGACATATTTGGATAGTCTAGGCTCAGTTCTTGTAACTACATTCTGTCTCTCAGCTTTAATATCACTGAGTACATCTCTGTTAGGTGTTTCAACATCTCTTTCATGTGTGCTAATCTTAGATCAGACTGTGCATTTTCCTCATTTTGCAACTCAGCATCTGAATGCAACTCAACATTCACAAGTTGTGACTTGGTAGTTGTTGAGACATGTTGTTGGTTTGTAGCATGATTCGTTGCATCTTCTTTAGTAGGTATTCCTTCATAATTGTATGCAAATGATTTGTATTCTTCTAGTTCTTTTGTAGGTTTAGCCTCATGTACTTCTGTAAACTCATCAAAATTTACATTTGCACTTTCCATAATTTTGTTAGTGTTAGTGTTTAAACACTTATAAGCTTTAGTTTTTTTGGAGTAACCAAGGAATATACCTTCTTCAATTTTTGCATCAAACTTTCCACTCCTAACATCTTTAAGAATATAGCATTTGCTTCCAAATACCTTAAAGTATTTTACATTAGGTGGATATCCATACCATAGTTTAAAAGGTGTTGAATGAGTACCTTTCTTGACTTGCACATGGTTCAAGGTGTATACAATAGTACTTATAGCTTCTCTCTAGTATTTCAAAGCAATATTCTTTTCCATCATGAGTGTTCTAGTATAGTCCATTATAGGCATGTTTCTTCTTTTAGCAATTCCATTTTGTGGAGGGGTCCTAGGTGTAGATGTTTTTCTTTTGATTCCTTTGTCATTATAAAACATCTCAAACTCATTTGAAGTGAATTCTCCTCCTCTATTTGATCTCAAGTATTTCAGACTCTTACATGTTTCTTTTTCCACTCTTGCTAAGTACCACTTGAACATTTGAAAAACATCTCATTTTTGTTTCAGAAACATGACTATCATCATCCTAGAGTAATCATCAACAAATAGCACTATATACTTATCTCCTTTGTATCTTTGTACTTCAATAGGTCCACACAAGTCAATATGAACAATTTCAAGTATTTACATAGAGGTATAAGCTTTACTTTTAAAGCTTGACTTTGTCATCTTGCCTAGTTGACATTATTTGCACATTATATTTTCTAGTTTCTTCAACTTAGGCAAACTTCAAACTCTTTTCATGTTACTGACACTAATCAGATTATCAAAATTAACATGACATAATATCTTCTGCCAAAGCCATACATCATCAAATTTTTCAATAAGACAATTAGCATCATCTATATCCAGATAGAATAGATTACTTCTAGTTTGATCAACTTTTCCAATCAAGTTTCCATTTGTGTCATATATCTTGGCAGATTTATTTTCAAACTCAACTTTGCATCCCAAATTATTCAATTGTGACACACTTAACAATTTATAATTCAATCCTTCAACATAATAAGCATTGTCACATGAAATCTTGTTTGTGAGTTTGATAGACCCTTTTCCTTTTATCAAACATGGTGCATCATTACCAAATCTTACACTATTTCCATCATAATAGGTTAAGTTCATGAATTTACTTTTTTCTCCAGTCATGTGATGTGAGCGTCCACTATCAATGATCCATTTATCATTCTTGTTCACACAAGTCATAAGTGTAGTTGCCTCATCCTCATCAAATTCATCCTTCATTACAACATATACCACTTCATCATCATTTTCATCAAAGTCATGTTCATTAATAATGTAGCATGACTTCTTTCCTTTATCTCTGGAGTCTATTCCTGCATCTTCTCTTCTATTTTTGTGCTTGTTTCCTTCTCTATAGTTCTTCTTCTGTGTACATCTTGCAACAATATGACCAACTTCATTGCAATTGAAACAAATGATTGGTAACCTACCTTTGAACTTGCCTTTTCCTCTGTGAAATCTTCTAGCCAACAATGCTTCCAATTGTTCAATGTCTTCCTCATTTGTGTTATTGTCACTGGTTGCATACTTTATCTTTTTTTCTTCTTATTCTTCTACTTTACCTCCTCAAAATATTTCAATGACAATTTTTCTTTGAAATCTAATTCAATACTCTTTGGTCTATAGTTATCAAAATTAGATAGCTTAAAAGAAGTGATTCTTCCTACCAGACCTTCAAGGGTTAGATCATTTCCTGGTATACATCGTAACTCTTTGATTAAAGATACTCTAATGGCATACATAGGTAAGAATGTTCTCAAGACTTTACTTAGCATAGTATTATCATCTATTTTACTAGTGGCACCTTTTATTGCACTAATAACTTCTTTTATTCTAGCAACATATTGAGCAATATTCTCACCTTCTTCCATTCTCATGTCATCAAACTTACCTTTGAGGCTCTCTAAATTGCTCTTTGAACATTTTTGTCTCCTCCATAGATGGTGTCTAGGGCATCCCACATCTTCTTTGCACTATTAAGGCCTTTGATATCATCAAATTTGGCATAGCTTAGGGTAGAGGAAATATCCAACATCATCTGATTGTGTTCTTTCTTTTTATTCAAATCTTCCACAGTTAGGGCTCCTACTAGATCAGCATGTTCTACTACAATGCAAGATTGTTCATAATCTCCAAGTCCTCCAAGGTGTAGCTTCATCAAAATTTTCCATGTAGGAAAGTTATCTCTATTCAGTTTGGGTACCTCTCTTTTTGACATCTTGACCTTTGTGCTTCTAGTACCTTAAAACTAATCCTCTTAAGCAGATGGCTCTAATACCAATTGTTAAAATTCTTTTAGAATAAGTGAGAGCGGGGTGAATCAATTATTCAAGGTCTATATGAACAAATAAAACTTTTCACAATTTAGTGAATGCATAAAACATTCATCCTCTTTAAGCCTTCTAGCTCAGTACCCCATTGCAGACTTCTTCACTTGGGTCACTTGATGAAGCAAAACCCCTTTCCTTCTCCTTATCAAATTTTTGCATCAAACTTGCTAACTTTTCTTTATGACCAAACATTCCTATATATAGGAAATTAGAACATTTTTTTTCTCATAATCCATCATCAAAATTAAGGTTTTTGATGGATTAGGTAGGGTACAATGTATCTACCCTATATCTTGTCTTTTCTAGAAATTTCTCTTAGAATTCACTTGAAATCACCTCCAAAATGATTTACATAAGATTATGTGCCACTAGCTCATTAATCTTATCTTTCTCCTGATTCACAAGTTCCAAGAAAACAAACTTTTCAGCTTTTATTAAGTGATTCTTTGATCTTTTTCATAATGCAGTAGCTTGGCATTATCAATCATCTTATGCTTGGCATATACTGTGTTACTCGACATTAATTATAAAATCACCCGGCATCAAGTGGATTTTACTGGTGCTCAGCATCAACTAAAAATTACTTGGCATCTACTAACTTGCTTAGCATCCACTAGAATTTACTTTTACTCAGCTCCAACTAGCTTTTTGCTTGACTTGCACTAACTTTGCTCAGCACCTATTGTCCACTTGGTCAAGCTTGGAAAATGAACTTTGTTTAACTTTATTCTTCTGAACTTTCTAAGTGTATCCAATCATTTTGTAACCTCAAGTAGATCATCAATACATTATGTTATTACTATCTTAATTGATTCTTGCACTTCAATACATAATCATAACTCAACCTTTTTTCTAGGTACTTTTGTTACATCTTGTTGATCAAATTCTCCTCATCAATCAACTAAGTGATAGTACTTGAAACATATAAGAAATTGTCTTATGAGCATCTAGCAGGTTTGACATCAATGAAAAAATAATGATTGAAACACACAATCTTCTTCAATAATCTTTCTAATCAAATGATCTTTTCAATCAGATATCAACATTCACTTCCAAGTGTTTGTGCTTTGGTTTGAGGTTTTCATCCACACAATGCCTCATGTGCTTGATTTAGCTCTAGAGTTCCTAATTCTTGAATTTAAAAGTGATAAAAATATCTAACATCATGAATTAATAGTACCTTTGGTGGAATTTTCAAGTGTGCACCAACTAGGTCCAATTCCTCTACAATCACAGGACAGAGCTTGAACTATGGATCTACAAGCACAACATTCCTTACTAATATCTTAGATCCCTTCTTAACCTTATTGCTAGATTCCATAATTGATTCATAACTCTTCCTTATATAGGAAAATAGGTTGTGGTGTGGCCTTATGGCTTCTTTAATTACCCCAATTTCAAGTTAAGAGAGGGCTCTATAGCTTTGTATTGACTTTAATCACAAACATGAACTAGGCACTCAAAAGAGCACAACTAGGTCTTTTAGCACAGTATCAAGAAACACTAGGGATTTTCTTGAAATGGGAACATAATATTTAGATGCAAGTGGAAAGGTTCATGAGCATCTAAAAAATTCAACTTGATGGGTTAGAATAGCCTAACTTATGCCCAATAGCCTCAAATAGAAAAACTACCTTTTAGACCTAGGAGTCCCAATTAGCCCTACCCAAGAGGACATAACAACTTGTTTTGAAATTTTTCCAAAATATTTGGGGAAAAAAATTGATATCCTAATACCCTTTTGGAAGATTCTTCAAAATTTAAGGTTTTAAACTCCTAACTGATCAGATGAGCACCAAACCAAAAATGCAATAATTAGTCCTTATAGACCTAATTGATTGGGTTTGTAAAGGAAGTACTTAATAGGTTATCAATCAGGCTTAGCTACCAATTGAGAAACTGCAAGGGATCCATTAGAGATCATATTCCAACATTAGAAAGGTTTTATCCATCACCTAAGTGCCTCTAACACTTCAATACACCTGGACCTAAATGAAACAAATAGAGATGTTTGGCCTAGGGCTGGAATGAAAAATTAGATAGCTTGTTCTCCATCTCCCATCCTTCTAAGTTCTTATAGTACACCCTCCTAACTTTCATTTTCTTGAGTGGAAAGAGATTTCCATAGTGGAAATGCAAGTTAGGTGATTTTCACCAAAACTTGTCAATGAAGCAAGGGTTTTTTGGTGCACCTAAGGAAGAATGTTAAATATCTTTTGATGCTGATCAATTCAATCTTTCAAACTACTTGCATTATTATCCTAATAAATTCCAGATTTAGAATCAAAAAATCATTTTCTTCTTCCAATATGTACACTCACATTTTACAGTAAATTAGATGGAAAAATGTGAGATTTTATTGATTTCAAATTGCAAACATACATCTTTTGTCTTCCACCTACCTAAAAGTGTTATTGAAGACCTTTCCAAACTAATCCAACTAATTTTCAAAGGCTGTGACCATTGAGGAGTGATTAAGTGAAAAAAAATTAATGTAATCAGAAACTATCAAGCATTTATTGAGTAGTTAGCCATAACCAAGGTTACTCAGGCATCGAAGATAGTTTCCCATATGTGTCAAGTGTTTAGTTATAACTGAGTTCAGAGATAGTATTGATTGAGTTGGCTTAGTTAATGTAGGAATGGAAACATAAAATTTGTACTAACTAAGTTGGGTTAGTTAACAAAGGGATCCTCTATATTAAACGAGTACACATGTTTAGAAGCCTAAGAACACACCTACCCTATCCTAGGTCTAATATGTGACTAATGACCATAGTCAAATACCCATGGTTTATAAAACACCAATGGTGATTAGACCTTGCAAGTAGGATTATTTGTAATGAAAAAATACATCTAAAAGTTATCAAGGACTCTTAGGCTTGAATGCCCTTGAGTGAAACTCATGAAGAGCTTGTTGTAGTGGATTCCTTGGAGAGTGGAGGTATAGGTGCTCTTGTACCATACTCCCTTGTTTTAAAAACTCAATTCCCACTTGAAAGTAGTTGCTAACCATAAGTTTCATGGTTGGAAATGAATTCTTCACTCATCCATGTAGCATCTATAGCAGGAAGATCCATCCATTTAACCAAGTAGTCTGTTTAGGTCTTCTTCCTTATTTGCCTGACCACCTTAAAATCAAGAAAATTCTCCAATTTTAAAGGTTGGCTAGATGGTAAGTCTTTGATCCATTATGCTTATACATCATTAATATCCTACACAAAATCATTAGATCCTACATCACCTTTGAAAGCATTGAGATCACAAATATAAAGATAGGAGAAATAGAGATGGTTGGGGACAATGAGATTTCATATGCATTTTACCCAAATTTATGCAATATCTAATAGGGTCCAATGTTTCATATCTGTAATTTGGTGTGTCCTCTAGGTAGCCTTTCTTTGTTCAGATATGCCCACACTTGATCTCCTTCCTTAAAAGAAACATGTCTTTTCTTCTTGACTTCTTGTTCTTTGTACCTTGTAGTATTCTGATGCAGAGTCTCTTTACCTTGATCATGAATATGCTTGATCCATGTTGAGAATTATTCACATTATGCACTAACTTTGAAGTCATTTGGTAAATCTCTCAATTCCATGACTCCTCTAGGATGAAGTCCATAGTTTACTTGGAATGGTGTCTTCCCTATTGACCTATTTATTGGGTCATTGAAGGAAAATTATGCTTGCAGGAGGATAGTATCCCATGTTTGTCTATGTTGCTTGGTTAGACACCTTATAAGGTTGCCTAATATCTATTCACTACTTCATTCAACCCTTGTATTTTTGGATGGTAAGCAGAATTGAAAGATAGGTTTGTGCCCAACTTTTTCCATAGGGTCCTCCAAAAATGACCTTGAAATTTTACATCTCTATCTGAGATAATGGATGTTGGTAATCCATGAATCATGACCACTTCCTTGGAAATAGGTTAGCAATATGTAAAGCATCATTAGAGATTTTTCAAGGAATAAAATGAGCCATTTTACTAAATTTTTCAACAATAAAAATAAATGCTATCAAAACCATGTCTTGTTCTTGGGAGACCCAAGACAAAATCCATACTTACACTATCTCATGGCTTTTTTGAAATTGGTAAGGGCTGATAAAAACCTTTGTTTTCTTCTTACTCCCTTGGCTCTTTGGAAAATATTGTAAGTTTCAACAAACTTTCTAACATTAGTAGGTAACTTTGACTAGTGATAGTTTCTCCTTGGGAGTTCTAGAGTCTTGTCAATCCCAAAGTATCCTCCTAATATATCACAATGCTTCTCTCTAATAAAATTTTCCCTCATGGAGTATCTTGGAATGCAAAGTTGTCCTCCTTTGAATAAGATACCATTCTACGCTAAATATTTAGAATATGTGGTGCTATAGGCATCAGATAAAGTAAAGCAAACCTTATAGATGTCAACAAAATAAAAATCATCTTTGTATAGGTGTGTAAGGGCATCAATCCCCATGCTTTGCAATTGTACTTCTTCCACCAAGGTGACTCTCATGCTGAGATAATTTTCTACCTTGTTCGTAGTGAATTTCTTGTCCTTAATAGAGAATGTGAAGGCTTGGAGTTTCTCAACCCATTTCATGTGTCCACAACTCAACTTGTTTTGGCTTTTTAGGAAGCTTAGTGCATGATTTTCTATATAGACAATTAATTCCTTAGGAAGGAAGTAGTGCCTCTATTTCTTAAGAGTTTGAACCATAGCATATAGTTCTAGGTCATAGGTGTTGTAATTCTTCTTGGCATCATTGAGTTTTTTAGAGAAGAAGGTCAATGGTCTTCCCTTTTAATTGATGAATGCTCTTATGGAAAGGGTGCTAGGATTAGTTTCCTTTGTGAACAACTTGTTGAAGGTAGGTAGTGACAAGATTGGATATTGTTCTACTCTACCCTTCAAATACTCAAATGCTTCATCTGCTTGTGTTGTCCATTGAAACCTTTCCTTCTTACCTCCTTTGATGGTATCCAATAAAGGTGCATAGATGTAACTAAAGTTCGTGACAAATTTTCTATAAAACATTGTCAATCTATTAAAGCTCTTGACTTCCTCTGATGTATTAGCTATTGGCCAATTAATAATAGCCTCTACCTTCTTAGGATCCATTTTCAAAGAACTTTTTGAGATGACAAAGACCAAGAATGTCAATTATGTCTACATAAATACACATTTTTTAAGGTTGATTGCTAATTTCTTTTCGTGTATCCTTTGAAGGACTTGTTCCAAATGCTTCATATGTTCTTCCTTTATTTTTCTAAAGATTAGTATGTCATCTAGATAGACCACTACAAACTTACCTATGAAGTCATGAATCACTTCATTCACTAGTCTCATGAAGGTGCTAGGGGAATTGCTTAGACCAAATGGCATGAAAAGCCATTCATATAATCCTTCAGTGCTTTTAAATGTTGTTTTCCACTCATCTCTAGGCCTAATCCTTATCTAATGATAGCCTAATTTAAGGTCTATTTTAGAAAAGTAGCATGTTCCTCCAAGTTGGTCTAGTAGATCTTCAATCTTAGGTATAGGGAACCTATACCTTATAGTTATTTTGTTTATTTCCCTAGAGTCAGTGAAAAGTATCTATTTGCCATCCTTTTTTAAGGGCTAATACACTACAAACTACACAAAGGCTAAGACTCTTTTGTATGAGTCCTTTTGGAAACAAACCATTGGTTTGTCTAGTCTCCTCTACATTTTGATCAGGAGTGAGTTTGAATGCAACCTTGTTGGAGAGGGAAACACTTGGTATGAACTCTATATGATGTGAGATGTCCCTTAATGGTGGGAGTTCATCTTGTGTGTCCCCTACAAGTATTCCTTTGTACTTATATAGTAGACCATCTACTTCCTTAGGCACTTCTTTAGTAACCACCTTCATCTGAGGTTTAAGAACTAGGGCATAACCTATCTAAGAGTCTTGGACGGAATTCATAATTTTTCTCTTTAGGTTTCTCTTAGTGAGGGTTAGAGTAATTTAGAAAGTTTTACTTATGACCATCTTTATTGATTTGGTACTTGTTTGTGACACCATCATGTTTGGCCTTAAAGTCATATTTCCATGGACACCCTAGTAGAAGGTGATAAGTATCCATGTCTACAATGTCACAAATGAATCTATCCTTGTAGTATTTTATTGAAAAATCTACCCAAGCCTATTCATTGATTTAAGGGTTTTTGTCCTGTTGTCAACCAAGATACATGGGAGCGATTTGGGTGGGGTTTTTTCTCTAGATTTAGTTTATCTACCATTTCTTTAGATACAAGATTTTTAGTAGAACCAAAATCAATAACTATGTTGTATACCCTTCCATGGATTTTGCAGTTGGTCCTGAAGAGAATCTTTCTTTAAGGATTATCCACTGGCATGGGTGCTTGAATCTATGTCCTCTTCATCATGAGAGTAGCCCCTTCTTCACAAGAACAGTCTCTTATACTTTCATCATTATCATCATCTTCTTGGACAATATTTGTTCTTCTCTCTCCTTGGTTATTCTGCTTCTTAGGACACTTTTTTGTATAGTGGCCCATCTAGTTACAATTATTAGCATGAATGTTGATCATAATACATTAGGGGAGTATCCTAAGCATTGGAGAGTATTGATATGTTTCATTCATGACTATACTTGTCATTGATGTCAATGTAGTAGTTTTTCTATAGAGACTGGAAGAATAACAGTTAGAGATCTTATGTTGCATAGCAGGTAAGTAGGGGTTAAGTGATGTATAGTTATGGAAATGCTCCTAAGAGTGTTATGATGATGTGGTTAAGAGGAAAAAGTCTAAATCAAATATGTACAAAATTTGTATATAATTAACTATGAACAAGATAGAAACAAAGCACTTATTTGATAGTTTTTATGTTTGCATTATATCTTTTAGACAAGATATAATGAAGTGATGTGTAGTCATCCAATGAAAGAGGACAATTAGGTTATGACATCAAAAAGTGTGCAAGACTTGAAGTCTCATGTGTAAATTTTTAAATCAACTATGAGTTGACAATGCTATTGTAATTGTAATTAATTATATCTTATTTTAATTAAATGGGAAAGCCTTAAGGATAACTCAAGGAATTATTATGAAGGTATGGTATAAAGGAAATATGTTTTCCCTAAATTGTAAGTGTATCAAGTATCTATTGTGCATTATATTTGCAAAGTAAGAAAAGGAGTAGAGAGTTGAGTTAATGCATGTAAGCAATCCAAGGGGTTATTGCATGCACATTTCATGATCTGGTTACAAGATCTGAAGGAGTATAAGTTTGGTTGACAAGATAGAGAAAGAAGGAAGTACAATTCTATTCTATTATTCTACAAGGAATAATACAGAGATCATTTGGATAGTGGGTTCATTGGTCTTAACTTTGAATCTATTTGGGAAGTGGGTCTAGCTACCTTCCACAACTCCTAATAGGGTTGGCACAACTCCTAATAGGGATTCAAAGTCTCCTAACAAGGACTCATATGTACTGAATGATGTAATAGACTCCTAAAAAGGTTTATCCTCTAACAAGGAATATTTATATTAGTACATCATCTTGTGGATACCATCCCCACTGTGGTTTTCCCTCTAATCAAGGGTTTCCCTAGTTAACATATCTAGTGTTATTGTGTATGAGTATCTTGTTGTGGTTTTAGTTTAATTTTCTCACATGGTTAAGATTGTTTAAAATTGTTATTGGTGATATTATTCTTATAACTAATTCACACCACCCCCCCCCACCACCTCTCAGCTATATCAGTGGACTATATATTCTAACAATTGGTATTAGAGCTTTAGGTCCTTGAAGGACAAGCTTAATAGCCTTGGGAGATCAATGGTGATTCTTTTTAGAAAAGATAGTCAAAGATTTGATGGGGAAAACTATGATAGTTGGAAAGGAAAAATGAAGACTCATCTATTAAACATTAGTCTGGGATATTGGATCTTGACAAAGGGAAAGAAGAAAATTGTTGAAGAATCGAAAGTAGAAGATTGCAGTGAGGAAGTAAGAGATTTGTTCATGTGTAATATGAGAGAAAGAGAAGCTCTATTATTATTCCTTCCATAGAACAAATACAATCAAGTAAAGTTTCTTGAAACATTTCATAAAATTTGGAAAGCATTAGAATCTACTTTTCAAGGCGATGATCATGCTAAAAGAATGAGGTTAGAAAGTTGGATATGTCCATATCAAGATGCTAAAATGATGGAAGATGAATTTGTAAGAAGTTATATTGTTAGAATATCAAAAATAGTTGCAGGAATTCAATGTCATGGTGGAGCCAAACATGATGATGAAGTCATATGGAAGATTTTGAAAAGTTTTTCACCACCTATCAAGCTAGTTGTGTAGATTATCTAGCTAGTGATGCCCTATACTAAGGATTTCACCAAGGAAACATTGCTTGGTAGATTGGAATCAGAAGAAGTAGATCTAAGATAGTGTATTGAACTTGAAAGATTCAAAACAACCTTTAGTGCCCTAAAAATTTGACCTAATTTGACAAAGAGTGCAAGCACTCATGGAGATTTTGATAGTAGAAACAGAGCTAATGAGGACAAGAATATCGAGGAAGGAACTGTTGGTCTAATTTTTCAAAATGCAGAAATTATGAAAAAATTTAGTGAAAAATCATTTGAGTCTTTAAAATATTGCAGATTTGGGTTTTGTTCCTTGTATTTTCAAATCCTTAGATTTGCCCTAGTTTTCAAAAACCCTTAAAGTATTTTCAGAGAACTTTTTTAATGATATATCTTTCGACCTAAGGAAGGGCTTGTGCAAGCATGGGTTCATTTTAATATTATTTAAACCTTACATGGGCATGCTTGGTTTAAAAATTTCTTAATCATTTTATTTGAAAATGCCTCTGATAATGCAAAGTTTTTACAATTGTTGATCTTGTTCAGATCAACGGGTGTCACATGCCCACAATTTCGAGATGCAAGGTTTTAAAATAATGTGGGCATGTGACTTGGTGACACGTAACCTTTACCTTTCTAATTTTCAGTGAACCGTAAATTGTTAGGAACTTTTGCAGGTTTGTCAGTACTTTTGTGCATGTTCTAGATTTCTCGCGATATCATTGGTTGAGTCACCAGTAGAGATATGTAGTTCATCACCAAGAAGTGTCAATCATTGATTTTATTTGAATCAAGGGCTAATGCTTTCCTACAAGAAGGAGATTCTCATCAGATAAATAATGCAAGGAAGCACAAATTGGACAAGTGGCAAGGTCTGACAAGATGGGCCCACCGTTCTCAAGGATGGATATCTTCCGTGGCAAGTGTCAAACAAGTTGGGATGATTGGAGATTTTGATTCGTCACTTTGGCCAATGTGGTGATAAGGATGCCTGATTCTCTAACCATTGGTCTATCAAAGATCAAAGGCTAGTGCATGCCCACAATTGAAGTTGCACGAGAGATAAATAATGTGGGCAAGTAGATTTTTGACATGTGGCAAGGTGGGGTCGGGTACTTTTAATTGTATGATGCAGTGTGCCACACTGTAAATGATTGCTGATGTGTACTGCTAGATGTGCCACTGAAGAAGTTTGATTGCTGAATGGAAATGAAGTCTTATTAGCCATAGATCTTTCAAAGATCTATGGTTAGTGCAATCCCACATTATGAAGTTGCAAGTTAGATAAGAAAAGTGAGAATGCACCTTTGTGACACGTGTCACAGTGGGGCCAAATTATGGAAGAATGCTGAGTCGCGCCATGTGGTCTACCACTTGTGCTTAGCTGGAACTACTTATGATGTGGGCGTGGAAGGTGTCAAAAATAAATGCAATAGTCAAAACACATGGATTGAAAATAGTCATGTCATTGGCCCAAGTGGATGGTGCAAGTGTAAAATGCAGAGTTGTTTCTAATCGTTGATCCTATCCTGATCAATGAAAGGTGCTTGCTTGCAATTTGAATTTGAGTGAAGTTTAAACAAAGTAGGAATGCACCATGTAGACACGTGTCCATGGTGACATCTAAATTTTTTACTTAGAAGCTCTGTAGGGTAAAATTAGTGTCGTTGTTGATCTTTTGAAGATCGACGACTAGTGCAAGCCTGCAATTTGAAAATGCTCATTAGATAAGAAAAGTGGGAATGTGCCAGCATGACATGTGGACTAAATGATGTCAAGTACTTGCTCACTCAAAAGAAGATATGGGATTTGCTGGTATGGAATGTTTTCAGAAGGCGTGAACTCATATGGAGGTTTCTTATTGGTTAGTATAGCTAACTGGATTTTATTAGAAAGTGAAGTAATCTGATTGTCAATCTTGTCTTGATCAACGAATGATGCTTCCCTGCAATTATATGTTGCAAGGAATTTAAATAATGTGGGCAAGCACTACTGTGACACATAGCCTTGTTTTAAAAGCCATAAAGCTTGTTGCTTTTTAAATCAGAGCCATTCGATCTGGTGAAAATCTATGAATGGGATTCAAACTTGGGTGCAAATTGGAGGTAACAATTATTGAGAGTAAATATGATTCAAATTTTATGTGTGTGATTTCAATGTATGAAAAGAACACATGATCTCACCATTAATGAATCACCAAAGTGCAAATAGAACATTAGGGCATACAAAATTTTCAGAGCTAGGGCACAAAAATTCTTGGTTAGCACTCCAATAAAATTGCAAAAGTGTGAGTTCTAGTGGATAAGTACTCTGTGACTTTCTAAGAAAATTCAAAGTATCTACTGTTGTGAAATTTCTAGGGTTTTATTCAAAATGCCTCCCCGAAAATATTTCACTAGGAAAACAAATTATTTGAAAAATTTTGTTCATGATGACTTTCTTGAACAATTCCCCTTATTAGTACATGAAATAACTAAGGGGAGGGAACTCATTCAAACATCCAAGAGTAGTTGTAGTAGAAGGTTTTTATGAAAAATCTAATTGGGTAAGAGATGCCTAGGTTTCCATGGGGGGTCTAAAGTTGTTTAAGAAATGGTTTTCAGAGTGAAAAATGGACACTCCTATGAGCAATGTCTGGGAGTTCGATATTGGAAAATTAATAGTCCCCATAGTTTTCTTTGATAGTGATTTATTGATGGATCTGGCAAAGAAATATGATCCAATTATCGGGTGGGTAAAAAACCATGCTGGAGTAAATCTGTTTAGGGTTTGCCCTTAATTATTTAGTGAGGTTTTTAACCTAAATCCTAACCATTTTGTGCATGAAAATATTGACATACATGACCTTTAGGCAAGGTATGATGCACAAAGAATTTACCTAAGAATAGGGCCACTGTAGGAGCATGCTGCTAAAATTGGCACCTTGCCTGTGATTACAGCCAGTACCCCAGAGCCATTGTTGAGAAGACATTTCAACCTAAGAGCTCAAGCACTGTATTTTTCTCTTTGCAAGATTTTTGGTATAGATGAAGTTGATCAAATTCCAGGCTCTATTTTCCTTATGATGGCTCAAACCCTTCAGTTTGGAATGAGTACTATTCTGGATTTTGCTACTTTTCTTGCAAAAGAAATTCACAATGGCCTGCTGGGGATAGCAAGGGGAAAAGTGGACAAACCATTCTGTTGGTATTCATTTCTTATGCATGTATGATTGTACAAGGGATTCACCTTTTTCTCCAAGGGTATGGAGCTGGAAACAACCAAGGATGGGGAGAGGAATCCGGTGTAGTTGTGGAGTGTAGATATAACTTTAGAAGCTAAAAATGCCAGCTATGTGAGATTTGATAGATGCTTTTCTTCAAAGCTTAGGTTGCTTTTGAAAGGTGACAGCCCCAAAATTCCACAAGCATTCTTGGAATTGGTTAGACCTAAAGACCATGCACAAGGACTATTGGTTAGTCATAATTGGGGGGATATAATCCCTTATAATGTTTCAACTATGATAAGAGTATATGGTTTTGTGGGAAAGCCACATGTGTTGCCCTTTCATGTACCCTTGAAGATAGGGATCGCTGAGCTCTTATGGTAGATAGGCACTATAGATGAGAGGGAATTGTTTAAGAAGGGCACTTTCTTTCCAATTGTTACTGTAGTGCATGATTTTGTCTTTGTCAGGAAAGGGTGGAAGCACCTTAATTTGTTTTTGGATAGATATAATATGGTAGAGTCTCATGCCAGATTCATTGATCCTAAAGGATTCTATGACCTCTTAAGAAAGAGGGTGAAAGCTTTGTATATGGTACATCAAGTTTATTATCCAGAGGATATAATCAGAAATGTTTTCACATTGCAAGAACAAGAATTGAGGAAAGAAAATTGGATAGTATTCAGTAAGACCCTAGAATTCATTAATGCTTTTGACCCCTAGTATGACCCATTGAAAGATAAGAAATATTGGCTAGAAAAAATGAAAACACTAATGAATAATTTTGTTTTGATCATCCAGACCATGAATGAGAAGAAAGCCATATATGTTGAGACACATCCGGACAAAGCTATAGAGGTACAAAGAAGGATAAGTAGTAGAAATGTAGTGGCTCCTAGCCAATATACATTGCAGAGAAGGGCAGGTTATTTCATGATTCAAAATGTGCAACAGGCACCACTTTATCAGAAGCCAAGGTCAAGAAGTCCATCTGCAGCCAGCTCTCCAAAAAGGAAAAAATTAGAACAAGGGTCTTCTTCTTCTCAAAAGGAGCAGTACTCCCCCAGCCAATCTCCAATCCAAATAGATGATGAAGCATCTCTAAGGGAGTAGCTTAGAAAAATGGGTGGAGAAGGGGATGTGATTGTTACCTTTACAAATTTGGATGTTGGAGAGCCACAAGAACCTCCTACACCTTCCTTGGACCTAACCATTTCTGATTACCAAGGTAAGGAAATTGACCCAATAGTTGCCCAAGTTTCTGAAAGATTTATTAATGATGAAAATTTTGTAAGATCTAAGGCTTTTTCTCAGTTTTTGTGGAGATTAAATATGGGAAATTTTGAGAAAGCCTGTGAGAAAATCAAGGCTGAGCAACTAGATAAACCTGATCTAGTTATTAAGGGAGAGGTGAAATCAAAATTTTTGAATGATTTTGTCTAGTTTACTCATGAAGATGGGAGGCAAATAGTTAGATAGTCAAGAGTTCTCCTTCTACCAGAGTGAGATATAGCAAATGCTATTGTTTTTTATTTAGTGAGGAAGCAAAAGGATGTTCAACTAAGGACTGCTAAAGAAATACTACAGGTTCATAGAGGAGTCAAATTTAGTGATGACCACCAAGCCCTTGTTATATGGTCCATGGAAAAGAGGGAAAATACCAGAATGCATGAGATTCCCACTGCAGAGCATACTGTTACATTGACAGTTTTCAAGGCTGGTGAGGTAAGTAGTAAGAAAGTAATTGGGATGGCATCAGAGATGCTAAAATTTGGTGGCATGGTGTCTGGCCAAGAAGAAGAAAAATTTTCTCAACTCAATGCTAGATTTGAGGAGGTATTGAAAGCATATGAGGAGAGGGGTATGCAAATATAGTCATTGGAAAATAAAGTAGCCCAAATGGAGAAAATTCTTGGGAAAAGAAAATTAGGAGAGACTAGTAAACCTAGGATTACATACCCCCCAAGGCCACCTATTGAACCTTTCAAGTCCACTCCAATTATTGAGATACCTGATACTCCAGAGAGGCCTCAGTTCTATATTGTAGATGATTTTGAAGAGGAGAAGAATAAGTTGTATGCAATGCATGTAGAGCTTAACAATCAACATGAAGAAAAATTAAGGCAAGGTATTATGTATTGAATAGACAGGATAGAATGGCCCACATTTTTTGATCAATTATCAAATATTTCAACAATCAAGGATCAGTTAAAGCAAAATGAAGCTATATTCAGACCCATTGTACAGAAGTGGACAGAGAGAAGCTCAGATATCACTACTATGTGTATATCTATTATTCATCTAACATATCATTAGATAGAAGGAATTTTTGATTTACTAAATAAGTTGCAAGATTTTGACGATAAACAAGATTCTTTCTATAGAAGATTAACCAATTTCTTTTCCAAGTATTTTGCAGAAAAAATTAATTTATTCCCTTGTGCTCTAAAGTTAGTTGATAAAATAAAGGAAAAGGAAGAATGGAAGAGGGATTTAGATGAAGCCTTTTGTGAGAGAATAAATAGGGTTATAAATGAAGCTGGCCATCTATTATGGGCAATGACAAATGAGGAGTTGGTAAAAGTATAGTTATTCTATAATATCATGAGAAAAGATTTTGTTGATTTAGAGGAAAATGCAAATTCTTTAGTAACTGTACAAAGAGAAATTCTAAATTTTGATTGGCCAGAAGATACTATTTACAATAAATGGAAGGAAGAATTTATGTCTACAGAGTAGACAGAAGGAGATGATGAGGTGGAAGATGATGAAAAATAAGAGAGTACAAAAGTAGAAACCACCTCTATTACTAATGATAAAGACAAAGAGGATCCACAGGTAGCGAGAGATGACTCATCACTATCACATTTGATAGCCACCTATCTCGAGGAACCAGAGCAATAAGGGAATCCGATCAAAGTATTCTTGCCTTTCCAAAGAAAATAACAGAAGCAGACCCACAAAGGAGAGTTCAATGTATCAGTTTTTTGTTATAGATAGTTTTGTCCTTTGCTACAAATGTATGTAAAAAAAAATTGAAGGACACCTGTCAATCACATTTGCCCTTTGCTTGTTGCAACTCATGCTTATATAAATGAGTTTTCAAGGCAATGTGGTGGTCTGAATTTTGTACAATTTTAAGTCTTTGAAAGAATAGAGTCAGTCCAATAATGTGTAACTGTTCTAAGTTTATTTTCTAGTTGTACTTTCTAAAGATATATTGAAATGACAGAACTAGCAAGTTGTTCTGGGCTATCCTTTGAGTTCTATTGGTCATTGTATTAGTCATCTGAAAGGATAATACAAAGGGGCATTTACACTATATTTGTCTCATCAATTTCTGTCTCCTTTTAATAAGTTTGTTTACTTTGAAGTCATTTTAAATAAGGTTTAATTTGGCTGAATGCAATCTAGATGGGTTGTATGCTGATATCATTGTTGCTTTTAATTCAAGGAATTATGGAAATGCTTCGATGAATCAGTAGGGTTTATGATTTTATAGAGAGGATACTTCATAAGAATGGAAATGGGTGATTATAATTGATTAATTCATATACAAGTTAATTGAATTGGATCTCCCACCAAAAGTCAATTTTCAGCCCAATGGATAAGACACTGGTCATATAAGTTAGAGGTGAACAAGGATAAATTCTACTGCTACATAGCAAACCAATTATAAAATCAAAAATCATTTTCATTCAATTGTATTTAAAGTTATAAATTTTGGTCAATGCTCATTTATATCTATTCTATGAGTCTTAAGTAGTTGCTATTTCTAGGGATATTTGTAAATTCAAGGAGAAGGACAACCAGATCTGCTAATAAGGGATACATATAAGATTGAGAACATTAAAAGAAGTGAAGTAAACTACTCATGTGTTAATTGGTAATAGATGAGAATCAGAATAAAACTAGAAGAATCTTTACACAGTAGTTTGCATTAAAATCATCCTTGGGTATATCCACCTTGGTTCTGTAGAGCCTAAAGAGTAGAAAACTACCCATGGTTTTGTTGTAGTTTGGTCCAAATGGTTTACTCATTGTAGTTGATAATAGGAATTAGCTGATCCTTAGGTTATGTGAGTGTCTTCATTCTGGTATTGAACATTTTTTTGTTCAGTAGTTTTCAAACACCAACAAGAACAATCCTTCTAGTGAGAAGAGAAAAAGATGGTAAGAAAATATTTAAATGTTGGACTTGTAATGAATTTGGCCATTATGCATCTAAATGTCCTAAGAGAGAGAAAAAGTATAGGGGAAAGTTTAATCCTAGAAGAGATAGAGATAGAAATTGTTTATATGCAAATGAGGATGAAGAATTTGATGAAAAAGGTCAAAATGAAAGAGATTATGAATTAGGATTTTTGGCTATCAAGGAATATGATCTTGATAGTGAAATTAGAGAAGAAAGAGCTCTAGTTACCCAAGTGGAAAAGAAATCTAATTGGATAATTAATAGTAGTTGTTCACATCACATGACCAATGATATGAATAAGTTTGTTAAGTTCAAGAATCATGATGGAGGAATTGTTAGAGTTGGTAACAATGCAGCTTGACATATTATAGAATTGGATCCATTACTCTTGATGGTAAAACTAACATTGATGATGTCTATTTTGTTGATGGATTGAAGCATAACTTGTTGAGTGTTAGACAATTAGTGGACAAAGGTTATCATTTTCAGTTTACTAAGAAGACCTACACTATCAAAGACAAAGATGGTAAGATGATTGGAACTAGCACTAGATTGAGAAGTAATGTAATTTAGTTGAATCCTGCTAAGATGATATGTTTGGTGGAAAAAGTTGATAACAATTGGTTATGGCATAGAAGATTTTGTCATATAAAATTTGATAATATTGTGAAGGTTAGTAGTACATTTGTAGTAAGAGATCTTCGCAAGATTGTTAAGCCTACTAATGTTGTATGCAAGGAATGTATTTTGGCTAAGCAAAGGAAAGTGTCTTTTCCTAGCAAGAATTCCACTACCATAGAGAAGTTGGAAATTATTTGTACATAGATCTGAGTGGTCATTCAAGAACCAGAGGATTCTATGGTGAAAGGTATTTGATGATTTCACAAGAATGATGTGAGTAGCATTTCTTTAAAAAAAAATTAGAAGCTTTTGAGAAGTTCAACATATTTAAGAGTAGAATTGAGAATAAATCATGTGTTAAGATTAAATGTTTGAGATTTGATAGAGGAGGACAATTTACCTCTAGAGAATTTCATATGTTCTATGAACAAAATAGAATTAAAAGACAAATTATATGCACCTAAAATGCCTAAGAAAAATGGGATTGTTGAGAGAAGAAATAAATCTATAGCCAAGGAAGCTAGAGCAATGCTAATTAAGAATGATGTTTCTAAGACATTTTGGAGAGAAGCAGTGAATACAATAGTGTATACTCTAAATAAAGTACAGGTCAAAAAAGGAATGGACAAGACACCTTATGAACTATGGTTTGGATATTCACCATCAGTCAAATATTTCAGAATATTTGGGAGTAAATGTTATATTAAGAGAGATGGTGACATTGGTAAGTTTTATCCAAGATGCAATGGAGGTATGTTTCTTGGCTACTCTTTGAAAAGTAAGGCTTATAGATGGTTTAACTATAGAACTAAGACAATAGTTAAGAATTCAAATGTAAGAATTGATGAGAAGTTTAGAACCAAAGAAAAGATGATAGATTACAATTGAGATGAAGAATTGGATAAATATGAAATTGTTAGATAAGAGTTGAGATAAGAGAGAAGAATAGAGACTGCAACCCAAAATAGAGATAAGAGTTGAGATCTCAACTTCTACCCCTAATAGAAATCTGACAAAGAATCACGAGTAAATAATTGGAAGGACAAAGGAGTAATGGAAAAGAACAGAGAAAATGAGGAGATATGTTTGATATCTCAAGTTGAACCAAAGTCTACAGATGAAGCAGTCAAGGATAATCTCTAGATCCAAGAAATAAAGGAAGAATTGGATCAAATAATAAAGAATGATACATGGGAATTGGTCCCTAGACCTAAAGACAAGAATGTGATAGGAACTAAATGGGTTTTTAGGAATAAGATGAATGAGAAAGAAGATGTTGTGAGAAAAAAGGCCATACTTATTTGTAAAGGTTATTCACAACAAGAAGGCATTGATTATGAGGAGACATATGCACCTATAGGAAGAATGGAAGTAGTAAGGATGTTTTTGGCATATGCAACAAACTAGAATTTCATGGTTTATTAGATGGATGTCAAGTCTGCATTATTGAATGGAGAATTGAAAGAAGATGTAAAAACCTAAAGGATTTCCTTTATTAGGAGACAAAGATATGGTATACAAATTGAAGAAAGATTTGTATGGTCTAAAGCAAGCACCAAGAACTTTGTATGTGAGGTTGGACAGTTACTTAGAAAATCTTGGATTTGCTAAAGGTACGACTGACAATAACTTGTATCTAAAATAAATTGAAGATGGTTTATTAGTCATTGTAATATTTGTTGATGACATCATTTTTGGAGGAAATGATGAAGCTAGTGATAAATTTTCTAAAGATATAAAGAATGAATTTGAAATAAGCATGATAGGAGAAATGAAGTTTTTGCTAGGATTGCAAATTGTGTAGAATGATGATGGTATATTCATCTCACAAACTAAGTACCTAAAATTCATGTTGAAAATTTTTGGTCTGGAAAGTTGTAAACCTGTTGGTACACCCATGATAACTAGTCATAAGTTATCTAGAAAAGATGAAATACCTACAACAAAAGAAGTATAGATCAATGATTGGAGGCTTACACTATTTGACTCACACAAGACCAGCTATAGAAAATGCAACTGGGATAGTAGCTAGATTTCAAGATGATCCTAAGGAACATCATTTTGTAGAAGTAAAGAGAATATTTAGATATCTGAAAGGGACACCTGACTATGAAATTTGGTATGACAGATCTAATGATTTCACACTTTGTGCATATAGTGATGTTGATTAGGCAAGCAATATGGATAATAGAAAGAGCACTAGTGGTGGAGCATTCTTTCTTGGAATAAGATTGGTTTCTTGGTTAAGCAAGAACAAAGATTGCATTTCAGAGAGAACTACTAAAGCAAAGTATCTTGCAGCAACAAATAAATGTAATCAAGTTATGTGGATGAAGTAGATGTTGAAGGATATCATAATTGAGATCAAAGAAGTTGTTATCATTTACTGTGATAACAAAAGTATAGTGAGTATGTCTAAGAATCTAGTATTGCATTCTAAGACAAAGCATATATCTAGTAAGTATCATGTGTTGGGAGAGAAAGAAATAGAAAAGGAGATCATATTTGAGTATGTAATTACTAAGGATCAAATTGCAGATATCTTTATGAATTCCTTTCCTAAAGATACATTTGAGTAATTAAGAGGTATTCTTGGGGTTATGCCCCTACCTACTTTTGAATAGTTGATGTAGAGATTGAATTAGCCCAATGGCACAAAACACTATTATTTGACTGGACTAAATGATGATGCTTCCTATATGGGATAGTATCTAGTATGTACTAAGTCATTGAGGACTCTTGGTATTTGGTATTTGGCATTGAACAGTGTCTTTGGACACTTTCGTTGGCTGATGACTTGGAGTAGCTAAGTAGCAATTGGCATGCAACAATTAGTATTCTTGGAACATAGATAGCCTTTTTCATCTATGTTGTGATCAATGCCAAAGGGAGAGATTGCTAACATTAATACTAATGATACTACATTGGAGGAGTATCCTAAGAATTAGAGAGCATTTATATGTTGCATTCATGACTATGTTTGTCATTGATGTCAACATAGCATTATTTCTATAAAGACTGGTAGAGCAATAGTCAGAGATCTTGATGGTACAGATAATGGTTTCATTTTTTGGTCATGCATAGTTATAGACATGTACAACATATTTTCCTAATGATGTGATTGAATGTGGAGAGTCTAAGTCAAAGATGTATGGAAGTTGTGCCTAATTTAGAGAGAGAAGTTCAGAGATAGATTAATGGGAAAGTAGTTGTTGATGCTTTTGTCTATCTTGCATCCTAGATGTAATGAAGTGATGTGCAATTAGGCAGTGATAGAGGAAATTCAGATGATGATGTTAGTGATTATGCAAGCCTTAGTATCACACATGTGAAGTTTTGTATAGATTGTGAGCCAATAGTGCTATTGTAATTGTAATTTAATTAATTATCTTATTTTGATTAATTTGAAAAGCCTCATGGCCAACTCAAGGAATTATTATGAAGATATGGTATAAAGGAAAGAATTTTTCCTTGTTTGTAATGTGTGTTGAAGTATTGTGATTGTTGTTGAAGTGAAAATTGCAAAAAGGAGCAAAGTGCTTATTGAATACATGTAAGTGATCCAATAGATTATTGGATGTGTAGAGTATGTTGCAACAACAAATAACTGTAATCAAGTTATGTGGATGAAGAAAATGTTGAAAGATATCAGAATTGAGAATGAAGAACCTATTATCATTTCCTATGATAACATAAGTACATGGAGTGTATCTAAAAATCTTGTATTTCATTCTAAGACAAAGCATATATCTATTAAGTATCATGTGCTAAGAGAAAAAGTAGCAAGAAAGGAGATCAGATTGGAGTATGTAAGTACTAAGGATCAGATTGTAGATATTGTTACAAAACCCCTACCAAAAGATACTTTTGAGTACTTAAGAGGTATGTTTGGGGTGATGTTGTTGCCTACTTTATAATAGTTGATGTCGAGAGTGCATCAATCTAGTGGCATAGAGCACTATTATTTGACTAGATTGTATGATGATGCTTCTTGTATAGGGGAGTATCTGGTATGTAATGAGTCATTGCGGACTCTTGGTATTTGGTATATGTTATTGAATAGTGTCTCTGGACATTCAAGCTGGTTAATGATGGAGCAACAATTTAGCAATTGGTATGTAACAATTAATTATGAGTTTGACATCGTTGATATTGATGTTGATGGGGGAGAGATAGGCATGAAAAAAATCTCCCAATTCATAGTGGAAAATGTGCATGAGAAGTACTCTGAAGCAATGGGGGAGAGATATCTTTTAAAGATTCATGTAACAATGTAGGAATATGCAGCATTAGAAGATTACTTGGTATTCTTGGAACTTAGATAGTTTTTCATCTATGTTGCCATCAATGCAAAAGGGCAAGATTTTTAAAATCAATGCTAATGATGCTACATTGGGGGAAGTATCCAAAGCATTGGAAAGTATTGATATGTTGCATCCATGACTATATTTTTCATTGATGTCAATAGAGGAGTGTTTTTGTAGAGACTGGAAGAATAGTAGTCAAAGAACTTATGTTGCACAGTAACTAAGGGTTAAGTGATGTGTAGTTATGGACATGTTCCTAAGAGTGTCTTGATGATGTGTTTAAGAGGAAGAAGTCTTAATCAAAGATGTATGGTAGCTATATATGATTTATTGTGAGCAACACAAAAACAAAGCATCTATTTGACAATTTTTGATGTTTGCATTGTATCTTTTAGCTAAGATTAAATGAGGTGATATGCAATTAACTAGTGGTAGAGGAAAATTAGGTTTCTATCTTAGTGCCATCTATGGGGATGGGTCCACCTAAGAGGGTGTTAAGTGCTCCACACAAATCAAACTCCACTCACTTGGGTTTTTAGTGGTTTTTCTAAGTTAGAAAATTCCTTGAATGTGCATTAATCTTGCTCACACTTCATTTGGGCATAAAAATTGGACAAATCTTGATGTGGAGGGCCTTCGGGCATGTGCTTGACAAATTGAGTCTCACACATCTTTGTTTTGGGCTTAAAACAAACTCACACTCAATCTTGAATGCCTAACAATCAATGAACATTGCATGGTTTGGACGCATTTTCAATGACGCTCGCATTTCTTATGTTGACAATCTCTCGACTTTCATTATGCTGATGATGCTATCAAATTGGAATGAACATTGTATGCCACAATCACAAGTGTCTTCAATCATAGCTTACAAAATCTAAATCATCAATTGGAATAAAAACGTGTTTTTTAGCCCAAGATCATCCAAGTCTTCTCTCCCCTTGTCGTCTTTCGAGGCCATCTTGGGTGCATAAGATTAGGATCTAAAATCTTGTCTTAGCTTTTTAGGAGGCCTGCTTGGGGATTTCATCACCCCTTGGGATGACCTCAACTCCAGCGTTCCGACGGATTATAAAGATTGGGAGGTGAATCCAAAGACACCTCTCTTGGGATCAAAATTTTGTCACTCGGGCTAAGCCTCAAGGAACTTTATACCCTTGAGAAGTGAAAGAGGAGAAGTGGGTTACCGCTCCTCTCGGCTGTGTGACATCTTTTTGGTTTCATCTACAGATTTGGGCCTCACGTACCTTGTGTATATCAAGGACTCCCTAGCTAAACCAAATTTCATCCTTGTAGAAAGCTTCCTAAGATGTTGGTGTGTTTGACGTGCTTGCTCAAAACTTTTGTCTGCTTGTTTGTTCATAGCTTTTGAATGAATGTTTGCCAATTTTGGTCAAAATCCCAGAAAAGAAGAAATCTCCCAACTCAAGGCATACTTAGCGTAGTCAGTGCCTTATCAGAAAATCATCCAAGCTCCCCCAATGCAACCGAATCTATCTAGTTCCTTGCTTTAGAACAATCCCAAATCCAAAGTCCATCCAAATCATCCCCCCAGCCAGCTAGCAACCCAATCCAAAATCACCCAAGCCTTTAAAGAGTTGTTGTTATTCTACTAGAATTTGCTATCCAATCAATCCGACCAATCCACCAGCCTCACCAAGGTTATCCCTTTGACAGAGCTTTGTCTAGGGTAATCTAGCTTTGTCACCTATTATCCCTCATCACCTTGAGCTAAAGGTTGGGATCCACAAGTGATCAATCTCATGTCATGCCCATAGGATCATTAGTCTATTCTTAGGTTGACATAATCTCCACCAATCCAACACATAGGAAAGAAAAACTCTCACTTTTTGACAGCATGCCCTTGAAGTCTTCCATCCACAGGAAAGCCAAAAATCTCTAGCCAATCCTCCTTAGGTCTGTCATGCAACTTTGACTCTCCCTAGGAAATCTTTCATTAGCCAATCCAAAATCTGTGCTTAATCCAAATCCAACCATGAGCTTCTGTGTTCATCCATATGCAAGACCCCATCCCCATCAAATTCATCATCAAAGCATGAAGTACCAATGCTATCATGATGTGTTTGGTCGCATTGTCCTTGCTCCTGCCACCTCCTATTCCAATGATGATGAAAATCTTGTTGACTATGATGGGTATATTGAAAGCCTTAGAAACATTCCCCCAAGCATCCCCCAAAATCCAAGAGTTATTCCAAACTATCTAGTCATGCCATTGATATTCCAGCTTCCCCTCCATCACCCCATCAACCAAGCTTCCAATCTTCCACCCCCATCACACTAGCTATTCCTGTCAATCCACCTCCACCTTCGACACACGAGTCTCCAAGGAATCTCCTAGAGGAAATAAAAGAAAAGTTGCCTCCAACAGTCGATAAGCCATGTCATCTAATCCAACCATGTGAAGTAGTCAGTGATCAAGCTTCCCCATCTATAATATCACCTCCATCTCCCATAGCTATCATCCCCATACCATCCATCAAATTGCTTAAAATCCTTCCACCTCCTGCAAGCATCAAAATCCCACCACCTATCAAATCCCTCCAAATCCTATCCACATCGCCTCCAAGCATTTCCCAAATCTCTCATAATGACCCTTATGCATCCATCTTCTACTCACCCATCTCCACTACTGAATCTCCCATCTATCCATCCGCTGCCTTTGAAGAATCCATCCCTTCACCTCCTATCGCACCATCCACTCCAAACCAATCCTATCAAGATCCTGCCCAAAAGCATGTTGACATCCCCCAAAGCATAAATGAAGATATCATCGTACCATGTCTTCCATCCATAGTGCAGTCACCATCTCCTCCATCTCCAAAACCTCGAGCCATATCTCCTCCACTACAAGATATCTTGTCATCCCACCAGCTACATCAAGATCCTATCCTTCCATCTCCCCCACTCCATGCTTCCATCTTACCACCTATCCAAGCTATTCCACCATCTATAATCTACCCTCTTGGTTCACTTACATTCATCCACGGTGGCCCTCTCTCAGCAGAAGAATTAAGAATAGTATCTCCCCATTGCAATACACCTAATAAATCACTTCTACCATTTTTTGCAAGCAAAAAGTTTCCTCAGCTTGTTCAAATGCTCAATCGATGGCATTATCAAGGTCAAGGTTTAGGACCACAAGAGCAAGGAATCAGAGAGCCTATTATTGCACAAAAAAATCTAGGATTTCATGGTCTTGGATATGTATCCAAAGGCTCACCATCTAAAGGTGTTGGTACACCACACCCCCAAACCAAGGCTATCTCCAAGCCCACCATGCCAGCCTCCCATCACTCCTTCAAGAAATCTTATGTCATCCCCCCTCCACCATCTTTACAACCCAAAACAACCTACCATATCCCCCCTTCATCCGCTAAATCCATTTTGGGTCCCTATGTCCCAAAATCTACCATCCTCCATCCTCCTATCAGCCATCATAGAAATCCTATTCCATCCATTCCTATGCAAGATCAACAAAGGCACATATCAGGGCACATCATCCATCATCATCCCCCTACATGCTCTTTCATATCCTCTCCATCTCACAAAGCTTCTCCTAACCATCTTCCCAAAGCTTACCACAGCAATGTGAATGCCAACTTCAAAATGCATAAAGCTAAAAATCCACATCCTAGGCAATCATATGTCTATTCTAAAAGACATACTCCAAAAAGGCAAAATCCAATAAAACAATGCAAAACAATGCAAAAGCCTATGAAAAGAAAATCCAAAACCATGTGGATCCCCAAGAAAAATGTTGAAACCCAATGCATAATGGCATCCACCATTGCTAATCCCCCATCTAGTGACTCATGTCCCCCATCTCCTAACTCCATCTTGGGTGCCTATATCCCCAAGCACGCTTCCACAAATCCTCCATCACACCCACATCTACCATCTATCCCCCATATGCTCTTTTCACACTCGTTCCAACATGTGCCAATGTTGCTCTTGCAAGCATCCCCATCTCATGCTCCTTTCCAGCATTTTCATCCCTCCATCTCCTACCATCAATCCCATATAATCTGATCTATTGCATAAATCACACATCCGGTGTACCAACATCTAGCAACAAAATTGAATATTCCAACAGCCAGTGAAAAATCCCAAAAAAGCCAAAATAGCTAAAGAAAGCCAAAATTATTCCAGCTAAGTCCAAAGTCAAAAAGTCAAAAAAGAAAAGAAAAATAAAGCATCCACTGGTGAAAACTTGGCAATTGAAGCGCCTTGGACAAGTACCATGATGAAAACTTGGCAAAGAAGCGTCATGCGCAATCCCGCCATCCCCAGCTTAGCCTATCACCCTCATGCTTTTGGTCATCTCTTGACATCCAACTCCATCTTCCAATCTATCCGCCTATCCTCGATCCTCCAGCTTCCATCTCACACCATCCACTAATCTTATGCAGATTTAGCCAATCATCTCAGCTATCATCCATCTCCCTAGCCCCTTCAGCTTTTTCCATCCTAGCTTCAATCCTATCACATCCATCATAAGACTTCCTTCCGCATGTTATCTTCTGATTGGGGGCACTATATTCCTTGGAGATCTTGTCTTGTCCATCCTCCCTTGTCATTGGTATCTAGCTCTAGGCTATCCTCATGCAAACCCAATGTCATCTCTTTATATCCATCATAATCCTAGCTATCTACCATCCTATCCAGCCATCTCGTCCTGCTCCTCTAGCTATCCTTGGTCACAAAATCTCTCATCATCATTGGATGCATCCTACCAAATCCATATCTTTCTCTATCACCCCACCCTTAGCTTTCACATCTTGCACAACATCAAACCATCCTGCTATCCTCTCATCCTGAGCTTTTTATCCATCTGTATCATACCTATCATTGGTTTGTTAGCTTGTACCATATCTTGATTAGCCCGCTTGTAAATATCTTGGTCTGTCAGCTTGTACATCCTCTTTAGCTTAGTACCATTGTATCTATCCAACTTTCGTGTTCATTCCTCCTTGATTAGCATCTTGCACACATCGCACAACCCTTGGTTAGCTATTCCAATGCATCCTTTAGCTAGATCTCCTGTCACCAAAGTGCTATTCTTCTTAGTTCAACTTGCCAGACGCATCACCCATCCAGATCCATCATCTTAGGTGCTCTCCGATAGATCCTTGTAGGATATAGCTTTCCTCATGTCTGATCTTGGTTCATTAGTACCTCGTCCTACCCATCTCGTTGGCAAATGGCTCTCTTTTGGATTTTCACTTTCTTTTGATTTGGGATCTTCCCTTTTGGGTCTTGAAGTATCTTTTCCAAAAAATCTCCTTGTTCCCTCCTCAAGGTTGCCATGATCTTCCATATCATGGTATGCTACGAATGCGGCAATTAGAGCGTAAGGTCTTGATCAAGTCTTTCATTTTTTTTTCTTTTCTGCTTGTGGGTTCTCCAGTGTCATTTCCACGCTGCTTCCTCTAGGATTCATGTGTGATGCTGGGACAATCCTTGCGTGTTTGTTTTGAGTCAGTCCGTCAGTCCTCTGGACAGTTGGTGAAAAGGCCTTGATGTTCTTGGTAACCTTGGAAATTAACCAATAGTCCTATAGCAAATCTGGTGCTCAACTACATGGTGGTACTTCTCTTTGAAGTATCCCCCCCGCTCAAAAAGCTTCAATGGTTTTCCTTCATCTCCATTATCCCCCATCCATATCCAACATCCGTCTCTCCTACCCCAGCTTATGCATCAGTATCTCTTTGAATCACTCCTCACCTTTAGCTTTAGGGATCCACAATCCTAGTCTTAGGGATCCACCAATCCAAATCAATCCACTAAGCCTCATCTTTCGAGATCCACAATCCTAGTCCTAGGGATCTCCGAAACCCATCTTCTGCCAATCTGACTCTTTGAAATCCTGTTGCATCAGATTTTTAATCCCCTCATCCATCTCCCCATCCTAGATTCCTTTTTATAGTGCTCTGCTCCTTCATCCTCCACCTTCCCTGAGATCTTAAGCTTGCTTCCTCTTGTGCCTCTGATTCTCCCTTTATCATTCTCCCGTAGTGAGAGTTTGAGCTAACCAAACCTCTTCTCTTAAGAAAATCTGAGTCTTCTTGCTCATCTCGGATTCTTGTACTTTTCAAGAAGTCGTCGAGCCTCACTTTCTCTCCCCGCCGCCTTCTTGAGGGGGCATCTCATAATCCATTCTCTCCTCTTCTGCTCTAGCCTTGGGCATCTTATTTTCTTATCTTTGATGTCATGCCACTTGCGGCATCACATCAAAGAGGGGCAAAATGTAGACACCTAAAAAACTTTTAGAAAATAAAGTATTTTTATTTTCTAAAAAATTCATGATGACATCATCATTTATTAATTAATTAATTATTTAATTAATTTATTTATTTTTATGCCATTAAATCCCTTTATCTTAATTAAAAATATTTAATTAAGGAATCCCTCCCAAAAAATTTTAAATCTTATTTAAACATTATTTCCTTATTTATTAATTATTTAATTAATAAATTGACCAAAAAATCCAAAATAAATTTTAAAAAAAAAAAATTTTGCCCAAAACTTGGCCAATTTCCTTTAGACCACTAACCTCTTCCAAAATCTTCTAATCCTTCTTTAATTTTGATTAAAGGTTAATCCCATCATTTCCTACCCCTAATCCCAACTCAAAATATTTAATCAAGATTAAATATTAATCCTCATGTTTATTAAAAAAGTTTTAATAAATATCTCCTCAACCCAAACTCTTGAAATAAATAAAACTTTATTTGTTTCCTAAAAACCTAATTTATCCTCATCCTAAGAAGTTCTAGACTCTTCTAGAAAGTCTTCATCCTCATCCTAGGAAATTCTAGACTATTCTAGAAAGTCTTTATCCTCATCCAAAGTCTAGACTCTTCTAGAAGATGTCTTTAAACCTAATCCTAATCCCCTCCTAACCTTGTCACATTCCCTAAACATGGGTTAAGAATTACTAACCCAAGCCAAAGTTAACAAATATCTCCTCCTTCACCCACCCTCATTAAATTCCATCCACTTGCCTATCCCTAAGCTAATCCTAAACCATCCTAATCCATCCTCTAATCATTTGCACAATCCTAAGCAAGCTTAAAACCCTCCTAATCAAGCCCAAGTCGAAATTTCTCTCATCTACCTCAAAATATCTCAACCATAAAACTTTATGAAGCCCACTAGGCCATAAATGACTCTTCCAAGCCCTTTTATTGCTCTTACAAGTCATTATGAGGGTCTTTATGAAGATTTTATCCCTTGAACCTCCTTTGTTGACTCATCCTTCCCCTTTCCTCCATCCTCTCACCCTGTGACATGTGTCACTCCCTGATTGGTTGTAAGGAAGCACAATCCATGTGCTCTCCTCTTATGCAATCTAAGCCCTCCATGAGCTTTTTCCCATCCTTGCATCCTAGCCCTTGATCCCTCAAGCCCTTTTCCTATTTAAGAAATCCTCTCCCAAGCCATTTTAACACAATCCATGAAGTAAAGTCATAATTCCATTTTTAGAAGCCATTTTACATCAAAACCATACACTCACACCCAAATTCCAACTCCATTTGAAGCACTTTTTGAAGCATAAAGCTTCAATTTAGACAAAGCTACTCAACAAGAGAGCTTCTCATTGAGAGAGCCCTTTAATGGCTTATATTCTCAATTGAGAGCTCATCTTAGTCTATCTTGAAGTTTATGAATTTTGTTTAGTTTGTAGAAGCTTTATTTAAATTTGGTTTCTATTAGCATACTAACATTGCTCATATACAATGACATCATAAAATGTGCAAGACTTGGAGTCCCATGTGCAAATTTTTTAATAGACTGTGAGCTGACAATGTTATTGTAATTGTAATTAACTATATATCTTATTTTAATTAATTGCAAAAGCCTTAAGGCTAACTAAAGGAATTATTATGAAGGTATGGTATAAAGGAAAGATTTTTTCCTTAATTGTAAGTGTATCAAGTATATATTGTGCATTATATTTGCAAAGTATGAAAAGAAGAAGATATTTTAGTGAATGTCTGTAAGTGATCTAAGGGATTATTAGATGCACAATTCGTGATCTGGTCACAAGATCAGAAGGAGCAGAAGTTCGATTGACAAGATAGAGATAAAAGAAGGAAATACAATTCTATTCTATTATTCTACAAGGAATAATACATAGATCATTAGGATAGTGGGTTTATTAGTCTTAACCTCAAAGCTCTTTGGGTAGTGAGTTTAGTTATCTTCCACAACTCCTAACAAGGTCTATCCTCTAACAAGGAATGTTTATATTATTACATCATCTTACGGGTACCATCCCCATCAGCATTTTCCCTCTAATCAAGGGTTTCCCTAGTTAACATATCTAGTGTTATTGTGTATGAGTATCTTGTTGTGGTTTCTGTTTACTTTAATCACATGGCTAATATTTTTTAAAGTTGTTATTGGTGATATTATTCTTATAACTGATTCACCCTCCCCCCCTCTTAGTTATATCAGTGGACTATTTATTCTAACAATAATTATAGCATTTAATCTACCCATTGTTGCTTCTACCATTTTTTCCTCTACCATTACCTCTCCTTCCTTTGTATCCACCTCTTGAACTATTTTCTCCCTAGGTTTTCTTCTTATTAGAATCTCCTTATGGTATATTGCTTTTTACTCCTCTTCCTCCATAGTTTCCTCTTCCTGTATCATTCTTTCCTTTGTTTCTACCAATTTTTTCATTCCTCCTTTTGAACTTATCTTCAACCTTAAGTACCAATTGGTAGCATTGGTTTACTATGGTAGGACTTGTCAAACTTAGTTCATCTTGAATGGTAATCCTTAGTCCTTGCATGTATCTAGCAAGTTTAACACTTTTAGGTTCAACAAGTTTTGACTTCATTACTAACTTTTGAAATTCTTCAATATAGGTAGAGGTTTCCATCTCTTTCTATCTTAAACTCATCCTCTTCTTATGAAGTTGAACTTCATAATCCTCAAGGACATAGGTCTCTCTGAGTAGGGTCACCATCTTCTTCCATGTGGTGACTAGATTCTAGTTACTCTTCATACTTGTTATCTTGAGTGAAGTTCCACCATGTGAGTGCAAATACTTTGAGCCTTGACTTGGCAATCATCACCCTTTGGTTTTCAAGGATGTCTTCACAGTCAAAGAAATTAGTTAGGGCATCTACCCAATCCATTGTAGCCTCTAGCTCCATCTTCCCATTGTATGTAGAAAAATCAAGCTTATCATTCATGGTTCTCTTCTCCATAGATTTTAGAGTTTTCACAAGAAGCCTCTGGTTAGTAGGACATTCTTCTTCCTCATGCTTAAGGGGTTCTTCATCACTCCCTTGTCTGACTTCTTCAAAGTTTTCACCACTATTATTACAAATCTCTTCCTTAAGCTTTTCTATCTCTTTCCTCATCAATTGTATCTCCTTGTTCCTTTCTCATCTTTCCTCAATTTCAGCTCTCTAAGGTATTTCACTATCTCTACATTGATCATCTTTATAGATTACCCTCATTCATCTTCACATTCTATGGTGTTAATGGATCTTTTACCCTAAGGGATATTAGGTTGTTGTAATACCACTTGATGTAGAGCTCTCCCTTATATTGGTAACTAGGTTGTGGTATGGCCTTGTGGTTTCTTCAATTATCCTAATATGGAGTCAAGAGAGGACTCTACACCTTTTTATGGACTTTATTGTCAAACATGAACTAGGCATTCAAAAGAGCACAACTAGGTCTGTAAGCACAATACCACTAAATACTAGGGATTTGATTAAAATGGAAACCCAATGTTTAGAGGGGAGTGGAAAGGTTCCTTAACATCTAAAAAACTCAACTTTATGGGTTAGAATAGCCTAACTCATGCCCAACAGCCTCAAATAGAAAAACTAGCTTCTAGAATTAAGAGTCCCAATTAGCCCTACTAAATATGACATAACAACTTGATTTAAAAGTGTTCCAAAAGACTTGGGAAAAAAATTTGATATTGTGATACCCTTTTGGAAGATTCTTTAGACTTTAAGTTTTTAGACTCCCAACTAATCAAATGACCACCAAACCAAGAATGCAACAATTAATCCTAATAGGCCTAATTGATTCGGTTTGTGAAGGAAGTACTTACTAGGTTATTGAGTAGGCTTAGCCACCAACTAAGAAACTAGAAGGGATATATTATAGATCATATTCCACCATTAGAAAGGTTTTATCCATCCCCTAAGTGCCTCTAACACTTCAATATCTATTTTCCCAAACCAAACACATAGAGATGTTTGTCCTAGGGATGGATTACAAAATTAGATGACTTGTTCCCCATCTCCCATCCTTCTAAGGTCTTATATTGCACCCTCCTAAATTTAATTTTACTAAGTGGAAAGATATTTCCATGGTGGAAATGCAAGCTAGGGAATTTTTTCCAAAACTTGTCAATGAAACAAGGGTTTTGGTGCACCTGAGGAAGAATGTTAAATATTTTTAAATGTTGATCACTTCAATCCTTAAAACCACTTGCATTATTCTACTAAGACATTCAAGATTTAGTTTCAAACAATAAATTTCTTCTACCAATCCACACCAATCCATAAACTCATGTGTTACATTAAATTAAATGGAAAAATGGAAGATTTTATTGATTTCAAATTGCAAAAGTACATCTTCTACCTTCTACCCACCTGAAAGGGCTATTGAAGAGCTTTCCCAACTAATCCAACCAATTTTCAATGGTTGTGACTATTGGGGAGTTATTAGTTAAAATTTGTTAAATTTAATTAGAAATTGTCAAGCCTTTATTGAGAAGTTAGTGATAACCAAGCTCACTCAGGCATCAAAGAAAATTTCATGTATGTGTCAAGCATTCAATAATAACCAAGTTTAGAGATAATATTGACCAAATTGGATTGATTAATGAAGGAACACCATCCTAAACTCTATACTAATTGAGTTGGGTCAGTTATCAAAGGGATCCTCTGTGTTAACCAAGTAGACATGTTTAGAAGCCTAAGAACACACCTACCCTATCCTAGGACTAAGATGTGCCTAATGACCATAGTCAAAGGCCCATAGTTTATAAAACATCAATAATGACCAAGCCTTACAAGTAGGCTTATTTGTAAAGAAAAACTACTTCTAAAACTTATCAAAGACTCTAAGGCATGAATTCCCTTGAGTAAAACTCATGAAGATATTGTTGTAGTGGATTCCTTGGAGAGTGGAGGTTGCACTAATAATGCTTGGTGATGGAAGGATAATCCTTGATGAATTCACTCTGAATTACTTGAGGGCTCAAGGTTTCTCTACTTTATTCAGTATAGAATTCATGATGAAGAATAAAATCATTTGATTCTTCCTTACATTCAAAATTTGTCTTTAAGTCACCATAAATGCACCATATGATGAACATCTCAATGATAGCATGTTTAGCTCAAAAAATGTGACATACATGGCTAATATCTTTAGTCTTCAACTTGGTAAACACCATTTACATCCAAGCTTGGTTAGGTCTCCAAACTTAGTGAAGATCAGTTAGAACTAACTTGTGCTCGACTTTTCTTGATTAGATCATGCAACCTGACCTTCCTCAATAAGGTCTAAGATACTAATTGAAACTAACATTCAACTTGATGATACCAATGCATCTAAAATGTTGATTTAGATCTTCTTTGTTGCTAACTTGAACTGATAGAAGTTGTTTCTTTGAATTATAGTTCCAATGATCTCCATGGATAATTAAATTGAAATGGTTGAATCACCCAATTCACTGACTCAGGTGTCAATGCTCTCATGACTTTGAATTTCATTCTCTAGATATTTCTTTACCTATTGTTGTCTTATTTGATTTATTATATTTTCATCCTTTTCTTTATTTTAATCCTTAGCTATAGTTTGGTTCATGTAGTTACTGTCTAGATGACCAAGTTTTTTGCATACAAAACATCTCTTTGTAGGGTCTATTTTCCTAATGTGAGTTCTTATGCAATTTTCTCCAATGTGTCCATGCTCACCACACATGTAACACCTACACCATGTGTTATAATCCTAACCAAGAATAGCTTTCACAATTTTTTCTACTAGGTTCCACTTCTTGGTTTTGCATTCTAAAGATTTGTGCCCTTGTTTGTTGCATTTAAGACATTTTCTTTCAAACTTGGTTTCCTTTGTGTATTCACTTGCTCTGTGACCTTTCTTGTTACAACTATAACATTTTCCACTAAATTTTGATTTACCATTGCTCCAACATGTATTTGATTTATTCCCTATCTTTCCATAATGATTTTACATGTAGGCCTTTGTTTTTTATGAGCTCCTTGTTGTGATGATTATCTGACGATTCACCTTCATCTATATAGCCTAATCTAGTGTTTCCTTTATATATGAATTGATATTTCTTGCCTATTTCTTTCACTCTTTCTTGAAATTTCATTATCCTTTCATTGGTTTTTCTTTCTAACTTGAGATCATTCTGCAATCGTGCATTATTTTTCCTCAAGTTGATAAGCTCTTGATTTGCACAATTGAGTTGATTTATCAAATCTACTTATTGATGAGATACGTGTTGAATTTCATTATCATTTTCTTATATCTTTTCAATTAGCAATCTTTTCTCTCTTTTTTTATGTCTTTTTATTCCATGTCTTCACAGATTCTAACTAACTGAATTTCTTGTCCTCTTTTCAGTTTTTTGACTTCCTCATGTAGAGTGAGATTCTTTTCAAGTATATCTTTAATTGCTCCATCATCTTCATTTGAATTTTTATCTTGACAAATTTCTTCAATTCTTTCTTCTATGTATATATTGTAATTCATCTTTTCTTCTAGTTCTTTCCTTCTATTCAAGGATTTAGATAGTTTCTCCTTCAGTTTCTTGAATTGATCCATGGCCATCTCCAGATTCAACTTTTCATTTTCAATAGATTTCTTTAGTTTGTACACTTCCATTGCCTCTAATCTTTTCTTAAGTTGCTAAAATTCTAATATGAGAACCAAATTCTCTAATACAAGTTGTTGGAAATGTAGAGAATGCTAGGTGACTAAGAGGGGGGAGAGGGTGGTGAATTAGGAAAGAAACAAACTTTAACTTCAATTCACCAATTAATCCTTCATAAACTAATATGATCTAGTTTCATGCATGAAATACTGAAAGTAATAAAACATTCATAATACTTGACACAATAATTGGTAACCTAGAAAACTTCCAAATAGAAAGTAAAACAAAGTAAAACTGGGGTGGAGATGATACATCCCACAAGATTTAGTATTATAGTATAAAGTTGGCCTGTTATAACTTATAAATGATCACTTAAGTTGATCTTCCCTATTAGAAGAAATAAGGATTGTTAGGTCCACCTTGTAAATGTTAGCATGAATGCTAAAAATAATACATTGGGGGACTATCCTGAATATTGGAGAGTATTTATATGTTGCATTCATGACTGTGTTTGTCATTGATGTCAATGTAGAATTATTTCGACAAAGACTAGTAGAGCAGTAGTTAGAGATCTTGATGGTATGGACAATCATTTGATTATCTATCATGCATGGTTAAGGACATGTACAACATAGTGTCCTAATGATTTGGTTAAGTGTGTAGAGTGTAAGTCAAATATTTATAGAAGTTGTACCTAAGTTACAGAGAGTAGTTCAAAGATAGAGTATTGGGAAAGTAGTTACTAATGTTTGTTGTCTATCTTACATCCCAAATGTAATGAAGTGATACACAATTAGGAATTGATAAATGATAATCAGATGATGACACCTATGAGTGTGCAAGCCTTAGTATCACACATGTGAAATTTTGTATAGACTATGAGCCAATAGTGCTATTGTAATTGTAATTTAATTATCTTATTTTATTTAATTGGGAAAGCCTCAAGGCTGACTCAAGGAATTATTATGAAGATATGGTATAAAGGAAAGATGTTTTCCTTGTTTTTAATGTGTGTTGAAGTATTGTGATTGTTGCTTTAGTGAAAATTACAAAAATAAGAAGAGTGCTTATTGAATGTGTGTAAGCAATCCAAGGGATTATTGGATGTGCAGTTTGAGATTTGGTTACAAGATTTGAAGGAGCAAAAGTTTGGTTGATAGGAAAGAGACAAAGGAAGGAAGTATATTTTAGTTCTACTATTCTACAAGAAATAATAAAAAGATCATTTGGATAGTGAGTTCATTGGCCTTTCCCTTGAAGTTGTTTGGGAAATGGGTCCAATGGTCTTCCACAACTCCTAATAGGGTTGGAATCTACTAACACGGATTCAAAGTCTCCTAAAATGGACTCATATGTACTAAATGTTGCAACAAACTCCTAGCAGTGTCCATCATCAAATAAGGAATATTTATATTAGTACATCACCTTGTGGGTACCATCCCCACTGGGGTTTTCCCTTTGATCAAGGGTTTCCCTAGTTAACATATATGGTGTTATTGTGTATGAGTATCTTTTTGTGGTTTCATTTTACATTACTCATATGGTTAAAGATTGTTTAAAGTTATTATTTGTGATATTATTTATATAACTGATTCAGCCCCCCCTCTCAGTTTTATTAGTGGACCATATATTCTAAAAATTGGTATTAGTATTAGAAATAAGGATTACTAGGGGGGTGAATCAATAATCTACAAACTTTAGTTGCCAACTGGATATTATTACTTACTTTAAACCATGCATAAAAAAGCAATAATGTAATGCTAAACAATAACAATAAATTTTCACAAAGATAACTCATAACACCATATTTTGTTAACTCGGGAAACCTTGGCCAAGAGAAAACTTTAGTGGGGATGATACCCACTAGATAATATATTGATATATAAGTTCCTTGTTAGAGGATGGACCATGTTAGGAGTCAACGAGAAAATTTAGTATAAGTAGTCCCTATTAGGAGACTTTGAATCTCTATTAACAAAATATGCAAGAAGTGCCCACTGCCTAAACATGCAATTTCAACTACAAGAAGAGCTCACTACTCAAACAAGTAATTTACTATTATTTATCTTCCTTGTTTGATCTCTAATCTTTAGCTTGATCTCAAATCACTAGATAGCTCATACAAAACTTTGTGTATACTACTTTCACAAAAGTTTTCTCACTTCACATAACTTTACAAGCACATACAAGCACTTCGCTTTCTCATAATATCAAGATAGCACACTTCTTATCGCAAGAAGTCTTTTGCATAAGTACCATGCCTTCACATAAATTGCTACTGGGTCGGCTAAAACCATAATTCACTTTTCCAAGTTAGAGTAAACATCTAGGATGTCGGCCCTAATTGGACAAGTAATTATTTTGTAAACAAAACAATTCTTTCCTTCAATTCCACTATCCTGGGTCATCAAAACATGATTATATCTATTCCATATAGTTCACACAAAATTCTGGGGTTATACACATGATCACCAACATGTATACTATCTCCATGTAACTTTTTTTTTCATAATATGATGTCTACAACATGTTATAAACAAAATAATACACTGTTGTAAACCAAATTCTATACTTAGGCAATTTTTTGATTACCAAACACTAAGTACCTTTATTTTTTAGGTTTCTAGTCAACATTTACATCATGTGTTTCTATTAATGACAAAAATTACATATCATAATTAGCCAATTGTCAACAATCAGAGCTTCAGGTCCTTGAAGGAAAAGCTTAATAGCTTTGGGAGATCAATGGCACATATTTTCAAAAAGGATAGTCCTAGATTTGATGGGGCCAACTATGATAGTTGAAAGGAGAAGATGAAGACTCATCTATTGCATGGGTCTAGGATATTGGATCTTGACAAATTTTTTGAAGATAATTGTTAAAGAAGAAAAGCTTGAAGGATTTAGTGAAGAAGAGAGAGATCTATTTATGTGTAACATGAGAGAAAGAGAAGCCCTACCGACAACACTTCTAGAGGATGAGTACAATTATGTGAAGTCACTTGTAACATCTCATGAAATTTGGAAAGCTTTAGAATCTACTTTTAAAGGTGATGATCATTCAAAAAGAATGAGATTATAAAATTGGATATGCACATTTCAAGATTCTAGAATGATGGAAGATGAATATACAAGAAGTTATATTGGTGGAATATCATAAATGGTTACAGGTACTCAATCTCATGGTGGAACCAAGGAAGATGATGAAATCATATGGAAGATCTTGAAAATTTTGACACCACCATTCAAGCCAATAGCACAAATGATTTAGCTAGTGATGCCTTGCACTAATGATTTCACTAAGGAAATATTACTTGGAAGATTAGAATCAGAAGAAGCATATCTGAGATAGTCTAGAGAACTTGCAAGAGTTGAACAACATATAGTACCCTAAATATTTGACCTAATTTGACAAGTAGTGCAAGAATGCATGGAGATTTCATTAGCAATGGTAGAGCTAATGAAGACAAGAAGATTGAGGAAGGAATAGCCCTTCTAGTGAGAAGAGAAAAATATGGTCATAAAATCTTTAAATGTTGGACTTGTAATGAATTTGGTCATTTTTCATCTAAATGTCCTAAAAGAGAGAAAAAATATAAAGGGAAGTTTAACCCTAGAAGAGATAGAGATAGAAATTGTTTGTATGTAAATGAAGATGAAGAATCTGATGAAAATTGTCAAAGTGAAAGTGATGATCAATTAGGATTTGTAGCTATCAAGGAAGATGAACTTGGTAGAGAAATTAGAGAAGAAAGAGCTCTAGTTACCCAAGTGGAAAAGAATTTTGATTGGATAATTGATAGTGGTTGTTCACATCACATGACTGGTGATATGAATAAGTTTGTTAAGTAAAAAAATCACGATGAAGGTATTGTTAGAGTTGGAAACAATGTAGCTTGTCATATAATAGGGATTGGATCCATTACTCTTGATGGTAAAACTAACACTAATGATGTCTATTTTGTTGATGGATTGAGGCATAACTTTTTGAGTGTTGGGTAGTTGGTATAAAAGGCTTATCCATTGAGTTTACTGAGAAGACCTACACTGTCAAAGAAAGATATGGTAAGATGATTGGAACTAGCACTAGATCTAGAGGTAATGTATTTTAGTTGAATTCTATTAAGATGACATGTTTGTTAGCTAAAGTGGATAATAGTTGGTTGTGGCATAGAAAATTTTGTCACATAAACTTCGATAATATTGTGAAGGTTAGTAGCGCTTTTGCAGTCAGAGACTTTTCTAAGATTGTCAAGCCTACTAATGTTGTGTAAGGAATACATTTTGGCTAAGTAGAAGAAAGTATCATTCCCTAGAAAGAATTTCACTACCACAGAGAAGTTGGAAGTCCTTCATACAAATTTGAGTGGTCCCTCTAGAATGAGAGGATTCTATGGTGAAAGGAATTTTATGATTTTTGTTGATGATTCCATTAGAATGATGTGGGTAGCATTTATTCAAGAGATATTTAAAGCTTTTGAGAAGCTTAAGATATTTAAGAATATAGTTAAGAATTAATTTGGTGATAAGAATGAGTGTTTGAGATCTGGTAGTGGAGGAGAATTCACCTCTAGAGAATTTAACATATTTGTGAAGAAGATGGAATCAAAAGATAATTATCTGCACCTAGAACACTTGAGAAAAATGGGATTGTTGAGAGAAGAAATAAGTCTATATAAGAAGTTGCTAGAGCAATGCTATTTGAGAATGATGTGTCTAAGACGATCTGGAGAGAAGTAGTTAATATAGTAGTATATACTCTGAGTAGAGTATAGATCAGAAAAGGTATGGACAAGAGACCTTATGAACTATGGTTTGGACATTCACCATTAGTCAAATATTTTAGGATATTTGGTAGCAAATTTTATATCAAGAGAGATGATGACATTGGTAAGTCTGATCCAAGAAGTGATGAAGGTGTGTTTCTTGGCTATTCATTGAAGAGTAAGGCTTATACATTTTTCAACTATAGAACTAAGATAATAGTTGAATGCACCAATGTAAGGATTGAAAAGAAGTTTGGAACTAAAGAAAATATGGTAGATTATAATTTAGATAAAGAAGAGGATAACAATGACTTGCAGAATTATGTGCTAACTTTTAAGCATAGAGGAGAAAAAAGTTATGAACCTAGAGAAGAGATAAGAGTTGTGATGTCAACTCCTACCCCTAAAAGAAATATGACAAGGAATCACCCTCCTAGGTAGATAATTAGAAGTAAAGACAAAGGTGTTATGACAAAGAATAGGGTGAATGAGGAGATATGCTTGATATCTCAAGTTGAACCCAAGTGTGCAGATGAAGCAATCAAAGATAATCATTGTGTTTTCTCTTGATTTAATAGTGATTATTAATACCAATAGACAACAAAATTTATTACACCTCAAGGTAGCCAATTCTCATGATTAGTATAATAAACTATGTCTTTGGGCTAGCTACACAAAGCACAATGCTCCCTACACTTCTGGCTCTACAAAACCAAGGTGGGAGTACCTTAGGGATTCAATTAACTTCTTGAATCTTACCCTTAATCCCTAGAGATAGTAGATATGGTCCAATTTCTTTGATATATGTGAAACAAAGATGAGCTATAGTAGCTAACAATAACCCATAAATTCCTACAGATAGATGATGACCACCCTTATACACTTGATATAATATTTGATTGATTTAGATTTGAATATAAATTTGATATATATAACAGAACCTATTTTAGTTTGTCTACACATAGTCAACTATTAGTAGGAGATCTAATTCAAATAACTTGTAAATAAATTTTATAAGCTATAATCACCAATTTCCATTCTTATGAAATATCCCTTTTATAAACCCACAAACCCTATCAATTTATTGAAGCACTTCCTTAACTCCTTGAATTAAAATCAACAATAGAATCAATATACAACCTATCTAGATTGAATTCAATCAATTAAACCTTATTTAACTGATCTCAAAGTAAACAAACTCATAAAATGGAGACAGAGATTGATAACATAGATGTAGTGTAAATGCCCTTTTATATTATCCTTTGAAAAGACTGATCCAATAACTAACAAAAACTCAATGAAACTTAGAATATCTTGCTAATTCTATCATTGATATGAAAACATCAAAAAATTACAAAGCTTGAAACTAAATTCAGAAAACTACACATAAATGGACCAAATATTCTTTTAAACAAAGCAAAATTATACAAAATTCTCAGACCATTTTTCTAGCCCTAGAATCTCACTTATATATTGTGAGATGCAACAAGCTTCAGGCATAGAGAAACTGGCAGTTGTCCTTAAGGGAAAGAAGATTTTTACATTGATACTGTCATAAAGGAAAAAAATTTATGCAACAAAATGTCTTTCATCATGAATATTCTTTGGTCTGACCATTTCCTGGTGCATCCTTTTGTTGCATTCCTTTATTGATGAAAAGTTTATGATTGGCTTTATTGTTGTTGTAGCTCCTCGAAAGATGTAGCCAATGGAATTGAGTGTGATGTATCTAGCTTTTCTTGTTGCAATCTTACTTCAACTCAAGGCTCTTCATTTATATCATTATAAACTAATAACACAATAGTTATATCTGATTTTTCTTCTACCAAGTCACTAGTTTAGATTTTTGTGCTTGCAACTCCAATTGGTTGCTCACCTTTGTCTTCTTCTTCTTTTACTAATGTGTCAATATTTTGTACTTCATCCTATTCCATATCTTTATCATCAATTTTAGCATATTCTAACTACTTTGCATGAACGAATTTATCCATCCATTTGTTAAAAAGTGTGTCATTTGGCCAATTAAAATTTAGAAGATCATGTCATTTCTTCATCACATATTCTCCTAATTTATCAATCTCAATAAAATATTGCCTCAAAGAATCAAAGAATAACTAAACTTTTACAAGTTCCTTAGTTGTGGTTGCCACCATGCATTTCCCTTTTCATTTATGACTCTATTCATCCTAAGACACAATAGGTCATCTAGTTTCTAGGCTCATTCCTTATTTTTCAATTTATCCTTTTTATCTATGGCATGTGGGAATAGCCTAAAGTCAAGACTCTTATACTTACCTAGATAACTTATGATTCTTCTCTACAATGCAACTCTCTTATCATCAAACTCTGATATATCATTGGTCAAATCATAAATTTTCTCAATATTCTTATAGGATAAACTAATGACAGATAAACATAAAATAGTAACCTCTTTACCCCTTTTATTCCATTTTTTAACAATTGGCTTCAAGGCTTCATCATTTGACTTTATCTCATCACATATATTTATTGTCTTTGTTAACTACTCATAGAAGGATGGCCAATCAATTTTATTTACTAAATACATAATGACTTTTGTTAACCTTTCCTCATATTGTATATCCAATTCCACATGCAATGCCCATAATTTACTCTTTTCTTCTTCAAAGTCTTCTATAGTGTAATACTATGGTCTTTGTGGTGTATCTAGAATTACAATGAGAGGAGTGGATTTAAAAGGCTCCACTAGTGGGTAGGGATATGTAACTTTAGACCTAATGGATTGCCCCTAGGGTCCCATCAATTTATTTTCAAGTTCAATTCTTTTTTGAACTTTTTTATTATATGCAACCAAAACTTTCTCATAATTTTCTTTTAATTATAACCTTCTTCTTGTGTCTCTTTGAGTTGTAGCTAATGTGAGGTTGGCTGATCCAACACCTAGCTCTGCGGCCTCTTCAGTGATATTTTCTTCAACTCTTTTTACAATTAGGTTGCCCATCAAGCTAGTATCATCAAGCTAGGAAGAGCTAGCTTGGATCCTTTTCTCATTGACCAAATGCAGCATGATCCTCACTAAACTTAGCATCTTTCACTTATTTCTTCCCTTTCTCCTCTGTAGTCAATTTCTTTGTGACATAGTTAAAAATCATTGCATCTACAATATCCCAATTGGGTAGCAGCAAAACACAAGATTCTTTTATCATTTGTCTCCCTTATTCAGGGGTCAAGATCTTGACTTCTTGCATCATCTCTTCCTTTATTTGATTTTGCACATATGCCTCCTCCATATTTGGATGCTCTTTTTTCAATTTACTGCATCTTTCTTCAAACATCCCAATATTTTTTCTTTAAGAAAATTGATAAAAGGCTCTGGATTTAACAAAATTGTCATCAAAGATGAATTCATGGCAAGCCTATTCCATCACAAGGTCCAACTCTTTTCCTTTATAATCGACAATAGTTAGCTCAAGGCTTGGCATAGGAGGTTCCTGAGGATTTCCTTCCTCCAATACTGCTAAACTAATGAAAAATTTTCCACCTCCTCCCTAGTGAGTTGTTCATCCTCATTGTACAATGGAGATTAGGTGGGTGAATACTCCTCTACTTGAGGTATTTGTTCTTTTTCTATCCTCTACCTCTTGGATGTGTACTCATATGGTTTGTCCTCTAGTACAACACTAGTTGACCCCATTATTTATTTTCCTTTTTCTAATGTAGCCCTTTTATTTTGAATTATATTATAGCCAAGTCTTTTTTGAACAACTACTTGCCCTAATCCTACTGCATGGGTAAATGATAATCTCCTCATGATCTCTTTGGCTTTTTTTGGAAAAGAATTAATAAAGAATAGTTTTTTCTCATTCATGAACTCCATAATTTCAAGAAAAGTGGTCATTAGTTTATTCAATTTGTCTGCCTCTATGTTTGCATCATTTAGAGGCTTATAGTCATTATCAAAACAATTAATGAATTTCAAAACTCTTGAGTAAACTCTCCACTTCTCCTCTTTGATCTCTTGCTCTTGCAAAGAGAATTCATTCCTTATTATATATTTAGGGGAATAGAATTTATGCTCTTTTGAACCAACTTGAGCTCTTCACCTAAATATATCAAAAAATCTCTTAGTATCACAAAAATAGGGATGAGACACAACCATCTTGTACTGGTCCAAGAATTTATATAAAAATACCCAACTATCCTTAGTGATAACAAAATGGTGAGCCATAGTACAAGTGGGGAAAATTGAGCCTCGAGATCTTCCAACCAATTGTGCTTCCTCTAGTCCCCCTATTTGCTACAGCATCTCAACTATCCCTACCTTCAAAGATACTTGGTAAGGTAGTACATGGGGAGTCCCCTGGAAACCATAAACCCTAAAAAATTTTGAAACAAGGTATGTTATGATATCTACTCAGTTGTGGAAAAATTTCAACCTAGAAGGATTGTCCATGGGGTTGATGAAATTTAGCATTGCCTTGGGGATTTTGGGATTGTCCCTTAATATGAGGCTTCTCAACCTTGATGCAAAATACCTATCAAATCTAACAAAGCTAGTCTCCTCTACATCCCAAGTCATATCTGCACTCCACAACTGGACTGGCAAAGCCTCTCCTTTATGTTCTCAATTTAGAACCATCTCCTTTTCAAAATATGTAAGCCCTTTAAATAAGAACATGTGCATTAACAATGAATAATGGCCAAAAGTCTTTTCTGCCCTGCTCTTTACAATTCCAACTAACCCTATATGGATCTCTTCTTCTATATAAGATGCAAAATCAAAAATAATATCGATACCAAAAGAAGAGATTGGATTCATCATATACATGAATTTTATTGACATAAAATTATGTTCATCTTCACCTAAAACCTTGCATAGAGTCATATATATTTATATGGCCCTAGAAATGAATAATTCCTTCTTAAAAGGCTCTTTATCAGATGATGTAACCAACATCAAGTTTCTAATTGATCCCAGGTGCACCCTCAGTGCACCTTGCTTGACCTTATCTTTCTTAGACAAGTATTCTTTTTCCAATCCTAGTAGGTCAATGGTCTCATGATAATCCAAGAGTGGATCCAAACCAAAAACCTCTCAAATTTCTTCAGCATTTATACCTATCAGACACTCCCCATCTATTCTTCTTACTATCCTGACTACTGCATCATAATTTTTAGAAATGGCTATGTGTAGGTCAAAATCCATGAAAACACTAGGTACCACTAGTTTTCCTAAATTAAAATTCTAGATATTTCCATGGGGAGAAAAAAAATCTTTCTAAAAACCACTTCTTAAAAAGATAGAGCATTGTTTTAGAAGTAGTTGCATCCCTAACCCAATTCCATTTGTCATATAAGTCATCTGCAATCTTAAGCCTAGGGTTCATAGGAACTAGCTTTTTCATTTGGGCATATTCATTTGTAGACTCAATTAATTGTTCGAGGAAATCATCATGTATATTTCTACTTGCATAATCTACCTTCCCAAAAAAACTTTCTTTGGAGGCATGTTTACTTATAATGCAGAATACTAGAATTCTTTATTGTCTAATGGATCAAGATACTTACTTGGCTTTTGTTACTTTTTTTTAAAATTCTATAACACATGGTAGACACTAGAAATTCTTTCAAACTTTAATCATGCAAGGAACAATTCTTTAACAGGCACTTAGCTCTCTAAAATTACAAAATTTGTTTGCGTAGAGAATAACTTGGTGAAATCCTACAATATATTCTTGGTTTCACTTCACATGGGGAGCCTTAATGTTCATAAATGTACTATAAGGAAAAACATGGTGGCATCACCTTCCAATTTTAAAACAAGTCGTAGATTTCAAAAAAATTGACAATCCAAGAATAAGATTGTTAATGACTCAATTTCAAACATCCAAGTTGGCAATCAACACAATCAAATATCTCCACATATAAGCCTTTCCTTCTACTACTAGAAATTTTTCTAGACCCAATTAAACTTTTGGACATGTGTCACGCTCTCGCTATGTCACTATGCTTAAACATCAAGCAGCTCCTCATAGTGACATAGCAACCATCTTTGATGTAACCTTGATCGGACGATGAACATTTTATGATTATTTTATTTCAACTATGGTGGGTCCTTTTGACTTTCCTTTGGTCACCATGTTGCATGCACTAAAGGTCATGCAAGTTTCCATAGCAACATGGCACCCACCATTGATCTAGGAGAGATTTGAGGATAGCAATCAACACATGTTTTTCTAAGCGTGAATCCACGTGGTACATGACATAATACCAACTTGACATGCTGGCAGGGCCCTTTATGACAAGTAGTCTCTATGGTGCCATTTTTTGGAATCAAGTCCCAACATATTCTCAATTCACAGGTGGTTACCATGTCACAACTAACGAATTTCTTACAATTTTTGATGGTGACATAGGGACCACCATAGACTTTGTAGAAATCTGGTGTCATAAAATAGTAACATGTTCTTGCCATGGTACATCTTTTATTGCATCTAACACTTCTAACATCCCATTGTGCTAATAAAGCTCATTAATGACAAACTATAATTATGGTGCTTGTCTTTTAATTTGGTCCCACCGTATTTCTCTTTAGTGGTAGGTTTTCATGTCACAACCAGTAAAAACCTTGTGATTCCTAGTGGCAACATAGCGACCACCATTGATCTTAAAAGATTTGATAGCACTAAAAAACACTTTAAAACCATGCTTACATTAAGTAGGTCCAATGTGTAGTATGTGCTTGGTTTCCATGTCGCATGCATTAAAATGAAGTCAATTTTCTATAGCAACAAGGAAACTACCATAGACCAAAACAGAACAAAAATAAAAAGTCTTTCAAAGGTTCCCAAAAAATATATACCTTTTTCAAAAATGATTTTCCTGCCTAACTTATAAGGTAAAGGCATGCAACCTAAAGGGCTTACCTAGGGCACAAAATGCTAGATACTAATTAGAGTTTTTCTTAGGGTTAATAATTTTAAAAGGAACCAAACCCTAGTTTTCTCACAAAAACTAGGAACATTCACAAAATGACATATTAAGAAAAACATGAGGTAAAAATGTGACCAACACATTGGATCTAAGCAATGAAGGAAGAATTGGATCAGATAATAAGGAATGATATATGGGAGTTAGTTCCTAGACCAAAAGACAAGAATGTGATAGGAACAAAATGGGTTTTTAGGAATAAGATGAATGAGCAAGGAGAAGTTGTAAGAAAAAAGACCAAACTTGTTTTTGAATGTTACTCACAACAAGAAGGCATTGATTGTGAGGAAACATATGCACCTATAGAAAGAATGGAAGCTATAAGGATGTTCATGGCTTATGCAAAAAACAAGAAATTCAAGGTTTATCAGATGGATGTTAAATCAACCTTTCTGAATGGAGAATTATAAGAAGAGGTTTATATTGAGAAACTTGAAGTATTTCCTTTATCAAAACACAAAGACATGGTATGCAATTTGAAGAAAGCTCTTTACGGTCTAAAGCAAGCACCAAGAACCTATTATGCAACATTGGATAGTTACTTGGAAAATCTTGGATTTGATAAAGGTATAATAGACAATAACTTATATCTAAAAGAAATTGAAGATGGTTTTTTGATCATTATAATATTTCTTGATGACATCATTTTTGGAGGTAATGTTGAAGCTAGTGATAAATTTGCTGACAAGATGAAGAATGAATTTGAAATGAGCATGAAAGGAGAAATGAAGCTTTTTCTAGGTTTGTAGATTGTGTAGAATAATGATCGGATATTCATTTCACAAGCTAAGTATCTAAAATATTTTTTGAAAATATTTGGTTTGGAAAGTTGCAAACCTATTGACACTCCTATTATAATTGGTCACAAGTTATCCAGCAAAGATGAGACACCTGTAGTTGAGAAAAAGAAGTATAGATCTATGATTGGAAGTTTGTAGTATCTAACTCACACTAGCCCAGATATAGAAAATATAGTTGGGATTGTATCTATATTTCAATCTAATCCTAAGGAATATCATTTTATAGCAATAAATAGAATATTCAGATATCTGAAAGGGACATCTGATTGTGGAATTCAATATGAAAAATCAAATGATTTCACTTTGTGCAAATATATTGATGTTGATTGGGCAGGTAGTATGGATGATAGGAAGAGCACCAGTGATGGAGCATTCTTTCTTGGAGGAAGATTAGTTTCTTGGTTAAGAAAGAAGCAATATTGCATTTCATAAAGAACTATTGAGGTAGAGTATGTTGTAGCAAGAAATAAATGTAATCAACTTATGTGGATTAATCAGATGTTGAAGGATATCATAATTGAGATCAAAGAAGTTGGTATCATTTACTATTATAACACAAGTATAGTGAGTATGTCTAAGAATCCAATATTATATTCTAAGACAAAGCATATATTTATTAAGTATCATGTGCTAAGAGAGAAAGCAACAAAAAAGAGATCAGATTGAAGTATGTAAGTACTAAGGATCAAATTGTAGATATTTTTACAAATTCATTGCCTAAATATACATTTGAGTACTTAAGAGGTATGCTTGGAATTATGCCCCTACCTACTTCTAAATAGTTGATGTAAAGAGTGTATCAGTTCAATGGCACAAAGCACTATTATTTGACTAGACTGAATGATGATGCTTCTTGTATGGGAGATTATCTGGTATGTACTAAGTTGTTGAGGATTCTTGATATTTGGTATTTGGTAATTGGTCTTTATTATTGAATAGTGTCTTTGGACACTCGAGTTAGTTCATGAATTGGAGCAAGTAATTAGCAATTGGTATGTAACAATTGGTATTGAGATTGACTCCTTTAACATTGGCGTTAATGAGGGAGAGATATGCATTAAAAACATCTCCTAAGGCATGGAGGAGAGTATGTATGTAAAAACTCCTAAATAATGGGGGAGAGATATGATCAAGCAGTAGCAGTCAAAGTTTTACTTGGTATTCTTGAAACATATATAGCTTTTTTCATCTATGTTGCCAGCAATGCCAAAGGAGAAGATTGTTAGCATGAATACTAATGATACTACAATGGGGGAGTATCCTAAGAATTGGAGAGTATTGATAGGTTGCATTCATGATTGTGATTGTCATTGATGTCAACATAGCATTATTTTTGTAAAGACTAGTAGAGCAACAATCAGAGATCTTGATGGTATGGACAATTTGATTGTCTATTCATGAAAATTTATGGACATGTACAACATAGTGTTCTAATGATGTGGTTAAATTAATAGAGTCTAAGTCAAAGATGTATGGAAGTTGTACCTAATTTTGAGAGAGCAGTTTAGAGACAAAGTAATAGGAAATCAGTTCCTAATGTTTTTTGTCTATCTTACATCCCAAATGTAATGAAGTGATTCATAGTTAGGAAGTAATAGAGGAAAGTTAGATGATGATGTCATTAATTGCATAAGCCTTAGCATCACACATGTGAAGTTTTTTATAGATTGTGAGTCGATAGTTCTATTGTAATTGTAATTTAATTAATTATCTTATTTTAATTAATTTAGAAAGCCTCAAGACCAACTCAAGGAATTATTATGAAGATATGGTATAAAGGAAAGAATTTTTCCTTATTTCTAATGTGTGTTGAAGTATTGTGATCATTGTTGAAGTGTGAATTGTGAAAAAGAGAAAAGTGCTTACTAAATGTGTGTAAGTGATCCAAGAAATTCTTGGATGCACAGTTCAAATCTGGTGACAAGATCTAAAGGAGAAGAAGCATGGTTGATAGGAAAAAGTTAGATGAAGGAAGTACATTTTAGTTTTTTTATTTTGTAAGGAATAATACAAAGATCATTTGGAAGTTGGGTTCATTGGTCTTGCCTTTAAATTTTTTTGGGCAGTGGGTCCAACTGTCTTCCACAATTCCTAATACAATTGGAATATCCTAATAAGAATTCAAAATCTCCTAATAGGGACTCATATATACTAAATGTTGCAACAGACTCCTAACAGGGTCTATCCTCTAACAAGGAATATTTATATTAGTACATCATCTTGTGGGTACCATCCCCACCAAGGTTTTCCCTCTGATCAAGGGTTTCCCTAGTTAACATATATAGTGTTATTTTGTATGAGTATCTTGTTGTGGTTTTAGTTTACATTACTCATATGGTTAAGATTGTTTAAAGTTATTATTTGTGATATTAGTTGTATAATATATTCGCCACCCACCCCCCCCCCCCCCCCCCAGTTATATCAGTGGACTATATATTCTAGTAGTAAAAGGATTTATACAATACAATGAAGTATGTACTCAATTAAAAGATATTTTGCATAATATTGTTAAGTCCACCTTGTTAGAAGATTTGACTAGTGTAGTTGTTAGGATGAACTCTAGTAGTTGATCTCTTCTTTGCAACTCAGTTTTCTAAATGAGATTCCTTTGGTGTAAAATGATCACCTTAATGTGATGGATGCAACTCTTCTTTTCTTTATACCACTTGTAGCCTTCAAACTCTAATTCACATTTTTACTTATGCTCCATATATTTTATTCATACTTGAATATGACAAGATATGTAACATTTATAGCAATCCAAATAATTACCTTTGAAGTCAGCTACAATATCATATTAAAAAATCTTCACCTAGTTGGATCAGTGTTGACACTTAGGTTCAAAAGTCCACTCAAGTGATATTCTGATACTTGTCAACATAATGAACTTGGTAATCTATTGCACTCATTTCATACTAGTGCTTAGTCCAAATCGATCACTCAAGGGTAGGCATGAGCTTAGTTAACACTAATGACTCAACAAACATTGAAGAGCTTGGTCGACACTACAAAAACTTGATTACTATCGCAGCTAGGTCAATACTAGTATCAGCACTACTCAGTTAACATGGCCAGATGCTATGCTTGGTGAACACTCCATGCTCAATTGACACTCTCTACAAGGTTTACTCGGTGGTGCTCGGTGATAATGTAACCAGCCAAATGACTAAGTGTTTTGGCACTAATCGACAACTAGTCTGGCCATTAGGACAATAGGTAAATCTCTTAACAAAGTGGTCTTAATAGATCTTTGTAAAATTGCTAACAGAGTCCTTACTTTATTGTAAGTGTTAAATCCTCTAACTAGGTGAGCCCTAGTAGTTTATTAATCTACTAATAGGGTAGACCCCTCACAGGATAGATCATATATTATGATCAAATATTGCAACCTGAACATGTTAGGTTTATTATTGTAGTAGTGAAGATTAGTTGGTTTCATCTCCACTCCAGTTTTACTTTCGCCTTTGAGGGTTTTTGGGCAATAAATATTGCATTATGTCTTAAATTTTTTGGCAACATGGTTATGTAAATGTGGTAGTTTTTTATTTATGGAAACATACATATTTTGTTACTTCATTATGAAATTGGTGATAGAAAATTGTCTATATATTGGATAGTTTGCAGCAACATAGAGATATTTTTGGTATACAGATGATAGACTTCAATCTAGGAAACACACAATTGAGTAATGATTGATGAAAATTTCTTCATGATGTATGTCAGTGCATAGGTATGTAAGGACATTACGATGATATTATGATAGATGTTACAAAGGAATTACTAGTGCAGGTAATTAATAGAGCAGAACAAAGCACAACATTATAATTGATTTTATGGTTTAAGGAATTATTCTGTATCAAAATAATTACTTATCCATGGTGGGCCCAATATCCTAGATGTTAGCCCCTAAAGCCATTTTATAATCAACCAAGCGTGTGGAAGTTGTTGGAGTTCTTACTAGTAAGGAACATATCAAGTTGATTTAAACTTAATATCAAGAAGCCTAAGATAGGAACAAGCCTAAGGATTAGCTAAATCTTATATTTGGCAAGGCTAAATCTTAGTTCTGGGCCAACATTAATAGAGTCATCAAGAATCACTTCACTTTAGGCTCTACAGCGCCAAGGCAGGAAAACCTTAGGGATTGATCTTATTATATTGATACTCTTCTCTTCAAGACTATCCACTATAGTAGAAAATGGTCAACATTCTTCTATGATTTTCTTATGAACTTCTTGATCACAGAAGCTAACTATAACCAAAGAGAAGGTAAAAGCAAATAAGTAATGACCAACACTTCTAGTTCTTCAATACATAAAATGGTAAATTGATATTCGATTGATGATTGAATCAACATAACCCAAGTATCAACAACAAAAACATGTAACCCCTAAACTAACCAATCCCTTATCCATTGAGCATTCAATAAGTTAGAAACACACACATGGATACCTAAAATATACTCATTTATCCAAATATCGAGTCTATCTATCTACATTACAAATAGGCATTTGTCTTCAAATGAATTTTGTACTTATTATATCCTCCTATGGTTCTTGTAGTTATGTCAATGTAATATCAAAAAAATTACTTAGGTCCTTGACCAAATAGCAAGATATACAACAACATACAATATTCAAAACAAGCTGCAATTGGATAGTATGCAGTTTGGGCATATATCAATAGAAAATTACAGACCCATAGAAAGGAGATAATCTTCAAAATGAAACTGTCAATAAAAATCTATATTAAGTTCTTTGAAATCAATACATCAAGGTATGCAAATAACTCAGAGAAGAACTCAAGGGATGACTGTATAAGTTAAAATGCTTAAAGAACACTACACTACGACTACTAATCATAGAGAAAATAATGAGAAATGGTATCACAATAAAAAATGGAACCCTTTTGGTCTCACAATAGTGAGAACATCTCAAAATTGGAACCCATCTAATGAGAAAAGAAAAAAACTTTATCGACAAGAAACAGGCTCCAAGATCAAATTATGCATTTGACATGTGTCTTGGTGAAACTTCTTCTTCTTAATGCTATAGAAACTAATCTTCTCACTCTTCTAAAAAATAAAATCTCATTAACTACTTTTACAAAGTATCTGATATATCTCCTAAAAGGTAATCAGAAAAACTCTCTCTGAAGGAATATTAGATACATGTCATAATATGTTTTGGTGCTTCAAATTTGATCATGTTTGTCCTCATCTACCTTCATGATATCTCTAACTGCTCTTGCCAACAAAACTCTAATCTCTTCCAAATTCCTTTAAAGACATTCAATTCTTTCTTTATGGTTGTCAGTGCATCAAATCATAACTCAATCTAATCATAATTGGATTTCATTTCTTCTTAAAACACCAAATCTACAATATCATTGAGAATGTCCTAGAAATAGAAAACTACATGTAGCCTCTATCCCTTAAGACCTATGTAAAAACTAATTGTAGGAATGAACAGTACATCTCTTGCTAATTCTAATGATATATTCTACTGCATGTTTCAAATGAGAAAGGTGACTCTAAGGTTGATTCAAAATTTTTAGGCCCATGCTATGAACTCAACATTAAAATGAAAAATTTAAATATACTATATAGTCAAAACTATATAATAATACCAAATTTATTTGAATTTGATGAACTCTTCAACTTCAGTGCTCAGATTGGAGATATAATTGAATTTGGATAATATTACATTGATTTTTTATCTTTTCCTCCTGTCACTTGTCAACATAAAAAGAATTTGGATCAGCATTACATCTTCCCTTAGCAGTACTCTCTAAATCAAGTAAGTCGTCATGTGTATTGGCATTTGAACTACTACCATATACACCTCCAAGACTTGGTAAATAATATTATAGATTTGTATCACTTTCAACATCAAAATTTTGGAGAATGGAATTTGTCATGAGAAGAATAATAATAAGGGAAAACTAGATCATTCATAAAAACATTTGCATACCTTTCACAATCACGAGCCAATAGTTTTGGAATTTCATCAGCATTTAGCAAGACTTCATCACAAGTTTTTTCTCCATGACTTTGATCATAATCTGGTTGATCTACAATATCTATAACAGTAGTAGCATCAATAGAACAATCTAAAAAATTAGAATCCTTATCGCAACTTATTTCCTCTTCATCTCAAGAAACCTCATTACTAGGTGCATCATTATAATCACTTTCATTGCAAGAAGAGCCATCACTACTACTACTAGAGTGTTCTGCACTCTCATACATGTCATTACATGATTCATTTCTAGTTATGTATCCATTTTCCTCATGCTGACTACAATCATCTAATTCACTAAAATTTGAATCATTCTCTTTAGATTTGGAAAACAATTTATCTTTTTCTATGGATTCGTTACATTCACTATCACCATTAGAAGATGCAACATGGATTCTATTGTTATACAAAATACTTTTAATCTTCTTAATGTATTCTTCATCTTGGAAAAGTTTTTGTAACTTTAAATGTGTTGGCCAACAAACTTCACTTCTTTACACCATTTATCAAAACCATGTAGAGCTGCCACCTCCTTGAAGAGGGAAAATGAGATCACTGTTGTGATTCACATTCTAACATGTTCTCTAGTGTGGAGTCCGATCAGTCCCTAAGTGGGAGATTGTTAGTTTGTGGTGACTGATAAAGGAAGTAATGTACATACTTCATAAATTCTTTGGGGTTCAGGTCCATCGCCTTGAAAAAATTTGGGCCATGGCCAACATTATGGCTGACATATGGTCGACATGTTGTAACCCTAAAGTGGCATAAAAACACTTGTAGAAAAGGGCTTAGGGTTAGGGATTGTTTCATAGTGGTGATGTGAAAATTGGTTCTTATGACAGTATTGAGCTATAAGGGATTATAGATTGTAATTAGGTTGTAATCACTGGATCGTAATAATACTAGACTTTCTATTTGGTGGACGTAGCCCAAGGATTGGGTGAACCACATTAAATCTGGGTGTCTTGTGTTCTTTTCTGTGTGATCTATTATTTTATATTATTGGTTATATTTATATGTAATTTTTATTTTTGTTCATGGTTTAATCCTAACAAGTGGTATTAGAGTGAGGTTTTTTTTTAATTATCCTCTATAGGAAAGTCTCATGGTTGACTAGGAGTCTCACGATTGAGTGGGAGTGAGGATAGACGAGGGTAAGCTAAGGGTTGAGAATTTTAATGGGTAGAACATTTAGTTATGAAAGATGAAAATGGAAGACTATCTTTATCAGAAAGATTTAAGGAAGCCATTGGAAGGAAAAACCAAGAATCATGAATCTATGTCAAATGGTGACTGGGATCTTTTGGACAAAAAGGCACTTGGAAGCATTCAATTATGCCTGGCACCATCGATGGAATTTAATATTAAAAAAGTGAAGACGACAAAAGAGTTGATGCAAACCCTAGTGAAATTATATGAAAAGCCCTCCACTTCAAACAAGGTATTTCTCATGAAGTGTTTATTTAATATGAAAATGACAAAAGGTGGATCTATTGTGGATTATTTGAATGAGTTTAATACAATTACTAGTCAGTTGTCTTTTGTGGGTATCAATTTTGATGAAGAAATTAAGGCTCTCTTGATTTTGTGTTCTTTTCCTGAAAGTTGGAATGGCTTGGTAATGCCTATAAGTAATTTTGTTCCTAGATCTAGTACCCTAAAATATGATGATGTGATTGATGTTATTTTGAGTGAGGAAACTTGTAGGAAAACCTCAGATGGATCTACATTAGGAACTACTTTGAACGCACAAAGCAGAGGTAGAACGACTAAGAGAGGAAGTGATTCTAGAAATTATGGGAAATCAAGAGGAAAATCAAAAGGTAGGAGGTCTCAATCGAGAGGACTAAAAGACTTCTAGTACTGTGGAAAACTAGGGCATAAAAAGAAAGATTGTTGGAATTGAAAGAAAAATGAAGAAGATAAACCAAATGGATACAAGGAGGCAAATGTGGTAAGTAACAAATCCAAAGAGGATGCTTTGCTTCTAGCTTTAGAAAGTGTTGATGATTCATGGGTTTTAAATTCTAGTGCTTCATTTCATGCTACACCTCATAGAGGTTATTTTATTCATTATGTCCAAGGGGATTCTGTACTTATTTATTTGGGGGATAATGAACCTTGTCAGATTGTTGGAAAGGAAAAAATTAAGATTAAGTTGCAAAATGTGAATCATTGGCTAATACATGAGGTAAGACATGTTCCAAGCTTGAGTAGGAATTTAATTTCAGGAAAGCAACTCAATAATGAGGGTTGTGTAGTTACTTTTAATGATAGAAATTGGAAGGTTTCAAAAGGTTCCCTTGTAGTAGAAAAAGGTGTGAAAGTAGGCACCTTATATCTTTGTATAGGCCATATTGTTCCTTCTATTTTAATTGTTTCAGAGAAAAATGAATGTTCAGGAATAGTTGTTGTAGTTGAGCAGGGAGAACAAATAGCTGTTGTAAATTTTGATATAGCATTGTGGCACAATAGACTTGGGCACATGAGTGAGATAGGCATGAAAGTACTTCATTCAAAGAATGTTTTACTAGGTCTAAAATGTGTTAATATGGATTTCTATGAAAGTTGTTTACATGAAAAATAAAAGAGAGTGAGTTTTGTGAAGGCTGGGAAGGAAAACAAAAAGGAGAAATTAGAGCTTGTGCATACATATGTATGGGGACCAACTTAGGTATCTTCCCTTGATGGCTCTCATTATTATATTACATTTATTAATGATGCAGCTAGAAAAGTATGGATTTATTTCCTTAGATAGAAATTTGATGTATTTCAAACTTTTAAGAAATGGAAATACTTGGTTGAAAATGAGACTAGCAAGAAATTAAAATGTCTTAGATTTGATAATGGTGGTGAGTATTGCAATCATGATTTTGAAGATTATAGCTCTACTAATGGTATTCATAGAAAGAAAACTATTCCAAAGACTCCATAGAAAAATGGAGTGGTAGAATGGAGTGTGCAAGTAGCGTGAGGTTGTATGTTGTGTTGCCCTTACACATGTGGAAAGAGGCTATCAATACTATTGTATATTTGATTAATAGAGGTCCCTCTACTCCTTTGGGTTGTGGCATTCTAGAGGAAGCATGGAATGGTAAGAAGGTGAGTTATTCTTTTCTCAAAACCTTCAGTTATGAAGCATTTGCTCACATAGATTTTGAAAATAGAACCAAGCTAGAAGCTAAGTCAAAGAAATGTGTATTTGTTAGATATGGCATTAATGAATTTGATTATAGGCTTTGGGATTTTGAAAATCATAAAATTGTAAGAAGTAGAGATGTCATACTCAATGAAAAAGTGTTGTACAAAGATCTATTGCAACAACATGAGAAGAAAGAAGATGATTATGTAGTGTTGGATGACACTCGAAAAGATGATGTTCTAGCCATTCCTCATGATGTGCAACAACCGTAACAAAAAATACCACACACACCAATGAATGTTAGAGGATCAACAAGGCAAATTAGACCTCTAGAAATATTTTCTCCCTCTTTGTATTCTACTTTACTTACTGATGCTAGTGAACCTAAATGTTATGATGAAGTTGTGTAGGTGGATACTAAGATTTAGTGAGAATCTACAATGAAAGAAGAAATGGACTCTTTGTTAAAAAATAAGACTTGGGATTTATGCAAATTGCCTACAGGTAAAAAGCCTTTACAAAATAAGTGAGTTTATAGGTTAAAAGAAGAGGATGGAGGTGAGAAAATATTTAAAGCTAGGTTAGTTGTGAAAGGATTTGCATAGAAAAAAGGAATTGATTTTGATGAGATATTTTCTACTATTGTTAAAATGACTTCTATCCATATTATTTTAAGTATTGTGGCTACTGAAGATTTTCATTTAGAGTAGCTTTATGTTAAAACAACCTACCTTCATGTTGATTTGGATGAAGAGATATATATGGTTCAGCCATAGGGATTTGAGGTCAAAGATGATGAGAACTTAGTGTACAAATTGAAGAAAAGTTTATATGGCTTGAAGCAGGCACCTCGGCAATGGTATTTAAAATTTGATAGTTTTATGCATGGGCATGGATATAGTAGGTGTCATTTAGATCATTGTGTTTATTTTAAGAGGTTGGATGATGAAAGCTACATTATTTTATGTTTATATGTTGATGATATGCTTGTAGCTAGGTCTAACATGGATCAGATTAAGGGGTTGAAATGTTAGTTACCACATGCATTTTCTATGAAGGATTTGGGGCTAGAAAAACAAATCCTTCCCATGAAGATTTGTAGAGATAGGAAGAACAAAAAATTGACACTATCTCAGGCTAATTATGTTGAGAAGGTGTTGCAACATTTCTCTATGGAGAATGCTAAATCTGTCAGCACACCTTTACCTAGTCATTTGAAGTTGACTAATGAGATGTGTCCCAAGACACAGGAAGAAGAGGATAAGATGTCCAAGGTACCCTATGCTTTAGTTGTAGGAAGCTTGATTTATGCTATGGTATGTACAAGGCCATATATTTCACATGTAGTGGGAGTCATTAGCAGGTATATGAGTCATCCAGGAATTGACCATTGGAATGCAGTCAAGTGGATTCTCATATATTTGAGAGGAACATCCAATAAGTATTTACACTTTGAGGGCTCTACTACTAATTTATAGGGCTATGTTGAATCAAATTTGGTAGGGGATATGGATACCAGGTAGAGTATTATAGGTTTTGTGGTGGAGCAGCCATGTGCTAGGTTTCTAGGTTATAAAAGATTAATGCTTTATCCACTATAGAGGAAAAGTATGTTGTTTCTACAAAGGCATCAAAGGAGATGATATGGCTTTAGTTCTTCTTGGAAGAATTGGGAGACCCTCATAGGGATAATTATTTGTTTACTAATAGCCAGAGTGTAATTCATCTTGCCAAGAACTTAGCTCTACATTCAAAGACAAAACACATTCAGTTGCAGTACCATTTCATTTGGTCAATTTTGGAGGATGGATAGTTAAAGTTGGACAAGATACATACTGATGACAATCCAACATATATGTTTACAAAGGTAGTAACAAGCTAAACTCCTCTTCAACTTCAATTGGTCTTCTAGATTGAACATGAATACAAGAACAACAGAGTCCAGGGTGGTTTGATCTAGTGGGAGCCCCATGTGGTAGCGGTATTGATACATGATTAGTCTCCAAGTAGGAGATTGTTGTCTAGTGTGGAGTCTGATTAGTCCTCAAGTGGGATATTGTTAGTTTGTGGTGATTGATCAGGCTGACATATGGCTGACATGTTTTCACCCTAAAGCGACATAAAAATACTTGTATAAAAGGGGTTAGGGTTAGGGATTGTTTCATAGTGGTGATGCAAAAATTGGTTCTTGTGGCAGTATTGAGCTATAAGGGATTATAGATTGTAATCAAGTTGTAATCAATCGATCATAATAATATTAGACTTGTTGTTTGGCGGACGTAGCCCATGGATTGGGTAAACCATGTTAAATCTTGGTGTCTTGTGTTCTTTTTTGTGTGATCTATTATTTTCTATTATTGGTTATACTTGCATGTGATTTTTATTTCTATTCATGGTTTAATCCTAACATAACATTCAAATTCTTAGAAGAGAAGATGCATACAACACTTAAACGTAAATTAAGAACTGATATCTTCTACTTTCTTGCCGAGATCTTCTTACAAAACTTTCAGATGTGAACAACTAAGCTTAAAATCCTTGAAAAACATTTAATAAAACCAATTTGCACTAGTACAGAGATCTTTAGAGAGTCGCCACTCACAATTGTGAGAAATATTTAAAACATCATTCATCACTTGACAAATCTAAACTAAACCTTCAACTTGTAAAAATTGCAAATCATCAAACACAAAAAAGAGAGAAAACCTTTGATTAATTTTGACTTTAATTTTACAACAACACTTTGAAACATTTGATGTAGTGCAAGGCCAAAGAATCCCCAAAGGAGATGTCCTACCCCTAGTAAACAACCACATAGTGGAAAGGAAATAACAATGCAAGATCTGATACCAAAGTACAATAATTTATTCATAAAATAATAGTTACATGCAATGTGCCGGGTTGTAAGGCCTTCCCAATTATGGCCAATTACAAAGCAATTATAATAACAATTCTACAAGATCCCTAAATATCCAACCCAAACACTAGCTAATCCATATCCACACCCTGGTAGAAACCTCCAAGATTGTAACTTGTGTTTGCAAGCCCACCAAGCAATCTTCTTGTTTCTAAACCATAGCCACTAGCTCTTCTCCAACTTTATCCAAGATCCAAGTGTAAACTAGCTCACATTTGACACTCTATCCACACACTCACAATCTTGTTGTAAACAACCTCATATTTGGTGCTCTATCCACAGACTCAAGAAAACTTACCCTTTAGTTGCTTCCACACTCACTCCTCCTTTGAATGGATGAATCACTAAAAGACTCCACAAAATCCCCTACTTATACCCAACTAAGCCACAAGTCAATCTAGCAATTACAAATTAAAATAAACCTCTCATATTAAATATATGTTGAGCTAGAAGTTAGCCACAACACAAATTAAATACCCATGCATAAATTAAATGCCAAAAGTTGGCTCACAGACAACTCGACACCTTCAAAAACCAAGACCAAGTTAAGCATTAGTAAAACCAAGCATCATCAAGCTCCCACAAGCATTGTCAAGTCCCAATGCATGCCAAGTGCAATAGACCGTGCCAAGCTCCATAGACCATGCCAAGCTCCTAGACCATGCCAAGCTCCAAGACCATGCCAAGCTCCTAGAGCATGCAAAGCACTAGTGCAAGCACCCTCCAAAGCAACTACTGAGTCTCATCCCATGAACTCCAAATTAGTCACCAAGCAAATCCAATATGCTCCTACATCATACTCCCTAGGTAAATAGAAAAGTGTGTCCCACAATTTGATGCCCAAAGAAAGATCAACAACCATTGTCATCTTCACCAAAGGCTTCCACTCCAACAGGGACAAGAAAACTAATATGCGCATCATCCACATTTGCATCATTCTATCAAACACCAAAATCTCAATAATCCAATTAGCATGCTCACTCCCAGGAATAAATTGAACATAATGCTTCAACAAAAAACCCTCATCCACATTAGCAACTAGTGAATCCACACTAGTAGTAACAAACTCCACATCAGTAGCAATATGTACATCTCCATCAACACATGCCAAACTCACAACACTGGCAATCTCATTTCTCATAACAAGATGCTCTGCAACACACAACTCATCACCAATAGCGATCGGATCATCCATGACCAAGTGCTCTACAATTTTCATGTCAAACTCAGCCAATCGATCATGAAAACCAACCTCTATCCTAACATTAATAAGGTTAGGAATATCCTCAACAACAAACTCCACCTACTCTATAAATTTTGTATCAAACTTCACAAATTGATCAACAAAACCAACCTCTTCCACCTCGACCTTGCGATGCCATCTTCTCTCTCGAACAAGTCTTCTAACTGGCCAGATAACTCTCTTTTAGATTGGTAGACTCCAACTCCAAAAGCATTTGTGGAATTCTTTCCTCACCCCATCCTTAACTCGATTAGCCAAACTAGTTTCAAACCAAGAAAACATCTCACAAAACCTCCTCTTCACCACATCATGGAGATTCACAATCATCCTAGGGTCCAATCCTCTCGAATCCATCTCACAAGATCTTTGTAAACCCTTTGCGAAAAATTCTTCCCACATTCCTTTTGATAAACCTCAAATCATTTGCAAGTGAGATCGCAACTTGTCACCTTGCATGAACAATCAGGAACCACATCACAAGTCCAAGACCAAATATCTGAAATCCACAAACTCTCTACGATCATGCCTCAACAAGATCAATCTTCCATCTTTGAATCCATCAATCCATCTACAAGCCCTCTGCAATTGCAAGTTAGAACCACAATCTACCACCTCACAACCAAGAGATCTAGGACTCTAGAAATAAAATCCATCATCAGATCAAGATCAACTCATATCTACTTCTCGACAATCTATCTACATGCTCAAGAACAACCTTCGCTCTAATACCACTTGACATAGTGCAAGGCTAGAGAATCCCCAAAGAATATGTCCTAGCCCCCAACTTACAACCACATAGTGTAAACAGAATAAAAATACAAGATTTGATACCAAATTATAATAATTTATTCATAAAATAATTGTTACATGCAATGTGCTAGATTGTAAGGCCTTCCCAGTTATGACCAAATACAAAGCAATTACAACAACAATTTTGCAAGATCCCTCAAGATCCAACCCAAACACTTGCTAGTCCAGATCCACACTCTAGTAGAAACCTCCAAGATCTCAACTTGTGCTCACAAGCCCACCAAGCAATCTCCTTGTTTCTAAATCATAGCCACTATCTTTTCTACAACTTTATCCAAGATCCAAGTGTAAACTACCTCACATTTAGTGCCCTGTCCAAACACTCACAACTCTACCACAATTCTACTATAAACTGCTTCACATTTGGTGCTATGTCCATAGACTCAAGAAAACTCACCCTTCAATTTCTCCCACACTCACTCCTCCTCCTCTGAATGAATCATTCCATGAATGAATCACTAAAAGACTCCACAAGACCCCCTACTTATACCCAACTAAGCCACAAGTCGGCCTAGAAATTACAAATTAAAATAAACCCCTCATTAAATATATGTTGAGCCACAAGTCGGCCACAACACAAATTAAATACTCGTACATAAATTAAATTCCAAAAGTCAGCTCACAAACAACTCGGCACCTACAAAAACCAAAACCAAGACCAAGCCAAGCACCAGTAAAACTAAGCATTGTCGAGCTCCCACAAGCATTGCTGAGTTCCAATGCATGTTGAGTGCAATAGACCATGTCGAGCTCCATAGACCATGCCAAGCTCTCAGACCATGTTGAGCACCAGTCCAAGAACCCTCCAAAGAAACTATTGAGCCTCCTCCCATGAATTCCAAAGTAGTCACCAAGCAAACCCAAGATGCTCCTACATCAATATTACCCAAGTGAACTGATTGAAGATGAAATCACTAGTAATAATGAAATTTTACATTCAACTCTCAAAATACTATGTCCTAGATAAAACATTACTAGGAGACATGAATCTTCAGAAAAGAAGTGGAAAATAACTCACAACTGTACTGTTGTAGAAAAATTCACATGCCTTTCTTCCAAATGTATTGTATCGAATCTCTCTTTTAGATTCAATACTTCCCTAGCAAAGTCACCATTTTTTTGGCTCCTAAATTAATAGTTTTTTAATAACCCAATGATAGGAACAAATACATCTAGGGGTAGCTAATTCCCATCTTCAACATACTTTTTTAGACATTGGGGCCAACTATAAGGCTATACTTCTTCTTCTCTTCTAGCTCTACAAGAACTAGGTGGGTGTACCTTAGATTCTTTTATATGGTATCAGTTTCAAAGCATACAAACAAATCTAGACAAAGCAGATAAAACCCTTATTTCTCCTATACTTATGCAATGATAAAGGTATGTAGTAGCAAATTTCAAGGAACCTATGAAATCCACAAGCTGAGTGAGGGCATCCTTTCAACTTTTAAATAGAAAGGGAAATGGATAATTGATTAAAGTTTGATATCAACAAAACCCAAATATGCAACAACAAGAGCATGTTAATCTTGTAGCTAATTAGTGCCTTAACTATTGGATTGTTCCATAAATCATGCACATACATCCATGATATCAATGACATATTCCATATATCAAGATATTATATCTATCTTACCACTTGTGAATTAGCATCAGTGTTCATAAAGACTCATACTCATGAAACATCCTTCTCATGTAACCAGAAACCCTATCAAATATATTAAGCATTTACTTGGCTCTTTGTTCCAATAGAAAAACACATAAGACATACAACCTTAAAGAGTTGTAAATGGGTTTAATTTCTTTGTTCCTAAACCATAAAACATTGTAGATAATAGAGATAGGAGATGAGAATCATAATGAAACTAAGAAGTTTTTTGTTCCTTATATTCATTTCTTTAAAACAATACAGTTAAAATGCATGTAAATAACTCATAAAATCATTGAATAGACCAGAACTATCTATATTAGCTTTACTAATGTTCATACAAGAGAGAATGCTAAAGAAATAGTGGAATCACAACAATGGAAAATCTTCCAAACTAGAACCATCCTTGTGGTATCACAGTAGTGAAAATATCCAATGGACTAGAACCAACCATAGAAAAAGAAAGAAAAGATAAAGATATAGCAGAAGAAAGAAATCCTAGATCTGATTTGGAAGTGACAAATTTCCACGTGAATCTCTATCCCCTGTTGCTACAAAGCATCTCTCTTCTCTTTACAACTAAAATCTGAGACGAATCTCATTAGTAAGCTTCAACAAACTCAAAATATCTTCTCCAAGTGATGAGAAACCTCATTCTAATAAAAACATTAGATATGCATTTAAAATGCTGATAAATCCTTTACTAAACTAATTTAAAGGTGTAAAAACATCACTAACTACATCCCTACTAACTTTGGCATGCACCTAGTTTACCATTTCACTAGAAACCAAGTTTGAACCGCCCTACCAAAATATGATTGAAAAATAAGTACCTGGGAAAAAACCTTAAATATCTCAAATACATTGTTTCCTGTGCAAAGAAAAACTACAAATATGGAAAGTTCAATTTGAACCCTTTCCATTGATATATTATAGTCCTATGTTGGCTTATCAAAGATGCCCAAAATATCCATTTGAAGATCAAGTTCAGAAACTGACTTATAAGTCTGCATTTTGCAAAAATTTACATTTTCCCATAGTCAAAACTTTATATTATAACATCTTTTAATTTAAATGACCCTCCACATGCTTTCTTGAGGAAAATATTAAAAATGCAATTTTGAAAAACTTGAAATTTCTCTCTTTTTCCTCCATCTAGGTCAAATTGCTTTGACTAGGCTTGACATGTGATAGTATGGGATTGGTCTAACCTTCACTCCATCACTGGGTGCCATGTGGTACCCTCTAATTGGTCCATGCATTACCAGTTGTCATCTAATACACTGTCACGTGGAGGCCCCCCATTGGATCTTCTATGTATGGTCACCACCACATCATCAGCCTATTGGGAACATTGCCATGTCATCACCATGTGGCATCACTTGATTGGTTGCTCCTACTTGGTGCCACATCATCACTCACCTGGGCCCATTGTCACATGGCACCTTGTCATTTCCCTACATTCCTTAACTGCCTTGCATCTTCAAATTGTGGGCAAGCACCAGCTGTCAAATCTACCACATGTCATAATCTAGTGAAGGCTCCTGTCTCGATGCCACATCATCACTAATGACACATGGAAAATTATCTCTTCTTTGCATTTGTTAATGAGCAAGCATCTTTGAAATGCAGGAATGTGGCAATCATTAGATCTACCACTATCGCAATCTTATGTCATTGATCTTGCTCGGTGCCACATCATCTCTCCTCAATTTTTGTGCCACATGTCATGTTATGATTGGCTGCCCAAGTGCCACTTGTCATTGTCTAATTCATCATTATGGTTCCATGTCAGCTGCTTGTCAAGGTATTCCACATATTATTTGATTCAAAATATTATTAATACCCACCTTCTGGTTGAGGGCCCCACATGCATGAGTTCAATGCCTTAAAGGTTTGTCTCTCTTAAGACACTTGCATTAGAGGTACTTTGGTATATAAACCTCAAAAGGAAATGTCAACTACCCAATGTGCAATTAAAAACATGGTGATCAGACTAGTCATAGGACCGCCACCAGAACTTCCCCCTATTTCATGGATGGTATTACACATTGCATCCAGAAGACTTCCATAATTTGTTCTAAATCCTCTCCCAATTTCTTAAATAAAGCAAAATGGCATAGCCCTAATTGGAGTGACTTTTCATAGAGCCAATGTATCAGTACAAGTTTGGTTGTCATCACATCCACCAATGGAAATGGCTTCCCTACCATTTGTTCCTTTCCAAACACTAGTCTGTGGGTGATGATCCTCCCACACAAACTGCCCATTCTTGTTTAGTCAGAACGAGAAAGGCAAGTCTAACATTCTGCCACTATGATAAGCATCAATAAATGCATGAAGCCTAACACTTGGAGGAAGAGGTCAAACTATTGTTGCATTAATTTCATCATCAAAAATCATTCCTTGTGTTTCAAAGTCAAGAGGAAGGAGAATTTCATCAAATCCATCGATTTCATCTCTAGAGTGATTTCTTTGTTGTGACCCATGACTAAACTGTCATTATAAAGAAGTATGATTATGACTCTCACTATTGGGCATGTCTCTAACACAAAGAAGCATTCAAACAACAATATTAGTGCTCGATACACCTTCTATTTGCTTTATCTATTTATATGGTCCAACCTTCTTATCAAGTGTATCAACATCACTATCGTTTGGAAGTAATCATGGATTACCTCCATGTATGATGAAATTAATCTTATACTCATTTAACAATTTGTTCATAAACTCTTCATTGATTGCATAAGGAGCATCTGCAATAACCTCATTCATTTAGATGAGTATTGTTTATGAATTATGCCACTTCACTATAGATAATTTCATGAGATCATTTGTCCATGATGTGTAGCACAATGAAAAAGGGGTCCAAGTGGGTAAAGTATCAATGACTTTGATCAATCCCTTGGTTTCAATTGTGAGGAGGCTTCTTTACGTGTGCTGCTCTAGTTTCATTTGGAGAACACACAGTTCCTTTCTCACGCTGATCAGAGGTGTTTTTCCTAACTTCATCCTTTTGAATTCAAACTTCTCCCACACATTGTCACTTCAATGATTATGGGTAGGTCTCCATAGCCATATGAAAAAGATGAAAACACTCCCCGCTTTCTATACACACTTAGCACAATCACACATAACACTAAAACCTATCATTGCTTCCTTAAAAAGGTCACAGTCAATGCTCACATCATTCTCCACTTAGTAATATTTAACTCTATTTCATTGATGCTAAAATACTCTTCACTAACACAAATATTGGTAGTGATTCATGTTAAGAAGAAAAACATTTTTAGAGTGAGCTTCTGCATACACAATGGTGGATCCTAAGAGTAATTCACATATTTTTAAAATCATCAATGTATCTTGTGTGTATGATACATGTGTAAGAAAATGTCACAATATCATTGTTCCAGACTAAGAGCATTGAGCCATTTCTCCCTCCAAATGGATTCAGCCATATTCTTCATTGAGAGCACTATCATAATAATGGTATACAGTTTACCAAAGGAATTGCACAGATCAAAAGGTAAGTCCTTACATATAATGGTTCTTGTGTTTATGCCTCCTACATGCATAAATCACCAAGTCTAGCTACTCCCTCCTCTAATGAAAAGTATGTGACATATTTACCCCAAGCATTGTTTTTTTCAGAAAAAAAGATTCATTAGATGACTAATATAAGGTAGACATCATCAAGTGAATCTTAGGTATACTTAATTCTCCCTTTTTAACTATGTGTATGATCCCCATAGATCCATTAGATTTGAAAAGTTAAATGTAATATGAAGTGATACTTTAATGATAAAAATTGTAGCTTCCTTAGACATAACTAGCTCTTGTGATGTTCTGTTAATCTAATGGAATTAGTCGGGCCCCAAAGTGGGCAAGGCTAAAAAAACCTCAAACTAAAACACCTGACCCTTGAACTGATTCATTAATAACCCAGCATCGATTAAAATCAAATTTGATCATAGTTGCATCATTTAAAAACTCACTTTACTCCTCCATGCAAACTGTAACTTTCTACCCAAAAGCCTCTGAGACTGGCTTTTAAAACTAATTGAAATACCTAACTAAGCCATGAAATCAAACATATTGATTATTTGTTCCACATTCTTGCACCCTATTAGATCTTGTGTCAAGACAACACTTGGGTCAAAAGATATTGACCATCAAATTTATGACTTTCAAACTACCTACAAACAAACATGTCAGAAAACAATAAAGTGTGTTTGGTTTTGGCTTCGAAAATAGGACAAACGGACGCTTGGGGGCACAAAAACTAGGGCATTAGTTCACTATCACAATGGGAGTACAAATATATGATTTGTACTCTTGACAAATAATTGGTCCAATTTGGTGAGCATTCAAAGTGAGGTACTTCGATTTGTAGAACTGGGAACAATGACATAATAGTTATTTTCACAAATGGAATGGACCTAGGCAAGTGTGCAGACAGATTCATCAAGACTTGAAAACTAGCACACTAAGTATTTTAAGAGTAGAACATAGTGGTATAATCCATTTGGTCTCATCTACCATGGATTCAGAGTTGTGACATCCCAAACAGGGCTACCAATCAATTTGCACTTTGACACCAGTAAAACATCATAAATTTCATTTGGAATCATGTTTGAAAACTAGTCAAATGGATTTGGCATAAGCTCAAATCTAAAACTTATCATCTATTTGACCTCTAGAATGCAATGCAAAAGGAATTTTCTCATTTTGGTCAACTGGGTCAGAGTTATAACTAATCAAACAATGCCTCCCAGAATTTTGAACAATTTGCATCAACATGACAACAGTAAACAACCAACTTTGAGGGATTCAAAACCTAGTCAAAACAAATTGAAACAACTTGAAATATGAAATATAGATTCTCTAATATGCATACTAAACATTCTCAAAGCATTGAGTTGTGAAACATAATCGGGTGCAAGATATTCAAATGCAAACTAGGACTCCTATCATTGTCTAACACTTAGGCAAAAATGTAGTTTGAACAATGCTCAAAACGAAGCTTCACAAAAAGTCTCAAAATATAAATTTATCAATACAAGATGCATGCATATACTGAATGCAAAGTTTTAGAAACATTAAACGCTTCATAGGTCTTACAAGAGATAGTCGGGTACACATGCATTTAAAGTGCTTATAGGGCTCAATTTTTAGAATGGTACTCAAAATCATGGATGCAGTTTTGAGTCCCAACACAAGGTACTTAACTTTCAAGATAAAAAAAATCTAAAATGCTTCACTTTGTTGAGTATCATCTAGATAAAGGATAAATTATTGTAAACCACCACTCCTTAAACATTGAATTTTTACTCAAACTACTTTTTGTAAACATCACCTAAATGAAAATATAAAAATCCAAAATGTTTCCCTTTTGTTAGTACCACAATTTCACCTAGATAAGGGATAAATTCCTCAAAACCACCACTCCTCAAAAACATTGAATTTTACTCAAACTTCTTTTGTAAGGTCAAAAGAAGTCTAAGTAAGTGTCAAGGTATTTAAGTTTTGTGTGCATAAGATCAAAAAATTATAAATTGCTTCACTTGTGTGAGAAATCACCTAGATAAAGGATAATAAATTATTGTAAACCACAACTCCTCAAACATTGAATTTTACTCAAACTACTTTTGTAAACATCATCCAAATGAAAATATAAAAATCCAACATCATGGAGTAGTGTTCCAATATGTCCAAAGAAGTAATATGTGCTTTACTTTTTAACTTTTGTGAGCATCGTTTAGATACAATTAGTATACTTTTGCTAGAATATTTCAGAAGGTCAAAAGAAGTCTTAGCAAGCATCAAAGAAAATCAAAAGAAGTTCAAGGTTTGGAGTAGTAATCCAATATGTCCAAAGAATTTCATGGAATAGTATTCTAAAATCTCCAAAGTAGTATTACAATATCTCCAAAGAAGTAGTAGTATCTGCTTTACTTTTTAAACTAAATTTTGTGAACATCACTTAGACACAATTAGTATACTTTTGCTAGAATATTCCAAAAGGTCAAAAGAAATCTTAGCAAGCATCAAAGAAAGTCAAAAGAAGTTCAAGGTTTACTTTTATATAGAATTAGTATATTTGTATTGGAGTATTCCAAAAGGACAGTCAAAAGAAGTCTAAGTAAACCTCAAGGTAATTAACTTTTGTGAGCATCAAGATCAAAAAAAATCTAAAATGCTTCAAGGTTTACTTAAAAAACAATTAGTATATTTGTGTTAGAGTTGTTGGGACGAAAAATTATATGCTTCATTTTAGTCCCATTTCAAATAATTTGATAAATCAAGCTCCATAAATGCTTGTGTAACTGACTGTACCTTTAAAGCCCTTAAGGTGTTCAGTGTTTCTGATAACTTTCATTCAGTTTGCCTAATCATTCCATGATAATAATTTGTCGTTTTGAGTTATCTGACAAATTCTTATTTTGAACCAATACTAAATCTGCTTTCTACCCCAATTAATATGCAGAATCCAGTCAAGAACCTATTACTTTATTCAAATTACCACATCTTTTGAAATCCTTTAGCCCCTTCTCAATTTCTTGCTCAGGGCATGCCTTTTAAACCTTAGGCAAGTATGAAATAATGTTGATTAAACCTGTTTTAAGTTTAAGGTAATCATGGTTTATGTGGTTTTAAAATCTAAGAGAGTTTTCATTTCAAACTTACCATGCAAGTCTCGGCAATTGTTGATCTTGTTCAAATCAACGGACCCTGCATTCTCACATTTTCGAGATGCGAGGCTATTACAAAATGCAGGGAAGCGCGAAGTGGGCATGTAGCACAGTCTGATTACATGGGTCCAAGATAATTCAAAGTTTGACTCACCGATGATCTTGGGTAGATCAACGGATGTTGCTTACCCGCAAGATGAAGATGAGCATGGTTTAAACAAAGCGAGCAAGTGCATAAGTGACATCTGTCCCTTGTGAAGACACAAGGGGGTATTCGTACGAGTGAAGAGAACAAGTTATGAACATCGTCGATCTGTGAGAGATCGACGGATGAGGCATACCCGCATTTTCAAGATGCGAGGTGGATAAATACTGCGAGAATGCCACTTTGCGACACGTGGCATAGTGGAACCAAGCGTGGAAGTAACGATGTCATGGGCGCCAAAGTTTTGAATGTCGCGGTCAGGTTTTTCAGAGCACGTGCAATAAAAGGTGATTTCTCATTGGTCAGGATCATTGTAGTGGGCCGCCAAATATTGAAATTTTGAATCACCATCGATTTAAGCCAGCATCAAGGGCTAGTGTTTTCCCGCATTGTTTAATCTCAATATGTTTTTAATAATGTAGGTAAACAGGTTGTGGACATGTATTGCAATTGACCGAGTCAAGCCATTTTGAAATGCCACGTGTTTTGTGATAAAGGAATAGTGCAATGGTTATTGAGCAATTTTTCATCAACCATTGATCTTCTTTAGATTGACGGAGGGTGTTGGCCTGCTTTATCAACATGCAGGGAGATTAAGGAAAGAGAGAATGCGTCATAAAAACACGTGTCCCCGATGATATCAAGTCCTACCTTATGAGCTTACACAGATCTTTCCCGACCGTTGATCTTAGTCAAATTAACGGTCAGTGCATTTTCGCTTTTTGAAGATGCTCACAAGATAAGAAATGTGGGAATGCGCAAGCCTGACACGTGGGGTGGACTCAGGTTGTTGATTCAATTCAGATCTATGGCTCTTGCACATTTGCATTTCTTAGAAGCAAGAAGCGCCAACTAAAAGAGGAATTGCACACATGGCTAATTATGATTGGGTTATTTCGGACCAGCTTGTCTAGTGGATTTCGAAGTCATCATGTTCACAGTTTTGACTTGTAAGATCTTCAAGATCGACGGCACATATTTTACTATTGAAGGTGGTGTCATTTTGCACATTAATGAGACTTGAAAACCTTCGCGTGTGAAAGTTAAGAACAGAGTGTAACAGGTAAGATTTTCCCAATTTTAACTTGTGTGAGTAGAAATTCATGAGTCACCTCTAAACAGAAACAATTACTGCTGGGATTGAGATAAATTTGGCATGAGTGTCAAGTAGTTGGCTCAAGGATAAAGTGCAGAGTTATAGAGATAAAAAGAAAAAGCTTCAGGTAAGTTTGTATACCATAGTCTCTGCATTTTTCAGTCTTGGTGATTTATTCAAAAGATGTTTCTAAAGATTTGACTAAGTCTGAGGGTATGGATAGCGGAAGGATTGCTCGTTAAGAGTAATTGGTTCTGGGGCACTGATATTTTGAAAAATGATTTATTTACTTTCAAAGGATGGTTCGCAAAAGGAAAATGGTTAGCTTCATATGCATGTGTATGGTTTTTTGATAGAGGAAAGCTAGTAATTAGGTGTCGTAGTCAAGTCACCAAGGTGGTAAGAAGAACAAGGAATAGACTTGGTAAGCTAACAACCTTTTCAGCAATAACATCATCTTTTAAACAAATTTTCAAAGCATCTTAGTTTGATGCCAGGGTAGCAGAAATATATGAGACCCTGTGCATAGTTTTGGAAGAGGGTGAGGAAGATTTTATACTCTTGGGTATAGTCTTTTTCATTTTTTGTGTGCGTACCCCCTTCTTGTGTCAGTGGATGAAAAATTTTGGCAGGAAGTTGGTTAAGGAAGCAGACGTGGCTGGGGATTAGAGGATCCCTATTTTGTTATTTTTAATAGCCACATTGTTTTTCGGTTTCTGTACTACATGCTAAGTAATGATTCTATTATTTTTGAAGCCTGGCATGATCAGTAAAGAGTGGGAAGTAAAGATGATTCTCATTCAGTAGTCATCTTGACAAAACCCATGGGCCTAGGTTAGTGAGTATTTTTCAGAGTTTATTTTGTCATTGATGGGGCGGTCTTAGCAGTTGCGCACACAACAAATCAGTGGTAAAGCCAAATCAGCAAAAAGTTGTCACAGAAAGGAGCCTATAGGAGAATATTTGATCGACGTGATGTTATGTTAATCATTCTTCTTCTTTTTCTATTATAAACTGGTGATATCTTTTGTAAGAGACACTTGTCAGTTCTCTACGCCTAAAGCTTGTTGCATCTCACAGTATTTAAGTGAGATCCTAGGGCTAGAGAAAGGGTTGTTGGTTGGTTTTCTATTTTCCAGTTCTTAGAGCTCTTCTCAGGCTGTGAAAGCCACACACCCAACATATCTGGTATGAACAGCATATGGATTTCATAGATAGTTTTGATATAGTAGTGTGGTCTTGTATCTTGTTTTATGCATTTCTAATGTACTTATTTCAAGGAAGTAAATACAATGTGCAGAAGGTTTTGAATTTCAATATAATTTTGTCTCCTTTCTTGTTGAATTTGTAATTTTATATGTTCAAGAACAAAGAGCTTGAACCTATTTGCAATTCCCCGGTTGTATGTTTTGAAGTTTGCTTGCCTCTGACTCAAGGAGTCATATAATTGCTTGTGGTTTCAGACAAGGTTGCAAATTCATTAAGAAGGATGTATGAAAGTATGGGGTTATATTGGATATTGTTGTCTGATTCATAAGGTGAACAGACCGAACATGAATGACTCAACATATTCCATATGTTGATTGATGTTTAAGGATGCATAATTCTAGAGTATAAGATTTCCCTAATGGATAAGGCACTGGTCAATTGTAGGATCATTAAGTTTTTTGCTGCATATTGGACATGTTGTCTTTTCTCAATAAGTCAATCTTTTTCCCTTCATGTTGAAGAGCTATAAAAGTTGAACCCTCACTCAGCTTATGAGATTTCTAGATCTGCATTTAACTACTGTAGATTGATGTTATTTCATGAGTTATCAGGAGAAATAAGGGTTTTATCTGCTTCATATTAGATTCAATGTATGCTTTGATAACTGGTACCATATAAAGAATCTATAGGTCCACCCACCTAGGTTTTGCAGAGCCTAAAGAAGAAGAAGGGTCATGCCTTATAGTTGGCCTGGTGTCTAAATGGGCATGTTTAAAATGGGAGTTAGCTGCCCCTAGATGTGTTTTGTTCTCATTAGGGTAATTAGAAATCGGTAACATTTTCAAACACCAACTCAAGTATTCCAAAAAAGTTAATAAATATAAAATGTTTCAATGTTTCAACGTTGTTTTTGTTTTTGTTTTTTTTTCTTATGTCAAGGATTTTCATAGATTTGTATTTGACTGTGCTCTAGCTCCTGCTCTACATTTTTAAAATCTTGTGCTCCCACTTGACACGTTTGTTCTACCCAATGCTCTGCACCCAGTCCAGGGCCCCTCTGGCAGCTCCTTGGGGGTTCCACTTTGGCCAGCTTCCAATGTCTGTCCTACTGGGGGAAAATCCTTTGCAGATGTGGTTGCGTTCAAGGCTACCTTCCATGGTTTAGGGGTTCCTGTGACGGAGTGTCTTTTGTCCTTGGTGTTGAATCCCATTGCGGTTAGCTATCCGATTCGATTGGTTCTGGATGATGAAATCACTGATGAAATCTCTCTCACGGCTGTGGACTTCTCTCGAAGCTGCTATCTTTAAAATCTAGGGATTTTGGCCTTCACTTCAAGCTCTTCACGCTTGGATTTACAAGCAATGGGAACCTTTGATTTCATAATCTATCCATATTTTCCCTATGGCTAGGGGTTTCTTCATCATTAAATTTGATGATGTTGAAGACAGGAGGACTATTTTATGCAACCACTTCAATTGGAGAATCGTTACCCTCTGTTTACCAAACCCTGGCACGAGGGTTTCGATCCTGCAATAGAATCATTTGCTCATTTGCCTCTCTGTGTTAGACTCCATAATCTCCCCCTTCACCTATGGATGGATTTGGTTCCTAAAGTTGTGTGAGATGCCATTGATGACTTCCAAATAGTGGATTCCAAATCTTCTAGTATCCTGCATTCTACTTATGCTCGCATCCTTGTGGTGGATACATTGCAAGGCCTACCTAAGAAGATCAAACTTGAGGCCCCTAATGGTTCTTGGATTTAGACTTTAGACTATGACGGAATTCTTTTCCATTGTAGAGTCTGTTCCAAGACTGGTCATGTTGCTATGCGCTACCCTGCAGAAGTTAGGAAATCAAAGAAAAGACCCACTTGATGGCCTAGGGCTTTGGTTTAGCATTACTCAGTCCTTAAAGATGTTGCCCTTAAGGATGTCCCCTAGTTTGTGGGTGCTCAGGGTGACAATTGCCCTGTTTTGGTTGGTCCAGATCTTGAGTCATTGGGGGATATGGTGGCAACGGATTGCCCTTCCTCTACAGTTCGAGATCCGTTGACCAATGTTTTGGATGAGATCTTACCTACTTCTCTGGTTGGGTCAATTGGTGAAGCTTTGGTTTGGGAGAAGGAGGCTTCTTGGATGGAGGAAGGTTGGACAAAGGTTAAAGACAAAAAATTCAAACATTCCCATCATTCCTTGAACCGTCTTCTTAGTTCTCTCTCTTTTAGGGGTAGGAGGTCTTAATTGTTTTAAGTTGTAATCGGTGGTAGAAACACATTGTGTTATCTATAGGGCCACCCTAGTCCCCCTTTGTTGGACGGGAACCTATTTCTTCTTTTTTACGTAGTCTCTTTATTAGGGCTCCATTGAAAAAAAAAATTGTAAAAAGTTTAGGCACCCTTCAAAACCTATTTTCCTTAATAAAAAATAATTAGTATATTTTTGTTAGAATATTTCAAAAAGTCAAAATAAGTCTAAGTAAGATTTAAGGTACTTAACTTTTATGAGCATCAAGATCAAAAAAATCTAAAATGCTTCACTTTTGTGAGTATTACCTAGATAAAAGATAAATTATTGTAAACCACCACTCTTCAAACATTGAATTTTTTTTTACTCAAACTACTTTTTGTAAACATCACCTAAATGAATCCAAATTTTCACTTTTAAATGTATCACAATATCACAATTTCAAAAACCATGACTGCTCAAAAGCATCGAATTTTCACCTAGATAAGGGATAAATTCCTCAAAAACCATGACTCCCCACAAACATTGAATTTATAAATTCCTCAAAAACCATGACTCCCCACAAACATTGAATCTTACTCAAAAGTAATTTTGTAAGGTCAAAAGAAGTCTAAGTAAGCATCAAGATATCTAACTTTTGTGAGCATAAGAAATTTCTCAAAAACCACCACTATTTTGTAAGATCAAAAGATCAAAAGAAGTCTAAGTAAGCATCAAGATATTTAACTTTTGTGAGCATCAAAAATTTCTCAAAAACCACCACTCTTTGTGAGCATAAGAAATTTCTCAAAAACCAATCAAAAACCAAACAAAAGAAGTCTAAATAGATTCTTTTCTTCTCTTCCTCTTTTTAGTGAACCTTAGTTCATTAGGTTCACGTATATTCCTCTTGAATGGAATAGAACTGCTGATTGTTTAGCCAAATGGGCTTCTAGTCATGATTCGGGTTGAAATATTAGGGATAGGAGACAACTGTCGTTTGAGATGGTGCAAGAATTTAATGATCTTATTGCTCAAGATCGAGCTCCTTGTTGAGCTCTCCTTGTTGTATTCCTTTCTATCTTAATAAATTTTTAACCCCTCTTTTTGGAAGTCTGAGTAAGCATAAAGTAAGCATAAAGATGTCTAAGCATCAAGATATTCAAACTACTTTCGTAAGGTCAAAAAAAAGTCTAAATATTTTACTTTTGTAAGGTTAAAAGACGTCTAAGTAAGCATAAGATATAAAGAATTCTAAGTAAGCCTCAAGATATCTTTTGTGAGCATAAGATCAAAAAAATCATTTAAATAAAAATATAAAAATCCAAAATGCTTCACCTAAATGAAAATATTCTTCTAAGATATTTAACTTTTGTAAAAAAAATATAAAATACTTTACTTCACCTAAATGGAAAAAAAATATCCTTCTAAGATATTTAACTTTTAACTTTTATGTGAAAATATCCTTCTAAGATATCTAACTTTTTGTGAGCATAAGATAAAAAATGCTTTGCTTCACCTATTTAACTTTGGTGAGCATAATCTAAAATCCTAACTTTTGTGAGGATAAGATCATAAAAATCTAAAATGCTTTGCTTCACCTAAATGAAAATATCCTTCTAAGATATTTAACTTTTGTGAACGTAAGATCCAAATAAATCTAAAATGCTTCACTTTTGTGAAAAATCCGCCTAGATACAAGGTGAAAATCACCTAGATAAAAGGTAAAAAATCAGCTAGATAAAAGATAATAAATTCTTGTAAACCACCACCACTCAAACATTGAATTTTACTCGAACTACTTCTGTAAACATCACCTAAATGAAAATATAAAAATACAAAATGTATTCACCATTCCAAAATGCTTTTCTGAGTGTGAGATAATCCAAAATGCAAATGTTTTTGTGAGATAAATCCAAAATGCAAATTGTTTTTGTGAGAACACACGAGTATCACCTAAGTAAGGGATCCACTACTCAAAAACATTGAATTTTACTCAAAATTACTTTTGAATTCATCACCTAAATGAAAATATATGAAGTGATTTTTCAAAAAAAGAACTTGTCAGTACAACAATAATGCAAATTTAAAGTGGTTTTTTAAAATTAAATTTTAAAGTAAACTTGTGAGTACAAATGAAAATATGATGTGAATTTTCACGAAATTTAGATTTGAATTCAACATCTCAAAATTCAAGTTTTGAAACAAAAGAAATATATTTAATACTTCAGGAAAACATTAATGCTCACAGAACATAAAATTCAAGCTCAAAAATTTATCTCCATACATCAAAAGAAAGAATTTTTGTGGCCATCTTGTGACCTTGAATGATGAATCGACATCGACTGTGGTACAACATTTGCAGACATAATATCTACACAATTTGTTTTCAAGTGTAACATTTGAAGGCCCTATCTAATGGACACAACACTGGTTTACAGACAGAAGAAAATGGCTCAAATTATTCTGAAATGGTGTGTGGCGCATAACATAACCAAGAAAATGAGTCTGAACAAGAAATAAGATCAATGGGTAAGATTCCTAAGAAGCTCAGCAGCAGTTGCAAGAGCTGCCCCTGTTATTGCTGCCTGCATAACACGATCATGCCTTGGATTTGTCTCTGTCAGAGATAATGCAGCACCTGCTACAGCACCTCCCACCAATGCATTTTTCTGCAATTTACACTAATCTTACATTTCCACTCCATTGAAGATTCTAAATACTAATGAAGAATAAAACCCATTAAAAATTTAGATATTGTTCTCACCCAATCACGGACGCCCCTTACTTCTTGCATACCATACTTTGTTCCCGAGTACACTCCAGCAACCAGCCCTTCAATGCACAACAACAAATTATTTCATTTGATTACAATGACAATCATAAATATAATGTTACCCAAACCATTTTTTTTCAGAGGTTGCCTATAATGATCAAGAACTGAACACTGATGTTTGCTCCCAAATCATTTTTAAATTTACAAAAAATGCTTATAATGACCAAGAACTTGAAGATTGAGGTTTCCCCATTAGATTTTGTTTTCCCAAAAGTTGCCTATATAATGATCAAGAACTGAACATTGGTGTTTGCCCATATCATTTTTTATATAGAAAAAAAACTTATAATGACCAAGAACTTGAAGATAACATTGGTGTTTGCCCATATCATTTTTTATATTTAAAAAAAACTTATAATGACCAAAAACTTCAAGATTGAGGTTTTGCCCGAAACATTTTTTTCGCAAAAGATGTCTAAAATAATCAGTAACTGAACATTGATGTCTGCCCAAATCATTTTTATATTAAAAAATGCTTCTAATGGCCAAGAACATGAAGATGAGGTTTGCCCAAGAAAACCATTATTCAAAAATAAAATGTTTATAATGGCCAAGAACTGAGGATTGATGTCTACCCACATCATTTTTATTCAGAAATGAAAAATGATTATAATGATCATCAAATGAAAAATCAAACTATGTCACTAACAAGGTGTCTAAACAAGTGTATTGAACATTTACACTCACCCCATTGCAAAGATTGTTTGCCCATGTTTTGAACCTGAAAACAGTCAAATCCCAAATGTACATTAGTTTCACCTGGGAGCAGTATACATCAAATATATTAAAGTGGGGAAACTTAAGAACTAAATATTTGTACCATGCACTCCATGGAGGATTTGTTGGCTTCCTCTGCAATATTCAACATCGCTAATCAGCTAATTGGGAAAAGAACACAATACCTAATAAATATCCCATATTAAAATTTATTATCTGTTCTATAGATATCACCTTGTAAGACCAACTTGTAGGCATCTTGAGATGCAGCATTCAGAGCACCAACCTGCACCAAAGAATATCAGATTCAAAGCTAACATACACTTCATAAAATTAAGGCAGAGAGTTTTAAAATAAAAGGAAGAGCATTATCTTATTGTAAGTGATGGTAGACACAGACTAGAGAGTCAAAACCATGAAAATTCTTCGAGCCAGGAGTGCTTTTGTACCAGTTTATATCAACCAACCAAATAATATAATTTGATGAACTATAGAAAAGCACAATCAACAGCTTTCTAATTCAAACCAGAGATTAACTAGGCAACATTATAGTAATTTATATTGAAAAAGAGTACTATTCTAGTGGAAGTGATGATTAAACCCAAACCAGAGATTCAAAACTATTCAACATTCCTGGAACAATGGGTACTTTCCATTGTACAATCAACCCACCAAAAAATCCTCCTTTTAAATATACCAAAACAAAATCAAAAGCTTTCAAACTCAAACCAGAGTTTCAAAACTATGCAACATTCTTGGAATAATGAGTAACTTTCCCACCATTTTAAAATCAACCCACCGAAAAAACTCTTTATATTATAGTAACGCACAACCAACAGTTTCTAAACTCAAACCAGAGACTCAAAACCATGAAACATCATATTAATATATATTGAAGAGTATTATTGTAATGTAAGAGATGTTGAAACCCAAACCAGAGACTCAAAATTCTAAAACATTTTTGGAGCCATGAGTAAATTTCCCGCCATTAAAGATCAAACAACCAAAAACCAAAATTTCTTTTGTAAATTATAGCAGAGCACAACCAACAGCACCTAAATTCAGACCAGAGATTCAAAACTATGAAACATTACAGTAAATTATAGTAAGAAAGGGTTTTATTCTAATGTAAGTAATAATGAAACTCAAACCAGAGACTCTAAACTATGCACCATTCTTCTAGCCATGAGTACATTTCCCACCATTAAGATCAAACCGCCAAAAACCAAAATTACTTTGGGTAAATTATAGCATGGCACAATCAACAGCTCCTAAACTCAAACCAGAGATTCAAAACTATGGAACATTACAGTAAATTATAGAAAGAAAGGCTATTATTCTAATGTAAGGGATAATGAAACTCAAAACAGAGACTCTAAACTATGCAACATTCTTGTAGCCATGAGTACTATTTCCACCATTTTAGAACAACCGACCATTAAAACACAATCAGTGGCATCTAAAATTTGTGAAATCATGACAAACTACCGGATTTGAGAACAAAATATAACTTACCCCACCCACTTTGATAAACCCATCGACCACACGATTCACCAGGGGGTGACCCAGATCCACCAGAACATCCACATTGTGTCCCTTGTGTTCATCAAGAGAATCATATATAGCATCCTTTGTTCTATACATTGCATCCTTTGAATTGTGCATTGCTTCCTTTGCCATTTCTAAATTAGCTCAAATGGTGCTTGCCTGCAATACAGTACTGCTAATGCTGATCTAAATAAAGCCTCGCAGCGAAAACGAATTAACAAATATGATAGACCTTATCTTACCTGATAATCGGAAGAGCTGAGGATTCACTTCGATTTGATTAGCAGAGAGCGAAGGACGGTGATTAAGAAAGGGGATTGTGGGAGCGGGAAACAGAAGGCATAAAGAAAAGGGGAAGATAACTGTATGATGTGTAGAATTTGGGGATTGCATGAAATGACACGTAGCTTTAGAGGTGGCATTGCCTGCCACAACTTACTCATGCAATAACCGCCATTAACATGTGATGAATTGCAGCGCATTGAAGAAGACTACTTTCCCCTTTTCCAACTCTGGACTTTTGGGATCAATATGCTCAGTTTTTGATTTAGCGTAGTCTAGTATAATGCATTTCCATCATCTGATGTACTGAAGTCTCCTTAATGTTAAGCTTTTAATATACATTATGTCTTAAATTTATATCTTATGATTTTATTATATTTGATTGTTATTTTTATTTCATATTTTTTCTATGGATGTTCTAGTCTTACACTCAGCAAGACTTGATTTTTTATGGGCTCTTAAATATATTTTTATTTCATATTTTTTCTATGGATGTTCTAGTCTTACACTCAGCAAGACTTGATTTTTTATGGGCTCTTTAAAAACCTTTCAACTTCAAGGTAGATCAAAAGTCCACATATTTTAAAGTTTTCATTCATTTGTAATAATTGAAAAAGATTAATGTTGTGTAAGACATTAATAATCTTACATCACCTAAAAAAGAAATAGTACTTACAAGATGCACATATCATGTCCCAAGTGCACATGAGTTTATGATGGTACTTAATGTGCTTAGAAGTTTAGAAAGGACAAATCATAATTACCCTTTTTTTTATCAATATATATGTGCACATATCATGTACCATTTTGTTAGACATTAAAGTTTTTGTCTTCGAAAATAATTTATATAAAAAATCTAAATGAAATTTGAAGACCTTGCAATATTTATGAAATCTTAAAAAATTAGATGAGGTTAGAAGCACAAACTTATGCCACCTTTTATAAAAGAAAAGGATATTAGAACTTAAACTATTCAATTTTAATGACATAAAAGTGTCATTTGTGTTTAGAATTTGAAGATGATGTAAACTAATGAAATGTGTAAAGTTGAATGAAGTTTATGCTTGTCATTTAAAAAAAATAAAAATTGAGTGAACATTTTAGCGTTTTTTTTTTTTAAAATTAAATCTATTTTTTATTTTTTTTTAAATGCTAAAAATATAGAGTTTTGTTCTCACCAAACAAATACAAATGATCATATTTTAATCTGATTTTGTAATATGTTATAGTTGACATGTATACCTAATGAACAAAAAACAAAATTTGATTTTAGATTTATATTTTTCAAGTTATAAGTGATCAAAGTTGAACTTATTAGAAATTGACAATTTTTTGCTCACCAAACTTTTTCTATCAAATCTATATATATTTTTAAAAAATTATATATTCTTGAAGAGGACTCTCTCCTTTAGAGGTACATATTTAAAAAAAAATTGAACATGATTTAATATTTTTTTTCTTTTTCTAAACTAACATCTTCTTGAATCCTAAAATACCTACTTGTAATAAATTTTAAAATTTTAACATATTATAACTGCTCAAAATACTGTAAAATTTATATGACGATAATCTTGACTCCATGATCTTAAAAAGGGTATTTTTAGTTTTTGAAGAAACTTCATTGTATATGGAGAAATCAACCTTGAAAGTGAGAAGTTTGCATAAATTACATTTTTTGCTTGTGTGGCTGCCACTTAGGATGCCACATAGATAGTTACGGACGAAACCCTTTCAATCATAAAGATTTCGACCAAAATAATTTTGTTTGTAACCCTTGTTGGCCTGGCACAACCACTAGCGATCACATAGTGGTTTCATATAAAAAAAAGTTTTTTTCCCATTTTATAATAATTATAGTAAATAGTGAAAAACAAAGGAGCATTTTGAGAAATAAATTTATTTTTTGAAGCCATTTTCATCAATTGTTTTGTGGAGTTTAACAACAACTGCAAAGGATCGTCAACAAGGTAAGTTTTTTTCACCTAGTTATTTTTATACTCTATATTGAAGCATTGAGTTGTATTTAGTGGAATCTAAATTAAAATAGTTTTCTATAGATCAAAGTATTCAATGGGTAATAAAAAGGCTAGATTAAGGAAATATGACAGAATAAGAGATGACAAAATGAAAGGTCATACAAAATGTAATCAAAATCAATCTATTGAAGTTCATGAAGAAGATGAAATTCATGAAGAGGATGAGATTCAAAAAGAGGAACAAATTGGTAGTTCTAATGATAAAAACAAATTATTATGCATAAGAAATTTGAAGGATTTGGATGAAGAACTACCTTTTAGTCAAATTCCATGTAAACATTTGGTAAATGAGAACACTATTAAAAAGAATTGTGAAAACAATGTGGGATGAATATTTCAAAAAAAAAAAGTATATTTGGAAAGGCACAATTATTTGTTAAGTTATTTAGGAGAAAAGATATGAGACCTATTTTGGAGTTGTTGGGTTTTCATAACAAGAAAAACCATGTGCTTAATGTTAATAAAACAATAGTTGAAAATTTGCAAATTGCTTCTAACAAAATTAACAACACAACTCGAGGAGGCGATTTGAGCATTACATGTAGAGTGTTGATGACTACTATATCTAGTAAAAAATTGACACATAGAAAACAAGTACGTGTAATTTCTAATTTACTACATATATCTAAAAGAACTATTCAAAGATTAATTAGGAGGAGAAATATGCTAGATGAAAGCATTGAGAATAATTGGGTCAATATTTATAGAGTTCCTCGAAAAGACTTAATTTCTAAAGATGTAAAAAGATAGTTTATTAAATTTTGGACCACATCCTCTTGTGTTTCTTCCAATAGACGTTGTTGGAAATGTAATTACAAGCAAGTGACTAAAAGGGAGGGTGAATCATGAAACAATTAAACTTAATCACTCATATTACTTCTGCCTTACTTCTTTATTTTATCTAATCTACTTCCATGCATGAACATAAAGCAATAAAGAAATCAATATTATAAAACTTTGACACAAGATATGGTAACCCAGAAACCCTCCAAATAAAAGGTAAAATTGGAGTGGGGATGACACCCACAATGCTTCACTACTACAATAATAAAGTTGGCCTATTAGGGTTTACAATTGATAACTTCTTGTGATCTACTCTATTAGGAGTATGAAGGACTATTAGGTCCACTTTGTAAAAGGATTTTACAATACAATGAAGTATCTACTCTATTAAGAGATTTAACAAAGGACTGTTAGGTCCACCTGGTTAGAGCATTTGGCTGATACACCTATTAAGATGAATTCGTTGGTTGATCTCTTCTTTGTAACTCTATTTGTTAATGTAGATCCCTTGAATAATATGATCACCTTGCTGAAAAAAATTATTCAATTGTATATTGTAATTGATGTTACGCAAATGTTACACTCTAACTGGGCACTACTAGTAGTAACCGAGCTCAAAAAACTCTAGTACTAGCTGAGAAAAAGTTCAGAAGAAGCCAAGTTCAGTGATCAAGTGCAAACTAAGCTAGGTCGGTCATTGAAGGATTTGGGTGTTAACCGAGTTAGATCGGCTACCAAAGGGGTTCAGTGTAAGCCGAGTCGGGTTGGTTACCATGGAACTCAGTGGTAACCGAGTGACCCAGTTTCAGTATCAGCTAACCTAAAGTAGAAAAAAATTGTTTATTATTATGTTTATGTAAGTCGACTTAGTGGATGTCATTTGATTATTTGTAAGGGTATTCAAGATGACTTGAAATTGGGTTTCATATATATGAAAGGTCAAGTTGTGGACTAAAAAATGAAGAAGTGAAAGAAGATAAGATGCGAATAAAGAAGGATATCTTATTAAGGGTAGAACATCCAAAGAGTTGCAAAGAATATTTTGATCAGGGAGGATCTAGAGGATAACCCCAAACAGTGGTTTGAATCTACAAATCAGTTGCTTTATTGATCAGGTCAATCATTGTTACTCTCTAACAATTGTAGTAGTGAAGAAATCTCTTAATAGAGTTGACTTAACAATCATTTTATAAATCCTCTAACAAGGTAGCATTTCTAGATTGAAGTGTCTTAAGACCTCTAATAAGGCCACTCCTAATAGGATGATTTAAATCCTTTAATAGGTTCACACCTAAGAGTGTGTTTTGTAACCTTTAGTAGGGTTGGCTCCTAATAGGGCTCACTTCAAAAGAGTGAAAAGTTATAACAAGTTGCATTAGTGGTTTTCCCAAATTGGGTTTCCATGTTAAATTTTGGTGTCTCATGTGTTCATGTTATTTTCTTACTGCTTTATCTTTCTTCAACTAAGTTACTAAAGGTTAATACACATTAATATCTCAAGATTGCTTTGTTAATTGAGTAATAGTGAATATCTAGTTCTAACTGAGTTGTGCAAGGATTTGAGTGAATAAGAAGTTTGTATTAGCATCTAAGGGATTTGGAATTATTTTAGTGGTAACTAATTCACCTCTCCCCTCTCAGTTACTCTTATATTTCCAACAATTGGTATCAAAGTTGTTGGTGCTTACAAGAAAATTTTCAAGGACCTAAGCTAAAGATCAAGATGTCTTATAAAAGAGAAATTCCTAAGTTGAATAGAGATCACTTCAAAGCATGGTAGGAACTCATGAAGCTGCATTTGGGAACCATTGGAGATACATGCCTAAGCTTCTTGGAGAACTAGTATGTGACACCTCCTAATCCTTTGACTGTGGATTAGATGGTAGATAAAAGAATCACAACACAATTATGATTAGCATTGTTTCTACTCTCAATTATTTTGATTTTGATGAAGTCAAAGATTGTCCTACTGCTCATGAAATGTGGAACAAGTTGAAAAAGATCTATGGAGGAGATGGCAATCTGGGGAGAGCCAAAGTAGAAAGTCTAAGAGGCATTTAATCCAGTGAAAATGAGAGAAGATGAAAACATTGCTAAATATAGTGAAAGAATCAAAGCAAGTGTGAGTGCAATTAGAGCTGTAGGAGGAAAAATAGATAATATGACAATAGTTAGCAAGGTATTAAGAACTCTTCTTCCTATTTATGCAATTAGAGTTTTAGCTATTCAAGAGATGAGATTTGATCCCAAAAATGATATAACTTTGGATGCACTAGTGGGAAGGTTAACATCTTTTAAGTTGGATAACTTTGATAACTATCTTCCTGGATCTTGCAACATAGAATCAACATTCAAAGAAAAGCTAACTCTTGGTAGAAATAGAGGCTTAGAAGGAAAACAATCTAACAATGAAGAAGAAGAAGAATTTAATGATGACCTTGAAGCTATTGAAGCCCTGCTTGCAAGAGGGCTACCAAAAGCAAAAGGTAAATATAAAGGCAAAATTCCATTGATTTTTTTGTCTTGTGAAGAAGTTGGTCACATTGTTGCAAGTTGTCCAAATAAAGAAAACAAAGATGATAGAAAATTCAACAAGTTTAAAGGAAAGAAATATTTCAAAAGCTACAAAGACTACAAAGATAAAGGTAAAAAGTTTTGTTATATTGCTAAAGACTCTAACAGTGATGATGAAGACAAAATGGTGTATATTGCTATCAAAGATGAGTTAAATGATGAGGATAATGAAAAGATGGCACTTATTTATAATGTTAGCAAGAATGACACATGGATAATAGATAGTGGTTTTTCTCATCACATGATTGGTGATAAAACTAAGTTTGAACACTTGGAGCATTATGATAGTGGAAGTGTTAAATTTGGAAACAATGAACCATGTTATGTGAAGGGAAAATGATGCATTGCATTAAGTGATGAACTCAAGTGTGACAATGCTTATTGGGTTGAAGGACTAAGACACGATCTTCTAAGTGTGGCACAGCTAAACAACATTGGATACAAGGTAGAATTCATGAATGGGAAGGCCAAGCTTCTAAATGGTAAAGGAAACCAAGTTGTAACTGGCAATTAGACAAAAGGTAATCTATTATATCTAGATCTCACTGAAATTTCATGCTTATTGGCACAAGTAGAGGAAAGTTGGCTATGGCATAAAAGACTATGTCATGTAAACTTTCATGACAATCTGGTTACTATAAGTAAGAACAGAAGAGTAAGAGGCATTCCAAATCTAAAGAAACTTGAAATGGCTATATACAAACAATTTTGAATTGGAAAGATGCATAAAACTAGCTTCAAAAGTAAGAATTACAATACTAAAGAAGTCTTGGAACTAGCTCATACAAATCTTTGTGGACCAATAGGCATAGAAAGCTATAGTGGAGATAAATATTTCATTTTGTTTGTTGATGATTATTCTAGGATGATGACAATAATGTACTTGAAGGATAAATCTAAAGCTTTTCAAAAATTCAAGTGGTATCTGGATAGAGTTGGAAAAGAAATAGGAAAGAATTTAAAATGTCTAAGGTCGGATAGAGGAGGAGAATTTATCTCTAATGAATTTAATAAATTTTGCAATGAAAGAGGAATCAAAAGACTGGTACCTCTACTTGGTACATCTCAGGAGAATGGCATAGTAGAAAGAAGGAATAGATTCATCATGGATTGTGCAAGAACACTTATAATAGAGAAAAATGTTGCATCCAAATACTGGAAAGAACCTTGAATCAAGTTCAACTGAAGAAAAGTATAGATCATACACCTTATGAATTATTGTATGGCTATAAACCTAATGTTTCTTATTTCAAAGAATTTGGAAGAAAATGTTATATCTTGAAAGAGATAAGGAAAGGAAATTTTGATGCAAAAAGTGATGAAGGTATATTTCTGGGCTATTCCAACAAGAGCAAAGCATATAAATATTTGAATCTTGCTACTCACAAGGTTATAGAAAATGTACATGTAAAAATTGATGAGTTTGCAGAAAAGAGTGAAGAACAAAGTAGCAAGGAACTTGAAGACTATAGAAATTTTGTTTACTTTGACCATGATACTTTATCAAAGGTACAATAAAATGTTATTGGACAACAACAAATAGGATCACTCTAGCAGTCAACACCACCCAAGTCACCTAAGTCTGTAGTTCAACCAAAGTTGTAGCTAGAGCAACCCAAGTCCTAGAAAGAGGAACCTAAGTCATAGATTGTGGGAATCAAGTCTCAGACAGGGGAAGTAGAGTAGAGTTTAGAATTTCATAGAACCTTTGAGCATGATGAACCAAGTGAAACAAGTCTAGAATCTAGAAGAAAGGAACTTGTATGTGTTGGATATGTCAAAAGGAATCATTCACCTGAACAAATAATTGGAGATTGGATAGAAGGAACAATGAAAAGGAACAAACCAAAAGGTATATATTTTCTTACTGAATTTGAACTTAGAACTATTAAAGATGCATTGAATAATGAAAGTTGGATAGAGGCAATGAATGAACAAATTGAGCAAATTGAAAGGAACAATACCTAGACTCTTGTTCTTAGACCCAAGGATAAAAATGTAAGTGGTACAAAGTAGGTATTTAGATACAAATTGAATGAAAATGGTGATGTCTCAAGGAATAAGGAAAGGCTAGTGTACAAAGGATATGTTCAAGAAGAAGGTATAGACTATGGAGAAATATTTGATCATCTTGCTATACTTGAAGGGGTCAGAACACTGCTTGCATATGTTGCATTTAAAGGATTCAAAGTGTATCAAATGGATGTAAAAAGGTCTTTCTTGAATGGAATTCTAGAGGAATAAGTTTACATTGATCAACCTGAAGGTTTCATTGATCCAAATAAAAGAAACATGGTCTGTAAGTTACACAAAGCTTTGTATGGTCTAAAACAAGCTCCTAGAGCATGGTATGAAAGGGTACATGGATACCTAGTAAAGATTGGTTTTCAAAGAACCAATGATAATAGTAGTTTGTTTATTAAAGGACCACAAAATAAGATATTGTTAGTAGAAATATTTATGGATGTTATATTATTCATAGGTCATGATGACTTATGTAAATCATTCTTTGGAGAAATGAGGAAAGAATTTGAAATGTCAATGTTTGGAGAGATAAAATTCTTTGATGGTTTGCAAGTTCATCAATGAAGGATGACATTTACCTTAGTCAATAAAATATCAAGGAGATATTGAAGACCTTTGAAATGGAAGATTCCAAACTAGTTGTAACACCTATGTCTACTAGACATAAACTATCCAAGAATGATGATTCAAACGAGGCAAATTAGACTACCTATAGATCTATGATTGGGAAACTTTAGTATGTTGTTCATACAACACCTGATATTGCATTAGTAGTTGATATAGTTGCAAGGTGTTTTGTGAATCCCATAGAGAATCATATGATGGCAGTCAAAAGAATTATGAGATATCTAAAAGGAACTCAAGACTATGGTCTATGGTACAAGAAAGGAGGAAACCTTGAGTTAAAAGTCTTTACTAATGCATATTGGGTTGGAAGCATCGATGATAGAAAATGCATCAATGGAGGGGCATTATTTCTTGGAAAGAGGCTAGTGTTATGGACCAGTAAGAAGCATAATTACATCTCTCAATCTACAATAGAGGTAGAATATGTTGTTGCAATAGTTAATTATTCCAATATAGTCTGGATCAAGAAATTGTTATCAGGAATAAAGGAAGAATTCAAGGACCTAGTGTTTAGCTACTATGACAACACAAGTGTAATTAACATATCCAAAAATCCAGTGATGCATTCTAAGAAAAAACACATTGTAATCAAGTATCATTTTTTGAGAGAACTAGTTCAAGATAAAGAGGTTAGATTGGAATATGTGAACACAAAAGAGTAGGCTACTGATATATCTACCAAACCATTACCTAAGGATGCATTTTTGTATCTCAAAGGAAAGCTAGGGGTCATTCCCCTATCTGATGCTCACTAGAGTATAGATTAGTGATGCATCAACCTAACTACATTGAAGATCTATCAAGTTGATGAAAAGAAATTAGAGCTCATTGCATATGAATTAGTACATAAAGGAAATTATAAATTCATTGTATAAAGTCTTTGGAATTTGATGTCAAAGAGGGAGAGATTGAATATCTCATGTTCATATCAAAATAATTAAGGGAGATTGGTTTCATGAATCAGAGAAATAAATTTTTATATCAGCAAGAGGGAAAACTTGATCAGATGGAGTCTAAAGACAAGATGTTAGAGGGAGAATATCAAAGGGAGTTCTCATGGATGAAGAATCAAAATTAAATTAAGCATATTATAAAATTTTATAAATCATTTTGATTGCTCCAAGTTTCATTTTCTTATGGCATGTTGCGTTGCCATCAATTCCAAAGAGGGATATTGTTGAAAACAATTATTCAATTATATATTGTCATTGATGTTACACAGATGTTACACTCTAACTAAGCACTGCCAATAATAATTGAGCTCAGAAGACTCCAGTATTGGCTAAGAAAAAATTTAGAAAAAGACAAGTTTAGTGATCAAGTACAAACCAAGCTAGGTCAATCATTGAAGGATTTGAGTGTTAACCAAGTTAGGTCAGTTACCAAATGGGCTCAGTGTAAGCCAAGTCAAGTCAATTACCAAGGAACTCAGTGGTAACCGAGTGACCCAGTTTCAGTATCAGCTGACCTAGAGTAGAACAATTTTGTTTATTATTTTGTTTATGTAAGCTGACTTAGTGGATGTTGTTTATTTATTTTTAAGGGTATTCAAGCCAACTTGAAATTGGGTTTCATATACATGAAAGTTCAAGTTGTGGATTGAAAAATGAAGAAGTGAAAGAAGATAAGATGCGAATAAAGAAGGATATCTGATTAAGGGTAGAACATCCAAGGAGTTGAAAAGAATATTCTAATTAGAAATGAACTAGAGGATAAGCTGAAACAACAATTTGAATCTACAAATTAGTTACTTCATTGATCAGGTCAATCATTGTTACTCTCTAACAATTGTAGCAGTGAAGAAATCTCTTAATAGAGTTGACTTAATAGTCATTTTGTAAATCCTTTAACAAGATGGAATTTCTAGATTAAAGTGTTTTAAGACCTCTAACAAGGCCACTCCTAACAGGGTGATTCAAATCTATTAATAAGGTCACACCTAACAATGTGTTTTATAACCTTTAACAAGGTTGGATCCTAACATGACTTACTTCAGAAGAGTGAAAATTTGTAACTAACTTTGCATTGGTGGTTTTCCCAAATTGGGTTTCTATGTTAAATCTTGGTGTCTTGTGTGTTCATGTTATTTGCTTACTACATTATCTTTGTCAACTAGGTTACACATTAATATCTCAAGATTAATTTGTTAACTGAGTTATAATGTATATCTAGTTCTAACTAATTTGTGTAAGGATTTTAGTGAATAAGAAGTTTGTATTGACATTTAAGGGATTTGGAATTATTTTAGTGGTAACTAATTCACTTTTCCACTCACAGTTACTCATCTTATATTTCCAACACACCTAACTATGATGGATGATTCTATGCTCTTCCCTTTATACTACCTTCTAGCCTAATTACTTAAAATACATCATATTCACTTCTTGTCTTCAAAATAATCATGTATTCTCCATTCTATATGTTAGAAAAATGAATTTTCCTTTCTTATATATCCCTTAATCAATAAATTCCAATAAAGTCAGCTCCCACAATAGATATCTTCAAAATAATCAAATTATACCTTTAGGTCAGTCCAAATACTGATGCTCGGGCAATATTGTGCACTTGATCTTCTATTGATACTTGGGTGACATTGTTTCTCGATTAACACTGTGACACTTGGGTGATATAGAGCTCAATTCACATAGTGAATTTGATTAAAACTATGATCTTGGTTCACACATGAAACTTGTTTTCCATTGATGATATTGAATAACTTGGCTTATACTATGAGTTCAATTAACATAGTATACCTTCGTTTACTCAGGCTACACTAAAATCTGCTCTCTGATGGAAAGCTTAGTTGCAGTATTAATTGACCACCTTGGATAGCTTAAGTGGTTTGTCACTAATTGACAATATGTCTTTCCATAGGGTCAACAATCTCCAACTTTGGTATTAGTGACAAAAACACTTATCTTGAGTAGTTCTATCAGTATAAAAAATCTCTTAATCAAAATTTGGTCAAAATCCCCCTTTGCATGTGCATGGTTTCATAACTCATATGCATATTCCTCTATACATCTCTCATATACATATTTCCTTTATACATATTTCCTCCTTGAACATACCATATGATTTCCCCCCTTATTTTTGTTACAAATGCCAAAGCATATACTTACAAGGTAATACCAAAATGTGTGAGTAAATCATTATGCACATTCAAAATTAAAGATATAGTTTTGCCCTAATTTTCTTGTAGTACCTTCAAGGTGTGTAGTTCAATCTAGATTTCAATTGATAACTCCATCATAAAATCTACAACTAAGAAGTCGATGTCATGTACTAATGTCTTTGCATGTGCCAAATGTTTCTACATCACATCCATGTTAGGAAGTATCACACTCTTGATGTTTGATATGGTTGCCCTTATTCTAGCTTCCTCCCTCAATAATTTTGGCTACAATCTGTCAAAAATCTGACCTTCTCAAAATGATTTGGGCTTGAACTTAGGTCAAGTGTTAACTAACTAGCACTGATCTTCAAATCTCCATCAATCTTGGTTAGTTTGTCTTTTATTTCCTTGGTGAAAATTTAAGTATCACACAATTTTGTGAACAAGGAAACAACATTATTTATAACTCGTTCAAGATTTCCAATAAGAGTGGATAGTTCCACCTGATCAATAGCAATCTTCTTTGCTACATTCTCCAAAACTTTATTCTCAAATTTTCTTTCTGTCCTTTGCAGAAGTTTCTCCTACCCATCTATGTCCTTATTGAATTTATGTATAATTTCAACTAATTTTTCAATAATGGGGGCTTTAATATTTACCTCTATTTGCATAAAATCAAAAAATATGCCCTTGATGTCTTCAAGAACTTTTCCTTTGTCTCTTTTTGCTTTTAATGCTATCTGATGGGCTCTTTTCCTCCATAGATCACTTAGAATCTCCATTTGATTAGTAGTGAGATTGGATTGATCCCGATTTGGAATCACAATCCTAGTATCAAGGTCAATCTCATCAGAGATCTTTTCATTTTCCTTATCTTTTGTACTGGGAGAGATAATGATTGCTTTATCTTTTTTCTCATCCTTCTTCTCCTCTTCACTTGGTTGAATCTTAGTTTCTTTTTTTCCTTCTTTGTCAACCTTGTCCTCATCCTTTGGTTTCTACTTGGTTAAAGTTGTCCCAAAGATAGACTAAGTCTACAACTTGGTTCCTACTTGGGTGGTCAAAAGACTTTGTTCCTTCTTTTCTGATTTTTCTACACTAGATGTAGCAATTGCTTGGATCAGAGTCGAGGATAGAGATGTAATCACAATACTTGACATCATTTATGTATTAGACTCTTCTATAGTATGCACCTCTTTCTCTTCATCATTCTTTATTTTACTTGCTTCCTCAAAAATGGTTTTCCACAACTTTGTTTTGGACTTTACAACATCCTCAATATTATTTATCAAAATTTGAAATGCCTTGAATCTTGGAGTCTGCATTTTTTCATGTATTTCCAAGATCTCCTTGATTTCTTCATTTGAGAAGTTATACATAATGATCTTCAAGGTTTTCTTTTCAATGTCCCTCATAGTTTTCATAGTATTTGTCCATCTCTATGTAACTACCTTTAATAGGAAATCAAGGGCTTGGCCTTTTAGCTCATTTGGGTAGTATTTCCATTTGGCCATCTTATCTACTAGAGCATCCTCTATCTATTGTTTCTCTTCTCTACCTCTAGATTCATATTTTATGTATTTAAAATATTCCATGCCACTTTCTTCTCTCAATCTCTTCATTTGTTTCTCAAAGGATAGTGGGGGCTTCTTTAGGTAGATGATAGTAGTGTTATGCTCTTCTTCTTCATCATCCTAAATCTTCATCTTCCTTTTTTCATTTTCTAGCAGTTGTGATTATAGGGGTAGCTTCCTTCTTGGGTGAAGCCTTCTTAGGTGCCCTCATGATCATTTTTCCTTTCTTCTTTAGGGGTTCTTGTTCCTCTTCTTTCTCTTCCATTTCTTCATCTTCTTCTTCTTCTTCATGTTCTTCCTCTTATTCTTCTATTCATCTTCACCTTTACCCTTAGTGAGCATGAGAGGGTCACCTTTCAATTTCTTCTTCAGGGTTTCCATCCTGTTTTTTCCTCTTTTCAAGACTTGAGGAATCTCTATCTCTAGAGATATCCTAGTCTTGGCTTCATCATAAGTACCAAATATGTTGCCTTGGGATTAGTAGGCTCATTCATAAGAGCCTCAATGATATCCCTTGTATCATCTATATTAACTTCATATCCCAAGGTTTTTACCCATGTAGTCATAGGTATGACTACTTGAATGTGAGTATTGTCACAATCAACCAAGAAACAAATATCTTGAGCATATTGCTCAACCAATTGCTGAGGTATTATCCCATACCTATTATGCATTTTATCCTTGAAATTTTCAAAATAGCATCTATTATGCCATAAAAATTGTCTCCTAATTCTTCTATGAAATTATTAATCTAGTAGATTACTGGTCTATCCTTACTCTAGACCATACTGCCCTTTGATGGAAAGAACTTTTGAACATAAAAGAATAAACAAATGAGGAAAGATCCAAACTTAGGTATGTTCTTCTTTAATGCCTGAATGCTCTCCATGTTTTTTCTTAGTTGACTGAGATACAACTTAGCAAGGTTGAATGATAGATTGTTCTTTACCACCTTGTAAGCCAAGTCAACTACTTGGCAAGGGACATTGTTTGGCCTACTCAAGCCATAAATCTTATGTGTAATGACATGAATCCTAAATTTTATCTCCATGTTAGTTACAATGTCCAGCTTCATGCTTTTCCATCTCATTCCACTAGGGTTTTCTTGGCCAGTTCACCATGAGCTAGGGTTTTAGTCATTTTGGGTCTATCCAACATAAGGTAACCTGTAACTCAGTGAATCATCTTCTTCATGATCTTTGTAGGTAGTTGTTGTTAGAGTAATAAGATATTCCCTTATTAATTAAATCATTTTTATTTAATTATTAAGTCACTTATTATCTCTAGTTTACTTAAGCTATATTTTATTAATTATTATCATGCAACCTAGGTTTTACCTTGTTAGGATTTTGATCTCCTTTTATAAGAATTGATCTCTTTGTAATTTATTCATTCACTTTTGATAATAGCAATTTCTCTTTTTTCTCATCAAGAATGTCTCAGCTATGGATCTAAGAATTCCAACCTTCATAGCTTTTTGTTTCTCTCTTTTGTGACAAGTGTTTACATGCAAGTGATTCTTGGGAGTTGTGGGGTTGAGTTTTTGTCAACTTCAACATCGTATCAGAGCTCCAGATCTTCATGCCCCTATTCTTTTTATGAGAAGTTTGGCTTGGCTTTTAGATCTATGTTTTTTGTGTAGAGGGTTTCATTTTTAAAAAAAAAATTGTATTGAATTTGGGGGGGGTTACTGATTTTTGGTGCACTATGAACCAAAACAAGCATCACCGTTGAGCTCAGAGTGCCTAAAAACACTTATTTTCATATAAAATTTGTAGAATTTGGAATATAAGGTAAAAAAATTATTGCTCATAGATTGGGCACATTTTCGAAGGTGGTGATTCTCTAATTTTTGTCACATTTCATGAGGTGATAAATTTCTAATTTTTGGCATGTAAATTGAGATTTTGGACACACAAATCAAGATAGTTTTGGTATAAAACTTGCACACTTCCCAAGGTAATTTATGGTGTTGTTGGGCAGATTTTTTGAAGCATTTTGGCACAAATCCCAAGGTAGTAAAAAAAAATCCCCTTTTCCAATGCTTTTTTTTGACTTGCATGTGGTTTTTTGGCCATAACTTGCTCTTCCAGACTTCATTTTTAAATCTAAAAGAAGTGTCGAAAAGCTGATTGTGAGCCCATCATGATGGTGCAAATTATTTGGATTTTTGTTACTATTTGTTAGCCTTTTTTAGTTGTCAAATTTAGAAGTTCTATTTTGCACTCCGAGAGACATATTCTGAGACATTTTATTTTTTAGATTCTTCTCCAAGCACATCCTATTCAATTTTTTGCTTTTCTACATTTTGATGAATATCTTGGTTGTTTCAAGTTTGGGGATCGATTTTTTTGTTTCAAATGATTTTTCATGGGTTGTACTATCTATTATATCAACCTTATGTCGCTTTTGATCTTTGTTGACATCCTTTTGTAGTATTTTTGCAAATGCACTAAGATAAAGTGCCACTCTATTGCATTCTGGGATCTTGCACATCTTTGTGTTTTTTTGTACTCCCACTACATTATAAAGTGCCTTGGGGGGTTTCATGTTGGCCATATTTTCCATCTTTCTTTCTCAAGTAAGTGTTCCTTCCATGACATTAGCCTCATGATGTTTCGATGGCACATGCCATTATAGGTTTTTGTACTTCTTTTCCACTCTCAATGTTCTTGGTTCTTCTTTTTGCAGGAGATCTTGTTAGTTTGTGGTGACTGATTAGAGAAGTACTATTCACCAATTTTCCACTAAAGTTTGGGCTAGTATTCACCAATTTATGGCTGACATGTTATAACCCTAAAGTGAAAAAAATACTTGTATAAAAGGGCTTGGGGTTAGGGATTGTTTCATTGTGAGTGATGCAAAAATTGCTTCTTGTGGCAGTATTGAGCTGTAAGGCATTATGGATTTTAATTAGGTTGTAATCACTAGATCATAATAATATTGGACTTATTATTTGGTAGACGTAGCCTAGGGATTGGGTGAACCACGTTAAATCTTGGTGTCTTGTGTTCTTTTCTGTGATCTATTATTTTTTGATATTATTTATATTTGCATGTAATTGTTATTTCTGTATGAGGTTTAATCCTAACAAGTGGTATCAAAGCAAGGTAGTTTTTAGTTATCTTCTATAAGAAATTCTCATGGTTGAGTGGGAGTGATGGCAGACAAGGGTAAGCTAAGGATTGACAAGATCTATGGGTAGAACTCTTGGTTATAGAAGATGCAAATGGAAGACTATCTTTATCAGAAGGACTTAGGGAAGCCATTGGAAGGAAAATTCAAGAAATAAGGAACTATGTCAAATGAGGATTGGGAGATTTTAGATAAAAAGGTACTTGGAAGCATTCGATTATGCTTGGTACCATCAATGGCAATTAACATTACAACAACAAAGACGACAAAAGAGTTGATGCAAACCCTAGCAAAACTATATGAAAAACCCTCCACTTCAAACAAGGTATTTCTCATGAAGTGTTTATTTAATATGAAAATGGTAGAAGGTGAATCTATTGTGGATCATTTAAATGAGTTTAATATTATTACTAGTTAGTTATCTTTTGTGGGTGTCAATTTTGATGAAGAAATTAGGGCTCTCTTGATTTTGTGTTCTTTTCTTGAAAGCTGGAATAGCTTGGTAATGGTTGTGAGTAATTCTATTCCTAGATCTAATACCCTAAAATATGATGATGTGATCAGTGTTATTTTGAGTGAAGAAACTGATAGAAAATCCTTAGGTGGATCTATGTTAGGAAGTGCTTTGAATGCACAAAGTAGAGGCAGAATGACTGAAAGAGGAAATAATTCTAGAAATCATGGGAAATCAAGAGGAAAGTCAAAAGGGAGGAGGTCTCAATCGAGAGGACTGAATGACTGCTAGTACTATGAAAAACCAAGGCATAAAAAGAAAGATTGTTGGATTCAGAAGAAAAATGGAGTTAAACCAGATGGAGATAAGGAGGCAAATGTGGTAAGTAACAAATCTAAAGAGGATGCTTTGCTTCTATCTTTAGAAAGTGTTGATGATTCATGGGTTTTAGATTCTGGTGCTTCATTTCATGTTGCACCTCATAGAGATTATTTCATTGATTATGTCCAAGGGGATTTTGGGCTTATTTATTTGGGGGATAATGAACCCTATCACATTGTTGGAAAGGGAATAGTTAAGATTAAGTTGCAGGATGGGAATCATTGGCTACTACATGATGTAAGACATGTTCCAAGGTTGAGTAAGAATTTAATTTCAGCAGGGCAACTCGGTGATGAGGGTTGTGAAGTTACTTTTAATGATAAAAAATGGAAGGTTTCAAAAGGTTCCCTTGTAGTAGCAAAAGGTGTGAAAGTAGGCACCTTGTATCTTTGTATAGGTCATATAGTTCCTTCTACTTTAATTGTTTCAGAGAAAAATGAATGTTCAGGAATAGTTGTTGCAATTGAGTAGGGAGAACAAATAGTTGCTATAGATTCTGATACAACGTTGTGGCACAATAGACTTGGGCATATGAGTGAGAAAGGTATGAAAGTACTTCATTCAAAGAAAGTTTTACCAGGTCTGTAATGTGTTAATATGGACTTCTATGAAAGTTGTGTGTATGGAAAATAAAAGAGAGTGAGTTTTGTGAAGACTAGGAAGGAAAATAAAAGGGAGAAATTAGAGCTTGTGCATACTAATGTATGGGGACTAGCTCAAGTATCTTCCCTTGGTGGCTCTCATTATTATGTTACATTTATTGATGATGCAACTAGAAAAGTATGGATTTATTTCTTTAGACACAAATTTGATGTATTTCAAACTTTTAAGAAATGGAAATGCTTGGTTGAAAATGAGACTAACAAGAAATTAAAACGTCACATATTTGATAATGGTGGTGAGTATTGCAGTCATGAATTTGAAGATTATTGCTCCACTAATGGTATTCGTAGATAAAAAATGGTTCCAAGGACTCCATAGGAAAATTGAGTGGCTGAACGCATAAGGTTGCATGCTGGTTTACCCTTACACATGTGGGCCGAGGCTATTAATACTAATGTATATTTGATTAAAAGAGGTCCCTCTACTCCTCTGAGTTGTGGTATTCTAGAGGAAGCATGGACTAGTAAGAAGGTGAGTTATTCTTTTCTCAAAACCTTTAGTTGTAAAACATTTTCTCATATAGATTCTAAAAATAGAACCAAGATAGAAGCTATTTCAAAGAAATGTATTTTTGTTAGATATGGCATTGATGAATTTGGTTATAGGCTTTGGGATTTTGAAAATTGTAAAATTGTAAGAAGTAGGAATGTCATTTTATATGAGAAAGTGTTCTACAAAGATCTGATGTAGCAACATGAGAAGAAAGAAGATGATTATGTAATGCTAGATGATACTCCAAAAGATGATGTTCCAAAAATTCCTCATGATGTGCAACAACTACAACAAAAAATACCACCCACACTAGTGAATGTTAGATGGTCAATGAGGCTAATTAGACCTCCAAAAAGATTTTCTCCCTCTTTGTATTCTATTTTACTAACAAATGCTAGTGAACTCGACTGTTATGATGAAGATATGTAGGTGGATACTAAGATTCAATGGGAGTCTTCCATGAAAGACAAAATGGACTCCTTGTTGGAAAATAAGACTTGGGATTTATGCAAGTTTCTTGCAAGTAAAAGGGCTTTATAGAATAAATAGGTTTATGGGTTAAAAGAAGAGGATGGAGGTAAGAAAAGATTTAAAGCCAGGGTAGTGGTAAAAGAATTTGCACATAAAAAGGGTATTGATTGTGATGAGATATTTTCTCTTGTTGTTAAGATGACTTCTATTCACACTATTTTAAGTATTGTGGCTACTGAAGATTTTCATTTAGACTAGCTTGATGTTAAAACAAACTTCCTTCATAGTGATTTGGATGAAGAGATATATATGGCATGACCATAGGGCTTTGAGGTCAAAGGTAAGCACTAGTACATTTGAGGCCATTTTTCAACCAAAATTGGTCAAAATTTTTACCCAATTTTCGACCAAAGTTAGACCAAATTTGACCAACCCATTGGTCGAAGTTTTTCTCATCGAAATTTTGACCAACCTACTAGTTGGTCAAAATTTTGACCAATACATTGGTCGAAAACTATCAAACATGTTGGCCCAAGTTCTGCCAAGCATTGGTCAAATTTTTGACCAACACTTGGTAGTTCTCAACCAAACATTGGTCAAAATTTCAACCAATACTTGGTAGTTCTCGACCAAACATTGGTTGAAATTTCAACCAATACTTGGTAGTTCTTGACCAAACATTGGTCAAGAACTGTCAAACATGTTGGCCCAAATTCTACCAAGCATTGGTCAAAATTTTGACCAATGCTTGGTCGAAAACTCCAAGTATTGGTCAAAATTTTGACCAATGTTTGGTCAAGAACATCCAAGCATTGGTCAAAATTTTGACAAATTTTTTTTTTAGGCTCACACTTGTTGAGGTCCACTTTAGCAATGGCCCTTCCTGTGAAATTGTTGTCTAAATTTTTTCTAATGAGATAATGTATTATGAGCTCTTCATCAGTAGGATGGAATGTGAATCTAGGAGGCAGTTGTACATCACCCATATCATGACTGTAACTAAAGTTAAGAGCCTCTTTTATTGAATTATGTTCCCTATCACCCATATTCATTTCCTTTGCTATGGGAAATAAGGAAGAAAATTCAATAATAGAGGCTCTTAACTTTAGTTACAGTCATGATATGGGTGATGCACAACTGCCTCCTAGATTCATGTTCCATCCCACTCATGAAGAGCTCATAACACATTATCTCATTAGAAAGGTTTTAGACAACAATTTCATAGGAAGGGCCATTTCTGATGTGGACCTCCATAAGTGTGAGCCTCAGGGAGGGTTCAATTCCCTCCTTTATTATTCACTATGCGTATAATCCCACACACCCATTTGATCTCAAACGATGATGTACTAAATGTCGAGTGTTTGTGCCGAGTGCTCCAAAACCATCCATTTCATGCCTTCATCTATACACAATGTCTTTCTAGTTTCTTTCTACTCACACATCCATTTCATTTCATATGATCATCTGAAAATTGTGTCACTCTAAGCTCTCAACTGTTTCCTCTTGATTGATCATCTCATAACTGTTGAATGAGAACTTTGGGATAAGCTATAGGCATCCATCAAAGCATAAAGGATTTTTTCAGATGGTGTAGATGAAGTAGTAGCATTTTCCTTGGGAGACATGCTTGCAAAATGGAAGCATAGATAAGTCATGTGAACTGTTTGACAAGATGCCTGAATGTAATGTGTTCATCAAAAGCCATGTTTGTTGGATATGCACAAAATAGATATATTGAGAGAATATATTTGTTGAAGTTGCAACTACCCTGGTAGACATGCATGCAAAATATGGAATCCTAGATAAATAGTTCAATTGAATCCTCCTTCTGGAGGAAGGCTACAACAAATACATAGTTCAATTGAATGTGTTGGTGTTTGAAACTATTGAGCAAAAAAATGCTCAATATTACAGTGAAATTACTCACACAATCTAAGGATTAGCCAATTCCTAGTAGCAATTACATGAATAACCCACTTTGACCCAACTTCAACAAAACCAAAAATGGTTTTCTACTCTTTAGGCTCTGCTACCAAAGAGGAAAAACTGATGCTAAAGATAACAATCTGATTTTGGAAGGTGAAGTAAAAGTGATTGCAATAGATGATCTAGTACTCAATTATGAAGTATTTGCCAAGACTTCAAAAATTGTGGCAACACATTCATGTGAGCTAGTATTTTAAGAAAGAAGCCCCATTTTATACATTTGTGAAGTTGTATATTAAAAGTGTTACTTAGCATTTTGACTTTTACTAGCTTTGAGGATGAGTCTCTTTAAGGAAAAGGGCATGTTGTGTGCCTAGACACAGAATAACATTATACTTGTTTTCTAGCCTATAGCCCTAGTTCCCAAAAATACATCTCTTCTTTTCAAAATGCAATAGACAGAACCACCATTGTTTGAGTACTCTTTCTTTACAGTTAGGAATTTGTAGCTATAGCTTATCTTAGGAGAGCATGTACTTCCCATATTTTGCAAATATGGTGTTGTTTGATATTTTTCTACAATTCATTCTATGAATTTTTAAGGAACTCCTTAGAATCTGCACTATGAAGGAAAGAAAACAATATTCAAAACTAAAACAAAAACCATTTATTTCATTGGTAAATAGCAGGGAACATAGTCCTCTAATGGTAGGAATGATAGCTCAAGGTGAAAAAGGCTTCTAAGGAGATGCAAGCAAGATGATTAAAGAATTTTTTCGTTCTTGATAGATAGAATCATACCTTAAAAATCCATCCATAGGTTCAATGAGAGGTTCCCAAAAGTCATTCTTTTCATTGTATGACCTTGTCACTAATGACAGATTTACTGTTGAATTTAAGCAATTGAGTCTTCCATGTAAACTAGACATGATGCTAGTGAAAAAAATGTTCAACAATGGAACCATCTACATGGACAAATGAAAAGTGAAAACCAATGTCAAACCACTGATGGATTCCATGATTTAAACATCATCATATAGATCAAAACTATTGAGATATAAGATTTACATAGCCATTTTCATCACTAAATTGTGAGAGTACATGCAAGCAAAGTGTCACATCGAACATTCCTGCCCATGAAATGCTTACCAAAACCCAAAAATCATCAAAAAGTGTTGTTGAAATCCTTTGTACTTGAGCATCAATCACTAAGTCATCTAGTTCATGAGAATTGGTTTGATCAGCCAGTATCAGGGAAAACCTTCTTGGTGGCCTTTTTATTTCAATTCTTACAAGCAATGTACCAGCCTATAAATTGCCTCACATGGTTAGATTCTAGAAAAATAAAAAAAGAATCTCAATTATCCTTCTGCAAAAGTGATCAACAGATTATACCTCACTATCTAGCACCCATATGCTAAAGTCTTCTCTTGTCTATTTAATTTCAGTTGCATCCCAAATATTGTTATCAGGGAACTAAGCTCCAATTACTAGATCATTGCGAATACAATGCAATGAATTGAATTCACCTGGTTTTGGGGGAGATTTGCTTGCAATGAATCCTAGAGAAACATATCCAGGAGGAGCCTAAGGGAACCAAAAGGAGATACTTTCCACGCTTCTATTTTTATATATTTGTCCCATTTTTATGAAGTCTAATGGTGGTTTTAAAAGAACCCCATCATTTAGGTCATGAAGAATCAAACTTTCATTTGGAGGCTCAAATCTACATTCCAGAACATTTCAACAATAGGAGAAATGTTAATAATAATAGTTGCTTGAAGTACAAAATAAAGAAAAGCATTATAACAATTGACCTATATAGTGAAGAATTGATTGCTGCTACTACTACTGTTGTTGAATGGGTGCAGCTCCAAACCACCTAACATTAGATCATTGTCCTTGTTGTGGCTGAACTAGAGAAAGATAGAAATTTGGAATAGGTACATTTTCTGGCCTAATACTAGGGACAAGCTGCTGCTGATAACCAAATCCACCAGCCTGCAATAAAATTGGCATCAGATCATAAACTACCAATGAAAACAATGCTGAATGAAGAACTTGCAAAAATTTGGAATGGTTTTCCAAGCATGACATGCTAAAAAGGGAAATTTGTTCTTATATAAGAACATAACAAATAAAAGCCGATGAATGTTGAGCTTTTCATTTCAGATTGGTCACCAAACAAAAGTTAACACATCCTTTTCTTCAATACAAGCATAGAGCCATTTGCAAGGTATCAAAATTAACTTTGAATTGATTAGCACAGATTAACAACATCAGTATCAAATGGTGTCACTGAAATTTTCAAATGGTGTCACTAGAATTGAAGTTTCTCCAGTGACTCACTAAGTCACTATCGAAAAATCTATGCGACCTGCCGGTAGTGACATAGCGAGTGCCCAGATTTTAAAGGAAGTGGCAATTTGTTTTAAAAAACTAATGTGATCGTAGAAATTCCCATGCAAGTTCATAAATATGCATGACCACCTTCTCTGACACTAGTATTATTTGAAAAATTTTCAATCAATGTGTTTTTTTCTTCGTCAGTAGAGTTTTAACTCTGTCGAAAGTCGCTATCTCGCTAGCCGAGAAGTTGGTGTTTTCATCGGTAGCAAGGTAGTGACTAGTCAAAGGGCTGTGATGTAATGGAAATTTTAAAAGAGATGGGCCCCGAACAAGTGATATGTCAGAAATGAGTTGTGCAGATTAAATGACAAAGTGGCATCCTGCTTAGCATTTATAGGCTAGAAGTTTTGACTCCGCTAGAGCTCGCTATGTCACTACTAGGAAGTTTGTGTTTTTCACTGGTAGCGAGGTAGTGACATGCCTAAAAATGACAAACATGAAAAAGTCAAGGAAAAATAATTTCATTCAAAATTAAATAATATATATGTGTGCCAGCATGTTAAGCTAGCTCAGCGACAACAATATCGTGGACCCACACCCCATGCATAGAACATGTAAATGATTCTAAATCATTAGATCAAGCATAAATTGACGATACTCGCTAACTCACTATGGAAAGATGTGTGAAAGTTATGTATAGTGAGGTAGTGAATGAGGGACCCACCATTGTTGTCTTAAGGGTTGTATCAAATGTCTACCATAGGATCAAAGTAAAATCAATGGTTATCGCTAGCTCACTATAGCAAGGTGCTCAAAAGTTATGTGTAGCGAGGTAGCGAGTTGATGACACATGTCCTCAGTCATCCATGGGCACAATTTGAAATGCCAACATTAGAGGAAAGGTAAAAATTGAGTTATTTTATTGGGTTGACTACTAATGTGTTAAGAGGAAATGTGAGTCAGCCTAATTTTCATTCTATGATTGTAGGAGTTTTTAAAGATCAATGGTGCAAATTTAAAAGGAAGTATGGTGCCACTTTGTTTCTCTATTTTGTGCATTTATGATGAATGAAAGCTTTGTGTGTGAGAAAAATAGAGTATAATACAGGAGATTTCATCACTTCTAGTCTCACTCAAATAAAGATTCCATGTTTTCTGAGCACAAGAGCCTATTGATTGTATTGTGTTAAGCCTGGTAAAGATGTGAGCCAATTTCTTATCTTTTTGAAGAAAAATTATAGAGGTTTAGAGAAGAACAAGTCTAGCAAGTCAAGTAAGTATTCACATACAACCTCTATAGCATTCCAGTTTCATTTTAGATCGCTCACCAAACAAAAGTTGACACATCCTTTTCTTCAAGACGAGCATAGAGCCATTTGCAAGGTATCAAAATTAACTTTGAATTGATTAACATAGATTAACAACATCAATAGCAAATATATCAAAAAATATGAATATATATCATATTTACTTGAGGTGGCATGAGTGTGTGTGGCCCCTATCCATAGAACATTGGTTGGCTTAGACCTAGACCTCTAGGAGGGTATATAGGAAGATGAGTTGGCATAGCTTGTGCCACGCCAACTGGATTTCACATTTGTGAGAATTGCGCTTGCATAAAACAATCAAGATATGCCAAATTAGTATGGCATTTCCACTAAAAAAATACTAATAATTTCAACCAACCAAAAAGACATTGTGAATCAATAATTCCCAGAGTCATACTTTCCTAGAGTCATACTAGTTACATCAATATTTTGAGTAAGAAAATATATTACAGTAATAAACACACATTTAGGAACCCAACAATTCCTAAATTTCTACCCAGACTTAACCATCTAACCTACTGACTATATTATTAATACCCTTCCACCCCCTATAACCTCATGACCATTCTTTCCTACTCTTATCAGAAATAGTTCCATCAAGATAGCTCAAGTCCATACTAAATGTCTTAATGATTGAGTTTCTATATATAGTTATCTTATTTAGACTACTTGACTTTGACTTTTAGTAAATTTGCTAAATCTTAGAGATAAATTGTAAGATAAGCACAAGAATTAAATATGGATCCATCTTGCTGAATTGGTTTGAAAATAAATAGCATGGAATCAAGTTTGTAAATCTACTCCTCAAAATAAGAATGAAAAGAAGTAGCTGTAACCTTGCTCTTCTCTCTTCTTTGCGTTGAGCTAGTGCAACATAGAGTGGCTTGCTGACTACTATTTTCCCTTTCATTTTTACAAGCTACACATAGAAACTTACAATCTTAAGACAAGAGATATCAGACGACATGTTTTAGGAGTTCAAAATATTTAATAAACATTTAAATCTGCTCAAAACAAGCCATACTTATAGCTTGAGATGTTTCATCAAGAGTTGAGAAGGCCACAAAATTGGAGCCCCAACTATAACATTCAATGAATAGAATCACATAACATTCATTAATATGATATAAAATTCATTAATACACAATAATCACCATTGGCTGCCATTCATTAATGATGTGGAGGGAGGGGTCTTCAGGACACAATGAGAATTTAGAAATTTCAGAGGTTTAGGCACTCTACACAAAATGCCTGTTGCTAGTCTCTTATGTGGGGTTATTCTTGTGTGTGGAGAATATTTGCTTAGGCTTTGCCTACACCTCAAACTTTGACTTAAGTGAAATACTTTTCCCAAGGTGCCTAACATCTGGAACTTCAACTTAGCATGGATAGAAGGTGATGATTGTATGTATCTTGATGTATTCCAGCACTCAATGTATTCAAGAAGGTTCTTAACTTCTTATGCAAGCATGTATATCAGCCTTGGTACCACATGTATTCTTCACTAATTTCTCCTTTTATAGTGCAATGGTTGAAACTTCATGTATTTTTCTTTGTTATGCTTGAGGTAGAATTCCTCCCACGTAGTGCTAAAAAAGCCTCCCAAGCTAGAATTGACTAGTTATTCATGTTATTAGACAATTTCAGCACTACAAATACAATCTTTATCACATCAGGGAAGCAGATGACAAAATAACATTATTCAAGCTATTGAATCCAGAGATCTTATCATGCTAGCAACTATCTTGGGACTAAAGAAAATATCTCATTCACATCTAAGGCTCATGAATTTATCATTATGACATCCTTACAAACAAAAAAAAAAAATAACAGTGCACTTCATGAATCTATCAATGTGAAATCCTTGCAGACAAAGTACCAATATGACAGTACTGAATATTACACTTTACACTTCACTCCTTTTCTATCCTTTAATGTTGTTTACTTTTAACAAAAATGATATAGCTCTTTAATTGGAAAAGGCTTATGAAACAAAATGCTTTCAAATTATATTCAACCAATTGCTTTTAGAAAATTAGAAAGCCCCAAGTAAAAATTGAAATATATGATTTGTAAGAGATGTCAGATAGAAGTTAAACCCTTGAAATGTCTGCAGCTCTCAGTAACAACTCTAGTCTTGGAGACACTTAAGCATGTTCATTGGTCTTTTTTAATTTGGTTTTGTTGTCATCCCTAGGTGCAAACAAATTCACACTTACCCAATCACACTTGTATTGGATCTTATGGCTCACATTGCCTCTCTGGAAAGAGATCATGATGTAGCTAAGCCCAACAAAATAGATATTTGGCATCAATTCCTAATCATAAAGTTTTGATTCAACAAAAGAGATGGTATTACGGTTACCACATAGCAGATTTAGATGTTTGGTATAATATTAAAGAGTGTCTAATTAGTATAATCATAGTTTAATCCTCAAACACTTCCAATTTGAATATTGCTAGTTTTTTAAACACAAGGCAACTACCATTCAATCACCTTTGATTACTATATCATCCATATTAAAAGCATCACCTTTATCATATGTTGTTAGTGTTGATCAATGTGAATGTTAAATAAAAATTGCAACACTACCGTCTCTTAAACAACGTTGTATGGTAAATTTCAAAATGATATCCAATATGACCAAGCCTCCTTCATGATGCTCCTGATTTTCCTATTCGAATATTGCCAATTTTTTAAATGCAAGGTAAATACTATTCAATCACCTTTGATTACTATATTATCCATATTAAAAGCTCTGATCATTTGGAGGACAAGAAGTGGAGCTTCAACACCTATTTGTCTAGAACGAAGTACCAATGGTGGTCAAATCTTAATTTCATAATTAAGAGAATGTTGAACAAAAAGACATAACTGATATATATATATATATATATATATATATATATATATATATATATATATATATATATATATATATATATATATATATATATATATATATATATATAATAAGCTAATAAAACTATTTTGAAAAGACTAGATAAAATTTTGTATTAAGAGAAATTACAAAAAGTTAACCCATAGACTGGTTTGCATAAAATGTCACATGGCTTGGTTTCCTTGATCTCTTATGGGCTCCATTTTGAGAGGAATTTGATTTTCCTTTGTTGTGGTTGCACTCTTATCTCGTGAACTAGTCAAGGATCTTTTAGAAGTTGATTTAAATGCTGCATAACAATCAGTAGTTTGAGCACATGCCAACCTAATTGAAAAGAAACAACACATATAATATCAACTTACATGTAAAATTTGGTAATTCCCCGAAAAGACACTGTCGGTCATTTTTTCCTTCCTGCCAGAATCACCGCATTTGAATTTAACGTAGTAATGTTCACAAGTTTTAAATATTCAAATATTCAAAAGGGGGCACAAAATACTTTACGCTCAACCTTATATATTTCTTTTCCTGCACATTTTAATGTTTCTGTGGGCCCGCAAGTCCCCATTGTTAGATCGAGATAGATCAACGGTTGGTGATATCTCGCTATGGGAAGTTGCAAGCTATTTTGCCATATCAACATAGTGCCTTTTGGCTGCATGGCCGGTGGATCCTCCCTTTTTCTTGTTGTTTCTCCAATGCTGAGTTTGATAGATCCCCAGAGGGCACTATGGCGCTATCAGAAAATCTGTGTTCCTCGCTATTAGCGATATAGTGCACAAACATAAAGTGATACTGCGGCAACATCAAAAGGAAGGTGGGTCCCAAGTATGCCCCGTCAGATATCAATGATGAAATTTGGTACGCATTGGTAGTTGGTCAAATTTTTTTATTGGCTAAGGTATGACTATGTAGAATGTGGGTCCTTCTTCACTTGGTGGGCTGCAAACGAGGATTTGACAGACAGGTTGGCACGTGGCCAGTTTCTTATTGGTTGGTATATTGATAGGTCAGATCCATCTTGCTCACCACCAGATCTAAGAAAAATCAATGGTGGGCACTATCTTGCTATGGAAAGCTGCAAGGATATTACCCATAGCGACATAGTGCCTCAGTGACGTGTGGCAGGGTGGGGCCAGGTGTTATGAAACCACAGGGATAGTACTAGATTGGGCCGATTCGGATGCCAAGTGTCCTGACGTTGGTTAGTGGGCCCAAAAGTTTTAAGGGCAAGGCACAGTAATACGACAAGTCTTCATGATCGTCAGATCAGTCTGGATCCACGGTGGGTGCTATCTTGCTATGGGAAATTACTCGGAGGATACCCATAGAAACATAGCACCTCAGCGACATGTGGCAAAGATGAAATCATGAGCTCACCCTTCTCCAAGTAATATTATGGCTCATCCTTGATGGTAGTTGTCAAGTGGGTCATAGTACAATGGTGGTATTTCGTTGGTCCACTCAGCCAACTTGGTGTGTAGTCGCGCAATTTTTTGATCACCATAGATGTAAGGAAAATCTATGGTGGGCACTATCTCGCTATGGAAAGCTGTGAGGATATTACCCATAGCGACATAGCGCCATTGTGCCATGTGGATCAGTGGGGCCAAGTATTATGGAACTACTAGTTGGTGCCAGTTAGGATCACGAGGTCTAGCTAGGGTATGAGCAGTTAAGGCATTGATGGTTAGCGGCTGGCAGTTAGTATAACGTCACGGTCAGGATTTTTTAAAGAAGATGGCACGATTAGTAATAAAGAGGTGGTCCACTCGAGAGGACCCGCAGGGTGGAAAAATGAAATAAGCTCATTGGTCCACGTGGCTCGTCCTACTTGCTATTTTAGTTTGACTCATTGACTTGCTAATTCACGAGCCAAAATGATGGAAAACCAGGATTATCTTGCAAATCTGATCTCTGTAATCAATCCCAACCAACCCAAAATGAATGTGAGACAAGGAAGAACACTCCACCTCTGATCCAATCCATCTACCTAGTCAGAGTGGCTTAATGGTACCATTTTTGTCTTCTCAAGGAATTATTTGACATAGAGGATTAGATATCATTATGTCTGGATCTATACCCAAATCAAACTTTCTCCTTGATTATTCTCTATGGGACTTCAATGTAGTGGTTGTGGAGTAATTGTAGGGAGAGGACATCTCAGTTATGCCTGAACTATAAAGGCAAATTTTGTAAAATTTTGTGGGGGGACCTTTCTCTATTTTCTCTACTATTGCTCTACAGATTCTCAAGGTAAATTCCCCTGTGCCTCTAAACTACATGATTTTCTACCTTATCTCTTTCAGCCATTGGTATGAAAATCCAAGAACTCTTTGCCTCTTACTGGTGTTTTATAGAGATCTATAATCTGCATGACTATATCTCCTTGGCCTGTGAATGATAATATAAGTGAATCTCTCTTTCCTAGCATCATTCATCTTGGTCTTCTGATCTACATGTGATTATTAGATTAAAGCAAGTCTGAATGTTCATATCCTTAGTTTCATTCTAGTTCAATAGTGCATATATGGGCAGAGATTGGTCTGAACACTCTATTTTGGTGCATCACCTCTTTAGATTAGATTAGGTAGATTTTCTTTCATGCTCTCCTTCTCCCTTTTCCTCTCCAAGAGTAGTTAGGTGCATCCTGATAGTAAGAGGAAGCCGACCTTCTCCTGAGACTCAACCTCATAGTTCATGTCCCACAGCTTGGAGGTTGTTTCCATATTTCATGAGGTCATCCTTAGGTAGCAAATTTGGACAAGGGTGAAGACTTTAGTGACAACAATTTTTGGCACGCCCGGTGGGACAACTTTTTAGAAAATTTCAAGCCTACTGGTGTCAAAAGGAAAGATTTCAAGATCAATATCGAGGAGATAGTATTGGCTTCAATGTTTAATCCTTTAAGAGGCTCATTCTTCAAAGTACTTGGCAACTCTAAGCTTCAAATACATATCTAGTTCTAGACCAAAGTTGCAATGATTCATGCCCAGACCTGAAACAAGGGCATCTTCTAGAGGTAAGTTAAAGTATCAAGAGCTTTCATTTTCAAACCCTAGAAGAATGAAGACTAGAATATCTTTATGACCAGTTAGGAGTGCAATAGTAACAAATACACCTACAAGATCTATCTCTACTTCTCCTGCTATTAGATCTCAGCCTAGACTGCCATCAATACATATCAATAGATCACTTGTCTATATGGCATTGCCTAGAGCTCGTACTTTTTCCACCTCTAATGGTGGAAGCCCTCTCTTATTAGCCCAAAGACATGACATACCAGTAGCTGCACTTAAAAGTATACCAAATTTTACTGGTGAAACTTCTATCTCCCCCTTAGAACACATTCAAGAGGTTGCAAATGTCTATAATATCCATGGTATTACAGAGGATGATTTTGCTGTTAGGCTCCTAGCCTCATCCTTGAAAGGAAAAGCACTACAATGGTATAGAGGTTTAGCTCATGGTTCTATAACAGATTGGGATGGATTAGGAACAGGATTGTGAAAACATTTTGAGGATAAAAGTGACTATTTGTCACTTTTAGAGTAGTTGACTACTATAAAAAGAGCCCCCCATAAATGTATGACTGATTTTAATTATAGATTTCAAAAGACATGGGATAGAATACCTACTTCAATGAAGCCTACCCTTGGTAATGCCTTCTTACATTACCTTAGAGCTTTTAACAGTGATATTGCCACTACAATCCAAACTATGGGAGGAGATACATTGCCTAATGCTTATGACTTAGCAATAAAATTAGAGAAAATCCTAATACAAGGAGGTAAGCTAGCTCCAAGGCCTCCTATGCCTTTCTTCCCTAATGTTCCAAATCATCAACCAACAATGGCTCCTCTTCCCACAACTTCTACATCATAATCCCTTGTCCCAGTCCCTCAAGCTTCCACATCTTCAAATGGGATAGATGAAATCAAAGAGATGATGCAATCTCTGATGTAGAACATGGATAAAAGAGAAAAGAACCTAGAGAAAAGATTATGGGAAGAAGCTGGAGGATAACTCCTCTATGATGCAGAAAGTAAGAAACAAGGTGGTGACTTTAGAAAGACAACAAGCTCAAGGTAGTAAACCTCATCAATTGCAATATCAAACTCCAAGCAATGGTAGGCCTCCAAATCCTAATCATTGGAATAATTCTTTTGATCATAGTAGGTAGGGTGGCCATGCTTCAACCTCAAATGTAAACCAAAGTAGGGCCATAGTCCCTCAAAACAATATGGCTCAAGATCAATATTTTTGTCCCTCTTGTAACTACTCCTATGCCTATTGTATGCATCAGAAGGCTGAATCTTTTATGGCTTTGACAGTCCAAGAACTTGCAACAAAACAATCATACAAGGAGGACCAATTTAAAGATGCCTCAGATATGCAAAGATAGGGTGATTTCTCTTTTATGAATCATCAGATGGAGGAGCATTGTAATGTAAACCAGGATTCCATTGCTCATAACACTAGAAGAAAAAGAAGAGCTATGGAAGATGTTGTCCCTCCTCCTCCCAATCAGGCCTCAACTTCAAATGCGATATCTCATGAGCAAGCAACAAATAATCAATCAAGTACCTTTCAGTAGCAAAGGCAAAATCATGGTAGAAAGGATGCAAGTGATCCTCAAGTTATTCCATGTCAACCTCATACAATTGCAGCTCCCAAGGGTTCTACCAAAACACCTGCTATGCCATTCAGTGTGGTAGAGAAAATGAAGAAGAAAAATGTGAATATCTCCATTTGGGATGCTGTTGCTACTATACCCATGCAAAAGAGGTTGCTATAGCAAGAATTGGAAAGAATTGAACCAAAGGATCAACCACTCAGCATGGAAAGTGCCACAAGCCTAGTACATCCATCAAGGGAGGTAGAAAAAAGTAAAAAGGTTAGACCTCCTCCATTCTATGTTTCTCTAATTATAGGGGGAAAACTAGTCCATAATTGCATGATTGATTCAGGGGCTAGCAGTTTAGTGATGCCTAGGTGTGTTGCTGATGCTTTGGGAATGAAATATGAGCCCATTGTTAGGGATGTATTATAGTTGGATGGTAGTACTATCAAGACTATAGGGATCCTTAGGAATGTGGAGATGGCCTTACATGCATGCCCTGGTTTTATTGTAACCCAAAATATCTCTGTTGCTAAGGTCAAGCCATGTTTTGCCATCTGTCTGTCAAGATACTTCACTACCCAAATAGGTGGTTTTATATCTTCTAATTGGTCATTTATGTCTTTCAAGATGAGATATGGAGCCAATGCTTCAATCAGAGCAGAGCCTCAAGCCCTCCATCAAACTGAATCTTACACCCCTAATTCCATCAACATGAATTGCCCTATCCTAGAGATGGATGAGAATGACATAGTGAATGAGCCCACCACTTCCCTAGCAGAGATACCTAATTTTTTCTTGGATGAGTGGGCTAACGCATGTCAATTTTATCTTATGCCAAAAACCCTTGAGAGAGGTCTCAGTACATATTGTATATTGGAGAAACATGCTCTAGTTCCCAATCTTGTGGAGACTAAAGAAGATATGAGTGGGATATGGAGTATGTACTTTGATGGATCAAGGAATAAAAATGGATCAGGGGTTGGTGTGATGTTAATTTCTCCTACACAAGTAAGGTACTACTTCTCCTTTAGGCTCCAATTCAGTTGCACTAATAATGTAGCCGAGTATGAATCCTTGATTCAAGGTCTCCTACTTGCTCAAAAAAGAGGAATTCAAGCCTTAAGGGTGTATGGAGATAGTGAGTTGGTGGTTAATCAAGTGAGAAATCAGAATACCACCAAGAATGGTTTGCTCAAGTCTTATAAAAATAGGGTATGGGATTTTCTTGAAGGTTTCAATGCATTTAATATTCAAAGCATCCCTAGAAAAGAAAATAGCATGCTGATAGACTTGCATCAATAGGTGCATCTTATGATGTACCAAGGAATCTTGTGGAGGAGAAGAAGCAACAAATTAGAGTGGTAGTAAGGCCTGCTATCCCTGATAACAAAATCCATTGGCAAGTGTTTGAATCTGATGAGCAAATTATCAGCTTCTTGCAGAATGAAGTAGAGTTTTTAGGCATGAACCAGTTGAGACTACAGGATCAGTATGGTGATCAGATTATTAATCTCAGCTCCAAAAAATTGCCTAAGGGTCTCATTACCTTAGAGAGTGTTTTTAATCCTGATGACCAAGCAAGAGGCAGAGGTGTGAACCTAGCTGCTGAAAAGGATGATCACATTCCAGTCATGATTGCTAATGGAAAATCCTTGAACATGGGTAAGGTATGTTCTGAAATTGAGCAGGAGAGTTTTATTCATATATGTCAAGAATTTAATGATATATTTGCCTAGACATATGATGATTTAAAGGGTTTTGACCCAAGGTTATTTCAGCATACTATAGATTTAGCTGATAATGGCAAACCAATAAGACAAAAGTAGAGGCCAATGAATCCCAAGATTGAACCCCTAATGAGAAAAGAGCTATCCAAGTTGATTGAGGCCAATATAATTTTTCTCATCAAACACTCATCATGGGTAGCAAACCTTGTCCCTATTAGGAAGAAGAATAGATAAATTAGATTATGTGTGGACTTTAGGGACCTTAACCAAGCTTCCCTTAAAGATCACCATCCTCTCCCTTCTATGGAGCATATTTTGTCCAAGGTCAGTGGTTAAAAGAGATTTTCATTTCTTGATGGATTTTTTGGCTATAATTAAGTGCTGGTTAAAGATTTTGATAGGTACAAGACTACATTTACCACTAAATGGGGTACCTATGCTTATTATAAGATGCCATTTGGGCTAACCAATGCAGGTGCTACATTTCAGAAGGCAATGGAGATGGCCTTCAAAAGATTGATTGACAAGTTTGTCTTAGTTTACCTTGATGATATCACTATGTATTCAAAGGATGTAGAAGATCATTTTGATCATCTAAGACAACTATTCCTAAGATGCAGAGAGTTTGGGGTGTCTCTTAACCCAAGTAAGTGTGTCTTTGCTACCAATCAAGGAAAATTATTAGGACACATTGTATCTAAAGATGGCTTAACCATTGATCCAGAGAGAACAAAAGAAATTCTTGCCCTTCCTCTTCCTAAACACAAGAAAGGGCTACAAAGTTTCTTAGGTAGGATAAATTTTGTGAGAAGATTTATCCCTAATCTTGCTACCATGGTGAAACCTCTTACAGCTATGCTCAAGAAAGGTATGGTCCTTGCATGGACCAAGGAAGGGAAGAAATTTTTTAAAAAGATCAAGACAACCATAGGCTCAGCCCCTACTCTCATGAATCCAAATTTTGAGAAAGATTTCATCTTTTATACCCTAGGTGGTGAGTCAAGCATTTCTACTGTCCTAACTCAAAGAAATGTTAAATGTGATGAGCAACCCATAGCTTTCTTTAGTGAAGGGCTTAAAGAATATGAAGATAAATAGAGCTATGTAGAGAAGCAAGCCCTTGCAGTCATCATAGCTTTAAAGAAATCTAGACACCCCCTGTCTCATAATAAGATTCATTTGTTAGTACCCCATGCCAGTGTGAAATATTTCCTTTTGAGCAAAGATATTAGTGAGAAAAGAGTTGGCTGGATTACTAAAGTGATGGAATATGATATTGACATTCTGATTACCAAGCTGGTAAGAGGGAGGGGTTTGTGTAAACATATGTTATCATCTCAAGAACTTGATGAGGAAGCTGTTATGATACTGACAGAGCAACAAGAGGTAAGAAAGAGTGACCCAAGGAGTTGGATGGATGATATGATGAATTTATTATTAGGCAATGGATACCCTCAAGGATTAGACAAAGCTAAAAGGAGACAGTGTAGATTGCAATCAATCTCTTATGTCATAATTGATGGTATCCTTTTTAGGAGAGATTTTAATGAAACCTTATTGAGATGTAATTATATAGACCAAGCTAAAAGAATGATCAAATAACTTCATGATGGTCCTGATGGTGGTCATTTCTCAGCAAGGACAACTACAATAAAGATCATGAGGGTTGGTTACTTTTGGCCATCCTTGTTCCATGATTGTCATAGGTATGTAAGGAAGTGTGAAAACTGTACCTTCCTCTCTGGCAAAAAAAGACTTGCATCTCTTCCCCTTCATCCTATCCAGGTGGATCAACCTTTTGCCAAGTGGGGATTGGATTTCATAGGCCCTATCAATCCTTCTTCCAGTTCTAGCCACAAGTGGATTCTAGCTACTACATATTACTTCACTAGATGGACAGAGGTAGTTGCATTGAAGGATGCCACTGAATCTTTAGTTGTGGTATTCCTTGATGGAATTGTGACCAGGTTTGGTACCCCTTCAACCATTATTTCAGATAATGCAAAGTCATTTGTAGGAGCTCAGATCTGTGCATGGGCAGTTGACCACAACATTTACTTGAGCACATCATCAAACTACTATCCTCAAGGTAATGGCCTGGCTGAGTTGTCCAACAAGAACTTGATCAGAATCATAAAGAGAACAATTGAGGATAACCAAAGGTGTTGGCATGAAAAGTTAAGGACAACTCTATGGGCTAATAGTATAACACCTAAAAGATCAATAGGGAACTCACCATTCATGCTGGTATATGGTAGAGAGGCAATGCTTTCAATTTCATTGGAGTTCCCAGCCTTGGAGTTAGCTCATTAGTTGGAACTAATTGAAGATGATGCCATGATTGTGAGAATGGCATAACTGATGGAGCTGGGAGAGAAAAGAAATCAAGCCATGCAGACCCTAAAGACATGCCAGCAGTAGGTAAAAAAGAGTTTTGACAAGAAAACTAGGGTCAGAATCTTCCGAGAGGGAGATTTGGTTTTGAAATGGGATGTAGATAGGGAAAAATCAAGAAGACACTCATAGTTTGATGCATTATGGAGTGGCCCCTATTTGATTATCAATTGCAAATAGGCCAATGCTTTTCAGTTAAGCAGGCCTGGTGGTGAAATTTTGCCCATCCCAGTCAATGGGATTTACCTCAAACCATGCTTCTGATGAAGGATGGAGGTTTCATGTATATAAGTAGAGTAGTTTCCTTTTTTTAGCTCTCCTATTTTCCAAGAAGTGCACAAGCACAAGCTATTTATCTGAGAGATGGTAGCTTTCTAAGTTTCAGAGGTGCAGAAAGGAGGTTTTGGTCTCTAGTTCCAGTTGCAAAGACAAGGGTTTCAGGGTTTTCCTCTTAGAGGTAGGGTTAGGGTTTCAGGGTTTTCCTCTTAGAGGTAGGGTTAGGGTTTCATAGTATACATAGGATCCACATCTTTTTGACTTTTTAGCCCAATGGATGCATGAGGTTACTTGTCTATGTATAGCTGGCTTGCATCCCCTCTGAGTCGACATATTTGTTGGTCATTTTTGCCTTCCTGCCAGAATCACCGCATTTGAATTTTACGTAGTAACGTTCACAAGTTTTAAATATTCAAATATTCAAAAGGGGGCACAAAATACTTTACGCTCAATCGTATATATTTCCTTCCCTATGCATTTTAATGTTTTTGCGAGCCCACAAATCCCCATTGTTGGATCAAGATAGATCAACAGTTGGTGCTATCTCGCTATGGGAAGTTGCACATTGTTTTTCCATAGTGACATAGCAACTTTTGGTCGCGTGGCTAATGGGTCCTCCCTTTTTCTTGTTGTTTCTCTGGCTTTGAGTTTGATAGATCCCCAAATGGCACTATTGCGCTATCAAAAAATTTATGTTCCTCACTGTTAGCGACATAGCGCCTAGATGGAAAGTGATATTGTGGCAACATCAGAAGGAAGGTGGGTCCCAAGTATGCCCTATTAGATATTAGTGATGAAATTTGGTACGCATTGGCAGTTGGTCAATTTTTTTTTATTGGCTAAGGTATGACTGTGTAGAATGTGGGTCTTGCTTCACTTGGTGGGCCGCAAATGAGGATTTGATAGACAAGTTGGCATTGGCCAGTTTCTTATTAGTTGGTATACTGATAGGTCAAATCCATCTTGCTTGCCACCAGATCTAAGGAAAATCAACGGTGGGTGCTATCTCGCTATGGAAAGCTACAAGGATATTACCCATAGCGACATAGCACCTCAGTGACACATGGCAGGGTGGGGCTGAGTGTTATGAAACTACAGGGATAGTACTAGATTGGGTCGAGTCAAATGCCAAGTGTGCTGATATTGGTTCATGGGCCCAAAAGTTTTAAGGGAAAGGCATAGTAATACAATGAGTCTTCATGATTGTTAGATCAGTCTAGATCCACGGTGGGCACTATCTTGCTATGGAAAATTACTCAGAGGATACCCATAGTGACATAGTGCCTCGACGACGCGTGGCACATATGACATCATGATTCTGCCCTTCTCCAAGTAATATTAAAGCTCATCCTCAATGGCAATTGTCAGGTGGTTCATAGTACAATAGTGGTATTTCATTGGTCCACTCAGCCAACTCGATGTGCAGTCGCGTAATTTTTTGATCACCATAGATCTAAGGAAAATCCATGGTGGGCACTATCTCGCTATGGAAAGCTATGAGGATATTACCCATAGTGACATAGCACCATTGTGCCACATGGATCAGTGGGGCCAAGTATTATGGAACTGTCAGTTGGTGCTAGCTAAGATCATCTAGTCTAGCTAGGGTATGAGTAGTTAAGGCATTAATGGTTAGTGGCCGGTGGTTAGTATAATGTCACGGTCAGGATTTTTAAAAGAAGATGGTGCGGTTAGTAATAAAGAGGTGGTCCACTCGGGAGGACCCACTAGTTGGAAAAATGAAATAAGCTCGTTGGTCCATGTGGCTCGTCCTACTTGTGATTTTAGTTTGACTCATTGACTTGCTAATTAACAAGCCAAAATGATGGAAAACCAGGATTATCTTGCAAATCTGATCTCTGTAATCAATCACAACCAACCCAGAATGAATGCAAGACAAGGAAGAACACTCCACCTCCGATCCAATCCATCTTCTTAGTCAGAGTGGCTTAATGGCACCGTTTTTGTCTTCTCAAGGCATTATTTGACATAGAGGATCAGATATCATTGTGTCTAGATTTGTACCTAAATCAAACTTTCTCCTTGATTATTCTCTATGGGACTTCAATGTAGTGGTTGTGGAGTAATTGCAGGGAGAGGACATCTTAGTTATGCCTAAACTATAAAGGTAAATTTTGTAAAATTTTGTGGGGGGACCTTTCTCTATTTTCTCTATTATTACTCTACAAATTCTTAGGCTAAATTCCCATGTGCCTTTGAACTACATGATTTTCTGCCTTATCTCTTTCAACCATTGGTATGAAAGTGCAAGAACTCTTTGCCTCTTACTAGTGTTTTGTAGAGATCTATGATCTACATGACTGTATCTCCTTGGCCTATGAATGATAATATAAGTGAATCTCTCTTTCCTTGCATCATTCATCTTGGTCTTCCGATCTACATGTGATTATTAGATTAAAGCAAGTCTGAATGTGTATATCCTTAGTTTCATTTTGGTTCAATAGTGCATATATGGGTAGAGATTGGTCTGAACACTCTATTTTAGTGCATCACCTCTTTAGATTAGATTAGGTAGATTTTCTTTCATGCTCTCCTTCTCCCTTTTCCTCTCCAAGAGTAGTTAGGTGCATCTTGATAGTAAGAGGAAGCCGGCCTTCTTTGGAGACTCAACCTCATAGTTCAAGTCCCACAGCTTGGAGGTTGTTTCCATGTTTCAGGAGGTCGTCCTTAGGTAGCAACTTTGGACAAGGGTGCAAACTTTAGTGACAAAAGGAACTAGAGGATGTAAAAAGCACTAAAAGTGCAATATTGCAAGTTTCTTCTAACAGATCTATTTGAAGTTCTCTGCTGTCACAAGAAACATGATAGCCTATCACTATTTCGAAGAAATTTGAGGAAATATGCCTCTCCCACTTTTTGTGATTAAAATATAACTTGTGGGAGAGGTACTTAAGCCTATAAATATGATATTTTTACTATGATTTAGATGCAGGTGACAGTGAATAGAGAAAGGAACAGTGGGTGACTAATGAACAAACAGTGAGGGTGCACTTAAAAAGCACCACATGGTGAATATAGTGATCTAAGGGTTGAAGTGGATAAATGAGTGTTGGAAACAATTGAGGGAGTGTATTCTAAGGTGTTTAAACCATTAGAAAGGTTTTGTGAAACTGTTAAGGGTCTTTTCTAGAGAGCCATAGGCTAGAAACCCTTAAAATGAGGGTTTGATGAAAGAATGCTTAGATGTGAGTGGAAGTTCAAACAAATTTAAGAATCCTTCTATTTAATAGATTCCTTAAAAATATGTCAATGTTTGGAATGTTGGAAGTAAGAGAAAAAATGAGTTGCTTTGTAAATGGAGGGCTAATTAGGCCTAGTTGCATGTAGGAGCAGTCATAGAAAGGTTCATCAATCATAGGATGAAAAGGATTGAGATTCATAGGGTTTGAAGAACTCAATAAAGGGTATTTGAAAAGGTGAAGAGGTTACTAGGTTGTTTGAGAAGTTTGGAAGTAAAGTGCAGATTACTTGCAAGATAGGGCTAATAGGACATGCCTATTGAAGGCAGTTTTAAGTTTGAGACAAAACTAATGTTTGGTAGGAGTTGGAACTCCTTAGTTATGTTATTCAAAGGGTATTGAAGCATTTTAAGGATCAGGGGAGTCTTTAAGTATAGAGATCAAGAGATGGTATTGAAGCATTGTGATCCTTAAGATTTCTAAAATTACAAGAAAAGGTGTTAAATAGGGCTTTTTGGAGTATGGAAACATTTGTTTTTAGGGCATCGTATTGAAAGCTTGAGCTGACTCCTTGTGATTTCAGTCATCATAAGTATGATGCTCAAATGGCTTCAGGTATTGAGTGTTCTAACATTGGTCATTAACCTCATTTTCTTTGAAATTGTTTGGTGAAGATTTGCACATGAAATTGAATTTAACCCTAGCTTACCTAGATGCTAGGGTTCTAATTTTTGCAAACCTGGTAGAAGTTTTATTCTTCTAATTGGACATAGGGTTATTCAATGTAAATTAATTCAATTGGGAAACACCTTTTTTCTTTGTAAAAAGAATGACCATCAAAGAAAAAATTGTCCTATTTCAAAGTAAAAATGTAATGGCCTAACCCTAGAATTCTTATACATTCTAAAGTCTCATTTTTTGTCAAGAACAGGATAAAATCAAGGTAATCAAATACTTTAGAGAACTATAGCTTCTGTTGAGCAGCTTGAAAAAATTCATATTATATTAATGGGGAGTCTAAAAGGCAAACAACTACCTTAGAAAAAAATACTTTTAAGAGGAATCCAAGAATAAAACAAGCTGCATGAAATGTGGTGATAATGAAGACAATTAGAAGAATAATAAACTCATAGAGATAAAAGGGGAACCAAGAATCTGGTCAAATAGTTAGAGGGAAAAATAGCGAGTTACTTTGAAACAATACATATGGATGCCAAATCCTCTTCTCTTCTGCCCCATAAATGAAGATAAATTTTGTTTGTTGAAATGTCAAAGGCCTTGGTCGATTGTTACTCATTCAAACATTTTGCAACTCAAGAGACAATTTGGGTTTAATATGCTTTAGCAAGTAAAACTTACTAGCTTTTCTTTGGAGTGTACTTTGGAATTTATTTTGAAAAATGTCATCTTTTTTAAATATATATTATACAAAGAAAAGGGAATCTACTATTTTGTTGTCTTGGTTTGTTGACATTGGCTGCTTCCCATGTAACAGAGCCATGTGGATCATTATTGAGTGTCAAGGTTATAAATTTGGGATCTGTTCTTTATATTTTTCCATTTTGCTAATGGCTATTATAGAGAATGGATAGAGGAGAGGAGTCAATTAGCCTCTAGCCTTCCTATAGTTCCTTGGATTCTTGATGGGCCAGAGACGTGGAATTTGTTAACCTATAAACTTTCTAAAGTTCCTTGGATTCTTGATGGGCTAGAGACATGGAATTTGTTAACGTATAAACTTCCTAAAATTCCTTGGATTCTAGTGAGGACATCAATATGATAGGAAAATAAAGATACATCTTGTTGTAATAGAATACACTTACTTTTTAGAATAAAATGAAAAGGGTCCTTAGCTTGTTTGACCCTCTTGAACATAATGAAAAAGGGTCCTTAGTTTGAGCTTCACTTGGTTTCAAGAATACTATAATATTCTCTACTTAACAAGGCCAACCACATGAAGGTGGAAGCTCATCTGGCCTCACCCCCCTCCCCCTAACATCAATCTAAAGTACCCATCATCATCTAATATATACTTCATTCATTCATTCATCCATTTATGAACTATAACATTCAATCAATACAATCACATAACATTCATTAATATGATATAAAATTCATTAATACACAATACTAATCAAGACTATTTTAACAAATAACAATATTCATTAACATAAAATAAAAATTTGTATTAATATGCATCATTCATACATAATTACTTAAAAAAAAGTTCTTTCATTATCCAACAAGGTTTATCAAAGAAGATTTTTAAAGCATCATTTCTTTTTTTTGTTTTTCTAAGCTCTCTTAAGAAAAGCACTCATAGGAGCATCCATATCTGCATCATTCTTCTCCTCTTCTGGCATGTGTAATGTCAAATTATGATGGCTCCTTCTCTTTGGAGGAGCAGGAGGCTGCTACACTAAAGAAGGCTCTGTTGCAAGAACAAGTGAATGGGATAAATTGGCATACTCTTTTTCTTTTTCTAACTATTACAAGTCTGTAATTAAGTATGAATACAACATAACAGGCATTTTTCTTACTTAATAATGCCACATCATGTACATTAACATTTTGATCCACCACCGTGTCAACATGTTGAACACTTGGAACATGGTCCACTCCTTTAGCATGATGTTCAACATGCTTTGAAATATTCACAAAAAGGATACACGTCAAATTGCAATTGAAGATGTTAAATTGTATTCATAATTGCATAATTAATTTCAAATAGAAAATTAATACCTCCACCACTATAATGCACATCATGGCCTTCATCACGAGCAGGTTCTGTGGTAGGATATGAAGGCTGCAGTAAAATTTTATGCACATTGTTATGTAGTCAATTTACATTTAAAACTAATACCAAAAAAGAATCTTCTCAACTATTCAATTTCATTTACTTTTCATATGACCAATTTACCTTTGAGATATCATTTGGTGCATTGGATTCTTGGGCAAGGCTTACAGATTCTTCGTGTAGGCATGGAACCACAACTTTATAGCCTTCCTTCAAGGCAATTTTTCTATCTTCATCTGTGACCTCCACATTGAATTCTTCGCCCTGTATTTTTTTCTTGATAACGTCAATTTTCCATGTATGGTTTCATTAAAAAAAACTGTCTACAACATTATATTTTTAAAAAAATGAAATTTCATTGCTTTACTTAAAAGTCGAGACTGGAGATTCACATAGCCACCAGAGCCAAGTTTGTGTTGGCCAACCTTTTCTACTCTCTCTTTTGTAGCCACAGATGTGTCCTGCAATCTATGAACAATTTCAAACATCTTAGATTATATATTTACAAATATGAATAATTAGTGCATGATTACAATGTACTCAATACTATAATGACATACCTCTTTTTGCCCTATGTTGCTTCATTATCTCTATCTTCACATAGCCTTTTCTCCTTTGCATCTTCTATTATTTCATTCCACTCTATCAATGGAATCATAGGAGGATGGTCATACTTTGGGTTATCCTTAAGAGCCCTTCTATATTGATCCCTCACAGTCTTTATATGCTTTGTTGCTCTTTTCAAAAGTAGGTCAGTGTCAAAAATGTTTTTCTCAAATTTCTCCTCAAAAGATGCAATTAGCTGATTTTTTAATTCCATAGCTTGTACATTCCACCTTTTTAAAAACAAATAGATTATTATATAAATAACTTTAATACATTACAATAAATGGAAGAAAAGAAAAATTATGTAGCAATGATATGAAACTACGTACCTTTTACGCATGGTGGGTCCAAATAGTCTCAATGTCATATGAAAAAGATGTTCAAAGAAAGCATTATTACCTACAAAAACATAAAGGATTTATCAGTCCAAAATGAGTAATGTAAAAGTAAACTAAATTTACATTTTAAATAATAAAAATTTTAAAGCACTTGGAAGCTCTCATTCTTTTAATGAAAACATAGTTTTCTTATTCAACAATAATGTCCCTTCATACAAACTAGTACTAATCACATGAACTGCTCCAAGAAATGGATCAGCTTCAGTAATACTGCTCTTTATTGGTCTATCAACTGAAACATCATGACAATTAAATGACAATTCTAGTATTGTTCTCTATTGGTCTACCTCCCTGCCTATCTCTGTGTCTCTCTATGTGTGGGTATATGTATGTATGTATGTATGTATGCATGGTGTGTGTATGCATGTGTTTGTGTATATGCAAGCTTCTATAGACATCATTTAAGCACTAATATGCTACTTCATTGTTCATCAACTTGTAGAAATACATTACAAATAGCACATTACAAAATATAGCAAAACAAGGTTTTAATAGTTCTAGTGGGCATAGATGAGGATGTTTGCATGGTCCTTGTTGCTAACAATGCACCAGGCAATATTAGACCACCAACTAAAGGAGGAGTCCGCACTTCATCCTGAGCTAAAGAATAGAATATTGTTAGCAAATACATTTTCAATGGATAAAGATCAAATGGGATATTAGCAAGAAATATCCACAAAAAAAGGGTAAGTGTTATAATGTTGATCAAAACAAAAAAAGTGTTACTTACACAAAGGTTGTGCGCAACAACCCTTACCATGTTCACCATGTGATGTCACAACTGGCACATATGTCTATACAAGAACACATAAAATTAGAGATCATGATCCATAAGATACTATAAAATATTAATATCTATTGAGCTTCTATTACTGCTTTAGTCAAATTACTGCTTACCTTCAAAGATTGGATTCTATAGTCCAATTCTATTCTCAGTGCCTCTTTCTCCTCACTTCTATCACCCTTGATGATAATGTTAACAAGTTCATTAGTGTATCTTTGCTTAATTTTCTAAGTGATGAATACAGAGTTAGTACTAAGGGCAATGTCATGTAGATATGATGCTTGTATTTCAGATCACATTTGATCAGCAATCATTCTAGTTTTTTCCCATCATTTGTGACATCAAATATCAGTATAATTTCATCAAAATAACTCCAAAGAAATAAAGAAAAGAACATGATAATACAATATTTATTTCTATATTAACATTAAAATTTACAATAATTAATGTTTACCTCTATTGAAGGTGTCTGAGATGGTACATCCATATCGCCCTGTGAAAAAAATTAGTAAGTCTTAGAAATCAGTAGCGAAATTAAAGTAATAGACTTACTAAAAAAATATTAATAATAAAGTAGATTGTATATGTAAGTCATTTGTCTTAAGTTAAAAATTTAGTGTAACTAATGTTTATATCTAAAAAAATATTTGACATGTTCTACTTAATGTTTATATGCGCACATATGGTTTGGAAAGAAAAATTTGATCATACAAGACCCCATCATAGTTGACATTGATCCTACCTAGACATTTCATTGATCATCATGATCTTCATCCATGTCATCATCACTATCATCGTACTTGTCACTTTGATCATCATCATCACCACCACCATCTTCATCACCATCATCATCATCTTCATCACTATCATCATCATGACCATCATCGCCATGATCATCACCATCTTCATCACCATGATCATGATTGTCATCAACAACATCATCATCATTATCACCATTATCATTAGTATGACCAAAATCATCACCATCTTCTTCTTCTTCTTCATCACTGGGTAATTGTCATTCCTGACAATCATTTACTTCCTCTTGTGCTTCTTCAATATCTTTTTCTTCGATCACATTATACTTTACCGACCTTCCTCTTGGGTCATGTCTAACTAAAAATGACCAACTTGGTTTGGGTGGAACACCAAAGTAAAACACTTGCTTGCATTGGCTTGGAAGAACATAGGGGTCATCTCTGACTAGCTCAAATGACCTTGTATTAATCATAGTAAATCCACTATCATGTTCAATAATAGTCCTATCAGGATCATTTCAATTCAGCCGGAACTTGAACCATTTGACAACAAATAGAACTATTTTGAATGAATTAAAGTTGCACTCAAGTATATCATCCAAAATGTCATAGTATCAATTTTTAGATTGTTGAGGATGTATATCAACTCTAGATGAAATATTGGTGACCATGAAGACAACACTTATCTCGGAATCACATGTTTTCTTCATTTCATCTAACTTTTTTGTGTGGAATTTATACCATGGTAGTACATAGCTTTGTGGTGTTTGACCTACAATTATTCAAACATGTCAAGAATCTTCTCATTGATCTGTGAGTTGATATTAAACTTATGTCTCATGATTAGTAATCTTATGCGTACCTTTGTATCTCTTAAGCCATATATTAGATCAAGTACCATTGGTGTAACATTGGGATCTCCATTATGATGAGCTTCTTTAATCAACGATGCAACACCATCCCATGTTAATGAGCAGCCATCTTCTTGAGAATGTTCAATCCATACTATCATCCAATAAAGACTGTTTGCAATATACAAGTGTAGTGTATCCCACTCATGACCAACTCTAAAGAAGACAATTACACCAATTAGAAACAACTTATATATATATTGATGATGGATAAGAATGATTAAATTACAAAAAAAAACTTATAATTACCTCTCACCCTCCTCAATCTACCTTTCCTCGTCAGGTACTCCCCTTTGAATTTGTCATTATAGTTGGGATCCCAAATGCGATCTACATGGATATTTTCTGCAAACTTTGGAAGATATTCACTAATATACACCATGGTCTAGTATATCATATATCCCTCAGGATGTGCTTTTTGTCAAACCAAGCCCTTCATAAATTTCAAGTGCCTCTCAACCATCCACATTGATCTAGCTTGTACAATTCTATGCAATTCAATTTCCTCAACTTGATCTATGAGGTAGTGTTCTTGAGCATTGAAAAACATTGGAGGTAAACACTTTTGCATTTCACACATAAGCTATGGAATTTTTCTCTTCCAGTATTTTATATCTTTTTTATTAATTTCTTTAGATGATAACCACCTAAAAGAGATTCAACATGCAAAAACACATAAAGGAGATTTCAAATAAAATTATACAATAGCTTTTAGATAAAAAGCTACAAATCTAAGAAAAAACACTTCTAACCTCATGTATTTTCCAAGATCATATATAACTCGTTTAATACTATTGTCAAACTATTGTGAAAGGGATAGAGGTAGGAGGAACTACAATCATTAAAAAATGATTATTTCAATATATTATTAAATAATGCAATTGGTAATACATTCAATCTTACAAATATACTGTAAATAGAGAACATGACTTACCTTGAGGAAAGTATGCCAATCATGTGTTTTCAACCCTGGCCCAAAATCACCTTTTTTTGATAGAAGAGTGCTTATATTTGTAGTAAATTCTATTGGAAATTTTTCTTTTTTTATGACTTCTTTTAATGCATCACTTTGTTTCTCCTTTAATAACCAAGGAAGGGCACTTGTATTTATGCAGTCTCCATTGCTATTTGATTCAATAAAAAAATTTAGTGCATGATTGGATTCATGAATGTCAGTACAAATTTTGGCAATTTGTCTCTATCACGCCTTCCATCCAACATTTTCCATAGTGTCTCTATTACATTCTTTCCAATATGCATAGCATCAAACAAATGCACGATTGGGAGATCCTTGTAGTATGGTAACCTACTAAATTGAGTAGAATAATTTTTCATTCCTCTAGGAAGTTGGTCATTGATGCCTTGATGACATTCACGAGCATCAATTACAGTATTAGTAAATATAAGACAATATCAAAATACAAATTTTAAACTTTGAACGACAAATTGGACATTACCTCGATGATTTAGTCGATCGTATTCCAACTTTCATAAATGAGGTGTCATTCTTCGTGGCCTTGATGATGTCTCTTCTTTCCCATTGAAAAGATGTTTTTTGGCAATTCGATACTTGTGATTATTGTGGAGAAAGTGTCTAAACTCATCAAACACTTGCTTTCCTAAACTTCTCGAATGATGATATTTCATCTTCAGACAACAAATTGGACATGCAAATTTTTCCTTTTTCTGAAGACCTAAAAGATCATGTATAATTGGATCATGTACAATTATCATGCATAACTTAAGCATTCAATAGTAATGTGTAAACACTATAACAGACCAAAAATATGTGATCTTAACAATATAACATACCGCAAAAATGAGTTAGCCCAAGGGCATCATGTATTGTCCATACAAGCATTCCATGGAATTGAAATTATCGATGTCATACATAGTGATGCCATTCTGTAACTTCAACAACTCATCAATTAGGGGCTCAATATACACGTTCATATCTTTAACTTAGTATTTACCTAGCAATTGAATGAACATAAACATTACATAATTATTATAACCATTTTTATGCACTATTTATAAATTAATTTAGATAACTATAAAATAATAAAAATACCTAGCACAATCATTGACAACATGATGTACTCCCTCTTTGTGGACATCCAAGGAGGAATGTTATTGTTAATAACAAAAATAGGCCACACTAAGTAAACAGATCTCATATCTCCATATGGATTGACACCATCTGCCGCCAATGAAAGCTTCAAATTATGAGGTTCTTCTTTAAACTATGACCATGTTTCTTCTATCTTTTTAAATGCAGAACCATCGGCAGGCATTCGCATAATGTCATCCTGATTTCTATTGTGTGTATGGTAATCCATAAATTGTGCCAAGATAGCACACCTAAATAACCGTGATGTGGAATAATGGGAATGTACCAAAGAACCTTGTGAGGCACTTTTTTTGTTATTTGATCTAACCAATATTTGCTAACATGATAATCGGGGCATTCTATTGCAAATTTATGTTGTTTATGATATAGAATGTGATCATTGGGATATGCATGTATTGTCTGATACTTCATTCCAATCTGATCCATAATGTTAGATAATTCTTGGTACGAACAAGGAAAAATGTTTGATGGTGGTAATAAAAACTCACTAATCAACCTACAACAACAAATATGCATTGTTAATATAATGAATAGTAATTGTATGCTAACACTAAAGATGAAAAAAATGGCATACCTTAGCATACATGACATAGCTACATTGGATATATCATTCATAACCTTTAAGTTTACCAACAACACTATAGCTGAGAGTAGAGTTATTTGGGAGCCTTTGTATAAGGGCTTGTGTGCCTTCTCAAGTAAAGGTATATCAAAACCATCTTCATCATCATTATCAGATTTTCTAGTACCATCATTATGAGCCTCTTCATCACCTACCCCAATACCATCTTCTTCAATCGTTTCCTCTGGCACATTATCATCTTCTTCCATGGGAGTGTTATCTTCAGCTTGGATATTCACATCTCCATGTTTCTCCAGTAGGAAATCCACAATTAGTAATGGATGAAAATTGTGGCCCCCTTCAACATGACCATATTGCCTAAAATGACTCTAGGCTATTGTGATTGGAATTCTTTGATTCTTTAAGCCCTTACACTTTTTGCTAGGATAATAAAATTTATTAGGTTTTCTTTAGAACTGAGCCCACAATGTAGCCATTGTCTCATTATTTTGTTTTGGGTTCATATTGTTAGGCGTGGTCTTTCTTCACAGGAAAATATACCTGCAAATAAATTGGACATGTTGTAGTTAATGTTTATATCTTCACAAATGGAAATTGTTGATTAATGTTTTCAAATGTAACTAAAATGATCCTATAATTTCTAGAAGGCTTAGATGTTTGCAAAATGTGGATTTATAGACAATGTATCTTAGTTATTTGCAAAATGCCTGAAAGGGATGTCACAAGGTGAAAGTTACTTAGGTGCTAATAGTAGCATGCCATGACTAATCCTGATAGTAATGACTAATGTGATTAATGCATCAACTAATGAAGATGAATAAAAGATTGAAACATATTAATGCAATCTTCAATCAAGAACATGTGAGCTCAAAAGCTGGGTAAATCTCAAAAACTTGTGAGCCTAAGATCATTATAATTTCAGCCATGAAATAATTGCAATTGAATTTTTTTGAAAAATAGGCCTAAGTGGGTTGGCCTAAGGGTCAAAAGAAGAAATCATATTTCACTTAATTAGAAATCAATTAGCTTATGCAAGTTTGGCCTCATGGTGGTTGTACAATTTTTAAAAACTTAATCCTTAGACCATTTGGGCCTAACATCAAGGGACATGAATTTAGGACTCAAACGTCTATAAAGGTTGGATGTTGAAATTCTTTGGAACATCCAAAACAATTACATAAGCATATAAGAAGAGAAAATTGGCGAGTCCTGCCTTGGAGGATGATTTTGGAAAAGAAATTAGAGATCAAGATATCTAAACTCAAATGGATTTAGTGTTTAACTTAGAGTTTATAAAGGAAAATTATATTTGGAGGGTTCAAATGATTGTAGATTTGAGTTTAGAAATGCAACATTTTGTTACAAACAACAAGGTAAGTGTTGATAAATATTTTGTGGGAATCATAGGTTTGGAGAAGTTACTAGGTGTTGGGACAGTCATAGGTCTAGAGGTTCCATTTGAAGGAGGATTATATTTTATGACAAGGAAGGTCATGTTAGGGCTATATGAAGGTGTTGGATCCATTGGAAGGATTAGGAAACATTTGGAAAGGTGAGTTTGGTAAAACCCTTAGTTTAGGCACCTAGGAAGGAGGGTTTGTTGGTTGGGTGTGTAAAACTTGATGGAATCTCCTATGAATTTGAAAATCCTTTGTTTTGGATGACAAGACAGCTCTATTTGAGGTCAGATGGTTTGTGAGATGAGATATGTTAGTGGTTGCTTTATAACAGAAGGGCTAAAGAGGGTTAATTGTGGGGCAATAGTGTTGGTTTGGGCATTTGGTCCAAGGGAGTAGCATGAGCATTTGAAGTATGTTGTGTAGAATCCAAAATCATATTTGGATATGGTCTTAGTTTTCTAAGAGTTTTGGGAAAAGTGAGGGAAAAGTGTGAAAAATCGATTAGGCAGGGCTAATTGGGAAATATTCCTAGTGAAGGGCTTGCAGTGGGTTTTTGGTATCAAATAATAAGATGAGAATTTGGTAAACTTGGAAATAGGTTAGTTGAAGTTTTTTGAGATGTGTGAAGGTGACAGAAACACCTAGTTGATGTGAAGTCAATATTGGAGGCTATTGAGGCATTGTGGGCATTTGATGGTTGTTGAACAAGATTGCTTGGCGAATCCATTTGAGGGACATGGGATGATTTCTAATATGTAGAGCCTATGGTGGAACAAGAGAATGGTATGTGCACTCTGATAAAGTTTGGAGTTGGTTGAATCAAGGAGGGTGATCCTATGAAGAAGCTTGATTGTGTTATGAGAACACTAGGAAAGTCCCTCTTATTGTGAATAACTGAAAGTTGACCCACGTCTCTGCATCAATGTCGAGAGCTAAAGGTGGAATGATTTTAAGGCAGGAAAGCAAGCTCCAATAATTCCTTTTTAGAATTGTATCCAGATTTCTAAGCATTCCAATCCAAATGATTGTGTATCAATAAGATTTAACATAAAATAATCCTAAGAACATTAAGTAAGTTAAGCTGAAACATATAAGAAAATGAATGAGAGAAATTTTGTCACCTGTTACCTAAAAATAAAACTAGCTGAGGATGCAAGGTGATGCAGGGGCATCATATGCTCATCATAGGTACCTTGACAGTCCAATTCATCACAGAGGACATGGAGAATCTCATGGTATCAATTGGTCCATTTTGCAACCAATTATGGCCTTTGAAAGCATAAAGAGTCATAATATTGTATAATGTCTTGAAGGACTTTCATATTGAAAAGTTGTAATTGGGCATGGAATAGGATCTAGAGGTTGTCTAAGGTAGAGTAGTCATGTGATAGGGTCTAGTATGATGTCATAATAATATCAAGTCCTTAAATAAGTTAAAACATTCAATAAGTCCCTTAAAAACATAGTTTATTGCTTTAGAAAATTTAAATCTTGAATGTAATGGCTAGATGGGAATTTTGGAAGGAAACTCCATAGTTTAAATTTTGTGAAGGAATAGGAAGTGAAAGGAGTTGGAGTCAGTTAAAGGGGTTGTTAACTATCTCCTGAAACTATAAATATATGATTGTATGGAATGTCTCAGAAAAAAACTGAATAAAAGTGCTTGGTTTTAACAACAAGTTGAAGGATTTTTGAGTTTCTTGCACATCTTTTGAATTGGAATGCATTGTATTATATTCTCAAATATTTCTTGATGTCTTAAACCAAGATTTGAATCCAAATTTGTAAGTCATTTGTTCAAATTCATAGATTTCTAGCTATAGCAGGCAATTTGTTAACAATTTTGAAGTTTTTTTCAAACAATCAAGGTCATTCCATGAAATTATATCTAATTCTTCATGTAATGGCAGGTTTCTAACTTTTATGAATGCTTCTAACTTTTTAATGAACCACTAACTTAAGTATTTGGTGGCCACCATACACAAAAAGGGTGAAAATAAGGGTTATTTAGTGGGGACAGTCATATGGAGAGAGATTTTCCTTAAGGAGGGAAGGGTTTGAGAGTTGATTCATGTTTATGTGATAAAACATAGATTTCTATAGTTTGAATTAGTCCAAGAAACCTTGGCACATGGGAGATTGGTGATACCCTCAAAACAAGGGTTTTGAATAGATGAATTGGGGATTTTGGGGTTAGAAAACCCATAGAGTGGAATTGAGTGTGGATTTTTCTAAGTAAAGAAATTTTAGAAACATATGCAAGTTTTGAATTCCATTCATTGAGTACTTCTATAAGTTGCTTTGTAAATACACTATTGCTTCATTGTTGAAACAGGGTCATTGTGAAGAATCTCTTATACCTGCCAAAGGAAGCCCATCCAAGCTTTACATATGTTTTGAATAAAGATAAAGGGTGTTTGAAACTATTTCATTTGTGAAAACCAAAAGATATCCACCATTTTGTCTTGCTACTATTACAAAAGTTACAATTTTGCATTGACAACATTTAGGTGAGTTATGCATTTTGGCTTGCAGGGTATGGAAACTAAAAGGTGTTGATGGGAACATGTTAGATAGACTATAACAACCCTATTGAGACCCTAAAACATCCTAGAGTTGACTGGTTATGGTACTTGCCTACCAAGACCTGGAAGGGTTACTAGGAACACTCCCACAATCTTGCTCATTTTGGGTTTTTACTTGGGTCCATCACCCTATCCTCTGCATTACAAGGGTACATGAGTTGTCAAAACTTTATGTGCTTCTCAATCAGTTTCTGTGGATAATAGGAAAAGTCTTCACATACCCTCATACATTTTAATATTGAAACACAACCAATATTTTGTTGATAGGGAATGTTTAGTAAAATGAAGCAGAGAAAAAGAAGCATACTTGCAGTGGAAAAATAAGGTTAAATGTAGTAGTGATCATTGCAAAAATACCAACAAGATCACCATGAACCATTTGAGAATCAAAAAGATCAAACACAGAGGCAGCCCAGTGTGCCATCATGCTCTTACAATCTTATCCTGATTTTCTTCCTATATCCAGATAACCACATTTTCTCACTGTGATGCTAACATTCTGATCTGATACAAGCCACAAGAAATTGGAATTTTTTTAGTGTTTTCATTTTGGAATATTGTTAAGGAAAATATATGGTAAAGGTGATGATGAAGCTAGAATGATGAGAATTCCATTAGTTTCCTAATTTCCTTTCTTATTCATGTGCACTATGTTGTAATGTTATTATATTATGTAATCTACTATCCCCCAGTTCTTTATTGTATTCATCTCCAGCTAGTCAAATCTCTTGGACTATTATATCCATTACACATTTCCCTCTTTAAATTTTAATAAACCTTCATCCTATATAAATGCAACTATATTCTCTAGGTTTTTGTCACAAAACATCCAGCTGCTCTATGGTGATTTGCTAGTTTACAAAAATTGGTTTTGCCAATATGGAAAAACAATCCCAAAATCAATCTGGCTAGGTTCACTGTACAATATAATATATAATTTGATATTCCTATATATATTTATATATAACAAAATTTATATGTAAATACAACAATGAATAAACTAATAGGAAGATATATATTTCACATCCCTCCTATATATCTTTATAGGATTACAAGAATATTATATTAATCAATTAGTTTACTGATTTATATATAAATTTTTTATATAACATTATTTTGGGTTGCACATATTACACACATGTCATTGGGTGTCCAATGGGGAGTGTAGATTATCCAGAACATCCAATGCTATTGTTGTCAACTCCATGACAAATTCCTCTACTTCGGGTCTGTCCTACCAAACTCTAGCCCACTTGAAGCATTCAAACATGGTTGTTAAGCCTTTGAGAACCTTCTATAAAATTTTAAAGAATGGGCACCCAAAAAAAAATTACTAATAGCATTTTGAGCTCCTAGACCTACATCATTTTCTCCTTCACACTCTCCATGCTTTCTTTTCTGTAGATGCAAACAAATTTGTACTGGTCTTGCAACAATAGCACCAAATAAATCTCAAATGCTTCAAATGTATGAGGATCACATGGATGCAATGAGTGCTAGGTGGACTATTTGTAATCACAAGAGATGAGCTCTTGTAAACCACTACTCTTGCAATTGTTTCAAGATCGATACTAATTAAACATCACATAATTTGACATGATGAAAAATACCACCTAGTTGTTAATGAAGGAACTAAGTAGATCTATGATCAATGGTTCATAGGGCACATAACTTGTTGAAGGTTTTGCAAATGGCATGGTAAGCTAAGAAGGCTTAATCTATGTCAAATGTTAATGCCCTTTTTATGCCCAAAATATGGTTTTCTGTAGTCTATAATTATTATCAAAAAAATATTATTTTTTTCCATATTTCACGATGATGTATGTAGCCATGTGATCAAGAAATGTAAAGATCTAATATGAATGCTTTAAAAGGATTAAAATAGTTTTAAGATAGCAAAACCAGCAAAACAGATGTTTGCTTCTTTGTTGTTTGTAATGTAGGTAAGTAATAAATTATGTCCACAAAAGATGTTCTACAAAACTGCCAAAAATTAGAATTGATGCTTCTAGGAATGAAATCCAAACCTGATATATAAAAGAGATTAATTTTAACTTTTGACATCAGGAAACTAGCATAGAAGAGAACATTGTTCCAAGTCATGCAAATTCCATTAAGGATTGTTTGGAGGGAGGCATATTCTCAAGCATGAAATATCATAGAATTCGTTGAGGAGAAGGCATCACCAACCAAGCAATACCATACGAGGAAAGTGAAGAATGGGTCCCTTGCGCTTGCTACCAAGTTCAAAAGATAAGAAAGAACAAGGGAAAAAAATGCCCATCAAAGAAAGAACAAGGAAAAAATGCCCATCAAGCCGATGGAAGAGAGTTGGACATAACGATTCCTTGGATTGAAAAGAAGCATCCATGTACAAGCTATACAATTGCATTGAATACAATCATGGAACAAATGATAATGAAGAGATGAAAGAATAAGAAATCGCTTTTGGTAGATGTAAAGGAAATGAATCTAAAGAGAAAACAATTGAAACTCTACCTTATACATTCGGCCTTGCTATTTCCAAATCTAAACTTCTAAAAGACCAATCACCTCCTTTTCAAAATATCAAGTTTCCAACTCCAACCGTGAGTAAGCTAGGGTAGAACCAGGGCATCTAGTTTTTTGTCTAGTGATGGTGCATCAAGTATCCAACTCCAAAAAAACATCCCATGCGCACAAAAAACAACAAACATGAAATGTTTTTATTTTTTACATCTAAGCCCCCCATTTTGACCAACACGAGGCTTAGTTTTTATTTTATTTTTAAAAAACAATTGCCTTCTACATTCTGACCAAACTAAACTTTTTTAGTTGATGGTCAAAAATTTTGGTAGAAAAATGATTTCAAATGTAGTAGTGAAGGAGAACTTAGTGTGTAGATTGAAGAAAAGTTTATATGGCTTGAAGTAAGCATCTCAGCAAAAGTATTTGAAATTTGACAATTTTATGCATGAGCATGGATATAGCAGGTGTCATTCAAATCATTGTGTTTATTTTAAGAGGTTGGATGATGATAGCTACATTATTTTATGTTTATATGTTGATGATATGCTTGTAGCTGGGTCTAACATGGATCACATTAAGGGGTTGAAATGCTAGTTAGCACATGCATTTGCTATGAAGGATTTGGGGGAAGCAAAACAAATCCTTGGTATGAATATTTGCAGAGATAGGAAGAACAAGAAATTGAAGCTATCTCAGGCTGATTATGTTGAGAAGGTATTGCAAAGTTTCTCTATGGAGAATGTTAAAGTTGTTAGCACACCTTTACCTGGTCATTTGAAGTTGACTAAGGAGATGTGTCCTAAGACACAAGAAGAGGAGGATAAGATGTCCAAGGTACCCTATGCTTTAGTTGTAGGAAGCTTGATGTATGCTATGGTATGTACAAGGCCAAATATTGCACATGTAGTGGGAGTCATTAGCAAATATATGAGTCATCTAAGAATTGAGCATTGGAATGTAGTAAAATGGATTCTCAAATATTTGAGAGGAACATCTAGTAAGTGTTTACACTTTGGGGGCTCTACTAATGACTTACTAGGCTATGTTAACTTAGATTTGGTAGGAGATATTGATACTAGGTGGAGTACTACAAGTTATGTATTTACTATTGGTGGGGAAGTGGTGAGCTAGGTTTCTATGTTATAGAAGGTTAATGCTTTATCCACTACAGAGGCAGAGTATGTTGCTACTACAGAGGTAGCCAAGGAGGTGATATGGCTTCAGTTCTTCTTAGAAGAATCGGGACACCCTCAAAGGGATAATTATTTGTTTACAGATAGTTAGAGTGTTATTCATCTTGAAAAGGATTTTTCTCTACATTCATAGACTAAACACATTCAGTTGTGGTACCATTTCATTTGGTCAATTTTGGATGATGGATAGTTAAAGCTGGATAAGATACATCCAAATGACAATCTAGCAGATATGTTTACAAAGGTAATGACAAGGGAGAAGTTGAGTTCCTCTTTAGCTTTAGTTGGTTTTCTAGACTAAACAAGAATAAAAGAATAGTAGAATCCAAGGTGGTTTGATCCAATGGGAATCTCATGGAGTAGTGACATAGCTACAAAATCAGTCTCCAAGTGGGAGATTGTTGTCTCGTGTGGTGTCTGATCAGTCCCCAAGTGGGAGATTGTTAGTTTGTGGTGATCGATTAGGTAAGTACTATTTTTTGATCTTCCACTAAAGTTTGGGATATTATTTTCCAATTTATGCCTGACATGTTGTAACCCTAAAGCGCTAAAAATACTTGTATGAAAGGGCTTAGGGTTAGGGATTTGTTTCATTATGAGTGATACAAAAATTGGTTCTTGCGGTAGAATTGAGCTATAAGGGATTTCAGATTATAATCAAGTTGTAATCACTAGATCATAATAATATTGGACCTATTGTTTGGTGGACATAGCCCTAGGATTGGGTGAACCATGTTAAATCTTTGTGTCTTGTGTTCTTTTCTGTGATCTATTATTTTTTGATATTGTTTATATTTGCATGTAATTGTTATTTCTGTTTGAGGTTTAATTCTAATAGATATTGCATTGAGTTTTAGTGTTTATGTCTTACCTCTTAGCATTATCAGTGGGTTATGTTTGTTCTATTTCTTTCTTCGTTCGATTGAGTGAGCTACGTATTCAATTTTTGATCCTAGGTACTAGGTGATTGTAGTGGCTAGATACCTATGCATTTTGGTGAGATGGATCATTTACCATATAGACATTCTTTCATTCCTATTTTTGGAGGCTATAAAGATACATTCCATCTTCAGTTGATTAGATTTTCAGACTTAGTCTTCTCTACCTAGTCATGTTCTATATAGTGGAGGTTCTTAAGGTCACCAGTTTGGTAGTGTTTGCAGCTTCATGCTTCAGTTGTGTTCTTCATGATCATCTTCTATTCCTATCTTCTGGAACATTCTTTCCATCTCTTTTTGGAGTAGGGTTTTTCCCATGTGTTTTTTTCTATTTCTCCTCTTTACATAGATTTTTTTTTGCTTAGATGCCTCATCAAGCCTTGTTGCCATGACCCAATTTTCTTTTAGCAATAGTTACTAGGTCTTTAGCTACTCCCTAAGTTTATCTTAAGGGGGAGTGTTAGAGTAATACAATATTTCCTTATTAATTAAATCATTTTGATTTAATTATTAAGTGACTTATTATCTCTAGTTTACTTAAGCTAAAATTTAGGCATATAATAATTAATTATTTTATTAATTATTATCATGCAACCTAGGTTTTACCCTGTAAGGGTTTTGATTTCCTTTTATAAGGATTGATCTCTTTGTAATTTATTCATACACTTTAGATAATAGTAATTTCTCTTTTTTCTCTTCAAGAATGTCTCATCTGTGGATCTAGGAATTCCAACCTTCATATTTTTTTTCTTCTCTCTTCTATGATAGGCATTTGCATGTAGGTGATTCTTGGGAGTTGTGGGTTTGAGTTTTCATCAAATTCAATAGCTCTAACCAAAATGACATTTCATGAACTCTTCTCCAAATGAATTTGATCCTCTTTATTTTGAAATCCTTCAACATGTGTTAAACCTTAACCTTCATATGTCTATGTTCAGGCTTCAGTACTACATTATCACATAAGGAATTATACACTTCATTCATCTCAAATGCACCTAATTTTTGAATAGTGCAGTGTTAGAATGACTATTAACCAAAAATGCCTTCCCACCAAAAAATCAAAATCAAATGATAAGCCGCTCAACGATCACCTAGGGTTTACAAAACTCAAATATTAAAAGGTTTTCATGAAATAATTTAACATTGGCTACATCCTTTGTCCTACATTTACCCAACTCTTTCATGTTATGCCTTAGAATGTTTTAAGTTGTGACTGTGCAAATCAACCTTTAGTTTTCACAGTCATGGCAAGGTAAGAGCTAATCATAGTTTGAGTAGCGATAGAGCAATTGTACTATTTTTTCTCGATCACAATGACTTAAATTTTAACTAAGGTTCAAGCCTCGATGATGGGATTGCACTATGCTCACTCAATTGCAAGGTTAATTTGACAGATCGTGCTTTAGGTCACGACAATGTGATAAGGGAAAAATCTTTAGTGTTTCAAGGATGCATTTCAGACTGTTAGATCTTTTAGATCTCTAGCCAGTGTGCAATTGTAGCATGTTAAGAAGGAGGCTACAATTAGAGTTGTGATCAAATGACTTCTTTTTTTCACTTGGTCACAAGGTTAGGAGGTAAGCCTTGGGTCACAATAATGATGGTGCGAATGTGGTTAGGATCTCATTCTTTGCAAGGTTGTGGTGGTTAATAAAAGGTGTCAAGGGCTCGTAGTAAAGCAACAACAACTAGTTGGTCACAATTTTGCAAGAAATATATGTTAATGTTGAAAGGTGGTGGCGAAGTTGTGATCATAGGTGGTCAAACATAAGACATTGGGTTGATCATTGACAGAGTGGAAGAATGGTAAAGGTTGATTGGTCCATGTGGCAAGGCCTAATGGTTTGACTCTAGTTTTCCAATGACATAGCTAATTTGGAACACTTATGATAGAGGAAGTAGCTCTTTGATGATAGATCCAATCTCTTTGATCTCCTACAATCACTCTCATCATTCCCTAGCTTTGAGAAATTAAAAAGAACACTCCATTGTCACCTATTGATCCATCTACTTAGTCAGAAGATTAATGTTTGTCATTCCTGACCTCTCAAAGATTTTTTGATGGATAAGTGATCTTCTTGCATCTGGATTTGTGTTGTGATTAGTTCTTTTCTTGTTTTGCAGTAATTATTCCCTACAAATTTGAATGCAGTTATTGAGTTTTATCTTAGAGTGGAAGCTATCTAAGTTATGCTTACACTATAAAAGAAGATTTTGTAATCTTTCTTAGTGGGGTATCTTCTCTATTTCTCTGGTATTACTCTAGCATACTACTAGTAATTCCCTTTTTGCCTCTAAATTATATGACATCTTGTTTTATCTCTTTTAGCCATCGATGTACTACACAAGCTTTATTTGCCTCTCTTTGATGTACTGTGGATATCTATAACCTACATGTTTGTATCTCTTTTGGCCTATGAATGATAAGAAGTGAATCTCTCCTTCCTTATGTCACTCATTTGGTTTTTTGATCCACATATCACTATTGGATTAAAACAAGTCTAAATCTATATATCTTTAGATTTTTATGATAATTGTACTATGTATATATGGGTAGAGATTGGTTTGAACACTCTATTTCAGTGCATCACCTACTTAGAATAGATTAGGTAGTTTTCTTTTATGCATTCCTATTGGAATATTCAAATATGGAAAGAGTACTTATGAGAGGGGGGGGGGTGAATCATAAGTATCATATTTTAGCCAATAAAACTCTTAACAGAAAGTAAATTGCATGCATGTAAATACATCAAAAAAAACATGTAACAAAACACATGCATCAATAACACTTAACACTGGAATTTGGTAACCTAGAAACCCTCCAAGAATAAGAAGGTAAAACTGGGGTGGGGATGATACCCACAAAAATTAATGCAACAATATTGTTCAACCACTTCTGATGGTTTTCCCTGTTAAAGGCTATACATTGTATCAATAGTGACCTGGTTAGAGGCTTTAAAACACTTAACATGAAGTTACCCCTGTTAAAGGATTTCATCACCTAGTTAAATAATTTATCGAAATAGCTGTTAAGCTAACCTATCACCATAGGATTTTTCATTATAATACAATTGTTAGAGAGTATTAGGTACAATAAACCTGACTGATTACAATCCTTGATTGCTGATTGCAGGTACTTGTTCTGCTTTCTCTGATCTAGATCCTTTTGTGATATGATAATCCTTACTCCTAAAAATAGAATTCCTTGCAAACCCTTGTAGATTTAGGGTTAGGTATGGATCTATGATCCACATTCAATCTTCATTTTTTGCTCAAAAATTATCTTTTTTCTGATTGGTTGCATGCCTTTAGCATTTTTCTTATTGGCTGCATGCAAATTGCATAGGAAAAATAAAATATTCGATCTCATCATTAAATCCTTCAAGATTTACCTTATGTCAGCTATAAAAACTATTTGCATCATAATTTGTGCAATTACAAACTCTTATGCTGATCTACTGAGTTACTCGGCTCCTAAAGTATTGCTGATGCTCGGCACATGCTATTTCCTGGATAGCTCGGCACCTAAAAAAAATTGTATTACTCGGCACCTTATGTTACTCAGCACTTGTTAACACTCGACACTTGTTAACACTCGGTATCTGATCTTCACTCGGTATCTGATCTTCACTCGGTATCTAATCTTCACTCAGCATCTAAAAATTACTCGGCACATGAAGATCACTCAGCATGCATGATGTACTCGGCATCCAATGTGGAATATGATTAAGTGTGTTGGTACTCAAGTGTCAAAAATATTATGATGTTAACAATTCCTCCTCCCTTTTCCTCTCCAAGTGTAGTCTAGGTGCATCCTAATAGCAAAAGAATCTAGCCTTCTCAAGAGATTTAGCCTCATTGTTCAAAGCCCATAACTTGGAGGTTGTTTCCATCTTTCACGAGGTTGTCCTTAGGTAAAAATTTTGGACTAGGATGCAAAATTTTGTGACAATAGTTTTTGGCATGCCTAGTGGGACCCTCATATTAAACATTCTAAGTTCACTCGCATCAAAGAAATATTTCACATTCATGTTAAGGAGATAGTACTTGCTTTAGTATTAAAGCCTTTAAGAGGCTCATTTGTCCAAAGTACTTGGTGACTCCAAGCTTCAAGCACATCTAGTTTCTAGACCAATTTTTTTGTGATTCATGCCCAAAACACACATAAGGGCATCTTTTGGAGGTAAGATCCAATGCTAGGAGCTTTCTTTTTCTAATCCAAGAAGAAAGGCTAAGGTATCTCTACCGACAGTTAGGAGTACAATACTAACACAGACCCTTCTAAGATCCATCTCCACTCCTCCTATTGTTAAATATCAGCCTAGAATACCATCTTCTCATATAAATAGATCACTTTCTTACATGGCTAGAGATCATTCTTTTGCCACCTTTAATGGTGGAAGTCCTCTCCTATTAGCCCAAAGACATGACATACTAGTATCAACTCTTACAAGTATACCCAAGTTTATTGGTGGAACCTCCATCTCCCCCTTAGAACACATCCAAGAAGTTGCAAATGTTTGTAATATACACAAAATATCTGAGGATGATTTTGTTGTTAGGTTTCTAGCTTCATCCTTGAAGGGGAAAGCACTACAATAGTATAGAGGCTTTCTTCATAACTCTATTTTTTATTGAGATGGGTTAGGAGCATCCCTATGCAAGCATTTTGAGGACAAAAGTGATCACTTATCACTTTTAGAATAGCTAAAAATTATCAAGATGGCACCCCATGAATGTATGACTAATTTTAATTATAGATTTCAAAAGACATGGGACAAAATATCTATTGTAGTAAAGCCTTCTCCTAGTAATGCATTCTTGTATTACCTTAGAGACTTCAACAGTGATATTGCTACCACTCTACAATATATGGGAGGGGACACTGTACTAAATTCTTATGAGGTTTCCATAAGAGCAAAAAATATCTTGATACCAAGAGGGAAGTTAGCTCCAAGGCCCCCAATTTCTTTCTTCCCTAACATGCCCAATAATCAGCCTATTGTAGCCCCTATTCATACTTCCTCTAAAATTCAACCTATTTCTATGATCCCAATATCTTCCATATCCTCTAATGGAGTTGATAGGATTAAGGACATGATGCAAATATTCATGTAGAATATAGACAAGAGGTTGTAGGATCAAGAAAAGAAAATGGAGGATAGTAGTTTAGTAATGTAGAAGATTAGTCATGAGTTAGTGACTATGAAGAGGCAAAAATCTCAAAATAATAAGCCTCCCCAACTCTAGTATCAAGGTACCATTCATAATAGATCCCCAAACCAGAGGCATGTCCCTTACAATTAGAATAGACCTACCTACAATTTCCATGCTATAAATACCAACCTAAATGGGGGTTACAATCATAATAGACCTATTGATAACCCCCATCCCCCCATGCTATGAATACCAACCTAAATAGAGCTTTAGTCCCTCAGAACAATCTTGCTCAAGATCAAGATTTTTTCCCTTCTTGTAACTACTCCTATGGATATTTTATGTTTTAGAAGGTAGAATCTTACTTGGCATTAACTATACCAAATCAAGTAGTTGATCAACAACACAATGCTGATCAACCTATTGATGCTACTCTGCAAGGCATTTTCTCCTTCATGAACCATCAGGTGGAAATGCCTTGTAATGTAAACTAGGACTCTTGTGCTTACAATACTAGGAGAAAAAGAAGAGTTGAAAAAGAGGCTACTCCTCCTCCTCCTAATTATGCCTCGACATTAAGCATAATACCACATGTCTATGAAATCAACCAAAAAAAAAATGCTAATCAACATGTTGATGCTCCTCAATAGCAAAGGGAAAATGATAATAGGAGAGATGTGGGTGTTCCCCAAGATGTTCCATCTCAACCTTCTACACATACAGCTCCTAAGGTTTCTACCAAGGCACCTAATGCATCTTTTAATGTGGTAGATCAAATGAAGAAGACCAATGTGAACATTTCTATGTGGGATGCTATGGCTACCATACCATCACAAAAGAGGTTGCTACAATAGGAGTTGAAAAACATTGAACTTAGAAATTAGCTACCTAGAGAGGAGAGTGTGACAAGCCTAGTGCAACCAAGCAAAGAAGGAGAAACAAATAAGAAAACTAGACCTCCTCCTTTCTATGTATCTTTAATTATAGGAGATAAACTAGTCCACAATTACATGATAGATTCAGGAGCTAGCAATTCAATGATGTCTAAGTGTGTTGTTGATATCCTAGGGATGAGATATGAGCCCATTATTAAGGATATTTTGTAGCTAGATGGTAGTACTTTCAAGACTATGGGGATCCTTAGGAATTTTAAAATGGCCCTACATGTATGCCCTGGTTGTACTATATTTCAAGATATATTAGTTGCCAAGGTCAAACCACACTTTCCTATCTATCTTTCTAGGGACTTTACTGCCCAAATAGGTGGTTACATATCCTCTTATTGGTCACACATGTTTTTTAGAACAAAGTATGGAACCAAAGCTTCAATCTAAGTAGAACCATTAGCCCTCCATCATATTGAGCCCTACACTCCTAATCTCACCAATATGAACTTCACCATCCTAGAGATAGATGAAAATGACACAACAAACAATCCTACTATTTCTCTAGCAAACATACCTAATTTCCTCTTAGAATAATGGGCTAATACATATCAATTTGATCCTATATCATAAACCTTGGAGATAGGCCTTGGTACTTATTATATATCAAAAAAAGATATGCTCATCCCTAACTTCATGAAGAACAAGAAAGACACAAGTCAGACATGGAGTATGTACTTTGATGGATCAAGAAATACAAATGGATCAAGGGCTAGTGTGATGTTGGTTTCTACTACACTATAAAGGTACTACTTCTCATTTAAGCTTCAATTTAGTTGTACCAATAATGTGGTCGAGTATGAGGCATTAATTTAGGATCTCCTACTTGCTCAAAAAAGAGGAATTCAAGTCTTAAGTTTATATGGAGATAATAAGTTGGTGGTTAATCAAGTGAGGAATCAAAATATCACCAAGAATGGTTTGCTCAAGTCTTATAAACATATAGTATAGGATCTTCTTGAAGTTTTCAATGCATTTAGTATTCAGAGCATCCCTAGAAAAGGAAATAGACATGTTGGCAAACTTGCAGTAGTGGGTGCATCTTATGATGTGACAAGGAGCCTTGAAGATGAGAAGAGACATAAGATTAAAGTGGTGGTTAGACCTATTGTCCCTAATAATAACATCAATTTTCAAGTCTTTAAATCTAATACACAAATTGTAAGTTTCTTGTAGAATGAAGCAAAGTTCTCAAATAGAAATCAATCAAGATTGCATGACCAGTATGGTAATCAAATCATCAACCTTAGCTCCAATAAGTTGCTTAAGGATCTCATTACCTTAGAGAGTGTCTTCAATCCTAATGACCAAGCAAGGGATATAGGCATGAACCTTGTTGCAAAAAAAGATGATCATGTGCTAGTTGCAGTTGTTGATGGAAGGACACTAAACATGGGGAGGTTATGTTCTAAAACTAAGCATGAAATTTTTGTTCATCTATGTCAAGAATTTACTGATGTATTTTCTTGGACATATGATGATTTAAAGGGTTTTGACCCAAGTCTATTTCAACATACCATAAATTTGGTTGATAGTGTCAAACATGTTAGGCAAAAGAAAAAGCCAGTGAATCTCAAGATTGAGCCATTAATGAGAAAAGAACTATCCAAATTGATTAAGGCCAATATCATTTTCCGTATCAAGTATTCCTCTTGGGTAGCTAACCTTGTCCCTATTAGGAAGAAGAGTGGAGAAATAAGATTATGTGTAGACTTTAGGGATCTTAACTAAGCCTCCCTTAAGGATCATCACCCTCTCCCTTCCATGAAATAGATATTGTTTGAGGTTAGTAGTTCAGAGAGATTATCTTTCTTGTATGGATTCTTAGGTTATAACCAAGTGTTAGTCAAGGAGGTTGATAGATATAAGACTACTTTCACCACCAAATGGGGCACCTATGGCTATAGTAAAATTTCTTTTAGACTAACAAAGGTAGGTGCCACATTTCAAAAGGTAATGGAGATGGCCTTCAAGAACATGATTGAAAGGTTTGTGCTGGTCTACCTTGATGATATCATAGTGTATTCAAAGAATGTAGTCGATCATTTTGGCCATCTTAGACAAGTATTTATAAGATGTAGAGAGTATGGAGTATCTTTGAATCCAAGTGTGTCTTCACCACTAATCAAGGGAAATTGTTAGGACACATTGTATCTAAGGATGGTGTGGCCATTGATCCAAATAGAACAAAGGCAATACTTTCTCTCTCCCTTCCTAGTCATAAGAAAGGACTGTAAAGTTTTCTTGGTAGAATAAATTTTGTGAGGAGATTTATTCCTAATTTAGCTACCATGGTGAAACATCTTACAACTATTCTTAAAAAGAATATGGTCTTTTCATGGACCAAGGAAGGGAAAGAAAGTTTTGAAGAGATCAAAGCAACAATAGCCTCAATCCCTACCCTCATCAATCCAAATTTTGATAAGGATTTTATTTTTTACACCTTAGGAGGTGAGTCAAGTTTTTTTGTTGTTTTGAGTCAACCAAATGATAAGAATAAGGATCAAACTATTGTTTTCTTTAATGAAGGGTTGAAGGAGTATAAAGACATATATAGCTACGTGGAGAAGAAAGCACTTACAGTCATAAGATCTTTGAAGAAATTCAAAAATATTTTATCCCACAATAAGATCCATTTATTGGTCTCTCATGCAAGTATTAAAGATTTCCTATTGAGCAAAGATATTAGTGAGAAAAGGGTAGGTTGCATCAATAAGGTAATGGAGTATGATGTGGACATCTAGATCACTAGGTTGGTAAGGGGGAAGGGATTGTGAAAGCAGATGATCTCCTCTCATGAATTAGATGAGGAATTTGCCTTGGTATTGAAAGAACAATAGGAGGCAAGAGATGACAATCCAAGTAGTTGGATAGATGACATGATGACCTTCTTATCAGGAAATGGATATCCTTAGGGATTGGATGGGGAAAAAATAAGATAGTTCAGATTATAGTCCATTCCTTATGCCATAGTTTATGGTATTCTATTTAGGAAGGACTTCAATAGAGATTTGTTAAGTTGTATTAGTATAGATCAAGTAGAGAGAATGATTAAGGAGCTTCACGATGGTCCTAATGATGGCCACTTTTTAGCAAGAACCACTATAATGAAAACCATGACAGCTAGTTACTACTGGCCATCCTTATTCCATGATTGCCATTAGTATATTAGAAAATGTGAAAAGTGTGCTTTATTTTCAAGTAAGAAAAGGCTTGTAGTTCTTCCAATTCATCCTATTCAAGTGGATTGACCTTTTGTCTAATGGGGATTAGACTTTATTGGTCCTATTAATCCTCCCTCTAGCTCTAGTCATAAATGGATTCTAGCTACTATAGATTACTTTACCAAGTGGATAGAGGAAATTGCATTAAAAGATACTATTGAGAATTTAGTTATAGATGGACTTGTTACAAGGTTTGGCACCCCTTACACCATAGTTTAAAATAATTCAAAATTATTTGTAGGAGCTCAAATTTGTATGTGGGTGATTAATCATGGCATATATCTAAGCACTTCTTCCAATTACTACCCCCAAGGTAATGGGTTGGTTGACTCATCCAACAAGAATCTGATTAGGATAATGAAAAGAACTATTGAAGATAATCAAATGTGTTAGCACTAGAGACTAGGAAAAACCCTTTGGCATGATAGAATAACACCTAAAATGGATATTGGAAATTCACCTTTATGTTGGTATATGGCAAGGAAGCAAGGCTTCCTATCTCATTGGAGTTTCCATCCCTAGAATTAGCCCATCAATTGGAACTAATTGAAAATGATCTTATGATAATAACGATAGGAGAATTGATGGAGTTGGAGGAGAAGAGACATCAAGCAATACAAACCTTGGAAACACATCAACAACAGGTAAAGACAATCTTTGATAAGAAGGCTAAGTTCAATTTTTTTAGAGAGGGTGATATTGTGCTGAAGTGGGATGTAGATAAACCAAAGGCAGGAAGACATTCAAAATTTGATGCATTATGGAGTAGTCCTTATGTGATCATTAGTTACGAGCAAGCCAATGCTTTCTAATTAAGTGGATCTAATGGTATAATCTTGCCCATTCCAATCAATGGAATATATCTCAAGCCCTATTTTTGATAAGAATGAACGTTTTATGTACATAGTTAGAATAGTTTTCTTTCTATTTGTTCTTATTTTTCAAGAAGTGATGGGAACATGTTTTGTTGTAGAGAGTTTTGGTTCTAGTTTTGCAGAGTTGTAGAGGTATAAGGACATGTTTTATGGCTCAAAATGCAATAAAAGTGATGAAATTAATGCATTTTCATGGTTTTAGAGACTCCATAGCCCAATGGATCTTTTAATGGTCACTAGTCCTATGCCAAGCAAGCCTAGATCCCCTTTGAGTTGCTAGAAATGTTAACCAAAATTTCCTTCCCACCAAAAAATCAAACTCAAATGATAAGCCACTCAACAGTCACCTAGGGTTTCCAAAACTCAAATATTAAAAGGTTTTCATGAAATAATGCAATGTTGGATATATCCTTTTTCCTCAATTTATGCAACTCTTTCATGTTATGCCTTAGAATGTTTTAAGTTGTGACCATGTGAATCACCCTTTGGTTCGCACAGTCGCAGTGGGATAAGAACTAATCAGAGTTCAAGTGGAAATTGTGTGATTGCACTATTTTTTCTCAGTTGTAGTGACTTAAATTTTAATCAAGGTTCAAGCCCTGATGACATGATTGTACTACACTCACTTGATCACAAGGTTAATTTGACAAACCATAGTTTAGTTCAAGACAATGTGATAAGGGAGAAATCTTCAATGTTTCAAGGATACATTTCACACTATTAGATGCTTTAGATCTATGGCTAGTGCGCTATTACAACATGTTAAGAAGGAGGCTATGATTAGAGTTGTGATCAAGTGACTTCTTTATTTCACTTGGTCGCAAGGTTAGGAGGTAAACCTTGGGTCACACTAGTGACAGTGAAAATGTAGTTAGGATCTCAATCTTTGCAAGGTCATAGTGGTTAATAAAAGGTTTCAAGGCTAGGTTGTGAAGCAATGATAGCCAATTGGTCATGTTTCATAAGAAATATTTGTTAATGTTGAAAGGTGATGGCAAAGTTTCAATCATAGGTGGTCAAACATAAGACATAGGGTTGATTGTTGGCACAGTGGTAGAATGACAAAGGATGATTCAGCCATGTGGCAAGGCCTAATGGTTTGACTCTAGTTGACCAATGACATAGCTGATTTGGAACACTTATGATAGAGGAAGTAGCTCTTTGATGATAGATCTAATCTTTTTGATCTCCTACAATCACTTTCATCATTCCCCAAGTTTGAGAGATGTAAAAGAATACTCCATCATTGCATGTTGATCCATCTACTCATTCAAAAGATTAATGTTCATTTTTCCTATCCTCTCAGAGGTTATTTGGTGGATAAGTGATCTTTTTGATCTAGATTTGTGCTATGATTGGATCTTTTCTAGTTTTGTAGTAATTATTCTCTGCAAATTTGAATGCAATTGTTGAGTTTTATGATAGAGTGGAAACTATCTAAGTTATTCTTACACTATAAAAGAAGATTTTGTAATCTTTTCTGGGGGGTATCTTCTCTATTTCTTTGGTATTTCTCTAGCATACTATTGTAAATTCCTTTTTTGCCTCTAAATTATATGACATCATATCTTATCTCTTTCAATCATTGATGTATTGTGAAATCTTTATTTGCCTCTCTTTGATGTACTATGGATATCTTTAACCTACATGTATGTATCTCTTTTGGCCTATGAATGATAAGAAGAAGTGAATCTCCCCTTCCTTATGTTACTCATTTGGTTGTCTAATCCACATGTGGCTATTGGATTAAAACAAGTTTGAATCTATATATCTTTGGATTGTTATGATAATTGTATTGTGCATATATGGGCATAGATTGGTCTAAACACTCTACTCTGGTGCATCATCTACTTAATATAGATTAGGTAGTTTTCTTCTATGCATTCCTCCTCCCTTTTCATCTCCAAGTGTAGTCTACATGCATCCTGATAGCAAAGGAATTTGGCCTTCTCTAAAGACTCAGCCTCATTGTTCAAGTCCCACAACTTGGAGGTTGTTTCCATGTTTCAAAAGGTTGTCCTTAGGTAGAAAAATTGGACCAACAATAACTTGATATCATTACTCAATAGTACCTCTGGAGGTAAAGTTGAATGCGTTCCCATTGGACCATTTTACTCAAAAATTGTTGCATGAAACTTGAATTTGGGTGCCTCATAAAACACATTATTTACTAACATCTCTAAACCCCTCTTCACCTTAGAAATGGAGTTGAATGCCATGATACTAAGTGAGAAATGAATTTGCAATAGTTGAAAATTTTATTGCAACTTCATTTCAAAATTGATTCGCCTGAAGATCGATTGGGGGATCGAAATTTCTCTAAGAACTAAATGCAAGATAAGAGAATAAACCCTTAATTTTTCCTTTTTATCAAAAAATTCAAAATTTAGGGCCTCTTAAATGCATCATACAGTGGTAGGTAGAATAGCTTGATAAGTCATTAAATCAGAAGCTCGACATGAGTTGATCATTGCACAACTCAATCAGAACTAGGTTCTAACTTGAATTGCTCAGTGATAAGAAGCAACTCAATTACAACTAAGTTGAAACTTGGTTAAAACCTATCTTTGTTACTTGACCTTGTGCACCTTATTATGCTAATTGGAATTTTCTTTCTTGTATATCTTGAACTGGTGTAAGATTTTCATGATTTCCTAGTTCCAATCATTTCCTTGATTGCCTAGTTGGACGTAGATGCATCACCCAACTCATTGGATTAGATGATGATAGATTATTTTGTTGGGATTTCCTCTAATTTCCTTACCCATTTCTAATTCCTCTAAGTTCTAATTTCTTCAATCTTTGACTTGCATTTTTTTTATTTGCCACTATTTGTTGTATCTCTATTCATATAGTTTCTTAGCAAGTGACCTATCTTTTTGCATACATAGCATCTCATATTGGTAATTCTTTTTCTAGTTTGAGTGTCTATAAAATTTACTCCAATGTATCCATATTCTCCACAATAATGATACCTTCCCCATGTATTTTAGTCCCAACCAATAAATTTTCTTTTTCTATTTCTATTGTGTTGAATGTTTAACCTTCATTCTAAAGATTTGTGACCTTATTTATGACATGTGAAACAATTTCCTTCAAACTTTGATTTGGTTCTATATTCATTTACCTTGTGACCATAATTGTTGCAATTGTAATAGTGACTTTAGAACTTGGGTTGCATGGAATTTCCCCAACAAACATTTGATGTATGACCTATTTTTCCACAAGTGTTGCATGTAGGCCTTTTTTTCTTTTGTGCTCCTCACTGTGATGACTTTCCTCGATTGGTGTACCCTAAGGTAGTAGTTCCTTTAGGTCTATTTAGATTTTTCTCATATAATTGATTCACACTTTCTTGTGATATCAATCTTCTTTCATTTAGTTCCTTTTCAACTCTTAGTTCACTCTGGAGTCTCTCATTTTCTACTCTCAAATTGGTGATTCCTTGATTTGCATCATCTAGAGCTTTTGCCTAATGTTGAGATAACTTTTTAACTTCATTGATATTTTCCTCTAGCCTTGTAGCAAGTAGTATTTTTTCTCCATCTTCCATTTCTTTATCATTTATTTCTTTGTTCTTTTTTTCCATGACTTCACATAGCTTGATCGAGCGACTTTCTTGTTCTCTTTTTAATTTTCTCACTTCTTCTTATAGAATGGAATTTTTCACTAGTAGATCTTTTGTGGTTGCATCTTCTTATCCTAAACTTCTTTCTTTGTATAGATCTTCTATTTTTTCTTATGTGTAGAGATTTCCATTCATCTATATAGCCAATTATTTTCCCCTTTTCATAGAGTGAGTTAGTTGCTCCTTTATTTTCTTGACTTAATCAATAGCCATGTGTAGATCTAGTTTTTCATTGTCAATGGCTTCCTCTAATTTATACACTTCTATTTCCTCAAATCTTTCCTCTCAAGTTGTTAAGCCTTTGATAGGAGAACCTCTCTCTAATACCAATTGTTGTAAATGTAATGATAAGCAAGTGACTGAGAGGGACGGTGAATTAGGAATCAATTTAACTTAATCACTTATATTACTTCTACCTTACTTCTTTAAATTATCTAATCTACTTTCATGCATGAACATAAAGAAATAAATCAATCAATACTATAATACTTTTTTACAAGATATGGTAACCTAGAAACCCTCCAAATATAAGGTAAAATTGGGGTGGGGATGACACCCACAATGCTTCACTACTGCAATAATAAAGTTTGCATGTTAGGGCTTACAATTGATCACTTCTAGTGATATACTTTGTTAGGAGTATGAAGGATGGTTAGGTCCCCTTGTGAAAGGATTTTACAATACAATGAAGTATCTACACAATTAAGAAATTTAGTAAAGGACTATTAGGTCCGCATGGTTAGAGGATTTAACTGATGCACCTTTTAGGATGAATTAGCTAGTTGAACTCTTATTTGTAACTCTGTTTGCAGATGTAAATCCTTTGAATAATATGATCACCTAACTATGGTGGATGAGTCTATGCTCTATCCTTTATACTTCCTTGTAGCCTGATTACTTAAATTGCTTCATATTCACTTCTTGTCTTCAAAATAATCATGTATTCTCCATTCTATATGTTAGACAAATGAATTTTCCTTCCTTATATATCCCTCAATCAATAACTTCACATCAAGTCAGCTTCCATAATAGATATCTTCAAAATAATCAAATTATACCTTTAGGTCAGCCCAAATATTGATGCTCAAGCAATATTGTGCACTTGATCTTTAGTTAATGCTCAGGCAATATAGTGAGCTCAAGTGACATTGTTGCTTGCTTAACACTATGACACTCAACTAATATAGGAGCTTGATTCACATAGTGAAATTATTTAACATTATGAACTCAATTAACACATGAAACTTTTTTTCCACTAATGATATTGAATAACTCATCTTATACTGTGAGCTCAGTTAACACAGTATACCTTCATCTGCTTAGGCTACACTAAAAGATTCTCTCTAATGGAAAGCTTGATTGTAGTATTAGTCAACCTTACTAGATATCTTAAGTGGTTTGTCACTAATTGACAATATGTCTTGCCATTGGGTCAAAAAACATGATACTATGTAAATTAAAGATCAAGAGGTGTGGGAAAAAATTGAATGTCCAAAACATTCTATAGATATAACACAAAGTGAATTATTTCACACATTCAAGAAAGAATTCTCAAATGTGAAAATATGTCAGAGGATGTTTGAGATTATGCATCCTTTATACACATAAATAAGATATGTGAAACTTGTTGTTGTCAAGATCATATTAAATTTTTTCTACACTTGCAATCATATAAAAAAGTTATTGCAGTACTTGATCCAAATTTGGTCATCCCTACTAGTACGACACAATTTGTGAAGTCTATATTATGTGATAAATTAGAAGATTCAAATGAGTTCAAAGTACAATGCATAAAAAATCAATGTGAAGATTGGAGATATTTTTGTAAATTGAGAATATTAATGAATGACACCAGTTTCATGGATGAGATATGACTATCAGGCATACCAAAATAAGACAAGAGTTGAATTCAAAAAAATTGTATTGAAGGAGAGTGAATTGTGTTATGATGAGTTTATGATCTTGTTTTAGCAATTGATATATCCACATATCCAACATTTTCATGATGCATGATGGCAAGCTAAATAGTCTCATGATTCAAAAAAAATTTCTTCCACCTAGTTGTATTCTTTTAGTTGTAAATTTCTTTGAGAACTATACATTTTCACCTCAAACAGATATTCAAGCGCAATATTATCATTCCAAGAAAGTTGTAATATTTGTGCAAGTAACTTATACACATGCACAATTTGAGGTGGATGAGATAGAAATTTTGAGCAAAAATGAACACATTATCATCAAGGAGGTTCATTTCTATATTAGTGATAATAGAGTTCATGATAGAAGTGATGTGGTTCATTGTTTTGCAATGTTCTCTAAAGATCTTAGAAATCGAGGAATACATTTTTTAGAGCATTAGATTTTTTTTGATGGTTGTGCAGGTTAGTGTACATGTGTATGTATTTATTTGACTTTATTTAATGTATATTTATTTGTACACGTATTTTAATTTGATGTATATAATTGTTTTAAAGCTCATTTCATGTTCATTGGACAATTTAAATCTGTAAAAGTATTTAATTGGTAGCCATGCAACATGCTAGAAGCAATGTTAGGTTTTTGTGAAACTTCTTTGAAAGTGGACATGGAAAATGGGAGTACAATGGAGCATGAGCATGTATAAAATGTGCACTTCGACAACATGAACTTGCAGGTACATATGCATTTAGCGTGTTCAATACTTATAACATATATCTTCTCTAGATCTAGACATATATATATATATATATATAGTGTGTGTGTGTGTGTGTGTGTGTGTGTGTGTTTGTGTGTATGTGTGTGTGTGTGTGTGTGTGTGTGTGTGTGTGTGTGTGTGTGTGTGTGTGTTTTAAATTATATATATGCATGTTTACAAGTAATAGGATAGAGAGTGCAAATCAAATTGTTGAATGGTGCAAAGATCATTTTCCTACTCGAGATAATGAATACAATAAGCATTATTTTTGGGAAGTGAAAGGTTATATATATATATATATATATATAATTCAAATTCTAGTTTTTAATTATATTCATTTTGAAATGTAACAATTATTTTCTATATTTGTAACACATATAGATTGATCTAATCCTTACAATTGTCAAATGATTCTTGGTATTAGAAGTTTAAATCAAGTGATGACTACAAGACACTACAAACCTCTAGTGATTAAAGTAAGAGAGAAATCATGGTACTACATTAAGGAAAATCCAATGAGTGTATGTTAAAATATTGCAAAAGGATATGTTTCACACTGGAATTTGAAGGAGATAGTTAGAAAGGCTCCTTTTGAAGATGTTGACATTGACATTGACATTCATGATCTTATATATTTAGTTGATTATGAGTGCATTTCTAATTTAGTTATGGTAGGTTTGTGCATATGTATATACATATATGTTCATTAAAATTAATTTATATATTTAATTTTTCACTTTAAAAACATGTCTATTTTTATGTCCATGTAGGAGATTTTTTTGTTGTGCAAGCCTTAGCAGATAATGCATAAAATGTAGACTATTATCTTATAAGATGCACAAAAGAAAAAGATAAGTTTCTAGATGGAACTATAGATGTTGATGGAGAATCATATCTAATTGGATTAGTTGTTTTTGTAGGAACATATTATCAACAAACAATGGTAACCAATAGCAGTATTGAATTTATTGAATACATGCCTAGAGAAAAGAAAAATTACACTATAGTAACCATGTTATAGTGAAAAATCTGAAATTTAATGCAATATAAAGAAGAGGATGTCATAGAAATCAAAAGTAGAAACTCTCTATTGAATAACATGAAACAATTCTATAGATAATAAAAAATAGCGAGGATCCTAACAATACAATGTTTGTGGAGCTCTAGTTTAGCTATTTACTTTTTTTTTGTAGCTCTCATACTTTCATATTAAATGTACACAGCATGTTGGATATATTTTTTATAAATTTGTATACATTGGATCATGGATCTTGGATATGCTAAATTATACATGTATTGTTATTTATATTTTTTGTGTGCATTATCTATGGTTTGATGTATATATGTGTTTTCAAAGATGTTATTTATTCTTTAATAGTTTATGTATTTATGTATGTTCTTCTAGGAAAACCACTTAGGACCTCCCCTTAAGACAACCCCCTAGGACCTCCCCTTAAGAAAACCTCTTAGGACCTCCCCTTAAGACAACCTCTTAGGATCTCTCCCTAAAAAAACCTCTTAGGACATTCCCTTAAGACATTCCCTTAGGAACTCCCCTTAAGACAACCTCTTAGGACCTCCCCTTAGGAAAACCCATTAAAAAAACCTCTTAGGACCTCCCTTTAAGACCTCCTCTTAAGACAACCTCTTAGGACCTCCCCTTAAGACAACCTCTTAGGATCATTTAGTGATTAAATTCTCTTGTTTGTTCTTTAGTGTACATTCTTTATGTTTGCATGTATTCTTTACTAATTAAATGCTCTTATCTATTCTTTAGTGTATTACATTTATTTTTTAATTTTTGTATGTATTGTTTAGTGATTAAATGCTCTTATGTATTCCTTAGTGTATTATTTATGTTCTTATATGTACTAACTTTATTGATTAAATGTTGTAACATGTATTCTTTACTGTACTCTTTATGTTCTTATGTACACATCTTCTTATTTATGTTCTTACCTATGCTTTAATCTACATTCTTATGTATGTTTTAGGACCTCCCCTTAAGACATCTCATTTTATAGTTAATTAAAATTAGATTAAGACATCAAGGTCAATAACATATACCTAAACATGAACAAAAATATGAATATTGAAAACATGAATACATTCAATGTGAACATGTATAACATGTGAACATAAAATACATCTACAAAATAACACATCTATGAAATAACATATACATGTATATATAATGAAATATCTTTGGACAATAATGTACCCATATAAAATGCATCCAAAATACCATATAAAATGTCTCCAAAATACCATATCAAATGTATCCAAATAATGTATAAAACATTGAGGTCTCTGTATCAAATGTATCCTAATAACATATAAAACATCAAGGTCTCCATATCAAATGTATCCAAAATAACATATAAAATTTCTCCATATCAATGAAATAGACATCTAAAATAAGACAAGCTCACTACATATACATGTAGATCAACCACATCCCCTCCTGATCCATGACCCCAAAAGGCTCTATGATTTGGGTCTGAATCCTATATCAAATGAAAGAATTTTTTTTTAAATAGAGTTATAAAATTATGTACACACCTTATATCATGCATATATCAAATATATATAAATAACATACCTCTGACTCACATTGTGTGGGATCTATCAGTGTCTAAAGATCACCAAAATGCAACATATTGTCACTAAGACCCTATAGCACACATGTATACATTACACAAGTTAGATTGAATCAAAAATATATGTATGTCTCTAGGTACACGTATTGAAGCTCAAGTACATGTAAAATTATAAGTGTAAAATATAGTAAAATAAAATATTCAAACATAGATATATTTACCATAGCATCATGTAATGCTTTGTCGATTTGACTGATATCTAAATTGTGTAGTGATAAAATAGGGTCATTGTCTAAGTCGGTCATCTTATATGAAATCATAGTGGTAAATAGACATTTTTGTACTATGGGGGCTTGAGTAGGGAGGGGTATTGTAGGGTCCTAATCAGGTGGGGGGTGTAGAGGCCTATATATGAGAAGGTTTCATAGAAGATGCATGAGTATCCTCCTCTCTTTATGAACCTTGTGATCTTGTTGTGCATGAGATAATATGGTTGATCTATCCACCAATGTCACTAAGAGGAATCCACATGACTATCAATAATGCCTAATATGAACCAAGAAGATCAGTTGTTAAATAAGATGCCATACAATGCAATGCATCCATATTTGATATAGCAAAAACCTCTAGTGGATAAGGTATGTCATCTATCCCATATGCATCATCAAATCTTTTTTCTAGAGGATGTGGTTATTGGAATGGTACCGCAAGACCATAATGTATATTTGCCACATCAATTAGAAGACATCTCCTACAACTGTGTAGAAACTATGACAATGATAAAATAGACCCGAGCCTTGACTATATTATATAGAACATTCACACCTGTAATAGACATTTGTGGAGCTCTCGGCATGACCAAAAGTTTTGGACCCACCATTGTCCATTTATTAATGGGTGTAGGGGTGTCTGTAGATCTAAATCTATATGATATTCTATTGAGGCCCTAGCCAACATGACCTAGAAAATTTGTATAATCTACATCATACTATAAATGAAATTTTGCAAACAATTGTCTGCCAAAATAGAGAGGAAACTCATCCTTCTGTGGCCATCTATGATGTGCAACTAACCAGAGAGGATATATAAATGATGCAACAAGCTTATATGTATGCTTCATAGTCAAATTACCTCTAACCCTAGGCATGTCTGTATAAAATGGAGACATGGTCTTCACCATAGTGGTGGAGACCTCTATATCAATATTTCTATACTTCATAGTGCCAGTGACACTTGGAGAAAGAGAAGAATAAAAATTCTCAATACTACTATGGACATATGGGTTATATGACTCAATCATCTAAATCATATAACACAAATCATCTCTCATAGTAGTAATCTTCTCCCTATTAGGGAGGGTGGTAGAATTCAAAAGTGTAGAAGTTAAGAACTCGATAGAATGAGATAGCCTAGCAACCATATCTCTAAATAAATGTTCTCTCTCCTTAGTACCTTAGTAGATGATGTTGATCTACATGTTGTACCAGATTCAACACTATGAGCCCCTCCCTGAACACTACCCTCCCTTGAGGATGTAGGTGCACCCCTAGTACCATATGCCATAATGTATGATGTACAAAGATGATATGTCTATAAATGGAGAGCTAAGATACAAGTATTTATAAGAAAGATGTAGATATACACATGCATATATACACATAAGAATACTTGTGTAAATAAAAATAATTGAAAGTTAAATTTAATTTAAAACATGTATATGTACAATATTATGTATATGCACCATTCAATCATATGTATCTAAGTTGAAAAACTAAAAAATATAGACCATTTTATTAACACACGTGTTATATATCAACAATACATAGCTATGTATGTGAACAAAAAATATGCACATGTACATGTGCGATAAAAAAATGTATCATCTTAAAATGGAAGCACTTCTATGTTAAGAGTGTTTAACCCATTGAGTAAGTGATCAAGGGTCATGTCAAGCACCTTGAATAGATATTTGCATGGATTTGGTTGTTTTCCCCCCTGTTCTGCTTCTCTCTCTCTCTCTCTCTCTCTCTCTCTCTCTCTCTCTCTCTCTCTCTCTCTCTCTATTTCCAACCTATTTTTGACAACTTGCTCTATGAAACTAAGGACTTTGACTTCTAGGTCAAGGTTGACCTTGACCCTAACCTAGGGTGAGTTTGACCTTGTCCCTAACCCCATGTCTCATTTTCAATTTTTGGGAGTTTTTGTGATCTCGAGCTTGGTAAAGTTTCTTTTCTTGCTTTCGAGTCAATTTTTTTGGGTTTCAAAATGGTAGGCTCTTAAATTACATTTAATTTAGGTACATTTCTAGGGATTAATGTTAAATGGGATTTAATACTCCCATGTCAGCCTTCTCTAGGATTTTGTGCCCTAGATCACTATATAAAGAAGTCTCCTTCTCTCATTTTCTTTAAGACACATTATGATATCAGATGATCTACAAATGATTACTATCTATGAGAAACTACTTACTTTTCAAGTGAGAAATCATTATCTCATTCAAACATTCAAGCCTTTGAATGGATTTGGTTCAAGCATTCACGACTCATCATTTAAACCCTAGATCTAGCCATCATGGTGGTGTGATCTTCCTTCAAGATCCTTTGTTCATCTTCAAGATCTACTCATTCTTTCATCGAGGTGGCTTCTAAGCATACAATCATGGAGGTTCTAACTTAAATTTGTTTATGTTATGTTCAAGCTTTCATATCAATATACTTGTTTACATTTCAAATACAATTGTATATCTATTGAGTATCTACTTGCTAGCATTCTCTATTTCAACTCTATTATTAAGGTTGATTCCAAAATAGGGTTTGACCAAGGAAAACCCCTCTTCCAAACAATAAAACCTTTTTTTCTTATAGATACAAAATTGAAGAGCAGATTTGGATACCCTTTTCATCAAATTTATGAGATTCACAAAAAAAAAAATTGGTCAGAGTAGTGCAGGTCAAGGTTGACTTTTCAGGGTATAATTGTGCCCCAGGGTAAGATTGTGCCCTACTATCAGGGTTAAGGTCAACCTCCTCTCAAAAGGACAAAATATCTTTGGGTTTTCTCTATCTCAACATTTCCAATCTAGAAAATCTTACAGAGATCCTTGAAACTATATACAGACATCAAAAATTAGCATTTCCCATATTCAAAGGTTAGTATTTTTTATCTATTTCAGGATTTAAGTACATATTTCCCAAATAGGTTAACCATAGGACCTTCCTTCTCCCTATTTTCCATTACATGATCTATTTCTGCATTGATCACTTTCTTGCACTTAATCAATTTGATCATTCCTTTTTGAAATTAGGGTTAAGAAAGGAAATCCTATTTTCTTCCTATTCAAAAACTAATTCAAAATATTTTTTAATTAAGTGTAGAGATAAGTTAGGTTATTTACCAAATTAGAATGTAACTAATTTAGCTATAGTTCTGAACAAGTTTTCTAAGTTTGATGTAGATGTACCTATTTTAATATATATCTTTTGAAATTGGTTAAGTTTTAGTTCTAAGATTGAACAACTAAGTTATTCTAGTTTACTTCTATATATTGTTTGACTACATGTGTTGGAAATTTGTTGAGCACCCCCTTAGGATTCATGACAAGGGCTTAACTACCTCCCATGTACTATAAGTTGAGTGGTTGTATTGGGCATTGACATATCATTCTTTTGGTGCAATGACAACCCCACTCTAACAAGTGGTATCAGAGCTTGGTCATAGGTTCAAATCCTCAGACCCTCAAGTAACGTAGAGGGGGAGATTTTTGAAAATGCGTTCAATGCTCCCCTTAGGATTTGTGACAAGGGATTAATCACCTCCTGTATACTATAAGTTGAGTGGTTTTATTAGGCATTGATAGATTGGTCTTTTGGTGCAACGACAAGCCCACCCTAACAACATGTTAGTTCTATATCTTAAATATTCGATGTGTTAAACTATAGGTTTACTATGTTAATATTTTCTAAAATGCAATTAACTAATATTAAACCTAACTATATAGTTATCTTCATTTAATCTATGTCTATGATTAACTAGATATTTAATTACAATACTATAGTTACCTAGATGGTAAATCTATACCTATAGTTCATTAAATTAAAGTTTACACAGGTTTGTGCTTTTACCCATTAAAAAATCTTCAAATAATTTTAACAATCTATTAAAATAGTAAAGTGGAGATATCAATCAAAATTTACGGCTCTCAAAAGTTGTGCCACCAAAATTCAACTTTCAAATGAAAAGTTTTCTTATTGACAAAAAAGAATGGTCATAGTTTCCAAAACATTTAAAATGGTTATTGGTGTCAAATAAAAAGGAAAGAAGAGGCTAAAAAGGATAACTCCCTTAATCTCATTATGGTTTTAAATTCTAGAGTTTTCTTAAGGAGTTGATTTATTCTTGTAATTAGTTAAGTTCATGTGGTTGTAACATTGTAACTTCAAAAAATGTGGTTTCATTAGAGAAATTGAAAGTGGGTTTTTTTTTTTTATGGGGACACAACCCAAGAACAGAATGGACACAACAGAAAAGGGAAATTATATTAACTGAGAAAATAAGCTAGTACAAATAGTACAGAGAAAATAAACTTCAGAACATGCCCTAAGGGCTTACAATAGCATAAATCTGGAGAATATTTCTCCTTTTAGCACCTCCTCTGAAACTCCACTCTGAACTGCCTTTTACAATGCCAGAAATCTACTTAAATAGACCTCGAAGGGTTAAGGACTAGGAGTAAATTCTAGAAAGTACTAGTAGGCATCCACCAACAAAATAGAAGGTTTTGGAAGCTGCGTTAGAAGTCGGTGCAAATCTAGAAGAATCCAGAAACGGTAACCAAACTTTCGAGAGGCATAACTTTTGAACCGTAGCTTCGATTGATGAACCGCTTACATTTTTGGAAAGCACTCAAAGTGATCTATAGCCCTATGGACTAGCTTTGCTCATCCCCCATTTTTTGACCCTTTTTGAGGTCATTTAATGCCCCAAACCTGACTTTGAAGCATTCTTAGGAGGTCTCCAAAACCCGAAAAACTGCAATAACTTTCAAACCGTGGGGCCTATTGACCTGATTCTTTTTCTGGAATGCTCTAAATCATGATTACATTCATATAGCCAATTCACACCTTCTAGTTTACTGAAATGATGGCCCAAATACATGCTCCTATTTTTTTGAGATTTTCAAACGCACTAATAGTTGAAGTATGAGAGTTGGAACCTTTATTTGAGCCAAATGGGTATCCAAAAATGTAAAGACATGAAACAGAAACTAAGTCTAAGTACATTTTTTTGGGTGACACAGGATTGCCCTTATACCTTTGGATGCTCCTACATCAGACACCCAGGGTAGATTGAAAAGTGACCCTGTCACTTTATGGATGGTAGAGGAAATCCAAAATGGGAAACCTCAGCTGTTGAAATCCAAGTTGAGTCCTCGATCGACCGTCCTTTCCATTTGACCAAATACTCTTCATACTACCTATTTCTGGTACTCCTACCCACATGATGATCTAGAATGTCTTCTATCTCCTCCTTATTAGAAGCAAGAATTGGACATGGCTCTAAAACCAGCTCCTCATCTGCACCATCATCATGATACTCTATTAAATCTACAATGTTAAAAATGGGAGAAATGTGAATACCATCTGGCAGCTCCACCTCATATGCATTTCCTGAGTTATGTTTCTTCAAAACTTTGCAGGCACCAAATTTCTTCATTTTCAGCTTGTTGTAAGTACCAATTGGAAATCTTTCTTTTCATAAGTGCACCATGACTAAATCTCCTACTTGGAATTCCTTATGTCTTCTCCTTTGATCAGCCCTAGCTTTATACTCTTGATTCATCTTGGTTATGTGTTCCTGAACCTCCTCATGTAGACTCTTGATATGTTTAGCAAATTCCTCAACTTCAACACTTGTCCTCTCCCCTTGTTCTATCTTCCTTAGCTCTGGTGCAGTCCTTGGGCTATTCCCATATACAATTTGAAATGCTGATTTTCTAGTACTCCTATTTATAGAGTTATTATAAGAAAACTCTGCCTGTGGTAGAATCAAATCCCATCCCTTGGGCTTATCCCCAACTAAACATCTCAGCAAATTGCCCAGACTTCTATTTACCACTTCTGTTTGGCCATCAGTCTGTGGGTGATGCATGGAACTAAATTTCAAGTCTGTTCTCAACTTCTTCCACAATGTCCTCCAAAGATACCCCACAAATTTAGTATCTCTGTCAGAAACTATACTACTTGGAAGACCATGTAGTCTTACCACCTCTTTGAAAAACAAGTCTGCAATATGGAAAACATCATGAGTTTTTGTGGCATGGAATGAAATGTGCCATTTTGGAGAACCTATCAACCACCACAAATATTGATTCATTACCCCTTTGTTTTCTTGGCAATCCAAGAGCAAAATCCATACTTATGTCCTCCCATGGCCTTGATGGAACAAGCAATGGCTGATATAGGCCAGTATTTTGACTAAACCCCTTGGCAACTCTGTACAAACTTCTTCACATCCTGTGTAATTTGAGGCCAAAAATAATGTTCTCTAAGAATGGCAATGGTCTTATCCTGACCAAAATGTCCTACCATCCCTCCACTGTGTTTCTCCTTAATCAAATTTTCCCTCATGGAACTCCTTGGAATGCACAATTGACTACCTTTGAAAAACATGCCATCCTGAATCAAATAGTCTAACCACTTGGTTCTATCTACAGCAACAGGTTCTTTACAAGCTTTCCATTCTTCAGCAAAATCAGGATCCTCAAAGTACAAATTCTTGAGTTCATCAAACCCAACTACTTCAACCTGCATTGTTGTAAGCAACAATTGTCTCCTACTTAGTGCATCTGCAACCTTGTTAGATTTTCCACTTCTATGCTTCAACACAAATGTATAACTCTGCAAGAATTCTACCCACTTCATATGCCTCTGATTCAATTTACCTTGGCTATTTAGGTACTGTAATGCCTGATGATCAGTATACAAAACAAATTTCTTTAGCAATAAATAATGCCTCCATTTCTTTAAGGCCTGAACTATTGCATAGAACTCTTGATCATAAACAAAATACTTCTTCTTTGCATCATTCAATTTTTCACTAAAATATGCAATAGGCTTACCTTCTTGGCTTAATACAGCCCCAATAGCACTACCACTAGCATCACAATCCACCTGGAATACTTTTCTAAAATCTGGAAGTGCCAACACAGGCTGTTCAGTCACCTTCTTCTTCAGCAATTCAAAACTTCTCGTAGCTGCTGTAGTCCATTTGAACTCTTTTCTATCCCCTCTTATTGTATCAGTTAGGGGTGCACATATGCCACTAAAATTCTTAATAAACTTCCTGTAAAAACTAACCAGACCATGAAATGATCTTAGCTCAATAGCAGTCCTTAGAGTAGGCCATTCCAAGATGGCTTTTACCTTCTCTCGATCCATTTTGAGACCTTTAGGTGATATAAAAAACCCCAAATAGACTAACTCCCTTTTTGCAAAGACACACTTCTTTAGATTAATTAACAGTTTCTCTTCCCTTAGCCTTTCAAGGACACTATGAATATGCAGTAAATGTTCTTCCAAAGTCTTGCTGAAAATTAAAATATCATCCAAATAAACAATAACAAATTTTCCCAAGAACTTCTTAAGCACCTCATTCATGAGCCGCATGAAGGTGCTTGGGGTGTTCGTCAATCCAAAGGGCATGACTAACCACTCATAAAGACCCTCCTTGGTCTTGAAGGTTGTTTTCCACTCATCTCCTTCTCGAATCCATATCTGATGATAGCCACTCTTCATATCTATCTTTGTGAAGTACTGAGCTCCACTCAAGCAGTCCATAAGATCATCCATCCTCCTTATTAAAGGAAATCGGTACTTGATGGTTATCCTATTTATAGCTCGAGAATTTGTACACATCCTCCACTCTCCATCCTTCTTTGGTGCAAGTACTACAGGTACTGCACATGGACTCAGGCTCTCTCGAATCAAGCCCTTCCTCAGCAACTCCTAAACCTATCTATTTAGCTCCTCTGTTTCAGTAGGAGTCATCCTATGAGCAGCCTTGTTAGGAAAACTAGCTCCTCGAATCAGATCTATCTGATGACTGATTTTCCTTACTGATGGCAATCCATCTGGAACATTATCAGAGATAATATCTCCAAATTTCCCTAGTAAATTTGAAACTTCAAATGGTATTTCACTACTACCTTCTTTATCTTTCCTAGGAATCAAAGCATAGCACATATGCTGATGTTTCATGCCATCTAAAAAATTCCTTCCATCAACAAGACAAATCCTAGCACTGCTACATACCTTTTCACCTTCCTTTTTCATGGGCTTCAATTTGTGGCGAACTCCATCCTTTGTTAGAGAGTATGTATTTGCATGTCCATCATGTATTGCATGTCTATCAAACTATCATGGTCTACCCAACAATAGATGACAAACATCCATCGAAATAACGTCACAGAGAACTTCATCATGGTAACTCCCAATTTTGAATTTTACTAAACATTGTTCACTTACCAGGACCTTATGATCATCTTTTACCCAAGAAATCTGATAGGGTTGGGGATGTTTCTCCCTCTTGAGCTTTAGCTTACAGACCATCTCTTCTGATACCAGGTTATCAGTGCTACCACCATCAATGATCACGTCACAACATTTATCCTCACACTTGCATCTGGTACAAAACAAACTCCTTTGTTGTCCTAGTTCATTCTCACCACTTAGTAGGACTCTTTCATGTACCAAGGTCTCTCCTCTTTCTGCATCCTCTGAATGTGATGATTGTGCATCCTCATCCACATGAGCAACCCTAGCTTGGCCCTCAGCTCTCCTATCTGTCCTTCCTTGTCATTGAGGGCATTCAAAGGCACGATGACCTTCTTTATTGCAATGGAAAAAGGTACCACAGAAGCCTCCTCTTCCTTGTCCACATCCTCTACCTCTTCCTCTTTGATTTCCAAAGTCTTGATCATGGGAGCAGTTGAAACCCTCATTCCTCTGGTTTCTGCTAGTACCCACATCTTCATTTTTCTTTTGGGTTTCATTGCGGCCTCCAGATGATCTACCACTTCCCTTTCCTCCTTGACCGTGCCCTCTTTGTCTTCCTTCAAACCTTTTATTTAGCTTCTCTTCAACTCGTAGGGTAAATTGGTATGCCTCTTCAACGTTGGTCATTCTTACCAGACTTAAGTCCTCTTGGATGCTAGGTCGCAACCCACTGATATAACGAGAAACCTTCTCCTTATTTGCTTATGCATGCCCTGATCTAATCAAGAGTCGGTAAAACTCCTCTGTATATTCTTGGACTGATCTTCCTGCTTGCTTTAACCCATGCATCTTCTTAAACAAATCAAGCTTGTAGTCCACAGGAATGAACTGCTTCTTCAATTTTTCCACCATGCAATCCCATCTTGTGATCTTCTCCTTTCCTCTTCTAAGTCTTTCCAGTTGAACCTCTTGCCACTAGATTTTGGCATGGCCTTTCAGTTTGACCTTTGCAAACTTAACCCTATCTGGGTCCCTTATATCCTCATACTCAAAGTATTCTTCCAGTTCATTGATCCAATCAATCAACTCATCTGGTTTCATATTTCCTGAAAATATACCCACTTCAATTGTAGGTCTTTTCCCAAACTTAGTAATGGCCCTAAAAATCCTTTCCTCTATAGGATTCAGAACTTCCCCATCAACTTCCTCTTCTGGTCCCATTACTTCCTCTTCATTGTCATCCTCACTATTGTCACCTGCGGCAACATTTTCTCCTCTACGAAGCTCCTCTTGCAATGCTTGTACCTGCCTCTAGAGGGCTCTAACCTCCTCAAGATCAATAGCTCCGGCCCTTCTGCCACGCTCTCTTCATGGAGGCTTCTTCTAACTTGAACCCACAACCACACAGTCCTGGTGCAAACTACCTCATAGTCGGTGCTCTGTCTACACACTCAGGAAAACCTGCTCTGATACCACTTGATGGGGACACAACCCAAGAATAGAATGCACACAACAGAAAAGGGAAATTATATTAACTAAGAAAATAAGCTAGTACAAATAGTACAGAGAAAATAAACTTTAGAACATGCCCTAAGGGCTTACAATAGCATAAATCTGGAGAATATTTCTCCTTTTAGCACCTCCTCTCAAACTCCACTCCGAACTACCTTTTACAATGCCATAAATCTTCTTAAATAGACCTCAAAGGGTTAAGGACTAGGAGTACATTCTAGAAAGTGCTAGTAGGCATCCATCAATGAAATAGAAGGTTTCGAAATCTGCGTTAGAAGTCGGTGCAAATCTAGAAGAATCCAAAAATGGTAACCGAACTTTCGGGAGGCATAACTTTTGAGCCATAGCTCCGATTGACGAACCGTTTACATTTTTGGAAAGCTCTCAAAGCGCTCTATAGCCTTATGGACTAGCTTCGCTCATCCCCCATTTTTCAACCCTTTTTGAGGTCATTTAATGCCCCAAACCTAACTTTGAAGCATTCTTAGGAGGTCTCCAAAACCTGAAAAATTGCAATAAATTTCAAACCGTGGGGCCTATTGACCTAATTCTTTTTTTGGAATGCTCTAAATCATGATTACATTCATCTGGCCAATTCACACCTTCTAGTTTACCAAAATGATGGCCCAAATACATGCTCCTATTTTTTTGGGATTTTCAAATGCACTGATAGTTGAAGTATGAGAGTTGGAACCTTTATTTGAGCCAAATGGGTATCCAAAAATGTAAAGACATGAAACAGAAACTAAGTCTAAGTACATTTTTTTGAGTGACACAGGATTGCCCTTATACCTTTGGATGCTCCTGCATCATTTTTCCATCTTGCATCTTTTCTATTATTATATGTTGTTGTGTTATGTTCAAATTTTGGATGGAGAAACCATTCATCAATATCTAAGAGAATGTATCCTCAAGCACTACACAGTTTTTGAAAGAGGGTATAAATTTTGGATATCTAAGGTATCCATAAAAGAGAACATGCCATATAGATTACAATCCACCATTGTTTTTACAATCTACATCTATTATTTATGGTTTTTATCACATACATTCAAGCCTACTTATGCAAATACTCCAATAAATAAATAAATATTTGACAAAGGCATACTTCTAAATATGTCTAACACACCATTTTAAGATAGTCTATGTATAAATGTGAGTGTGAGAATTTACTAGTGGTGATTTATTTCTATCAAAAAAATATGGTAGATATTATCACATTCATATAAGGTTTCATTATCCCTAAAATACATTAGTACACCTAAGTATATTGTTGGAAAGTGATACTGTTGACACACTTTGTAAGTTGTCATTCATAAAAACTACACATCATTCTCTTCGTTACCTAACAAATATCCTAAGTTACCAGTTGTATACTTAGAGGAAATAAATAAGTATTCAAGAACATGATAGTTTATAGGAAGATAATTTTGATTGATATGAGCACAATTTTAGGTGTTATGTATTAGACATATAGCATACAATTCTATAGGGTATGAAAATTGTTAACTAGCATAATCCCAATTGTAGAGTTCTCAAAGAGATTAGTCCAATCATATATCAAGATAAACAAAATAGAAACAAGTATATGGAGAGAATGATATATTAACATTCATCCATAGAAACTAAAATGTACAAAGGTTTGACAAAATGCCTTCTTATATGCCAAGACCATACGTGCATGCTTGCTTACAATTTTTGGTCAGAGACCTTAGTTCCAATATCAATTATGTCTAAACCTATGTCAAGGAATCGCTAATGGCTCATGAGATATATCAAATTAAAATATATAGGAATCATGATATGAAAGACAACCTCAAGATCTAAAATATTCCCCAAGAATAGAAAATGTATTACAACTAAATGATACATTATGGTTCTAGATTTAGGCCTTCACATTATTAGAGAATATTGATATATGCACCACCAAAGATTTATGATTGGATATTTCCATTGTAAGACTAAAATCCACCAACAATCATAAAAATTGACAAGAACACGTTACCTAAGAGATAATGAATGGAAACTCGAGAAACAAAGATCCAAATGAGATGTGAGTCCATGGATAGGAACTATACTAGGTATAGATCGTACTTCAAATATCACAAGTATTAAATTTAAAAAATCAAGGATCACTTAAATGATCAACAAACTAAAATAAACTAGTAATATGGAAAAACTAGAAACAAAATATTTTTAGTTGATGCAATATTTCTCTGAACCCAAGATACTCCTACATAATATTCGATGATCATAAGTATTTTTGATATAGTATGATGAATTTTTTATACTTTTTGTATTGGGAAAATAGATGACTACCTTATTAAGAGATAGAGGTTTATTATATATCAATCAATGATCCTATAGATTGATGATCTAATCAGTTTGATGGTTATGTTTGGTAGAGCCAAAAATACATTATCCTATACATCTCTAGGAAAGGTTAGCATAGATAATTAGTTGTATATGATCTACAATTTTGCATACTACCTATTGGATCCAAGTGGGTGATATTTTGGGCTTATGATCAAGTATATAGGATAAAGGTTTTCATGTATTTGAAGAACAATGAGAAGTAATGTGTTGAGTGAACTTGATGTTAGGTTGTTAGAATGATGTTTATGAGAAAAGGCATATTTATATGGCTAGGGTGATAAAATTTCAATTATACAAAACTATTCAAGCACTGGGTGATGCTATTATTTAGTTCAAATTTTGGATTTTTGTCCATCTAAGTTTGTAGCCCTATTTTTATAATCACTTGGGTTGTAGCCCACTCATTTTGTGTTTGACCAATGTGCTCTAGGCTATCTATCTAAATGATTATGAATTCACCCCTTTTATACTAAAAATTTTAATAGGGTTAAATAACTTTTAATAGGGTTAACTACTTTTTTAGAGTGATATTTTTGAGTTTCATCCCCATTGTGGGTTTTACCTTAACCATTTTTTCATGCTAAAATCATGGTGTCATGATTTTATGATTGTTTACCTTATGGTTTGGTAAAAAAAATTCTTACTATCATTATTTTATAATTATGTGATTAGTTTAAAGTATTTTCCCCTTTTAGTGTTCTTTAATCCTAACAATTCCTACCAGAGCCTTATGCCTTGGAGAAAATCTAACCACTTGAGGAAGGTCCTAATGAGTGAATTGGAAAGTAGTGTTTATAAAGAACTATAGAGCTAAAAGAAAATATTAAGGAAGAAGATGAATTTATTCAAACTCTCAAAGATTAGTTGAACAAATCTAGATCCAAGAAAAGGGGACTTATTTATCAAATAAAAGTGAAAGTAAGAACTCAAGATTCATCTATAGAAAAATATAATTAGTGTGAGAAACTTGTGAAGGAAAGAGATAGTTTGAAGCATAAAATGGAGATCATGGTCCTAACCTGATGTTTGGAGATAATGTATGTGAAATATTCATATAATATTTTATGTTGTCATTGATTTCAAGTATAAATAGGTAAGACATTATGCTAATTTAGTAAGGTGCCAAATCATTTGAAGGATGTAGTGTTGATTGATGAAGAGCATTGTAAAGATAATGATGAAAAAGAGAATGGAATAGAAGAAAGTATTGATAAGTATGATGATTTAAATGCACAATTGATGAGTTAGACTTTAACAATATAATGTTGATTTGATTGTTTTATATTATTTTATTAAGTGTTGAGATCATGTAAAAAAATCAAATCACTCAATCATGTTATCATGTATACAATTAATAAATAATTTTATTAAGTGTTGAGATAATATTGATTTGATTATTTTACAATGTAATAGCTAAGTGACCATCATGTAAAAAACTTTTCATAATGGTCACCAAGTGTATGTTAAGTGAATGAAGAATAAACAATGTTAACTGATCTTAGTATTCATTGAGTGAGTGTAGTGTTAACCAAGCAAGGAAAAGAAGAATAGTTTCAAGAAGAGTCAATAGAATGTCAACATTTAAAAATAATATAGATTGATCTAGAAGTTTATAAGATAAGGAAAAAAATTATGTGATCTACAAATGTAGAAATTAAAACAAGATCTAATGGAGCAAATTTAATGATAAAAAAGGGAGCTCAAAGTTTGAAGATAAAACATGTTGACTAATTGTCTAGATTCAATGTACCCAAGCTATAAGATGGTCATATGGTTGTTATTAAACAATAAAACATTGGATAATTTGATGTAGTGCAAATAACCTATATATTTAAGGGATGAAGAAGATGTTCATCATTGATGATCAAAGTCATTTGTGAAGGTGAGGCTAGAAGGAGAAACCAAGCAAAGTGAGTGAAATGAAGATCTAAAATAGCAAAGCTAGTTGCATTACTTATGAGATAATTTTATTTTTACTCTTTATAAATTGTATAAGAAAATCTCTTAACTAATTGGACTTAATAGTCTTATTTGTAAATCCTTTTTAAGGTGGCATTCCTTTGAATGTTTGTGATTCCTTTAGAGAAGACTGCTTAATTGAGGAGTGATAAGGTCTAGATGATCTTTGATGTAAATTCCCTATTATGGTCACATTAATAATGTGTGTGTAACCTTTAACCGAGTTGGCTCCTAACCAATCTCACTTCAAAAGAGTAAAATTTTTGGGTTGCTCATTCCTAGGTAGTTTTTCCTTAATAAGATCTCCACATTAAAAATACTTGTGTCAAAATGTGTGGATGATTATGTTGCATGTTTATTTCATGTTTATTGTTTATTATTGAAGCTTTTTGTATGAGGTTAATGAAGATTACAATAATAGTTAGTTACTCTAATACTTGGTATAAGCTAATAGTTTACTGGTAAATATTAAATTGAATATAATTTTGACATTTAGATTTTTTACCGAGCTTATTTATTGCAAGTTTCAATTCTTAAGTTATTAAGAAGTCTATTAAGGAACTAAGAATAACTGATTCATGCCCCCTCTTAATTATCTAACAATTGGTATCAAAGATAAGTTCTTGAAGGAGAAAGTTGAAAGTGACTTGAGCTAATGATCCAAAGATGTATAAGAGACAGGTTCCTAAGCTAAACAAAGGGAACTTTGTATCATGAAAAATAAGGATGAGTTTGTACCTACCAGGAATTAGAGATTATGCATTATACTAGATGGATAATCAATATAATTCACCTCTACTTGGACTAATGATAGTTGATAAAATGAAAGAAAAGAAAGAACACAGTACCATGATGATAGAGATTGCTTTCTTTCTTATTGATGTTGAATTTGATGATGTCAAGGGTTGTGGCACTGCCAAAGGGATGTGGGATAAGTTTGCATGTGTTCATGGAGGAGATCAAAATGTGATGAGGGAAAACAATGAGAGCCTAAGAGGAAAATTTTATGGCATGTTGATGATGTCATGCCCAAACTACGAGGGCAAAAACACACACAAATTATTTTATATATATATATTTTTTTGAATAATAATTAATAATTAAACATGCTCTAAGTTTTAATCTGATCTCATGCAAGAGAAGTGAAGGTTCACTATGATACATCTTAAGTTTGTAATCTTTCCACATGAATTAATCATTAATTTATCTTTCCTCATTAACTCGGTTAATCATTTTAATAATCAAATTTCTATTTAAAAAGTTTTATCACATTGGTAATTTTATATACTTGTACACAATAACTTTAAATTATTCGAATAACTTTAGTTATTAGATCATTAATTAACAAATTATTAATTGAGCTACTAAAATAAAATAAAATCCATGAGACTAACCAACTTTAATTAAATCTAAAACTTAACTTAAACCTAAACAAAAATTTAATCAAAATTAAATTAAATCTAAACTAAATTAAATTTAATATTAATTTCGTACTAAACTAACTTAATTTAATACCAATCAAATAACTATCTTAAAATAAATATTAACTTAAAACATAACTTAGTTTAGATTAAGCACTAACTAAAACAAAATTTAACTTAAATTAAATACTAAATTCAATTTTACATATGTCCAAATTGAAACAAATTAATATTCCAAAATTAACTAGTATCCTATACTAACACTGTCTCAAGCTTTTAATAAATTCTAATGAAGAAATTTCATTAATCTTAGCATTAAGTTTACAACTTTAACTCTTCTAATTTATATATTTTTTAAAATATAACTAAGCTACAAGATATAATAATAACTTAAAATTAAAACTAACCATAATATAATTAAACTAAGACTAATTACACTACAACCTTATATTTAAATGAAAACATGTTTCTTAACTTTCATAACCAATTAAACTAACTAAATAATTTAAGAACATTATAAAAGAAAACATACAAACATATTTTAACTCTAACATAAATCCTAAAACTAAAACTAAATTAATCAAATTACACTAGTACTTTAACCAATTAAAAAATAAGAATACTAATCTAACAATAAAAAAAAAACTTAATAAAAACTAACCTAAGATCTTATTAAATTAATTAACAACCATTACATAAACTAACTTAATTCTAATACTAACACATACCTAAACTAACCCCTAGAAAACATCTACACCAACTACTCCTCACATCAAATCGACCACCCCCAAACCCAAGCAAAGAAAGAACTGCGCTTCCCAAGTGGAGGGGGGATAGGGTACATTCTGACTCAGACTTGACAAGAGATGGCGACCCCAAAAAAAACAAGGTAAGAAGAAGCATGTTAAATCAAATTGCATTCCCAAACAACTAACATGAAATCTGCGCCTCCCAAGAAGGCTTCTCCCAAGTTGTAATGAGGGGACAGGGTGACATCACCCTCATTACCATATGCTTCCTTAGCTTTTAAAAAAACAACAAGAAGTCTTATCAAATTGACTAAAAGGGCTACGAATTTTAATGGGGAAGCCAGAGTGATGTCACCCTAAACAAGCTAAAATTGACTTTGCAAAACAAATCATATTCTTCCTAAAAAGCTGGCACCAAGAAAGAAGTAGTAAATGCAAAAAAGTTTTATTTGGTGAAGGATAGGATATTTAATATATTTAAGCTATAAAGGTTTTATAACTTAGGAATTTTACTTGATATCATTTACTTTTAATTTCTAAATTTAAACACAAAAAGGTTTTCAGAATATTCTCTATTTCCAATCAAGAATTATTACATTCTCTCATACAAACTCCAGCATCCTGTAGGTGGATATTTGACAATTTGTCTTCTCTCTCTCTCTCTTGAAACTCATTGTATATTTCTTTGCAACTATAAACAAGAAAGGAAAAACAACCAAAAATGACATGGTTTTCAAATCTTCCCACATACCCACAACCATACAATAGTGAAACAACAACAAGGTAACATGAACATGGAACCAAACATAAAAATTGAATAAGGGAGATGAGAATTTCCTACCTTCACAAAGAGGTAATGGTAATGCACAAGTTTGAGTAGAGTATCCCTTTCCTTCCTTCAAGCTTCAAGAAATCTTCTCTAAATGTAGAGATTGGGTAACAACCAACTAGTCCAACCAAGGCCTCTAAATAAGCCTCAAACTCAACCACCCAAGTGCTCAATAACTTCTCCCACCCACTAGCAATTCTAGAAACTCCTAACTCAACCTACACTATGGTTAGACACTAAAAGGAGTTGGGGTAAGACAACTCATGACAACCACTTGCAATTTTCGCACAAAGGCAAAAAGAGACTTTTTGAGTGGTCTCCAAAGTCAACAAAAGGAGCTTAGGGGTTGGAAAAGACCCCTAACCCATACCCACACCCCTTGGGTATAATTATATCAAGTTTTAAGCCTTAGGAAAGAGGTTTAGAGCCAAACAAAGCTAGGAATAAAATTAAGACCCACTAAGAATTCTAACAATAGATTAAGCACTAATCCGGATTAAGGGTGACTAAACTCGATTAAAAACCCAAGTAGCAAACTGACATTAACTTAACCCGACTTAGGTCCAAAGGTTACACAACTAACCCTAACCAGCATACTGAAGAATATAACCAAATTATGAGTGTCAAGCGACACTAACAGAACATAATCATGAGACATTCACATTTACTGAACACGAGAAGATATATTCATACATCTCACAATAAATTTAGTTACGAACAACAAGGTTTCCACAAATAGCACATAGGGATCAGTTATGTTCCTCCATCGGCTTCCTCGGCTAAAATTATCTACACACTCATTGCACACATCAGTAGTCCCAAAAATCACATGTACATATATATATGTATCAGAAATTCACATAAATTGAAACATACATCAATCAGGGTTTCTTGCATCCTACCTATATCCTTAATCATAAAGATTCCAAAATCAATTTGTTAATCCTACATTCTATGTAATTCATCAACATACATGTACATAAAACATTTAAATGACAAACATCAATATATCTAAAAGTAACTCCACATAACATGAAATAATATAATATGTTCTAAGTATCAGATAATGTCTTGACATCTTGAGTTGTGAGTATCAAAATGATAAAATAATAACTAGGGCTACGGAGGGTCTGGGCGAGGCCTCACAGATGAAAGAAGGAGAGAACATTGCATAATATGGTAATGAAATCAAGGAAGTGGTTAGTTCCATCAAATCTGGTGGAGGAATCATAAGTGATGAAGATTTTGTAAGTAAGTACTAATAACCTTATTTCCTATACATTCTATTAGAGTTTAATCTATTCAATAATTTATGGTTATTTCTGGTAATGCACTTACTCTTGATGCTTTGGTCGATAGATTGACTACTTTTGAGATGAGTAATTTTGATAACAATTTACTTAAGGTAGAAAATGCTTTTAGTTCATTTCTAACTATTGAAAGTTCAAGGAAATATAAGTTTAGAAAATATAATAGTGACTCTAATCTAAATGAGAAAGAACTAGATGAGTTTGAAGCACTACTGGCTAGGAGGCTACCAAAAGGAAAAGGAAAGTTTAGAGATAAATTATCCCTAATTTGTTTCAAACGTAATGAAGTTGGTCATATTGTGTCTAGATTTCCTAACAAGAACACAAAATATGAGAGTGATAAGAGGGAGAACAATTACTGAAGGAATAAATATTATAAAAACAAGGAGAAGAATTCATGTTACCTAGTAGAGGAATATCAAACTGAGTCAAAATCTGATGAGGAAAATGAAGGTGAGAAAGTTGTGTATTTTTCTATAAAAGAATATTTAGAGGAGGAAAGGTATGAAGAAGAAAAATCCCTTGTATCTCATGTTAGTAAGAGTGATACTTGGATTATTTATAGCGGTTATTCACATCATATGACCGGTGATATAATTATAAGTTTGATCAACTAGAAGAGTATGATGGTGGATTTTTTAAACTTGGAAATAATGTTCCATGTCTTATGAAAGGAAGAGGTTCACTAATGTTGAATGAAAATATTATATATGAATATGTTTATTAGGTTCAAGGTTTTATATTCAATTTATTAAGTGTTGTACAACTAAATAAAATAAGTCACCAACTAGAGTTTCTAAATAGAAACGTGAAAATATTTGATATTAACATAGAATTTATTGGGACTAGTGAAAAAACAAGAGGCAACTTATTCTATCTGGATTCCACTATTAATACCTTCTTTTTTACTAAAGTTGAAGATATTTGGTTTTGGCATAAGACGCTATCATGTGAACTTTGATAACATGGTTAAAGTTAGTAGGAAGAAAAAGGTGAGAGGTTTACTGAACTTGCACAAGCCTAATAATATTATGTATAAAGAATGTCAACTTCATAAGATGACTAAGTCAAGTTTCTCAAGAAAATCATATTCATCTAATGATATATTAGAGTTGGTTCATACTGATCTTTGTGTTCTTGTGAAAGTTTAAATCTATTATGGTGATACATACTTGATTTTATTTGTTGATGATTACTCAAGAATGGTGACTCTAATGTTTCTAAAGTTTAAATATTATGCATTTGATATGTTTAAATGGTATGAGGAAAGAGTTTAGAAGGAAACTTGTAAGAAATTGAAATGTTTAAGATCTAGTAGAGGAGGTTAATTTATGTCTAGTGAGTTTACTAACTTTTGTAATGAGCATAGAATTAAAAGGAAAGTATGTGCACCTAGAACACAACAACATAATGGCATTGTTGTTGATTATACTAGAACACTATTGATTGAGAAAGGAGTTGTAGAAATTTTTTGGAGAGAGGCAATCAATACTATTTTTTACACCCTTAACCAAGTATAGATGAAGAAAGGTACCAACAAAACACCTTATGAACCCTAGTATGTACACACACCAAATGAAAGTTATCTCAAAATCTTTAAAACTGGTGTTATATTCCCAATGATGCTAAAAATAGAAATTTTGATTCAAAAGGAGATGAAGGAATATTCATAGGATATTCTACTTGGAGGAAAGCATATAAATGTTTGAATAAAGTTACTAACATTATGGTTGAAAGTGAAAATGTGAGAATTGATGAGTTTATAGATAAAAAAGATGAGGAAAGAAAGAAAGAACTTGTAGACTATAATATATTTTCCTATGTTTAGGAAGGAGCACTTGAAGCTTTACCCAAGCAACAAACTGAGTTAAATAAATGATTACCGAACAACAACAAAGAGCCATTTAGAAACAACCTAAGTACCTGAGCAATAGCTAGAGGAAAATAAGTAGAATGTTGAGCCTCAACTAAATGTTGAAAATATTGGAGATCATAGAACCAATCCTATTTTAGAAAAATATGTCAGAAGGCATCATTCATAGAATTTGATAATTGGAGATAAGAATGTTGGAGTCATGAAAAGAAGTAAGTTAAGAGATAACACATGTTTGATTTCTAAGTTTGAACCTAGAACTATAAAAGATGCACTTGAAGATGAAAATTGGATCACTATAATAAATAAAGAGATAGATAAGATTGAGAAGAATAAAGCATGGACATTAGTACTGAGACCCAGGGACAAGAATGTGATTGGGACAAAATGGAATTTTAGGAACAATTGGAATGCAAAAGGAAAAGTTTTGGAGGAATAAAGAAAGACTAGTATGTAAAGGTTAGGCATAAAAAGAATGAATTGTCTATGGTGAAACATTCACACCTATTGCAAGACAGGAAGGAGTGATAACACTACTTGCATATAGAGCATACAAAAGATTCAAAGTCTACCACATGGATGTCAAGTCTACATTTTTGAAAGGAATTATAGAGGAAGAAGTCTATATTGAACAACCTTAATGATTTGTAGAAAAATATCAAAAGAATGTGGTATGTAAACTACACAAATATTTGTATGGATTGAAGTAGGTACCCTGAGCATGGTATGAAATATTACATTCTTATTTGATTAGAATTGGATACTTTAGAACTAGTGACAATAGTAATTTTTACTTGAAGAGTGAAGCTAAAGATAAGGTCATGATAACAAAGATATTTGTTGATGATATTATATTTGGAGGAAATGAATTGATGAGAAAGTCATTTGGTGATCAAATGAGTAAAGAGTTTAAAATGTCAATGTTTGGTGACATAAAATTTGTTATTGGTTTATAAGTTCATCAAGCTAAAGGTGGAATATGCATTACTCAATCCAAATACATCAAGGAGATACTAAAAACATTTGACATGGATGAGTCAAGACCAGTAGGTACACCAATGGTCATTAGATGTAAATCGTCTAAGGAAGACAACTGGTTAGAAATGAATGAGACACTGTATAGATCTATGATTGGGAAGTTACAAAGTGTCGTTCATAGAAGACCTAATATTGCACATGCATTTAGAATAGTAGAAATAGTTTTAGCTAATCCTAATTAGACACATATGACTACAATGAAAATAATCTTTAGATATCTGAAGGGAACTAACACTAGTACAAAAACAACAATATATTACTAAATAAACTACTAAAAATTGTAGATATGTGACTAATTCTGATCACGTGACCAATGGTAGTTTATTTCCAGACATTTATCTCCCAACCAAATTTATGACTAAACTATTTTAATCATTGATTAGGTCATTGATTTAGTCGTTTATTATTCTCACTTGGTAGTTTATTTGGTACTTTTGGTAGTTTATTTGGTATTTTTGGGTAGTATATTTGGTAGTTGATTTGGTATTTGATTTGGTAGTATATATGGTAGTATATTTGGTAGTATATTTGGTAGTTTATTTAATCATTAATTTAGTCATATTAGGTCATGATGGAATTGAACCATCATCCTCCTACTTATAAAGTAGGTGCTCTTCCATTGAGCTAGTACCCTTTAAAGAATAATGCAAAAAAATGACAAATTTGTCTTCCCAACATTAGATCTACCATGATCATGGCCACTATAACATGATATACTCTTCTCAAGGAACACAAATTTTAGTTATTATGAAAAACAATAATCTAAATCATTATCAATAACAATTCAACAATTTTAAATTCTTTTGTTCAAGAATTTTAAAATTATATTTCATGTCAATTACACTTCTCTAAATTATTGTAGTGATAGATTCTTATAAAATATAATTTGGAACACTTTGGCCACACACAAGTATTGTTTCTTATGCTAAGTTCTCAGGAAAAAAAATACAAATGATTATGAAATTTATGTTAAGAAAATAAACCTTTGCATTAAATAAAAACATCAAACCCCATTGAAAAATCACATCTATTAAAAACTATGAAAAATAATCAATTGAAATGCTCATTTTTAAACATATGGAGGTGCCAAAGGATCAAATATTTCCTCTTCCTTATGCTCAGGTGGGTGCTAAAAGTGTTCATTACACCTGATGTTGACATTTATTGAACTTTAGTCTACAAAAAACATAAAAATAGGAATTTGATAAAAATAAGGCATATGAAAATAAATTTTTTATCAATGATCCATAATTAAGTTATTCCTAGTAATAGGGAAAGTGGTGCTAATTCATAAATGTAACAAAGAACTAAATAATATGTTTATGATAAATTGCTTAAAAAAACCTATACCAAAAGGAAATAATGGACTAATAAAGTCTGGTAGGAAATGGCTATGCTTCACCTATTGATAACCGCAATTATAAGATAAGCCCCAAAACCATAGATTGATGGATCCTGAGATGGTTGATCATAACCATAATGTAATGTGCCCTTTTTAGAGCTAGATTTGAATGATAGAGCCTAAATACAAAGTTAAACAAAAAATTAAATTAAATATAATCATAATAATAATCATGTTAATCAAATAAATAATAATACACTATGAAATATTATTATTCAAAATATTATAATAAAGAAAGAAAATATTGTTAATAATATTACATAATATAATTTATTATTACAAATATGATTAAGAAGTAACATATAACATAATATTATGAATCATCTATTTTAAGATGATGAATAAAATTAAAATTAAATATTAAATTATGATTTTAATCTTATCCCATGTCAATATTTCAATATTACAAATCTAATAATAAATATAATTAATATAAAAGTATAACATATCATTATAAATAAAAAAACCTACAAACATCAAATATGATAAAGCTACATGTACTTAGTCACAACACTTCAAAGGGATATATATAGAAATGTGATCACAAATTTATTCAAGTTGTAAGTGATACATCTAGCAAATGGCACACAAAGATCTTTATGAATTTAAAGTGGTATCTACAAGCATAGAACAGTAAATACAATATTTTCTATGGGAAATTAGGAATTATTTGTATTCACATATTCTCTAGTGTGACACAATGACTTATATGAATTATCACTATAAAATAGCTTCATTGAAAATATGTTGTTCTTGTTGTCAGAACATCTTCAACAGAGTTTTCCCATCTTGCATATTAGTTGAACAATTAATAGTATTTCTATTTAATGTATTATATCAAGATTGCATTTCATGTGAGTTTTCAATAGATGAAAATTGGAGATTATAAATATCAAGTTCTATTTAAAATTATCTTGGATGAAAAGATGAAGGGTTATCTATTTACTATATTCTTTAAAAAGGTGATATTTGTTACTAAAAATTGTTGTTGTAAGGGTTCATTTTCATTTGCATACTGTGGCAATAGTCACTATGGTTAAATTTTGTTTTGTTCATTTTGTTATAATTTCAGTAGTTAGATTATGCCTTTTATTTAAGAAACACATGATTTATGGTTTTTTTTATATTTGGAATGTATATTGGGTTGGCTTTGTTATATTTACTTTAAAATTGTTCTTGCAACTTGCTACTGCCCTTCTTTATATAAACTTTGATCTATTGATGTTGACAATCATTGTTATAATTTAAATGAGCATTACACTTTGGTTTCAATCATTTATTGTTGCTAAAGCTATAATTAAGGAGTCCTAAACATGCTTTGGAATCCCTTTCCTTCTTTCATGTTTCTTATTATTAATTGTTTATTGTTGTTGTATTCACAGGGGTATATTAGTATTGCCTTTTTTAAATGTTATGTAGAGACACCATTCCTAGCCAATATTGGTATTGAGCAACAACACTCTAAGGATCTTTCACCCCTAATACCATCCTTCCAATATGTCAGTCAGCAATGATCTACAAACAAATTGAAATCTTTTGGAAAGAAATGTTTCACTCTAGAAGATGTAGAGTCACCATCATTATCTTTGTCTTCTGTAAAGCCACCAAGAACTCTGGCAAAGATCCTAAGGGTTGCAAAAGGAAATGAACCTACTATGTTTAATCATCAAGCTAGATTAAAAAAATCTTAGCTTCACCAATCTTTACTCCAAGGATGGAAAAAATAGGGTAGTTTTCATCTAAATGGGATGGTCTTATTGATATTTGCACACTCACTCCAACACTTCAGCCATCTTTGAGACCCATAATATCCTCTGTGACCATTGCAGATGGGACTCATGTCTCCCCTTTTAGTGGTCAACAGAATGAAATTTCAAGTTTGAACATTCATCCATTTTCTAGAAAATGTTCTTGTCCTAGAGGTTCATCTATTCTTTTTGGTCTCATAGTTTCATAATCTATAGTTTGGACCTCACAATGTATCCAGTGGCAGACTCTTATAAGTGCAAAAATAACCCCAGTGACACCCACACTTTATATTTAGTTGCATATGGGAAAAAAAATAGAAAATGGATCATATATTGATATGCACTCATAAAGATGTGTTTGGTTCTGATAAAAATGACACTCCAGACATCCTAAAAATGATTGTTCACTCATGAGGGGTTTGAAGGAAAGCTCACCTAATAAAAAGAGGGTGTCTCTACAAAATTATTGTCTAAAAGAGATAAAAAAAGAGGGGTTCAATATCATCTCCATGCCTAAAGAGTGGAAGGAAGTTTATCCTACAATGAATTACTTCATTTCCTCCTCTTACTCCAACGGATGATATGCAGGTGAAGGAAAGCTCCTAGATAAATATAGATCTAATGTTGTCCAATCTTCCAAGTTTATTGAAAATAACAAATGATTCTAAAATTGTTAAAAATCTTGGGGAGAAGGATTTCAAGGTATTGAAAATTCTTGGGATAAAATGCAATAACAAAGATGCTCTTATTGGTTTGGCATTAAAACCTTGCTAAAATATTAACTTGCCACATTGCATGTCAGAGGGTCAATCATAAACACTATGATGAAAATTTCAAAATTTGAGAGTGAATGGAGGAAAAATACTGATTACATGTTAGAGAAGGTTCTGGTCTCCCCATATCCTAATAGCCTAGATGGATTGAAAAATGTTGTAAAAGATCAAACAATCAATTTGGAGGAGTATGTGTCAGAAGTGTTGAACTTGAAAATGAAAATAGGGAATTAGGATGAAGATAATATAAAAATAAATCTTAGGAATGATTCTATTGAATGGGAAGAAATAAATTCAAAATATTTTTCAAATTTAAGTTGAGAATATTCTTGTCAAAAAATTAGGAATATAGCAATAAAATCTACCATGGCATCTAGTAAATGCAAAGTAAATCATGTTCATTGAAGTAGAACTAAAGAGTTTCAAGAAAAATATTAGAATACATTCTTCATTTTATCCAGAGTTAGAATGCACATGCAAAAAATTGTCTACCACCTTTGATTAAAGCTATGCAGGAAAATTATCTTTGATCTTATCAGTATTTTTTAGGCCTCTTCTACCCTATGCAATGCTATAGATACTAATGGAAACATGACTCTTCATTGGACCTTGAATCAAGTACTTATTTCAAGGTGGAGTGTAAGTTGTAGAGTTGTGGAAAGAATTCTAGAAGCTAGTGCATCTGTTACATCTAGAAACAATACTGAGGCAACTCCTTTACATATAGTTGTAGATCATGGTGACCTTGAAGCTCTTCACATAATTATAAAGAAGAATGTGGGATGTATAAATTTTTTGATAGCAACAAAAGAGACCCTTTCACATTATGCTATGAAAAATAATCATCTTCCATGTGTTGCTCTCTTACATAGATATAGGGCTAGCCAAGATGTGTTGTTTGAGGAGACGCAAACCTATTCAACTTGTGTGTTCTTCTAAGATGCATGCTTCATTACATCTAAATGTCCACCTTCTTGAAGAATCATCTAATAAATTATTTTTTCCCAAAATTTATAGATTACATGATGAATTTGCTCCTTTTTTACATTGCAATAATGTATTCTCTTTATATTACACAAGTCTAAAGAGTGAGAGTTGAAAGAAATTGTGGAGCTTTCAACTTTCTAGAGTATTTGGAGATTTAAAATTTAACAATACTTGAGATTCATCATGATCTATAAATGTAAAAGTGGAAAATTTTGTAGTTATTGGGCTATCATCATATGGATTCAAACACTATTTACATGCCTGAAAACTACCAAGAGTCTTTGAGTGTTTCCTAAGACACACAGAAGCACTATGTAGTAACCTTGATGTCTAGTATTGGAATGAAAAAAATGCAAATGAGTGAGTAGGGTGGGTCTTCAATGGAAAAAATAATTTCTTGGATAAGTTTTATAAAAAGACTCCAAGAATTATAGACATACCTTGAATGCATCTAGCTATAATTTGACATCTTGTAAGTGATCCTCTCCTTCTTTTCAAGCAATAACTAGGTTTTCTTCTAAGAGATATGACCTTATCATATCTCTCAAATAGTTCTAGGTGACATCCACCGTGAAAATTTTATTTGCACTATTTCTAAAGATCAACATCAACCTGCATGAAACAACAAACAATCCTTGTATATGACTTTGCTACTACTAATAGATAGTCAAGGGCCTAAATGAAAAAAATTAAATCTCATCTATTGTAAAAAAATAGTATTCTCCTTCAAATGTTTGAAAAATAACAAGATCATTGCATAAAATTCTAAATCTATTTACTACAACATACCCATGTCATTTGCATGCTTCTCTGCAAACACTTAGAAACTTTGTTGTATAGGAAGTCACATAAGCTTTAGACCAATAGAGAGTGCATGAAATCTATGAGAACTTGTTCATCTAGTGATATTTTCATTTCAACATATTTTTGTACTAGATATGTTGTCATAAAATGAAATGCATATGTAGAAGAAAACATAGGCATGGGTTTATGTTTCTAAGATTGGTAGTCTAAAATACTAATCTCAGATTGTTAAAGAGGACCAAACTATTATCAGAGTAATGAATAACAAACTTCTATTGTAACCCTATAGAATCTTTATTTTTTTTTAGATTAAATAAATTCTTTTTTTCAACTCAGTTTATAATGAACAATATCCACGTAATATATATGTTGCAAGTTTCTTGTCATAAGAAGATGCTTCTTTCAAGAAACCTGTAGAAAAGTGTTAATCCCTTTAAGTTAAATCATATTATTTTCACCTTATCTTCACCTCTATCTATTATACAATAAAAAGTTTCATGAAATAGTGTGTTGTTGAGGAAATCAGCTTAATACTTCATATGCTCAACAACATACTTGTAATTGCAACATATAACCAAAAGCACCAAATTCATTTTGGGCATAACCTCCAGCCACCATTTTTAATATACATTATGTTGGAAATATAGAAGGAGTAACTAAGAGGTGGGGTAAATCAGTTACTACTAGAATAAATCCTAGATCTCTTAGATGTCAACAATAAAATTTAGACTAAGAAAATTGATTCTGTTGTTACTCGGTAAACACACAAAAAATGTTGTAACTCGGTAAATGGAGAGTGTGATTTATTTCTAGTAGATCTTAAAAAATTTGATAGTAATTAACTTGTAAGAATAAGAGAAATAACATGAACACATGAGACACTAGGATTTAATGCGGAAATCCAATTTGGGAAAAACCACCAATGTAATTAGTTACTAGTTTTCACTCTTCTGAAGTGAGCCTTGTTGGGGGCCAACCCTATTAAAGGTTACAAAACACACTATTAGGTGTGATCCTATTAGGGGATTTAATCACCCTACTAGGAGTGACCTTGCAAGAGGTCTTAAAAATAATTCAATGAAATTGCAACATTATTAGAGGATTTATAATTGGTTATTAAACCAACTCTATTAAGAGATTTTAGATCACTATTACAATGGTTAGAGAGTAACAATGAAATGACCTGATTGTGATGTAACTGAATTGCTGAATCTAGATCTCTTTTTTGCTTAAACATGATCCTTCCTAATCAAATATTAATTTTCTACTCCACAAGGATACTTGCTTATCCTTCAAGTTTTCTTCCTCTATTTTCTTTTCAATTCAATCAATACACTTGCACACACACTAGAAATCTCAACTTGACCTTTTATTTATACCTTCCAGATTATCAAGTTGGCCCAAATTCAAATTACAATAATCAATATTCATCACCATTGTTAGCTAGAATCAATACATAAATTAATTAAGCTTCATATGCCAAAACAAGAAAAATCCTTTGTAAGCCAACCCTATCAGTAGAAACAAATTTTGAAATGATTCTCTATGTTAACCAATAGAAGCTCGATTAACATCATGAACTTGTAGAAATCCTTTGGAAACCAAGTGAACTTGATGAATACTAACTCTATCCAACTTTTCCATTGTTAACTGAGTGAGCTTGATTAACACTCTTTTCTACTTCAATTTCTTCGACACCTGAGTGAGCTTGGTAGACACTATCATCTATTTAAAGTAATCTTGTGAACACTTGGTAGACAAGGAAAACTATCTTCACTAACCAAGTGAGCTAGGTAAGCACTAACTGAAAATTGATATGACATTTGTGTAACATCAAAGACAACACACAATTAATCAATTGTATCCAACAATCTCCCTCTTTGGCATTGATGGCAACACAACATGTCATAGCATAATGAAATTTTGAAAACAAGATTCCTTTTGATAGAAAATTTCTCCCTATTTGATTTTACATAAAAACTTCTTCTCTATGTTGTATTCTCTCTTTGCGTAACTTCTTTTCAAACTTCTCCCTCTACAAAATTTCAGAAAGATATAGATATGATAGTAAACTTTTCCCTCTTTGAAAACATATGCAAAAGATAACACATGCCATATTTGTATCAATATACCTTGAGTACTGATTCATATGCAATATTCTCTTGATTATGTTACATCAACTAATTGATCTTTAACTTGGTTCTTGTTGATGCATCACTAAATTTTATTTAGTGAGCTTCAGATAGGGGAATGAGCCCTAGCTTACCTCTTAGATACAAAAATGCATCCTTAGGTAATGGCTCAGTGAGTATGTTTGCAATTTGTTCTTGTGTATGGGCATATTCCAATTTGATTTCTTTGTCTTGCATTAGTTCTTTGACAAAGTTATATTTTATAGCAATATACTTCATTTTGGAATGCATTACTAGGTTCTTTGATATGTTAATTATGTTGGTGTTATCACAATACATGACTACTAGCTCTTTGATTTCAACCTTCATTCCTTCCAGCAATTATTTTAACCAAACAATGTTATAACTATTCACTGTTGCTACTATATACTCTACTTTTGCTGTGGATTGGGATGTGTGGTTTTGCTTCTTGCTTGTCCAAGATACCAACCTTTTTCCAATAAATAAAGTTCCACCACTTGTGCTTTTTCTATCATCAAGATTTCCTGCCCAATCAGCATTAGTGAATACCTTTAGGTCTAGGTTTCTTCCAAGTTTGTACCATAAACCATAGTCCTCAATACTTTTATATATCTCCAAATTCTTTTTATTTCCATCATATGATTTTCTCTAGGTTTAGCTAAGAATTTTTCCACTATCCCAATTGCTAAGGCAATATCAGGCCTTGTGTGAACTAGATACTATAATTTTCCAATCATTGATTTGTATAACGTTTGATCTACTTCTTTGGAATCATAATCTTTGGTAAGCTTGAGTCTAGTACACATGGGGGTACCAACTAGTTTTGAATCTTACATACCAAACTTCTTGAGTATTTCTTTTACATACTTGGATTGGGTGATATAGATACCATTTTTGTTCTAATGTATCTACAATCCAACAAAGAATTTTACTAAACCAAACATGGACTTCTCAAATTCTTTGTTCATTTGTTCTAAAAATGCTTTACATAGATCATCATTTCCTATAAATAGAGTGTCATCCGCAAATATCTCTATCAACACAATTTTGTTATTTGGTCCTTCCTTGATGTACAGACTACTATTATCATTTTTTCTCTAAAAACTAATCTGTATCAAGTAGTTATGTAGTCTTTCATACCACACTCTAGGAGCTTGTTTAAGACCATATAGTGCTTTATGTAATTTATAGACCATGTCCTTTTTTTCAAGATAAAAAAAACCTTCTAGCTATTTAATGTAGACTTTTTTATTGAGAATTCCATTTAGGAATATAGATTTAACATCCATTTGATATACTTTGAATCCTTTGTGAGCTACATATGCAAGTAGGGTCCTAACACCTTCTAATCTTGCAACAAGAGAAAAAATTTCACCATAATCAATTCCTTCTTCTTGAGAATACCCTTTATACACTAATCTAGCTTTGTTTCTTGATACTTTTCCATCTTCATTCAGCTTATTTCTGAATACCCATTTTGTTCCAATCTGTCATGCCCAAAATTTACTGTTAAAACACAACAATTTTTTTTTTCTTCTTTGTGATTTTAAACAAATAAATTATTAATTAAGATAAACCAATAATTATATATATTTATACTCCAAATAAATTTAACCCCATATATAAATCAATTCTCCTAGCCACCCTCTAATCCCTTAGTACATGATTAAATATAGTTCAATAACTCGATGTAAGTTCCAACAATTAAAAAAATATGAACTAATTATAAAGTTTTTGTTGATTGTTCCACTCATCAAACTCATATTATGTCTTATTGAGAGTCGTATTGATTTGTTAGATAAGGTGATCATAGAGTTTTCCATAGAGAATTACACTACTAGCGTCAACTATGACCAGGTACTCTCTTTTGGGAATTCAGGATTCATACCTTCTAATAAGAGGATAAAACATTATCTCTTTACTAATTCCTCATACAATCAAATCTTGGTTTGATGTAAAATAGTTAATCTAATCATGCTCATGTAATAATGGGATTATATATATATATATATATATATATATATATATATATATATATATATATATATATATATATATATATTAGTAATTTCAAAATTTCTTAAAGCATTTGCCAATATCTCCCTTAATAGTGCTAGTTGTCAGTTTACCAATCTCCCAAGCGAATCCTTTCATTTGTTTGGGTTGTTTACACTTGTCCTAAGATTGATTACAATTGTTTTATTTATCAACATTCGATTCTTATAGGTATAATTGATCCCTTAATGATCTTTAATTATTATAATTATCATTTAATTGAAATTTATATCTTTTATTTATTTATTTATTATAATTTTATTAAATTTATGAATTTACCTATAAACAATAATGTATATTAATTTCACTTATGTCCTTAAATCTAGGCTACCCATCATACTAAGAGAAATTTAAATTATAACATCGTTACTAATAATAAGCATCCTTTAATACTAATACTCTAAATTATATCTATAATTTACCCTTAACCACTTGCTATCTACTCCAGTCTAAGATTCACACAATGGTCTAATCCAACCATAATACTTAGGATACAATTTTACCCTTCTTAACTAAGTTTTCAACCAATTTATATTATTGATATTCTACCCCACCTATTTACCACTAGGAAACGCCATCATGGCTCAAGGACCTAAGGTGGGTACCCACTATCCCATTCTCCAAGGCATGATGGCAATGTGAGGGAAAGGGGATGCATTTACTAGTTTTTTCTAAAGAAAACTAAAACAGATCTTATCATTTCCCAAGAGATGGCATCTAAGAGGATAGTGGGGTCATGTTTTTTGCAAATGTGTTTGACTTCCTTACCTTCAAAGGATAATAGGTGCCAAACTTAGCCCTTGCAACATGGTATAAATGTTATGTTTTTACTATCAAGTTCTTATAACATTTCTAGCCAAGGACACATAACCTATACATCTTGTTTTGGGTGCCAAGTAGTCTTAATCTCCTATCTTAATGTTCCCCTTCTTACATTGGTGCCAAGAGTGTTTAAAGGTTGCCTAGGGGTTAGTCCCTGACATGGGGTAGTAACATGTCACTTTCAAATAGAAGCATGATTTCCCTCATTTATTTTAAATTTTATTAGCCTTTCCTTTACTCATCGTCCAAGACTCTAGGAGAACACTTTTTTGTTGGCCCAAGGTGAGGCACTTGGGATTTGGGGCTATCTTTTATGTCAGTGATGTATATTTTTATTTTATTTTTATTTTTGTATTTTATATTTGTGTGAGATTTTTCTTACATAGGTCACCTCTTTGTTTAATTATTAGTTATGTGTCTAGACTTCTTATTGTAGCCTCTAAATTATTATGTATATTTTCCTTTGTCACATTTTCTTAAAGAATGACACAAGGGTCATGGGTATAATGATGAGAAGCTCTCTTAAATGATTAAGAGCTAGCTAGTGTGAGGATTTCCCTTAGGTCAAGTTATTGATTTGTGCATATGATCCTAGGAATAATCTTTTCATTATAATATTGCTCTGTATTTTTGGGAATGAGTTTCTTTCCTTTCCATACATTTTCCAGAGAACTAAAGTGCATCTATAGCCAACCTTTCTTATATAATTTTAAGCTAAGTCCAAAAAGGAGGTATTTCCTTCTATGTCTTCAAGGTGATGAATCAATGAGTTTTCTATTATCTATGTAGACTAAGGTTTCATTGTTTTAGATTACTTAAATGCACCCAAAAGTTTATATTCCAATCACTAATCTTCCAATGGATAAACTCATTCTCAAGAGAGGTTAACTTTCTATTAAGAAAGATACATCTCCATCTAAGCCTATATATAAACTATTCATAACTTGATACTTCCATTGCATCACAATTCATAATAGAGAACCATAAATCAAATGCATTTTAAAACTAATATTCAAAATATAATAATGACTATTTCTAAACAAGAAACTCTCTCATATATGAATGAGAAGATAATCAATTATTCTATTTGAAACTAAGAACATAACGATAGAGAATTATAATGCAAATAGTTATGAGAACCTTCAAATTACTTCCTTTTCTCCCATGAACTCATACCCCATAGTAGTATATACAAAATGAAGATTTTCTTTTATAGCCCAATACAAAACAAAAGAACAGAAACTATACTTTTACAAATGCAATATTTGATGCCATGAAAGACAATATCTCCTTTCAAACAAATGACATATCCCTTCTTCTCTACTATGCAATCATTCATTGCAACTATATGAACAATATGGAGAGTTCTCCATTACAAAAAAATGACAAGTTTTATCTTCAAGCAACGTCCATAAGATGGTTATTCCAAGCTTGTTTCCATTGCTCCCTTGAGAACAAAATCTGCAAATACATCACAAATAGACAACAAGGACCATGGGTGCTTTCCACCCAACCATAGGTCTCAAAGAGACCACCCTCGCGCTAGGGGAACAAGGCTCAAACCGGGTTACATACATCACAAAATTTTGTATGAAGACACCACACAAAACACAATCAACACCCTTCCATGGCTTACACAATGATTTACCATTGAAATCATAAAATGTTGGGTGAAGGTGGGCTCTTCAAGGAGGAGAAATTCATAAATATCATATTGCCAATACATTTTGCCTCTCAAGGCCACCACAACATAAACAACATATTTCCACTGCATTGCCTCTCAACACCTTCAAAACAACCATCTTCTCCTCATTCACCAAACCTCCTTGTACCTCCCAAACAACAAGATTCATGTCCATGAAGGAGCCCATGCTCCATAATAACAACCTCATCATGAGGTAAAAACAAAATTTTCTTTCTCACCTGCAATGTCAAGCCCAACTTACACCCTTCACCCAAGGCTTCTCTACCCTCCCAAGGGTGAGTGAAGCCTTCACACTCATAATCACAATCAATACTCACATTCAAACAAGAAAAATAGCAAAAAAAATGAAGAACAACAAAACAAAACCAAGAAAGGATCTCCAAAAGCACAAAACACATTCACTTTCCATTCCAACAAAAACAAAACCAAGAAGGTGAACCAAGAAATTTACAAGAACATCACACATTCTCACATTGTCACAATACATAATCAATGCTCATAATGCAAAAAGAACACCACACTTTCACACAATACCCAAAAATCCATATCACAAGATTTACAATGCAAATGCATACTCTATTAATGAACTCTCACACTTTCAGCTTTGTTTAACCATGCTAAAAGCAAGAAATGAGAAAGAAACAAGTTTTGAGACACCAACCTTGGTCCAAGCTATGGTAAGGATAGTTGTAGTAGAGCTCCCTTAATCTCCCTCCAAAACCTAACAGTCTCTAAAATTAGAGAGTGGGTAGACACCCCACTAGTTTGGCCAAGACCCTCTAATAAAGCCTTCTCACTAACTTATTTTAGCAAAAACACTAAGCCACTACTTCTTACAAACTTGTCTCCTCTGACTTTTCTATTTTTGACTAAGTGGGAACATGGATATGACAACTCCAAATTCGAATTGATGGAAGAATGCATGGGTAAAGGGGCCCTCTAGGCTGTATAGGCACTCACATAGTCAAAAATAGGTTCCTAACTTGATATACTATCACATAGCTATCTTATTCTCACATAAAAGATACTTTGGGACCACCTAATGACCCCTAAAAACCCTAGCCAAGTCCAAATTCGAATTTCCTTTGATTGAGACTCCTCATGGCATTTTTCTATGTTAGGTTAACTTGGGTACTACATTGGGGTTAGGTTTAGGTTAGGTTACCTCTTGCCAACCCTGAATGACATGGCATCTCCACATGGATAACACAAGTGTCAAATGACACACACAAAACAACACGTTACATTAAAAGTGACTTGACTCCAATAATACATGAACTAAGCTATTACACACATATACAATTCACATACACAAAATAAAACACGTTATAATGAGGTTTGAATCTTTTCCACTAATTCAACCTTGGCTATGTCATGTTTGTAGTAGTTTGAGCCTTAATTCTGCTTTAAACCCATGGTCAAATTTCTGCACACTAAACTCAAGCATCAGTAGTCCAAGCAAATCATGTAAACAATAAGTACATAAGTGAAATAATCATTATCTCATTCAACTTTAGACTTGCATATATTTCATCATCTCAAATTAACTTTCCATTTCTTAACCATTTCAAATATAACCTTCAAAATATTAAAATAACAAAACTTACATATCAGATTTGACATTTGAATTCCATACTTCATTCTTTTTAATTAAATTACTTTTTCCTAATAATTTCCATGTAAAATTCTCAAAATACTATAACATCAAACTTTACTTATCATAACATGGTCAATTCAATATTCTAAATAGCTTCATAGTCTATTTTTATCATTGCAACAAGATGCTAAATTTCACAACTATTTAATCCCTAGGTATGCGGGTTAGGTCTCAATGCATAACAAAATTTATCTTTTAACTCTAATTTAAAGTTTAAACATGAATAGAATCATTAAATGCATCAATTAGGTCATAATATGCAGAGGTAATTGCGGATCATCAAAATGCAAATATCTAAATGACATAACCATACAGTCTCAAAAGTGTATAAATACATAGGATTAAAATCACTGTAATGCAATTATCTCATTGGTAGTATGATGGATTGGGTGAGGCCTCACACAATCAAATTTTTATCTTTAGGCCTAGGAACAAGAGTCCAAGTTTTGTTCTTTTCTATCTGTTCTATTTCTTCATTCATCGCCTCAATCCAACTTTCATTTTCTATAGCATCCTTAACACTTCTAGGTTCAAAATCAACAAGTAAACATGTACCTTTCAATTTACTTCTTGTCATATTACCTTTTGATTTATCTCCAATAATTTGATTAGGTGCATGATGTTGGAATATTCAAATATGGAAAGAGTACTTATGAGAGAGGGGGGGGGGGGGGGGGGGGGGGGGGTGAATGTGAATCAGAAGTATCCCACTTTATCCAATAAAGCTTTTGGGTGAAAGAAAATTGCATGCATGTAAATACATCAAGTAAACATGAAACTAAACACATGCATCAACAACACATAACACTAGAGTTTGGTAACCCAGAAACCCTCCAGGAATAAGAAGGTAAAAATGGGGTGGGGATGATACCCACAAAAATTACTGCAGCAATATTGTTCAACCACTTCTAATGGTCTGCCCTGTTAAAGGCTTTACATTATATTAATAGTGACCTGGTTAGAGGCTTTACAAACACTTTACATGAAGTGTCACCCTGTTAAAGGATTTAATCACCTAATTAAAGGTTCTACGAAATAGCTGTTAAGCTAACCTATCACCATAAGATTTTCATTCTAATACAATTGCTAGAAAGTATTAGGTATAATGAACCTGATAGATTACAATCCTTTATTGCTGAATGCAGGCACCTTTTCTGCTTTCTCTAATCTTGATCCTTTTGTGATCTGATAACCCTCGCTTTTGAAAATAGATTTCCTTGTGCACCCTTGTATGTCCACTCACATTTTACAATGAAATTTTGTCTTCCTTATAAAGACATTTGAGGATTTAGGGTTAGGTATGGATCTACGATCCATATTCAATCTCCCATTTTTTGCTTATTATTTGCATTTCTTCTATTGGTTGCATGCCTTTATCATTTTTCTTATTGGCTGCATGTAGATTGCATAGGAAAGATAAAAGATTCGATCTCATCATTAAATCCTTCGAGATTTACCTTTTGTCGACTGCAAAAATTGTTTGCATCATAGTTTGTGCAATTACAACCTCTTATGCTGATATTCTGAGTTACTCGGCTCCTGAAGTATGTCTGATACTCGGCACATGTTGTTTCTTGGATAGCTCGGCACCTAAACAAAATTGTATCACTTGGCACCTTATGTTACTCGGCACTTGTTAACACTCAGCACCTTATGTTGTTTGGCACTTGTTAACTCTCAGCACTTACACTTCACTCGGTATTTGATCTTCACTCGGCACATGAAGATCACTCGACACCTGAAGTCTTTCCTAACTCGGCATTTGTTGTGGCTCGACATGCATGGTGTACTTGGCTCCAATATAGAGTAGGTAATTGTTATTGGCACTCAAGTGTCAAAAACCATTATTAGGTTAACAATATCCCCCTTTGACATGAGTGACAAAAACACTTAACCAACCTTATGAGTACATTTACTAATCTGATTGGTATATACAGAGTTTAAAGAAAACTTGATCAAAATTTGAAACTTACAATATATACCTCAAAAATTTTGTAAATCCCCCTAAGTTGATTGTGCCTTATTTGTATATCAAGCTCCTCCTTTGTATCTTTTCTCCCCCATTAATTCATCTCATAATATCTGTATCTCCCCCTATTATGTCTCTTTTCTCCCCCTTTTTGACACTTATGTCAAATAATGTTTAAGGGTTAAGACCATATTTAGCCAAAAATGTGTTGTTTACTTCCATAATCATCCTGAGAGCTACATCCCAATTTTTCAAAGCAATTTCCAGTGACTTGTGTTGGATGGCAGTCTCAGCAGCAAGATGAATAAGTCCTTCTGAAGTAGAAAGATTTGGGTATTTCTTGAGAACAGTTTCAGCATATACTTTCTCTTTATGGAGTATTTCTAAATGTGGGGTAATGGAGGACTGGAGCTATACTAGTTTGGCCTTGATATTAGCCTCATCTACTATTAATACAGCTATTTCTTTGTGAGTTTGAAGCGACTGAGCAAAATGCTTCTCACTTTGAGCAGGATCATTTGGTAGATGCATGCTTGAAATGTTTAAATTTCTTTCCAGGCTCAGTATCTTTTGGCTTGTTTCTTGTGTAAAGTATGAAAAATCACACAACTTTTTGTGCAATGAGAATATATTCTCAAGTACCTTTTTCACTTTGTCAATGAGCTTTGCTAATTCAACCTGTGAAAGTGCAATTTGACTTGATATTTGTTCATTTACTTTTCCTTGGAATTTTCTCTCTGACCATTCCATAAGTTTTGCATTTATTTTGAGGTCTTCATTTGTCACCTAGTCAATAATATCTGATAATTGCTCCGTGATATGCTTTGACTCATTTGGTGATTGCAAACTAAAGGCATCCATAAAGATGTCCTTAATTTCATTTAGTGTTTGCTTTTGTTTATACTCCTTCCTGAGTATCTCCTGTCTTTTCCTCCTATTCAGTGCTTCCTGCACCTCATTGATTTGATCAATGGTTATTGTTTTTGAGTCATAGCCTGGTATGACTATCTCCTCATCTAATTTAGGGTCTCCATAGTGAAGTAGCCTTACAACTCTACTAGTACTAGATGTTAGTATAGATATTTGCAATGGCTAGTGTGAAGGAGTTCCCGAGGTAGGCAAATCCATTAATGTTTGTATTGCGTCCCATTCTTTAGGGGTTTTCACTGTTTCCTCATCTTTCTATCTACTATGATCAATTATTGTAATTTGTGGAAGTGCACCGTGTGTTTGTGCTGTAGGATTAGATGTAATAGTTTGTCTTGTTTGTTTTGTTCCTTTTTCTACAGCTACACTTGGCTTCTATTTTGCAGAATCAACTATGCTTGTTGGCATTTGAAATTGACTACTAGTAGTTGTAGAGATGATAGAAGGTGGTTCTTGTGGATTCATCTTATCTCTGACTATACTATCTACTAGTTTTTGCAATTCATCCATACTGACCAATACTGTATCTGCACATAATATTGCTTGTTGGGTAGATTGGTCAAGAATTCTTTTAAGATCTTCTACAGTTAATGGATTGATATTTTGACCAAAAGTATCAGGAACATCAATAATAGTTACAGTGTCTGCAGGTGAAATGGATGCTTGAGGAGGGCTAGGGGGTGGCAATTGTGTGTCTTGCACACTCTGATTTGGTTGCTGCTCTTGCTTAGTTGTTCCCGTTATATCCTATTTTTGTGTCTCTTCCTCCTCTCCATCTTTCTTTTCTTCTTCCTTCTTCTCTTCTTCTCTTTTCTTTTGTTCTTCTTCTTTCCTTTCATCTTCTCTTTTATTTTCTTCATCTTCTTTCCTTTTTCTCCTCTCCTCTATTGGTACAGTAGCTTCTTCCTTGTATTCTTCTTCAAGAAAATCTGCAATCTTTTTGTACAAGTTCTTCGATGATTTCATTATTCTTTGAACAATTTCTTCCATCCTATTTTGGAGTATGAAGAATGCCCTGTATTTAGGTGTAAACCTATTATTGTTCCTTTTGACTAAATTCTTTACTTGTTCCTTAGTCAAATCCAGAAATACACTTGCTAGAGTTGATTCCCTCATCTCCTTCTCCATTTTCGAACAAAAATGCCATCTGTCTTCTACAATTTTTGACAGTTCTTTTGGCAATTGTCCATCTAGTTCAAGTGGAGCGTACTTGAACTATGCCATCATTCCATAAACTATTTCTTCTATTTTATTCTATTTTTCTTTAGTAAATTTATTGAAATCAACTTTATTTAAATTACTTAAGTCACCATTTCCAATCTTTTTACATAAGGTATCAACTAAAGAGTGGCTTACCTTTTCAGATTGGTCTTCTTCATCAGTATCAGGTTGAGCCACATATCTTCTTCTTTTCCTCAACTCTTCCTGTGTTTACTTGATTTGTTCCTTCTTTGTAACTTCCTGTTTGGCCTTTTGAGTGGAGGCCCTTTTTGTTTCTTGTGTTGTTGGCTTTTGAGGTGATGGTGTGGCAACTTTCTTTGATTTGGGCTTAGCTGGAGGTTGTTCTGTTGCCTTTCTCTTCTTTGGCTCAGCTTTAGTTGGTGCTTCCTTGGCTTCTTCTTCCTCTGCACCTTCCTCCTTGTCTTCTCCAAGACCTTGAGTTAATTCCATTGGCCCTTGTTCTTGCTCATCTTCATCATCACTATCATCTTCTTCTCCTTCTGCTTTAGCCTCAATTTCTTTACCAAATTTCTTCTTAATCTTCTTTAACAATTTGTCTTTCTTTTTCAATGTGGAAGCAGTTTTTAATTCCATGTTTATCTTTGATCTTACCACATCATAAGTGCCAAAATGTGGAGCACTTTTATCTATTTCTTCTACCAATAAAGCAGTTATTGCTGCAGATGCCTCATCAATATTAATTTCATATCCAAATGGCCTTAGCCATCTTACCCTTGGTATCACTGCTTGAATATAGGTAAAATCAATGTCAACTAAGAAACATATATCATTAGTATCTTTTTCCACTAAGGAAACTGGTATCCTTGACCTTTGCTTCATGGATTTCTTGAAATCCTCAAAATAGCTTGTCATCAAGGTATCAAAATTTTCTCCCATTTGTTCTATGTATTCATTGATTTGGGCAATGATGGTTCTATCATTCCTCCATGCCACTTTTCCAAAAGAAGGAAACTCATTCTGAACATAAAAGAATATGCAAACTAGGATTGCTCCAAATTTGCATTGAGTGCCCTTTATTCTTCTTATGGCAGCTAGGTTTTTATTGATCTATTGTAGTTGCAGTTCTGCAAGATCTTAAGTATGATCCTTTTTCACCAATTTGTAGCCTACATCTACTGCAATACATGGTACATTGTTGAGTCTACTAGATTGGTAGAATTTATGGGCAATGACTCTAATAGAAAACTCAACTAGAGGATCTTGTATGGTGTAAATTGTCATTCCTCTTTTGTTCCACTAGGCACCAATGTTCTTTTCAATAACCTCCTTTGATTCACTTCTCAAAGTTTTGAACCGATCTAGGGTTGGGTACCCTGTTACTCTATGTATGATTTCTTTTGTCAATTTGATGGGATTATCTTCTAACCACAAATTTCCACCATGAATTCTACTTAGCACAAGTCTAACCCATTCTGTTTTGAATATGGTGGGAAAGCTCAAAACTCAGGTTAAACCCTTTCTTTCAACAATTTTGAATTCATCTTTCAAGACTCCATCTACGCACAATTTTTCATAATCTTGTCTTATTTCCATGTCTCCTAGGGCACCTATCTTACAATTGTAACATTTTCTCATGTCTCGAACCATTACAACTTTTGGGGGAATTTGGGAGAGAGCACCGGCTGGGTCATTTTTGTAGGCAACTTCGGGAATGGGTTGAAAATCAGGTTGCTTGATCTCATTTGAAACTAACTGAACTTCAAACGTTTCTTTATCCTCAATTTTCTTCGAACTTGATACCATTTATGAAAACTAGGGTTTTTACAATAAAAATATATGAAACTATGTAGCTTGGCACAAATGAAAATACCTTTAGATCGATGAAAAATGTGTTGAATGAGGTTGTAATCTGCTTGAAACGCTAGATTCTTGCTATGAAGTCGCTCAGCTCTCTTTCTTTTTCTTTGCTCTTTGATCGCGATGATTAAAAATAATTGAAATCATGATAGTATACCCTATTTCCATCGCATTAAATGCTCAACTGCTAACTCAGCTTCTGAAGAAATCTTGACCTAACTTGGCTTGCACTATATTTTCACTTTGCTTAGCTTCCATTCGAGTTAACCAACTCGGCATCAATTATCAGCTCGATCGTTGTTAGGAGCTCGACATGTGTTGGAGTTTAACTCGGAATCCAATGGTATTTTGGCAACAACATTTAGTTTTTGTCTTGACATCTTGTTTCATGTAGATTTATACTTAGCATGGCTTCTTTGTCTTGGGACTGATGTGAGATATAGCTTTGTATATCAGTCTCGTATACTCCTCGTGCTTAGTTTGATGAAGTGTGATCACTTGACCCATTGGATAAAGTGATCCCTCCACTTGATGTGTTGCACTCATCTTTCTTTTTCCAAGTCTTATTCATTTGCCTTCTTATCTTTTCGACATCAATTTTTCCTTTTCGCTTATTTTCTTCAGTCTTGGGTACCTTTGATCTTGTAGGACAGTTTCTACTGATATGACCAATTTTCAAACAACTGAAACATGTAGTTTGATTCAACCATCTTTTGTAGTTCCCTCTAAAATGTGTTCTTATGCAGTTCTGTGGTATATGTCCATATTCTTGACAATAATGACAACTATACCTAGTATTGTAATCCCAATGATAATGACTTTCATTCCCTTCTATTTTTGCTGGTTGATTTGATGTCCACATAGGTTTTGATCTGCACTCAAATGCCCTATGTCCATACTTTTTACAATTATAACAATGTCCATCAAATCTCTAAGTCCTTGTGACATTGGATCTGCAATTTTGTGTCATATGTCCTTGCATGTTGCACTTGTGACAAAAACTCTTATTTTTGGGTGTGTTTGATTGATTGAATCTTCTACTCCTGCACACATTAGCTGTATGCCCCTTCTTATTATAGTAATGACAAGTGGATTTTGAATTATTAGCTTTTTCACTTCTTTGTTCAGCATGCTTTGATGATTCCCCAACTTCAGTGCTATTGTATCCTAGTCCTGATGTATCATGGGCAGATTTTGGGGATTTCAACAACTGTTCAAAATACTTGATGGCTTCACTTGACTTCTTGAGATTCTCTGCTACCTCTTTTTCTCTATTCAATTCATTTTGCATTTGTTCATTCTGTATCTTTAAAGTAGAGATCTCAATATCTTTCACATTGAGTTCATGATGAAGGTTCATCATTTGGGCAAGTGTATCCATCTTCATGTTTGAGATCCTTGTCAATTCAGTACATTTCTCTTCAATTCTGTTTGCAAGGTTTCTTTTGTCATTTTCCATCATAACTTTATCTTCAACTGCTCTTTTCTTATGTTTAGTGATTTCACATATCATTATGGTCTGTGACTCATGTTCCATGTTGAGAGATCTTATCTCATTTGCTTGAACTTTATTTTTCTCCATCAGTTCTGCTATTGCTGCATCAAACTCCTTAGTATCTCCATTGGAAAATATGTTGGTGGTATCAATCTCCTTGTAGTGTATATCATTTTCAGCTATGGCTAGATCCTTCCTTTTTTTTAATGAGTTTCTCAACTTTTTTCTAAATTCCCCCAAGCTATGCAGAGCAAGTTGCACATCTATCACCTGATTTTCAATGATCTTTCCAAGTTTGAAAGCTTCCATCTTTAGATCTTTTCCTCCAAGCTATTAGGCTTATCCTTGTGAGAACCTGGATTCACTCTGATACCAATTTTTGGAATATTCAAATATGGAAAGAGTACTTATGAGGGGGGGGGGGGGGGGGGGGGGTGAACCCAGAAACCCTCCAGGAATAAGAAGTTAAAACTGGGGTGGGGATGATACCCACAAAATTATTGCAGCAATATTGTTCAAGCACCTCTAATGGTCTGACCTGTTAAAGGCTTTACATTATATTAATAGTGACCTGGTTAGAGGCTTTACAAACACTTTACATGAAGTGTCACCCTATTAAAGGATTTAATCACCTAATTAAAAGTTCTACAAAAAAGTTGTTAAGCTAACCTATCACCGTAGGATTTTCATTCTAATACAATTGCTAGAAAGTATTAGATATAATGAACCTGATAGATTACAATCCTTGATTGTTGAATGCAGGCACCTTTTCCACTTTCTCTGATCTTGATCCTTTTGTGATCTGATAACCCTTGCTTCTGAAAATAGATTTCCTTATGCACCCTTGTATGTCCACTCACATTTTACAATGAAATTTTGTCTTCCTTATAAAGACATTTGAGGATTTAGGATTAGGTATGGATCTACGATCCATATTCAATCTCCATTTTTCGCTTATTATTTTCATTTCTTCTATTGGTTGCATGCTTTTATCATTTTTCTTATTGGCTGCATGTAGATTGCATAGGAAAGATAAAAGATTCGATCTCATCATTAAACCCTTCGAGATTTACCTTTTTTTTGCTGCAAAAATTGTTTGCATCATAGTTTGTGCAATTACAAACTCTTATGCTAATATTCTGAGTTACTCGGCTCCTGAAGTATTGCTGATACTTGGCACATGCTATTTCCTAGATAGCTTGGCACCTAAACAAAACTGTATCACTCGGCACCTTATGTTACTCGGCACTTGTTAACACTCAGCACGTTATGTTGCTCGACACTTGTTAACACTCAGCACCTTATGTTGTTTGGAACTTACACTTCACTCAGTATCTGATCTTCACTCGATATCTGATCTTCACTTGGTATTTGATCTTCACTCGGTATGAGATCTTCACTCGGCACCTGAAGTCTTTCCTAACTTGGCATTTGTTGTGGCTCGGCATGCATGGTGTACTTGGCTCCAATATAGAGTAGGTAAGTGTTATTGGCACTCAAGTGTCAAAAACCATTATGAGGTTAACACATGATGCCTTATGACATATTTTCCAATACATGTTCTTTTCCTTTTGAATTAATTGCACTATCTTAATTTTGAATTTTCAACTTCAGGCTCAAGTCATTTAGACTTAGTAGATATTTCTTGGTAGCTTTAGAATGTGACTTAGGTCCCTATGACTCTATTTGTACTTCTTGCAACTTGGTAGCTATGGAAGACTCGGGAGGTGAAGTCTCCTTATTGTTAGATGTGCCTTGCAATGTATCAAGTTCAAACTAGACAAATCTTTTATAATCTTCTAGTTCACCTTTTCTTTCTTCTTTAGTCTTTTCTAAAAACTCATCAATTCTCACATGTGCACTTTCTATGATTTTATGAGTAGACAAATTTTAAAAAATTTATGCCTTACTTCTACAAGAATATCCTAAGAATATACCTACATCATCTTTCATATCAAATTTACCTTTTCTAGACTCTTTCAAGATATACTACCAAATAATTTTAGGTAACTTACATTGGATTTGTAGGCATACCATAATTCATAGGGATTTTTATGTGAGTCCTTCTTCAACTATACTCGGTTCAAAGTATGAACTATAGTGTTGATGGCTTCCTCCCAGTATTTGATAGTAACAATCTTTTCAATCATTAGAGTCCTTGTACAATCCATAATGGATCTATTTCTTCTTTCAACTATTCTATTTTTCTTAGGAGTACCAATGGCTAATACTTGCCTTTTGATTCCTCTTTCAATGCAAAAATTATTAAATTCATTGGAGATGAATTCACCACCTCTATCTAATCTTCAGCATTTCAATATTTTTTCTAGTTTCTTTTTCTACTCTTGCTAGATACCATTTGAATTTCTCAAATGCTTCTAACTTTTCTCTAAGATACATAATAGTCATCATTCTAGAATAGTCATCAACAAAAAGAATAAAGAATCTAGTGATGCATGCAAATACGAATCACATATCTATTAAGTATCACTATTTGAGAGAGCAAGTTAAATAAAAATAAGTCAAATTGGTTTATGAGAAGTATAAAGTACAAATAGAAGATATCCAAGAGGTAAGGGCCCTTCCCTTACCTAGATTAGGGGCCCTTCCCTTATCTAAATTTCACTAACTGAAGATGCAGGGTTGCATCAATTCATGGTTGATTAGAATATTTTTATGGAGTTTATGTAGGAGTTCACTCTTTAGAAGTTGTCCTAGATTTGTGAAAATGATTGGGATGTATTAGATTTAATTAGTACATGTAAAGTACAAAGTACAACTACAAGGTTTTATAAGTTCCTAATTGAAGCTTATAGTTACTTTTGGCATTGTTGTCAAAGGGGGAGATGATAATGAGTTATGAAAAAAGGGGGAGATGATGTTGATTTTTTATGGTAGAGAATATGTGTGATGAAGTAAAAAAAAAAGAGTTACTTGAAGGATTTTTTGAATAGTAAATGAAGTATATCCTAAGGGGGATTCTATGGAGATCATGAATGGAGTTACAAGTTTCTGATGCCAAATTGAGGACCTGATGAAGATAGAACTAAAGAGAGAAGATGTAGTTGAACAGAACTAAAGATGTTGATTTTAAGTATTGTATGGTTTGTTTCATAATGTGTTTCCATCAATGCCAAAGTGGGAGATTATTAGCTCCAACTGATCATGCTAATGATAAGAGAGATAATGTATATGAAAGAGGCATATCAATTGTTATGTTTTCATTGATGTCAACCTTGAATAGGTAAGACATTATGTTGATTCATTAAGTTTCCATATCATCTCAAGTATATATTGTTGATTGATGAAGAGGATTTGTAAAGATAATGATGAAGAAGAGAATGGAATGGAAGAAAGTATTGAAAAGTGTGAGGATTTCAATGGGCACTTGATGAGTTAGAATTTGATAGTATAATATTAATTTAATTTTTTTACATTATTTTATCAAGTGTTGAAATCATGTATAATAGATATATGTTGGTTGAAAAAGATGAAAAGAAGTCTTGAAGTGGAAAAATAAAGACACAATAAGTTGTCACCATTTCAGTAAATATAGGAATAATGGTCACTAAGATTTTATAGTTGTCACTGGGTGTATGTTAGGTGGATGAAGAATGAACAATATTAACTAAGCTTAGTATTGACCAAGAGAGTGTAGTGTTAAGGGAGAAAGGAAAAGAAGAATAGTTTTGAGAAGAATCAATGAAAGGCCACTATTTGATGATAATATAGATTTATCAAGAAGTTTCTAAGATAAGGAAAATGTTTTTTAACTGATCTATGAATAGAGACATTCAAAGAAGATATGATGGAGAATATTTAATGATAAAAAAGAGAGCTCAAAGTTTTAGGACAAAATGTGTTGATTGAGTATCTAGATTCAATGTATCTAAGCAGGAAGATGATTGGTCAAGTATCTAGATTCAATGTATCTAAGTAGTAAGATGATCAAATGGTTGTGATTAAGTGGAAAAATATTGGAGAATCTAATGAAGTGGAAATAACCTATCTATTTAAGGGATGAATGAGATGTTCATAGTTGTTGATCAAAGTCATTTGTGAAGGTGAATATAGAAGGAGAAACCAAGTACAACAACATTTTAAAATCTAGTAGAAGAAGTCTGAAATTGATGTGTGTGAGGGAACCATCCAAAAGAGGAAGAATTAGGAAAAATGATGAGAAAAATGGAGATCTAAAATAGAAAAATTAGTTGCATTACTTATCAGATCATTTCACTTCTACTCTCCTAAAATTATAGAATAAAATCTCTTAATCGAATGAGATTAAAAATCTAATTTGTAAATCCTTTTTAAGGTGGCATTCCTTGAATTCTTGTAATTCCTTTAGAGTAGGATAGTCAATTGAGAAGTGATAAGGTCTAGATTATCTTTGGTTTAAACCCCCTAACAAGGTCACATTAACAATGTGTATGTAACCTTTAACCAGGTTGGCTCCTACCTGAGCTCACTTCAAAAGAGTGAAAATTTTGGGTTACTAGTTCCCATGTAGTTTTTCTCTTAACATGGTTTCCAAGTTAAAAATTCTTGCATCAAATTATATTGATGGTTATGTTGCATGTTTATTTAATATTTATTATTTATTGTTGCAACTTGATATATGAGGTTAATGAAGATTACCATAACAATCAATTGCTTTGGTACTCAATATAATCTAACAATTTACTAGTAAAGATTGAATAAGATATAATTGTAAAATTTTGATCTATTATTTAGATTGTTTATTAAAATTTTAAAGTTGTTAAAAAGTGTATTAAGGAGCTAAGGATAATTGATTCACCCCTCCTCATAGTTATCCATCAATTTTCACAGAAAATTCTAATTACACACTTTAATTTTCATAATTGACATAATTGATTGTTACAAGAGGAGAAAAATTAAATTGGGAACCAAAGTTATCAATATCATTTGATAGGATAGAAAATTACATTGTATTATATTATATGAAAACTATGTGATATTATATGTGTTGAAAAAAATCTAAACTTAAGCTTCCAAGGCAATATATATTTGTAGAATGATCTAAAAACTTTCATGTTGGCATCTAGGGTTTTGATTTTCCTACCCAAATGCAAGATCAAAAAATACAAGGTTTTAAATTTTGGATGCCCATTTATGACATGGAGCCAAGGTAATAATCATGTGAGGTTTAAGGAAAATTAAATTTTGTTGTAGCAAACACAATGGAAATTTTCTTTTTCAAAAAGAGGGACTCTTCTAGGATTTTCATGACTTAATGCCCTTGTTTCTAAAAGTTGGGTATACATAGGTCATTGAAAATCAAAGGGATGTTGGATATCCCTAAGGTTTGGGACTCAAGAATATTGTAAGGCATAATTGCCATGTATGATGCCCATTAAGAAAGGAATGTGTGATGAACCATGATAACAGTGTTTTAGTGTATGATTGTGTTGTTATCTGGAGCCTAATTAGACTCAGAGGTCAATTTTCCCCCACTTTATTCAATGTGATTTCCCCCCAAATTTTACCATGAGATTTTGGGGGAATCTCACACAAGATGGATCAAGGGGCAGCCCCTTGCAGAGTCCTAGGGCATAGCCCCGGGTGCGCTCTCTGTCACAGTACATGGTGGGGTTAAGGGGCAATGCCCTCATGAGGGTTTGGGGGTGTAGCACCCCAAAAATCTCAACTAACTTTATTATTGTAAAAGTCATTGACTGCTATTTTTCTATTAGAGAACTTATTATATCCCTAATTTTTTAAGCAGCAAAAAGCTTGTATAAAATGTCTTAGGGTTAGGTATTTCATAATGCATGATGGGATTGTAGCTTATTTTGATGGTATTGATCTATGAGGGATTTAGATTGTAATCAAGTTGTAATCACTGGATAATAAGAATACTAGACTCATTGTTGGTGGGCATAGCCTAGGGATTGGGTGAACCATGTTAAATATTTGTGTCTTGTGTTTTCTTATGTGTGGTTTATTATTTTATGATATTGGTTATATTTTCATGTCATCATTATTAATGTTTCTTTAATCCTAACAAGTGGTATTAGAGCTAGTTGTTTCATTTATCCTCTAAAGGAAGGCCTTACAATTGAGTGAGATTCTCATAGTTGAGTGAGAACGATGGAAAATGAGGGTAAGTTGAAGGTTAAGAAGTTTAATGGGAAAACTTTCAGTTATAGAAAATGCAAATGGAGGACTATCTTTATCAAAAGGATTTATAGAGACCATTGCAAGGAAAATCCAAGAAATTGATAGCTATAACAGATGACAATTGGGATATTTTGTATAAAAATGCACCTGGAAGTATTCATTTATGCCTGGTGCAATCAATGATAGTTAATATTATAAAAGCTAAGATGATGAAAGAGTTGATACAAACCCTAGTGAAGTTGTACGAAAAGCCTTTTACTTCAAACAATGTATTTCTCATGAGGCATTTATTTAATATGAAGATGGTAGAAGGTGGATCAGTTGTTGATCATTTAAATGAATTTAATATAGTTACTAGTCAATTATCTTCTATAAATGTTAATTTTGATGAATAAATTAGGGATCTCTTGATTTTTTGATCTTTTCTTGAAAGATGGAATGGCTTGGTAATGGTTGTGAGTAATTATGTTTCTGGGTCTAATACCTTAAAATTTGATAATTTGATTGGTGCTATTTTGAGTGGGGAAACTTGTAGGAAAATATTTGATGGATCTACATCAGTAAGTGTTTTAAATGTACAAAGAAAAGCCACAATGAATGAGAGAGGGAAAAATTCTATAAATTGTGGGAAATCAAGAGGAAAATCAAAGGGAAAGAGATCTCAATCCAAAGGACCAAGAGATTGTTGGTAACGATGGAAACTAGGGCATAAGAAGATTTGACTCAAAAGAAAAATGAAGGATATAAGCAAGAATAGAACAAGGAGTAAAATGTGGTAAGTAATAAATATGAAGAGGATGGTGCGCTCTTTCCTTAGAGAATATTGACAATTCATCATTTTTAGACTCAAGGGCTTCATTTCATGGTACTCCCCATAGAGGTTATCTTCTTGATTATGCCTAAGGGTATTTTGGGCTAGTTTAATTGCAGACAATGAACCTTGTTAGATAGTTGGAAAGGGGAATATTAAGATTTATTTGTAAAATGTGAATCATTGGCTACTACAAGAGGTAAGACATATTCCAAGATTTAGTGGGAATTTAATTTTAGCAGGGCAATTGGGTGATGATGGTTGCATAATTACTTTTAATGATAAAAATCAGAATTTTTCAAAAGGTTCCTTAGTAGTAGCCAAAGATGTGAAAGTAGGCACCTTATATCTTTGTACATGTCATACTATTCCTTCTAGTTTAATTTTTTCATAGAAAAATGAATGTTTAGGAACAATTATTGCAATTGAGTAGGGAGAACAAACAATTTTTGTAGATTCTAAAACCACACTATGGCACAATAGACTTGGACACATGAGTGAGAAAGGTATGAAATTACTTTATTCAAAGAAATTTTTACCAAGTCTAAAATGTGTCAATATAGATTTCTATGAAAGTTATGTGTATGGAAAATAAAATATAGAGTTTTGTGAAGAGTGGGAAGGAAAAGAAAATGAGAAATTAGAGCTTGTGCATAAAAATGTATGGCGACCAACTTAGGTATCTTCCCTTGGTGTCTCTCATTATTATGTTACATTTATTGATGATGCACAAAGAAAAGTATGGGTTTATTTCCTTAGACAAAAATCTGATGTATTTGTAACTTTTAAGAAATGGAAAAGATTGTGTTGTGGTTACACAACACATGCCCCATTTCTAATAGAAATGGGAACCCCCTACTTTATTTTTTGACTTTTTAAAACCCTAGTCAAGGGTCCAAGTCTTTTAGGGTTTCATTTAGTGTTTATGGTCAAATCTAGGTCCTAGTTTGAAAACCTAGAGTTCAAATTTTGTTATCAGAAGGAGATAAGTCTTTTGCAAAGAAAAAATGTGCACCAGTGCACCTCAACAAGTGTGCTAGTACACCAAAGTACTAAACAAAGAGAGGCATCCCCTTTGGTGATGCACACATGCACAGCACCAAAGGTGTATGGGGTTCCCGTGTCTATAAAATGTGGGGCCCCCTTCTCCTTCCCACTTCATTTATTTTTCTTCCTCTAGCTCCTAAGCTACCTGCACCTTAGTAGGTGCCCCTTCCCACCTGCACAAAACACAAGAAAATGTTAAAGAAACCTAAACTAAGGTGCATAGTAGCACACCTAATTAGGTGCACTACTATGCACATTTACAAATAAAACCTTAAGAAAATCTTAACAAAACTTTCAAAAACATAAATGTGCACCTTAATTTACTTAGCACCTTTTTACGATGAAATGAACATAGGGTGCACATTAGTGCACCCCATGAGGTGCACTGTTGCACACCCTTGGTATTAAAGTTTGTCTAAATATAAGAGGCACACCAGGTGCACCTATCAAGTGTGCCAAGTGTGCCCTTTTTTGCAAATAAGACTCATAAAGTTAGGTTTTCTAGTTTTTTCAAGAAAATTAGGTTTTTAGGGTTTTGTTCATGTCAGTATTAGGGTGTGATTAATTGATTTTTTCTTCTACTTCAAATTAATGGAATTTTTTTTTGCAGATTCAATGGGTTCTTCATCATCCTCCTTTGCAACAAAGATGGCCCCAAATCCCATGGTATTCAAGTTTCAAGGTGTTCTGACCAAATCACAATTTTAGGATGATCACTCAGAGATCCAGGACACTGAATTAGGTCACACAATTTTGGGCACATTCTTGAAATTATGCAACAAAACCAATAGAAAAGTCTTTGATGGTTTTCGCATTGATTCAATCAAGGCTTGTTAGTGCAGCATCACACCTAGTGTCAGTGTAGTACTCAAAGCTATGTATGACACTTTCAAAGAATTATGTTCTTGAAGAAAGAGTTGTTAAGAGCATTACTGGAGAGATCATCCTAGATCTTCAACCTAAGAACATTGAGAAGGTTTTTTGTCCCCTAAGGGTAGAGAAATTCATTAGATTAACCTATTAGCAAGTGGGGAGATCATACAAGGAACATATTGATGAAGCTTTTGAGATCATCTAGTCTTCATACCTTATTGTGAAGACTCCTCTAGGGTGAAAATTAGGAAAAGTGGATATGTCACGAGGTCATATGAAGGAAGATATTGGATATTCAATCATAATCTTGAGTAGAGTTATCATTATTTTGACACTTGAACATTTTTACGATGCATTTTATTGCGATGATCAAAATAGCAGAGATGTCAATTGATTTTTCATCTATTCTTAGTGAGAACTTGGGTGAGTAGTTGCTGGCAGTGAAGAATAACAAAAAAAGTTACATGAAATCATACTTGGTGTACTTGTTAGCCACAAGGGTGATGGATTATCCATGGCTCTAAAAGAAAGGTAGCATGCAAGATACAAATGCATGCCCCTACATTATATATCCTCAACAGGTAAAGAAGAGGCTTTCAGAGCAAGGCATGTCATCAAATTGATAAAGGATTGGATAAGGAGACCTTTCAAACTTGATCTAATTCCTCAAATGGTGGTCTTCCATGCTAGCTAATGGTCAAGGAGCTAAGATCATAGTGCCTACCTTTATAGCCCAGTCACTAGTAAGACCAGAGATAATACGCCAACTTGATAGGCTAGTTGGATATTATAGGACTTGGAAAGGTAAAGGTAAATGAAAGAGGAAGAGGACTTCTCCTCAACAAGCTAAGAGAGAAGAGAAATAAACTCAAGAACCTCCATAGTAGGGAGAAGAAAATGAAAAAAGGTTGGAGAATGTGGAAGCCACACAAGCTCAAGATGATGCTCAAGTGCTACTAGCTAAACAAGGACAAGGAGAAGCTAAGATTGAAATACAAGAAGTTCCTTCACAAGGAGAACAAGCCTCCCCTTCTTCTCCTAAGAAAAGAAAGATCAAGACTCTAGTAAAAAGGAGACATAAGGTCATTAGGAGAGTGATTCCTTTCCCATTAGTTCCCAAAACTATCCTAGAAGAAATGAAAGAAGAGGATGATAAGGAAAAAGAGGATAATCTACATTTGAACTGGAGGACTCATTTTGTAAGAGCTATAGAGTAGGAAAGGAGAAGAAGCTCCATAATCACACTACCATCCATTCTTAAGCAGGCTATTTAGACTACAACATTAGAAGATGAGATGCAAAGATGGACACATGAATAGGATGTTGAGGGCACTAATTTCTTTAAAATGTTAGATTTTGATTTCATGCCATGGGTAGTATATTGGTTGGAAATAAGATAAGATAAAATCCAACCAATCAACCTCAACAAGAGGATTAGAGTTAGTTTCCACCTAAGCCACAAGGTCTTGAAGTAGCACCACCATCCCCAATGCAAGTCACATTTTGTGTAGATAAGGGATTGGATACTCCTCTTCCTCCAAACAATGAAGAAGAATAGGTACAAGAGGAAGAGCCATGACAAGCATCCACCCAAGAATTTTTAGAGGAAGGGCAGATAAGTGAACAACCTCAGCAAAGTTCCCAAGACACTAAGGTAAGGACTGTGGACTCTACAAACTCAAAGACTCCTAGTACAGATCTCATATAAAAGGAGAGGACTCCAAAAAGGGGAGATAAGGGAAAGGGCATAATAGAGAAAACTCCTTCATCCTCAAAAGGAAAATCTTTTTTGGAACATATCTCAAGGTGGTTAAGGAAATAAGTAATAAGAAATAAGAAGAAACAATTCAACACATACGAAGAGGATAAAATGGAATTGATTGAAGTTCTAAGGAAACATGAATCACCCCCAAAAGATGCATGAGCATTAGCCTTCATCATGAGTTATCAGAACCAAGACTTGTTTTCTCATGTGGCTATCCCTCCTCCACATTCAAATATTGAAGAATTGACTCCATAGTATTATTATATTAGGGAAGTTATGCTTGGGAAGCCTACCTCAGATACTGCTAAGCTGATGGTTACAACAAGAATAAAAGAGGTATTCAGAAGCTTAGAATGGGAGGTGGAAAAATTAATAACACTTCAGTGACAAAATGAGATCCTAAAAGGATATATGAGCTAATTTTTTGGTCTTTTAGACCCTAAGCTTCGCGAGGAGACCTTGAACACAACATTAGAGAGAAGAGATAAGGGTATGGTACAGTTGGACCCATTTTTGAGAGCTTGTCAACAATGGAGAGAAATTTTTGAGGAAAAGGGTATACAAATTAGTCAAGGAAATCTAAAGCTATTACACATCATGTAGGATAATGTGGATAGGCTTGTGGAAATTTTGAATCAAGATTTTGGTCTGATGGATTAAGTACATACCTAGGGCAAAGATTTGTAGGCATTACATGCAATTAAAGGCCAAAGGTATTAGATGTTGATGGAAGTATATACAACTAAGGAAATAGATAAGATTGATGATTGGATAGAAAATATTATGGATGGAAATAAATTAATGGAAACATTACATGTGGAGATTCACAGGCTCAAGGATCAAACCCAAGAGCAAGTTTTGGAAGCTGAGAAACATTATAGTGATGCATGTCTAGAAATTTATGAGGATGATGCATAGGAGAAATTAACAAAGGTAGAGGTAGTATTAGAATAATTTTGGAAAAAATTTGAGGAAGCTACTAATGATGATGATATTAGGCAAGCATTTATAATAGAAGAAGCATTGTTAGATTTGGATGTAAAATTAGGAGATTTTGCAGAGACTCGTATAGAAGTGGGCAACTAAAGGTAGAAAGTGAAAGACAAATATAAAGCCTTAGATTTTCTAGATTCAGATCAAGTTACTGATATAATCAAGAAATTCAAAGGAAAATACCCAAAAATAGCTTTGGTATAAAGGAGAACAAAACCCAAAAGCCAAATTTTCAATTTTGACACTTAGTGAAATTTTGCATTTTTTGGAACCTGCTTCCAAGGTGCACTAGTGTGCTAGATGCGCTAGGTGCGCAAGTGTGATTTTTTAGAGGTTTACCAAAAGTTTTGATAATTTAAAGGTGCACCAAAAATTAACTGCTACTTCTAAATTTGGAGCTTTCCATTCATTGAAAATGCATTCTGATAGCAGTTTAACTATGACAAACACCTAGTGAAGATGGAGCTTCTATTTTTAACACTTCCAAACACTCCTACATCAATTGAAGGCTCTCTCTTTCTTATTTTCTCATGTTTTGTTTTTTTATGACATGTAAAGACTCATGCATCCAATTAATGATATAAATACAAATGGAGTCCTACTTAGCACCAATTACATAGTCAGTTTGTACATAAATAGATTTGTTTTATTAGTTTAGAAGCATATGATTGCATAAATATATCTCTCACTCTCAACACTAATTGAGGAGAATATTTCTTATAAATTTAGAAATGTAATATGTATTCCAGGCCACCATTATTTTGATGCAATAATATATGCTATTAGTGCTCACATTTGGAGTGTAGTGATTCTTTCCTAAATGTGTTATATTTTGTGGATGTATGTTCATGGAATGTAATTGAGCCAATAGTTTTATTTCATTGTTTTGGTTGTGCAATATTTTAGTTCTAGTGTTTGCTACAAATCTAAAAATTCTAATGATGTACTTAGTTTGGGAAGAGATCACCGATCTTGTTCCTACATAGCTTTTCGTCTTGCATGAGCACACTTTCATGACCTTGCAATCTGATGAAAAGTGAAACATCTTACAGTTAATGAATTCTCCATCAACGATTGTATTAGTAGAATTAAGGAAGCATTGCTCCTATTTTCATTGGTTACCTACCAATCTTTTCAAAAGCTTAACTTGCAAACACATTGTTTTCATAGTTTATGTTCGTTAGGAATTTACTTTTCATGTTATTTTCTTAAACCTCTTGCTACCCTATCTTTGTTATTTGATTTTACAAAAACTTAGTTAATTTAGGAATTCATATAGTTGCATTGTTAGATTTTATTCATTAAAAAAAAAAAATACAAAAATACATTTCTTTTTGTGTGTTTTACTCTTTTGAAGTAGCAAATAGATTCTACATCATGTCTGAAGTTATTAGAACCAAAAAAGGCCTCCTTGTGAACACTCACATTTATCTTCAACTAAGTGGATTCTAGTAGGTTGCAAGATCACCCAAAATCTTGGAATTGATCCCCAGATCAAATTTTCAAGAGAGGAGTTCAAAAAGATTCATGCCATTAAGCATCGTGCAAAACAACAACTCAACAGATTAGTTAAAGATGAGACTAGTAAAAGGCTAAAATGTATCAAAATTGATAATTGTGGTGAGTATTGTAGAAATTAATTTTAAAATTATTTATCCACTAATGGTATCCATAGGAAGAAAATTGTTCCAAGGACTTCACAAGAAATCAAAGAGGCTAAATTCATGAACATGAAAATAAAGGAGTGTGCAAGGAGCATGAGGTTGCATGTTGGGTTTCTCTTAAACATGTGGGAAGAGATGCTCAACACTATTATATATTTAATCAATAGAGGTCCCTCTACTCCTTTTGGTTGTGGTATTCTAGAGGAAGCATGGACTAGTAAAAAGGTGAATTATTCTTTTCTTAGAACCTTCAGTTGTGAAGCGTTTGTACATATAGATTCTTAAAATAGAATTGAGCTAGAAGTTATGTCAGAGAAATATGAATTTGTTGGATATGAAATTGATGAATTTTGTTATAGGCTTTGGGATTTTGAAAATCATAAAATTGTAAGGAATGGGAATATCATATTCAATAAGAAAGTCTTTTGCAAAGATCTATTGCAATAGCATGAAAAGAAAGAAAATGATTATGTAACAATTAATGATACTCCAAAAGATGGCATTATGGTAGTTCCTTATCATCTGTAACAATAGAAACAACAAATACCACAAACCCCAGTGAATGTTAAACAATCAAAAAGGCTATCTACAATGATAGATGAAATGGACTCCTTGCCTAAAAATAAAGATTTCAATTTATGTAAGTTTCCTACAAGTAAAAGGGCTTTGTAGAGTAAATGGGTTTATAGGTTGAAAGAAGAGGATGGAGTTAAGAAAGGACTTAAAGCTAGGCTGGTTATAAAATGATTTGCACATAAAAAGGACATTGATTTTGATGAGATATCTACTAAATATTTGTATTTGGAGAAGCTTGATGTTAAAATAACTTTCTTCACAGTGATTTGGATGAAAAAATATATATGGAATAGCCTTAGGGATTTGAGGTCAAAGGTAAGGATAATTTAGTGTGCAGATTGAAGAAAAATTTATATGGCTTGAAGAAAGAACCTTGGCGATGGTATCTTAAATTTGAAATTTTTATGCATGAACATAGATACACTAGGTTTCATTCATATCATTGTGTTTAATTTGAGTTTTTGGATGATGACAACTACATTATTTAATGTTTATATGTTGATGATATGCTTGTAACTAGTTCTAACATGGATCACATTAAGGGGTTAAAACAATAATTAGGACATTCATTTTTTATGAAGGATTTGGGAAAAACAAAAAAATCCTTGGTATGAAAATATGTAGAGAAAGGAAAAAATAGGAAATTGACTTTATCTTAAGTTGATTATATTGAGAAGGTGTTGCAACATTTCTCTATGGGGAATGTCAAATCTGTCAACACCCATTTTCCTGATCATTTGAAATTGACTAAGAAGATGTGTCCAAAGACACAATAAGAGGAGAATAAGATGTCCAAGGTGTTCTAAATATAAGAGGATTAACTAAGAGGGGAGGGGTGAATTAGTTACCACAAAAATAAATCCTAGATCCCTTAGATGTCAAAACAAATCAAAACCAAACTATGTTGAAATTGAAAATATTGTTGTAACTTGGTAACCACTAAAATAAATTCTTCTTAAGATGTTTAATGTTATTAACCACAATTAACTTAGTTGTATAAATAGAAATTAAATAGCATAAACACATATAACATCATTGTTTAACGTGGAAACCCAATTTGGAAAAACCCATCAATTGCAACTAGTTATTGTTTTTCACTCTTATAAAGTGAGCCATGTTAGGAGCCAACCATGTTAAAGGTTACAAAACACACTGTTAGGTGTGACCCTATTAAAGGATTTAATCACCTTGTTAGGAATGTCCTTGTTAGAGGTCTTTAGACACTTCAATCTAGAAATTCCACCTTGTTAGCATATTTGGAAAATAGTTGTTAAACTAACTTTGTTAAGAGATTTGATACACTACTACAAATATTAGAGAGTAACAATGATATGACCTAATCGTTGATGCAACTATATTGCTGATTTTAGATCTCTATTCTAGATTGAATATTTTATCCTCCTTGATCAAATAAAACTTTGTAGTTTGTTCAACTTGGATACTCTACTATCCTTCCAATTCACTTTTTTGGTTTATCTTTTCAATCCCATACTTCTCTCTTTCAATCCCAAAACTTGACCTTATACTTATATCTTTTGCCTTGTCAAGTTTGCTTGAATACACTTAGAAATAATCAATATTCATCCCTTAAGTTGGCTAGACTTAACAAATAAATTGATTAAACTAAATAAATTGATCCAAGAAAATCCTTCATTAGTTGACCCAACTCAATCAACACTAACTTAGAAAAGACTTTCTTTAGACTTTCTTTGTTAACTGTGTTCTTTAGATATGTTTTCTGACATCTCAAACATAAATGATAGAAGTATCCCACATTATCTGTCAAAAACTTATGACATCTTAGCTTATCAGACATAAATTTTTTGTGATGTATGACAAAACTCTCTTTGACATTTTATGCCAAAAACAACATTCGGTGAACTTTCATGTACCTGATGTACTAATTCATATGCAATCTACCCTTTACAATATTGCCTCAACTTGATTGATCTTCAACATACCTAGTTGATGCATCACTAATATCTAATTAGTGAGCTTCAGATAGGGGAATGACCCCTAGCTTACATCTAAGATACAAAAATGAATCCTTAGGTAATGGCTTGGTAAATATGTCTACAATTTATTCTTTTGTATTCATATATTATAATCTTACCTACCTATCATGCACCAATTCTCTTAATAAATGATACTTAATTGAAATGTGCTTGGTTTTGGTATGCATCATAGGATTCTTGGAAATGTTAACTTCAATGGTGTTGTCATAGAAAACAACAATTGGATCCTTGATCTCTTCATTCATACCTGCCAAAAATTATTTGAACCAAAAAATATTAGAACAATTGATTGCTATAGAAACATATTATGTTTCTACTATTGACTAAGAGATAAAGTTTTTTTTCTTGCTTGTCCAAGACACTAGCCTCTTTCCAAGAAAGAATGCTCTACAACTAGTGCTCTTCCTATCATCAATGCTTCCTACCCAATCTGCATTAGTGAATGCTTTCAATTTAAAGTTGCCTCATTTCTTATACCAAAAACCATAATCTTCAGTACCCTTTAGATACCTCATGGTTCTTTTGATTTCCATCATATGATTTTCTTTTGGATTAGTAGAGAATCTTGTCACCATTCCAACTGCTAATGCTATATTAGATCTTGTGTGCACCACATACTGAAGTTTACCAATCATTGATATGTATGTAGTCAAATCTACTTCTTTTGAATCATCATCTTTGAAAAGCTTATGTCCAATAGACACAGGTGTTCCAACTGGTCTAGAATCCTCCATTCCAAACTTCTTGAGCATCTCCTTGATGTATTTTGATTGAGTAATATAGATACCATCCTTCTTCTATTGAATTTGCAAGCCAACAAAGAATTTGATCTCTCCAAACATTGACATCTCAAATTTCTTATTCATTTCCTCTAAAAAAAGGTTTGCAAAAATCATCATTTCTAGTAAATAATGTATCATCCACAAAGATTTTTGCCAACACAGTCTTCTTATTTGGTCCTTCTTTGATGTATAAGTTGTTGTTATCATTATTTCTTTGAAAAAAAATCTTTATGAGATACTTATTTAATATCTCATACTAGGCTCTGGGGGCTTATTTGAGACTATACAAAGCTTTGTGTAGTCTGCAAACCATGTCCCTTTTGTTAGGATCAATGAAACCTTATGGCTACTCAATGTAGAATTCCTCTTCCAAGATTCCATTCAATAATTTTGATTTCACATCCATTTGATACACTTTGAATCCTGTGTGTGTTGCATATGCAAAGGAGTGTTCTAACACCCTCTAGTTTAGAAATAGGAGAAAAAGTTTCTCCATTGTCAAAACCTTCCTCTTGAGCATAACCCTTGCAAACTAGCCTTTCCTTTTTTCTTGAGACCTCTCCATTCTCATTCAACTTATTTTTGAAAACCCTTTTGTGCCAATTAAATTCGTATCCTTGGGTCTAGGAACAAGAGCCCATGTCTTATTCCTTTCAATCTAATCAATTTATTCATTCATAGCTTCAATCTAACTTTCATTCTCTAATGCATCTTTTACAAATCTAGGTTCAAATTTAGTAAGTAGACATGTACCTTTTAATTTTTTCTATGTCATTATACCAACTAACTAATTTCCAATGATTTTTTCAGGTGCATGATGCCTTCTAACATATCCAACAAGTTTTGGCTCCTTCTTTCTAGATTCACTAGGTTCACCATGATCTTCTATATCATGCTTAGTTCCCATTGTCTATGACTTGGGTCCATCAAACTATGACTTAGTTTCCTTGTGTTGAAACTTGGGTCCTTCTGATGACTCGGGTCCTTCTAATGACTCGGATTGCACTTTCTGCAACTTAGGTTGAACTAGAGATTTTAGGGACACAGGTGGTGAAGGTTGTTGATCACCACTTGTTTGAATGTTAGGAATAGTATCAAGCTCATACTAAACAAAATTTTTGTAGTCTTTAGGTTCCTTACTACTTTTTTCTTTGCTCTTTTATGCAAACTCATCAATCTTCACATTTGCACTTTCTATAACTTTATGAGAAGATAGATTGAGACATTTATATGCTTTGCTCATATTGGAATATCCCAAAAATATGCCTTCATCACTTTTGAAATCAAATTTTCCTTTTCTAGACTCCTTCAAAATATAACATTTACTACTAAATACTTTGAAGTAACACACATTAGGTTTATAACCATTCCATAATTCAAAAGGTGCTTGATTTGAATCCTTCATCAACTAAACATGATTCAAGGTATGAACTATAGTGTTGATTGCTTCTTTCTAATATTTGATAGAAACATTCTTTTCTATCATAAAGGTCCTTGCACAATCTATAATTGATCTATTCCTTCTTTTAGCAATGTCATTTTGTTGAATTTCTAATGAATTTATTGAATTCAATAGAAATGAATTCTCCTTCTCTATCTGATCTCAAACATTTTAGTTTCTTTCCTATTTGTTTTTCCACTATAGCCACATACCATTTGAACTTTTGAAAAGCTTCTAATTTATCCTTTAAATACATAACAGTCATCATTCTAGAATAATCATTAACAAATAGAATAATGTACTTATCTCCTATGTAGCTTTTTGAATCAATGGTTTCACAAAGGTATGTATGGACCAACTCTAGCACTTCTTTAGAATGATAATTCATGCTTCTAAAAAAAATATTTCCCATCTTTCCAATTTGACAATTCTTGCACATGCCCATGTTAGGTTTCTTTAGGCTTAGAATGCCTCCAACCATTTTTTTATTGCTTATGTTTATCAAGTTATCAAAATTCACATAACATAACCTCTTATGCAATAACAAGCTTTCTTCTACTTGAGTAATGAAACATGAACTTAAATTAAGAACTAGGTATAATAGATTATCTTTTGTTTACTTGCCAGTTCCAACCAGATTTCCTTTCCCATCCAATAGATTGGCCTTTCCACTCATGAATTCTACCTTGAATTCAATGTTATTCAATTGAACCACACTAAGTAGATTATGTTTTAGTCCTTCAACCCAATAAGCATTATCAAATCTAAGATCATTGGTTAGTGCAATACAAACTTTACCTTTAACATATCATGGTTCATCATTGTCAAATCTAACACTTCCACCATAATAGTGTACTAAGTTCTCAAATTTAGAATTGTCACCAGTCATATGGTGAAAACAACCACCATCAATTATCCATGTATCATTCTTACTTATATGTGAGATAAGTTTCATTTTATCATTTTCATCATCTAATTCATCCTTGATAGCAATATAAACCATTTCATCTTCTTCTTCACTACATTCAAAATCTTTAGCAATGTAACAAGACTTATTACCTTTGTCTTTGTAGTCCTTGTAGCTTTTGAAGTCATTTTTTTCTTCTTTTCCTTCTCTATTTGGACACCTTGCAGTAATGTGACCAACTTCTTCAGAAGAAAAGAAGATCAAAGGAATTTTTCCTTTGTACTTCCCTTTGCCCTTGTGAAATATTCTTGCAAGTAATTCTTCAACAACTTTAAGATCTTCATTAGAACCATCTTCATCCTCACTATCAGATTGCCTTTTAGATTTTGTAGCTTTCTTCTTGAGTGATAGCTTGGCTTGAAATGCAGACTCGAGGTTGCTAGTGTTAGGAACATAATTTTTATACTTATCTAATTCAAATGTTGTCAATCCTCCCACTACTACATCTAATGTTATATCATTCTTGGGATTTCATCTCATCTCTTGAATTGATAACACTCTAATTGTAGATATAGGAAGAAGTGTTCTGAGAAACTTTCTTACCATTGTCTCATCTTCTATCTTTCCTCTTAAGGCCTTGATTTCACATACACTAGTTTTGATTCTATCATTGTATTTTGAAATGTTCTCATCCTTATTTGATCAAATTTTCCTCTAAGACTTTCTACTTTAGCTCTCCTAACATTATCATCTCCTCCGTAGATGGATTTTAGCTTGATCCAAATTTCATAAGTAGTACCACAATCTTTGACTCCACCAAATTCAGCATAGTTGAGAGTTGAATCAATATCAATCATCATGATATAATGATTCTTCTTTTCTATAATTTCTTTAAAAGTCATAGTTCTAGTAGGTTCCACATACTTGGTGTCTAGGTACTTTAGGTGTAAGTCTCCAATAGTTTCCAAATGTAATCTCACCAATTCCTGTCGTGCCTTGAAGTTATCTATGGTTAGCTTAGGGATTTCCCTTCAGTAAGACATCTTGATCTTTAGCTTAAGTCCTTGAAACCTTCTTTACAAGCACCAAAAGTTCTAATACCAATTGTTGGAAATATAAGAGGAGTAACTGAGAGGGGAGGGGTGAATCAATTACCACAAAATAAAATATCAGATCCCTTAGATGTCAAAACAATTCAAAACCAAACTCTGTTGAAATTGAAAATACTATTTTAACTTGATAATCACTAAAATAAATGCTTCTTAAGATGTTTAATGTTATTAACCATGATTAAATTAGTTGGAAAAATAGAAAGTAAATAACATGAACACATATGAATCCAGGATTTAACATGGAAACCTAATTTGGGAAAAACCACCAATTGCAATTAGTTACTATTTTTCACTCTTCTAAAGTGAAACCTATTAGGAGCCAACCCTATTAAAGGTTACAAAACACATTGTTAGGTGTGACCCTGTTAAAGGATTTAATCACCCTATTAGGAGTGACCTTGTTAGAGGTCTTTAGATACTTCAATATAGAAATATCACCTTGTTAGAAGATTTGGAAAATAGTTGTTAAGCTAACTTTATTAAGAGATTTGATACACTGCTACAATTATTAGAGAGTAACAATGATATGACCTGATTGTTGATGCAACTATATAGCTAATTTCAAATATCTATTTTGGCTTGAATACTTGATCCCCCTTGACTAGATAAAACTTTTTAGCTTGATCAACTTAGGATACTCTTCTATCCTTTTCCATACTTCTCTCTTTCAATCCCACAACTTGAAATTATACTTGTGTCTTTTGCCTTGTCAATTTGGCTTGAACACACTTACAAATATTCAATATTCATCCCTTAAGTTAGCTAGACTTAAAAAATAAATTCATCAAACTAAATAAGTTGATCCAAGAAAATCCTTCATTAGCTGACCTAGCTCAGTCAACACTAACTTAGAAAAGACTTTCTTTGTTAACTAAGTAAACTTGGTTAACATTTCATCCTAAACTAAATTATTTTGGTAACCAAGTGAGCTCAGTTAACACTAGTTTGGTGTCAACTTCTCTTTGGTGCTTGAGTGAATTTGGTAGACATTGTCTTCTTGCAAACTTTCTTTGGTAGCTGAGTGAGCATAGTTAAAACTCACTCTGAACTTCATTTTTTTTGGAATGCTTGGAAGACACTGGAAACTATCTTCGTCACCTCAGTGATCTTGGCAGACATTGACTGGTAAAGACTTGATATTTTTTGTAACATCAAAGACAACATACAATTGAACAATTATTTTCAACACAAGGTACCTTATGCTTCAACAATAGGGAGCTTATTATATGTCATGGTATGTACTAGGCTAGATATTGCACATGTTGTTGGAGTTGTTAGTAGGTATATGAGTCATTATGGGATTGAGCATTGGAATGCATTCAAATATATTCTCAAATATTTTTGAGGAACATCTAGTAAATGTTTACATTTTGGGGGCTCTGCTACTAATTTACAAGGCTATGTTTACTCAAATTTGGTAGGGGATCTAGATACTAGGCAGGGTACTCCATAATATATATTTACTATTGGTGGGAAAGAAATAGGTTGGACTTCCTAGTTATAAATGGTGAAGTATTTATCCACTACAAAGGTAGAGTTTTTTGCTACTACAGAGGTAACTAGTGAGATGATATGACTTCAATTCTTCATGGAAGAGTTGGGACACCCATAGATGGACAATTATTTGTTTACAAATAGCTAAAGTGGCATTCATCTTGTAAATAATTTTTCTCTACATTCAAAGACAAAGCACATACAATTATGTTACCATTTTATTCGATCAGTTTTGGATGATGGACATTTAAAGATGGAATAGATACATACATATGATAATCCAACATATATGTTTACAAAGGTTTCTCTTAAAATTTGTTTGGCCTTCTAGACTCAACATAATAAAAGAACAACAGATTCCATGATGATTTAACATTCTAGTGGGAGCAAAAGGTTTAGTGATGCTATGATCAGTTTCCAAGTGGGAGGTTATTGTTGTGAAGTTTGATCAGTCTCCAATTGGGAGTTGTTGTTATGTATAGCCTAATCAGACTCAGAGGTTAATTATTCCCCACTTTATTTGGTGTGATTTCCCCTACATTTTACTACGAGGTTTTTGGGACCTCCTCTTCTAGATCCTTGTCCTCTGCCTCTTCCTCTCTAATCTCTATTGTTCTAATCATGGAAATGATTGGAATTATTCCCCATCTAGTTCTAATTGCTACTTCTAACATCATCCTTATTCTTCTGATCATCATTATGGCCTCTATAAGATTGTCCACCAAATCTTCCGCCATGATCTCTTTCGCTATTCTTGTTGTCAAACTTCTTGCTCAATTTTTCCTTAACTCTTAGGGAAAACTGGTATGCCTCCTCAATACTATTCAATCAAACCAAACTCAACTCATCCTAAATACTTTTCCTTAACCCATTAAGATAATGAGCCACTTTCTCCTTATCAACTTTTGCATGGTCGATTCTAATGACAACTCAATAAAACTCTTTGGTATACTCCTGAACAGATTTTCCCACTTGCTTCAACCCTTGCATCTTCTTCAACAAATCAAGCTCATAATCCATGGGAATAAATTGTCACTTTAGTTTGGCTATCATTTGATCCCATCTAGTGATTTTTTCATTTCCCTTTCTATTTCACTCCAACTGAACCTCCTACCACCAGATCTTTGCATGTCCCTTCAGTTTTTCCTTCACAAATTTGACCCTATCTAGATCCTCAATATCTTCATACTCAAAGTACTCCTCTAGTTCATTGATCCAATCTATCAACTCCTCTAGGTTAAGGTTTCTCAAAAATGTGAGAACTTAAAACTTAGGTCTTTTTCTAATCTTGGAGATGGCCCTAAAAAGCCTCTCTTCCTCTGGGTTTAGAACTACCTCTGCTTCAACATTTCCTTCTACTTCATCCTCATCCTTGCTTTCATCTCTTATGGAAAGATTTATTCATATATGCATTTTTTCTTCTAATGCTTGCATTAGTATTTAGAGGGCTTAGAAAACTTTAGGTGTAACACCTACTGTGCTTCTGCCATGCTCTCTTTATGGAGGTATTTTTCACACTTTCACTAAAACCATAGTGCAAACTAACTCACAATCAACAATCTGTCTACATGCTTAGTCCAAACCATGGTCTTGGTGTGAACTACCTCATAGTTGATGATCTATCCACACACTCAAGAACTCTAGCTCTAATACCACTTTATGAAGGGTGTTCCCCTTAATACCATAAACTCACAATAGAGACAAAGAAACAATAGAAAATGCAAGAACAAAATATGGATTTCTTATTTGTGTTGGAAATGTAGACTTATAGAATTCACAAGTACAATATGCTAACCCACATGGGTGCCTTCATTACAATAATCTACAAGACAAGCTGCAAACTATCACCCAAAGTTGTCCTAGACAATGTTTGGGCCTTTCTTAAATAGGCAAGTTTATGCCACCCAGAAATGTTCTAGATGCTCAAACTTAATACCTAGGGCCAACAAACCCTAACAATACATATAGAGTCAGCTAAATAAATTTTTGACAAATTATTTTAGAAATTTTGATAACCCAACTTTGGAAAGCCATAACTCTCGAACCATTGCTCTGATTGCCTATTATAACCACTTTTCATAAATGCTAGCTCCTAATCTATAGGCTTGAAATTGTGCAAGAACCTTTCTTTTGAGTTTTCAGACCTCATTCGAGCACTCTAAGGCCTCCAATGGTGAGCCTAAAGATTTTTCTTTAGATTTTTCCATCGAAAATCTGCAATAGCTTCTTTGATACTTGTGCTAGATCAATGAGATTTTTATGGTAGGCTTACAACTCTAAAATGCACCTTCTTATAGAAAATGAGAACATTTTGAGCTCAAATGAAAAACTTACAAAATATAGGAAGTCCCATAAATAGTAACCACCCTGTCTACTAGTCCTTATTAAAATAGAAAATATTTTTGGGTGATGCAAGATTTCTCTTATACCCAGGATGATCTTGCATCATCTGTGTTAACCAATCTCACTTAGTTACCAAAGGAATTTTGTGAATATGTAGTTTTAACTGAGTTCACTTAGTTAGCACAGGAAAATCATTTCTAAGTTAGTGTCTACAGAGCAGAGTTAGGTAATGAAGGATTTCCTTGTTTTGGCATATTGAGTTCAATTGATTTGATTGTTGGTTCTAGCTGACTGTGGAGATGAATATTAAGTATTCTAAGTTATATTTAGGATGACTTGACAATGTGTAAGATATAAATAAAAGGTCAAGTTGATAATTGAATGTGTGGAACATAACAAAATATTTGAAGATGATTAGAGGAATCAAATTAAAAGGACAAGAAGAATATCCTTGTTGAGTTACAAAGATACATTCGATAAAAAAGGATCAAGTATACAAGCCAGAATTGAGATCTATAATCAAAAATTTAGTTGCATCAAAAATCAAGTCATTTTATTGTTATTCTCTAACCATTGTAATAGTGGACTAAATCTCTTAACAAAGTTGGCTTAACAGCTATTTGTACATCCTCTAACAAGGTAGAATTTCTACTTAAATTGTCTTAAAGACCTCTAACAAGGCCACTCCTAATAGGGTGATCAAATCCTCTAACAAGGCTCACTTCAGAAGAATGAAAATCAATAACTAGTTGCAATTAATGGTTTTTCCCAAATTGGGTTTCCAAGTTAAATCTCGATGTCACTTGTGTTCATTCTATTTATTTTATGTGTATATAACTACGTTAAATTTAAGGTTAATGACATTATGATTAATATATTCAGTTATTGCCAAGTTAAAGATTCTCAGTGCTTGCTAAGTTACAACACTTACTAGTGTAAACCGAGTAACAACAAAATACTGTTTAATTAGAGTTTATTTGTATTGACATCTAAGGGATCTAGGATTTATTTTTGTAGTATCTAATTCACCCCTCCCCTCTTAGTTACTCCTCTTATATTTCTAACAATTGGTATCAGAGCATTTGGTTCATGTAGAGAAAGTTTTAAGGACCTAAGCTAAAGATTGAGTTGTCTTACAGAAGAGAGATTCCTACATTGAACAAAGACAATTTTTTAGCATGGCAAGACCTTATGAAGTTGCATCTAGAAACCATCAGTGATTTGGGTTTGAAATAATTAAACACTACTTATAAAGCTCCTAATAGTACAATGTCTATAGAAGATATTGTTGAAAAAAAAATCATTATATCATGATGATTGACATAGCATCAGATCTTAACTATGTTAAATTTGATGAGGTCAAAGGATGTCCTACTGCTCATGATATGTGGACCAAACTAAAGGATATCTATGGAGGTGATGATAACATAAAAAGAACCAAGGTAAAAAGCTTGAGAGGCTAGTTTGATCAGATGAAAATGAGAGAGGATGAAAACATTGCAAAATATGTTAAGAGAATCAAAGCTAGTGTTAGTGCTATCAAAGCCTCTAGAGAAACAATTGAAGATGTAATAGTGGTAAGCAAGGTACTTAGAACCCTTCCTCTTATATATGAAATTAGAGTTTTTACTATTCAAGAGATGAGATGTGATCCAAATAACAAGATAACCTTAGATGCTCTAGTGGGAAGATTGACAGCATTTGAAATAGATAACTATGATAATTATACTCCTAGTTCTAGAAATCTTGAGTCTACATATGAAGCCAAGTTATTACTCAAGAAGAAAGCTAAAAGATCTAAAAGAAAACAATCTAAAAGTGAAGAGGAAGATAGTTCCAACGGTGATCATAAAGCCATTGAATCATTTCTTGCAAGAAGGTATCCCAAAGGCAAAGGAAAGTATAAAGATAAAATTCCTTTAATCTATTTCTCTTGTGAAGAAGTTGGACACATTGATGCAACGTGCCCAAATAGAGAAGATAGAGATAAAAAGAAGCACAACAAGTACAAAGGAAAGAAGGATTTCAAAAATTTCAAGGACTACAAAGACAAAGGTAATAAATCTTTCTTTATAGCTAAAGATTCATATAGTAGTGAAGATGATGAAAGGGTACATATTGGTGTAAAAGATGAATCTAATGATGAAGGAGATAAAATGGCACTTATCTCTCATATTAGCAAAAATGATACATGGATTATTGATAGTGGTTGCTCACATCATATGACTGGTGATAAAATAAAATTTGAAAACATGGAACATTATGATAGTGGTAGTGTAAGATTTGGAAACAATGAAACTTGTTGCATAAAGGGAAAAGGCTGTATCTCACTAACCAATGGACTTAGATGTGATAATGCTTATTGGGTTGAAGGAATAAAATATAATCTATTAAGTGTGGCATAGTTGAATAACATTGGATTCAAGGTAGAATTCATGAATGGGAAGGCCAAGCTGCTAGATGGAAAAGGAAATCTAGTTGGGTCTGGAAAACAAACAAAAGATAACCTATTCTACCTAGATCTCAGTAAAAGTTCATGTTTTATTGCTCAAGTAGAAGAAATGTGGTTGTGGCATAAAAGGTTATGTCATGTCAAATTTGATAATCTAATCAAGATAAGCAAGAAGAAAAGAGTAAGATGTATTCCTAGTTTGAGGAAACCTAATATGGGTCTATGCAAAAATTGTCAAATTGGAAAGATGGGAAATGCTAGTTTCAAAAGAAAGAACTATCATTCAGAAGAAGTATTGGAGTTGATTCATACAGACCTTTGTGGACCTATTGGAATAAAGAGCTATAGTGGAGACAAGTTTTTTATTTTATTTTTTGATGACTATTCTAGAATGATGACTGTAATGTATCTAAAAGAAAAATCTGAAGCTTTTCAAAAATTTAAGTGGTATCTAGCAAGAGTAGAGAAAGAAATTGGAAAGAAGCTAAATTTTTTGAGATTAGATAGAGATGGTGAGTTCATCTCCACTGAATTCAATGAATTCTACATTAAAAGAAGAATTAAGAGACAAGTATTAGCTCCTGGTACACCACATTAGAATGGTATAGATGAAAGAAGGAATAGATCCATCATGGATTCTGCAAGAATATTGATGATAGAAAAGAATGTTGCAATCAAATACTGGGAGTTGTAATCACCTAAAAATGGTCATTTAGACTAATAGCCCCCTTCTCAGCATTTTGGCTAAATTAATTAACCATTTACTTAGACCAAATTGCTAATAATTAATTAATTTGATTATAACCTATAGTTTGACTATGCTATCCTAAGTTCATTATTTGATTGAAAGAACTTGTCACCTTTTAATTAAATAAAAGACCCCATTCTTCTAACCCACTTAAAGTGCACATATAAAGTCCTTTTTGTTAGAGTAAATAATTAATTATTAATTATTTATTCTATTACTTAAGCTTACTTAGGTTAATGCATTTATTTAATATTTTGTATTAGATGCATGTAGTGGTTAGTTGATGACAACACGGGAGTTTGTTCCCTTCTAGCATGTTCCACCTTTTGTGGATACGTGTTGAGTTGTCATCCTTATTTTCTACCACCTTCCAGCTTGTTCTACAAGCTTCCATGAGCTCTTTATATTTAAGCTCCCTCATTGTACTTTCATCACATCATAACATTATGCATATTGTAAATACATTTCTTCTTGTGTTTGCATATTTGTCTCTCATGTTCGTTTAGGGTTTTTCCCTTGCTCCATGCTCTTCCTCTCCTTGGCTTCTCTTTGATAGGTTCTCACATGCAAGTGATCTTGGGTGTCTTCAAAGTTGGCTTTCCTCAACTCCAACATGGTATCAGAGCCTTCCTGCTGCTGCTTGGCTGAAGAATTTTGAAGTCGTGATTTGAAGTCACAAACCCTAGTTTGTTTGTGCATTTTTTCTTCAAATCAAGGGATCAGCAATTTTTTGGAGCACATTGGGCCCAAATGGACATCACCATTGGATCCAAAAGGTCATTTGCAATTAGGATTCATATAAAACTTTCCATTTTTGGACACAAGGCATTTTGGAGTTTTTTTAGGCCCCCTAGACGCTACCGTACGGACAATCTTCGCATTTATTGCAATTTTTTAAAAAAAATTAGAGCTACCAGGTGGCCACCACCACACCACCCAGTGGTCGCCGTCGTGCCACCTAGGTCCCACCCAAGCTGGTAGCGCAGCCTCTATGTGACCGCCGCTTCGTGGCTGCCGCTGCTCTGTCAGGCCTCCGCCCTCTCGGCGGTGCCTCCCTTCTGCAGCGCCGCACCTCCGGTGAACTCTGCCTCCGCCTCCGAACTCTGTTGCCAGCTCAGTAGACAGTCACTACCCGCATGGCTTTTTTCCAATCTATGTAGATTCCTATCAGCAGTTGCAGCTAACCAAAATTTGACACATGGAGCATTTCTGCTAAGTCACAGCCACTTGCGCGTGACACGTGGACAACGTCCTTGTTTCTACCACATCATCTGATCCGCCAAGTGGCATCCATGTGGCACTACCATGTGGTAGCCATGTGGAATCTCTTTTGCTGTGATGGCTGATGGGCCATCAAAAAAAATTTTGTCAAATGATGACATCAGCATGATGTCAGCAATGCATCAGCATCCTACTTGCACCTCTCCTTCAGGTTCTATTTTGGAGCTACCTTTGGTTTTTTGGCCATAACTTTTGCATACGGAGGTATTTTTCCAATCTAAAAGAAGTGAGAAGTGCTAGAAAGCTGGTTTTGAGACAGAGACATTGGTTTAGGTATTTTTAGGTTTTGATGCTTTTTATTATCTATTTTGTTAGTCAAAATCCAAAGTTATGTTTTTCACTCCAGCAAGCATATCTTTTGCGTCCCATGCCCATTTTTTGAAAAATTTATATTTTTGGAAAGCTGGTTCTATGTAGTTTTCAAAAATATAGTCCTTTTCTTTAGTTTTTGGGCCATACTCTTTCTATCATAGTTTTTGCAGTTTTGCTATATGGTGGATATCTTGAGTATTTTAGGCCCTAGGATCATTTTCCTAGCATGGTTTCTCTTTTTTTAGGTTGTACTTTATTTTATTGCAGCTTGTTTTTAGTTTTGATCATTGTAGCTATCATTCTAAAGCACTTTTATGTATCGCACTAAGACAAAGTGCCACTTTTGCATTTCGGGGATCATGAACATTGTTTTGAGTCAGTTGTACTTGCACTATTTTCATAAAGCACCATGGGGAAGATAGTTGTTTGATGTTTTAGGCCTTCTCCCTTTGTCAAGTGAGTGTCCCTTCCATGACATTAGCCCCATGCAGAGTCAGTTTGATAGTGTCTTTATAGGTGTCTGTACCTCTTTTCCTCTCTTGTTGTTCTTGGTTCGTTTGCAGGAGACTTTGGCCCACCTTCTCAGTTGCCTATCATCACACCTTGTCTGCATTAAGGGGGGGTTATGCTATTGTTCTAATGCATCTGTGGTTTGATGGTTCAATAGTGTGAACTATGTATTCAGTGGTTGATCCTAAATACAAGGTGATTACAGTGGCTGGCTACCTATGCATTTCGGTGAGATGGATCATCTACCATATAGACATGCTCGGTTCATGCCTTCTTCTTCCATGGAGGTTCTTCAGATCAGAAATTTGGTAGATTTGCAGCTTCTTCATGCTTCAGTGATGCTTCTTCATGATCACTCCTTGTTCCTATTTTAGGGGACATTTCCCTTGTTGGAGGCTTCTTCAGTTCTTCACTAGGTTCTTACCTCTTTTTGGGGGAGGGTTTTTCCCACGTGGTTTTCTCTCTTTCTCCATTTACAGAGGTTGCATCTTTTGCATTGTACTTGGGTACCTAAAATGGCCTCGTTGTCGAGACCCATTCTACATTCATCTTAGTTTTGTGAGCTTAAGGCATTTCCCTAAGTTGCACTTAAGGGAGGGGTGTTAGAGTAAATAATTAATTATTTATTATTTATTCTATTACTTAAGCTTACTTAGGTTAATGCATTTATTTAATATTTTGTATTTAATGCATGTAGTGGTTAGTTGATGACAACACGGGAGTTTGTTCCCTTCTAGCATGTTCCACCTTTTGTGGATATGTGTTGAGTTGTCATCCTTATCTTCTACCACCTTCCATCTTGTTCTACAAGCTTCCATGAGCTATTTATATTCGAGCTCTTTCATTGTACTTTCATCACATCATAACATTGTGCATATTATAAATACATTTCTTCTTATGTTTTCATATTTGTCTCTCATGTTTGTTTAGGGTTTTTCCCTTGCTCCATGCTCTTCCTCTCCTTGGCTTCTCTTTGACATATTCTCGCATGCAGGTGATCTTGGGTTTTCATCCTTATCTTCTACCACCTTCCAGCTTGTTCTACAAGCTTCCATGAGCTCTTTATATTCGGGCTCCCTCATTGTACTTTCATCACATCATAACATTGTGCATATTGTAAATACATTTCTTCTTGTGTTTGCATATTTTTCTCTCATGTCCATTTAGAGTTTTTCCCTTGCTCCATGCTCTTCCTCTCCTTGGCTTCTCTTTGATAGGTTCTCACATGCAGGTGATCTTGGGCATCTTCAGAGTTGGCTTTCCTCAACTCCAACACTTTTTCTAATTTTTAAGTTAAAAGAAAAGGCTTTGTGTGACTTTTGTCTCATATGACAAGTCAACTTATATTTTATTGGTTGACTCGTGCATTCACATGGATCACTCCTCTTTTCAATTTCCACCATTGATCATCCACCACTTTCATCTTTATCTCTACCATATGTACAACTTTATAAGGGAGAGAGCTTTTCCCCTCAAAGGATCTATTCACCATTTGAATATTGTTATGCTACAGGTTTTCTAATAGGTTTCTTGGAGCTTTGAGGATAACTTCCACTTTTTGTCTTCATTCTTTCATTCCACCATATTCTAACATAGTTGCATGTTAACATATTTTCTTTGCAATAGCATAAGATCACATAGCTTAATTAGCATGGATGTAACACTTTCATTTGTTTAGCTTAGTTGCATTGTGCATTTCATCTTAGCATAGTTTCATTATTGCATTGTATACTCAAGAGTTCTTTGATACTAGCATTCTTGCTCTTGTCTAAAGAATCTCCCATCTCATGGTTTACTAGCAAGGGTTGCATTCTTAAGACTCAGCTCAGAGATCTCTTTATGTTCATTTGTATGCCTCTTGCACTTCATGACTAGAGAGCTCTAAGACACCATTCAAGCTTTTCAAACTATGGGAAACCTTGGATAGAAGGGTTTAGAGAAGTGCACTTTTTGAGTGTATATTTTTTGTGCCCACCATAGGGTAGAGCATCAAGTTTTATCCTCTACTTTACCATTTTTATTGCATTTTTTGCTTGTTGTCTACTCTTTTATTCTTTTTTTTTAGTTGCAGTTTTTGGGTGATAGTTTTCTAGTTTCATATGACAGTTCTCATAACTATTATGTCATATTTTTTTGAGAATAGTGTCACATGACCATACTTAACTCTATCACTCTGATACATAAAGTTTTTTCTTTAGGCTTAGGAAGAAATATTGCATGTGAAAGTTCTATCATGCGGCTATACTGAGACAGATTGCATGAAAATCTTCGAGAAAAACTATCACTTGATAGGGATTTTCTTGTTTCTTGATATGTTTTGGTCAGTTCTTAGTTTCTACTTGTTGATTATTGGTTTTTGTAGGTCTTTCACTATTCTACAGAGGTCCATTTACATATTTCTTATTTTTTTTTGGAGCTAACTCATGGTGCTAATAGTTGTGATTACAAATTGCCATCTAGAAACCCTACCATTGCCTAAAAGAATGCATGTCAAAGCTTCAAATGTACAAGGGCTACTAATGGTTTTTTGCAGGGCTACCCAATGCATAAAAACCAAACACTTTCTGTCTTTTCTATTTCATGTGTGGTATCTACTTGTTGTTCATTTTTTGTAGGCACGCTAAAACTTGCAATTAGGGTCCCTTGGTGATAGGAGAGTATGCTCTTCACCCTTGTGACTCACCTTTAGATTTTGAAAAAAAGGGGTAATTGAAGCTTTTTTGCATGTTTGGAGAAAGCAATCAAAATAGGAGAGTATGCTCTTCACCCTTGTGGTGAATCAAAAATCTTGACTCTTGAGAGTGGATCTATTTTGTGGTAGTTAGAATCCTTTAGAGGGCCTACTCTCAGACAACCTAAGAGGAACCACCCAAGTGGGGATAATAAAATTACTTGGCTCTTCCAACCTACTATTAACTCAATGTTACCAAGGACACAAAACCTTGGTAGACATGGTGTTTGTCTTCGCTTAGTGTGATAGCCTATGGGATTTCGACCATAGGGAGATCACTAGGCAAGAACACTTAAGGTGCTCTTGTGGCCATGGGATTTGTTACCCACCACAAGGTGGGGTGTCCCTTAACTAGGTGCAAGAGGAAAATTATGAACTAAAGCCCTTTCTAAAGACCCTAATATTGGTAAGTTCCTTATTTTTTTGCTCAACTTCTTGGTACAAGGATCAATCCTAGTGGACTACCTGGATCACGCCATGATTTTACACTCACCATATGTGTTCCCTTGGTTGTGCTTATGGCACATCTATGATAAAGCCAAAATCTCTTGTGGGAAAGACACTTGGTGTGAGGTGAAGGAGCATCAAGCATGGGCCAAGTTGTTGAGTAATGAACCATGACTTTAAAGTAGATTTCTTGACTATTGTTTTCAAATGTGTTGACCACCGTTAACATTCTAGCAAATCAAACATCTCTATAGCATTATTAGGAAGGTTGTTCTGATATCACAAATGTGTGTTGACAAGGTTATTTTTACCCTTGTTTAGCTATTTGAGACATGTTAAAACACCTACTATTTGCAAACCTTGCTGAAAATCGACACAAACTAGAAACTTACACTATCTAATTTAAAAATTACTTGATTGTCAAAACTAAAACATAAAATTTTGGAGTGAAAACTGGTCCTTTTGTACAAAAAATTGGCACTTTATTGCCTATTCTCTAGAGAAATATCACGGGATAGTATTTTTCCAAAATTGTGTCACACTTTTGTTATAAAGTCTATCGCCCTACTATACTAAGATCTATTGCCTTGCTTTGTGACAACTGTCACCAAAGAGAAAAGTATCAACTTATTATTGAAACTATGTTGTACAACATTTTATGCTATCCTACTATTGCCTAGTTCCTGAGAAAGCATCACCTGAGACTATTTACTACCGAAATAGGGTCTGTCTTTTGATTTTCTAATCTAGGGTCTCATCACTTTAGTCTTTCCTGGTCCTGGTTGCAAATCCATATGTTAGGAAGCTATCCTAAGTTAAAAAGATTGGTTTAGTCTATCAAATGTAATTCTTGAAACATCCTTGATGAATCATTTTTCAAATCTAGTTACCACTCTATTTTAGCTATTTTCTATTGAGCTTCTTGCTCACCTGCTCAACTCGAGTCACTAGTGTTGTAAGTTCTTAAGCACTATTTGACAAGCAATCTATTATATTTTTACAAGTGACTAATATTGGTTGTAAGAGATTCAAATCTAACATACTTTTATTGTCCTATTAAGCAAAGATGAATCCTTACATGTCGATCACAACTAGACATCAAGTTGGTAGTGATAACCAAACCCCTTTTGTTTTCAATCAATTGGAGACACCATCTAAGCACCCTTACAAAAAACCTTATGTGGAAGACCACAAATCTACCCAAACACAAACAACCAATGTTTAGCATAATCCACTTTCTAGTTTTGGGAACCCATTTAATACACCCTTTGAGACACCCAAGGGTGAAAATAGTTTAATCACTATGGTGCACCTCGATGAGGTTTGACACTGCTTAGAAGAAAAATCATTCAAGATTTCTAATCTAAGAACATTGTTATAAAGAAAGACAAAAATAATAATGTAAATGGTATAGACAAAGGCAAACCTTGGAATAAAAACATGTATGTTGTCAATGATGGAGTAGTGGACACTCCTAAGAATAAGGAACCTATGTTTAACCTTTCTAACACCATCTATGCTAAAAAACAACAAGAATGTTTGAAACCACAAACATTTGAAAAGAGCTCTAATTTTACCAAAAAATGACATGTTTATATGCCAATGGTTGAGCATTATGAAGTAGTATTAAAAACCTTAATTGCAAACAAGCTGGTTACATTACCAAATAATTCTCAACCCTATGACTCACCTGTTAGACCTCCATGGTGGAGAGAGGATCACACTTGCATTTATCATTGAAGCAAGGGTCACAACACTAAAAAAAATTTCAAGCTCAAAGACGTAATTCAAGATCTCATTGAGGTAGGTAAAGTTGTCACAAATGGCCTCGTTAAAAATGTTGATCACAAAGATCTTAAACAACCCTTGCTAGAATACAAAAAAGGTGAAACCTCAAAAGCTTCTTAAAAGAATCATGATGCCAAGATTAGTTATGCTTATGCTAACACAAACAACATCATTGACATGATTGAACTAGCTAAGTATCTTTGCATGGCTAGTCCTCATGATGACAAGCCACCCAATTATGATGCTAAGGATGAAAGACCCAAAGTTATCCTTTAAAAAAAAAATTATCCCCAACACTAGAATGACACTAGACCCTAAGATAGTACTCCAAGTGGTCGAATCTTCCTCTTTACAGAGTGAACCACTAAATTCCATCACTAGGGGGCAATCTAAGGTTGTCCTAAAAGTTTCCCATGATCCTAAGAATGCTTCATCTTCTAAACAACCAACTACTTCTAGGATCTCCAAATATGACCTTGTTAGATAAATGCAATGTACCCCAACTCAAATTTCCATTTTTGAGTTGTTAGAATTGTCCCCTTTGCACAAGGATATCCTAAAAAAAGCTTTACATTCTACCAAAATTCCCACAGACATTGATACAGAATGATTCCAAGCTATGGTGAATCATATCTCTTCACCTCACTATCTCACCTTTTCTAAAGAAGATGATCAAGCTCTCAATCACCTCCACAACCTTGCTCTCCATGTCAAAGTCCAAATCTTCCATACCTGCATTTGTTGAGTCTTGATAGACAATGGTGCAGGGTTAAACATCATTTCATTTAATGTAATCCAATAGTTGGGCATGTCTATATTTGCTAACCCTAAAAAAAAAATCATTGTAAAAGCCTATGACAAGTTCAAAAAACCTTCCAAAGGTCTAATTGTGCTTCCTATCAGAGTTGGTATAGTTGAGAAGAATGCAATTTTCCAAGTCCTAGACATAACACTTGCATTAAATTTATTGTTGGGATGACCATGGATTCATGACATGCAAGTAGTACCCTCTATGTACCATCAGTGCATCAAGTTCCTTTTTAATGGTACTAAAGTAGTTGTCCTTGACAACAACTCAATGTCTATCAACACATTATCTATTTCTGAAATACTCGTTCCACATAATCACTCTTCTCATGAGCTGACACCATCCTTTATAGAGTGTGAATAGAAATTGAAGATGATGAGCATTGGCATAGGAAAATACACTCTAGACTCTATTACTACTCTACCTATTTCCCCTAGGTCTTATGGGAAACTATCTACCAAAAAGAAGCCTTCTGCTTCTGCCATGACTCTTTTTGGCACTATTGTGTAGTCCTCAATTCCCCTAGAAGTAGAGAAAGAAGAATAAGTAATTAAAGGTTGGATCTATAGGGAAGAGGAGAATGAGGAGCAAGTCAAAGTTACTACTCCCATCTCTCCTAAATGTTATGGAAAATGCCATAAATTTCTGGCAAAAATGGGCTATCAGGGTCACAGGTCCTTTACTGGTAATTAAAAAGCTCTAGTTGAACCTATAAGTCATACTCAAGGTTGTGATGCTCAAGATACTATTGGCTTAGGATTTGGGCTAGAAAATGATATGCCAACATTTGATTGAAGATCACCCATGTCTAGTAAATCAGAGGATGATGATGCTCCCTTTATTGTTGCCACTTCACAGGATGAAGACTTTATGCCAATAACTTCTCTTTAATGGGGAGAAGACACTCCACTTAGCAATAATGATGCTGAAGCTTATACTTCTTAACAACTAGAACAAGATGAATCCAACCATGAAGACATGAATAGAAGTTGAATTAGACAAAATATTACTCATCTAATTGCTAGAGATCAATGTACAGACTCTCATGAGTATGAATAGGAAAGCCTCTCTGATGCATCTTGTGAACTAGGAGTGGATGTTATTCATGCCTATATAACCCAACTAAATTTAGTCGATGAGTCTAGTGTAGGGTTAGATGAGTTTGGCTTGAAATATGCTTTAGTGGATTACAATGGTCCCTCTAGGTCTATTCCTGATCTGGACTACTTTGCAACATTCACTATAGGCTCAACTTCCCATGTCACCAAATATGACTCTTTTTGCATCAACAACCTTGAAGCTTCCACCTCACTCTCATTGATTCACCCTAATCTCATAGATTGGTCACTTCAAAATAAAAGACTTGAAATACAGTCTTTTCAAAATGACAATGAGAGTGCTTGTTACCTAAATGCCATTGAACCCGTCAGTTCTTCCACTAGCGAACCCGCAGTTAACATAATAGACTCAGATATCAAGTACCTTAGTCATAAAATTAAAAGAAAAAATAAATGGTCAAATGATGAAAACCACATTGTGGTAGTTTCTAAACATAAAAATAGTAAAAACAAAGATGTATCTAATGGTGAAAACCTCATTGAGGCACCTGCGAATGAGGTACTTTGTAGTCTGCCAAGCTATTTTTAAGATAGATCTTTGATTATGATTCAACCTACATAGCCTATAAACTTAGGGATAGAGGAATATCCTAAGATTATACATGTAGCTCAATCATTTTCAATTGAGGAAAAGGAAAATTTTGCAAAATTCTTTCAAGACAAGAAGATCAATTTTGCATGGACATACTTAGATATGTCGGGGCTTGACACAAATCTTATCATGCATCATTTATCTATCTCTCCTAATATAATGCCTATTAAACAAAAGCTGAGAAAGATGCATCCACATGTTACTCTATTAGTCAAAGTAGTTCTAGAAAAACTCTTAAGTGCAAGTTTTATCAGAGCTATTGACTATGCAGAATGGATTTCCAACATCATACCTATCTATAAACATGATAAATCTATCCAATTTTGTATTGATTTTAGAGACCTCAACAAAGCATGCCCCAAGGATGACTTTCCACTACCAAAAATCAATATGATAGTTGACATGATTGTGGGTTATGAAATTTACTCCCTCATGGATGGGTTTTCTAGGTATAACCAAATTAAGATAGCTCTAGCTAATCAAGACAAGACAACATTTACATGTGCTTGGGGTACTTTCTGCTAGAACGCCATGCCCTTTAGGCTCAAAAATGCTGGTGCTACCTATCAAAGAGCAATTACTACCATCTTCCATGACATGATGCATAAAAATATGGAAGACTATGTTGATGACGCATTGGCTAAATCTAGAACATGAGACAGACATCTTGAAGACCTTAGTCTCATATTGGACCATATGGAACAATTTCAACTTAGGCCCAACCCAAAAAAGTGTGCCTTTGGTGCTACTTCTTGAAAATTACTAAAATACATCATATCATCCAAGGGTATCGAGGTTTATCATGAAAAAGTCTAAGCTATCATGGAAATGCCTCCTCCAAGAAATATCAGTCAACTTAGAAGTTTGTAAAGACATCTACAATCTATAAAAAGATTCATTTCTCAATTGGCTGATAAAGCTCAAGCTTTCAACAAGAATTTGCATAAAGGCTCTACTCACATCTAGAATGATGAATGTCAACAAATTCTTGACTAAATCAAAGGGTACTTGGCTAAACCTCTAGTTTTGATGCCACCTATTTTGGGAAAACCTTTGATCTTGTATATCTTAGCTACAACTTCTCTAAGAGCACTATTAGCCCAACGTGATGAGACTGGCAAAGAATGGGCTATATATAATATCAGTCAAACTTTGATTGATTATGAAATGAACTACACAAGTATAGAGCAAGCATGTCTTGCAATGGTCTTTGCTTCTCAAAAACTCTGACATTATATGTTGGCACATACAATTCACCTGATTGCTAAAATAGATCCTTTGAAATATTTTTTGAGAAAAGCTATTCTTACTGGTCATCTAGCTAAATGGATGATGATTCTTTCCAAATTTGACATTCAGTATGTCGAATGTAAAGCCATCAAGGGGCAAGCCATAGCTAACCAATTGGTTGATTTTTCACTAGAAGATACTACACCCATGCAAATTGAGTTCCCAAATGCCTCAATTATATACATCACTGAGAGAACTTGGAAAATGTTCTTTGATGATTCTCATACACAAAATGGGGCTGGAGTAGGTGTTTTTTTTATTTTGCCTCATTGATATATGATTCCCAAATCTTACAAACTCTTATTCCCTTGTACAAACAACATTACATAATATGAGTCACTCACAAATGGGATCAAAATGGCTCTTGAATGAAGAATAAATAAATTTTACATCTATAGAGATTCTCAACTTGTTATAAATCAAGTGAAAAATTAATATCAAACAAAGGATGACAAGTTGATCCATTACAAGAAGTTGATAGACACTCTAAAGAACTACTTCACTTTTGTGACATTCTAGCAAATTCCTAGAGCTGAAAATAAGGCTACTAATGCTATGGCCATCTAGCATCTATCAACCAACTACAAGAACATGAATTGTGATTTGAGTTCCTGGTGGAAGAACTATGTCATCTCGCTTATGATTCCTCAAATAACCAAGTGATCTGCTCTGTTGTAGGTCATGATGCTATGCGCCTATCTTCTCTTACCCATGTGATCATGTTTTCCTAAAACCCTCATGCACAACCAAAAATTCCAACTCCTCTACAATGCTTCACATTACACTTTGGTCTCTAGTGACTTGTATAGGAAGATTCTAGACAAAATGTTGCTTAGGTGTTTAGAACTAGAGGAGTCCAAAAAGGCACTTGTTGAAGTCCATGATGGCATTTGTGGGGAAAATTCTAATGGCCTTTCACTTGCTTGAAAACTACTTAGGATGGGGTATTACTAGCCTACCATGCAAGCTAATGCCATTTGTTATGCCAATTCTTGTAAAAAATGTCAGCTTCATGGTAACTTAATTCATGCTCCTAGACGTGAGTTGATTCCTTCTATAACACATTGGCCATTTCAACAATGGGCCTTTGACTTGGCAAGAAAAAATACCCAAGTTCATCTAGTGGTCACAAGTTCATCATTACAACAACCAAGTATTTCACCAAATGGGTTGAGGTTGTGCCACTATCTATTCCTACAGGTAAACATGTTTCCCTGTTTATATTGAACTGCATCATTTTTTTTATGGTATTCCTTCCTCCATTGTTACTAATAATGGAGGAAAATTCAAGAACAAGGACCTCAAACAATTATACAAGAAATTTTGAATTAAATGTCATTGGTCCTCTATCTATTACCCTTAAGGGAATAGCCAAGCTAAAGCCTCCAACAAAACATTGCTAAAAATCTTACACCGCATGGTTCATAAGTTTGGCAAAGATTGGCACATACAAATCAATCTAGCACTTTGGGCCTATGAAACTACCATTCATACTCCTACAGGGGCCACACTCTTTTCTCTAGTCTATGGCTCTGAGACTATCCTCCCATTAAAAGTCAAGATCTCCTCCTTGTAAGTCCTTACATGGGTTGATAACTGATGAAGACCATAGAGCTATGCAAGTACAGGAACTAGAAAGTCTTGATGAATGCTATAAGGCTACTTTTGATCACATGAGGGCTTATCAAAAGCACATGTCTACTCAATATAGCAAGAAAGCTCACCTACGTGAGTTTCAATTAGGTGAACTTGTGCTTAGAGAGAATCCAAAAAATCAGCAGCATAGTCAGCAGAAGGGAAAGTTTAAACCTAACTGGTTAGGCCAATACATTATCACAGTAGTATTTGGGTCTGGTACTTATCAACTATCTACTCTTAAAGGGGATGAACTTGTAGATCCTATCAATCTCCTACATTTGAATAATTTCTATGCTTAAAGGCTCACTGCTCAGTTATCTTGTATCTATCTATGATCCTAAAAAAATCCTTAAAATTAGAAAATGTCCTGAAAAAATGATCTTAGTGAAAACCTAGCAATAGGCGCTTTGATGTATCACCAAAAAAAATCAAAAAGTTCAAAAATACAAAAAAAATTGAAAAAAAGTCCTAAAAAAATCTACCAAGTGGTGAAAACCTAGAAACTGGCACTACTTGAGACCCTTACACCTATGTATATCAGTCTCTATCACCCATTTTGCTAACATTTCCTAGCCTAGGATTGTTTCTTGTCCTTGTCTCGAGGGCACAGCTACTTAGCCTATTGAGGTATCCTTGTGCATTATGGTTTCTTTGGAAAACTCAAAAAAATAATGTTTTCAACACTTCTCCTTGAGATCAAGTGTTTCTCAACACTTTCCAGATAGTCTACCTACTATCTCTGATGTCACGATATTTCTCACTATCAGAATCAAGTCTTGAAGAAGTGGCCAAGTGACTTACACACATGCACTTAAACATTTGAACGACTGAGCTATGATGAACTTTATCTACTTTGTGTGTTGTCTATGATGATGTCTTTGCTATGTTTTCCCTCCCTCATAGTCTTTTGAGGATTTCATGGACTAGAAGACTAGGGGCATGGGGCATGTTTTCTTGATTTATGCATGTGGGTATACTGTATTTGTCTATAGTATTTAAAGCATTCATGTTTGTCTTATTTGACACTTTGATTTATAAACGTATCGTCCTTGTCTATTTTGCAAGACCGCACTTGGGGGTTATCCTGGCACTTATGCCTTGATATAGGTGTAATCTTGCTATACTAAACTTAGGGAATCTAATCACATAGTCATCTTGACTTATATGTCATTGATTCTTAGATTGGACTTCCACATACCTATCTGATATTGATCATATTCATATCCTCATAGTTCTGCTAGTGATGGTTGTATGAACTCATCATATCCCTAATAAATGCTCAATGATGAAATAAGAGTCCAAAAGTTATGCATCCCTTGCTAGTAAACCACTTTGCATATTATCTTGCATTATAGGTTCATTCTCTAGTCTATGTTTTGCATTCATGCATATGGGGAGACCTCTCTCTTCATCTTTTTATGGATATATTAGTTAACTACTTTTGCATTTTTTCTTTTTTCTTTTTCTTCTTTATCATGTCTTTTCACCTTCTTGATCTTTCACTTCATCTCTATTTTGCTATCCCATCATCACAAGGGGCTAATCTAAACATCACATCCAATCTATCCAAGTGTCACATATTTCAAAAACACAAGTCTATATCATATACATGAGAGCTAAAACATCATACATGAGAGAGATACATGACCATATTTACATAAGTATCAAAGAAATGCATACATGAGCAAGAAATAGAAACAACAACATCACATAAAAACTTAAAATGTTGAAACATCCATCAAAGTGAGACAAGTACACAAAATCTATCAATCATTCTAATATCTCACATATATATCAATGTGTCTACATACATATACAAATATGGGACCCAAAATCTAGATATATGTCTCAAAAATACATGATGTACAATCAAAATTGTCAAAACCATCAAAATCTGCCTATGACTAATTAGCACCCTTTGTAGCTAGTGGTGGCCCTAGTAGCAAAACCTGTCTCCTGTCTGGCACCTATACCACACCCTCTAATCTACCTACTCTCTCTGAGTACATAGGCACCCGTTGGTCTATAGGGACTACAACAATATAAACAATGTGATAGAAGGATGCTCTAGGCATCTGTCACTCCATATCCCATCAAGCCTTGGCTAAATCATCTCTCAAGTTTCACTCCCACCTATTTGCCTCTGCTTGTGCATCCAAAAGTTTTTGATCTTGCACTGCAATATTAACTTGGGCTGCCTATGGCTCTACCTCTAGGGTGTGGATCCCTACATCAAGCTCATCATCTCCTCAAACTAGCTTCTCTACCTGCACCTCCTCTAACTACACCATTCATCTTCACCTCAATGGTACTTCCTCCTCCTCCTCCTCCTCCTCCTCCCTAGTAGCCTGTACCTGCATCCTCCTCCTCCTAGATTGGGAACCCTCCTTGACCTCCATCTGTATCCCTCCACCTCCTCCAATTCCACTTCCACCTCCTCCATGTCCCATGTTATGGGTAGTACATCTGGCTCTGTGAAACATGGAAATGGATGTCTCAGTCTCTCATAAAGCTATGTCAGGTCTACTCCTACATCTTCCACATCTAGGTGATAATCCCAGGGAGTCCACACTAGAGCTATTGTATCCTATACTGATGTCTGATAATCCAGCATAGGCAACCATCCCCATGCCTCATCAGAGTGAAAATGAGCATAGGTGTTGGTCTCCACCAATATCACCTGTCACTCCACAAACTACTACCATACTCAACTGATCATGAACTACTCTATGATCTCTTAATGCCTGCCTACCAGTGGCCTATTATACCTCATATAATCTAGCTCCCAAGCATCTAACCACCTTTGGAAATCTTAGTAGGACCACCATGTGAAATTTTTCAACTCATCAAAAAGTTGATAGTAATATGTCATGTCCCCACTATGAGTCTATGGGACAAATCCTATGTAACAAAAAATATAGGGTTGGCTCTACTCTTGAGGTTGCACTTGTGGTTGGATCACAACAATATGTTCCTAGGCCTAGATCTATGCTAGTACTACTCTGCATGCCTAGGAGTGACCACTATGATACCCTATCTCATGAAGCTCATGGTACATATCTACAAGAATCAATGGCCCCCATGCCATCCTACATGGTCATGCAATCAAATCTACCACTAACTGACCCCATCCTAGTGGGAAGCCCTTTTAGCCCCTATTTGTCACCAAGGCCTAGGCTACCAAAGAAGGAACACATTGTTGTGGTTGGATCACAACAATGTGTTCCCAGGCCTAGATCTATGCTAGTATTGCTCTGCATGCCTAGGAGTGACCACTATGATACCCTATCTCATGAAGCTCATGGTACATATATACAAGAATCAATGGCCCCCATGCCATCCTACATGTTCATGCAATCAAATCTACCACTAACTGACCCCATCCTAGTGGGAAGCCCTTCTGGCCCCTATATGTCACCAAGGCCTGGGCTACCAAAGAATGCAACAAGCTCGGTAGAGGGTAATCTACACCATACTCATTGATGAGCCACTCCCAACTTAGATGGTGGTTGAGGATGGTAGCATCTTGGAATAGCTATTGCATCACTACTCACCCCTCCATCAGGCTCTAATCATAGTACACCTGGGACACATAATCAAACTTGACATTAGTACACCTTACATCAAAGTCAAAACTTGCAAAAATATGACAAAGTAATCAAATATACAACTTACTGGATCTCCATAATAGGGCACTTGAAGAATGTGATACACATCCTCTAATGTGATTGAGGCCTCTCTGGTTGGCAGATGGAAGGTGTTATACTCACTATGCCACCACTCAGCAAGTGTGGTCAACAGCCCATGGTTTGCCTATATATGGGGCATCTATATAACCCATCTCAATCCCATGGTTGATATAGTAGCAAGCTCATCATCAATCAAATTTTGTACAACTCGCAACCCCACCACTTAGGGGTTCTAATAATAAGCACTGGAAATACCTCCTACAAACACATGACATGTAAACATCAATAATGCATCACAAACATGATCACAATGAAAAAATCAAAGAAAAAATGCTCAAAAACAAGTTGTGCAATACTTCTTTCTATATCCAGGTGACATAAAATGTTGGAATGATATTGTACGATACTTTTTCTAAAGTGGTACAATACAATTCTATTGTGTGATATTTCACACCAATCTGGGTCACAAATGGGTATGTCCCATATGACAAACCTAAAACTACTCGTGTGACACTTTTTCTAATGTGAAATATCACACAATATTTTATAAAGTAATCATGTGATACTTTTAAAATATCACCCAATATTCTGCATTACACTTCTAAAAATGTGTGAAAAAAGACCAAAAGGCTCCAAAAAACAACAACAAAAATTTTACTTACCGACACCCCATAGTCATCTAGCCAGTTGTACAACTAGCTACACTCAAAATGGTGTTGGTGAGTCAGAATGCTTGCTAATGCCATGATGCTCTCTCAACTACTCATAAGCTCTCACAAAATCACAAAAGATAAATGATTTGAAAATGACACTTGAGCCCCTTGTATAGCCTCCAACCTCATTTTGACCTAAATTATAAAACTCCTCAAAATTCTGTGAAAATTGCACTCCTCGCTAATTTTGACACCCTAGATCCATTTTCAGGATTGAAATTGAAATCTAAGTTCATCTTGATAGTCAAAACCACATTTTAAAATTCTATCTTATTCTAAGTAGTTAGCTGACCTTCTAAGGTCTAATCTCTGAATCATCGTTGGGGCATCTTCATTTCTTCATGTCTTCATCATTTCTACACTTTGTATCTACTTAAATTCACCTTTTCATGTCTAAAATTATCTTTCTACTTGATTTTACTTAATCTTCATGCTTTAACCTTTGTGGTCAACTCTAGTCAAACTAGAGCATTCTATCACCACTTTATAGTCACTCTTTAGTTATAATCATCTATCTATCATCTTGGACATTGCTATATCTTGATTTTCTCATATCTAGCTTGTTTTTGCATCCCCTTACCTCATTTTGATTTTGATCCCGAGGGGGCAGAAATACTCTAGCATCGCTTGCTACAACTATGTATTTCCTAAGAGCATATGTTTGATCTTTTCATTTGCTCTCGATCTATTTGCTTTGCTAAGTGTTAGCATTCTTCTTGAATTCTGACATCATCTTTTTCCTAGTGTTAAGTACTATCACTATCTAGCTGTACATTTAGGATTTTCTATCTTTCTATATTTTGTTCCTTGGAATTAGATATTTTATCTATTGTTGCCTACTTGGCTTCTATTTTCTTTGATGTAATGTGTTCCTAGATCGATCACACATTAGTCAAAGAGGGGCAAATGTAATCACCTAAAAATTTCCATCTAGACTATTATCCCCCTTCTTAGCATTTGGGCTAAATTAATTAATCATTTACTTAGACTAAATTGCTAATAATCAATTAATTTGATTATAACCTATAGTTTGACTATGCTATCCTAAGTTCATTATTTTATTAAAATAATGTGTTCCCTTTTAATTAAATAAAAGACACCATTCTTGTAACCCACTTAAAGTGCACACATAAAGTCCTTTTTCTAATTTTCAAGTTAAAAGAAAAGGCTTTGTGTGACTTTTGTCTCATATGACAAGTGAACTTATATTCTATTAGTTGACTTGTGTGTGCACATGGATCACTCCTCTTTTTGAATTCCACCATCTTCATCTTGATCTCTACCATCCATACAACTTTAAAAGGGAGAGAGCTTTCCCCCTTAAAGGATCCATCCACCATTTGAATATTGTTATGCTATAGGTTTTTTGAGAGGTTTCTTAGAGCTTTGAGGAGAACTTCCACTTCTTTTCTTCATTCTTTCATTCCACCACATTCTAGCATAGTTGCATGTTAATGTAGTTTCTTTGCGATAGCATAAGATTACATAGCTTAATTAGCATGGATGTAACACTTTAATTTTTTTAGCTTAGTTGCATTGTGCATTTCATCTTAGCATATTTTCATTATTGCATTGCATACTCAAGAGTTCTTTGACACTAGAATTCTTGCTCTTGTCTAAAGAATCTCCCATCTCATTGTTTAATAGCAAGGGTTGCATTCCTAAGACTCAATTGAGAGGTCTCTTTATTTTTATTTGTATGCCTCTTGCACTCCATCACTAGGGAGCTCTAAGCCACCATTCAAGGTTTCCAATCTATGGAATACCTTGGATATAAGGGTTTAGAGAAGTGCACTTTTTGAGTGTAGAGGAGGAAGCAATCAATACTACAGTGTATACCTTGAACAATTTATAGTTGAAGAAAGACTCAAATAAAACTCCTTATGAATGATGGTATGGCTACAAACCTAATGTAAGTTACTTGAAATTATTTGGTAGCAAATGTTATATCTTTAAGGAATCTAGGAAGGTAAATTTGATGTCAAAAGTGATGAAGGCATATTCCTAGGATACTCCTACAAAAGTAAAGCATATAAATGTTTGAATTTATCCACTCATTAAATTATAGAAAGCACACATGTGAGAATTGACGAGTTTGCTGAAAAGAGTGAAGAAGAGAGCAACAAAGAACTTGAGGATTATAGAAGGTTTGTTTACTATGAACCTGATACATTGCCAAATCTATTTAGAATTTAAGTGGCCTCACCTCCTGAGTCCCCAAAATCTCCAAATGCTACTGATTTGCAACCAATGCAACTCGAGTCACAGTCTAAAGGACTCAAGTCACAGTCAGAAGCTACCGAGCTATTGCCAGAGAAAATTGAGTTTGATGGACCTGAGTCACAAATAGTGGGACCCAAGCTTGACATAGAAGATCATGAAGAGGTTAGTGGAACATGTTATAAATCCAAAGTACTTATGTTAGCAAGATATTTTAGAATGCACCATGCACCTAATTAGATCATTGGAGACAAATTAGATGGAACAAGGACAACAAACAAATTGAAAAGTACATGTTTGCTTGCTGAATTTAAACTTGGAAATGTTAAAAATGCTTTGGATAATGAAAGTTGCATTGAGCCTATGAATGAAGAAATAGAAGAGATAGAGAGGAATAAGACTTGGACTCTTATTCCTAGACCCAAGGATAAAAATGTAATTGGCACAAAATGGGTTTTTAGAAATAAGCTAAATGAAGATGAAAAAGTTTCAAGAAACAAAGCAAGGTTAGGTTGTAAAGGTTATTCTCAAGAAGAAGGTATTAATTATGTTGAATTTTTTTATCCTATTACAAGATTAGAAGGTGTTATAACTTTACTAACATATGAAGCACACGAAGTATTTAAAGTTTATCAAATGGATGTAAAATCTACATTCTTGAATGGAATTATTCATGAGGAAGTCTACATAGAACAACCTAAAGGTTTTGTGGATCCTAGAAAAAAGGATATGATCTAAAAATTACACAAAGCATTGTATGGTCTCATGCAAGATGCTAGACATTGATATAAAAGACTTCATAACTACTTGATAAATATTGGTTTTCAAAGAAAAAATGATAACAGTGGTCTATATATCAAAGAAGGACCAAACAAGAAGATTGTGTTGGTAGAAATATTTGTGGATGACACTATATTTATAGAAAATGATGACTTATGCAAGGAATTTTCAAAAGAAATGAGTAAAGAATTTGAGATGTCCATGTTTGGAGAAATAAAATTCTTTGTTGGATTGTAGATTCTATAAAATAAAGATGGCATCATATCATAGAATAATTTAGTAGTGATTATTCATAGTTTGGCGAATTATGGGATTTCTTGGTGTTCAAATTGGTGATTTATGAGCTACTTCATCAAGGCCCAATTGACCAACATTATCATGGTAACCTAGTCAATAATCCTTCCAATTGCCAAACATATTATGCACTTGATGTCTTTGTTGGTGATATTCGCCTTACATTATGCTGACATGGTTATTGTGACCCATAATATGTTTGCCAACTCTTATTAAATTTGATTTGCACATGTATGATGGTTTACCCACTATCATTAATTGTAATTCACTTTAGTTGGTCCATTTTGAATTGGAGGAGTCAACACATTTTTCCCTAATTCACAAAAATAGAAATTGGACTCGTTAATGGATATAAATTCCAATTAGCAAGTAGTCGATGAACACCATCACTTTTAGATTTCTTCATCTTTTGGTATACCTACATTGGCATCTTGATTGGAATTTTGGAACAACTTGAGAATCAAGTTCATGGTTGGAAATCAATTTCATATATACTATAGTTAGATTTTTTTCAAGGCTATTAAAATTTACTATAGTGAGGGTCTCTGCAATGAACTAGGTGTTGGGTCCGCCAATATTTTCCCTCCAAAAACAATTGTAGAGCATTGAGAGAATAAATTCCCACACCTACAAGGAAACCCATGAATCCTTAGAAAATGATGTGGTAGATTTGACTCAAAAACACCTCCCAATCCAAACAATGCACAAGTCATGGTCAAGGTACTTTGAGCCCTGACTCTTCGGAATCTACTTTTAGCTCCCAAGACTTTATCTACAAATTTAATATCTACATATCCTAAAATCATTGCATTAATTGAGACCAAATGTTTTTTTTCCAAGGTTCCCATTATGTCCAAGGGACTATACAATTCTCCAAAACTATGAAGGAATGAGAGAAATAAACATTCATTTTGTAAAGTAACATCTTGAATTTGGATGTTGAAATGAGCCTTATTTTTTCAAATTCATTTCTTTGTCATTTTTGTAACCCTATCACAAATTAGATAGTTTAAAAGTGTGAAACAAAGGTTGTTGAGATATATTTGATGGTCTTAAATAGAGTTCTCAAAGCAGTTGTTTTCAAAAAAATTATTTAATAACTAAATGTAAAAATTGTCTAATCTTAGTGATCTAATCGGCTGCAAAGAGGACATGAGCATGTTTCAATTCTGAGACAAAGTACAAATATTTTAAGATACTATGTATGCAATGTTATTTCCCATGTCATATCATTTTTCTAGATCTCTATTTTAGGGAAAAAATTGATTCAACTAATAATTGCCTTCAAAGTTATATATCTTAGAGATAGAACTACAATGAGAAAACCAGGTATAATATCTAGAATAGTACAATATTGTTAAGAAAAGTCCATAACACAATTTATGCCAATATTTTCAATTTTTTTGAAGACTCTTAATAGCCTTGCAAATTGTGGTAGAGTTCTTTACCGACACCAATGCAAGAGAATGCACAACTCTAGAGGTGATGGTAGAAAAATGAAATTGCAATGTGCAGGGGCTTGACAAAATAATGAAAACAACTAGACAAGAAATTGTTGGTGCACTTTGCATGTTAACCATGTAAAAAAAGAAACTTGTTTCAACATTCTGTTATATGCATAGAAATTATTTTCCCAAGCCGATTCTTGATCTTAATAGGTTGCAAGCAATTAAACATATTATCCTCAGGTTTTGAGCCAACACATGAGATTGAAGTGGTAAGATAGAAATTAGACTGAGAATATTAGCTAATGGCACTACGATAAGGCTAGGAAAGCCTGTTGGATCCAAAAATATTCCTCATGTTAATGGATTATTTTAATAGACTTTTTTTCTCATGAAGAACATGTAAATGATGGCTTACTACACATTCCATTCTATCAATAATTGTGGGTCAAATTCTTCAACCTTAGATTTTTTATATCTCCATGTTCTTTAATCTATTAATTAACATAGCTTATTAAAACTAAAATCAATTGTATATGGTTTACTAGTGCCTTCATAAGTTTTATAATTTACTAATTTTGTAAAAACTTTTTATTTTATTTTATTTTATTATAATATAATATTATTAAATTTAGCCATATCATTATAATGTATTTATTTTTTGCCTAACACATTGAATCATGTCACCCACAAAATTAATGTTAAACTTTAAAAAATTTGCCAGTGTATATAATTTATTTCTATTACAATGAAATAATTTGACTGCAAAATTAATATTTTACTATAAAATTACTTTTATTTGCTAATATATGTATTTTTATGGTTTTAAAAACAACACAATTCACCTAGTTTTTACACATTATTCAAGAGATTGTGAATTATTCGCTAATGGAGATTATTATTTTTTCTTTGTAAATCAAAAAAATTGTCACAAAATTATTTTTTTGGTAGGAGTTTTACACCTTTTCTAAAGGGGGGGTTTCTTAAAGTATACCCTAATCTATATTACTCAATCCAAATATCTCAAGGAGATACTAAAGAAGTTTGGAGTGGAAGATTCAAGACCAATTGGGACACCTATGTCTAATGGACATAAGCTTTCCAAAAATGATGATCCCAAAGAGGTAGATCAAACCACATACAGATCAATAATTGGAAAATTGTAATATGTAGTGCATATAAGGCCTAATATTGCATTAGCAATTAGTATGGTGGAAAGATTCTTAGCAAATCCCAAAGAAAATCACATGATGATAATCAAGAGAATCATGAGGTATCTGAAGGGTACTGAAGACTATGGATTATGGTACACAAAAGGAGACAATCTGGATTTGAAAGCATTCACAGATGATGATTGGGAAGGAAGTGGTCATGACAAAAATAACACTAGTGGTGGAGCATTCTTTCTTGGTAAAAGACTAGTGTCTTGGACAAGCAAGAAGAAGAATTGCATTTCTCAGTCCACAACAAAAGTAAAAAATGTGGTAGTAGTAGTTAATTATTCCAATATTGTTTGGTTCAAGCAACTGTTGGTAGGTATGAAGGTAGAGATCAAGGATCCAATGGTTATCTTCTATGATAACACCAGTACAATTAATATATCAAAGAATGTAAAGCCCCGCCAAGGGATCCAAAGATTTAACCTAAAATTTCATTAAGTTTGATAGCATTTTTATTTTTTAATAATAACGGAAGCAATAGCAACAATCCAAATGGAAGTAAATATAAATATACATAACAAGTTACATTCTTTATGGATCCCTTAACGTAGAATCACATCTAAATTAACTATTAATCTAACATCACATCCTTATGAAATAATAATGATACATCCAATGTACTTAAACAATATACAAGTGTCCTTCTAGAATTACATTTATGATTGCTCAATCATCCACTGTACATGCAACAGGTTATTAAAGGCATAAAAGAATATACATCTATGTAAATAAACTACATCATCATACTAACCCTAATCCATGATGCAATAACATAAATGAAACCATAAACCATACATGATACATCATCATAACCATAAATCATCAAACATAATTAACTAAGTGCATGGTTCCTCCCAACCGTAAATAGCATCATTAGACCATCATGGATCCTAGCCATCCCTCCGTGCATAACATTCCAAATCACCGAAGAGATCATCAATATTAACATAGTAGGAATGTCACAACTAAATCACACTACATCATATGCAGAAAGTAATCTAACATTCAAGGTAAAGCATAAGATAACATCATCTAACATATGCAAATCATCAATGTGAGGATACATGTCCACCATCATAATCCATGAAGATAGATGCCAACAAAGAATGCATCAGCCACGGTGTCTCAGACGGATCTCAAATGATAAGAGTGAAAAAACACTACCACCCGATCGTGTGGATCCTAAGTGGTCCACTCCCACCACACTGAGGAGATAATCTCAAGTCCCAAACAGGTTATCAATATCACTTAGCATAAATACTCTCTAAGTCCAAGAATCCTAAAAGTATACTAACTCAAAGGTTCCAATCACAAATTCGACATCTAATTCCCAGAGGCACACAAAGACATGTAGGAAACCTACTATGCAAGTGGGAAAGTGTCATCGCATGGATCATGCTAGAGTTACCTTGGCAGTCTCTCAATAGACCCCGACCCCCTAGTGATCCCTATGTAGCAACTAGTATCCTCTCATATTGACGAGGCATACTACGGAATGAAAGGTCACAACCAAGCATTCTCTCTACTCCCATCCTAATCTATACTAGCACTCAAGGCATGGATGAGAACATACAATTATCTTATTAGGTTCAATTAATCCCTATTTAGTGTAAATGTTTTCACTTATTAAAACAACTTACAATGAGTTACCCTAGCAACCACTTAAGGCCCCGACCCCCATTGCAAGCCACTTCCGAACACTAAAAGTAGATAACCTACCCTAAACTCATGGAATCATAAATCACAAAATCACCACAGTCTTATACAAGTGACTGGAAAAATACCAAAAGAATAATCCATAATAAGAGCATTAAATCTCCATGAGCACATGAAAAGCATCCATAGATAATCATGACCACAATAGTTCTCTATTGGAAACTGAAGGTATCACTGATAATCAAAATAATCATTGGTTCTCAATAACCAAAATATATCTCAAAATCATATTGATCGAAGACTCCAAAATGGTTGAGTCAAAACATGTCACAACATGACATCATCAAGAAATAAATCAACATTTCAGTCCCATCATGGCCACTGGAAAGTAATCCAAGGATAATTGATCAATGACTCAAAAATGGTTAAGTCAAGTGTCTCAGATACATACAACTCAGCTTCACTCAATTACAATCAGTAAATACAAACATCTCATAGAGCATACCATCACATTACCATGGTTGGGTTTATAAAGAATTGAGATCAAAAGACATCATCATGACATCACAATCATAACCCCTGAGCCTCTGGTAGACATCCTATAATTGGTCAAGACTAGTCAACCCAAAAGCTCAAAACAAGGAGCATAGAGAAAACACAATGCAAACATATGTTTTGGTTTGCTAAAATCACATAGTTAAGCTAAGATTCAATTTTGGTTCCAAGTATATTTCAAGTGTATAAGATTAATCATTTGACCTACAAGTCAACCTGTTTGTTCCCTCAATAACATTATCCGTCCATTATTTAAAATTACATTCTAAGAATAACTGAAGGATTAATATTATTTTCTTTATTAATTAATCTTAATTAAATTAATTAATAATGAACATAGGTATGACTCTTTATCATTCTAACAATACTTAATTAAAACTCAACTAAATATTACTAAAATTTAGGTCTCTTAATTTAATCGTTATAATAATTAAATCATCACTAATAACCATTAAAATATCTAAAGTCATTATTCAAGTCATTAGAATAAGACTTATCAACTTCGATGTAAATACTTTACAACTTTGTTAAAAGAATCATACCAACTAAAACTCTATTACATAACTTAATTATTATTTAAATTTAATTAACTCTAATTAATTAATTTAATAATTACATAACCATACCAACAACCCAATAAATATCAGTTGATTAATAACTAACTATAATTTGTAAGTTAAAAGTCAACTATAATCCAATTCTCCAATATTAATAGTTCAATAATGACTTGTTATTATTTAATAACAAGTTATATTAGAAATCTTATTAATGAATATATAATGACCACATTCGTCCCTCTTTTCAATGAATACTAATATTGCTTAACAAATTTGTATTATCAATAATCATTTCAATTAAGACTTTATCGCATAACTTAATTATTAATATCATATCTAATAATTCAATGATTATTAACAAGCGAGAAGATTCTCTGCTACACTATGGATATCTTGTTTAAATAGTTGGACCAATTAAGTTTAACCCCCCATTAAATTTCGATCTTCATAACTTACCTATTGAATTCCAATAACCAATTAGCAATTCTAATGAACTCAATATTATCGAAACAATAATTGCATAGTTCAAAAACTTTGATTTATAATATATTCTATTGATTAACCTTAATTAAACTAAATTTAATTCTAAATATATAAAACTATATTAATATCTCTCCTCTTTTAATAATAATTGACAAATTATTATTAATACTTTTAAATCATTTATCTTTTTCAATAAGTCAATTTACAATTACGAGAACCCTAAAATAATTGGTAACTTAAAATCCCAATAATGTTATTTGAATAAATTTATTAAATCTAAATATACAACAATATTATTTACTTAAAATTTAATTAGTTTGAATATTCAAATTTTATTAATATAATATTATGTATATATATATAGTTATACTCATATATATTGTTGGAATTATGATATATTTTTCATTAGTGCAAACACTTATTCTATCCCGAATGCTTATCTTGCTCATCACTTAGTCTCAAGTGTATACCGAGCATTCAGTGGTTACCTTATAAGTTCAACAAGCAAACAGTTCTCACCGAGCATATTAGAGATACCGAGTGAAAAAGGTAAAGGAAGTTCAGCAGTGTTTACCGAGTGAAAAAGGTAATCAAAGATCAGCAGAGCTTACTGAGTGAAAAAGGTAATCAAAGATCAACAGAATTTACTGAGTGAAAAAGGTAAACAAAGGATTAAGTATTTACCAAGCTAAGAAAGGTAAATGAAGAAGATAGTTTCTACCGAGTAACACTACATCTACCGAGTCACCAATGGCTACCGAGTTCCAAGAAATGTTCTGTGACTAGTATGAACTGAGTCTCTACTTCTACCAAGTGCATGATGATGCCGAGTAACGTAGTGGATGCCGAGTATCAGAATGTCACCGAGTCAGTCCAGTGAACCCAAGTTTACTAATGAGCTGACTCAGTAATATTTTGTTCACTTGTGTTTTGGCCGACCTTGTAACTGTAAAATATTGAAATGGTATATATGTAATGTATGATATCATTTTTAATATATGGAAATGGGATATGAATATATTGGCATGAAATAAGAAAGTATTGTTTGCATGAAAAGAAGGTATTGCTATCAGCAACAGAGCAAAATGAATACAACAAGGTCAACATAAGGAGCACAAAAGTTATGTCTATCACATCAGGTGATCAATGCAAAAGGATCTTATCAGAAAACAAGTTGTAAGTAGATCCATTGTTTCATCCTAATAGGTGAATCAATTTTTAAATCTTATAACAAGGTAGACTTAACAATCTTTTGTAAATCTCCTAACAGAGTGCATACTTCATTGTATGTTTGTAAATCCTTTAACAAGGTGGATCTAGCAGTCCTACTTGCTTCTAACAAGGTAGATCACCAGAAGTGATCATTGTAAGCTTTAATTGGCCAACTTCATACTCCAGTAACAAAGTTTTGTGGGCATCATCCCCACCCCAATTTTACTTTCTAATTGGAAGGTTTCTGGGTCACCAAATCATTGTGTTCATGTGTTATGAATGATTGATTTTTTATTTATGCAGTAGATTAGATGAATGAATGATAAAAGGTTAAAATGCATAAGATTTTATATGTTACTGATTCACCCCTCCCCTCTCAGTAACACATTTCATCCTGAATATTTCCAACAATTGGTATCAGAGCATTTGGTTCTCAGGACAAAGTTTGATAGCTTGAGCAAAGATCAAGAGCAATGGAGATATTCAAACTTGACAAAGCTATTGAAAATGAAAAGTTAGATCTGGAAATGATCATGGCTCAATTCAAAGAAGCTAAGGAGCACCTTTCTCAATCCCTAAAAAGAAGGAAGGAACTTGCAAGACAGATGAATGATCATCAGTATGTTGAAGAAAGAATTGAAGATCTTTTACCTTCAAGTAGTTCAAATGAAGCTAATGAGGCAATCAAGGAACTCCTGGCAAAGAATGGTTCCCTGTGGGAAGAAGTAAGAAAACTCAAAAGAGAACAAGAAATCCAATCAATCAGGCTATGTGAAGTCTTAGAACAAAGAAACAAGGCAAATGAAGACTTAGAGGTAAGAAATAGTCAATCCCTTCAGCATCAAGATCTTATAAATCAACTTTCCAATGCAAATGAAGCAATTATGAATTTGAGATCTGAAAATGAAGACCTAAGGAATGATCTAATCACTAAAAGACAAATTAATGAAAGCTTAAAAAGTGACTTGAGATCTAAAAGGCAAATCAATGAAAGTTTGGAAAATGACCTAAAAACTAAAAAGCAAATCAATGAGAGAATGATGAAATCACAAGCAGACGTGACTCAATTAAATCAGCTAAGTGAGCAAAATCTTCATAGACAAAAAGGCAAAGTTGGACTTGGTTACAAAGAAGAAGCTGAAACTTCCAAAAAAGGTGCACAAAGAAATCAAAGGCCTACTTGTAATCACTGTGGTAAGATAGGTCATACATCAAACAAATTTTGGAGTAATGGAAAGGAAAAATTCAATGGCAAATACTTCAACTACAATCAGCATGGTCACAAAGCTAATGAATGCAAAGAAAAACCAAAATTTGAAGGAAAATGTCACAAATGCAAGAAACAAGGTCACAAGGCATCTCAATGCAAATCAAAGGTATTTAATCTAGCAGAACAAATTATCAAAGAAATATTTGGTTGGGACTACAATACCTGGTGCAGATGTCACTATTGTGGAGAATATGGACACATCAGGATAAACTGTGCAAGACATCACCTAAGAAAGAAGGATACAAACATAAGATGTTACACATGTACTAAACTTGGTCATATAGCTAAGAATTGCATGAATACTGGAAGAATTGAAGATGAAAAAAAAGAAAAAGTTGATAACATTCGGAAGCAAATGAGACAACAATGGATTCCTAAGTCTATCGATCAAGACAGTTCAAATAATGATCATGTCACTCAAGAAGTGGGTGACTCCATCATTTCCAATTAAGACTTAAGAATACTCAGGAACTGCATCCTCTAGCCACATCTTAAATAGTTCCAGATTATAAAAATGGGTGCAAACGATCAATTTAGTATTTCAGATACATGGATCATAGAAATAGTATCAATCATTGAGTTGTATGTACTGAGCAAGGCTGAGTAAAGACCTTACCGAGCTAGGTCAAGAGTATCAAAGATTCTATTAGTCCACTGAGTTGCAAGGTTCTACTGAGTATTTCAATGATAGACTAGCATGCACTATGTCATCTCATCTACCTTTGTACTGAGCCTTAATGATGGTATTTCATTAAAAGGGCAGAATTCAATTTCATTTTCCATCGCAACTTAAAATTCTCAGAGAAAAAAGGATTTCTAGTTGCATGCCAAGTGATTTGAAGAAAAATTCCTGCAAAGTAATAGTTTGAAAATCTTTTCATCCACCGAGCAACAATGGCATCCGCAAGCACCAACAGCAACAAGGTGAAGAAGGGTTCTGAAATGCTCGTAAAAGGAGTCGAATGGAAAGCCCCAAAATTCAAAGTAGTGCCCGCAGTTGCAGAATCACTTGACATTCATGGAGCTCAATCGAAAATACCTCCTAAGGTACTTCTTGTTAATGATATTTGCGCTCATTTCAAATGTTTTGTTCAAGAAATTGGTACATTAGATATGGATAATGCCCTAGGTCAATTATGTGTTGATGGAGCCCTAAAATCTGAGCACAAACACTTAAAAGAAAAAGGCTTGACCCGTATTTCGCACCTACCAAGAAGTTTCTAGGTTAAATGGGTTAGATATGTTCTGAGTCATGTTCATAATGGTCAGTTGTGGTTGGAACAACCCGTATTAATAACCAAAAAGATTATTCATAAAATCACGAATTTTCCTATGCTAAGCAAAGCTAAAACCACTAAAACCCTAGGTCGGGATGAGTTACCAAAGATAACCCTAGCAGAGTGGGATGGTAGAGGACTAAAGCTTAACAATATATTTGATGTGGAACTCAGATTTGGCATTTATGTGATTTTATATAAGTTATACAGTTCCAGCAGATTGAATAGTGTGCTGTGTGAAGCTATGGATTTACCATTTAAGATTGTAAAGAAAAATCTTGAATTTGACTTGCCAGAATTGCTACTAAGATAGCTGAATAAAAATATGGAAAGCATAAGGACTTCCAAGAATAACCCTTGTAAATTTGGTTCTTTGTTAATTTGTTTATTCTTTTATGTACAAATTTTTTTTCCATCAAAAGGATCTGTAGTATGGAGGAAAGACACTCCAATTTTATATCAAATTAATGAGTTCATAGCAGAAATGGGTGAAAATTTTGACAAAGTCATGAATAACTATTTTGAAGATTTCAAGGAAAGGATGAATAACAGGTTTAGAATTCCTCCTAAGCTTTTTGAGGATTACAAAGATGATATATGTTTCATGGTTGACTATGATCATGTGTACATACAGGTAGTCATACCCTGAGTGGCATGGGTAAAACTATTGCCTTATGAATTAAATATTGATGATGCAAGAGATATCATTGAGGCACTGGTCAATGAACTAGCTATCCTAACATTCCTATCTTTGGAACCTATGATGAACCAAAGGCCAGAATAGAGCTTGAAATCAAGCTACCTCAGGTAATAAGCAAAGGCAAGAGGAAGATAGCCAAAATGAAAACTGCTACTGGTCCTCTTATGCTAACTGAAGGTAAAGGTGAGGATGAAGAAGATGATCAAGAAGAAGGAGAAGAACAACAACAACAAGAATCTGTAGGAGAAGAACCTCTAAAGAAGAAAGGTAAGGTAACCATTACCAAACCTAAGAAGATGCCTACTGTAGTATTCTCAAGGAGGACTAGGAAAGGAAAACAAGAACCTGTATTGGTCAGACGTTCACTCACATTTGAGGAAAGGCTCAAAAAATTGGAAGAAGGAGCAGACATCACAAATTTCAAAGCTTTGAAATTTGAAACAAGAACATATGCAAAGAAAATGCAGATAGAGGAATTGGTACTCTCCAAGATGGGAAAATGGAAATACTCCCCGAACCAGCTTGCCTCTCAAATCTCCAAGGAACTACTGGAGAGATTGCAACCAAGATGGGAAATAGCCACCAAAACGGTGAAAGATATCTATGAGTAATCTCTAAAAAACCTTCAACCAAATCTCACTGGAGCAAAAATAAAGGCTGCAACGAAAAATCATGAAGGCAAAATGATGATCAAATTTCACACTTGTTTGATTTTAATCAAAGACATTGAGCATGTTGTAAATGATGCAACAAACATGTGGAAAAATATCTATCATCTGCATAAGCCTAGTGAAGATCCAGTAGAAATCTAGGATGATGATAGTAGTGACAGTGATGATACAACTGCCTCTCCATCCATCACAGTCTCACCAAGAGAGCTACATGCATTAATGGAGGAAGACAAGGAAGAAAAAGAGGAAGAAGCTAAAGAGGAAAATAAGGAGGAAGATGATCTAGTAAAAATTGCAGTAGCAGTCATTGCATCTCTTCCTCACTATCCACCTAAAACTATCACATCATCAAGGTTGGAGTCAGCTTCCATAGGTTTGATAGCATCTTCATCAAATTTATCATCTGCACCTGCCACTTCACAGCTCCAGGTATCATTAGTGGAAGTGTCTACCACTTCAACTACCGAGCTACAACCCTCTTCTTCAATCACCGAGCCATCCTCCTATGTTCCAACATCATCAGGTGACACATCAGTAAGTTCTACAATTTTTTTAGTTCCAGCAATTTTGATAGCATTATCTGCATCTACTTCAAGTATAACTAGTTTAGATACTGCTATAATAGGTATATCATCAATTTTGGGAAGTATTCCAATTTTTTATTCGGTAAATACTTCTATTGGCATTCATTCTTCAAGTCCTATCCTAATTTTTGCTGCTAGCCCTTCCATATCTACTATTGTGTCTATTCCTCAGATTAAACCAATGGTCACAGAAGTCAAACAAAAGCAACCATTAAGGCTTCTGATAACTGGAAAAGAAATACCAGAAGAAATTGATTTAGACACAAATATAGTTATTCCAAAAATTGACTATCAAAAATGCTACCATTGAAGAAATGAGGTATGCTAGTCAATTAATAGAGATGAAGGCTATGCAAAAGCAGTTAAGATCTGAAAGGGATAAGGAATACAAAATAATAGAGGATGCCAAGAACATTATTACAGAGGCTATAGGTGTTGAAGTAGATTCTACTCAACACATTTTGATTCAATTAGAAGAGGCTGTAAATAAATTCAACAAGGACACCTCTGGTCAAGAAAAATTGATTGAAAAGGCTAAAAGGAAATTTGATAATAAGGTGTTTGAGCACATTGCTTAGCACATTGCAATAAAACAAGGAGAATTGTCTACAATTTTGGCCAATTTTGAAAATTCTTTTAATAATGTAACTTCACTTTTCGCCAAACTTTTTGATGTTACCAAGTACACAAAGGAGATCAAAGAAAAATTGAATAAAATTGATGAGGATATGAAGGGCAGTGCCCAAATATTATAACTTGATCCCAATTCAAGTTCATCCCATCATCTTCGAATCAGATTTTTCTCAGAAAAGTAGGCAAAATTATTGAGAGAGGAAGCAAGGATCAGGTCTACCTTAATAGACATCCAGAACATGATCCTTCCTATCATGGACACAATGCAGAAACACATTGTCCACTCCAAAGCATTGATCCATGACAACAATTTCTCAGTTGCAGATCATATGATTGAAGTTTCAGCAAAAGTTCAAATAGCACTCTCCTCCTGCAAAATTTTGCAAGAAAATTGGGATAAGACTTTGGCTCTTATTCTCAAGGTACATTTTGAATTCATCTCCCATTTTGGTATCTTTGTGTAAATATATATTGCTTATTTTGGCATTATTGTCAAAAAGGGGGAGATAGAGTTTAGAGGGGGAGATAGAGTTATAGAGTTAGAAAAGATAGAGATATTTGTAAATACTCTAAGCATATTGTATGGGGGAGATGTATGTAAATTAGTACATCAAATTTTGTACATAAGTGTTTTTGTCACTACTGCCAAAGGGGGAGATTGTTGGAATTATGATATATTTGTCATTAGTGCAAACACTTATTCTATCCCGAATGCTTATCTTGCTCATCACTTAGTCTCAAGTACATACCAAGCATTCAGTGGTTACCTTATAAGTTCAATAGGCAAACAGTTCTCACCAAGCATTCTAGAGATACCAAGTGAAAAAGGTAAAGCAAGTTCAATAGTGTTTACCAAGTGAATAAGATAATCAAAGATCAGCAGAGTTTACTGAGTGAAAAAGGTAATCAAAGATCAACAAAATTTATCGAGTGAAAAAGGTAAACAAAGGATTTAGTATTTACCGAGCTAAGCAAGGTAAACAAAGAAGATAGTTTCTACCAAGTAACACTACATCTACCGAGTCACCAATGGCTACCGAGTTCCAAGCAATGTTCTGTGACTAGTATGAACCGAGTCTCTACTTCTACCAAGTGCATGATGATGTCGAGTAACGTAGTGGATGCCAAGTATCAGAAGGTCACCGAGTCAATCCAATGAACTCAAGTTTACTAATGAGCTGACTCGATAATATTTTGTTCACTTGTGTTTTGGCCGACCTTGTAACTATAAAATATTGAAATGGTATATATGTAATGTATGATATCATTTTTAATATATGGAAATGGGATATGAATATATTGGCATGAAATAAGAAAGTATTGTTTGCATGAAAAGAAGGTATTGCTATCAGCAGTAGAGCAAAAGGAATACAGCAAGGTCAGCATAAGGAGCACAAAAGTTATATCTATCACATCAGGTGATCAATGCAAAAGGATCTTATCAGCAAACAAGTTGTAAGTAGATCCACTATTTCATCCTAACAGGTGAATCAGTTTTTAAATCTTATAACAAGGTAGACTTAACAGTCTTTTGTAAATCTCCTAACAGAGTGCATACTTCACTGTATGTTTGTAAATCCTTTAACAAGGTGGATCTAGCAGTCCTACTTGCTCCTAACAAGGCAGATCACTAGAAGTGATCATTGTAAGCTTTAATTGGCCAACTTCATACTGCATTAACAAAGTTTTGTGGGCATCATCCCCACCCCAATTTTACTTTCTAATTGGAAGGTTTCTGGATCACCAAATCATTGTGTTCATGTGTTATGAATGATTGATCTTTTATTTATGCAGTAGATTAGGTGAATGAATGATAAATGGTTAAAATGCATAAGATTTTATATGTTACTGATTCACCCCTCCCCTCTCAGTAACACATTTCATCTTGAATATTTCCAACAATATATATATATATATAATAATCAATATATAAAAATTATTAATATAAAATTGAATTATAAAATTTGAATCATATAACTGCATTTTTTTCAAAAAAAAATGAGGAAAGCAAATTATAAAGTTTGTTTGAAGTGATATATATCACTGTGGCACTTTTATATTAAAAGAGGTGACGTGCAGCCCCCATACCCTGTCATAGGGCCTGCAACGACAGTCGTAGTACCTACGACAGCAGTACGAGTGACCATCGGCCGCAGCCTTCAATGGCGATGGGGGTAGAGGAAATTACATGCCGCCCCACCATATAATATTAATTTTATTTTTTATTTTTTAAAAAACATTTTCATAAAACGTTTCTTCTTAACCAATTCGAATTTTTATAAATGTTTTTCTTACTGTGATTTTATATTCAGTGCCTCAATGAATATATATATATATATAGATGTATATGTGTATGTGTATGTGTATGTGTATGTGTATGTGTGTGTGTGTGTGTGTGTGTGTGTGTGTGTGTGTGTGTGTGCGTGTGTATGTGTATGTGTATGTGTATGTGTATGTGTATGTATATGTATATGTATATATATGTATATATGTATGTATATACATATATATATGTATATATGTATATATATAGATATACACACGTAGAAAGTTATTAGGCAATACAACATTTAAATAATAAACACACACACACACATATATATATATGTATATACATACATGTATATATATATGTACGTAGATTGGTATATTTAAAAAAAGAATACATACATAGCTTTTAAATAAAAGGGCTTTCTAATACTTAAGAATTTCTTTTTCAAATAATTATTCACAAATTTATCCATTATTTATTTTTAAATAGAATTGTCCATACGCATCTAAAAATCCTAGCCCATAGTTTCCTCAGATTTATGCATATGAAAATTTCTTATATAGAATTTAACTACCCATGCATACAACCAAGATATTCAACACATGAAATCCTTAGAAAGCATTCAGAAGAAACAAAGAAGATAGGAAGTGCAAGAAGCGGAAATAACATAGGCAAAATCACAAGTGTCTACCTGGACACTGATGCTAAAACACTTCTCCTCAGAATCCATAGAGCAAGCTCCTTCCTTCTCCAATGTTCTTGGTCCTCCAAAACCACTCTCCAAATTCTCTCCCTAAGCTTCTAGGAGTGCCTAAATATAAAGAACTCTCAGGAAGCACCTAGAATGTCTCTAGAAACAACTAGAAGGTGTTGACAACTAAGCATGAGTCTTTTCCAACCTTCTAGATGAGTCATAAGGTTTTAGACACCATGTGCTTAATTTGTGCGCTAACTCCTGTGTTGTTGACAACATGTGCATAATTAGAGAGCAAACTCCTGTGTTGTCAACATGACAACTCACGAGAGTTCGCATACTCCTATGTGAATGAATATTAAAATAATGCACATTAATTAATTTAATATTCACTCTACTTTTTTCAATTTAATTTATTAATTTTTTTATGCATTCACTTTAATAAATCCACTTATTCTATCTTAATATATTTATATTTTAATCACATGCACACATCATGTGACCTATAATCTTTTAATAATTTTAATATCTTTTTTAAACTTAATTGCTAAAATATTTATTAACTTAAATAAATATTATCACATTCCAACTTTAAAATTATAACTTTTATCTTTAAATTTAATTATTTTATTTAATTAATTTCCTAATTAATTAAATAAAATAAATATTAAAATACCATATTAATTTTTTATTAAATTAAACTATTAATTAAATCTTTTAATTAGGCTTAATTAATAGAAAATACACCAAAGACTCATAAAATAAAATACAAAAAAACCACTATAGAAAAACACATACAAAATCAAACCAAAAGGGTTAATATCACAAATTACGTCATCTAATGCATTCAAAGGGTACTCAACTCAGATACTTGTCCTAATTTCCAATTAGGACAAATGGCTTAAAGGGTTGGGATTTGGACTTGAAAATTTATCTCCCCTCTCTTACCATTGAGATAATGTGATAGGGTACGCTCATCTTGGAAATCCAAAAAAGTTGATACCTGGTACCTACAACCTACATAAAAATCATGCATGTACATACTATATATATATATATATATATATATATATATATATATATATATAGTATGTACATGCTAAGCTAAACAAGTAATGGTAGGAAGTGGTGCATCGTGTAGATCTCGACTAGCAAGTGACTACAACTCCCTTCCTTAACCACATCAGAAATGCCATCGAAGAACAAACACACACACCATACACATGCAAGTATGGGGTAAGTATCCATAAGAAAGTACATGTGATAATAAACCATCTAATCTAATCAATAACTAAAAATAATGTAATAGTCATCATGCATACATGAAATGTAGAGTCTAAGTAATCTCATCACATATCAACTGAATCCATAGCACAATATCTGAGAGTCTCAAAATAATGCTGCTAACCATCAACATAAAACTAGCACTAAAAGAGTTTGAAAATGATAACAAAAACATGACCTAGGGGCAGGAACTACAAAGAATCCTTTTATGCATACCAAAACCAAGCACACTACTATAGAATATCATTTTTTGAGAGAATTGGTACAAGATAAAGAGGTAAGATTGGAATGTGAATACTAAAGAACAAATTGTAGACATTTTCACTAAGCCATTACCTAAGGATGCATTTTTGTATCTAAGAGGTAAGTTAGGGGTCATTTCCCTATCTCAAGTTCACCAAATGTAGTTTAGTGATGCATCAACCAGAGCATATAGAAGACCATACAGCTGAAGCAATATTGACAATGCACATTGCAAATGAATTAGTACATACGGTAGATTGATATTCACTAAATATTGCCTATGGCATGAGATGTCAAAGAGGGAGAATTTTGTTGTCATATCTCATAGAAATTTTCTAAAGAGAGAGAGTATATATTTCATGTAAGTTTTATTACTTCCAGAGATGTCAAAGAGGGAGAACTTGGTCTGATATCAAAGAAGGAATGTTTGTTATTAGAAGAAGATGTTGAAGATAGATTTTTGCTAATAGAGGGAGAAACTAAAGATAGAGAGCTCACATTGATAGAGGACATTCTCATGGATGAGAATCAGAATAAAACTAAAGGTATGTTCCTTACTTTATTCTTGATCTAAAAATTTGATTGTATTATGACATGTTGTGTTGCCATCAATGCCAAAGAGGGAGATTGTTGAAAATAATTGATTAATTATATATTGTCTTTGATGTTACACAAAATTTCATATCATTTTCTAGTTAGTGTATGCCGAGCTCACTCAGGCGATGAAGATAGTTTCCTAGGTCTGTCGAGCATTCCAGAGTTTTCCAAGTTCAGTGTCTACCGAGTTCACTTGGGTGACAAAGGGAAGATTATAAAAGTTGAGTGTTAATTGAGCTCACTTGGGTATCAAAGAAACTTTGTGAATATGCAGTGTTAATTGAGTTCACTTGGTTAACATAGAAAAATCATTTTTGAGTTAGTGTCTATCTAGCATGTTTAGCTAATTAAAGATTTCCTTATTTTGGCATATTGAGTTCAATTGATTTGATTTTTGGTTCTAGCCAACTGAGGAGATGAATATTAAGTATTTTAAGTTGTATTCAAGCCAACTTGACAATGTGTAAGATATAAATATAAGTTCAAATTGAGAATTGAATGTGTGGAACATAACAGAAGATTTAAATATGCTTAGAGGAAGAAAATTAGAAGGATAAGTAGAATATCCTTGTTGAGATACAAAGATACATTCGATTAGAAAGGATCAAGTATACAAGCCAGAATTGAGATCTGTAATCAGCAATTCAATTGTATCAAAAATTAGTTCATTTCATTATTACTCTCTAATCATTGTAGTAGTTATCTAAATATCTTAACAAAGTTGGCTTAGCAACTATTTGTAAATCCTCTAACAAGGTGGCATTTCTACTTGAAGTGTCTTAAAGACTTCTAACAAGGAAACTCCTAGTTGGGTGATCATATCCTCTAATAGCTTGGTCACACCTAATAATGTGTTTTGTAACCGTTAACAAGGTTGGCTCCTAATAGGGCTCACTTTAGAAGAGTGAATATCAGTAACTAGTTGCAATTGGTAGTTTTTTCCAAATTGGATTTCCATGTTAAAACTTGGTGCCACTTGTGTTCATGCTATTTCTTTTATGTATATGCAAATAAGTTAAATTTAAGGTTAATCACGTTAAGATCAATATATTCAGTTATTGCCAAGTTAAAGTTGATTCTCAATGCTTGCCAAGTTACAACATTTACTATTGTAAACTAAGTGCCTATGCATTTTTCGAGTAACAACAGAATATAGTTTAATCAGAGTTTATTTGTATTGACATCTAATGGATCTAGGATTTTTTTTTTTAGTAATTGATTCACCCCTTTTCTCTCAGTTATCCCTTTTATATTTCCAACACAAAAGGCTCTTCTTCTCATCAGTAATAGTTTCCTCTAGTTGAGCATTTAAACTATTATACTCCACTAGCTTGTCAAGAGATCCTACCTAATTAGAGATAGATAATCTTGGAAAAAAAATCCCACTCTTGATCACAAGACTGACAACATACTCCATCTTTACTTGGATCATGTCTTTCACAAGGTAGAAAGTCTTGATCAAGTTACATTTCTTCTACATTTATTTCTCAATGTAGTGATAACTAGTACTAAACTATAGTAACTTCTTCTTAACATCAAAAACCAACTCACCAAGAAACACATCACAAATGTTGGAAACTAATATACCATTTTCAATCAAGTAGTCAATTATTTGCACCTAAAGACAAACCTTGTTGACTCAAGAACATTCAACCCATAGATTGAAAATCCTATGATACTTTCTATCATATATTATAACCTTAAAAAATCATGATCAACTCCATCTAGTCCTTTTGATGAATCATCAAAAACATCTTCCTCTTCTTCACCTTTGGCAATATGAGCTTCACTTCTAGCACTAGTATTACTCTCAAAAATTAAAATCACATTTCCTTATTTCCCTTTCTCACTCATCCTCAACCTTTTGGGTTGAGAGGGTGATATTTCTATGTATACCTCTAATGTATCTTGTTCCAAGGTGGAACAAATATCAATTTATCTTATTAGTGAGCCACAAACATATACAAAAATAGAACTAAAAATATCATAAAGTGATAGAAAATATGGCTTGCAGACATCTTATTTTTTATCCATCTCCAAATATATTTGTAGATGCTTAAAATCGTCCCTAAAGACTATATTAATTTATTAATATTGCCCATGAAATTGTAATTAATTATTAATAAATTAATTATATTGCTCACATTCTTCTACTTATTTAATTTAATTAATTAATTAAATGAGTTCATTCTCTTAAGTATTTAAATCTAATTTAAATACTTCTAGCCTTAATGTGTTAAATTAATTTAACACATGATCCTCCATGTTTCTCCATTTTTAAATAAATTTTATCTATTTAAACCCTCACATCCCATTAATTCATCTAAACCCATGATTAAATTAAATTTTATTTTATTTAATCTTAAACATAACCTAGAGCCTAGCTTATAACCATCATTTTTATCCTCTTAAGCCTACTTATTCTCTTATCTCACTTAATCATTCTTAATCTCTTTCCTAATCCCCCTCATTAGCCTAAGAGTGTGCTCACACATGTGTGAGATGGCATGCCTAAACACTCCCCTTTGCACTCTTGTCTCCCACTCTTCTTCTCAAGTTTTCTCACACATGTGTGAGCAAACTCTAAATTCTTGACCATTTGCATGGCTTGCATGTCACCTTATGTGGCATCTACATGGATGCCACCTCGCCAAGCTCTCTCTTGAGCCCATAAATAGAGGTCTTGTCTCAAGCATTTGGCATCTCTCATTATTGCATTGTTATCATGTTGGTTTGAGATTTGAGTTTTGGATTCATAGTTTGAGCTTTCACAGTAGTTTGAGCTTGCATTAGTAGAGTTTTCATAGTGATTTTATAAGTGCATACTAACCATTTGGTAGCTGATTTAGTTTGCCTCATGCATTGTTAGTCTAGTTTCTTCATGTATTAGCATCTTCATTTCATTTACATCTTAGTTTAACTTGCACATCTCATTAGTTTCTTAGTTGCATTCCATAGTTTCATCCTTGAATACCTTCAAGTATGGCTTTCTCCATAGCCATTTCTTGAGGTGTTCTTCATTTCATCTAGCCTAGGTTCATATTTCATTTTTACTCACACTTGCACATCCACTCAAGAGATTCACTCCATTGTTGTGTTTGTGAGAGCACACCAAATATACCCCCTCATCTTTACACACCAACAAGGCCTCTTATGGGTGCCTTTTTTGAGTTGTAGAGGTGGCTGAAAGATTGGGTTTGTTAGCTGCTTAGGGTTGCAAAACCCAAGCAAGCATTAGTTAGTGTTTATTCCTTGCATTTTGATAAATCTTTGCTACACTTTCAAAGTTTTTAACTAATGTTTGTTTGTTAACTCATGCTACTAATAGGTCATATTTTCTAGCACACATTTTGGCATGCCCAATGGGACCCACATCCCTATTTTCATCTCAAAAATCTATCAAGAATTTACAGTCCATCGCAAAAAACCTCGATTTGTCATCTGTGCCAAACACAGTGTCGTCTGTGTTCTGTCATCTACACAAATCGACGTCTACGCATATTCGCATCTCCGCATGTTTATGTTTATTTTTTTTTTAAAAAAATTAAAATTCTCTTCTGTCATCTCCAAATCTTTTTTTGTCATCTGTGTTGTGGGTGCCTCCACTATACTATCGTCTTTGACATTCTATCGTCTGTGCAACCTGTTCAATCATTTGCGTTGTGAGCAGCCTAAAATTTAGTCATTTTTATAAACTGTCATCTTTTCATAGTAGACCATCATCTCTACCTCTAAAACTATTGTTTGTGCTTTTTTGACGACCTTCTATTCTATCATCTGCATGTTTTTTTGTCTACGCATTCTGTCATCTATGCCTGCATTCTATCGTCTGTAATTTTTATTTTTATTTTTTTCAAGTATAAATCAAAATTTGACTTTTGGTGGTTTTATAGGAATTAGGTCATTCTAAGCATATTTACATATAGAAAAAATAACCAAAAAAGTTAAAATAAATTTTTCCCATAGTAAAACCTTCATTTTGGTGTTTTTCTTGTGAGGCTAATCAAGTTTTTTTTTTCTTGCAGATTGGAGCATTTTAAACACCTAACCATATTTTCTTGTAGGTTTTTCTTAAAATTTTATTGCTCTTGAGAATTAACCTTGAAACACATAAAACAAACCAATAGTGATTTTCATCACTAAGCAAATTTGAAGTGATTTTATCACTTAGACTCAAAAGTTAATGAACTTATATGTCTTAATCTCTTTCATTTGAATGGATGAATCTTAGCATATAAAATATTTGGACTTGGTGTTTAAAATTGACATGAATTTTTAGGCTAACACATATTTGGAATTAGTGCTTAAAATTGACATGTATGCTTAGGCTAGAACACATTTGGATTTGGTGCTTAAAATGAAATCACACGCTCTTGAATTCCCTAAAGTAAATTGACTTCATTTTTAGCATCTTTCATTTTCAGCATTTCATTTACACATGCTCGCTTTACTTTTTTGTTGACAAATCCATATTTTTTATTTACATTGGTGTCATTTCAAGTTGGAAAGAACATTGTATGCTATAAACACATGTGTCTTCAAAGTAGATAGAAAATTTAAAGTTTCATTTGGAAAACAATGCGTTTCTTTTGAACCCCAAGGCCACTTACGTATTCTCTCCTCTTATGCCTTCGGGTGATCTTGGGTGCACAAGAAATAAGTTGTCTTATTTTTCTTTTTTAGGAGGCCTACTTAGGGATTTCATCACCCTTTGGGACGACCTCAACTCTAGTGTTCTGGCGGAGTATAAATAGTGGGAGATGAATCGAAAGACACCTCTCTTGGAAGCAAAATATTGTCACTCTTGGCTAAGCCCCAAAGAAATTTATACCTTTGGGAAGTGAAGGAGATTTGGGTTACCATCTCCCCTTGGCTGTATGACAGTATTTTCTTTCATCTATAGATTTGGGCCTCACGTACCTTGCATATATTGAGGATGCCCTCTAGTTGATCTTTGTACATCCTAGTCAAAACCTTATAGGATTGTTGGTGTGTTTGACGTTCTTGAGTGTTTGAAACACACTTTCCTTGTACATATTTCCTTGTTTGATTTTGCATCTTAAAACTTAAAAATCAAAAAAAATCATAAAACATAAAAATCCAAAAAAAATCATAAAAGCTCCAAAATCCAAAAAAAATCATAAAACTTCAAAAATAAAAAAAAATTTAAAAACAACAAAAAGAAGCTCATATTTTCTCCATCACTTCTTCTATCCATCCATCCCATCATCATCATGCATCTCTTGTCTTAATCACATTCTTAATCATTCAAATCTTTCCTCAAAATTTTAATCATCTTTATTCATCCAAATCATTTCCTCATTTTCTTAATCATTCAATCAAATTCGTAATTTTCATCCTAATCATGGTTCATAATCCACATCAAGATCCAATTTCTTCATTCAATGATTCATCCTCATGATTCTTAATCCAATCTCTTGTCAAATTCATTTATTTCTAATCAATTCTTAATCCAATCCATTTACATCTTCATCCAAAATCAATCAATCTTTCTTCATCTATTCAAATATTCTTCTAATTTAATCTTCATAAAATCATTCTACTTTGGACGTAGGAGCATTGTCATCACCATTGGACTTTTAGTCAAATCCAACGTTCACTTGTTCACAATATCATAGGGTTTTTATCAATTCAAATCAAACCCTTATCCAATCAATATCATATCAAATCAAATAAAATCCAATCAATATCAAGTCCAATCCATTTCAAATCAAATCAAACTAAAATCCACAATTGCTCCTAGTACCAAGTTCGTATTCCATCAATCATCGAATCTTTCATCTCTTCATCTAACATCTATGGATCCAAATTTTCTTAATCAAATGGTTGACAATCTTCAAATACAATATGGAGTTCTACCTCCTATTCAACCTACATATCAAATCTATCCTCAACACTTCATATCCAACTCTGATCCACCTCATGTTCATTATTCTTCTACCGTTAACAAGGGAAATCCACCTCATTACCCTTCCACTACATACGATTCCATTCATAGCCCACACACTTCCTCAAACACAAATGCCCTTGCCATAGAAATGGAGCAACTAAAGAATTATATCTCAGCAAGCCAACAGAAAGAGGCCACCTTCCATGCCATGTGTCCTCTTCCTCCATGTTTCGAAGATCCTAGTCCTCAAGACCCATCCAACCCCAACCCTCCATGCAATTCCCTTCACACTCCTAATCCTCCAAAATCCACATCCTCCCCACCTTGTAAGGGGTATTTTTCATCGTTATTGGCTAAGTATAAAATACAAAATGAAGTGAGCCAATCACCCATAGTGATACCCCCAATTCCAGCTCAAGACCTTCCTCCAAAGCATGACATTATAGATTCCTCTTCTCCTCTAGATCTTAGCATTTCTTCATCCCCTCATTCCCCTATCCCTCAACACCCATTTATCCCTCCTAGTCAACCTAATGATTCCCTTCCTCATCAAGATCAAGGCATTTCATGTACTGCACACCTTACCAATTCCACTCCATCTCATGAGTTAGCATCTATATATCCTCCACTTCATGAAGAGATTCCCTCCACTCCATCCATTAATACTCCTCCATGTCAAGATCAAATCACCCCATCTTGTGGTTCCATTCCCTTTACTCCATTCAATGATCCTATTCCCTCTCATGATCCACTCATTCCACTACATGATCCTCTTTTAAGTCAAGATCAAAGAACCCCTTCATTTTCTTTTGATGATGCCACTCCATCTCACAATTATATTATCCTTCATAATCCCCCTCATGATCCTAATCCTCCACATGACCCTATCCCACCTATCCAATCCACTCATGTATCCCATCTACCTAGACTCACATCTTGTATTGAAAATAATAAGTATCCCATTCAAGAAATAATGTCTCAAGATGTTGATATGCCTTCCACTCTTTCCAAATCCAAAATTATTCCTTCCTCATTGCCATCCATTTTGGGACCTTATATCCATATTCCCATTCCTTCCTCACTTTCGTCCATTCTAGGTCCTTATGTTCCACCACCAAACCTTTCATCCCTTCCTTCCATTTTGGGTCCTTACATATATCCATCCATCATATCCATGTTTTCCCCTTCATCCCCTCATGTTCCTAGTAAAGATCAACAAAGGCATACATCCTTGAATTCCTTCCAACGTTCACCATCCATACGCTCTCCACCACCTTTACCTTCATGAACCCATACCATAGCCAATGGAAGCAAATTGGATGCTAAAGAAAAAGAGAATAAAGTCAAAAATCCACAAAATCCAAAGGATCAACATGTCCCCTCTAAATGACATGTCCAAGAAAAGAAAAATATGATCCAAAGAAAAATCAAAAAGCCACAAAGGCTGAAAATCAAAAATGCAAATTTTTTGTGGATCCCAAAGCTACTTAATGTAGCAATTAATCTCAAAGAAAGATTCAAAATGACATCCAATCTTGCTAATCCAAAGGCTTCCCTCATTCATAAATCATCCAATTTTCCATCTTCCATCTCCATTTTGGGTCCCTATATCCCAAAATCCAAACTTTATCCTATCTATCCCCCACAATTTCCTCATTTCCATCACCCTTCAAGGTGTGTGCCAATGACGATCTTTCCACCTGCTTCATTCACCCATTCACAAGTCTTCCAAACTAGCATCCATCAACCATGTCTTCCTCCTACCCATTCCACCTCCTTAATCCAAACTTTTTCATAGGTCATTTTCCTCCATTCCTCAATCCCCTTCATCCTTCTTTTCATTATCCTACTAACATCTATGAGAAAATAGTAAAAATTCCTTGAAAATAACAAAGAAGAAAGAGAAATAAATATCAAGGGATACCATCCATGAGAATAGATGCTTGAGTCTTCCCTTCATTTTCCTATCATGCATTCATTTCCTTCCTCTTTCGCTTATCCATCCATTCACTTTTCCTCTTCCACTTGCACTCTATACTGGGGGCAAGCTCCATCCCTACCAAATTCCATACATCTCTTCCATCCTTCCATCTACCATTCATTATTCCTTTCCATCTTTGAACTTGACTTTTACTCTCCTTTCATCCACTAATATGCTCACTTGACATAGCCCTTGTGCATCCTTCATCCATTTTCCTACGTACTTCCATACTTCTTTCATATATTTGATCTTGACATGCTATCCATCTCTTGCATCCCATACTCCTTTTCACGTTCATTTCATCCATTTTCCATCCATACTCCTACATACTTCCATCCTTTTTTCATATTTCCTTGATCTTGGTCATCCCTTCCATCCCATCCCCTTCATATCCCACATTTCATCCATACCCTTCATATCATTATCCCTTTTTCACTCCCTCCCTCCCATATCCCTTATTCATTCCCCTTTCATACCCATGCTTGTGATCCATGCTGAAGGCACAATACCAAATGTTCATACATTCTTTGGAAGAGCACATGCCTTCTCTTCATCCATATGCTATCCTTCGCACCATCTTTCTATTTTCATGCATCCTTTCCCACCCTATTTTCTTCCATTTTCCTATCTTGGGTATGGGGCATTTGAGCTCGTTTGAAACATGGTCCTTGGCTCCACATTTTCCAATCCCATATCATTTGGCCCCTCATATCCTTTCACTATTCCTTTCATCCACCTACTCACATTGCTTTTCCTCCATTTCTCATTCCTTGGTTATCCCTTGTCATTGGTTCTACTCTATTCCACCTTCCATCAATTTTTACCTCTTCCAATCCATTCAATCAATTCATTTTTCCTCTAATTTAATCATATTCCCTTCTTCTAATCATTTCATTCAAATCATTTCCATAATCAATTCCTTCATTTTTCCATCTATTTGCATATACCTTGATCAAATTTCTAGTCTTCCATTCAACACATTTTCCTCTAGAGAACTTTATCATTCTCTCTCTTGCATCCTCCTTCCATTCCAATTCAATTCATCCATTATCTTATCATATCTTATCCAAATTCTTCTATTTATCTCATGACACTGGGCTTATCAAAATAGTGATTGCAAACAAACTTACACAAATTCACACTAACACAAAATGATTTGAGAACATTGTTCCTTTCACACTATTGCCAGTGAACCATCACAAACATTTCAATACAATTCAATCAAACAATTAATTTTTGCTTTACAGGATGAATCCTTCCTACACAAGCTTAACAAATTTCACTATCAGAATCAAGTTCATGGCAAGAACTAGGAATTGAATGACTACTTGGTCATAAAGTCTTTTTGATGATTTTATCTTTGTGTATTAGCAATGGCCTCTCCATGTGTGCCTTGATCTTCACTATCTTGGTATCATTTGAATGGCTTAACCTAATTACACATGTCATTAACCTGATTACACGTGTCATTTTTCAATATGATCTATTTTCATGATTCTTTAGCACATCTATGTCAATTTCAAGTTATGGTTATGCATTGCTCACTAGGGGCAATGGGTTAGCACACTTTCCACCAAGATCCCTAACAAGATTTTGGGTGTGCCCAGACCTCTCTAGTGTGTATATGTCATTTGTTCCATCATGACTCTGAAACCTTCATCTATTGTGTTGAGAATCTAGTCCATGCAAAGGAACCTTGTCATCTATTCTACTATAGCATTTGGTGCATAACTCATTTTGCAATATCAAACTAGGGTGTGCTCTCCATATGAACATAACTGAATCTCATGCATTCATGTAGTTAAGTTGCATTTAGATTAATCATTAGCCAATTCACCCCACTTCATTTTGGTCTTACCAACAAGTCATGCAAGGTCATCTTTTAAGCCTTTTCTCTTTCCCTTTTCCTTCTCGTGTCTATTTTTGAGAAAATGGGGCAAAATATATTCATTTTCACCTCATTTCCTCAAGGGGGCACCCTCCTCCCCTGTCGTTAGTTTGACACAACTCCTAGGACTCCTATCCTTCTCTAGGGCAACCTATATTTTCTTTTCTTTGATATGATGTCGTCCCAACATCACATCAAAGAGGGGCAAAATGTAGATGCTTAAAATTATCCCTAAAGACTATATTAATTTATTAATATTTCCTATGACATCGTAATTAATTATTAATTAATTAATTATATTGCTCACATTCTTCTACTTATTTAATTTAATTAATTAATTAAATGAGTTCATTCTCTTAAGTATTTAAATCTAATTTAAATACTTCTAGCTTTAATGTGTTAAATTAATTTTACACATGATGCTCCATGTTTCTCCATTTTTAAATAAATTTTATTTATTTAAACCCTCACATCCCATTAATTCCTCTAAACCCATGATTAAATTAAATTTCATTTAATTTAATCTTAAGCATAACCTAGAGCCTAGCCTATAACCATCATTTTCATCCTCTTAAGCCTACTTCTTCTCTAATCTCACTTAATCATTCTTAATCTCTTTTCTAATCCCCCTCATTAGCCTAAGAGTGTGCTCACACATGTGTGAGATGGCATGCCTACACACTCCCCTTTGCACTCTTGTCTTCCACTCTTCTTCTCAAGTTTGCTCACACATGTGTGAGAAAACTTTGAATTCTTGACCATTTGCATGGCTTGCATGTCACCTTATGTGGCATCTACATGGATGCCACCTCACCAAGCCCTCTCTTGAGCCCATAAATAGAGGCCTTGTCTCAAGCATTTGGCATCTCTCATTATTGCATTGTTATCATGTTGGTTTGAGATTTGAGTTTTGCATTCATAGTTTGAGCTTTCATGGTAGTTTGAGGAAAAAGTGTCTGATCTTTTCAATGGTGAAAATTATTTGATATGGAAGGATTGAATGGCTACCTACCTGATGTGCATGGGAAATTAATATTGGCATATTAGAGTGGATAAAAAAAAATTTGAACCAAATGATTTACCACATGTTACCAAAGAAGAGAAGAATGAATTTAAGGAGAATGTGTTAGCAAGAGAAGCAATTATCACTACCATATTTGATATAGAATATTCACTTTTATATATATATATATATATATATATATATATATAATAGCTTATGAGATATGGACTAAGTTAGAAACTACTTACGAAGGTGATGAATATGTCAAGTGGGCTAAATTGCATGGATTAAAAGGAAAGTATTAAGACACGAGAATGATAAAAAATGAGACTATTATATCCTTTATGCAAACAAGATATGATCTTTTTTTAATGAGATGTGTTGGTGGAACCTTGATAGATTATGAATTTATAGATAATACTCGAAGATCTTTTCTAGAGTGTTACAATGAGAAATTTGTTTCTATTGAAGAGCTATAAACAATTAGAAATATTTCTAGAGAATCATTGGTTGAAGACTTTGTGCATATGAGGTGACTACACTTGACGAGAAATTTTAAAAATTTGAGACTACATTCAAAGCCACAATTATTAAGGATAGAATAATGATTGAATATGGGAACCCTTGTACTAAAAATGTTGATAAAAGGATAGTTGAGTTTGATAGTTCTATATTTTCATCAAGTTCTACTAAATTTGAAAGATATGCTAAAATTTGGAAAGTGGATGGAGAAGACGAGGAAGTTGGATGAGTTAGAAGCCCTAATTTTAGGATGACTACCTAAAGGATCTGGTAAGTATGAAGGAAAAATACCTTTGAAATGTTTTAGTTGTACTAAGACTAGTCATATTGTATCTAGATGTCTTGATAAAGCTTCTAGAGATTAGAAGTATAAAGAGAAATATAATAAATTAATACATAAGAGACATAGAATTTATGATGTTATTGATGAAGGTGTGACTAATGAAGAATAATAAAATACTAATGAATAAATATATTTGGTTTGGCATATTGAAAAGTTAAAATAATGGGTCATTGATAATGGATGTTCACATCACATGACTGGTGGCAATGATAAGTTTGTGAATTTTGAAATCTATGATGGAGTTTTTGTTAGGTTCTATAATGATGATCCTTGTTGGATCAGAGGAAAAGGGATATATTTCTCTTGATGGTAAGAATAATATTATAGATGTTTTTATATGTTAAAGGATTGAAACATAACTTAAGGAGTGCTAGACAACTATTGTCTAAATGTTATAGATTGGAATTCATGGATGGTATGCGAAAAATTCTTCAAAGAAGTGGAGAATTAATTACATTTGGTAAAAAACCTAAAGGTAATCTATTTCACTTAAAATAGTCAAGAATACATGCTTGGTTTCTAAAATTAATTATAGTTGGTTGTCAAATAGAATATTTTGTCATGTAAACTTTGATAATATGATAAAAGTTGGTATTAGTAATGTTGTTTGAGATTCACCTAAACTAATAGAGCCTAAATAATATGTGCAAAGAATGTTGATTGGGAAAGATGACTAAATATACTTTTAGAAATTATATGTATACTTCAAATGATTTCCTAGATCTAGGACATACAAATTTTTGTGGTCTTACAAGAACAAGAAGTTATTATGGAGACGTATACAATATGTTATTCATTGATGACTACTATAGAATGATGTGGGTGACATTTTAAAAAAGAAATTAAAATATTTTCAAAAAACTTAGATCTTTAAGATGATGGTTGAGACTAAATATAGAAGGAAAGTAAAGTGCCTAAGATCAAATAAAAGAGGTGAATTCACATCCAGTGAATTGCATCCTTTTGTGAAAAACATGAGATTAAGAGACAAACTTCTACTTAGTGAATCACACAATAGAATAGTATTGTTAAGTAAAGGAACAAATCAATTTTAGAGACAACTAGAACAATTATGGTTGAAGGAAAAGTACCATATATCCATTGGAGAGAATAAGTATGTAAGATAACATACACATTGAACAAACTAAAGATTAAGAAAGGAACTAGTAATACTTCTTATGAATTATGGTATGGGTATGCTCCTACTATAAAATACTTTATAAATTTTGGAATTAAATGCTATATTAAGAGAGATAAAGATGCTATAAATTTTGATCCTAGTGATGAAGTAATATTTCTTGGTTATTCAACAAATTGAAAGGCTTATAAATGTTACAACTTTATATTGAAAAAAATTGTTGAGAGTGCTAATGTCAGAATTGATGAGAGAGTAAAAATTATATCTAGAAGTGATTACATATATTATATACATAAATAATATAGTTAGGATGAGGAAAAGTAGAATAATATTGAGTTTCTAAATAGTCTTCAATAACAAGTAGATGTCAATATGGAAAGAATTAATACCAAAGAAACTACTACAAGTTCTACTCAGAAGACTCCATAATATGTAAGGATTAAACATTTAGAGAATGTTATTATTAGTGACATAAATAGAGGTATTTATACTAGAGGAAATATTATAAGAATGAAACATGTTTGGCATATGATATTGGGCCTATGTTAATAAAACATGTAATAATGTGAGTTGGGTAAAAGATATGAAAGAAGAACTTGATTAGATTTAGAAGAACACTTGGATTCATGTTCCTAGACCCTTGAACAAGATTGTGATCAGAATTAAGTAGGTATTTGGAGACAAACAAGATGAAGAAGGTAAAGTGGTCCAAAATAAAGCAAGATTGGTATGTAAAGGTTATTCATAAATATGAGGTATTGATTTTATAGGAACTTTTTCTCCTTCCACAAGAATTCAAGGAGTTAGATTATTGTCTGCATATGCTACTTACAAATGTTTTAGAGTTTATTAGATGGATGTTAAGGAATACGAATCCAAGTGTTCTTCTAAATCTAATCCAGTTCTTCTTTCATATCTTTTACCCAACTCTCATTATTGCATGCTTTACTATAGATTTATATGGATTAAAAGAAGCTCTGAGAGCTCGGTGTGATAGATTGGACAAGCATTTGTTGAGAATTGATTTTACAAAAGAGATTGTGGATAGTAACTTGTATTTGAAAATAACTAATAATAATATTTTGATTGCTAAAGTATTTTTTTATGACATTATATTTGGAGGTAATGATGAGTTGATTAAATAATTTTTTGATGAAATGAAAAAAGATTTTGAGATGTCTATGATAGATTAGATGAATTTCTTTCTTGGATTGCAAATTACATAATTGGATAAAGAAATCTTTGTTACACAATCTATATATGTTAGAGAGTTGTTAAGAAGTTTAGAATGGAAAACTCCAAATTGGTTAGTACTCCTATGGTGACTAGTTTCAAATTAACTAAAGAATATGAATCCCCTTGTACAAATCGGACTAGCTATAAGTCCATGATCAAAGGATGATGTAGGAGAATCTTGGGTGTAAGAGCAATCTTGCATCACCCAAAAATATTTCTACTTTATCTTTTCAACAAGGGTTATTTTAGTACAGGGTTGCTATTTTTGGAAGGCCATAATCTTTTGTAAATTGGTCATTCAATCTCGGGATGTTTTGATTTCATTCATGGATGTTCATTTTAGATATATCATCCTACTAGTAAAGTTTCATTGTGATAACAAGTGTATTTGTGAAGCTATTGAGAATTTTTCGTACAAAAAATTTGAACTTGGTTTTGAATGCCTTAGAGGCTCTAAAAAGGGGTCAAGTCTCAATTGATTAGAGCTTGCACTAGCCAAACATTATAGATCAAGTGGTGTCATTTCTGAAAATGGGCAATCATAGTCAACCAAAGAAATGGTTGATGAGTTATGGTATCTAGAAGTTGTGCTACATAAAATTATAAAAATGAAATTATTTGGGCTGACCCAAATGTAATAAAATATGAATAATAATAATAAAATTAGGGTTGGTCAGACTTAGGTTCTACGGCTAAAATTCTAGAACCTTCTTATGCACTAGAAAATTTCTTATATAAAGAAGGCTCATAGGGTTGTCTAGGACAATTCTAGATTGTTGGTGGTGGCTATGGCTTACAGAATATTGTAAGAAAAAATCCCATATGGCTTTGCATGTTGTAATTTTTTGAAATTTGTAATTTCATACTTTTGGAGATAATAAGAAGCTCATCTTATTTTATTGTAAATTATAGTTATTCCTCTATTTTTTTGTGTATGTTTTTTTATAAGGGGATTACATTGCATAAGTGCTATCAAAGTCACAGTTCTTGACCGAGTGCATAAATAGATCATCGACTCTAAGGTAGTTTACACTAGGATTTTGATTGTGTGTTTTAGCAATAAACACAAAAATGCCTCCATAAAGGGACCATGGTGAAAGAGTTGGAGATGTGATAATTGAGGATTTTAGAACCCCCTAGAGACAAATGCAAGCATTGCAAAAGGATATTCATAGAGGAATGTGTTGGTGTTTGAAAACACTAGAGGGTTTTCAATTATCCCACTGAGAAACTAACATATCTAGGGGCAGCTAACTCCTATTTTCAACATGCCATTTCTGACAATAGGCCAACTATAAGGCATGACCCTTCTTCTACTTCAGGCTCTACTAAACCTAGGCGGGTAGACCTATAGATTCTTTATATGGTACTAGTTATCAAAACATATACTGAATCTAATATAAGCAGATTTTACCCTTATTTCTCCTAATGACTCATGAAATGACACAGATCTACAGTAGCTAAATGCAAAGCTATGAATCTCATAAGCTGAGTGAGGGCATTCTATTATAGCTCTTCAACATGAAAGGGAAAAGCGTTTGATTAATAATGTTGATATTAGCAAGACCCAAATATAAGCAACAAAACCTAATGATCATATCTCTAATCAGTGCCTTATCTATTGGGCAATTAAATGAATTATAACCATACATCTTCTAGAAATCTTAGACGTATCTCTACATCAAGATCCCTGATCTATCCTTCACCTTGCAAAAAGACATCTGCTTCATATTTAAATCTCATACTCAAATTATCCCATCATGAAATCTGCAAAACCTGTGATAAACACCAAGAAATTACATGGCTCTTTGTTCCATCAACAAGACATTTTAATCACATACATTTCAAAATGAAATGCAACCTGATTTATGCTCTTGGTTCACAAATTAGAAAAGATCACATATCCATGAGCAGGAGATAAGATTCAGACTAAATTTAAACCCTTTGATGTGCTTTATTTGTTTTCCTTGAAACCAAATACATGAAAGACGTACATAAATACTTCACAAATCACCTAAAAAATCTGAACTATTTGCATAAAACATAAATTGTTGTTCATACAAGAAGAAATGTTGAAGAATGGTGTCTCAGTAGTGAGTATTTTTTCCTCAAAACTGGAACCTACTGGTTTCTCAGTCACAAAATATTGGAACCACTACAATGAGAAAGAAAGGGATTGATATAGAGGAAGGAATTCTCAGATTGAATCAGGGGATGACAAGTGTCCCTTCAAAATTCCTTCCCAAGAAGCTCAAAGCCTCTCTCTACCTTCTCTCTTTAACTGCATATCAGATCCCTTTTCAATTTGCTTTCAGAGGCATCAAATATCTCAGAGATGCCATGATGAAAGATCGCAACTGATTCTGACGTTAAAATGAATTCATGGCAAAAAGTAAAAATCAGTTGAAATGTAACTTCTAGAATGCAAGAAAATGGTTTAAGGATGATTTTCTTCACATTCGGATCTCAACAAGCCCTTAGAACTATTCTCTAACCACTTCTGATACTCCATTATCAAATATGCATGTTCTACTACCAATGCCCCAAAAATCACAAGCTGGCCTATATCACGAATTGGTGAATACTTGTGCATAATTTGACTCCAGAAATGAAAAATTTAGCTCTTCCCAATTCTGATGGTATATTGGAGTGTCTATTTTCAATAAAAAACACCCAGGTTATGGTCGTTTGAAAACCAAGCCTCTGCTCATGGCTCCATTTAAAAATGCAAATATTTATTCCTTGTATAAAGTTTGGACTATACAAAAAATTCCAAACTTTATTTAAACGCCCTACATGTGAGACTTGAGAAAAGATAATAATAAAATATTAAAATTTGAAAATTTCCCCATATTTTTCTACCTGGGTCAAACTTCTTTTGACCACTTGCCACATGTCATCTTTTGATTGGTTCGGGCTTTGCACAGTTGGGTGCCACATCATCATCTTGCTTGTTGCCACGTCAGTATCGCTATCTCACTATGTTAACTATCATGCACCTTTTGTATTGTGACTTAGCGATGATTTTTGGATTGTCCACGTGTCACAAATCCTAGCGCTTGGAATCCACGTCAGCATCTCCATCATGGCACGGCGAGTCCCCCCATATTTCGATGGTGACATAGCAACCATTGAAAACTTTGGCTTTCCCGGCACCTGTTTGCATTTTCTAGCATCCTTGGTTTATGCTTACATTTCTGTTCAAAACTTTAGCTTTTATTTCCTCCCATCTGATGTCATTCCGAGACCCACCACATAGAGCTCGCCCTTGCCTTTTCAAAAGGTTGTGTCTTTATGACACAAGCCAATGTGAGTGTGATTGTATTTAAAGGCACAAAAGGATTCTCCCATGGGCAATATGGGATAAATATCCATGAGCACCTGTAGTTCTAAATGTTTCTAAAGCCCACGCATGTTGTAGGCGTCTCCACTATGCAACAGCCTCTGTACATATTGTGGGCCTCCTACCGCTATATGCTCCTCGCATTTCTACCACCCATGGAGATTCTGCAAAATGTGGATGCCACATTGTTGATGCCATCCCTTACACTAAACATCTCTCTCCCATTAGTAGCGACTCCAAAATGATGTTTTCTTCCTTTTGCATAGAGATTCTGCAAGCGGTGGAGACCTCTGTGGTTTGGAATTTTGCTATAAGTGACTTCTTCACTCACCTTTGTTGCTTGATGACCTAGCTCCTTACGTGTGGAAAACTCTGCCACAAGTCTCGACTACTTGGCTTTATCTTTCCCACCTACAGGAAATCCAGTTTTGGATGGCCCAACAGTTGGAACTAGATCTCCAATTGACCAGTGCACTAAATCACCAACAACAAGGTCATATAGAGACCTTTTATCTATAGCCCTTTCTTATAACTTGTACAAATATTTTTTCCTTTTTTACATCACCAAGATACCTTTAGGATTCTACAAAACTCAAACTCATTTGATGGAGTCAGTCGGGCCCAAAAGTGGGTCCGACTAAAAAAAATTTGATTTCGAACAATTGAAATGCCAAAGTGGTCTATTCATTATCTTATATTAATCAAAATCAAATTCGATCATTGAACTGTCAATTAAAGCTCATTTTATCACTCATCTGCAAACTGTGACTTTCAGCTAATAGGACCTGTCGGCTGGCTTTAAAAATTGATCCCAACACCTGACCGGGCTTTGAAAATCAGCACACTAATTCTCTGTTTCGCATACTTTCACCCTGTCAAATCTAGTCTCATGAAAAATTTGAGATCAAAGATATTCGCCATCAAAGTTGACCTCTTAAAATCACCTATAGATAAACATGTCAGAAAACAATAAACTGGGTTCAGATTTGGTCTTGAAAATTGAGCAAACTGACACATAGGAGGACAAAAATTAGGGAATTGGTTCTCTATCACAAGGAGAGTATAAATCTGCGATTTGGGCTCGTGACGAATAACAAGGCGCAAATGATTATAAGTCAAAGTGGGCTACTCAGAATTACTAACTAGAAACAATCTCTAAAAAGTGATTTTTGCAAATGGAATTGACCTGAAAAAGTGTGCAAATGGATTCATCATGACTTGCAAACTAACACACTTGGAGTATTTTCAAAGGATAACACAGTGGTACAATCCATTCAATCTAGGCAATCACGAATCAGGAGATATAACATCCCAAACAGGGGTTCCAATCAATCTGCCTTTTATGACACCAATAAAAAGTTAGAAATTCCATTTGGAACCGCGTTTGAAAATCGATCAAACGAATTCGTCAAGAGCTAAAACTTGAAACATAACAAGTCTCTGATGTCTACAATGCAACACAAAAGGAATTTTAGCATTCGGGTCAACTGGTAAAAAGTTATAATACATCAAACAAGGTTTCTTAGAATTCAGAATTAATTGCAAAAGCATGAAACTAGTAACTGACCAACTTTGAGGGATTCAAAACCTAGACAAATAGACTTGAAACGACTCAAAATTTGAAACATAAGTTCTCGGGTATGGACACTAAACACTCCCAAAGTGGCAAGTCATGAAACATTTCTGGGTGTGAGATATTCAATGACAAACACAGCCTCCTATCACTATTTGACACCGGTGAAAATGCAGAATTGGAAATTGCTCAAAACGAGACTTCACAGAATGGCTCGGAATGTCAGTTTAACTTCATACAACACTTAGACGTATTGAATGTAGAGTGTTAGAAACATTAAACACCTTAGGGGCTCAAAGGTACAGTCAGGTACACATGCATTTAAAAGTGTTTAAAGGGCTTAAAAATCTCAATGGTACTCAAAATCGGTGATGCAGGAGCATTCAGAGGTATAAGGACAATCCTGTGTCACCCAAAAAAAAATGTACTTAGACTTAGTTTTTGTTTCATGTGTTTTCATTTTTGGATACCCATTTGGGTCAAATAAAGGTTCCAACTCTCACAGCTCTACTATCAGTGTTCTAGGATAGAGTATTTGAACACCTTGGGATACGTGTAAATGTCAGAAAAATAGGAGTATGTAATTGAGCCATCATTTTGGTGAACTAGAAGGTGTAAATTGGTCGGATGATTTTTATTGTAATTTAGAGCATTCTAGAAAAAGAATCAGGTCAAAAGGCCCCACGGTTTGAAAGTTATCGCAGTTTTTCAGTTTCTGAAGACATCCTAAGAATGCTTCAAAGTTAGGTTAGGGGCATTAAATGACCTCGAACAGGGCCAAAAATGGGGGATGAGAGAAGCTATCCATAGGGCTATAGAGCGCTTTGAGAGCTTTCTAGAAATGTAAATGGTTCGTCAATCGAAGCTACGGTTCAAAAGTTATGCCTCCCGAAAGTTCGGTTACCATTTCTGGATTCTTCTAATTTTGTGCCGACTTCTAATGCGACTTCTAGAGCCTTCTATTTGGTCGGTGGATGTCAAATAGCACTTTCTAGAATGTATTCCTAATCCTTAACCCTTCAAAGTCTATTTAAGAACATTTCTGGCATTGTAAAAGGCAGTTGGGAGTGGAGTTTGAGAGAAGGTACTAGGAGAAGAATTTATCTCTAGATTTATGCTATTGTAAGCCCATAGGGCATGTTTTGGAGTCTGTTTCTCTGCACTAAGTGAACTAGCATATTTTCACAGTGATTAAAATTTTCGCTTTCCTATTGTGTCCATTCTGTGCTTGGGTTGTGTCCCCATCAATTGGGAAGGCAATTTTGAGTCCCAACAAAATGAATATTGTGGTAAGAGATGAAAGAGAGGATGGATTCAAAGAAGAAGGGGATGTTGACCAAGAAGGAGTCGAAGCGGCTAGGGATCCTGAGAGGATTGGTTTTTTAGAGCTATTTCTAGGATTGGAAAAAGAGCCAAGATTAAAGTCCCCACATTTTTTGAAAATCTTAACCTAGATGAGTTGATCGACTAGATCAATGGTTTGTGGTGTAGAACATCTAAAAACTTCTTAATCATTCGATCAAATTTGAATATCTTCAATCAGCAATCTCTATCAAATTACTGATTAGAGGAAAAATTTAACATGTTCTTTAACATTGAACCATTCATAATCAAATTTACTCATTCTAAATCCCATTTTCTTACTGTAGAAAATTCCATTCTTTATGAAATACAACTGTTATAAAAAAAACCTTTTAAACCATTCACAACACTCCAATCTTGAATCTTGTCGAAAATCAGAGTTGGACCAATTCAATCACCCAATCTTTTATTATAAAATCAGAAGCATAAAATCTGATTTATAATTTCAAACTAATACCATGCCTCTTGTCTATTTAAATGAACAGATTTAAAATATAAGAATCGGTATTCCTTTTGAAGAAAACCTGTTCATAAATCACCTTAATCCAAAGTCATTGTAACCTATTGGCAAACTGAAACCTGCATGCACTTGTCCATTGAGAATAAAGAACCAATTCTCTCTCATTAATATCAGAATGTAATATAAAAAGCTTCTCTAAATATTGGATCGGTTTTCCCCATTCTTCCCGAAGAATATTGAAAACTAAACATATGAATATTGAAACATCACAAATCTGCACAAAAAAACAGATTTTCCAAAACAAAGAATGCTCTAATTAAGTGAAACCTGATAACCAACTATTAATAGTGGCATCATGCAAAATAAAATTAGTATTAACTCCAATAGAAATAGTTCTTTGAACATATATACTACTTCATGGTCAATACTCAAATTCAAGTCATAGTTTTGTAATAAATTTAGACATATAACAAAATCTACCCAATACAAACCAAGATCGATTATTCACATTTGAATCTTGTATTTTGAAATTGGTACCAACCAAGGAAATACATGAATATCATTTCATACTCCCTCTATAACCGATCTTGAAATCCAATGCGGATTTTTTATCTTCAATACATTGACACAAAATAATCAATTTGATTTACTAAATGTGAATCGATTTCTTCCACACAAGTTCAAAAGAAGAAAACTCTATTAAACCCAACACAACTCTATTAAACCCAACACAAATATGCATACAATCTGAAATTGTGGACACTCATTCCCTGCGGGGACAATCAGAGAATTAAATTAAAACTACATTATCCCCTTCTCTTTTGTTATCGATCTTCTTCCATTGTTATCCTTTATAATAATTTTGAATGTAACAAATTATTTAGTTACAATGACTCTTAAACTCCTCAAGATTCCCTATTACATTTGACATACGTTGCATAAATTATTAATAAATATAAACATCAATGTGGGCTTCAACAGTATAACCTTAGACTTAATGAAAGTGAAATAGATTCATTCTTCTATTGGTGCCCGTGCAGCAATCTGGAAGAATATATTGAGTATTGATAAATTGAAGATCATGAGAGGGTGAAGTTTGTAGAGGCCAAATTTTAATGTAATGCAAAAATTCAGTGGTAGGATATTCAATTGAAGCAAAATAAAAGAGGAAAGTAGAAAATCACAAGATGGAGTTGTGTGGTGGAGAAATTGAGGAGATAATTCATTCTTATTAATTATGAGCTTGATCTACTAAAGAAAATGTAGGGGTTGAAGAAAGCAGGAAGATATGTTCAAGAGTATACGTAAGAGTTCTATCAAGTCCTCATTGGAACAGGTCATGCAGAAGTTGAGAAGAAGAAAATTATCGATTACATTAATGGGTTGAGGCCAAGTGTGCCAGAGGAGTTGAGTTAGGTTAGAATGACCAATATTGAAGAGGTGTATCAGTTTTCCTTAAGAGTGGAAGAAAAATTGAGTAAGAAGTTTGAAAGCATGCAAGGTGGAAGAGGTTGTGGTGGAAGATCCAATAGCTAAAATGGAGACTAGAAAAAGAATGATGAGGTAAGTAGTTGTCAGCTTTAGAGGGGAGATGATTTCAATCATTTCCACAATCACAATAATAGGGATAAGAGAGGAAGAGGAAGAGTGAAAGGAAAAGGAAAAGCATGTTTTTATGGAACTTGTTTCTATTATGGTGAAGGACATAGAGCATATGAATTTCCTTAATTCCAAGGAAGGATAGAGGGAGAGATGAAGGCCATGCAAGAGTTGCACATGTGGATAAAGATGGCAAGTCATTGCATTTTGAAGATGTTAAAAGAGGAGAAGTCCTAGTTAAAAAGAAGAGTCTTCATGAGTGATGAGAATGGACCTAAACAAAAGAGGATAAGCGTTGTGATATGATTTTTGGTAGTGGGAGAAAAAACAATTTTGTGTAATACAATATGGTCACAAAGTAAGCTCAAGAGAGAGATACACCCATGTCCATACTAAATTTTCTAGGTGCAAGATGACCACAAGGTCTTAGTCAATAAATAGTGCTTGGTAAAGTTCAATATTAGAAGACACCATGATGAGGTACTATTCGACATCATGCCCATAGAAGCATATCATATGTTATTGGAAAGGTAAGGTCAATTTGATAGGCATGTTGTACATGATTGTCATGCAAATACCTATTCTTTGAAAGGATGGAGTGAGACAAAAGATAAATCCATTGAAGGACATAGAAGAAAAGGTGTAGTAATGCCAAAATATGTTGGTTGATTTCCTAGAAGGTATGAGGCATGACCATACATGTTTTTCATTAATTCCAAAAGCTAGTAAAGAAGTAGAAGATATACCTACAAAGGTTCTATATTTGTTGGATGGGTTTCAAGATATTGTATCTGATAATATGCTTGATTGATTACCACCATTAAAGAATGGTATTAATTAGATCGAGTTGATTCTAGGAGCTAGTATTCCAAATAAGGTGGCACACAGAATGATACCAACAAAAAATGAAGAGTTGAGCATGCAAGTATAGTATTTTTTGTAGAGGGGATTGATTCAAGAGTGTCTAAGTCCATGTGTTGAACTAGAAGTATTAGCACCAAAGATAAATGGAGAATGAAGGATGTATACATATTCAAGAGCTATCAATAATATCATAATCAAGTACACATTTCCCCTACCAAGGATGAATGATATTATGGATTGTTTGAGAAAATCTATGTATTTCACAAAGATAGATTTGAAAAGTGGATATCACTAAATCCAAATTAGAGAAGAAGATGAATGGAAGAATTCCTTCAAGACAAAGGAAGGCTTGTATGAGTAACTAGTCATTTCTTTTGGGATAACAGATGCACTGAGTACATTCATGCAACTCATGAATGAGGTAGTAAAATAATTAGCCTTCAAGACTAAGTAGGGGTTGTATAAGTGGATAGTCATTTCTTTTGGGATAACAGATGAAGTGAGCACATTCAGGGAACTCATGAATGAGGTAGCAACATTATTTATGGGTTAGTTTGTCATTGTTTACCTAGATGATATTTTGATCTTCATTGAGACATTGGAAGAGCATAAACTACATATTTGAAGGGTGTTTGAGAAGATAAGGGAAGAGAAATCATTGATTAATCTAAAGAAGTGCATCTTTTTTAAGGAGTTTGCATATTTGGGATTTGCAGTTTTAATGGAATGTCTAAAAATAGACCCAAAGAAGGTGAAGATCATTGATTTTTGACCAAAAATTTTGATGAAAGGCCATTTTGGCTAATTTCTCTTTTTTTTTGTATGTCCTAAAATGGTTAAAATTTTGACCTTTGTAAAGTTTAATGTCAAAATTTTGACCAACACAAGATATGAACAAAAAAATAAAATTGATTCTCATTTCATTTCATTATAGTGGCTATGCATGGATGGGAGAAAGGGTTAGGTGCAATAGTACAAGTACATTAAAAAATCAGACCAACCTAGTGATTTCATGCATTTAGGTTGATTATATTGGACATCAACATTTTCTAACCTAGCAAATGTAGGCATGAATCAAAATAGTGGTTGGAGAGTTGTGTAGAGCACCATTTGTTAACACAAATCTAGATCATTGGGTGTAATACATTGTGTAGAGCATCATTTGTTAACCCAAATCCATATCATTGGACCTGAATATTGGTTGGAGAGTTGTGGAGTACCATTTTGTATAGTTCCTGATCAATCAAATTAATGATGATATCATATGGTGGATGTACTTGAGCTTCCCTCAATATTCTTGTTAATTAATTGAAATACTCACTAGACTCATGGAATATTCTCTATATGCAATGGTTTGATTATTCTCTTTAGCCTTGTAGGAATACTCTCTTCCCTAGTACTGGTATATAATATATATCTAATAAAACTTGCAGAAGCAACAACATTCCAACCATTTCTAGGTCTTTTCATCTTCAACTTTTTTAGGCATTTGTGGATGACTCGTATATTTTTCAATAAAAATACCTTCAAAATCCAAGTTAACATCTTTTCTTTCCAAATCTGCAATAGCAAGAACTGTTTTGATAGTAATCTCTGCTAATATGCATTTCCATCTATTAACACTACATCAAAGGACAAAAAAAAATCAATACCAAAAATTTGACACTCAAAAGAATCATTTGTTAACATAGTTGTAGGTAGGATAGAACTTATTCCTTGTGAAATGAGTATACAAAATGATAAGACATTAGTATTCTAAATGTCAAAACAAGTATATCAAAATCAGAATCACATCCAACATATAGTTAAAGTTTCTCCAGACTTTGATAAGAGCAAATTTGCAAACAACATGTATGCAATTAAAATATTTACAATTGATTATGTACCATTTTGTTCCCTTCATATAGCACTTCACTAAGTTATTGCACACTGCTAGGAAAATGGGAGACGCCCTAACACAATTATGATAGGAATAACTATCCAATTATTAAAATTAAGGAAAGAAGACACATTAGTACCATTCCCTCAAATACTGGTCATTGTTTAACTAGCATAGGTATACCCATATTTACTTTCATTAAAATCAATTCATCATATATGATATTAGAACTATAAAAAAATTAATGCATAAGGATAGAATAATGCATGAAGTCTACCTTAGTGGAATCTTGTTGAATATTTATTTCCATTGTTAGAAAATCTTAAGTCACACTCTTATCACAATCCATTCCAAGGACTTTATCTAGTCCATATACAATGTATCTCATATGATTGTGGAAAGCATCCAACACAAATGGTGGTTTGACATCATTTATAATTAGGGCTATCCTTCTACCAACTCTAGGCATGTACCTAGGTATAGAATTTCTCTTTATCATATTCTTGTGGATGTTATATTTCCTTATTTCCTCCTCCAAATTGATATCAATATAGGGTGCACCACTTATTCCAAAAGCTTCCATGAAACTCACTCTATCAATCTTCAGCAGGTTGGACTTGTCCCTTTTCCTTATCACTTTGGCTAGAGGGTGGTCATACTTTGTTAGGCCACTAACTAGGTCCACATCCATGAATAAATTAATCATAATCATTTTCTCCAAGCTTATAAGCCAAGGGTTGCAAATTGGTACTTCCCTCACTCCATTATCCAAGAAATACATGAACAATGAAGTAACACTAAAAAAATATCTATACTGGTAGGATGTGTCCTTCCATGTGTGATCATTTCTAGAGATACTATTAGAATTCTTTGATAGATGCTACACAAATTCTTTAGAAAATTCTCCAACCTTGGATCTAGTGCTAACACTTGGATCTGCCATTGTTAAATTCTCAAGATCTTCTACAAAATGCATGACCACAAGAACAACTCTACAAATTAATCAATTTGAACAACCCTTTACTATCAAGATATAAATCTAAGCACAAGGTTGGATATGAAAATGGTGAAAGTAACTTTGCAATCATCCAACTTTACAAATTTTATGATTTCATGCAACAACAAATATCTTATAGGTTCTTGGCCAAATCCTTTATCAAGATCGGGCTTATGGTGTGAATCCATGAGAGGGAAATCTCAAAAAACAATGAATACCTTCAAACCTTCCCTAACTCAACATAGTGAGATCATATAGCAATTGGGATACTTCACTCTAAAAATATACACAATTTGTTGTCTAACCAGTGAGCAATGAGAACTTGACAATAAACCAATGATGCTAGGTACACCTTTAACATTAACATTAGTTGTAGAATTCATTCAACTATATAGAAAGCTTAAGAACCATCACATCCATGAGATAAGGGATAAAGTACCAAAATTGCAGTCAAATAAAAGTACATAGTCTGATTTCACCATAACCAAAAATTGATTAACTTATTCGAAAACCACACCATCCTTCTACCCCTCTTCATTACAATGGATTGCATAATATGTGCCATAAAACATGACTTTTCAACTTCCTAAAGACTCTTATCCAAGCTTACAAGCTTGATAACCCTTCACATTCCAAATTGTCATTTTGTAAGAAAATGTTGTCAGCAACATTTTTGACAACTTTGCAATATTTTACAACCTTTTTTTTTCCATTTTTGACATTTTATGCTACCACATGCCTACTTGGAACCTCAAAAAGTTCCAAAGGCTTACAATGAGAATTTTAACATTACATTTTAATCCATTTATGGCCTTGCATGGTATTTTATACTTTTAGAGTGAAAGGCTAGTAGAGTGAAAGTAGAGCAGCTAGGTGTGGACCGATAGAGTGAAAGTAGAGCAGCTAGGTGTGGGCTAAGATGGTAGGTGTTAAGAGTAAAGGACAATGTTAGAAAATTGATCCAAGTAGTCATTGCTAGAGTAATCCCTAGGTTAATGTGTGAGAGTAAATGAGTCTGGGGGACTTCATGTGCTTAGAAGTTAAAGGCTATCCACTGGATGATAGCATTGGCATCATAATTTCAATAATAATGATTTTGTATGTAGAAATATATAGAGTAGTCATGCTAAGGGAAACATGCTATCACATGGTTGATCAATGGGGTCTGAAAGAGGACTAGAGTTCAAGAGACTACATAAACACTAGAGCATATCACTATAAGGAGTTTGTTGAAACTAGATGTACCAATGTGTAAGCTTGGAAATTGTGGAAAAGCCATTTTCAAAAATAAAGGGGAAATGAAGATGATTTAGGAAGGAATGTGCAAGTTGGTTGGCCTAATCTTGTAAGCATGATTTGTGTGTGTATTTGTAAATCTTGTATAATCTTGTAATTTTTTATTATATACAAGATACTGGTAATGCTTGTACGTTTATGTTTTATATATTTATAGCCTGAATATTTTCCTAGAAGAAAGACCATGCCTACCAATATGAACCCAGAATAAAATAACGAGACAACTGCTACATTGTGGTCTCAGTTCCAAAGAAAGGTTGATAAATGTAATTGTCCTTGAAAAAAGTGTAAAGGCTTAAATAATCGAAGAATTTCAATCACAACAACCCAGATTTATTGTAGGCAATATGGTCATGTTGAAGGGGGTCACAATTTTTGGCAATTGGTCAATGTGGATTTCCAATTGGAGGAACATGGAGGTGTGAACATCCAAGCCCAGGATAATTCTCCCATGGAAGAAGATGATCCTGCAACAAAGAATACAATTGCAGATGATGGTATTAGTGTAGTTGATATTGTGCCAGAGGACATGATTAAAGAAGATGGTAGTGACACAACTAGACAAGATGATCATGATGATGGTACTAGTTGTTAATGTAGTTTTTTATTTTCTAGTAGGTTATTTATTTTCCCTATAGTGCTAGGTTTTTCCTACACTTTTAATAATCTCACTTAGGTTAATAAAGCATGTCTTATTAGGTGAATGGTTGCGAGGTGTCACCTTCCTACATGTGAGCATCCATTAACTATGTTGGGAAGATACTTTGCTATCTTTAGTCTGATAGATGTTTGCTCCTCATTGGTTGGTGTTGCCACCTCCTCCCTCTTCTTAGTCTATATAAGCATGCTACTTGGCTTGTATTTACATCTCTTATTTTTGCATCCTCTTAATGCTAGTTTGCTTCTAGCATTTGCATTACTCTCTTGGAGACTAACTCTGTCTTGCTATTTTGATTTTGTATCATTTGCATTCATAGTTTAGATATCTATTCTTTGCACTAGTTTCTTGGGTTATTAATCTTTTTAGATTCTAACATGGTATCAGAGCTTTTATATGTGCAAGAGTAGATTTTATTTTCCTTATTTGAGAAATTCAGGGGGGGCTAATAAATCTTATTGTAATTTTGTGAAAAATTCAGTATGCTCTTCTCTCACATCTTCGAATGATCTTGAGAATTAGAAAAGTTTGGCAAAAATGGTTTTTAATCTCTGGGGTTTACACATGTGTTTTATGAAATCTAGGTGATTGTAGTATACTGGCAACATTTTTGGTTGTTCCAACGGATCCGAGAGGCTTGAGAGAGTCAGATTTGGCTTTCATTTCATCAAGATTAGAGATCATCATACAAGATGCAAAACTAGGGTTTTAATCTCAAATTTGACAACCAACTTGCATATTTGGTGTTTTCAATCAATATTGCATGTTCCAACATGCTATTTATTGACTTAGGTAGTTGATGCAGTCTTTTTATGATGTCTTTTGGTTGCTTGGGTCATTTTTTGGTTGTTGGGGCCATTTTTTGTTACTAAAGGCATCTAATTTACACTACAAATACATCTTTTGTACATTAGCAAGAAAAACGCTTTCTGAGTTTTGTTCACAGCACCAAAAAATCATTTGGGTATCTTTTATTTTTTGCATGCAATCTATATATTTTGCAAAATCGTGCATGGAAAGCTACAACCATACCCCTCTCCATTGGTACTCACAAATTTGAATACAATTTTCAAATGCCTCATTCTTGGTCATACGGACTCTAATTTTGACAATTCTTGTTATGATCTTGGCTTTTTTTTTGTGCTCTATCCACTAGTGTAGTCATATTTTGATTTTCATGCATAATATTTTCAAAAATTGTAGATTCTCAGTTATGACTTTGCACAATTCTCATTTTGAAAACTTTTGAGGATCATAACTTTCTCATACGGCCTTGTATCAAGGTGATTCTTTTTTTGAAAGAGCATATTTTTTGAGTAGATTGCAATGGTGCTATTTGTTTCCTTGATTATTGTGCTCAAGTTTCACTTTTAGCATATGCTCTTTGTGAGGATTTTGTAATGCATTGAAATCAAGACTACTTAATATTACTTGCTAGTGGTAGTTGTAAATGCACCAAACTAAAGTGCCAAATCATATTTCTTTGGGGGGAGTTCTTTGATTCAGTAAAAGGGGGGGGGGGGGGGGGGGGGGGGGGGCATTGTTGTGGTTGGATTCTCGTCTTTCATCATTTCTTCATCATGGATCAAACAAATATGCCTATCCTAACTCCATACAATTACTTTGAGTGGAAATCATGCATGACAATTTACTTAAGGAAAGTTGGATTAAATAGGATAACTGTGGGACTTGAAATTGAACCTGATAAAGATGAAGATAAGCTTAAGTGGTTTAACAAATGTGATGAGGCATATGAAACATTATGTTTGTCTATTTCTCCTTACTTGTTATTTCACATTGAGTCTTTGGATACACCAAATGAAATATGGATAGATACTAGAGTTAGTTCACAATGATTTGGCTGGTCCATTTCAGCAAGGCCCGATATGTCCTCACATTCATTGATGACTTTTCTTGATATACTTGGGTGTACTTTCTCAAATAGAAGTTAGAGGCATTTGATCATTTTTAGGACTTCAAAATTTTTGTAGAAAAGCAATTTGGGAAAGCCATCAAAGTTTTACGCACAAAAAATGGTGGTGAGTATGTCAACCATTGGTTTGAAAGATTTTGCACATCAAAGGAGATTAATTTATAGCATTCAGTTCCATACAATCCTCAACAGAACGGTTTTGTAGAATGGAAGAATAGATCCTTGAAGGAAATGGCAAACTGTATGATTCACTCTAGATATCTCGAACTACAGTATTGGGCAGAGGCCATTAATTGTGCTTGTTATATCTAGAACCATGTTTATCATCAAGCCTTGAAGAGAGTTATTCCTTTTGAAGCTTGGAGTGGTCAAAAACCATCAATTAAGCACTTTTGAGTTTTTGGCTCTCCTACAGAAATGCAAGGCCTTGGATTCGCAAAGTAGACCTTATATATTTATAGGTTATCCTAATGGTGTGAAGGGTTATTGGTTGCTCCACCCTACTAAACATGAATTTTTCATTGAGAAGAGTGTTCAATTTGAGGAGGGATCTTCAAGCTCACTTTCTATCACTTCTCCAACTCCTTCTACTTTGACATTGGAGTCACATGGAATACATGACAAATCTTCTAATGAGTCAGATTCACCTGAGTAGTCTTCTACCTCCACTTTTGATGCAGAGAGTGATTTAGAGCTCTCATCTCCTTCCTCTCCTAGTCATCATTCAGAGATTAATGATTCCCCTCCAGATTCTCCATCTTTTGATCCATTTTGGGCTAGACAAACCTTGTAGTTTGTAGGTGATTGGATTGGGGATCCATTAGACACTAGGCGAACTTGTTCACAATTCCAAGATGCTCCACATGTCTTCATCACTACACCTTAGATCCACAGTCCTTTCATGAGGCTTCTAGTATTCCCAAGTGGGATACAGCTACGCAAGAAGAGTATAGTTCCTTAATGAGGAACCACACTTGGTATCTTGTCCCTCTTCCTAAGGGAAGAAAACTTGTTCGATGTAAGTGGATCTATCAAACAAAATTTGTAGAAAATGGGTCAATTGAAAAACACAAGGCTCGGTTGGTCGCCAAAGGATTCTCCCAGGTTCCTGGGATTGACTAGACTTTTGCACCAGTTGCTCGAATGAATTCCATTCAACTTGTTCTTTCCATTGCTACAGCTAATCACTAGGAAGTACATCAGATGGATGTGAAGAGTACTTTTCTTCATAGTGACCTTCATGAGGATATCTACATAGAGTAGCCACAGGGCTTCCTTTAGGATTCTTTACTTGTGTGTCATCTTTATAAGTCTCTTTATGGCCTCAAATAGTCTCCTCAGGCCTAGTATGCCAAGATGGACTCCTTCCTTCTATCAGTTGGGTTCACTTGATGCCTTTTTGATCCTAATGTCTAGATTCTGCAACAAAGTGATTCACTTCTATTTTTAATTTTGTATGTTGATGACTTGTTGATCACAAGAAGTTCTTTACCCACCATTAAGGTTGTCAAAATTTCCCTTCAGGATAGTTTTTTGATGACTAACTTGGGCTTGTTGCATTACTTTCTTGGGATTGAGATCTGTCAATCTCCTTCTAGGATCACCATCACATAATCCAAGTATGCTCTAGATTTACTCTTGAGGTTTCATATGGCTTAACCTTGCTCTGACTCCCTTCCTTTTTGGAGTCAAAATTGAGGCTTAGTGTTCTTCTCCACTTTTTGATGGCACTTTGTACCACCAACTTGTAGGGAGTCTCATTTATCTCACTCATACAAGACCCAACATCTCATATGTTGTAGGCATGGTCTCTCAATTCATGCAGGAGCCTCATGAGTTCCATTGGAAAGTAACCAAGTAGATCCTTCACTACATTTAGGGTTCTCATAGTTGTGGGATTTACTATGTAGCAGGTATTGAACTTGATTAGGTGGGCTACATAGATTTAGATTAGGTGGGTGATTCTTAGGATCGCAAGTCTACTTCAAGTTACAACTTCTCACTTGGTTCAGGTCCTATTTATTGGTCGAGCAAAAAGTAGTTTGGTATTGCTCTATCTTCTACTGAGGCTGAGTATCGGGGGGTTGTAAATGCCACCACTGAGGCCATTTGGATTCAACATCTTCTCACTAAGTTTGGTATCTAAATTAGATGACCATCAGTCATATTTTGTGACAACCAGTGTGCCATTTAGATCTCATGGAATTCAGTCCATCATCAACAGACCAAACACATAAAGGTCCACATGCACTACATCCAGGAGCTCATCCATGGTCACGTCATTGACCTTTGCTATTGTCCAACTTCTAAGAAGGTTATTGATATCTTCACCAAACCCTTCACTGAGAGAAAGTTCCTTCATTTGTGAGCTTTGCTAGGGGTGTGGGATGCTTCATCTTTTGGGGGGGCCTCTTCCTCTCACTAGGAGTCCTGACTTTTTTTGAGGGGTCTCTTTTCTCTCTCTTTTGGGGAAATTTTATGTACATGGGTACCTCATCAGGCTTGACTTTCCAAGACCCGTTTCTACATCCACCTAAGCTTCACTTATGGGGGGGTTTTAGTGTATTTTTTTATTTCCTAGTAGGTTATTTATTTTTCCCTATAGTGCTAGGTTTTTCCTACACTTTTAATAATCTCGCTTAGGTTAATAAAGCATGTCTTATTAGGTGAATGGTTGTGAGATGTCACCTTCCTACATGTGATCATCCATTAGCTATCTTGGGAAGATACTTTGCTATTTTTAGTCTAATAGATGCTTGCTCCTCATTGGTTGTTGTTGCCACCTCCTCCCTCTTCCTAGCCTATATGAGTATACTACTTGGCTTGTATTTGTATCTCTTGTTTTTGCATCCTCTTAATGCTATTTTTCTTCTAGCATTTGCATTACTCTCTTGGAGACTAACTTTGTGTTGCTATTTTGATTTTGTATCATTTGCATTCATAATTTAGATATCTATTCTTTGCACTAGTTTTTTGGGTTATTAATCTTTTCAAATTCTAATACTAGTGCATCTGATAATGATGATGAAAATGGCCTTCATATACCCGTACTTGAGAAGGCATATGAGCCCCTATACCAAGGCTCCCAAAGAACTCTTCTCTTCACTATAGTGTTGTTAGTGAACTTGAACATTATGAATGGCTTATCCAATGTAGCAATGTCACATATGCTAAGGTATGTCATTTTTTTCATCTTCAATGTTAGCATACCATTACTATTCATTATATTAACAAATTATATTTTTTGTTGTAGGTTGATAGGTGAGTTTTTGTTACCACCATCAAACATTATGCCTCATTCATACTAAGAATTGTCTACTATTATGAATAAAATGGGAATGAAGTATCAGACAATGCATGCATGTCCCAATGATCACATTCTATATCATAAACAACATGAATTTGCAACAGAATGCCCTAATTCTTATATTAGTAGTTATCGGTCAGATCAAATAACAAAAAAGGTACCTCACAAGGTTCTTCAGTATATTCACATTATTCCACGTCTTGAATGATTATTTAGGTGCACTAGCTTGGCACAATTTATGGATTATGATGCATGCAATAGAAGTTAAGATGAAATTATGTGAATGCTTGTGGATGGTTATGAATTTAAGGAGAGAGAAGATATGTGTGAACTTCATTTGATCTTTATCCATTGAAAATGTCTTTGCTAACAATGTATTCTTCAATTCATGATGAAGTGTGGACTCCTCCTTCGATCACCACTCTGATACTACCAACTGTAATGTTGACAACATTAAGGAGCTTGTAGGCATCTTTATTTGTATCAAGTACAATTAGTAAAACCTTGTTTTTCTATATTTTTTTATGTGCTAATCATGCATTGATTTTTTTTTGGGTGCATTTCATATTCATGGACTTATTTTGTGCACTAATATATACACCTACAGTTGATACAAGAACATAGACCACTACTACAAAAACTAAACCATTTCTTAGATTAGCCTATGTTACTAGTATTGGTACATTTGTGGGGTCATTGAAGTTAAAAAAGAAAATTATGTGTCCCTTATAAGTACCAAAGCTTCCAAGTGCTTTAAAATTGTTATTATTTACATTTTAATTTTAGTTTACTTATACATAACTCATTTTCCACCAATAATCCCATTAAGGTAATCTTTAAGAAACCCCTCTTGAAAAAATATAAAATATTGGCAAATCTACCATTATTTTGAAAGAAAGAAAAAATTATATTTACAAATCTTTGAAATTATGTATTTTAAATATTATTATATTAGTGATTATTTTGGAATCATGATTTTTGTATAGAAAATATTTGTGAATCTCAATAGTGATAGAAATTTCATTAATTGCCATAGAATATTACAAATGAAAATTGAATATTTTTAACTCGTGGATTATTATGAGGATGATTACATTATATTTTAAATCAATAGTGAAAATTAAATATTGGTGATATATCCCTTACGTAACTAAAAATTATTAGTGAATTAATTTTAATTTTCCCAATAATATATTATATTTAGGTGAATAAAATCTAATATTATGGAAAATCTTTGAACATAATTTTTTTAATAAAATAAATTGAGCAATTTTAAATATTTTTAAGCTAAAATTTATAAAAATATGGCAATGTAGGTTATATTAAATCTTAAATCATTAGCCTAATTATTAGCCATAAATTTCTAAAATTAGCCAATTAATGAATATTAGCCAGTAAAAAATACCTTGAATCCCATGATGTTTTTGTAGGAAATGATGTTTTTTACAATACTCTTTTCGAAATGACATCATAGTTATTTGGGCCCACCATATGTAAAAGGTGTGTAGCTTCATATCATTGGTACAATTTTTTTTGCTTCCATTTATTGTACTATATTAAAGTTATTGATCTAACAAATTTATTTTTTCAAAAAAGGTAGAATGAGTAGGGTTCTGAATTTAAAAATTAGCTCATTACATCTTTTGATGACCTCTTTGGAAAAATATGTTTGACAGTGCCTTACTTCTTAAAAGAGCATCCAAACATATAAAAACTGTGAGGGACCAATATAGAAGGGCTCTAAAGGTTAACCCAAAGTACAAGCATCCTCCTATGATTCCACCAATGGAGTGGAATGAAATAATAGAAGATGCAAAAGAGAAAAGGCTAGAGGATAAAGGAATTGAATCAGAAGAGGGAAAAAGAAGGTATGTCATGATAGTATTAAGTAGAATGTAAGCATGCACTAATTAGAGATTTTTGTAAATATATATTCTAAGATATTTAAAACTTTGCATAGACTATAGGATATATCAAAAGCTATAGAAGTGAGAGTACAAAAGGTTTGCCAAGACAAACTTGGTTCTAGTGGCTATATGAAACTTCACTCTCAACTTGTAAGTAAAAGCAATGGTTTTTCATAACAACTTTTTTATATGAGGTTGCAAACTATTTTGTTTAATAAAATCAGACATGCAAGACTGATGATATTAAGAAAAAAATATAGGATGTTAAATTCAATGTAGAGCCCATGGATGAAGACAAAAAAATTGCCTTGAAGGAAGGCTATAAAGTTGTCGCTGCACACCTATGCTAAGAATCCGAAAGCCATACCAAAGAATCTAGTGCACCAAATGCAACAAGGGTAAATTGGTCAAATGAAAAGTAAATCAAATTGAATAGTTGAGAAATTTCTATGTTTGGTGTTAATTTCCAACATAAATTGACTAATTTTGGTTTATATATCAAACAATGATAACAGTGTGCATGACGTTTCACTGCAGCCTTCAAATCCTATCATAGAACTTGTGCGTGGTGAAAGCCATGATGTGCATCATAGTGGTGGAGGTATTAATTTATTGTTGGAAATAAGTTATGTAATTATTAATAGAATTAAACATCTTCAATTGCAATTGGTTGTACATGTAACTTTTTTTGAATATTTTAGAGCATGTTTGAAGTGTTCAACATGTTGAGGTGGTGGCTGATCAAAATGTTATTATACATGATGTGGCATTGTTAGGTAAAGAAAAAATAATGTTATGTTCTATTGGTTAATGAAATACTTGAAATAGTACAAAATGTGAATTTAACCTATTTACTTGTTATTGTAGGAGACCCCCCTTTAGTGCAATAGCCTCATGCTCCTCAAAGCAAGAGTTAAGCATCATGATTTGACATTACAGCCACAAGAGGAGAAGAATGGGGAAGATATTGATGCTCCTATCAGTCTTTTCCTTAAGAAATCTAAGAAAAACAAAAATAAGAAATGGTTTTTTTAAATGCTCTTTTATAAACCTTGTTTGATAAACTTTGTTAGATAATGAAAGAATGTTGTTTTAAGTAATTATCTATGAATGTTATGTATTACTATTTAATTTTATGTCATGTTAATGAATATTGTTATGTGTTAATGAATTCTTGATTGGTGTTAATATTAATGAATTTTATATTATATTAATTAATTTTATGTGATTATATTGATTGGATGTTATAGTTCATAAATGGATGAATGAATGAATGAAATATGTAATTAGATTTTAATGGGGAATTTAGATGAATGAATGATGTAACAAACTGGAAAGACCAATACTCAACTTGTCTGGCATGATTTGGCTTCATTTTGTGTAAGTATTCTCTTCTTGAATGCATTAAATCTGCATAGTTTATGAACTATTTGAGATTTTATTAGTGTATCTCATTTTTCAAAAATCTCTTTTCTTCTAAAAAAACTAACATTAAAATCATATTCTATTTCATATACAAATAAATTAGTATATGGACACATTGACAAGGCTTGCATATAGGGGCACTCTATGTTTAACAAGAACAAACAATTTTTGCTTAGTAATGATGCTTGTATTATTTTATCTAAATTTGACTATAAATACTCTATTTACACTTATGCTATACTGAACTAATTTTATTAGAAAATCATATGCATGATGCAAACACTAACATGATTTGATAGAGTTTTATATTTGGGTAGATTAGTTTAGGAGCTATTTTAATCAAAGAATATGTCAAACAAAAATCACAAGAGTCATGAATACAAATTTAGTTCATTCATATTGAAATTTTCACTACATTTGAATTCAAGCACAATGTCATGCCCAAAATTCAACAAGGCAAAAACACAACTATTTTTTTTTTTGAAAGATACATTAATGTTTATAATTTAGTCAAATGACTCCATATTTAATTTGAAAGGGTTTATACTCATATAAGGTTGTGGTTATTCTTGAATGGTACACTATTATAACTGAAAGTTTATAAGTTGCATTCTAAGGTTATGGGTTATGACAAGATTCGGACATTACCGACTATTTTGAATTTTTTATTAGGTAAGAAGATGCATAATCTATACTTTAACTTGGAGATGTTAAAGTTATCTGATGGGATGAAGATTGCTCCACTCGAAATCTAGATTTCAAGTTTCCTATGAGATGGTCACCTGGTTGCTTATTACTAAATGCAAAACTAAGTTTAAGATGTTATGGTTATAAGCCCATCACCTTCATTACTCCAAATTAATACACTTCGCAATGCATGTGAAAATTCAATTTCCGAGACAATAGTTCTAGGGTATAGCAATGTGAAGATGTTTTATGATTATCCTAATTATTTTTCGAACACATGTTGCCCTACCACAACATACATATGCATCTAGCCCTATGTCTTCCACTTCATTTAGTTGCATAAATATATTCCTCTTTGATGAACTTCTTACTACCTATCTTTCTTCTTTTCTTTACTTGATCATTTGATTATGCACTACTAACTAGGTCTGCATTAATATTTATTTGAATTGATTTTTTAAATTATTTATTTATTTATTTATTATTAATATTATTATTACATTTCTTTTAATTTACTAATTTATCTCTTAAATACAAATTTTAAGTTCTATATACTTACCCCACTTTTACCCTAAGACTATGCCCTTATCTAGTTCTTACCCAACAATATATATATATATATATATATATATATATATATATATATTTATTTATTTATTTATATTTATATTTATATTTATATATATATTTTAAATTTTTTTTTTAAATTTTTTTTAACATATTTATTTAGAGCTAATCCTATTGTCTATACTAGAGGACCACCCCTAATAATTAACTTAAATCATCACATAAAAAAAAATTCAAATACTTCAAACTAAACCCAACTTTCTATATTTCCTTAAATTCCTAAATCTACATCTAACTACCCCCCCCCCCCCCCCCCCCCCCCCCCCCCCCCCCACTCCTAGCTGCCCTTCTAAGGTGCCTTCCCATACTTAAATGCCCCCCATTTATGAGGTAAGGCCGCTAGGTTAGAAGGGTGGGAAGGGTTAACTTTTCCCCTTCTACTTTCAATTTTTTTTTATGAAAAAAATCTTTCTATCACCCCATGACAAGATTGATGTCCGGGCGCCTCTTAGGATGGGGGAATTATATATTTTTTATTTATTCATTTAATTATTTTATTAATGTTGGACTGACATTGTACTTCCATATAACCATATGTCAATATATTTATTTTTTTATTTACTACTTTGGATAGCCTTCATAATTATGATAGTTGACTTTTTTTTTTTATATGCTAGAGGTAAGATATGCTTATCTTATTCTAATATTATTATTCTATTGTCTGTATTTTTTTGGGAATGGATTTAGTTTGAGTTGCCATACATTTTCTAGCAAGTGAATATACACCTACATGCCTCATTTTTAGAATTTAACTTATTGTCTAGTTTTCTTCATGTGTTCTCTATGATTATATATAATTGAGTTGATGATATTCTAACCTGGTATAATGTCATCCAATACATAATCTAAATAGTAATCTAATGTATTGCATGTATCCACTATCACATTGTTACCATAACAAGTTCCAAGATACTTTTATATGAAGCACAAATAAAATCTTTGCATGCAGCTTTATGAACATCAAGTATTTCGATCTGATTGAAGATATCTATTTATGAATACATTCTAAATATGAATGCAATGTCTATTGAATGCATACTTTACATCTATACAAAAGTCAAGATTGATCATAAAATGCATCTAGTTGTTCTATGAAGGTGAAACATAATAGGTTAACAAAGAGATAAGTTTCTTCCAATTTACTAGTGTCAACAATGATACTTGATTCTTTTATTCAATACATTCATGTTCAAGAAAATGAAACAACAATATCAACACAATTAAATCCTCTTTCATGTCCCTCACAAGCTTACATACAACACATTTATCAAACATGTACGTAGGGTGGTGAATTCAATATATCAAGATTTACACAATGGAAACACTTTCTCTCAATGCATAGATGTCTCTCAACCTCTCTATTGACAAATGAAATAGAACAAAGGTAACACTCTTACAATACAATATGATCACATAGCAAGATGGAGTTGCCATCTATTCAGTACAATTACAATAGTGTTTTATTCTCCTATGAAATGGAAAGACTACATGAACTCCAAGTTTCCAAGATCAACAAGTAAAATGTGCAAAAGAGACACACACAAAAATGGGGAACCATGGAGGCTCACCTCCCATCCTAGGCCTCAAGAAGGCCACCCACCAAGCTTGGGGAAACAAGGCACAAACAGTTGCACACCTTCACATTCACATATCATGCAAACTATAACAACACAATTCAACACAACACAATACAACCCATCCCAAGGCTTGCACATAGATTCTATAATAGAATCAAGATATAGGGTGAAGATGGGCTCTCTCCATGAGAAGAATTTCAAATCTATGAATCTCATAAAATCACATATTCTCATAAGTAAAATGCCCTTTCAATGCTTATCAATATCTTCCCCCTTCATAAACCTCCTTATACCTCCCAAGAATGCAATTAATCATGAAGTCCATACTCCATTGATACACATCAAAATCATCTCCACACATGGGAGAGTTTCTCAACTACATAAGTGAGCCCAACTAACCCCTTCACCCAAGCATCTCTTCCCTTCCAAGGGTGAGTGATGCTTCACACCCATTTTACACAAACAATTAACATGAAGAAACAAGATTCAAGAAAGAAAATCTCATAAAATTTCCCACATTCAACACACATACAACAAGATTGTTCACAAAATGACATCTACACCATAACAAATCTACAATTCAATGAAGAAACACCATATCAATCCCACAATGCAATGAAAAAATACCATATCAAATATTTACTGCAATGAAGAAACACCATGGATCATGGATACCAACCTCACTCCAAGCAATAGAAAATGAAAGTTGTTGTAGAGCTCCTTATCCTCTTCCTCCAAACCCTAAAGGTCTCTAAAGTTAGAGAGTCATTAAGTGGGTTTCTAAGTTGGCTATGCCACTATATATGACTCCCATTTTCGGATTCAATATAAAATTCATTCTTTTTGGGGTCTCCTATGTCTTCTAGGTACCCTAGTGGTCACTATTATCCCCCTAACTTAAAGTATTATAATGGGTAGGGTTTATTTCCATCACAAATTCACCTTAGAGCTACTTTTTGGCCCTCAAAATGCTAGGTAAAGTCCAATTTTCAAATTTCTTATGGGGTAACCTTTGTTTCCCTTACTAAATCAAGGCAATTAAGTATAATTCTTAATTAAGGAATTTAACTTGAGATAAGGTGGCTACATGATCTATCTTAAGAGAACATATCATTTTCACATAACGAGTACAAACTTCAAGTGACACACACAAAATTTACTATACATCACATGCTCTGAATCTACTCATTAAATACTTACTACACAAATACATCTCATGTTTACAAAACAAACACATCACAATGAGGTTTATGAATCTTCTAAAGATTCACCTTGGCAGTGGCATATTAACATGTCGTTATACCTTGTTTCCCCATTATGTTTCTATGGGTCCTTTCCTGCACACTAAACTCGAGCATCAGTAATCCAATGAATAGTCCCATATAAAATACTTATTAAAGTAAAGATACATGATAATTTCATTATTCTACATTTCACATATATTACCTATTCTCCATCATTTTCTTACATACATTTAATCATTAAACCTCAAAAATATGCATATTACTGACTTTCCTAGCAAGATCAATTTAAGCATTTGAATCACAACATAATTCCATTTTCTCTCATAATAATGAAGTATTGATTAAACATCCACTAATTCATCGAGTATGCCAATTAAGTCATAATATAGATCATAATGGAAAATCACAAGGTAAATATCATCAAATAAGTAGCAAAATTTATTGTCCATCAAGTATCAAAATATATGTCAAAATATCCCATCCTAAGTCACAAAATAAAAATATAGTATCTATGTTATGATGGGTCAGGGTTAGGCCTCATACACAAATATGATAAAGTCACTTTCATTTTTGCATATAGGTATTTAATGTAAATTCAAAGCAAGTTGCATGGTTTAGTGTTATTCCGTGGGGGACAATGGCAGTTGTAGGGTAATGGTGTTGGTGTTGTTCCAAAAATTTTGGTTCAATCCATTTATTCAGTCACTATGGTGTACAAAATCATGTAGGTTAGTTAAAGCTTATTCAAGTTATAACTAAATTGCTAATGTAATCATAAGATTTTCAAGTAAAAACCTTGATTTGTGACAGTTTTAAATAAGGCTTTTGTTTCCAAATTCTATCTCAACTCCCAATACCATGTTTATCATCAGTCTACAACTTTTTCAATGGGTTTGGTTGATTTACATTATTTTAGAAAAATAGATTTGTTGATTTGTTGGCTTTCATAAAAGCATCAGCAAACATTCTATTGATTAGATTTTTACAAAATTTTGAGTATTCATAAAGCTCCATGCCTTCAAATCTTATGACTATTTTTAATTTTCTAAAATGGAGAGCTTCACTAACTGTTTTATACATTTAAAAGTACCGAAGCCAACAGTAACTTCTCCCATGTCTCCAAAAAATGTAGCATAGGTTTAGGGTCCCTTGGCTCCCAGGAATTCGATTAGCCCAATAAGACAGCAATAGAGATTGACCAATCAATACAAAATTATTGTTTAACAAATATTAAAATAACTTACAACATTCAAAAAAAAATTGAAGTGTCAATCAAAGTAAAATTGAAGTTCAATCTAAGGAACAAGATAAATGAGACAGAGATGATATCACTAAAAGATCAAACGAGCACTTGTAATCCTTGTATCGAAGTTGATATTGTTCACCACAAATACATGTGTTGTTGGTGCATACAGATAACACAATCTAAAGTGGAAAAGAAAATATATCTTTCTTATTAAAAAAATGTCTATATGAAAAAATAGGGTTATTTTATCTTCAAATTTGGTCTTTATATTTATAGACAAAAAATTTGTTACAATATGAAAAGGCATGACCTTTTGTTTACAAAATAAACTAAGTCAACTAATTGATAAACCCATAATTATACACTGACTTAATCAAAAAAAGTTTCCAAAACATAATGAGTCACTCAAGAGGAATCTGATGTTGGTTCCTCTAAAAAATCATTGCATTCCTGAATATGTGCTTGATATTTTTCATCATTTAGCAAGTTTGCATCAGCAATCACCTCATGAGCCTTGATCTTCATCTTGATCATCTATTAAAATTTTCTCCCTAGTCCTTGCCATCTCCATTTCATCATTCCTTACTACTCCCATGGGCTATTCTTGCATTGTATGGAAAATCCACATCCACATCTCCTGATCGATTGTCTATTCATCTTCATTATGCCAACTTGGACATCCATGCTCTACTACCAGATTCTCAAATAACTTAAAAGTATCTCTAAATTCTTGGGTGTGCACATTATGAAGTTGGATCAATTTGTTTGCCTCTCGAATATCTTCATCCTCTACAAGTTCATTCTTCTCTTTATCAATCTCTCTATATATTTTATTATGCTAGATAGCTAAGGTAATGTAACCATTTTATAAGTCCTAAAATTACCCTAACTTGGTCAACAATGAATTTTGAAATGATTTTTCAATATAAAGCAAGATATTTCCCTCCTTACCAAAGATATACCCTTCAGCCTTTTATTCTCCTCTTGCAGTCTCTTCAACTCAATCTTCAAGGCATCATTAGGTGAATCAATAGGCCCTCATATATTTCCTTCCAATTATCTTGTTCAAATGTCACCTATTTCATCTATGCTTGATTAAACAAGGAAAAATCCACTTGCATGGTAGTTGATTCATTAGGGTCTGTTACCCTAACTTTCAATGTCATCAAGTGCTCAAAAGTTTGATCAATATCAATAATTAGAGGCCCTTTGTGTGGAGGATAGAGAGCCCATAATAGCATAGACTTCTCATCTTCTACAAATCTAGAACCAATAATTACATCCTTTACACCTTGCACATTAGGTTTCATGTCTTTCTTTCCAGATTTGATTATGCTATCAAATATATAAGACACACTCAAATCTCATCTAGGTAAAACCATGGTTCCTGCTTCATTAAGAAATTGTCTCCCTCTTGCTAAAGTCATATTTGCCACTTATTTCTTGATATCCTCTTTCAAGTTAGGCATCAACTCCTTTTAATTTTTCAAAGTGATATCATGTTGAACATTTTTTCTTAATATCTTGCCTTTGTAATTGTACAAAAAAGAAATAAATTCTTTTGATTTAACAAAATCATCATCGCTCATAGATTTTTTAGACTCAAGGACCCTTCTCAACATCTACTATGTCAACCACCTAGATATCATATTCCAATGCTTGAATTTTTGGTCTGTCTAAAGTTCTACTTACTGGAACAGGGGAGTTTGGCAAATTCCCTATATTATTTTTGAATTATCCCAACTCTTGTTATCTCTTCTCCTCCATCTCTCTTTTACGTTCTTGCAACATCTGTTGAATCTCTACTCATTCCATATTCTTAAATTTTTCTTTGTTCTCAACATTGTGATGGATATATCACCCAATTTTTGTGACTTTCTACAAGCATGGATGTAACCTTCACGATCATAATGAGTCCATAGATCCATAGTGTACATATGATATTTAGTCTCTAATTTTTATCCAATTTTATCATATGATTTAGTTGCACAAATTATAAAATCACCAAAAGATAAAGTGGCAAGGAGAAAATTTTGATTCCTTTGTTCCCCTCCAAAATGTTTCTTGCTAGATTCTTACATTTGCCTCACAATCTCCAAGTAAGAAATCCTATCAAGTACTAAAACTTGCAATCTGTATGGCATAAACTCAAATTCAAATACTCTAAAATATGTAAAATAATCATATGAATACCAGTCACCCCAATTGTGCTTGATCTTTTCCCCTAATCCATTATCCTTAGGTCTTAAAGAACTCTTTATGTCAAAATTGATGGAGGAGAAGGCTTGATATCCAAACAAAGTATATAGGGGTTGGAAAAAATAATTCTCAAAAGTAAGGTAACAAGATGCACTATATCTGTAATCCCATATGGAAGTACACATTTGAACTAGCTTTTCCTCTCCATTTATTTCCTATGCACTCAATTTCAAATATTTATACCATAGATTTCTCAATTGACCATAATATAAAATAATGTGCATGAGTAAAGAATAATGTTTGAAAGTAGGATAATTAGCATCATTTAAATTAAGAAAACAAGAATAAATATTATCAACAACATACTCAACATATTCATAGGGCCTAGGCTTCAACATTTGAACATCAGATGCTAATACCATAGGTCCAATTTCCATTGGGTCTAGAACTTGTACTCCTCCCGCTTGCCAATGGGACTGATATGTCATATCAAGATTTGTCTTGAACATCTTAATGTTAAATGGTGGTCCATCTAGCTTACTCAATCATTCCCTAACAGTCTTATGTAGCATGAGCTTCTATTTCATATAAGATATATCTAATGTCTTGTACTAATTCTTCAACTCAATAAATGACAAACTCTTTGTGAGCTCATCTATAAATTTCAAGATTGTTGTGGTCTCACAACACACACCCCAATCCTAATCAAGAATTGGGACTCCTAATTTTTTAAAACTCTCAAACTCATGGTTTGAGAGTCAAAAAAAGATATTTGAGTCAGAGCGTTAGAGTCATAAAAATTAGAAAAATCAAAAAATTAGAAAATCAAAAAAATTGAAAAATTGAAAAAAGTGAAAAAATCAAAAAAATTGGAAAACTTTAAAAATTATAAAATTTTCAAAAATAATAATAATAATAAATAAATCATAATCTACGCAAGCGCGTGCGCACTGACAAAGTGCATGTTGCGCACCTGCCTAGCGCGAGGGTGGTTATGAAACCCCAAACCCCCTCACACTTCATTCATCATTTCATTTTGTAATTTTTGCAAACACTCACAAAGTTTAAGGTATGTCATGCAACCCTTTCAAAGCACCATAGTACATACATGATGCCTTGGCACTGCATGCCCTTTTGGTGATGCATGGGCCACACACCATACATTGGTCACATGCCCTTTGGTGCTGCACAAGCTGTGCACCGTGTGTTGGTTGCATGGTGCACCCTTTGGCACTGTGTAGGCCATTTTTTGTGTGTTGGTCAAGCACCCTTTGGTGACATGTGGGCCCCGTGTCATGCATTGGTTGTGTGCACTTTGGCATAGCACAGGTCGCATGCCCTTGGCACTACATGCTACATGCAAATCATAGGATGTGCATTTTTTTAAAAACCCTCTACATGCCCTTCCAAAAAACACTCACTATATGCCCACATATCCATGCCAAAGTTGTTGGTCCTCTCAATCTTGAGCACCCTGAGCGAACTCTAAAAACCATACTTAGAGAAGAGGGAGGTGTACAACTTGACCCATTTTTGAAGGCAAGTCAGCAGTGGCGAGAAATTTTTGAGAAGAAAGGTGTTACCATCATCATAGGGAATTTGAAGTTACTACATGCTATGCAAGAGAACATGAATAAGATCATAGCAATTGTGTAGTAGGACTTTAGTATTATGGAGAGGTACAGACTTGGAGTAAGGATTTGCAAACTTTACAAGCCATAAAGGGCCAAAGATGCCAAGTTTTGATTGATGTATATACCAAAGAATAATTAGACATGATTGATGACTAGATAGAAAAGATAGTGGATAGTAATAAAGTAATGGAAAAATTACATAAGGAGATTCATCAGCTCAAGGACCAAGCCCGAGAGTGAATTTTGGAAGCAGAAAGACACTACAGTGATGCATGCTTGGATATTTTTGAAGATGAGGAATGAGAAAAGTTGTTACCTGTAGAAATAGTAGTGGAGAATTTCAAAAAGATTTTTGTGGAGGTTTCTGATGATGAGGACATCCGACAAGCCTTTAGGATAGAAGAAGCCTTGTTAGAGTTGGATATCAAACTTGTGGATTTTGCTGATACTTAGATTGAGGTAGACAATTACAAACAAAAGGTAAAAGATAAATATGATGCTTTAGATCTTCTGGATGTGGCTAAGATTATTGAGATGATAGATAAATTCAGGGGCAAACATCCAAACATAGCTTTGGGATGAAGAAGAATAAAACCTAGATGCCAAAATTTCAATTTCGACACTCAGTAAAATTTTGAGATTTTTGACCCTATTGCAGCTCCATAGCTCCGTAGGTGCATAGGTCCATAGGTACACAAGTCCGCAGCTCTACAATTTAGAGGTGCACTGATAGTTAACTGCTTGTTCCAAACATAGCACCTTCCATGCTTCAAAAATGCATTTTGATGGTAGTTTAACTTTGACACATGCCTAGTGAATGACCAGCTTCCAATTTTGGCACCTCTAGACACTCCTACTTTGACTGAAGGCTTCCTGCTACATTCTCTATCATATTTTCTCTATTTTTGACATGTAAAGGGTCATGCATCCAATTAATGAATAAAATATGGATGGAGTCCCTCTAAGCACCAGATTAATTGTTAGTTTGTATATATTTAGTTAATTTTAATGTTCTAAAAGCATTTTATTGCATGGAGATATTTCTCACTCTCAACAAAAATTGAGGAGACAATTTCTTATAAATACCCCATTGTAATATGTAACAAAGGCTGCCATTATTATGTAATAAAATTATGCTTTTGGTGCTCGTGTTTGGAGTGTAGTGATTCTTTCTTGAATGTGTCATTGTTTTGTGAATTTTGTTCATGGAATTGTGATTGAGCCAAAGGTTTATTCCATTGTTTCTGGTTGCGTGATCTTTTAGTTTTGGTGTTTGCTATAGATTTACAAATTTTGCTGAGGTATCTAGCTTGAGGGGAGATCACAAATTGTGCCTACATAACTCTTCGTCTCGCATGAGCACACTTTTCGTGGCCTCACAAGTTGATGAAGAGTGAAACATCATTCGGTTATTGTAATTTCCCATTGACAATTACATCAATAGATTCTAGGAAGCGTTGCTCCTATTTTCATTGGTTTCTTACCGATTTCTTCGAAAGTTTAACTCGTAGCATGTTGTTTTATGTAGCTTATTTCTATTAGGATTTCAATTTCATGTTATTTTCTTTCCTAACCCCTTGTTAAAATAGGAACTCATTTTAGTTGCATTGTTAGATTGCATTCATTGAAAAACAAGAAAATACAAAAATATTGTTCTTTTGTGTGTTATTTTGAGACAGCGAACAAATTTTACTTAATTATGAGATCATAATAGAAACAACAAAGGCCTCCTCATGAACAGTCACATTTATCTTGAACTAAGTAGATTTTGGTACATCGCAAAACAAATACTAAACCTTGGAGTTGATCCCAAAAGATTAGCCTTTCAAGAGAGTAATTGCGTAATGGATTCTTACCTTTGACCTTGTGCATAATGATTGCCCAATAGAAGTGGCACTAGAAGGAGGGCCTGTTTAGGCTCTCGAAAAGGAAGAAAATTTGTCAAAGTTTCAAAATTTTCACACTTCTACAAAAATCTACGCTTCACATCAGTTCAAAATATTTTTTGAGTTTTTTGAAAAATTCAAGTCCGCAGCTCTACAGATCCATAGATTCACAACTTGGCAGGTGTGCAAAACTCGGTGGTGCACAAAATTCAGAGAGGTGAGAAAGTGTACTTCTGCAGAGGTGCACTTTTCTATAATTGATGCAAGCTAGAGGATATTGATCCAAAATCTACATTTCAATGAGCATTAAGGTCTACACCAAGTGCACATGAGTTTCTCGAGCTGGCCCATTTCTATAAACCACACAGTGACAAAGTAACATCCTAAATTCAACCACTTCCATTCAAATTTTCATCATCTTCTTCAACTCCACCTCCACTCCAACCACCTAGTGGACCACCACATATTCCAATAGCTACTCCTCAACTGAAATAACCCTGACAGGTTATTGCTTTCTCCAGCACCAAAAAAATACTAAAACTTCAAAGGTTTGACATTTCATCAAACAATTAGCAATCGAGCTCTGATACCACTGGGTCAAATTCCTTTAGCTCTAGGACATTTTCTGAATGTTTGGCTTCCAAGCCATGATCATGATTAGAACTGACAGAACTATTATGAGACTCGCTGATCACACTGAACTTTTCGCTCTCGGTAGACACACTGGCAGATTCAACATCTGGCTCATTTAAGATATCCTTCTCTACAATTTGAGGTCGTGTCTTAGGATTTATCTTTATATTCTTCTTAGAAGGAAATTTGGTCACTAATTTGCGGATGGGCTTCTGTCCATGCACTCTGCCTTTATCAGAAGACTTATCTAAATTTGCAGAATTCTAAACTTTTTGTACACTCTTATGTATGTTGCTCTGCTCTAAAGCAAAAGGAGCTGTGCGTGCCCATTTGGTCCTTCAATAACACTAAAGCATTCCTTTGCAACTTGACTTCTATGTCATTTGTGAGTACCTAAGATTGCCGACCACCTGCGATTTTATGATTCGCGACCTCTGCTTGCTGACGGTTCACCAAATCGTACTGGGCGCCCTCTTTAACGATGACTAGTTGGCGGAGTTGGATGCTGTTTGTGGGTTTGCCCAATGACTTTGGCTGTGAGTTGTGCTGTCACCTACGACTTTATTCGAGCCTGCACTCCTCACACTGCGGACGGAAGATGGTCGCCAATGTCTGCACTTGCGCGTTTCACAATCTTCAGTCGTAGTTTGATATGAATGAATTCCGCCCGCTGTTAAGAGAGGTAAACCCTTATTATGACTCCAGCCCATCAATTTTAAGCAATGATGCGCTCAATCATGATCTCTAGTAGAGTATCGGGTTGTCTTCTTGGATAATGTAATCACTGGAGTCGTTGTTCAAAATCATGCGGCAGATTATTCCTCTGTCCTGGCCTGAATCTCACCTTTAGTCCTCCACAATACAGATTTCAGCAATTCTGTAACCTTGCGATATTGGCTAGGCTTCCATCAATAATGACAATATCATAAGGAAGGACGTTCGGCTCCAAAGGCTTGAAAATTTGCTTGCTTGGAAATAATCGTTGCTCACTTCAAAATTAAACCCCTCTGTCTTGTGATCTGAATCGAGTTTTCATCTGATCCCAATTAATTTCTCTCCCTAGCTTCTCTCCTATTATTCTTATAATTCTGCAATAATTTGATGGATAACGACTTATTCTCCTCAATCAATTGATAATGTAAGAATCTCCCATTTTGCAAATAGCTTAATCTTCAAATCTCAATTCTCAGAATGAACCTCCAAATTTCGCTGCTAGCTCATCATCACTGAACTGGTAATCAACATATGGCTCCAATCTCTGACTCCGAGTGATTGTAGGTCGGATAGGATCTCGTGCATTCCGCTCAACAAACCCTTCCTCGAGATCCCTGTGAGGTAGCATAGTAGAAAGGACCCCTATAATCTTCTCAACCAATCTGCAAATAACACTAGTATCATGGATGAGAACACCTTCTGTCACTTTATACGGGTCCAAATGAACACATGCACTATCCAACAAATACTCCATGAACGGTTTAGTGCAGTAAAAATTATACGAGGAAGCATCAATATACTTCCCTGCACACCACAACTGATCCTCCTCTGAAGGTGGCATACCCCACTGTACCACACTATCAACTATCTGAGAAGAATCAATCTGGAAACTTGACTCTACCAGTATCCCAAACTCATTAAGACCAACTTCTTCCAAACCCTGAACATGTGTGTCAGTCTCAACAATAAGCTCCTCAAAAACAACTGTAGGAGTGTACTTACCGTCATCTACCTCAATAGACAAATGAACTGGGTCTGGAGCTAGTTTTGACCGCAAATGCTCCAACTCCACGGTCACCTCCTTCAACTGGAACTGTGACTTTTGTAGATCCTTTCGAGTGTCCTCTAAAGCCTCAGTAGTCACTATGAGCTCTTGGGAAAGCTCACTCACCTCCTCTTCTTGATCCAAGAGTGCCTCATAGGCTGTACTTCCCCACTCAACCAAGTGATCACGGTCGGCTACCAATCGTAAATAATCCTGCTTCAAAATCCGAACAGCTTCACGCAAGGCATGAATCTCTGCCAAAGGAAAGTAACCACCGCTGGACTCATCTATCATAGAAGAACCCCAACCAGTAATAGCCAACAACTGACGAGCAGTATCAAAATGCTCACAAGCGATAACAATGTCTTGCTCACTAACTTTTAACTGGCTAGTCACATGATGGCTCTGGCTGAACTGTCTCCAACAATCTTCTTCTGGAGCTCTTAAAGGAGTATCCTCAATATTAACATCCATATCTTGTGAATCATCTCCAGGGTCCATATCAATATCCAAGGTGTCAAAATTTGTAGTTATGCTATCAAGCTCTTCTGTACCCTAAAGAATCTGTCGAGGAAGCTGAATCTTCAAAACTGTCCATTTCATCCTCCCGGATGTCATCAAGGTCAAAACGATCCTGGGACTCATCTGTACACACTGGAAAATATGAAAAATCTTCAACACCTTTTAGCAAGAATGGTCGACTGGAAATATGAACCAAACCCAACAACGGTGCATAAAAACTAATACCAACATCGGATGTTCTGCTGGCACAGGGGAAGATAACACCGTATATTCTGCTAATCAAATCCATGATAGCACTCAAACAATCATGGCTATCATAAAGTGCTAAAGATCTTCGATTGACTAAATCCCAAATGCTGCTGAAACATTCCCGAATCCATATGCAAGAAACAACTGGTAACTCAAGCAAACTACTTACCTGAGTAATGTGACCAATACCAGCTAACTTCACATACCTGTCTGCCATTGTCCTTGTATTCTGGATGTGAATGCAAGATGAACTCGTAACATTATCAGCTACCATATATGATCTGTCTGCTGCAAGGAGCTGAATGTCAGGCATGTAAGATGAAACTAAGCCCAGCTCCATGCCATGCTTATTTCCATGTCTCTCCCAATCCTGTAATACCAAAGTTGCTCGAGTGTCCTCAAGCTCGCAAGAAAGCTTGACAATTTCCTCCTCCTTCCTCCTCAAGGCATCTGAATAATCTTTGGTAAGGCTAAGAAGATGGTCACGGTTTGATAGAAGATGCAAATAGCTCAACTTCGTCGTTCCCATTCCTTCACCAATTGCATGTAAGTCACAACAAGAAGATTTTTCTTGAACTCCCTTATGTCTTCCTTGTAACTGAATCATCTGGATGTGCTCTTCTAACATCTCCCACATCCTGTCATGATGAGATAAGGAAGCCACAATACTATCTTTGCTTATCTTCAGCTGGCTGGACAAATCATGTGAAGTACTGCCATTCTCATCCTCATGTGATGAAGCATCTAACTGAGCCTGGTACTCTCTCTTAGCAAAATCATGAATGCTCAATGTCTGTTCATTTTCACCAGGTATCTTATCATCATGCACAATGACATCTTCATCATCATCTGAACTCACTTCACTGAAATCATTGCTTGTCGAAACCAAACTACCCTGAGTACATGAGACATCACCTTTGGGAAACTCGTATTCAGCTGTCTCAACTTGAGTGTCAAGTTGACAGTTACTATCCATCAGCGTAATATCCTTCACCACTTCTTCCTGTGACCGAACTGAAACCTCTGACCGGTTGCACACTTGTTTCTCGAACTCCTCATTAAGGTTCCTAGTAGCATCTCTCATTGTATCAGTCAATGCTTTGTGAGAAGATTTGTCAAAATGAAATCCAGTTGATTTATTCACCTTAGCTGGGACGGACAGCCTGTCAAGCATACGGTGGTGTTTAACCAACAGTTCAGACATGTTATGTTTGATCTTTCTGAGCTCATCCTGAATGTCTGAATAGTCCTCCTTTCCACAATTCTGACTCTGAATACTGCGTCTATTACTTGTCCAAGATTGTGTCCTTGGAGACTTTGTGTTGTACCTGTCCATCTTGGTTGAAGTAGAGTGCTGATCACTCATGTAATTCGGTTCTCACCCCACAGGATGGCAAGAAAACCGCTCTGATACCACTGAAATAACCCTGACAGGTTATTGCTTTCTCCAGCACCAAAAAAATACTAAAACTTCAAAGGTTTGACATTTCGTCAAACAATTAGCAATCGAGCTCTAATACCACTGAAATGACCCTAGCTTTAAAGGTCACTAAATCCCAACAATGTACTGTGGCAATTCGTCAAATAGTTTGCAAACAGGCTCTGATACCACTGTAATGACCCTCTTTCAATATGGGTTAAAGAAGAGCAATACTGGATTGGGACGTTTGTTAAATACTTATCAAGAAACCTTCAGGTTGTATTATGAAAAGCGCCCAAAAGGATATAAATAAATCTACTAGCAATATTCATGGAAGAATCTTATTGCAACAATATTCATTACTGATTCAATAACCGAACATCAGAGCCTAAATGGAATATAGATAAACAATATCTAAAGAACCTGGTTTTGCATTGGCAATACATTTTGCTTCCTTCAATGTTCTTTAATCCATAATGCGATGTGGTCCCTTTGACAACTGGTGATAGATCAGGAAGTTGCCTAGACGCCCCTCTTCAAATCACACCCGTGGAACGAATCTGTTGTCTGTCTCCATGATTTTATTAAATTTGTCCTGAAGAAAATTGTTGCTGCCACCAATCCCTGAGTAATCTGCTATTCAAGTCTGTGTGCGCTAGTTTCCCATAGTTAATTCTGCAGTCGCTTCAGACAAATCGAATTGCGGTTGGATCATTTTCATCTCCGGGCGAGCTATACTGGTCTGTTAATTTCCCAGACTCCCAACGCAATGGTGAATGTTGGTCTTGATTGCTTGCTGGAACGGAAGACAGAGTTTGCTATCGCCAAGTCTGTTAGCTCTTAAAGCATCGTCGGGGAAAAACCTTAGCGGATGCCCTAATTCCACAGTTCGTGCTGTTACCAACTGTGGCAAGGGGGTGCAAAATCTTTGTAGCAGACAGTCTTCCGAAAGTGCTCTTGCTGAAATTCCTCAGACCGGGCCCTAGAGCTGAAAAAATCTGGCCATGCTAAACCCTTCAATCCAACTCCCTGAGCTGATGCATTCCACGAAACATATACTTCAAACTGCTTCTACAATTTCCACAAATGATTTCGAGTCTCTGCGGCTACTAATTGTCTTGGGATTTGTTTCATGTAAACCTTGGTTCCCCTTCTGTGACTTAGCCGTTGCCTTGGCTCTGATATGAATAAAATTCTTACAAACCTGGTTCTCTTCCTTCATGCAATTTTTTAATTGCTAACGGTCTCTATTAAACTGAATCCTTAAATCTGATGTCAAACAATTTCCTGTAATAATTTGTGGAGAGGGCGATAATTTCCACTCTAGCTAATCCTCCAATGATTAATGATGCATGAACCTCAAATGCTGGCCTTAGACCTCCGATTACTACCCTGATGAAATGACTGAATGTCACCTCCAATGTGCAATAATTCAGATGATATTTCACACCCTCAAAATTGCGCACCTATTGAGAGTTATCATTCTCAATGGCCAACTGTGACAATTGCCGAAACCCTAGGTTTCCACAATGCACCCGTGATTGAATCACAATCTGAAAATCAAAGAGAGATAATCAACTGCCTTCCTCGAATGGAGTCCCGGGGTGCCTATTTATTCTTTTCCCTCCATCCTCTCCAGAGACTTCTAGAACTTTTTTGATCTTATCCTCAAGTGACTTTATTAAATACTTTTATAATCCAAGTCACTTTATTAAATATAAAGTTATTTATTTATTTAATTAAAATAATTAATTAGTCATCCTTGGACAACCAGTATTAATTAAATTAATTAAATCGAACTGTCACCAAAAAATTGGGGACATGACATCAACAACCTACCTAAACCCTCCAATGGCCTTTTTTTCAAACACTTTAGACTCACCAATAAACTTGAGAGGTGCACTCCATGACCTCCCTATGAATCTCGAGAAGTTTTGCCCTAGATTTATTTATAGTGAAACACGAACTGTTGAAGATCATGTCAAGGTATTCAAGGAAATTTGCAACCACAAGTAGGTTGCTAATGAGGATGTGGTTCTTCATTTATTCCCCTACTCTTTGAGGGAAATTTCCTTTAATTGGTACATTAATTTGCCATTGGATGCATTGGAGATTGGGACATGTTCGAAAAATTATTCTTGGAACAATTCAAAACATTCATCAACCTAGCTGTGATACATCAACAATTCATATCAATCAAAAGGTACCTAGCTAAGACAATTTCCCACTTCAAACACCACTTTCATATGGCCTACCATAAGTTGTAAATGCCATACACCATGCCAATTGAAGTCGTTATTCAAATTTATCTAAATGTTATGCACCATCTTACTACAATTTTTCTGAGAAGACTTCCTATAGCGAATATTGATACATTGGATAAAGTCTTCACAGAGGCAATCACGTTTACAAAGCAAGCCAATCCTAATGGAGGATGAATGATGCTTCCAACATAAGCAGTCACTACAATACCAACATACCCTATGGGAGCACCCACAGTGCCTAACCAATTCATACCTATGAATCCAAATCCCTTACAGTAGGCACCCACTCCACAAAATCATGTGATAACATATCTAGGGTATGAGCCTCCAAAAATAGCTTTCTTTGAAGAGAAGGCCATAGTTCTTGTGGAAATAGACAATAAAATCATTTCAAAAGTTGGTCAAATGAAGAATACTTATCACAAATGAACAATGAATTGACATGCCTTAGATTGTCACGAGAAAAAAATACCAACTTCCAAAGAAACAACACTGGCCCCTACAACAAAATTTTTGATTAGAATTACAATAGGAACTTCAATGGGATAAAACGAAGGTAAAAGTCATTGGTGTACTGAAAGATGTGCAGATATAGTTGATAGTTGACCCACAAATTCAAGATGTTATTGACATACATGTGGTTGATATCCCAAAAACATATGGGTTTCCTCTAAGTAGAGAATGGATGAAATGTATGAGAGGATGGTTTTCTATAGACTTCACTCAATTGTGGTTGCCATGGAAAGGATTGGACAATCAAATAAAGATAGATGTTGAGCCCAAAATTAAAAATTATGATTACAAATTACAATGCCCTAAATGAGATAGTGTTCTTACAATTGGATTGGGTTCATACAAAGTAATGGTATTGAATGTGGCTCCAACCAATACACCTCAAGATTAGAATGAAGAACATAAGGAACTAGTGCCCAAAATTGAAATCATGACACAATTCATAGATACTATGGTGACTAATTTACAATGTTTAGGAGAGGAAGTTGATCCCAACATCCTCCTCCTTCCAAGATTTTGTCGATTACACAAAGTTAGTCACTCTGAATTTGAATGCTTATCATGTCAAGAAGTAGTAGTAAAGGTATTGATCCACATAATGGAAAACATGGATAAAAGGACCTCAACAACTGAATTTACCAAGTCAAAATTTGGTGAACTCATCCAACCTTGTTGAAAATATTAAAGAGGAAAGTGAAGATCTAAATGTGTCATATAGTGATACCTCTTCAGATGGTGGAGGTTTGTCTTCTCCACCTCTTGGGATGATTAAAGTTCAAAGGAGAAGATGATATGTGAAAGTTATAGGATGGACTTCAGTAGTCATTCATCCTAAACCTAAAGTTGAGGAAATCAAAGAATTGATAGGGGAAATCCAAGATAAATAAGAAAAGCATACACTTCCTCTATCCACAAATTATGAAGGGGAATCACCAAGTCCTATGCAAGAAAAGTTACAATGGATTCCTAAGAAATGATCATCAAGGCTCTAGTGAAAGAGAAGTTAAGGACGAATAAGCATAAAGTCAAAAAACCCAAGGAAAATGCAATTTGGACACTCTACTTCAATGGTTCCAATTGTAAGATGGGAGCTAGTATAGGTATCAAATTGGTCAACCCAAAAGGTAGGTCTTTCTATGCTGCAAATCGATTATAGTTTAGATGTACTAATAATGTTGCAGAATACAAGGCATTAATTCAAGGACTTCTCTTTGTATTGAAGAAAGGAGTCACGGCTCTCATAATTAAAGGAGACTCTCAATTGGTTATACAGCAAGTAAAATCCATATACTCTTGAAATGATAAAAGGCTACTTGCTTAGAGAAAAAGGATATGGTATATATTGGATGACTTTGAAGCTCTAAACATCAAATCCATTCCAAGAAGAAAGAACATGGTAGTAGATGCTCTCATTATTTCAACAAGTTCTTTACAACTAGTTGAAAGAAGCAAGCTAAAAAGATTTTTAGTGGAATTGGTTGCAGTCCTATCCATTCCTCATTATATCACAAACTTTTAGGTCATTTAAGATGATCAACATATACTTGAGTTTATCATGTGTAGTCACCATTTTGAAGGACAATAAATTGATGATACACTAGATGACAAGCTTGAAGATTATGAGCATGAGGATGAAGATGGGATTCTTAATCTAAAAACCAAAACTATTCCAAAAGGAATGGTTGAACTAGAATGCATCTTTGACTATGATGAACCAGCACTCAATAGAAGGGTAACCCAAGAAAAAGGAATCGAAGAATGTGACTCGTACAATTTGGGTACTGATGAAGAACCAAGAATGGTACAGATAGAAAAATTGTGCAACTCATAGGAAAGGGAAGGCATGCTCAAATTACTCATTGAGTATAAGGATGTCATTTCTTGGAGCTATGAAAAGCTGAAGACTTTTGATCCTAAGATTATCACACATGACATCTCTCTAAAACCAGGTGCCAAACCATTTCGAAAAAGAAAAAGACTTGTAAATCCTATAATTGAACCACTGATCATGAAAGAAGTAAAGAAGTTACTGAATGCTAAGATCATATTTCCTATCTACCATTCCACATGGGTGGCAAATTTAGTTCCCATGTGAAAGAAGACTGGAGAGATTCATCTTTGTGTTGACTTTCGTAACTTGAACCTAGCATCTTAGAAAGACAACTATCCTCTACCCTCACTTGATGAGGTCCTAAAAATTTTAAATAGTTAAAAAATGATGTGTTTCCTAGATGGATATTAAGGATATAATCAGGGGATGGTTAATGAAGAAGATAGGCTAAAGAAAGCTTTCACAACGAAGTGGGAAACTTTTGCCTACAGAAGAATACCCTTTGGACTAATTAACGTGGGAGCTACATTTCAAAGAGCGATGGATGAATATTTCAAAGGTTTGATTAATAAATGTATAGTCATCTACATGGATGACTTGACTGTCTCTTCAAAAGATCAAAGTACCCACATTATAGATCTAAGACAGGTATTCAATAAGTATCATAAATATGACATATCTCTCAATCCCAAGAAATGTTTATTTGGAATTACTAAAGGAAAGCTCCTGGGACATGTCATTTCTAAAGCCAGAATCTCCATTGATCCTGACTGAGTTGAACCTATTCTAAAATTAGCACCTCCACACAATCAAAAGGAATTGAAGTCTTTTTTTGGGAAGATAAACTTTGTGCAAAAATTAATAAATGGATTTGCAGAGATAGTTCATCCCCTTAATGATTTACTCAAAAAGGGGGCTAAGATGGAATGGGTTCTAGAGATGAAGAAGTCATTTGAAGATATCAAGGTTACCATTTCTAGAACCCCCATTTTGGTGAGTCCTAATTATGAGTTACCTTTTAAGATCTATTCCTTTGCTTTTGAACATTCTTGTGTAGGGATCCTGACATAGAAAAAGGAAAAGGAAGATGAAAGACCAATTGTTTTTATGAGTTGTCCTTTGAAGAATGTGGAGTTGAACTATTCAAACCTTGATAAACAATCCTTTATGTTAATCAAGGTGGTAAAGAAATTCCCTCATTACATACTAAGAAGTAAGGTGTATGCAATTGTACCTGATCCAGCAGTAAAGACACTTTTAATGTAGAATGAACTTGGTGAAAGAAGAGGAAAATGAATGGCTATACTTCAAGAGTTTGATCTTGAAATTCAATCTATGAGATTAGTTAGAGGTCAAGGATTGTCAAAGATGATGGCTGATAACCAGGATGGAAATGAAAAAGAATTCAAGTTTGATGATGAAACAAATGGAGATGATCAGAAGAAGATGGTTGTATCACAAGTTGACATTAATCAAGGTGTGGTGATAGATGTTTGGTATCAAGACATTGTTTATTATCTCCTACAAGACCAATGCCCAAAAGTGGATGAATAGTTCACAATGTAGGGGACCTAAAATGAAGTGTGAATCTTATATGCTACATGACAACAAGTTGTACAAGAGAAACTATGAAGGGATTTATCTAAATTATTTAGGCTATGAGGAAGCAAAGGAAGTCTTGAAACACTTTCATGACAAGTATGGTACAAGGCATGGTTCAGTAGAAGTGATAGCCCACATGATTCTAAGACCAGGTTATTTTTGGCTTTTGATATTCAAAGACACTTTTGAGCATATACACTTTTGTCATATCTGTCAAACTAGTGCCAACAAAGAAAGGAATCCAGCAATTCCCTTACAACCTATGTACAAGATACACCCCTTCGCAAAGTGGGGGCTAGATTTCATTGGTCCATTCAACCCACCATCATCAACTAGACATGAATTTATTCTCACAGCTATGGATTACTGCACATGATGGACGGAAGCAGAAACATTAAGAAATTGCACTACTAAGGTGGTGATAGACTTTTTGGAAGAACATATCGTTTCCAAGTTTGGAATGCCATTCTCCCTTGTGTTTGATAATAGGTCTACCCTTTGCATCTACATTCTTGACCCAATGGGCATTTGAAAATCAAGTAATTATCAAGTTCTCTTCAAATTACTACCCATAAGGAAATGGGTAGCAAAATCTACCAATAAGAACTTGATCACAGTAATAAGACGATTGTTGAAAGAAAATCCTGGGGATTGGCATACACAACTCAAATATGCCTTATGGATAGATTGAGTGAGAGTAAAAAATGTTGAACTTGATGAAAGATCAACCTCACAACTCTCAAGAATCACCTACATGCAAACACTTGTCACAGAAAGAGAGAAGAAAAAGCTATGGAGGCAAGAATTGCCAGATCCATAGATGAGACATTCTTGATCAGCAAAAAAAGAGATTACTATTATCAAAAGTGAATGAATAAAATTACAAAGAGATCAATACTTATAAAAGGAGATTGATACCTAAAAAGGGTAACCTAAAGCCTAAAAAATCTAGGTTGCACATTATAATTAAAATAAAATATTAATTATATGCACCTACAAGATAGCTAAAGAAAACTAGAGTAATAGGCAACTTATTTAATTGAATAAAAGTGATTTAACTAATAAGTGTAAACAAATAATTACTCTAACACCCCCCCCCTTAAGCGAAGCTCAGGAGGTAAGCTAACCTAGCACATCTATGAAAGCAGAAAAATGGGTCCTGGCAACAAGGCCTGATGAGGTACCCAATCACAACAAAATCTCTATGAAATGGAGAAATAGAGAAAATCGAGTAGGAAAAACTCTACTCCAAAAAGAGATAGCTGAAAAAAATCTAGTGAAGGACTGAAGAAGCCTCCAACTAGAGGAATGTCCCAAAAAAATAAGAACAAAGTGATCATGAAGAACATCACTAAAGTATGTATAAGCTGCAAAGCTTTGTCAAAAGATGACTGCTAATCTAAAGAATCTCCACTGAAATAGAACGTGATCAGGTAGAGAAGACTATAATCTGCATCAAATCAAGAGGCAAACAAAGGAAAACAACTAAAAATGTAGATGGCATAAAACACCAAAGCCTAAAGAGTTGATCAATCAAACCAAGGAAGCATGTAAGATGCACAAAAAAGTACAAAAATGTGTACTGAGGTGATCAATCTCGGACACGTCATGAGGCTAATGTCACAGAAGGGACACTCACTTGGACAAAGGAAGATGGAAAACAAAGGCAAAACATCAACCCCCCATGGCACTTTATCAGAATAGTACATGTACAATAAGGCACAAGATATAATGAATCCCAAGAATATAGTACTTTGTATGAGTGTCCTCAGATGACACTACTCAAATTAGAAGGCAAAATAAGGCAAAACTACTACAACAAAAATATAGATTCAGTATGGCACTTTATCTCAGTGTGACTACAACAATGCATGCAAATGATGTTTACAAAGATCAAAAAAAGAATAAGACTAATGCAAAAGATAGTACAAGTCATGACGAATCATCTAAAGCAACAAAATTGATTCCCAAACCTAAAACAACCAGGATCTCCACTAGAATGCAAAAACATAGAAGACTAAATAGAATTTACCTCAAGAAAAAATTGGAACAACAACCAACATCACTGAAAAGAGTGTAGAAACAACTTTCCAATGATATAAAGAAGTCCCAAATCAGAGATCGAATGCTCAAGATATGCCTCCCAGAGTTCAAAACAAAAAATCTAGCTTTGACTACCAAAATAGGCAACCAAACTACATCAAAACCAAAAAACACCTATACCAATATCTTTGTCTCAGAACCAACTTTTCGATGCATTTTCTGGATCAAAAAAATACATCTGTATGCTCAAGTTATGACCAAAATAATGACAAGTGCTTTTTATGACAAAAAAATAAAAAGGGTGATGGTTTTAAGGCCATCAAATTTTGGCTCACGTCACGACCTACGTTTTTGTTAGACGTACCTACTTGTCTCAATACCTTGCTTAAAGTGCATGCATGCATGTTTTCTTAAAAAAATAAAAGGAGATTTTTTTTATTTTATTTTTTCAAAACTTTTTTAAAACAATGAAATGCCCTATTTTTAACAATAAAGCACTTTTTTTTTTAAAACCCATTTTGTGGATAAAAATGAATTGTATCTCCTTGGGAAGTGTGTTCAATTTTGGAGGCAAATTTTTTTGCCTCAGATTACAACTATGTCCAAATTGGACAAATTTTATATGGAAATAGGGGTTTTTGGGTGCTACAAATCTAACGGTGAGGTTCGTTTGGGCTCAAAATGCACAAAAAAATGACTCCCCCAAATTCAATACAAAATTACTTCAAAAATTGAAACCCACTGAAATAAAAAAGCACAAATTTGAAAGCCAAGAAAAAAATCTCATTAACTAAATAGGGGCATGAAGATCTGGACCTCTGATACCATGTTGAAGTTGATGAAAGATCAACCTCACAGCTCCCAACAATCACCTGCATGCAAACACCTATCACAGAAAGAGAGAAGAAAAAGCTATGGAAGCAAGAATTGCCAAATCCATAAATGAGACATTCTTGATCAGCAAGAAAAGAGATTGTTATTATCAAAAGTGAATGAATAAAATTACAAAGAGATCAATCCTTATAAAAGGAGATCGAAACCAAAAAGGGTAACCTAAAGCCCAAAAAAGCTAAGTTGCACATTATAATTTATATAATGTATTAATTATATGCACCTACGAGATAGCTAAAGAAAACTAGAGTAATAGGAAACTTATTTAATTAATTCAAATTTATTTAATTAATAAGTGTAAACAAATAATTACTTTAACAAAAAATGCTTTGGGAAATTCTCCCTACTTGTTGGTTTACAAACAAGAGCCAGTATTTCTGCTCAACCTCATAATTCTTGTTTTGAAGTTCATGAGTGGGTATGTTGAAGATGCTGACAAAGTACAAATCAAATTGATGAATCTTCTACAGATGGATGAGAAATGGACAGTTGCATTAGAGCACATGGCTATACATCAAGTTGTTGTGAAAAGATGGTTCGACAAGAGAACCATGTTAAAGTCATTCAAGATTTCCAACATTGTTCTACTTTGAGATAAGGTGAAAGAAAAGTCGGGTAGCCATACTAAGTTTCAACACTTGTGGGTAGGCCCTTATTAGATCATAGAAATTCTTAGATAAAACACTTTTAAGCTCAATTCCTTATAGGGTAATTTCTTCCCTTGCCCGTAAATGGGCAGCTTCTAAAGCATTATTTTGAAGCCTAAAACACAAAAATAAATAAGTTAGATTTTATTTCTGCATTTAGCTTAGATTTTTATTCCTACAAGTGTGTTTATTTCTACAAGTGTGTTTTATTTAATGTTGTGTGTTTGCTTTCAATCATGTGTTTCTTTTCAAAGTCGTGTTAGTCTTGGGGAGTAAGGTGTACTTGAGATTTTCTCTCAAAATTTTACTAACCGCTCTTTGGTTTCGATTTCAAGAAGAGGTATTTCTTTGTCAAAATATTTGGACGATTGTGTTTCTTATACCAATCGAGCAACCGACATTTCTTGTGGAAATAGGAGACTTTCAGTCTAGAAATCGGAAGTCTAGACCAACAAGTTCTCAACACATTGCAAATTTAAAAGTTTGATTTTTTTAGGTATTATTGAATCAGAGTCAAAAATGATGAGGGACAATCCAAACTTCAACTAGTTCAAACAAGAGGGGTCTCCTCAAAAGGTTGCTAAGGTTGTTGTTTGGTGTGAGATTTTTTGAAAGTTCTAAAAAAGGAATGCAAGGGATGTTCGCAAGAGATCGAATCCAAGAAATGACACCGATGTCCTAACTACATAGTCTAAGCATAGTTAGGATATAGAAGATTTTTTTATTTAATTAAAAAAATAAAAGAGAAAATACAGTGTTAAGATTGAAGGATTCTAAAGATCTAAAATGGCAAAAGATACATCTTCAAAATAAAGTATCTTGTATTCAAAATATTGCTTCATCAAAAGTAATATTCTGAATGACATGGAGAAATTATTCAAATGGCCAAAAATTTAAAAGAATATGGCATCCCACCAAGAGCCCTCAAACTGATTCTCTCATCTAGTCTAGCAAGTGATTGATGAATAGCCTTCGTGGAGATTTTGAATGAATGAGCCGAGAGGAGTGAAAGATTGTTTCGAGTTATTAGAAAACTTTGATAGACTGCATCCTGAGATGTCAAAATGAATGAATACACACACATACACTGAGCTTAAAGGTTTCAAATTTTGATTTTGATTATAAAGTCATCTAAAAGATGCTCGAGATGTTCAAAGTTTGGTTGGTGTTTAACACACATTGGAAGAATGTTTACTGGTGAAGAAATGTTGTGGTCATTTCTTCCTTTTTTCAGGGCTATTTGTTGTGGTCTCACAACACACGCCCCATTCCTAGTCAGGAATGGGTACCCCCTACTTTTTTAAAACTCCCAAACTCATGGTTCAAGAGTCAAGAAAAGATATTTGAGTTAGAGCATTAGAGTCATAAAATTTAGAAAAATCAAAAAATCAAAAAATTAGAAAATCAAACAAACTGAGAAATTGAAAAAAGTGAAAAAATCAAAAAAATTGGGGAAAAGTATAAAAATTATAAAATTTTCAAAAAAATAATAATAATAACAATAAATAAATCATATTCTGCGCAAGTGCGTGCACATGGGCAAAGTGTGTGTCGTGCACTCGCCTGGCACCGGGGCGTTATAAAACCCCAAACCCCCTCACACTTCATTCACCATTTCATTTTGCAATTTTTACAAACACTCACAGAGTTTAAGGTATGCCATGCAACCCTTTCAACATGTCGCACTACATACATGATGCCTCGATGTCGCGCACCCTTTTAGCATCGTGCGAGCCATGCACCATGCATTGGTCGTGCACCCTTTGGCACTGTGTTGGACCCACGTTGTGCATTGGTTGCACACCTTTTGGTGTTGTGCGGGCTACACGCCCTTGGCATCGTGTGCCACATGCAAATCATAGGCTGTGTATTTTTTAAAAAACCCTCCACGCACCCTTCCAAACTCCCCACCATGCACCCGCTTCTACCACCGGTGCCACATGCCCATTGCCTCAATGTGCCACGCCACATCCACATGTGTGCACTCACTATATGCACACACGTCCAAGCATCCACATTTTTTTGAAAAGAATAAAAAAGTAAAAAATAATTAAAATGATAAAAATACAAAAATAAAAAATAAAAATAAATAAATAAATAAAATACCCAAGTTGGGCATTTTTTTTTTGCTTATTTAAATTTAGAGTTTTTCATTTAATCTTTGGACTAATAAACATTTTTTTTAATGACATACGGGTGATCAAATGGCATCCACATTCGGAATGGCACCCAAACTCGTCGTGTTCAAGTTCCAAAGCATACCCTCAAAGTCAAGATTTCATGACGACCATGCAAAAATTTGAGATACTGATTTAGGGAACACATGTCTAGGAGATTTCCTCAAAATTTTTAACAAACCCACAGAGAGATCTATACTAGTATCTACATTGATCTGTTCTAGCTTGGTGAATGCAGCATCACATCTAGTGTCGATGCAGTTAGCAAAACTAATCATGACATTGGAACAACATTTTGTTGCTGATGAGAGAGTGGTCAAGAGCATCGCAAGGGAAGTTGTGTTGGACCTAAAACCCAAAAACATTGAGAGGGTCTTCCATCTTTTGAGAGAAAATCAATTCATAAGGCTCTCATATGAAACAGCTGAGAGATGGTACAAGGAACACCAATAGTAGGCCATAGACATCATACAATCTTCTTATCTCATTGACAAGCCTCTAAGGGGAAAGCTAATAGGTAAAGTGGATCTGACCTAAGGTTACATGAAGGAGGATATTGAGTACTCTATTATTCTCCTGAGCATAGTCATGGGCTTACCCGCAATGGGCCACCTCAGCACTTTTATGGTCAAATTCATTGAGACCATCAGACAAGCAAAGATACCACTGGATTGGGGCCCCATACTAAGTGAAAACTTGTGTGAGCAACTAAGGATAGTGAAGGACAAGAAGAAGTTTTATATGACTTCTTACATCATATACCTACTTGCAGCAATAGCGACAAACTATCTCAATTGGTACAAGAGAGGCAATATGGAGGACCCCAATGCATGGCCATACATAGTCTACCCTGAGCTGGTGAAGAAGAAACTCTCAACATAGAGCAAGGAATACAGAATCATGAATAAAGAGCCTACTTCATCTAGTTCAAGACATTCACATATCTTTAGGTAGTTGGTGCCTCCATCAATCCTAAGAACCTCCTGAGATACCCAAATGATAAGTTGGTACTATTGGGGATTTCTCAACAAATTGAGTCAGCCTATGAGAAGATAAAGAGACAACGAAGACCTTGTTGGCCATGGCCATTGGTCATAGGACCATATCAAGTAAAGTGGAAGCAAGACATTCTGTCCTTCAAGGGGGAGTGGGAGAATTATCCCCTTGAAGAATACAACTCTCCCCAGCCCTATTTTGACAATGTTGGGAGAGTGGAGAGTCTAGCAAGAAAGGACTTCCATCATGAGGATGCTATTGAAGATCACTAGATGAATGCAACAAATGACTTCAATGTCCACATTAGGGAACATTATAGGATGACTTTGTATCTAGCAGAAAAGGCTCTCCAGTTGAACATCCCAAAGGAGATAAGGCAATAGGATTCGAAGGAGTTACTAGACCCCCTGTTCAATGTTGACAAGGAGGAGGCCCATGATATTAATCATCGAGTGAGGCATGTCATTAGAATGATGAAGGATTGGATCAAGAAACCTTTTCCACTTGATCCAATTCCTAATATAGTGATCTTTCATGCACATGCCCACCCAAAAAGAGGTAGAGGGAAGAAAGTGACAATTCCTACCCTAGTCTCCTATCAGGCTAGAGACAGTGTACCATCTTGATTGCCTTGTTGGATATTATCACCCTACTAAAAGGAAGGGAAAGAATAAAAGAAAGAGGACCTCCCCTTAGAGGATTTAGGTAGAATAGGAGGATTTAGGTAGAATAGGCACCTCCCCAGTAGCAGGAATAGAGTCCATAAGGATCCCAAGATACAAGGGCTACCCAAGTCTAGAATGAATAGCAATTGCCTCTTGTTCTATCTAGCCAACCAGAAGAGGGTGAGATTCCACAAGTATCCATTCCTCCTATGCAAGATGAGCTAGCTTCTCCTTCTACCTCCAAGAAATAAAAGAAAAGAATTAAGATTCAGATGAAGAAAAGGCAAAGAATTAGTAGAAGATTAGTGCTTAATACATCTATTCCTAAAAGAATTTTGGAAGGAGATGAAAAGGAGGAAGAAGAAGAATTAGAAGAGGAAGAGGAACAAGTGCCCCTACAAGGAAGAACTTAGCTAGCTAGAGCCAAAAAGTTGCAAAGGAGAAAGAATACCACGGGTACCCTACCATCTACTCAAGTAGAACCCTTAGAACTCTCTTCTTCAAAAGATGAAGTATCATAGTGGGTGGATGAGTAGAGTGAAGAGAGTGATGATATTTTATCAATGTTAGATTTTGATTTCATTCTCATAGGTACAAAATTGATTGTGGATAAGATCAGGGACACCCCTACAGGTGAACCTCAACAAGAAGATTGGATGCAAATGTCACCAGATATACAGGGTCCTAATCTTACTCCTTCATCTCCACCATGAGTTATAGTGGTAGAACAGGGCTTGGTGACTTTTCCACCTTAGATTTCATAGGAAGAGAAAGTTTAGAAGGATTTATCATCAAAGGAGAGACTAGAAAAAATGGAAACCAGTGAAGTGTCAGATGGACAAATGGTGGAATATTCTCAAAGATTTTACCAAGACACTAAGGTTCAGGCTACAGGGTCTACTCAAACTAAGGCTATAGAAGAGGATCCCTCCCAATAGGAGACGAGTCCAAGTAGGAGAAATAAGGGTAAGGAGATAGTAGAACACACCCCTATCTCATCAAGAGCTAGATCCTTAGTAGGATGCATCCCTAGATGGATCTAAATGGAAATAATGAGGAGTACTAAGCCTCAATTTTGTGCTTCAAAGGAAGACATTTGTGATATTGTAGAGATCCTGAATAAACCTAAGTGTCCATCACATGAGGCAACTCCATTGGCATTTGTCACTAGCATAAGGAACCAAGATTTATTTGCACAAGTGGCTCTCCCTCCTAAAGGCACAGATGTAGAAGGCCTTAGCCTCAAGGATTATGAATTAAAGGATGTTATGTTGGGAAGGCCTACATGAGATTTATCCCAACAAATCATGACTATGGGAGTCAAAGAGGTTATTAAGCACATGGAGCAAGATGAGATTGGATTCCAAGCACTTTGATGTCAAATTCAGATCCTAAAAGGATATCTAGCCAAAGTTTTTGGTCCTCTTGATCCTGAGCACCCTAAGTAAACTTTGAATACCATACTTAGAGAAGGGGGAGGTGTACAACTTGACCCATTTTTGAAGGCTTGTCAGGAGCGGTGAGAAATTTTTGAGGAGAAAGGTGTTACCATCACCACAAGGAATTTGAAGTTACTGCATGCTGTACGTAGGAGAAAATGAATAAGATCATAGCAATTTTGAAAGTAGGCCTTATTATGGATGAGGTACAGGCCTAGACAAAGGATTTGCAAACTCTACAAGCCATAAAGGGACAAAGATACCAAGTTTTGATTGATGTATATACCAAAGAAGGATTAGACATGATTGATGACTAGATAGAAAAGATAGTAGATAGTAATAAATTAATGGAAACATTACATGAGGAGATTCATCAGCTCAAGGACCAAGCCCAAGAGAAAATTTTGGAAGTAGAAAGACACTATAGTGATGCATGCTTGGATATTTTTGAAGATGAGGAATGAGAAAAGTTGTTACCTATAGAGATGGTAGTGGAGAATTTTAGGAAGATTTTTGTGGAGGTTGTTGATGATGAGGACATCTGACAAGCCTTTAGGACAAAAGAAGCCTTGTTAGAGTTGAATACCAAACTCAGGGATTTTGTTGATACTTGGATTGAGGTAGACAATTACGGGCAAAAGGTAAAAGATAAATATGAGGTTTTAGATCTTTTGGATGTGGTTAATATTGTTGAGATGATAGAGAAATTCAAGGGAAAACATCCAAACATAGCGTTGGGATGAAGAAGAACAAAACCTAGATGCCAAAATTTCAATTTTGACACTCGGTAAAATTTTGAGATTTTTGACCCTGTCACAGCTCTATAGCTCCATAGGTCTACATGTGTGTAGGACCATAGGTACATAGGTCCACAGCTTCATAATTCAAAGGTGCACTGATAGTTAACTACTTTTTCCAAAAATAGTGCCTTCCATGCATCGAAAATGCATTTTGATGACAGTTTAACTTTGACAAGTCCCTAGTGAAGCACCAGCTTCCAATTTTGGTACCTCTAGACACTCCTACTTCAACTAAAGGCTTCCTCCTACTTTCTCTCCCATATTTTCTTTGTTTTTGACATGTAAAGGGCTCATGTATCCAATTAATGAATAAAATATGGATGGAGTCCCTCTAAGCACCAGATTAATTGTTAGTTTGTATATATTTAGTTAGTTTTATTATTTTAAAAGCATTTTATTACTTGAAGATATCTCTCACTCGCAACACAAATTGAGGAGATGATTTTCTATAAATACCCCATTGTAATATGTAACAAAGGCTGCCATTATTATGCAATAAAATTATACTTTTTGTGCTTGTATTTGGAGTGTAGTGATTCTTGCTTGAATGTGTCATTGTTTTGTGAATTTTGTTCATAGAATTGTGATTGAGCCAAAGGTTTATTGCATTGTTTTTTGTTGTGCAATCTTTTAGTTCTAGTGTTTGCTACAGATTTACAAATTTTGTGACATATCTAGCTTGAGGAGAGATCACAAATTGTGCCCACATAGCTCTTCATCTTGCATGAGCACACTTTCTGTGGCCTTGCAATTTGATGAAGAGTGAAACATCATTCAGTTATTGAAATTTCCCATTGACGATTGTATCAATGGATTCTAAGAAGCATTGCTCCTATTTTCATTGGTTTCCTATCAATTTATTTGAAAGTTTAACTCATAGCACATTGTTTTCTGTAGCTTATGTCCATTAAGATTTCAATTTCAAGTTATTTCAATTTCATGTTATTTTCTTTCAGTTTCATTATTTACTTTGCTAACCCCTTGTTAGAATAGGAACTCATTTTAGTTGCATTGTTAGATTGCATTCATTGAAAAACCAGAAAATACAAAAATATTGTTCTTTTGTGTGTTATTTTGAGACAGGGAATAGATTTTACTTCATTTTGAGATCATAATAGAACCAGCAAAGGCCTCCTCATGAACAATCACATTAATCTTCGACTAAGCATATTTTGGTATGTCATAAGACAAATACTAAACCTTGGAGTTGATCCTAAAAGATTAACATTTTAAGAGAGGAATTGCACAATGGATTCCTGCCATTGACCTTGTGCATAACAATTATGCAATAGAAGTGGGGCTAGAAGGAGGGCCTATTTAGACTCCCAAAAAGGAAGAAAATTTTTCAAAGTGTCAAAATTTTCACACTTCTAAATTTTCACACTTCTACAAAAATCTATGCTTCACATAAGTTCAAAATATTTTCTAAGTTTTTTGAAAAATTCAAGTCCCCAGCTCTATAGGTCTGTAGATTCACAACTTGGCAAGTGCGCAGGTGTGCAAAACTCTACGGTATACAAAATTCAAAGAGGTCAGAAAGTGTACTTCTATAGAAGTGCACTTTTTCTAGAATTGATGCAAGCTGGAGGATATTGATCCAAAATCCCCATATCAGTGAGCATTAAGGTCTACATAAAGTGCACATGAGTTTCTCAAGCTAACCCACTTCTACAAACCACGCAATGACAAAGGAACATCTCGAATTCAACCACTTCCATTCAAACTTTCATCATCTTCTTCAACTCCACCTCCACTCCAACCACCTGTTGGACCACCAAATATTCCAATAGCTACTCCTCAAAAACCATTGTTAAGTTTGTCAAACCCTCCAATGGCCTTTTTTGCAAATGCTTTAGACTCGCCAAGAAATTTGAGAGCTGCATTCCATGACCTCCCTAAGAATCTCAAGAAGTTTTTCCCCAGATTCATTTATGGTGAAACACGAACTGCTGAAGATCATGTCAAGGTATTCAAGGAAATTTGTAACCGCAAGTAGGTTGCTAATGAGGATGTAGTTCTTTATTTATTCCCCTACTCTTTGAAGGAAATTTCCTTTAATTGGTACATTAATTTGTCACTTAGATGCATTGGAGATTGGTAGATGTTCAAAAAATTATTCTTGGAACAATTCAAAACTTTCATCAACCCAGTTGTGATACATCAACAATTCATATCAATCAAAAGGGACCCAGCTGAGATAGTTTCTCTCTTCAACCACCACTTTTATATGGCATATTGCAAGTTGGAAATTCCATATGCCATGCCAGTTGTAGTCACTATTCATATTTATCTAAATGCTATGGACCATCTTACTGCGATTTTTCTGAGAAGACTTCCTACAATGAATATTGACACATTGGATAAAGTCTTTGTAGAGGCAATCATGTTTATGAAGCAAGCCAATCCTAATGGAGGAGGAATGATGCTTCCAATGTAAGCAGTCACTACAATACCAACATAACCTGTGGGAGCACCCATGGTGCCTAACCAGTTCATACCTATGAATCCAATTTCTTTACAGTAGGCACCCACTCCACAAAATCATGTGATAACATATCTAGGGTATTGGCCTCCAAAAATAGCTTTCTTTGAATAGAAGGCCATAGTTCCCATTGAAACAGACAATAACCTCATTTCAATAGTTGGTCAAATGAAGAAGACTATATCACAAATGAACAATGAATTGACACACCTTAGATTTTCACAAGGACAAAATAACAACTTCCAAAGAAACAATGTTGGCCCCTACAACAAAAATTTTGGTTAGAATTACAACAAGAACTTCAATGGGAACAATAACAACAACAATGCAGGAAACAACAATGGAGGAAACAACTTCAATCCTCCTGATCATAACAATGGCTTCCAAAGATAGAACTAACAATAGAACACCCATCTGAATAATGGAAGCATTCCTACTGATAACAACAACAACAATGTTCAATATGTTGATATCAATCAGTATGATGATAGCCAAAATGCGCTTAACAATGATGGTTCATACTATAATGGCAATCAGGAGATGAATCAAAATTCATAGGTAAATGACAATCCTACTCCTATATAATTCAATGCTATGCTATTGGAATCTTATGATTCTATGTAGAATACACAAGGAACAACCAGCAAGTGATGAATTCTCATTACCATTTAGCCAAGAACCAAACCTTCAGCATGAAGATACATTTTCCTTTCGTAATGATAATAGAAATACATACAATCTCATAAATACAAAGGATCCCTTGATGGATGGGATTCCTCCAGCTTTGCAACCAACTCCACCTTATCCAAGAACAAGTAACAATCTCCCACCAGTAGGACAAGTTTATGGAGGACAACAAAGTCAGAATCAAGTGAATGTACCAACAATACTGAAGAATCTTGCTTGGTCCACTAAAAAGTACAATGCACTAGAGGATTTGAAAAGGACTAAGGCCAATATGTCCATGTTTGACATGTTACAAAATTTTCCACAACAATGAGAAGCTCTTATGAATACATTGTATCATACAAAGGTTTCCCACAATACGAATATTGTTCCCCAAAAGTCAGTGTCTCAACAATTGAATGCTGTAGAAGCGATACCCACTATGTTCAAAGATAAAGTTGAGGTTCCCCCATTTTTTCTTAGCATCAGGATATATGGGAAGAATCTTCACAATTGCATCATTGATTTGGGAGCTTCATGTAACATAATGCCTTTATCAATAGCTCAAATACTAGGAGTTAATCCTCAACCCTCTAATCGAATGGTGATACAATTGGATAAAACAGAGGTAAAAGTCATTGGTGTACTAAAAGATGTGCGGATACAATTGACAGTTGACCCCTAGATTTAGGATATTATTGACATACACGTGGTTCATATCCCAGAAACATATGGGTTGCTTCTAAGCAAAGAATGGACGAAATGTCTAGAGGATGGTTTTCTACAAACTTCACTCAATTGTGGTTGTCATGGAAAGGATTGAAAAATCAAGTAGATAAATGTTGATCCCAAATTGAAAATGATGATTATAGATTGCAATGCCCCGAATGAGATAGCATTCTTACAATGGGATTTGGGTTCATAAAAAGTAATGGTATTGGATGTGGCTCCAACCAATACACCTCAAGATTAGAATGAAGAACCTAAGGTTCCAATGCCGAAAAGTGAAACTGTGACATAGTTCATACATAGTATGGTGACTAATTTACAATGTTTAAGAGAGGAAGCTGATCCCAGCATCCTCCTCCTTCCAGGATTTTTTCAGTTACACAAAGCTAGTCACTTTTAATTTGAATGCTCATCATGTCAAGAAGTAGTAGCAAAGGTATTGACCCACATAATTGAAAACAAGGATAAAAGGACCTCGATAGCTGAATTCATAGAAAGTCAAAATTTGGTGAACTCATCCAACCTTGTTGAAAAGATTGAAGAGGAAAGCAAAGATCTAAATGTGTCATACAGTGATACCTCTTCAGATGGTGGAGTTTTTCCTTCTCCACCTCTTGGGATGATTAAAGTTCAAAGGAGAAGATGATATGTGAAAGGTACAGGATGAACTTCAGTAGTCATTCATGCTGAACCTAAAGTTGAGGAAATCAAAGAATTGATAGGGGAAATCCAAGATAAATAAGAAAAACATACACTTCCTCTATCTAGAGATTACAAAGGGGAATCATCAAGTCCTACACAAGGAAAGTTACAATGGATTCCTAAAAAATGGTCATCAAGGCTCTAGTGAAAGAGAAGTTAAGGAAAAATAAGGATAAAGTCAAAAAACCAAAGGAAAATACAATTTGGACACTCCAATTCAATGGTTCTAGGTGTAGGATGGGAGCCAGTACAGGTATCAAATTGGTCAACCCAAAAGGTAGGTCTTTCTATGCTGCATATAGATTACATTTTAGATGTACTAATGATGTTGTAGAATACAAGGCATTAATTTGAGGACTTCTCTTTGCAATGAAGAAAGGAGACAGCTCTCATAATCGAAGGAGACTCTCAATTGGTTATATGACAAGTAAAATTCATATACTCTTTCAACAATAATAGGCTACTTGCTTACAAAAAAAGGGTATGGGATATATTGGATGATTCTGAAGCTCTAAACATAAAATGCATTCCAAGAAGAAAGAACATGGTAGCAGATGCTCTCACCATTTTAGCAAGTGCTTTATAGCCAGTTGAAAGAACCAAGATGAAAAGATTTTTAGTGGAATTGGTTGTAGTCCTGTCCATTCCTGATAATATCACAAACTTTTAGGTCTTTCAAGATGATCAACATATACTTCAGTTTATCATGTGTACTCACCATTTTGAAGGACAAGAAATTGATGATACACCAAATGACAAGACTGAAGATGATGAGCTTGAGGATGAAGATGGGATTCTTAATCTAAAAACAAACACTATTCCAAAAGGAATGGTTGAACTAGATGCATCTTTGACCATGATGAATCAGCAATCAATAGAAGAGTAACCCAAGAAAAGGAAATCGAAGAATGTGACTCATACAATTTGGGTACTGATGAAGAACCAAGAATGGTATAGATAGGAAAACCATGCAACTCACAAGAAAGGGAATGCATGCTCAATTTACTCACTGAGTATATGGATGCCATTGCTTGGACCTATGAAGAGCTGAAGACTTATGATCCTAAGATTACCACACATGACATCCCACTAAAACTAGATGCCAAACAATTTTGGCAATGATAAAGACTTGTAAATCCTATCATTGAACCATTGATCATGAAAGAAGTAAAGAAGTTACTGGATGCTAAGATCATATTTCCTATCTGCCATTCCACATAGGTGGAAAATTTGGTTCCTGTATGAAAGAAGACTGGAGAGATTCATATTTGTGTTGACTTTTGTAGCTTGAATCTAGCATCTTAGAAAGATAACTATCATCTACCCTCACTTGATGAGGTCCTGAAAATTGTAAATAGTTAAAAATGATGTTTTTCCCAGATAGATATTTAGGATATAATCAAGTGATGGTTGATGAAGAAGCTAGGCTAAAGATGACTTTCACAACAAAGTGGGGAACTCTTTTCTATAAAAGAATGCCCTTTGGACTAATTAACATGGGAGCTACATTTCAAGGAGTGATGGATGAAGCTTTTAAAGGATTGATTAATAGATGTATAGTCATCTACATGGATGGCTTTACTATCTTTTCAAAGGATCAAAGTACCCACATTTCTGATGTGAGACAGGTATTCAATAGGTGTTGTAAATATGGCATATCTCTTAATCCCAAGAAATGTTCATTTAGTGTTACTAAAGGAAAGCTCTTGGGACATGTCATTTCTAAAGCCAGAATCTCCATTGATCCTGATCAAGTTGAACCTATCCCAAAATTAGCACCTCCACATAGTCGAAAGGAATTGTAGTCTTTTTTTGGGAAGATAAACTTTGTGTGAAAATTCATAAGTGGATTTGCAGAGATAGTTCATCCCCTTAATGATTTACTCAAAAAAGGGGCTAAGATGGAATGGGATCCGAAGATAAAGAAGTAATTTGAAGATATCAAGGTTTCCATTTCTATGGCCCCCATTTTGGTGAGTCCTAATTACGAGTTACCTTTTAAGATATATTCCTTTGCTTTCAAACATTCTTGTGCATTGATACTGACATAGAAAAGGGAAAAGGAAGATGAAAGACAAATTGCTTTTATGACTTGTCCTTTGAAGAATGTAGAGTTAAACTATTCAAACCTTGATAAACAATCATTTGCATTAATCAAGGCATTAAAGAAATTCCCTCATTACATACTAAGAAGTAAGGTGTATGAAATTGTACCTGATCCAGTAGTAAAGACACTTTTAATGCAGAATAAACTTGGTGAAAGAAGAAGAAAATGGATGGCTATACTTCAAGAGTTTGATCTTGAAATTCAATGTATGAGATTAGTCAGAGGTCAAGGATTCTCAAAGATGATATCTGATAACCAAGATGGAAATGAAAAGGACTTCAAGTTTGATGATAAAACAAACAGAGATGATCAAAAGAAGATGGTTGTATCACAAGTTGACATTAATTAGAGTGTGGTGATAGATGTTTGGTATCAAGACATTGTTTATTATCTCCTACAAGACCAATGCCCAAAGTGGATAAATAGTTCACAATGTAGGGGACTTAAAATGAAGTGTGAATCTTATATGCTAGATGACAACAAGTTTTACAAGAGAAACTATGAAGGGATTTATCTAAATTATTTAGGCCATGACGAAGTAAAGGGAGTCTTGGAACACTTTCATGATAAGTATGGTATAGGACATGGTTCAACAGAAGCAATAGCCCACATGATTCTAAGATTGGGTTATTTATGGCCCTCAATATTCAAAGTCACTTTCAAGCATGTATGCTCTTGTCATATCTATCAAACTAGTGCCAATAGAGAAAGGAATTCATCAATGCCCTTACAGCCTGTGTACGAGATACACCCCTTCACAAAGTGGTGGCTAGATTTCATTGGTTCGATAAATCCACCATCATCAACTAGACATACATTTATTCTCATATCTATAGATTACTTCACATAATGGACAGAAGTAGAAACATTCAAAAATTGCACTACTAAGGTGGTACAAACTTTTTGGAAGAACATATTGTTACTAGGTTCAGAATGTCATTCGCCCTTAAGTGTGATAATAGGTATGACTTTGCATCTACATTCTAGACCCAATGGCCATTTCAAAATAAATTCATTATCAAGTTCTCTTCAAATTACTACCCACAAGGAAATGGGGTAGCAGAATCTACAAATAAGAACTTGATCATGACAATAAGATGATTGTTGAAAGAAAATCCTAGGGATTGGCATACGAAACTCAAATATGCCTTATGGATAGATCAAGTGAGAGTAAAAAATGTTGAAGTTGATGAAACATCAACCTCATAGCTCTAAAGAATCACCTGCATGCAAACACCTATCACAAAAAGAGAGAAAAAAAAGGTATGGAGGCAGGAATTGCCAAATCCATAGATCAGATATTCTTGACGAGCAAAAAAAGAGATTACTATTATCAAAAGTGAATGAATAAAATTACGAAGAGATCAATCCTTATAAAAGGAGATTGAAACCCAAAAGGGTAACCTAAAGCCTAAAAAAGCTAGGTTGCACATTATAATTAATATAAAATATTAATTATATGAACCTACGAGATAGCTAAAGAAAACTAGAGTAATAGGCAGCTTATTTAATTAAATCAAAGTGATTTAATTGATAAGTGTAAACAAATAATTACTCTAACACCCAACCTTAAGCGAAGCTCAGGAGGTAAGCTCACCTAGCACAACTATTAAAGCATAAAAAAGGGTCCCAGCAACAAGGCCTGATGAGGTACCCAATCACAAAAAAATCTCTATGAAATGGAGAAATAGAGAAAACTCGGCAGGAAAAACTCTACTCTAAAAAGAGATACCTGAAAAAAACCTAGTGAAGGACTGAAGAAGCCTCCAACTAGAGGAATGTCCTAGAAAATAGGAACAAAGTGATCATGAAGAACATCACTGAAGCATGTATAAGTTGCAAAGCTCTTTCGAAAGATGACTTTTGATTTGAAGAATCTCCACTAATCTAGCACTTGGCTAGGTAGAGAAGACTATAATTTGTATTGAATCAGGAGGCAAACAACTGAAAATACAGATGGCATAAAACACCAAAGCCTAAAGAGCTGCTCAATCAAACCAAGGAAGCATGAGAAACAATAGTAGAATCCCTCCCTAATGCAGATAGGGTGAGGTAATAGGCAACTGAGAAAGTGGGCCAAAAAAATTGCAAGTCAAGGAACCATGATCAAGATGCACAAAAAAGTACATAAATGTGTACTAAGGTGATCAATCTCAAACACATCATGAGGCTAATGTCATGGAAGGGACACTCACTTGGACAAAGGAAGATGGAAAACAAAGGCAAAACATCAACCCCTCATGGCACTTTATCATAATAGTGAATGTACAATAATTTACAAGATATAATGAATCCCAAGAATACAGTAATCTATACGAGTGTCCTCAGATGGCACTACTCGAATCAGAAGGAAAAATAAGGAAAATTTATTGAAATGAAAATATAGATGAAGTATGGCACTTTATCTCAGTGTGACTGCAAGAATGTATTCAAACAATCAGGGTTTCTCTCATCCTACTCATATTCTTAATCATTAAAATCTCTTAATCAAAGTGTTAATCTTGCATTTACTTATTTTGTCAACATACATATTCATAAAGCATTAAATGGAAAACTCAAATATCTAAAAATAAACATCACACAACATGAAATAATATAATATGTTCAAGTCCTTGATAATGTCTCGATGTATCGAGTCCTAAGTATCAAAATAATAAGGTAACAACTATGCTACAAAGGGTCGGGGCGAGGCCTCACAAAATGATTCAATTTTTATGGTGGTTGATAGATTTTCAAAGATGACACATTACATTCCCTACAAGAAGATTAATGATGTTGTTCATGTGGAATAATTATTTTTAGAGAAGCGGGCAGACCATACAGTCTACCAGAGATCATAGTTTCACCAAGTTTTTTTGCATTGTTTTGGCACATTATGGAAGAAGTTAAGGATAGATTTAAATTTAAAATAATCACATCATCCACTGACTAACGGATAGTTAGAACTAGTGAATAAGAGTTTGGGAAATTTGTTGAGATGTTTAGCTGGAGATAATTAACCCAAGAGCTAGGATTTGATTTTACCATTGGAATAATTTTCATATAATAATTCTATCAATAGGAGCACTGGAAAATTACCCTTCTAGATAAGGAAGTTGGACAATGGGGATACAAGTAGTGCTAAAGCTGAAAAGTTTACAAAGTATTTGAAGACCATTCATGAGGAAGTGAGGTAGCCCATTACTAAATTGAATACACAATACAAGGCTAAGGAAGATGAGAAAAGAAGACATACAATGTTTCTCTACAAAATCCTCTATGGGTTAATAAAGATTATTTTGACTAAGATTTTCATTGATGAAAAAATCAAGATATATCAAAGCCACTATCAAAAAAGAGAGGATTTATTGGAACAAAGAGAAGGTTATCGGAATAAAGGTTATGAATATTGGGAAAGTTATCAAAAGGTTTTATTGGCCAAAGGAAAAAAAAATATTAGAATGATGGATGACATAAAGAGATAAATGGCCTATGGAAGATTTGAGAAACCCTAATTAGGTTAGGTAGGCACTATAAGAGGAAATAAAAGGAGATTAGAGAGAGAGAGAGAGAGAGAGAGAGAGAGAGAGAGAGAGAGAGAGAGAGAGAGAGAAAGAGAGAGAGTAGTAATGAATGCATGAACCAATGAATATTGATGAAGTCTAGCAAAGCAAAAATTAGGAAAGGAATAGAGCAGCACAAGATTTAACAAGATTTAGAAGAAAGTATTTACAAGTCAAATTTCTTATTGATTTATTCCTAACATTTTAGAAACAAAACTATGAAATCCCTTAACCTAGTAGTGTCTAACCGGACTTAAAAGTTTTATTTAGGAACTTATTATAAATCCTTTAATAGGGAAATCATTGTATAATTGGGATGAAATCTCTTAATAGAGTATTCTTTGATAGGGATTTTAATACTCCTAATAGGATATTAGTCACTCCTATTATGATGAAATCATTTAGAAGATGAAATTAATGTAAACTCTTAACTAGACACCTTATTATAGCAGTGATGAGTTGTGTGTATCATCCCCACCATATATTTTCTCCTCTAACCAATGGTCGTATGTGAGACAAAATATTGTGTTAAGTGTTTGAATGTTTGTGTTGTATGAGTATTGATTTGCAAGTTATCTATTATCAATTAATACTATAGTAGTTATTAGTAAAAGTTAAAACAAATATTAGTTTATGTGAGTATAAAAGTTTAAGTTTGAGATTTCTAGGGATGAGTGGTGAATTGTTTGAGGTACTAATTCACCTCCCCCCCACCCCCCTCTTAGTACCTAACTTGAATCTTTATAACATACAAAATTTCAGGTTGGAGATAAAGTCATGGTTCATTTGTGAAAGGAGAAATTTCTCATGGGAACATATAATAAATTGAAAATGAAGAAGTTTGGACCATGAAAGATATCGAGGAAGCATGATTCAAGAAATGCATGTGAAGTAGAGTTTCCTAGTAAACTAAATATTTCACTAATATTTAACATTTTAGATCTAACAGAGTATCATGAAGGAATTGTTGAAGATGAGATCACAAAACCATGATTGAGTATTATTGTAGCTACTTTAGCTACAAAGAAGATTGAAGATATACTAGATATTCATGTTGGTGGAAGCACAAGGAGAATGACATATGAAGAATAACTAGTCAAATGGAAAGGAAGACTTGTATAAGATTCATCATTGATGATAAGGGAGAAGGCTAACCATCTCAGTTTCTCTTTGAACACCTTAGAAGTGATAAGGTCACTTCTCAAATTACCTTGGGTGTCTGATGTAGGAGCATCCTTGGTGTAAGGGAAATCTTGTATCACCCAAAAATATTTATGTTTTATCTTTTCAATAAGGACTATTTTAGTGCAGAGCTATTTTTTATGGAAGCTTGCTATATTTATTAATTTGGTCATTCAAGCTCAAAATGTTTAAATTTCATCCATGGACATTCATTTTAGACATATCATCCTACTAGTAAAGTTGTATTGCAATACCAAGTGTATTTTAGAAGTTTTCAAGAATTTTCGGTGCAAAAACTTTGAACTCAATTTTAAAGGCCTTAGAGGCTCCAAAAAGGGGTCAAACCCTGGTTAACTAGAGTTTGCACAAGTCATACATTGTATATCAAGTGGTCTTATTCCTAATAGGGGTAATGATAGTTAATTAGAGAAATGGTTAATGAGGAATGGTCTCTAGAAGTTGCACTACCCAAAATTATGGAAAATAAAATAATTTGGGTTGACTCTAATGTAATTAAATATGAGAATAATAATAAAATAGGGTTGGTCATCCTTAGGTTCTAGGAATAAAATTCTAGAACCTTCTTGGGTAGTGGAAAACTGTCTAAGTAAAGAAGGTCCATAGGGTTATCTAGGATAGTTGTGGGTTGTTGGTGGTGGCTTTGGCTTACATAATATTGTATGGAAAATGCCCATGTATCTTTTCATGTTGTATTTCTAAAATGTGTAATTCCATACTTTTGGAGCTAATAAGAAGCCCATTTTATATTCTTTCAAATTAATGGCATTCCTCTATTTGTTGTGCGTATTTGTGTTGATGAGGGAAGTACCCTACATCAAAGGATTATTTTATTTGACAAAAAATATTCCTAATATTATAAATATTGTTGGTACTATGCCTAAATATCAAAATGAATCAAACAAATCACATTTTGTTTTCATAAAGAGAATCTTCATATATTTGACGTGAATAATTGATTATGGATTATGGTTTGGCAAAGAGATGTTTAATGCTTAATGCATATACTTATACTCATTGGAAAGGAAATGAAGATGATAGGAAAAGTACTAGTAGAGGTGCATCATTCTCAAAAAAAAGACTAATTTCCTGGACTAGTAAAAAGCAAGATTGTGTCTCTTAATATATTGTTTAAGCTAAATATGTTGTTGCTAAAATAGTTGTATATAAGTCATTTGGATGAAGCATATGTTCAAACATTTTAATTTATGCATTGATTGACCTATAGTGATATATTGTGACAATTCAAGATCTGCTGATATTTAAATTTAGTTTAGCATTCAAGAGAAAAGCATAGTTCCATTAAGAATCATTTTGAGAAATAAAGTGAATGAGAAGAAGTCATATTGGGTTATGTACCTACTAAAGATTGGATTATAGATATTTTCACAAAGACCTTATCGAAAGATACATTTGAGTATCTTTTAGGTAAACTTGCGGTCATACCCCTGATGAAGGGTGCTCCCCTTAATACCACTAACACATAATAGAAATTCATAAAACAAAAACAATTTATTGAGGAAGGAGAAAAAAGATCTGAAAGTATATATACAATGGTAAGAAAGCATTCCAAGTGTTTTCACCTTTGAGAGTAGCATTGTCTTGCTATGTAGATCTCTATTTCATTTTCTTGAAGATGCATTGATATTCCCACTTACTCTGTGAGTGTTATGTTCTCACCTCTCCCTAGGTTTCCTACAGCAACCTATAGTTGTTCTCTCACCACTCTATTGCACTTCTATTATTTAAAAATTTAGACATATAATATACAAATGCACATGGGCACCTTCCTTACAATATTTAGCAACACAAAGTTGCAAATCATCACCCATAACTATTAGTTTGTGGTGACTAATCAAGAAAGTATTGTACATAATTCATAAATTCTTTGGGGCTCAGGATTGTGGTAGTATTGAGTTGTAAGGGATTACGGATTGTAATCAGGTTGTAATCACTGGATAATAATAATATTGGACTTGTTGTTTGGTGGGCGTAGCCTAGGGATTGGGTGAACCACATTAAATCTTGGTGTCTTGTGTTCTTTTTTGTGTGATCTATTATTTTTTGATATTGTTTGATATTTTCATGTAATTGTTATTTCTGTTTGTGGTTTAATCCTAACAATAACTGTCCTAGAGATCCTATGGGCCTTCCTTATATAGGCATTTTCCACCACTCAAGAAGGTTCTAGACACTTAGCCATAACTCTTGAGGTCAACCAACCTCAAATTATATTATGTTATTACATAGAATCAGCTCAAGACAATTTACAAATTATATTTTTGGATGACCCAACTTCTAGAAACCATAACTTACAAACCGTTGACCTAATTGACTATTATAACCCCTTTTCAAAAATGATAGCTCCTTCTCTACAATGACAAGTTGTGCAAGCATTTATCAATCAAGTTTGAACTTATTTCAAAGCCATTTAGGCCTTTAAAACTGATCTTAAAGTTTGTATAACAAGAATTCATATAAAATATATATAATAATTGCACCAATACATATGATATGGAAATGAAACTCATCAGGAAAGCTAATATATCTAAGATAAATCTCCACCTATGAAATTAGAACATTATCAACTCCATAAGACCAACTTACTAAAAATAGTAAGCCTCCATAGGTAGAAACAAAGATAGAAATGGAAATATTTTTGGGTGATGCGAGATTTCCCTTACACCTACGATGCTACTACATCAATCCTTTCCTAGTTAAAAATAACATGCTTAGAATAACATAAATCTAGTGTATTATTATAACATTACTTTTGATTGATGTGTTGGGGACTTATCCTTAGGAGAAGGAAGTTTTATATAGCTTGGTACTACAAATCACAAGTTATTCTTTTGAGGTCATATCAAAGTTTCTTTTTGATATCCTTGTCCCCTTCACCATTGATGTCAAAGGGGGAGAGATATGTGTCAAAAAAATGATGATATTTAGGAAAATATATGTGGAAGATATGGATAAATCATGAATGAGGGAGAGATATTGATGAAATATATATTCAAAGTGATTGTGCGGATATATTTTTGAATTTTTGCATTGATCATTTTTTCTCTTCAAATGTTGCCATTAATACTGAATTGGGAGATTTTTGTATGTTGTTGATATATATTGAGGAGATGGTTAGATTTTTGTGTTAGATGTTAAAGAGATGTTTAAATAGAATTTTGAGGCAATGTGACATTAATGTCAACATATTATTTGTTGTTGTAGACAATGTATTATGCAATATCTAGTTTTGGTAATTTAGATCATTTAGTTATTATAATGCAAATCTATACATGTTGTTGTTGTTAGAGCCTCTAATATTATTATAGTTTTTGACTTATAAAGTTTTTCCTTTTTTTTTAGTGAGTTTTGATTAAGTATTTGGTTATTGGTGTTACAGTGTTCCTATGTGTAGAGGTTAGGTATCCTTAACAAGTAAAGTACACACACAACTAGGGGGTGGGGTAAATCAGTTGTGAACAAATATAATTAAATCCAAACTTATAAATATGATATATAGTAATTAAAACAACAATTCTCAACAATAAAAAATCATACACCTAACACAATGATGTATTAACTAGTGAAACCCTTGATCAAACGAAAAACCCTATTGGGAATTGATGCAAGAGTATCCTGGGGTAGTGAGCAATCTTGTATGTAGGAGCATCAACCTTGGATTAGTGGACCTATGGTTTGTGTAGTTGGGTATGTGTTTGAGGCACATTAGGGAACCTATTCCTAAGTGTGCACAAATACTGGAGTTATCATGTTAGAGGTAGAGTCATTTTGGTGGTTGTTGGTAGCTTGTTTCTGATTTCCTAGATAGACTTTGGAAATTGTTTTCACAAGCTTTGATCAGTGGTAGTTGGCTTACGTGCTCTTTGATTTTGATAGTTGGATGGTACATGGACCTATTCCTAAGGGTGTGTAATTTCATGTTGTCATTTGAGTTAATTATGATTTGTAAACTTGGGGCTTGTCCTAAGTATTATATAATTTAGTTTGTCAAGATGACTTGTGGCTTTAGGTTTTATTTAATGTGAGTGTTTATTTAATGTAACTTTCTAGGATGACTTGTGGATTATTCTTGTGGATTATTTTAGTATAAGTAGAGAGTCTTGTGAAGTCTATATTCATTCAGTTTATCATGGAGTATATGAGAGGAGAAAAGTTTAGTAGAGCTAGTAGCTAAGTGATGGCTTGGAAAACAAGAAGGTTGCTTGGTGGCTTGCAAGCACAAGTTTAGATTCTAGTTGGGGTTTTCTACCAGATTGTAGATCTGAAATATGTAGTGGTTGGATCTTGTGAGGTCTTGCAAAACTATTATTGTATTTTCATTGTGTTTGCTCATAACTTGGAAGGCTTTATTATGATTCTATTATGAGAATTGGTGCTATTTTGAATCTAAATCTCTATAATGTTATTATTCTTCTGTTATGAGATTTATTACTAGGGCTAGGTTATCTCCTTTATGGATTGTCTTTCCCTGTACTACATCAAGAATGGTACTCACAAGATAATGTATTGATATATAAATTCCTTATGAAACAATGTGACTCTATTAGAAGTAAAATATAGCTTAATTAGTACAATAGTCCTTGTTAGAGGAAATATCATTTTTGGGAGACCTTGAACCCTTGTTAGAAATCTCCAACCCAGTTAAAGGTTAATAGGAAACTAATAAACTTGGTTCCTAAATGCTTTAGCAATGTGAAAGATAGTACTTTTAGGATGGCATATCGAAAATCATTAACTAGTTGGTTTGCAACTTACTTTTCAAGCAATTCCTTTGAATTCAACTTTAATCAACTAACTCTTCTCTACTTTAATCATCAAGCATGAATTATTACATCATATGTATTTAGAGATACCACATATCTCATGCATGATGGTAATCAACCTAGGAAAACAACTTTTCTTTATAACGTTACAAATAATTTATTAGGTAATCCTATTAAAGCTTCCCCAATATACAATTAATTACATAGGTCCATGCCAAGGAATGCACACCTTCATAAGAACTATTAAAATCATTAAAATAATTTTCTCACATGTTACAATAGAGATATTACATTTTCCAATGATAACAAAACACACTTCCTCAACAAAGTTGACTATCAACAAAATATATCACACACTAAACACTAGCAGCCTTTCCAAGTTGTTCCAAATTCTTTAAAATTATGAATACATGTGCATAAAAAAGTCTTCTATCATCTTCTAAGATCATTTTGGTTGATTCTTTTTTTCCAAAAAGATACGACCAAATTATCTCTTTGTTTATATTTCTTGTACACTAGTTTACTACCAATCTTCACCAAATAAATTGTAACTTAAGCAAATCATCAATTTAAAGAATAGTGAACATAGGTATGATAGCTATAATTACTATACTTAACACATCTAAGATCACATGAGAAACTATTTCAAATACACACTTCACTAATTTGATAAAATATCTATGACATAAAATACGTGTCCATCATGAACATAATAACATATGTTGTCATCACTAACAAAATTAGACATTATGGTGCAAGAGCATCCTGGGTGTAAGAGCAATCTTGCATCACCCAAAAATAGTTTATTTTCAGTCTTTTCTATTTTAATAAAGACTAGTAGATAGGGTGATTACTATTTATGGGAACTTGCTATTTTTAGTAAGTTTGTAATACGAGCTGGAAATGTTCTCATTTTCTACATGAAGGTTCACTTTAGAGTTGTAAGCCTACCATAACAATCTCATTGCTCAAGAATAAGTACTAGAGAAGTTATTGTATATTTTTAGTGGAAAAATTTGCAGAAAAATCTTCAAGCTCACCATTGGAGGCCTTAGAGTGCTCAGATGAGGTCAAAAAACATGATAGAAGAGCACTAGCACTATTTTATGCATATAGATCAAAAGCTAGTGTTTCTGAAAAGTGGTTATAATAGCTAATCAAAGCAATGGTTTGAGAGTTATGGCCTTCTAAAGTTGGGCTACCCGAAATATCTAAAATAATTGTCAAAGATGTATTTTGCCGACTCTATATGTATTGTTAGGGTCTGTTGGCCCTAGGTATTAAGTTTCAATGTCTAGAACCTTCCTGAGCAACATAAAATTGTCTATTTAAGAAAGGCCCAAACATTGTCTAGGACAGCTCTGGGTGTAGTTCGTAGCATTGTCTTGCAGATTACTGTAATGAAGGTGCCCATATGGGTTAGCATATTGTACTTGTGAATTATGTAATTCCACATTTTCAGCACAAATAAGAAGTACATATTTTGTTCTCTCATTTGTTGTTGTTTCTTTGTTTCTATTATGAGTTTATTGTTTTAAGGGGAGCACCCTTCATCACATTAATACAACATCTCAAAAACTCATCCAAGTGCTAAAAAATACCTCATCCTAATAGGTATTTGGTTTGACCTATGAATTCTATTTGATGATTCATAGGTTGTGATGTTGGTATTGTCATTGTGTTCATAGTTGTAAATTTTCATGATTCTAAGTACAACAAGTTATCTTTCAATTTAACTAAACTCAAAAGTTTAAATTTCTCAACATTTGGTGCTAAAGAGGAGTTTGGATTTTGTGTTGGATATTTTTTGGAAGTATTGGACAGTATTCATGTTTCTGGTTTATTTTCTTAGATTATGTGATGTTCATACTACTAGTCTACATTGATAGAGGAGATCAAAATGGATATTTTAGTAGCATGTGAGTGCTTCTTCATTTAGGTCCTAACTAATTTGATGAATTAACATTTTGCAATTATTTATGATTGATTGGAGTTGGTGTAAAATATTAATGGTAGATTATTTGGGTCTTATCTAAGTCCTAATTGACTTTATTTGGATCACATTGGTGATTGAGCATATTTTCTATATTCTATTATTATGCTAGCTATCTATTGCAACTAGTAGATGTTTATTGTTTGCAACTGATATAAATGAGAAGATTTTTATTTATTTAAGACTGTACAAGGAGTGTGTGAGTATGAAAGGATAATATAAGCAAAGAGAATTGTACTTCATTGGAATTTCATTTTCATAGAGGATGTTATTTATCAGTTTGGTTGTAGTGGATTTCTTGTCAATCTTGATTTAATTGTACTAAGATCATTAAACTTGATTGAGAGTCAAATTTGGGATTGTAATGTGAGCAATTTTCTCTATGCAATGAGCCTTTTTTATTTGGTTGTAATACTTTGGGTGTGTGTGCACCATTTTCTATCTATTTCTATGCTCTTAGCTATGTACTACTTTTAGTAGAGTATATCATCTTGTGGATTATATTTCCACTGAGGTTTCCCCTAATGGATTTACTTGATAATAAATTTGGTGTTATTTTGTTATATTTTGAGGAACTTTCTTATCATTCAATTATATTTATGTTTGAGAGGTTTGTAAGATAATAATTTATAAAATTGCTTCACACACCCCCCCCCCCCAGTTGTGTTTACCTTCTTTGGGTTCAATAATTCTTTTTCTTTATGACTAAAACTTCAAAAATTGAAATATTGAACTTTCTTCTTAAATTATCTCATCTTACAATCAATAGCTTTATGACAAAAATTCTTGCAAATATAGAAGCAATTGTTAAAAGTAAAATAATTTTGAGCATTCAGTTGTCTTACTGAGAGCTTTTTGATAGGTGTATCATGTTTCTACATGTCCTTTGAAACTTCTCTCACTGCATCTCTAGATGAAACTTTTTATTTACTTCTCTTACTCTAATATAAATATTCAACAATACAATTTGAACAAGTTTTCTACTAAATAAACAACTAATCTAGAATTGTATTATTTTCAATCAATCTTGTCTCCACTTTCTCAAGGTCTTTTTGAAAACTCTTTATACTCTAAAACTTTTTGAATCATCTCCATGAATTTATATTTCATTTCATTTCATTCATCCATGGATTTTTAAAGATCCAAACATGCTAACCAGCTATCAATCAATATATCCTTAACTCCAGCTATGTCATTAACCACCCTTTCTAGATGTTCATCTACATCAATGACCTCTTCTAATTCTGGATAAGAATTTTCAACACTTTATCCAAGATTCTTCAATCTTCTTAGTTCATCTTAAAGTTTAGTAACCCTCTATTTAGGTGTATTGAATTATTTCTTTATTTCCATGTGTCTAGTGTTAAACTTTATGATATGATCCCTAAGTTTAGAAATACATTCATTAGCTTCCCTTGGATTCTCATTGAGTTATTCATTATCTAGTTCAGCACTTCTAGTGTCACTCATCATAACCTTCTGGCTATAATTCTATAAATATTTATCTTCCATGTATTCAAACATTCAAGATCTTCCTCAAGAAGTTAAGCTTAACTACCAAGGGACCAAGATCTGATACCAACTATTCAACAGGTAAAATAAATGAGAGGGGGGATAAATCAATTATTCCACATTCATAATTAATTATTTCTAACTATTGGTAAATGCTTAATACACATCCACTATTAATTAAAATATTTATTTCAAAGAACAACAATATGCCAACAAATGATAATTATTAAAGAATAGATACACTGACACAATGAAAACCAAATTTTACATGGAAATTTTAACTTGGAAAAACCAAAAATATGATAATTCTCATGGAATAATAAGAAAATTGGTTAAGGTGAAACCAATTAGGTTATTTAGTACAACAAGGCTAACTTCTGAAACAAGAGGTAATGTCAGTAGGATAATTGCCTAAGTAGTTAAGCCCCAAATATGAAAAGGCTCATTACCAATACAATAAGGTTCACTTTCAACAATATGAAAATTAAATTATTTGATTTTTATTTACAAATAAGGTACAAAGTACTTTTACATCCACATGATACAAAAAAGAAACATACATAGACTCCACACAAGTTGAAAATGGCTCTCAAAATGATGCAAGTCAAACAATACAAGGCATAGAAGTAAAAGTATAAGAGATAAGGTTTATATCCATCATTACCTAAGGGGTAATAACATACTACATTGGCATCACAAACCAACTAGTTTTCAAGGTGCTCCTTACGAATAGGTACTTGTAAGATGATGAGAAAGGTGTCAATCAAAGTGACTAAGAAATGAAGAATATAAATAATACCTCCTAATTTGAAAACCATACGACACATACCTTCATTCACATCATCTAAGAAAATTATAATCATTCAAAAGGAAGGAACAATCAAAGTATCACATGTTCTATTCTAATGAGTTGTTGAATTTGTAGGTACAAGTGGATAGCCATCTATAGTAAAATGCATTAACACTAGCAGTTTGAATGTTAAATCAAGTACAATTATATCATTAGAATATGTGGGGAAATGGTACTAAGAAGCTTCCAAATTAAATAGGTCATGGTTCAAGTTATTAGAACTGAGGCACAAATGTTTAATCATCAAGGTGTAATGGATCTATATATAAGATTAATGAGAACCTATGCAAAAAAAAAAAAATTGCTTCTAGTGAGCTTAGGAAAAATATAACTGTTGCATTCATTTTTATTGAAATCATGACATGTTGATTAATAGATGGAGCTAATGAAGAGAAAAATGGAACTTAGCAACAACAAATATATTCATAATAGAGAGAAGAAACCATTAAGAATACTTGTATACTATAATAGTATTGTTGTTGTCAAAATATGTCAAAGAAAGAAATGCTTATCAAATGAATGTGAACAAGTATAAACTAGAAAATAATTGGTGCTACTACATGTAGATATATCATAAATAAAACTTAAGATGAATGCATTCATAGTGAACAAATCAAAATGCTACAAAAATTACAGAGTAGCAAAATATAGTAGTAAATCATTTATCTCAAATGTATTCAAGAATATATGTAGTATGATGTTGTGATCTTAATGAATGATATAGTTTAGTTCTTCTAATTTAAATATTCATAAGTTCATAAGGAAGGAAATCTAAAATAGTGGGTTCTTCATCAATTGCAAGTTTTTGCAACCTGCATGAGCTCAACCATCTAATAGAGCTTTAACACAAAGATAAAGTTATTGATTAGTAAAAGCTTGAAGCACATATAAAGGAAAGAACACCTATTTTGAACAAATGCAAACCTAGTGTTGAAATATGAAAAATATCAACTATTGATATCCTAAATCCAATTAGAATGATTGATTGAGACTAGTCAAATGTGTTGGAAATGGAGAGAGTAACAAAGGGGGGGGGATGAATAACTTACCACAAAAAATTCCTTGTTCCCAGATGTTAAATCAAAAAAAAATCACTAATAATGTAATACTTTATCTAGCTTAGTTAAAGCTATGTACTTGTTCTAACTTGGCTAACAAAGCAATTTTATGAATTTTAATCTATTTTAACCTTTCGTAACGTAGTTATAGAAACATAAAGCATAAAGCAAATAAAATGAACACAAATAACACCAATATTTAATGTGGAAACCCAATTTGGAAAAACCACCATGCAACTAGTTACAATATTTCACTCTTCTAAAGTGAGCCATGTTAGGAGCCAACCCTATTAAAGGTTATAATACATATTGTTAAGTATGACCTTGTTAGAGGATTTAGTTCACCCTATTAGGAGTGACTTGATTAGAATTCTTCAAATAATTCAATCTTGAAATGTCACCTTGCTATGGATTAACAATCTGACTATTAAGTCAACTCTATTAGGAGATTTCTTTACTCCTACAATGATTAGAAGGTAATAGTAATTTGTCTTGAATTATGAAGCAACTTGTTTAACGTATTCAGATCTTTGTTTTGGCTTAACCATTGGATCCTTACTGATTAGAATATTATTTATTTCTTATCTTTGACACTTACATGTTCTTCCTTTTTCTTTGATCACATATCCATCTGGTTTCATATGTTACACTCTCATCACTTCTTGACCTTTCTTATATATCATAAGCTTTGTCAAGTCAGCTTGAATACCTTTCCAAATAACCATTAAACAACCAACTAGTCAACCTTAATTATTTAATTAATTGATAAAATATAATCTATTGATACTCATTCAATAATGAGATTAATTACTTGGCTAAAATTGTGATTCCTTTGATGCCCAACCACTCGGTTAATACTGAAAGTCCTTCATTGTCTGATTACTCAGTTAATATTGAAATTGCTCTATTAATATTGACATTTTTGTAGCATCAATGACAACATACAATTTGAAGAATTTTTTCCAACAATCTCCCTCTTTGGTATTGATGGCAATACATGTCAACATACAATGATAAAAGTATGAGCAACTTGATAATATCCTTAGTTTGATTCTAATTCACATCCATACCAACTCCCTTTGTGATTCTACCTGGATTTGTCTCATCTTCTTCCAAAATAATTCTTCCTCTTACATTTTTCATCACTTTTTTGTGTACTTTTGTCATTATTATCTCTCTTTGATGTATATTCCATCATATGTAAACTTTCCCTCTTACAATATTGAGCTCTCCCTATTTTACATCAAATTCCAAAGGATACATACTTTGAATTTATTATGTACCTTTTGTGTTCATTCATATGCAATATGATCTACATTTCACACCTGAAGTGTATCAATCTACATCAACTTGATTGATCTTCAATGAAACTTGGTTGATGCATCACTATCTTGTGCTTTAGTGAGCATCAGATAGGGGAATGACCCCAAGTTTACCTCTTAGATACATAAATGCATCCTTAGGTCTATGTACAAGAGACCAGGTATTATTCTTTTCTATTTTCTTAATTTCTTCATTCATTTCCTCTACCCAACCTTCATTTTTGAAAGCATCATTCATAGATCTAGGTTCAAATTTACTAAGCAAGTATGTACCTTTTAATTTTTTCCTTGTCTATATGCCATATATCTCTCCTCCAATTTTTTTTAGGTACATGATGGATTTTGACATATTTTACAAGTTTTGGACCTTTCCTTCTTGTTTCTAAACTAGGTTCACTTGGTTCTCCATGCTTGTGAATTTTTTCCTTTTGCTCAAGCTCCTCTATCTATGACTCAAGTTCCTCTGGCTAATCTAACTATAACTTGGGTTGTATTTCATGTGACTCAAGTTGCACTATTTGAACTAACTATAATTTATTTTATATTGTCTATGACTCAAGTTGTAGTGTCTATGACTTGGTAAGTTCACTTTGTTTTTGTGTGGCTTCAACTATTTGTGAGTTGGGTAAAGTCTTGGGTTCCTCCTCATAGTAAACAAACTTGATGTAGTCTTTAGGCTCCTTGCTGCTATGTTCTTCACTTCTTTTTGTAAACTCATCAATCTTCACATGTAGACTTTCTATAATGTTGTGAGTAGCAAGATTCAAACATTTGCATGCCTTACTTTTATTGGAGTAACCTAGGAATATACCTTCATCACTTTTTCCATCAAGCTTTCATTTCCTTACATCTTTCAAGATATAGTATTTTCTTCCAAATACTTTGAAATAACAAACATTAGGCTTATACTAATACCATAATTCATAAGGTCTTTTGTTTATACCTTTCTTCAGTTGAACTTAGTTTAGTGTATGAACTAATGTGTTGATTTCTTCTCTCCATTATTTTGGTGCAACATTTTTCTCAATCATTAGTGTTCTTGCACACTCTATGATGGATCTATTCTTTCTTTCTACTATACCATTTTCTCTAGTGTCCTAGGTGTTGATGTATGTCTTTTGATTCCTCTTTCATTGTAGAATTAATTGAATTCATTTGAGATGAATTCACCTCCTCTTCTAATCTTAGACATTTCATATTCTTTCATGTTTCCTTCTCAACTCTAGACAAATACCATTTTAACCTTTGTAAAGCATCAGATTTATCTTTTAAGAAAATTACATTCATCAACAAGTAGAATGAAGTATATGTCTCCACAGTAGCTTTCTATACCTATTGGTCCACAAATATCTATATGAACTCGTTCCAAATCTTCTTCAAAATTGAAAGTATTACTTGTGAGACTTCTTTTACTCATCTTTACAATTTGGCATTGTTTACACATGGTCATCTTAGGTTTCTTCAAATTTGGTATGCCTCTTACTCTTTTGTTCTTGCTAATGGTAACTAGGTTATCAAAGTTAACATGACACATCATTTTATGCCATAGCCAACTTTCCTTTATTTGTGCCAATAAACATGTATTTTTAGTAAGATCTAGGTAAAATAAGTTACCTTTTGTCTAATTTCTAGTTCCAACTAGGTTTCCTTTACCATCCTATAGCTTAGATTTTCCATTCATTAATTCTACCTTATATCTCATATTTTTTAGTTGTGCCACACTAAGTAGATTGTGTCTTTTTCCTTCAAACCAATAGGCATTGTCACATTTGATTCCTTTAGTTAATGTTATGAATCCTTTTTTCTTTTACATAACATGGTTCACTATTTCCAAACTTAACACTTCCACCATCATAGTGTTCTAAATATCCAAACTTAATTTTGTCATGAGTCACATGATGAGAACAACCACTATCTATGATTTATGCATCATTTTTGCTAACATGAGAAATAAGTGTCATCTTTTAATTTTCCTCATTATCAAAGTCATCCTTAACAATAACATAGACTACTTCATTATATACAATGCTACTTCTTCATTATATACAATTCTTGATAGGTGTAGCTTCATAAATTCCTATCATGCTGAAAAAATTTCTCTATTAAGCTTGGGAATCTCCCTTCTATATGACATCTTGATCTTTAACTTAGGTCTTTGAAACCTTTCCTAGAAGCACCAAATGCTTTTGTAATGCCCCGCCAAGGGATCCAAAGAATTAACCTAGAATTTCACTAAGTTTAGTAGCATTTTTTTTTTTTTTTCCATAGAAGTAAACATCACATATAACTTATGCACATTAACGGAAGCAATAGCAATATCCATCTGAAATTAAACATAACATAAATAACATATTACATTCTTTAAGATCCCTTAACATTGAATCACATACATGAATCCATCTAGCACAACATCCACATGAAATAATAATGATAAGTCCAATGTTTATACATTACATTTCAAATACTCAATCATCCACTGTACATGTCACATGGTATGACAAGCTCAAAAATATACATACATAGAATAAGGTACATCATCCTATTCTAATCCATGATACATCAAAGTAGAGATAATCACATGATACACATGATACATCATCACAAAAAACATATACATCCATCATATAGATCAACATAATAAACTAAGTGCACGGTTCCTCCCAACCGTCAATAGCATCATTAGAGCATCGTGGATCCTAGTCATCCCTCCGTTCGTAACATTCCAAATCATCGAAGAGATCATCGGTATTACATAGTAGGAATGTAACTCCTAATCAATACAACATCATATGTAGAAAGTAATCTAACATGAAAATAAAAGCATAAGATAACATCATCTAACATATGCTAATCATCAATGAAAAAGGATGCATATCCACCATCATGAAGGATGCAATAGCCACGATGTCTCACTGAATCTCAAAATGATAAGAGTGGAAAATACACTACCACCTAACTGCGTGGTACCTAAGTGGTCCACTCCCACTGTGCTAAGGAGATAATCTCAAGTCCCAAACAGACTATCAAAATCACATAGTACATATCTCTATAAGTCTAGGAATCCTAAAAGTATACTAACTCAAAGGTTCCAACCACAAAATTTGACATCTATTCCCAAAGACACACAATGACATGTAGGAACCTACTATGCAAGTGAGAAAGTGTCATCATAATTATCACGTACAAGTTACCCTGGCAGTTAGCTAAACTCCACGGGTCCATACTGATTTCATGCGGCCACTAGTATCCTCTCATACTGACGAGGCATACTACGGAATGCAAGGTCGCAACCATGCATCTCACTACTCCCATCCTAGCCTGTACAAGTGCTCAAGGCATGGGCGAGAACAAAACAGTTATCTTTTTAGGTTCATTCTGTTAGTATTAGGTGTGAATGTTATCACTTATTAATCCAACTTACAATGAGTTACCCTGGCAGCCTCTTGGAGCCCCGGCCCCCGTTGCAAGTCACTTCCCATCACTACATGCAGATATCCTACCCTAATGCTCATGGACTCATAAATCTCAAAATCACAAAAGATAATTCATAAAAAAATCATCAAATATGCATAAAAGCATCAAATCTCCATGAGCAAACATCCATAGAAAATCATGAACACAACAACTCTTTATTGGCAACTGAAGTATCATTGATAATCAAATATCCAATGGTTCTCAATAACCAATATATATATATATATATATATATATATATATATATATATATATATATATATATATATATATCAATCATACTGATCAAAGACTCCAAAAAATGGTTGAGTCAAACATGTCACATCATGACATCATCAAAATAAATCCACATAACAGTCCCATCATGGCGACTAGAAAAATAACCAAGGATAACTGATTGATGACCAAAATAATGGTTAAGTCAAGTGTCTCATACATAAGAAACTCAACTATAACAATCAGTAATCACAACCAATACATAGAGCATTCCATCACATAACCATGGTTGGGTTTATAAAGGTCAAAATTAAAACATCATCATGTCACTACAATCACATAACCCCAAAGCCTTTGGTAGATGTCCTATATTGGTCAACACTAGTCAACCAAAAACCCAAAACAATAGCATAAGGAATACACAATGTAGACACATGTTTTGGTTTTACAACTTGAGTTTAAATGTAGAGATCTTAGTTTATGTTTCCAAATCTGAAGAATGAATGGAGGAACACATATATTGTTTTGAATGAAAGTTTTCCTTATTAGAAAAAAAAAAAAACCATTTTCCAATTAATAACATTTGTTTGATACATCCCCCACCCAACTATCAATTCCTTATTTAATAATTTACAACATTTAAATTATTAAATAGTTGAAAATTATTAAAGAGTCACCTTATGAAAATAAACCATCAATATAAGCCATTGATCAAATAATAACTTAAATTATAAATAACACATTTACATATTACATATATATATATATATATATATATATATATATATATATATATATATATATACACACACACATATGTATTACGTTTTTATTAAATCGAATTGACAATTTCAATTTACACCATATTAGAATCGAATTGTATGTAAACGTTTTAACATAAACATTATTGTTATCCTTTTTTTGCATATTAACATCAATTAAAAAAACCTCGCAAACTCATGTTGTGGTACGCAGTACCTGCAGTCATAGGCACTGCACCGACAGCGGGTACGTTGTACCCCTATCACCGCAGACCTGCAACGATAGGCCTCTGCCTTCCGTCGGTGCGGGGTATGAAACGTGCCCACGGCATATTATATATAAACTTTATTCCATGTGCTATAAATCGTGATGCAAATTGATAAATTTCCACTGCGATTTTATTAATCGCTCAATTCGATGCATTATATATACATAGGTATATATGTATATATATATCAGTGTATATATATATGTATGTATGTATATATATGTATGTATATATATATATATTCAAATTTTATAATAGATTCATAATAAATGTATACATATGCATATATATAAATATATATTTATATATATATATGTATATGTATGCAGATTTGAATATATAACCATGTATGTGTTTCACAAAGATTATATCTACAATTAAGAATAAGATATTTGCAATATAGAATGCATATAAAGTTCTCCAATTAAATTAATCTACCCACATTGAGAATGCATATAAATATGAAACTTCTCAGAAAACATATGGAAGACACGAAGAAGACAGGGAATGTATGATGCGAAAATAGCATAAGTAAAATCACAAGAATCTACTCGGATTATGATGCTAAATCGCTCTTCCTCAGAAAATCTGCAGAGCAAGCTTCTCCCTTCTTCAGAATTCTCAAGTCCTCCAATGCTCCAATTTCACTCCAAACGCTATGTCTATGTTTCTATGAATGCCTGAATATAAAGAGCTTTCAGGAAACATCTAGAATGCTTCTAGAAACAGCTGGAAGGTGTCACCAACTAAGCATGGGTCTTTTCCAACCTTCAAGATAATCCATAGGGTTGTAGACACCATGTGCTTAATTGATGCACTAACCCCCGTGTTGTTGACACTTGAGAAATAGAGAAGTGCGCTAACTCCCATGCAAGCTTATAACTCCAATTCACTTTTTATATAATTTCTATTTAAATATTTATAACTTTCATTTTAACTTTTATAACTTTTATTATTATTATTTATTTATTACTTTATTATTATTTTATTATTATTATTAATTTTAATTTCTAATTTTCTTTTATTTAATTCATTTCTCCTCAATAATTCACATTTAATTAATTATAATCAAAATATCAAATAACATGATATTTTATATTAATCTTCTCAAATAATTAATTTATTAATTAAATCCATTTATTAAGACTTAATCAATAGAAAATTAACCATAGACCTCCAAGATAAAATATGAAAACCCATCATAGAGCAAATCACTCAAATTCAGTCTAAAGGGTTCAAAAATCATGAATTATGTCATCCAACACATTCGGTGGGTAAAATATCCAGATACTTGTCCTACCTCACTAGGACAATTGGCTTAAAGGTTTGGGATTTGGACTTGAAAATTTATCTCCCTTCTCTTATCATTGAGACAGTATAATAGGGTACGCTCATCCTGGCAATTTAGGGAAGTCGATACCCGGTACCTGCGACCTGCAAAAAAACCATGCATGTACATACAATATATATAATGCTAAGCTAAACAGACAATGGCAGGAAATGGTGCATCGTGTAGATCTCGACTAAGCAGGTGACTATGACTCCCTTCCTTAACCACATCAGAAATGCCATACAATAAGAAAACACGCACACCATACACATGCAAGTATGAGGTAAGTATCCATAATAAAACACATAAGATAATAACCATCCATCTAATCATCAATAATAACTGAAAATAGTATAATGATCATCATGTATGCATGAAATGTAAAATCTAAATGATCTAATCATATAACCACTGAATCCCTAACATAATGTCTGATAGTGTCAAAACAATACCACTAATCCATCAACATAAAACTAGTCTATCATAGTCTAAAGATAATAACAATGTCTAGAAAAGATGTGAACAAGGGTAGGCACTACATCTTTGATACCAATTATTATAAATGAAGAGAGGAATTGAGAGGGGAGGGGTGAATCAATTACCACAAAACAATTCCTTGTCCCTAGATGTTAAATTAAAAATTTCACTTATAATGTAATACTTTATCCAGCTTGGTTAAAATTATGTACTTGAACCAAGATTTAACAAGGAAACCCAATTTGGGGAAACCACCATGCAACTAGTTACAATATGTTCACTCTTCTAAAGTGAGCCATGTTAGGAGCCAACCCTATTAAAGGCTACAATACATGCTATTAAGTATAACCTTGTTAGAGAATTTAGTTCACCCTATTAGGAATGGCTTGGTTAGAGGCCATCAAACACTTCAATCTTGAAATGTCCCCTTGCTAAAGGATTTACAATCTAATTGTTAAGTCAGCTCTGTTAGGAGATTTCTTTACTACTACAATGATTAGAAGGTAATAGTAATTTGTCCTAATTTATGAAGCATCTTATTTGTAGATTCAGATCTATGTTTTGGCTTGACCACTGGATCCTTACTAATTAGAATATTCTTTGTTTATTATCTTCCACACTTTCCTTCTCTTCCTATTTCTTTGATCACATATTCATCTTGTTTCATATGTTACACTCTCCTCACTTCTTGACCTTTCTTATATATCATAAGCTTTATCAAGTTGGTTTGAATACCTTTTCAAATAACAATTGAACAACCAAATAGTCTGCCTTAATTAGTTAAATCTTTGACAATTGTAATATGTTGATACTTGGTCAATATTAGGATTAATCACTCAGTTGACAATGTGATTTCTTTAATGCCTGACCACTCAATTAATATTGAATGTGCTTGGTTAAAACTTAAATTCCTTCATTTCCCAACTAATACTAACATTACTTGATTAATATTGACATTTTTGTAACATCAATCACAATATACGATTTGAAGAATTGTTTCCAAAAATATGTTCACCAAAATATTCTTCCATATTTGTTAAGGAGATAGTATAATTCAATTTAAGTCTAATGTATCTAAATTCCAAGAAAGAGCATCTCATACACTAAGGAACACATCCAGATATTAAAAAATGGATTTTTTTATTAGTACAAGATACATCTGTATAGCCTACAAAAGAATTCAAAGTCTAGAGGGTACTCTCAAGACTACACATGTAGATAATATTAAAAGAAGATACCAGTAACAACTAATGTGTTCCTAATTCTAAATGACCTAGATGAAATGTCAGAGATAGATCAAGCTTTGTCTTAATAGAGTGCAAAAGAGAGGATTTATTTACTACTATTTCATATATCAAACTTATAATACATTGTGTATTTTATTTCAGATAATAATATAAGAGGTCTCAATTAGTTATCATTAGTAGATAAAAATATATAGGTTTCCAAATGCACATATCTAAATAATACATATCATATTAGATATTATGTAGCAACAAAAAAAATGATATGAGCACTATTAGAGTATCATGAACATTCATTACTCTCATAGTAAATAAATTACATCCATGATCAAATTGTAGTGAAGTAGAAGTGATATATAAGATAGAGGGAGCTCCATTTTTTGTCTTCAATATGGATCAACATTTGATCCAATTACATTGTCTTATCAAAAAAAAGAGTAGAAAGCCCTCTTATAAGAGCTTGTGTCCTACATATAGGATACAAAACATATCCACGAAAACAATAAAAATCACACCATAATGTACAAAAAGATAATTGTTTATTTATTTTAGTGTATAAAAAGAAAGACAAATAAAGACATAGGATGTGATATTTTTAAGGCCCTATTTCATTTTGTCTTAAAAATATCCTCAAATATACTTCAAATGCCAAGCAAGGAAGGAACCAGAGTTTTCCAAATTACAAAAGACAATATACAAAGAATGTTGAGACTGTTGTCATTCAAAGGATATTTTTTTACTAGGAAACAAAGGATCAACTCATGGCAAAAGAGCAAGTAAAAAACCTAGCTACAAAGAAGGGTAGCATGATGACAGAGACATATAAAGGGAACTACAATAGAAAATATATTTTTTTGTCACAAGCTCACGGTGCAAAAAAACCCCAAAATCTTACTATTAGAAAGTAAAGTCCACCAAGATAACTAAGAGAGGGATGATAGTACCCATAAGATGATGTACTAATTAAAAGTTCCTTCTGAAGGGATGGACCCTATTAGGAGTCAATGAAATATAATTAGTACAAATGAGTCCCTTTTGGGAGACTTTGAATCCTTGTTAAGAGATGAAAGGAAGACAGATGAACCCACTATCCAAATAGCTTCATTACTATCCTCACTGAATAATACAAGTGTATATTAATAACTATCCAACAAAAAATTATCATGCCAAATACAGTTCCTTGTAAGCTCACTATGCCTTAACTACACCATTCTCCTCTCTAATCCACAAAATATTTGCATTCAAGCTTGCATAATACATTACATAAATACAACCACATATCACACTTTACATCCAAGGAAATGACATTTCCTTTATAATAAGTCCTAGAATAAGTTATTGGGTTGTCCTTGAGGCTTTCCCAATTTACAATAATAATATGGGACCATCTTAAGATATTAAATCACATATTACATTATAATATTACATCTTTTTTCACAATTAAAAGAAATCTGCCATCTCATAGTCTTCATTATTTTATATATGTCAATCATTTGATTTTGTGTGTTTAACCAAGGCATAGTCAACATGTCTTCAAACTCTTTCTTAGCTTGTTCAACTAGATTCCATCTCTATTAGGACATAAAATCCAAACATTACTACCCATTTTCCAAAAACATTGTCTAAAAATTGCATTCATCAAATTCTTCATTACTCTGTCTAGTCTTCATATTTTTATATGTGATTTTAGATGTAAAGTCTAGACATACTCTAGAAAATAATCCTATGTGTGCATAAGATGGTCTTCAACTCTTGAACTACGTAGAACCAAACTATGTCTGTTGCACTACTAGTCTTCATAGAATAATCAGAATGTTGACAACAATGACAAACTTTGTCATGAATACAATATATAACCACTAAAACATGTCTCCAACTCTTCTAGGATAATCCCTCATAAGAATACCATCAACATTTATGCTAACAATTACATCATGTCTTGTGCCCTCATTTCACAAAAAAATTAAGGCCCCTCCTTGCATACACTTATTTTAATATAAATTTCTCTAATAATTCTCCCTATAGGAGAATAGAATGGATAGAAGAGTGGGTTGAGGTTATGGAATGAGTAGTTGTTATAGTATTATGGTTTAACACTTACCCTTATAAAGATTGTTAGAAACTCGGAGATAAAACTCCGTTTCCCTTGAGAAGTACTCATAGGAGAATGTTAGATGTTAAATGGACTAGTGTGCTAGTACTTGTAGAAGGATATTGAAAGATATTAGATTTTTGCATTTGAATTAAGTTTTTACCAACTAGGTGGAAACAAGGATCATATTTGATATTGTTGAGACACGTTTGTATACACTATATATAAATACATGCTTTTGATTAATGAAATTAGACTATTAGTCACGTGTGTTATTATTTACCCATTTAGGTGATCATTTGATGATGCTAGGAGTTATTGTAAATGTGTTGATGATATCTATTCATGGGATTATTGTGATGTTATAGATTGGATTTATCATAAATGAAGATTTTTATTTGAATTATATTTTGAGATGAGATTGGTATTACTAAGATGATTATATGGGATTTTAGATAGAAATGTTATGTGATGCTTATCGGCTTTTAAAATGGATGAGCTGGGTGATTTTAATTAGCAAACAAAATAGTGAATTATTGTGCTTTGATATTATAAGAGTTTTGTGCTACGAAAGATTATAGTTCTAGGTTGAAATGAATCTATTGATTGTACATAAATGTGATTAAATCATAAACATTGCACGTTGACCTAGGTTACATTTGTATACCCTAGGTGTTATGAAATTTATGAACTTGATGATAATGAAGATTAAAATGAATTAAGGGTCCTAAGATTTAGGTGTTTGAATAGAAATGGATATTAGTTGGATACTTGTGATGATTTTCTTTATGTTGATTTTACTTATAATTCTAACTAAGATTTACCCTATATACTTTGATTATTAATTGTATATGCATTTGGTTGTTCATTTTGATGATGGAAGTGGAATCATGACTAGACCAAGAAGGTTAGGCGAGATATGTTTTAAAGTTTAAGAATTGATGTTTCTAAGTGTATCATGATGTTCAAACTTTGCAAGTATTTTATTGGAACATTGTTGTAGAAATGAAAAGGCTAATAGAAACTGAATCATGTTTGTATTAGGAATATAAGATTTGTTATGTTTTAAAGTTAAAACTTGATATTGCCAAGTGCATTGTGATGTTGGATGTTGTGAATATCTTATGTTAGAGTAATAAGATATTGTATTTTTAATTAAATAATTTTGATTTAATTATTAAGTCACTTATTATCTCTAGTTTTTTCAGCTAAGCTTAAGGGATATAATAATTAATTATTTTATTGATTATTATCATGCAACCTAGGATATTTCTTTTGAGGGTTTTTACTAGATTTTACCTGTTTCCTTTCATAAGGATGGTAATTTTAAATTTATCCATTCAATACAATTTTCAATTCTTTGATGCACATCAAGAATGTCTCATCTTTTATGGATCTCTAAATTTGAACCTCCAGAGCTTTGTTCCTCTCTTTCTGTGATAGATGTTTGCATGTAGTGATTCTTGGGAGCTACGGGGTTGAGCTTTAATCAACTTCAACATGGTATCAAAGATTCAAAATTCCATGCCCTTGTTCTCTTCATGAGAGGTTTAGCTTTAGTTTTTAGATCTATTATTTTATAGAGGTTTTTGTATTGGATCTAGGGGGTCACTTTTTTTGGGGCACTTTGATCCCAAATGAACCTTGTCATTGGATTCATAGCTCCCAAAAACCCCCTATTTGCATATAAAATTTGTCCAATTCGAACATAGTTGACTGGTAAGGCAAGAAAATTTACTCCTAGGCCATGCAGCCTGAGCATGCTTCCCAAGAATGGAAATGCTTATTTATTTTATCCAAAAATAAATTAAAACATTGTTGCAAACTTTTTAAACAAAATAAATAAATCAAAAATTTCAAACGTGTGCAAAAAGGTTAGGGGCATTTGACAAGTCATAAAAAGGGTCATTCTTTAAAAAAATTATAAGGCACTTTTTTTATAAAAAAAGAGCGCTCCATTTAAAGTGAAAGGTACAACCCACATGCATTGACATCAGTGTAGGCTAACACAGGGAAAACTGACACAAATGACATCAAGCCCCACACTAGCACCAACTTGCATCCCATGTCAGTGCTCTCAAGCCCCACATGTGTGTGCTTGCATAAAATATTTGTATGCATGGAATCAACGACACATGTCATGCCACATCACAAGTCATTTTTGCCTCTAACATTCATATGGGCATTAATTTTAGACATTTTTTTTTAATGACATTATCACTACATCATGCCCTTTTACACATCTTGGCTCCTTTTTTACATCAACACTACATCATGCCTTCATACAGACTCCATTTTTTGCAAACAAGATATCGTCAAAAAGATGGTTCTGATCCCATCGTATTGATGCAATTAATTTTCAGTTTTGATTTTTTTTTTTTTTTTTCATTTTTTCACTGTCAAATTCTAGAATTTGTTTCTACGCTCTAGGAGACATATCTTGAGCATCTGATCTCTAATTTGGGAATTATTTATATCATTGGAAAGGACTTTCTTTTCTCTTTCCAATGATGTTGATTTTTTTCCAGATTCTTCTTCAGGCACATTCTATTCAATTTTTTGCATTTTGGTGGAGATGTTGGTTGTTTCATGTTCGGGGATTGATTTTGTTCCTTCAAATTATTTATCATGGGTTGTACTATGTGGTGTATCAGCCCTATATCTCCTAATTCTTGTTGACATATGTTTGTAGAAATTTTTGTAAATGCCTTAAGATAAAGTGTCGCTCTATTGTATATTAGGATCTTGCACATCTTTGTGTCTTGTTATACTTGTACTACATTATAGAGTGCCTTAGTGGGTTTCATGTTGGTCATATTTTTCATCTTCCTTTGTCAAGTAATTGTTCCTTCCATGATATTAGCCTCATGATGTGTCATTATAGGTGTTTGTACTTCTTCGTACTCTTGATGTTCCTCATTCTTATTTGAGCAAGAGATTGTGCATTTAGTTTCATTGTTCCTATCTTACCTCTTAGCATTATAGGGGGGTTTTGTTGGTTCTATTTATTTCTTGGTTCAATGGAGTGAGCTATGTATTTAATATTTGATCTTATGTACTAGGTGATTGTAGTAGTTGGATATTTATGCATTTCAATGAGATGGATCATTTACCATATAGACACTCTTGTATTCCTACTTTTGGAGGCCATGAAGATATCTTCCATCTTCAATTGATGAACTCTTTAGACTTATTCGTCTCTACCTGATCATGTTTTATATAGTAGAGATTCTTCAAATCAGCAATTTGGCAATGTTTACAGCTTCATACTTCAGTAGTGTTCTCCATGATCATCCTTTTATTCCTATCTTTTGGAACATTCTTTCCATCTCTTTTTGGAGTGGGGTTTTTCCCATGTAATTTTCTCTATTTCTCTTCTTTACAAAGACTTGGTTGTGCTTGGGTACGTGATCATACCTCTATTGATAAGACCTATTCTCTTTTTCTTTCAGCAGTAGTTTCTAGGTTTTTAGCTACTCCCTAAGTTTATCATAAGGGGGGTGCTAAATTAATTAGATATTATCTTATTAATTAAATAATTTTGATTTAATTATAAAGTCACTTATTACCTCTAGTTTACTTAAGCTAAAATTTAGGCATATAATAACTAATTCTTTTATTAATTATTATCATGCAACCTAGGATATTTCCCTTTAGGGTGTTTACCTTTTAGATTTTACCTTTTTCCTTTTATGAGGATGATAATTATAAATATATTCATTCAATAAAAATTGCAATTCTTTTTTGCACATCAAGAATGACTCATCTTATCTATATTTCTAAATTTGAGTCTCCATAGCATTGCTCCTCTCTTTCTATGACAGGTGTTTGCATGCAAGGATTCTTGGGAGTTGTGGGGTTGAGATTTTATCAACTTCAACATCTTATATGAGCATTTCTTTAGAAAAGAAAAGGTTGATTTAAAATAAATAATGTATGTCCAATTTTGAATTCAATTATGTAATGTTGATTTTATGTATATAATTATATGTGATTTTCTCTTGGACTAATGATGCTTGAATTTAGTGTGTAGGGAACTAAGCATGGTGTTAATTGGAGAATCAAGGCTAAACCTATGAGCAAATAGTGAAGCCAAGGTTAATAGTCTCCTACTTTTATATTTATAAGAGATTGGAATCTGCATTTAAAAAATATCTATAACTATGGAAATATAATTACATTTGCATAAACTAATCCATGTTACTCAAAAACTCTCAACTTTCCATATTCCACTAGAGGAGGAATCAATTCTCTCCTATATTCTAAAACTTTGTAACATTACGTTTACAAGGGCTGATGACACCATTTTATGGGATAGATCCAAAAATGGAGAATACAATACCAAGGATAGTTACAACCATCTAACCAATTTGAAATACCACCCAAAGGTGGAATTACCATATGCATTATGCTAGGACTCACTATGGCTTCCTAAAGCTGGGGCATTCTCATGGTTGGCTCTCCAAAACCAAATCTTGATAGTTGATAGAATTAGGAGGATTGGTCTTGTTGGACCCTCATGTTGTCCTCTATGCCATCAAGTAGGGGAATATTTAGATCACATCCTTCTTGCATGCTCTTATTCATCTAAAATATGGAATTGGCTCTCTAATAAACTTAATCTTAAACTAGCACTTCCCAAAGCTACTATGTTTATGATGCTCTCTTGGCCAAAATTATATCCTAATAACATATTTCATGGCCTTTGGATCATATCACCATCCATAATTATCTGGGAATTATGGAAGGAAAGAAATAGAAGAATCTTCAAAGACTTTGGAATGACTTTGGAGCAATTAACCCTAAAAAATGAAGTTCTTATAACTGAAACTCTTAATATAAAAATTGCAAACTCCAATGGCTCATCCAAGTCAATGACATTATGGGATGAGAAAATTAGACGTAAATGGTATGGTCTCAAATTGTCAACTTCTATAGTAAATCTGGAGAAGATAGTAAAAAAATGAGCCCTTTGTAAGTGGACTCCAACAAAATAATGGGTTAAATTAAACTTTGATGGAGCCTCAAGCAAAAATCTAGGTGCAAAAAGGATTGGATGCTACATCCATAATCATGAAGGGAAACTTTTGGTTTAATTTTTGAAACCATTAGATGTTGCTTCTAAAAATGAGGCAAAATTTAAAGCCCTCATTTAAGGGCTATGGCTTTGCAATAAATTAAATTACAACCATGTATAAATAGAAGGAGATTTGGCAATTTACATTAATGCTTTAAGGAGTCAATCAATGCCTAACTAGAGAATTAAATGCCCTCTTAATCAAAGCCCTTGATTTAACTAAACCAATCAAACATCTAACTTTTAATCACATTTATAGGGAAGGTAATGGTATCATAGATAAACTTGCTAATAAAGGGGTAGATGGTTTAGAAGAAACTATTTTCTTCCCCTAAGTCATTCCTCTTTATTCAAATCTTTATGTTTATTGCTAATCTTTTGCTATATTTTCTTCATTACTACCCACTTAATGTTGCTTTATTTTGATGGCTCCCATTTATTTCTTTTCTTCATTCCCTCTTTTTGGCACTTTCTCCAAGTATTTTCATTTTCATGAGGAGCCTTCTTTACTTCATTCATGTGAAGTTTTCCTCAGTGGTGGATTTTGTTGCCTTTACATAAAATGCATTAATAGCATTTAATGGGGTAAGATAGGTCTTTAATTTTCCTATTTATTTGGATGCATGCCTCTTTTGTTCTCATTCCTTTCAATGGGCACTCTAATTAAGCTCTCCTAGGCATATCAACTTATGGTTTGACATACCCATCAAGATTGAATGAATCATGCAAATTGTTAAAGTCCAAAATAGGGTCACTTGGTGAGTTGTATTACAGTGTCTAGGGCAGAAATATATCAACAAACCCAATAGATTCCAGTCTAATCTAGATATTCTTTCCATGTTTATTGTAGTTGCTTGGCACTTCTACTCAAACCATGATCTCATTTCCTCTTTGTGTAGGGAATTATTCAAGGAACATTTGTTGAATGACTTGGACATGATCCTTCAAAACATTAGGGATGATCTCACCATCCCATTAGCTAAGAATTACAATATGCTTTATGTCCATGGAGAACCAATGGTTACTTACCCAATTATTTTTACTGAGAATCTAGGTGGTTTCTGGGTGGAAAGGGAAACCTTCTAGAAAAAATTATGCTTTCTCCTCCACTTTTGTGCAACCTTTGAACCTTGAGAGGAAGACTGGATGGAAAGTTACTTTATGGATGAAGCCATCCTGTAGGACCACTCCCTAAGGGTTGTCATCAAGGACCTCTGAGAGGCTTTTAGTATGGACAAAGAATTCATTAGCATTTTTTAAGGCATCTCTAGTCTATTGTTACTTTTTGTAGAACTTTAATGCTTTTTTGAGTTAATCTTAATACTAATTGATGGACTATTTTGTCTCTTAAAAGTTTATAGATATATTAAGAAATCTCTTATGATTATCATAGCTTGGATTGGAATTTATAATGCTTGCTAAAACAGGCATTAACAATTTATGGTTTTCTTACTAATTATTCCTTGAAACCTTATTTATGTTTTGAGGTTGTAATTTTCTTTCATGTTCTTTAGTGTATTTTGATAATTTTATTTAGAAATTCTCAAAAATGTGGGGATATGCTTCTCGCTTTATTTATTTCAAACCAAGGAAATATAATCTTTGGATGTTGGATATCTCTCTACCATCATTATCCTATTTGAGCTCCAATATTGATGTCACCCTGGCTAGTTTTCTAAGATCTCTTGCACTTGTTCTATTTATCCTAAAAAGCTCAAAGGTGAAGGATTTCATATCCTGAATTAATGTCTTTAAAAGGAAATCTAGTTGATTCCATGGGGCTTGGCTCTCTACATCTTAAATAGTATCCTTTCATGTTGTTATCCTAACGTTCCATTGGAAATATCTAGCTTATTTCTCTCTAACCAAATATTTATGTTGGTTTGGTAGTTGCTCTTTTTTTTTTTGTGGTAGGTGATCTATGGCTTTTGGGTTGGCAGCTTCCTTTTGTTCTTCCTGTTATTCCCTTCTTTGCCAATTTCTACATTTTGTTCCATAATTAAACTCTGATGAGGGCATGCCCTCTTCAATTCATTGTATTTTCTGATTAATGTAAAAGAGGGAATGCCCTCTTGAAGACCTGATATGGGCACTTATATGTATTCAGGAATTCAGTCCCGAGCATTACTGGGGGTTTTCCTGTACCTCGTTCTTTTCTCCCGGTGCCTACACTTGAACAAGGTTCTTTGTAAATACTTTGATATTAATAAAATGGGTAATTTCTCATATATATTTAATATTTAAAGTAGTATTTTAATATATCTTTTTTATGATATTTTATTGATGAAAATGTTGGTTTTAAATTGAGTCTTATAATAACATTAAATGGGTTGCCGTACCTTAGTAATGCATGTAATTAATCGAATAATATAAGTTGTTGAATAGGTCTATCATAACTTTAGTGGAGCTAGATAGAAAATGAAGATCTTCTTTAATTAAATAATTGAATTTATTGGAGACCTTAGCCCTTGTGATAGCTTTGAAATTGTAATTGCAATATAGATAATAGTTAGGTGGCTTGATTAAATTCTCAATAAAGTTGTTATGAGAAGCATCATTTTCCAAAATGAGTTGTAATAGTTGTTCCACTCATTTGAATTGGTTGTTCAAACCATATAGCTAACTTTTATTAATTGACCTTATAACAAGTGAAAGCATGATAGTTAAACCTAGTAGTGAAAATGCAACTCTGCAACCATGTATGGGTATGAGAAAAATAATCATACCATCTAGATAATAACGTTGACTAAACCTAATACCTAATCATATTTAATTTAGACATTCAATATCTAAAAATGTAAGCATTCATTTAGTTATTAACCTAGTTGCAAATTCAACCATGTATAAGTGTGTAGTTAAAAACAATTTTAAACCTTTAAAAAATATCTTGGTGTGCTTTTGCCTTGAAGTTTTGGGCATTACACAAAAGTAGTAATAAAACATAGAAATCCCATAGGTGGAGTTGTATCCATTACAAAGTAGAGCCACATTTTTTAGGGAAAAAGAGATGTTATTTTCTTATATTTTAAGGGTTTAAAATAACCACCGACAAAGTGAAGCCACAAACTTACATTTAGGAAAGGTAAAGGGAAGATTTTTAAAACTTTAACATAAAACCCATATCTCAAAATAATCACAAATTAGCATTTTATTAGGAAACCCTTTTACATGATGTAACTAATAGAGAAGAGAATTTAAGATCTGTAGCACTTAGGGTATGATAAGAACCATAGTATTTCACATTTTATTTAGAAAATCATCATTCTCATAAATTATGCTAGTAAATTCGAGTCCAAATTCAAATAATAGCCATAATTTAAATGCAAGAAATAAGATAGTCCATACCCATGTGCAATTACAGATCAAAACAAGAAGAATCATAGCTTCTAATAATGCAACCTTATAGAATAGAGGAAAGGCCTCAATCTATATTGTAGAATCATAGACATGATGACCCAAGAAGCATAGATAACACACAAAGAAAGAGGAAAAACCACAACACCTGGGTTTTTTTCAGAGAGAGATAGGTACATGTGAGAGAAATACATGAATTTTCTAGAAAGGATCTCTTGCCTTTTACCATGTCATCTGCCCAACATAAGTGCAAAAAGATTGAATGGGAGAAAATGGGAAGTTAGAGGTTTTATGAAATATAGATAAAAATTCCTTGGCAAAGTTTTTACAGGGTCACTTTTCCTCTATAATTTATTACACTGTTATAAAGTTTTAATTAAGTTATATATATTAAATAATTATTATCATATCATTTAATATATATGAGTTAATAACAACCTTATATTGTTTATTCATCAACATACTATACTTTTAAGATATATTTAGTATTTATTAGATAATAATATCTATTATTTAATATTTATTAAAAATATTCATATTGATGAATAAAATAGCAATAAGATTATATCTATCTACATGTAATTATTGTAAAATTAATATCTTAAGTGTCGAAAGTACAAAACACTATAGAGTATTAATTATTTTAAATGCAAATGAGACAAACAAATTGACAAGGGCTCCATTTTACATAGAGTGCTTTATTTTGCATCTTTGATTTTGTTTGGGGTTTGGAGGTAGTATATGTTTGACTAGGAGTTTTGTGGATGGGACTTTATGTTTCTCATGCATATACATGTATGTTGATGGCGGATTTTTAGTTTTCATGCATGCATGGAGTTTTTTCTTACATTCACAAAGTTCACTTTTACAGACTTTGGAAGCCTGGTTTGATTTTCTCATGCAGTTATGACCTAAAGGGATTTTGTTTTCTTTTAGATTTAGTGGATTTTTTAAAGGGGTCTTGTTTAGTTTCTGAGCAGTTGTGAGGTCTTATATTTCATTCTTTAGTAACATAGCAGTTGATAGACTTCTTGGCACAGTTAGGCTTAATTTAATTACACTTATTTATCTAATTTTGACGAGTTTCTTCTTGCATACAAGTTCATGGTTTTACATTATTCTAACTTGGATTAGAGGAAATTATGAGTAGTTTCACATTAGTTCGAGTGTGCTACAACTTGCATCTACAGGATTTTTGAGGTAGTCAATTGCATATTACTGGTGATTTGAGCCCTCTTCTCTAAGTTTTCATTGTGTGTCCAATAGTTGGATTTTGTATGCCTATTTATTCTAATTTTACCTACACCTCACAAATCATGATATATTGTTTGGGCATGCATATTGTAGCAAATTTCCTAATCATTCATATGCAAAGATTGATTCCTTCTCTATTGTTCTTTTATGTTTAAAATTCATTTGTGAGTTATTTGATTAGATATTGCATTCTCCAACCATTATTTAGTCAATTTCCTTATGAATGTTGCATGCAGATTCAATATCCCATAGTGTGGATTTATGACTGTGTTTCATTTTTTTAATCTGAATTCTAGAAAACACAAGCATTTTCCTCTTCAAATATTAGGATACCAAAGCCTTTGAAAAAATCATTTTTCCTGGGTTGTTCGATTGAGTTGTGAACTTTTTATATTTCTTTTATGAATAGATCCATGAAGTTGCGGTTACAAGTCTATGGATTTATTGGTGTATCATCCTTTTGTGCTTCATATTTATTTTTCTTTTGGTCATTCCAAACCCTAAGATCATGTATTTTAGATTAAGGTCCCTTCCTAGAGGTATCAAAGATTGGGATACCAAGGTTTTTGAGTGGACAGTCATTCTAGTCATGGTTTGGATTTTTTTGCTTTACATTGGATTGTCTTGTGCAGGCGTACAACTATGCAAACCTTGCATTTTTACCCTTTTAACCAAGACACCTTGTACATCTGTACACCTGCACACCTACATAGGTGTGCAACTCTACTAGCATCATCATCACTTGATGCCTATAAATAAAAATAGAGGGACTCCTTGTTTCTTATTTTCTTTCTTTTAGCCCCTAAATGTGCAAGTTAGTAGGTCATCAACTCTCTAGGTGCACACTTCTCCTATCTCTATAAGTCACAAGTCCTTATGCACTTGAACAATCACACATGTTATCAAGGGCACAAGAACACATTTTTCTACTTCATGCAAGTTTGCATTAGCCTTTTGTCTTAGTGTCACTTGTGTGTGATGTACATATGTGCACTTGTGTAACTATGCAGGTCTACAAGTGTGCAACCTTAGCAGTTCCCCCCTTGTCCATATTTTTCTAAGGGTCTCAAATTTGTTCATGATGTACACTTGAGCACCAATGCAAGTGTGCATACACATATGTGTGAACATGCGCAACCGACACATATCCTTTTTTTGTCTTATATTTCTTGCTAGTTTCTTTTTAAGGTCTCACTAATGGGTCTTTCAGGGTCTATTAGAGTCTTTTTCACATGAACTTTTTATGGAAATATTGATGACATCTTTTGATGTAGATTAAAATGACTTCCTCATCCTCAGTAGGAAAAAAATAAAATAAAAAAGATCTCCCCTAAACTGATAATCTTTCAATTCAAGAGTGTTCCAAAGAAATCAAGGTTTAAGGACTTCAAATTCAAAATAAGAGATACAAAATGTGATCATGAATATTAGAGTGAGTCCTAGTCATCTACAACAAGCTACTTGAGAGATGAAAGACTGTCTCTGCATTATAATAGGATGGGCTTGTGAATGTTGCTTCACACCCTACATCAGTACAGTCATCTAAGTTGATAATGACTTTTTCCCACCATTATGTTTTGGACAAAAGGGTAGTAAAATGCATTAATAGAGAAATCATCCTGGATGGTAGGCCAAACAATATAGAGAAAGTGTTCCACCTACCCATTTTAGATAAATACTACAAAAATCTGATACAAGAGCACTGATAGATGGTATATAGAGAAAAAAAACAAGTAGATAAGATAAGATAATTTTATTATTGTCCAAAAGACCACAACTTGGGTCTATGGGACTGGAAGCTTACACCAAGAAGATAGCTGACAAATGGAGCACCAAATGGTGTCCACAAAAGAACAAGTACAATAAATGAAGAAGAAAGAAGGAGACATCATGAAAAAGATTAGGTATTTGTCCTTAAAGGGAAAAAGTCCAACAACGATTGATATGGGTGGTGGCTACTAGAGGCCCTAAGGTGAGGCTGAGTGCTACAAGAGGAGTGTTGTTGGCGAAGAGGTCCCCTACGAGGTGTCACAGACTAGAATGGTTCGTGTTAAGGAAACTTCAAGATCGCTTCACACCTCAAGCCAAAGCTAAGGGCGAGAAGAAGGTCATAATAAGCTATGCCTGGGTCTAACTCCTGGGAAATGATAGCAATAAAGTATGGTCACAAAGTTGTAAGGACTCACAAAGATAGAGCGTAATGCAATGCTGATCTATGTACCTAAAAAAAATTGAGAGGGATCTACAATCTCTAAACAGACAATAAAATCTCCCTCTAATCTTGTAGTATATGGGGTATCTAAAAAAGAAATGGATCTCATATTCTGCCTTTGCTAAGGTACAAAGTCTATAGCTTGATCCTCTCTATCAATATGGTGATCGACCTAGAGCCAACATTGAAGCGAGCCCACCCTAAAGGAACCAAGGAATATATGCAAGGTGTGTGTATAGTATCTGTGTAAGTACTCAGGGTGTACAATAATCCCATCCTGAATATCTAAGAAGTGCTCGACATAGAAAGCCATCCTCAGATATAGTCCTCCTAGATGATCAACCCAAGTTTGTATAATTAACTGCATGTAGATGTCAAGTCTGACATGTCCATTTGACTCCTGCTAAGAGGCGAGGAGATGAGCAAGAGTGTCCAATGAAAACTGGTAGGGAGGGAGATGGTTGATGTTGATCCCAACTAAACTTAGCAAGATAGTAGACTGAGCATACCAATAATGAGCTCTAGTGGCTCAATCGAAGTCTACAATAGAAATTGAATAGTAGTAAACTAAATAAGGGTATCTGTGTTAGCCTTTAGCCAAGTCTACAAAGCCACAAAGACGGTGGAGAAACTAGATCAAGTCAAAAATGGCTGCAAACTTGAATAGGTGAGCTCCAAACTCAGCCAAAATAACACTATGGGGGGTAGATCTATGACATCTGATAATTTGATAGAGGAGCAGAATCTGGGTGTGCTCAATCATGGCCCAATTTGAGTCTAAAAGGGAAGAACCCCATACCATTGAACCATAGAGCATTCTGGGTCTTACTAAAGAAAGGAATCCAGGATGGATAGCTTAGACGATGTGTCCTAAAAGTGGTGTCTGAACCACTGTCTCTTGAGCATGGCAATAGAACCCAACCCTTTACTAATTTGAGGTTGAATGGCTAATCTCAAGCTAAAATGGGATTTGGAAAACTGATGCAGGAGCATCCAGTGGTGTAAGGGCAATCTTGTATCACCTAAAAATATGCTTAGTGTTAGTTTCTATTTAAAATTTTTTCATTTCTAGATACCCATTTGGATCAAATAAAGATTCCAACACTCATAGTTCCACTATTGGTTTTCTGGGTTAGAGTTTTTGAGCACCTTTGGATACGTGTCAATGTAGAAAATGGGTTATTTTGTAATTGAGCCATAATTATGATGAGTTATAGGATGTACGTTGGAGGAATAATTATATTTCTAATTCAAAACACTCCAGAAAAAGAATCAAGTCAAAAGGCTTTACGATTTGAAAGTTATTGCAATTTTAAGTTGCCTAGAGACCTCCTAAGAGTGCTTCCAAGTTAGATTTAAGGCATTAAACAACCTCGTACAGTCCAAAAAAATGGGGGATGGGCTATAGAGAACTTTGAGGGCTTTCAAAAAATGTAAATGATTCATCAATCAAAGTCCTAGATCAAACGTTATGCCTCCCAGAAGTTGGACTACCATTTCTGGATTCTTCTAATTTTACACCAGCTTCTAACATGATTTCTAGAACCTTTTGTTTTGGTGGTGGATTCCAAATGGCATATTATAGAATATATTCCTAACCCTAAACCTAATTGGGGTTCATTTAAGAACATTTCTGGCATTGTAAAGGAAGTTCTTGGTGGAGTTTGACATAAGGTATTGTGTGGAGGATTTTTCTCCAGGATCTGACCATTGTAAGCCCATAGGGCATGTATTTGGGTCTATTTACATGTAGTGAATGTAGTAGCATATTTTACTAATGATAATATTCCCCTTCTCCCATATTTCATTTATTTTGGTTTTGTTTTGTGTCTTCATCAAAAACTTAACCCCAAGGTATGTGTAAGATGATGCAATCTCAACTTCCTGACCTTGGAAGTGAAAATGAAGATGTGAGGTCTTGAGATCATTGAAGACCATAACACAAGTCTTCTCAAGGTTCACAACCAGCTATCTCATGTCAAAAAAAGATGCAAGTCTATCCAAAAGCCTCTGAAGACCCTCAAGAGAAGAAGCAAGAAGAACATCATCAGCAAAGAGAAGGATGGAGATCAATACCTAGTGTAGATGACAACCATCACCTAGAAGTGAGGAGTCACTCAAAAAAGCCTTGAGCTCATCAATGTAGATCCTTAACAAAGTGGGCAAGAGAGGGAAGCCATGCCTCACCCCAATGGTACTCTGGATAGGGTCAGAGAGGCCCTCTATGGTCTTGAGTCTACCAACCACTGTCTCATATAACCTCATGATAGCCATCAGTAAGATTTCAAAAATACCAATATCTCTAAGTCTTTGAAAAAGGGCCGCTCTGTAGATGGAATCAAAAGCCTTACAAAAATCCATAAAATAATAGTAGACTTTCTTCGAGTTGTGTTGAGCCCCCTCGATAATAGCCTATAGTGTTAAGAAATGATCCATGGTCTAGTAGTCTGCCTTAAAACTTGCTTAACCCTTAGCCCCACAATTCATCCTTTCAGGCTCACTAGATAAAATAGCATTCAATGTTGTAGCATAAAGTTTGGAAAATGTATGTCCAATCATGATGGTCCTATAGTTTATGGGATTAGAGGCTAGCATAGACTTATGGATCAAGTGAATAACATGTATCGACCATGAGTTCAAAAAACCAAAACAAATAACTCTATTAAAGAGTGTAGAGAGATAAGGGCCCAGGATTGTGGTACTAAGCTTGAAGACCTCGGCCTAAAAATCCTCCTCATCATCCACCTATTGCATCTCATAAGTATGATGGCCTTGTAAATGTTGGAGGTGGAGAACAAGTGGCAATGGGGGGGTGGGTTGGGAAGGGGAGCGAGCTGACCTAGGATGTCATACAACATGGAGACATGGGAGGTAAGGAGGAAAAGGTTGAAGGTGGACTGGGGTTGGCTATATCGGGGGAACATGATGTGCCAAAACATCTTGGGACATTGAATAAGTGTGTCGTGGAGGGATCTTCCCTATGAAGCAATAAATAACCACTTCTTATAACAAAGAAAGTGTTTACAAGAGAGTGATAAATTGGTGAAAGCGAGGGAATGAGTATCAAAAGCCAAGAACAATGAGTGGTGGAAAGTTTTATAGGTATCATCAAACCACTGGTTCATGGGGAAAGTATTCCATTGAATAGATCTAGGGGTGTTGGGAATGGAGTGATGGGAGATATCTAGAGCATAGCTAACTCCCAAATTGTGATGGCTAGTAAGTGAAACATGGTGGACACCTGACTATAATCTATGAAGCTAGCAAGACAAGGGAATCTTCTCAAATGAAAAATGAAGAGGTCTTGATCACTATCCTCAAAGAAGAAATGGGTATGGGGGCAGATTTGAGCAAGGTGACTAGAGATGGGTGGTAGAGGGTGGGAAGAAACACGAATCAAAAGGCTAAGGAGGGCATGATCAACCAAGGGAAGATAGAAGATAGTGAAGTTGTGGATAGAGGGGAGGAAAGAAGCAACAATGAGGATATAATCAACCATGCTGGCACCCCCACTATGAGGCCAACATGAAAAAAGGTCAGAACCTAGGAAGCAAGAGAGGCCATTTAGAATCACCAAGTCAGAGGACTCACAGAGCTGGAGAAGGTGGTGACCATAGCAAGAGAGAGGCTTGTTGTGATCCTCAAAAAATCATTGAAGTGCCATACTAGTAGGATCCCTCACTGTAGTACAAATCAAGTCAAACCCACAATCATACTGGGGAATTTGGAGATCTCTAGTCCATGCATTAAAATCTTCTAAGATAATGATGTCACCCATAGCCCCAAACTTGGAGATGCTCTCGTATAGGTATGTAAAAAGGTTCTCGTCCTCAACACTATGCATGGCATAAGGTGAGGAAGTTGGTAGAGAGTAACATACAACAATGAAGCTATCTCTCTGATGGTAGTTGGTGCCTCCAACCCGGATCCATATAAATCTGGCATAAGTGTCAGAAAGAACCAATGTGGTAGTACTAAATAGATCATCTCTAATAAAACAAGTGACCCCACTAGAACCATGTACACCACCTAAAGCACAGACCTCCTCTCTACAAACTAAAAGCCATTGATACCTTGTGTAACCTAGAAGGGGCCAAGTAGAACTCTCATGAGTCTTGTTAACAACCAACAAATCAGTAGATGCAACTACATCGTGAAGTAAGCCTGACAAAGACCCTAGGGAGCCATTTCCATTCCAATAGTTGACAAGTAGAGATCCAATGGAGAGCTTAGACCTGCCCAATTGTTGGTGCTTAGACCATAATTTAGCTTGGGTATGTCTTGCATCCCAACCATTGGGAGGTGAGTCATGAATAACTTCTTTTAGATTCCTTATTACTAACCATTTCCTGTTACTCCTTGCCTCTATCATGAGACTCCTAGAGTGCTTTGGTTCAACTACCTATGATTTTGTGAGGTCCTCGTCAAGAAATATCTTTGTGGGAAGAAGGAAGAGCTTCTTCTTTACCTTGAGAGCTTGTAATCGATCATTCAGTGAGAGAAACCTAAGAAAAAGGGTGTCATCATGTCCAAATCATGTTCTATCTAATCTAATATCTAAAATACCCAGTTACTCACTAATAAATGAGTAGCCTACTGGGAGAGAGTCAGTGGAGGATGGAGAAAGACCTCTAACTTGAAGTTTGAGTTCCTAGAAGCACCTAATTTGGTCTTTTGCCAACTTCTCTTGGATAATTTTTCGACCTCAAGTAGAGGTGTAGTGCTGGAGTTTTTACAAGTGGAGGCCCAAGATTTAATTTTCTTCTATGTTTCAGTCAAGAGAGATGTTTGTTTATTAACGAGCTTGGTTTTCTTGTCCTTGAGGTTTCCAATATCTCTGAAGTCTTCAATAATGGAGCTGATATCTTTTGTAATGCTTGTTGTTTGTGTGGGAAAAGTTTCAAAGATGTCTTGGATGTGGGAAGAATTAGCCACAACCTATTCGTTCAAGTCATTTAATGATTCAGATAGGGAGTGAATAGTGTCTTGGAGAGTTTGGTTCACTGATTTGAACTTCTTTAACTGTACTAAGAGACCTTCAAAAATTGCAGAGAGAGAAAGAGTTGTGACTTTCAAAGTTCCATTATCCTTCTCTAGTAATGTCAAGTGGTCAACTATCTAATGAAATGCTACTGGATTAGCTGGGGGGTCCATGATTCAAAACTATCTCTACAAAAGAACAATACTATGCAATTTTTGAATAAACAAAAGCAAAAGCAAATACGATACTAGACATTCTATCAAACAATTCACATGCAATCTAGTCCTACTATTTGGGTATCGTGGAGGCTTTGATTAAAGAGGTACTTTGTTAAACACTTGGTCATCAACTGGTACACATAGAGAAAGTGTCAACAACTGGCAAGTACTAGCACCTCCACAATTCAATGGCTCTGCTACAGCCCATGGCACTTGGTTTGGATATAATCGTGGCTTCTGCAACTATAAAGGCAAGGGGACACAGGCTGGTATATGCACCCAACATGGGCATGGTATGGGCTCACGGTAGGGGCTCATAGTAGAGGCTCATGCCAAAGGGCTTATGGCTCTACTATAGCTACAGTTCTTTCTTTCGTGTTCCAATTTCCTATAACAGCTACATTCTCTAGACTCCACCCTCCAACCTCCTCATCATAAAGTTGATGTACAGTATCTACTCATAGCAAGGGCTCATGGCAAAGGGCTCATGACAAAGGTTTACAAATAGTAGGTGATATGTTTGAGAAGATATACTTGATTACTTGGACTTCTCATAGCAAGATTGGTAGGGTGGACATGAAAAGATGATATACGAGAGCTAATATTGGATACTACATCACACTTATGAGAAGAGTAATGGGTCTCATTGCAGCCAGCCATCTTGAAACATGGATGATAGATTTTATAGAGAAGATCTAAACAAGGGAAAATAAAATAGATTGGGGAACTATCCTTAGTGACTCTTTTGATGAATGGTTAACTTTGGTGAATACAGATTTGAGGTTCTATATGACCTCCTTATGTTTTTTATTTACTCGCTACCAAGGCAGAGTATCTAGCGATGACAAGAAAGGGGAACCCCTAGGATAGAAATGCATGGTCATACATAGTGTACCCATAGTTGGTACTAAAGAAGTTGAGAGAAGGCAACCCAAAGTACAGGATTATAAATGACACATTCATCTTTGTGGTCACAAGATTTATGGAAAGTGATTATGCCAAGAGGATATCAGTGGAAGTAGTGGCTCAAATAACTCAACTTGGGGCTTACTTCATATAGTTCAATAGTTTCACTTATATTTGTGTAATCGGTTAGACCTCAAACTCAAAGAAGTTACCCAGATATCCCTCAGATAGATTAGTATTTTTCGAAATTGGCTAGAGACTAAGCATTGCATATAACATATGCAAGAAGAAATGTTGAAAGACAACTCTTTCAAGGTTGAATGGGAAAAGTAGCCATTGAAGGATTGTCCTATCACCCACCCATATGTTGACCCAATAGGGATGTTCAGGCATGTTATGGAAAAGTATTCATTCCAGATACCTCAATACAAGATCATTGGGTAAATTATTTAGATGACTATGAGGTTCATATCAAGGACTATTTCAAGATGGATCACATTCTAGTAGAGAAGGTGTTGGTGTTGCATATATCAAACAAAGTGTGAAATAAGGATACTCCTAACATCCTAGATCCCTCTTATAATAAAGATAAGATATTTGATTGGGATGAGAATGATGACATCCAGCATCATGCCCAACATGTTATTACACTGACAAAGAAATGGGTTTCAAATTCATTCCCCCTAGAGCCTCTACCAAGTGTACCATCTTTGAAGGCACTGTACAACAAAAGAAGGGCAAAAGATTTAAAGTTATTATTGTTTGCAATTTGGCTAGGACATATAAGGTTGATATAGAGTTGTCATTTATGGCAACATATACCTACTATGAAGAAGGAAAAGCATGATATTAATTTTTTGATACTTGCACTTAGAAAATTGTCTAAGTGATATTTAGGAAAATAGTGAATAGTTGAGGTATATTCCTTAGTTTGTTTATTGGAAGCGCTTGAGGATTCTAACAAACAACTGTGTTATGAGTTGCATTATGTTACTGTTATGTTTACTTTTTAGTCTGATCATATATGCAACTTTTAAAGATTGCTAATGATATTCATAGTTAAGAAAATATTTGTGGAATGTTGATTCACCCCCTACTCTCAATATTCCCTATTTCTAACAATTGGTATCAAGTCTCGGTTACTCAGAGGAGGCCTAGCAACTTGAGTAAGATCTCTATGGATATGGATCAGTTACAAAAGAATATGGATGAAGCTCTTGAGGAATTTGATGTAGTTACATAAGAATGAAACAAAATGAAGATCATCCTTAGAGATGCACAAGATTTCATTAAAAAGTTGAAAGAGCATATTGAGTCGACTAAATCCAAGAAGAAAGTGTCACCTAATGACATCAAGGATAGTGATGCAATGTTAAAGATTAAGAAGGAGAATGAAATTCTAAAGCATGAACTTGAGATCACCAATCTTAAGATGAGTATGATGGAAGATGAAATGAAACCTACCAACTTAAATTTGAGATTGGAGAATGCAGATCTGAAATCTCAAATTACCAAGGTGACATCTGAGCTTGAGACTACAAAGTTATAGTATACAAAACTTGAGAAGTAAAACACTATTATTAAAGGGTGACTTACACAAACAAATAAAAATCTTAAGAAGTTATATTCTAGTACTGAGAATCTTGATGAGAAGAGTGTGGCACAAAGACATGTTTATGACAAGACATCGATTGGATATGTTGAAGGAGAATCGTCTAAAGGATCTGAAGTCACTGAGGAACCAAATCTAGTGAACCAACAACTTGAACAACAAGAAGACCTGAACAAAGAAGAATTTAATCAACCTAAGCAACCTAAAGAAGTAAAGAAACAATTTAATGGAAGATGCTTTGATTATCTTGGACACATGAAGAAGGACTACATAGGTAAGTATACTAAACCCTCTTATAGTTATTATTATAGTTTCTTTGCTTATGGACATAAATCTAATGAATGTAGGAAACCTAAATATGATAAAATAATGGAATTTATGAAAGTACTAACCCTACAGAAAGTATACCATTGGGAGCAAAAAATATCATAAGAAATGGAGTTATGTGTTATAAGTGCAAAAATTTTGGACATATTGTTAGGGATTGCAGATTACAAACTAATCAATTTGGACCTAGATATGGAGACAATGTGATAGCATGTAAGATTTGCAAAATTTTGAGACATGTAGAAAGGTTTTGTAGAATGAAAAATATGATAACATCAAATATGAGATCACTGAAAATGAACTTTAGAAGGAATGTAAACAAATATGTAAGAAAGGATGAAAACAAAGATGTAAGAAGGGATGAAAACAATGATGAAAGGAAGAAAGAAAAAGTGCAAGAATAAGCAGAGAACTTCAATGAAACATTTGACACCTACACAAGCACACAAATATGGGTATATAAGACAAATGATACATCTAATAAAAGGTTGAAATCGGTTCTAGCAGCTGACAAACCCTTATCAACTTAGGCAATCAATTCATTAAAAGAAAACATGTTATAACATAGCATAAATTTATTAGACCCTAAAATGGTAACATAACATTGTGCTCACTTAGGAGAAGCATGGAAATGATGTTTAAAAGCTACAATTAAGAGCACAAATAGTATTGAGATCATATGTGAGCATGAAAAAGGAATTTAGCTTACTGGTTATAGAATCAACTTTTTGAGTTTAGCGTACTTGTTCAATTAATGAAAATCAAATTTGTGGTAGAAAAAAGGATTAAAATCAAATTAATTAATCACCAACAATATCTAAAAGGATGAAAGAGATGGTTATTGGTCCAGGGGCCAAGAAGAAACCAAAAGTGTTAATGAAATATGTTGGAAAAAGATCACCAGTAGAAGAAAAAAGAAGACACCACCAAAGGAAATAAGAGGATAGATCAGTCCACCATCATTTGAAACCCAAGACAAACCACAAACTCAGCCAAATATACATCCACAACCACAACAAGCAAAAATTATTGAAAGGAAAAGGAAGAGTTGGAAACCAAAAATTGGTAGAATAATTCAAATGATAATGAAATATGGAAATCTAACTCAATTGAACAATTATTATGATTTGCATGATCCCTTGTAGAAGAGACAATTAGAGAATGTAGTTATCATATATGTGATAGACTTCAAGCAACTATTTTTACATATTCATTGAAACATACCAGAGGAACTATACAACAGATTGGTCGAGAAGAAAGTTGCAATCAAAGAAGAGGGTAAAAAAATTAGAGAGCAAGCAATCAGAAAGCTTTGTGATATTCAAAGTGTGAAAATGAAGTAGAAGCAAACTTGAAGGAGATTGAACCACTTCTAAGGAATAAGAAGAGATCAATGTTGATAATGGGAGGAGAGTATGAGCTTGTGATCAAAGAGACTAAATTGGCAGTTGTACAAGTGATGACAAAACCTACTTCTACACCACCTCTAGGAACAAAAGAAGAAGAGCCATAAGATAATACGATAATAGATACAAAGTATACACCCAATGTACAAAATAATAGCATGATAATAGGGGGAGACATAATTACCATTAACACTAATGAAGATCCCTTTGCTACTTGTTGTGGTATCACAACACACGCCCCATTCCTCACTAGGAATGGGAACCCCCTACTTTTTTTTTCAAACTCCCAAACCTACAGTTCCAGAGTTGAGAGAAAATATTAGAAGTCAGAGTGTTAGAGTCAAAAAATTTCAAAAAAAAAAAACAACACAAAAAAAAAATTTGCGTCACGCACGCGCAGGAGGGTGAAGAGTGCGTTGTGCACCATGCACTTCACCCGACACGGGGGTTTATAAAACCCCAAAACCATTTGCCTTTACTCTTTTTTTTTACCCCCTATTCTTGCATTGTCGTAGTGACTACAACATAAGGTATGTTTTGATTGTGCCACGCACTTAGTTTAGTATGGCATCGTGGGTACCATTGTTTGCAATGCCATGGGCACCCTTTCATTCCATGCCACAGGTGCCATTATTTGCAGCAGCGCAGGTGCCCTTTCATTCTGTGTCACTAGTGTCGTTATTTGCAATGTTGCAGGTGCCCTTTCATTTCATGCCACGGGTGCCATTGTTCAACATGCCATGACGCCCTTTGACTTTGCACCGTAGGTGCCATTGTATGCAGTGCTACGCGCGTTCAACTCTAACTCTGTGCGGCCACACCTAAACTCAGCATGCGGGGGCTCTTGGCTTAGCCCCATGCTGCCACACCTAAACTCAGTGCACGGGTGCTCTTGGCTCATCCCTACACCACCGTGCCTAAACTCAGTGCATGGGCACTCTTGGCTTAGCCCCTTGGCACCGTGCACATATCTCACATGGGCACCGCACACTCGACCTTGGTGTTGCGCGCATGAAACCCTAACCATCGCGATGCACCTCTCACACCCGCAGACACTCACACTCACTTTTTTTTTTAATAAAAAAATAAAAAATAAAAATAAAAATAAAAAATGATAAAAAAATATTAAAAGGATAAATTAAAAAAATAATAAATTTAAAAAAAAGCCCAAATTGGGCATTTTTTCCTTTATGTTTATTGAGAGCTTTTACGTTTTACTTATAGTCTTTATTACTTTGAACTAATAAACGTATTTTCTCGTGATGTGCAAGTGATCAAATAGTGTCCACATCTGGAGCAGCACCCACACCTGTTGTATTCAAGTTTCAAGGCATACCCTCAAAGTTGAGATTCCATGATGACCACACAAAAATTTGAGATACTAATTTGGGGCACATGGATCTAGGAGATTTCCTCAAATTTTGTAACAAACCAACAAAGATATTTGCACTAGTATCCTCATTGATCTGTTCCAGGTTGGTGAACACAGCATCGCATCTCGTGTCAGTACAATCAGTGGAACTAACCATGGCCCTGGCACAACATTTTGTTCCTAAAGAAAGGGTCATCAAAAGCATCACAAGAGAAGTTGTGTTGGACCTTTGAACTGATAACATTGAGAAGGTCTTCCATCTCGTAAGATTAGATTAGTTCATTAGGCTCTTATATGAAGTAGCTAAGAGACAGTACAGGGAGCACCAGCAGGAGGCATTAGACATAATACAATCTTCTTATCTTATTGAGAAGCCTCCAAGGGGAAAGATAATAGGCAAAGTGGATATGACCTGAGAATACATGGAGGATATCAAATACTTTATCATTCTCTTGAGCAGAGTCATGGGCTTACCTACAGTAGGCCACCTCAGTACTTTCATGGTCAACTTCATTGAGACCATTAGATAGGAAAAGATACCACTGGACTAGGCCACCACACTAAGTGAAAACTTGTGTGAGCAATTAAGGATGGTGAAGGACAAGAAGAAATTTTATATGACTTCTTACATCGTATACCTACTTGATAGTAAGGGCAAAAAACTATCTTGGTTTGTACAGGAGAGGCAGTATGCAGGATCCCAATGCCTGGCCATATATAGTCTACCCTCAGCTGGTGAAGAAGAAACTCTCAGCACAGAGCAAGGAGTATAGAATCGTGAATGATGTGTTCATCTTTGCAATCATTCAATTCATTAAGGGAGACTATGGGAAGAGATTATCTGATGAAGCCAAAGCACAAGTTACAACTCTCGAAGCCTACTTCATCCAGTTCAAGACGTTCACATATCTATAGGTAGTTGGTGCCTCTATCAATCCTAAGAAGCTCTCGAGATATCCTAGTGACAAACTGGTGCTATTGGAAATTTCTCAAAAAATTGAGTCAGCCTATGAGAAGATAAAGAGGCAACGGAGACCTTGTTGGGCATGGCCATTGGTCATTGGACCATATCAAGTGAAGAGCAAGCAGGATATTCCATCCTTCGAGTGGGAGTGGAAGAACTATTCCCTTGACGAATATAACTCTCCCCAACAATATTTTGACAATGTTGGGAGAGTGGAGAGTCTAGCAGGAAAGGACTTTCACCATGAGGATGTTGTTGAAGATCATTGGATGAATGCCACAAATGACTACGATGTCCGCATTAGGGACTATTGTAGGATGACTTTGTATCTAACAGAGAAAGCTCTTCAATTGAACATCCCAAAGGAAATAAAGCAACAGGATTCTAAAGAGTCATTGGACCCCCTATTCAATGCTGACAAAATTGGTGAAAGACCCATTATGAATGTTGAGGTTGATAGGGAGGAGATTGATGATATTAATCATCGAGCGAGGCATGTCATCAAAATGATAAAGGATTGGATGAAGAAACCTTTTCCACTTGATCCAATTCCTGATACAATGATCTTCCATGCACATGCCCATCCAAAAAGAGGTAGAGGGAAAAAAGTAACAATTCCTACCTTCGCAGCGTAGTCTCTTATCATGCCAAAGATAGTGTACCAGCTTGATCGCCCAATTGGATATTATCACCCTCCTAAAAGGAAGGGAAAGAATAAAAGAAAGAGGACCTGCCCTTAGAGGATTCAAACAAAATAGGCCAAAGAAAAAGTGCCTCCCCGAAAGAAAGAATAAAGTGCACAAGGGTTTGATGATACTAGAGCTATTCAATTCCAGGATGAATCTCAGTTGCCTCCCCTTGTTTCTAGCCAACTGGAAGAGAGTGAGATTCCACAAGCCTCCATTCCTCCTGTGCAAGAAGAGCCAGCTTCTCCTTCTATCCCAAAGAAACATAAGAAAAGGATTAAGATTCGGATGAAGAAAAGGAAAAGGATCAATAGAAGATTAGTGCCTAATCCATCTATTCCTAAAAGCATTCTGGAAGGAGACGAAGAGGAGGAAGAAGAAGAATCAGAAGAGGAAGAGGAACAAGTGCCCCTATAGGGAATAATTTGGCTAGCTAGAGCCGCAAAATTACAACGGAAGAAGAGTGCAATGGGTACCCCTCCATCCACTCAAGTAGAACCCTTAGAGCTCTCTTCTTTGAAAGATGAAGTACAGCAATGGGTGGATAAGAAAAGTGAAGAGGGTGATGATGTTTTCTCAATGTTAGATTTTGATTTCATGCCCTTAGGTAAAAAATTGATTGGGGACAAGATCAGGGACACTCCTATAGGAGAACCTCAATAAGAAGACTAGATGCAAATATTGCCAGATACACAAGGTCCTAATCTTACTCCTCCATCTCCACCACGAGTTACAGTGGTAGAACAGGGCTCAGTGACTCCTCCACCTCAGAGTTTGGAAGAAGAACAGGTTCAGAAGGATCCATCATCAAAAGAGAAACTAGAATAAAGGGTGACTGATGAAGTATCGAAGGAGGGATAAATGGTGGAATATTCTCAACCACCTTCCCAAGACACTGAGGTGCAAGCTACAAGATCCATAGAGGTGGATACTATAGAAGGGGAGTCCTCACAATAGGTGACGACTCCAAGTAGGAGTAACAAAGGGAAGGAAGTTGCAGAAGATACTCCTTCATCATCAAGAACTAGGTACTCAGCAGGACAAATCCCTAGATGGATCTAGAAAGAAATAATGAGGAGTACCAAGCCTCAATTTTGTGCTTCAGAGGAAGACATTTGTGACATTGTAGAGATTTTAAATAAATTTGAGTCTCCATCACATGAGGCAATGCCATTAGCATTTATCACCAGGACAAGGAACCAAGAACTATTTGCTCAAGTGGCTCTCTCTCCTGAAGGCATGGATGTGGAGAGTCTCAATCTTGAGGATTATGAATTGAAGGATGTTATGTTAGGGAGGCCTAAACAGGATTCAGCCCGATTGATGATGACTTTGGGAATCAGAGAGGTCCTTAAGCATATGGAACAGGATGAGGCTAAACTCTAAGCACTTCAAAGGAAAGTTGAGATCCTAAAGGGATATCTAGCCGATGTAGTTGACCCTCTAGATCCTGAACACCCCGATCAAACCTTGAACATTGTACTTAGAGAAGGTGGAGGTGTACAACTTGATCCATTTTTGAAGGCTTGTCAGGAGTAGCGAGAAAGTTTTGAGGAGAAAGGTGTTACAATCATCACAAGGAATTTGAAGTTACTACATGCTATACAAGAGAACGTGAATAAGATCGTACAAATTTTGAAGCAGGTCTTCAATATCAGGGATGAGGTACAGGCCTGGAGTAAGGATTTGCAGACTCTACAAGCCATAAAGGGCCAAAGATACCAAATTTTGATTGATGTATATACCAGAGAAGAATTAGACATGATTGATGATTGGATAGAAAAGATAGTGAATAGTAATAAGGTAATGGGAATATTACACGAGGAAATTCATTGACTCAAGGACCAAGCCCAAGAGAAAATTCTGGAAGTAGAAAGACACTACAGTGATGCATTCTTGGATATTTTTGAAGATGAGGAACGAGAAAAGTTGTTACCTATAGAGATAGTAGTGGAGAATTTTAGGAAGATTTTTGTGGAGGTTGCTAATGATGGGGACATTTGACAAGCGTTCAGGACAAAAGAAGCCTTGTTAGAATTGGATACCAAACTTGTGGATTTTGCTTATACTCGAATTGAGGTAGACAATTACAGACAGAAGGTAAAAGATAAATATCAGGCTTTAGATCTTCTGGATGCGGCTAATATTATTGAGATGATAGAGAAATTCAAGGGAAAACATCCAAACATAGCTTTGGGATGAAGATAAACAAAACCTAGATGCCAAAATTTCAATTTTGACACTCAATAAAATTTTGAGATTTTGACCCTGTCGAGGTCCACAAGTTTGCAAGTCCGCAGGTATGCAGGTCCGTAGCTCCGCAATTCAAAGGTGCACCGACAATTAACTACTTGTTCCAAAAATAGCACTTTCTATGCATCAGGAATGCATTATGATGGGAGTTTAACTTCAACACACACCTAGTGAAGGATCAGCTTCTATTTTTGGCACCTCCAGATGCTCTTACTTTGACTAAAGGCTTCTTCCTATTTCTTCTCTCATATTTTCTTTGTTTTTAACAGATAAAAGGCTCATGCATTTAATTAATGAGTAAAATATGGATGGAGTCCCTCAAAGCACCAGATTAACTGTTAGATTGTATATATTTAGTTTGTTTTGATATTTTAAAAGCATTTTATTGCATAAAGATATCTCTCACTCTCAACACAAATTGAGGAGTTGATTTCTTATAAATACCTCATTGTAATATGTAACAAAGGTCATTGTTATTATGTAATAAAATTATGCTTTTGGTGCTCGCATTTGGAGTGTAGTGATTCTTGCCTAAATGTGTCATTGTTTTGTGAATTTTGTTCATAAGATTGTGATTGAGGCAAAGGTTTATTGAATTGTTTCTGGTTGTGCAATCTTTTAGTTCTAGTGTTTGCTACAGATTTATGAATTTCGTTGACATATCGCTCGAGAATAAATCACCAAATTGTGCCTACATAATTCTTTGTCTCGCATGAGTGCACTTTCTATGGCCTTGCGATTTGATGAAGAGTGAAACATCATTCGGTTATTGAAATTTCCCATCGACAATTGCATCAGTGGAATCTAGGAAGCACTGCTCCTGTCTTCATTAGTTACCTACCAATTTCTTTGAAAGTTTAACTTGCAGTGTGTTGTTTTTTATAGCTTATGTCTATTAGGTTTTCAATTTCATGTTATTTGCTTTCAGTTTCGTTATTTTCTATGCTAACCCCTAGTTAGAATAGGAACTCATTTTAATTGCATTGTTAGATTGCATTCATTGAAAAATAGAAAATACAAAAAATATTGTTCCCTTGTGTGTTATTTTTGAGAAAGTGAACAAATTTTACTTCATTCTGAGATCATAATAGAACTAGCAAAGGTCTCCTCGTGAACAATCACATTTATCTTCAACTAAGCGGATTTTGGTACATCGCAAGACAAATATTGAACCTTGGAGTTGATCCCAAAAGATTAGCTTTTCAAGAGAGGAATTGCACAATGGATTCCTATCGTTGACCTCGTGCATAACAACTACCCAACACTAATACTATTGAAGACCCCTCTGCAAGGCAACGAGATTATGAGGCTGGCAATTTGGTAATAGATAATATTGTTGATTATTCTAGCTAAGAGGAAGAAGAGGATAAAATGAAGGGACAAGACTCTATAGTTGTGTGTAGGCATGATTCACCAAGAGAGATGTCATTAATACCTACTTCTATGAGCATAGAATTTGAGTATTCGCCACATTGGCCAAACATAGTGGAAGAGGCTACAAAAGGAAATATTTCTTTGGAGAAGGTAGAAAGAGAAGAAGAGTAGAAAGAAGAAGAAAGGACAGACAAAGAGAAAGAAAAGAATGATCTGATGGACACCCACCCCTTACAACCACTAGAACAAGAAAGGCCAATATTTGAGGAGAGGCAGATAGAAGTAGTGCAGATTCCAACCAAAGCAACAAAAACACCATCAACAAGTACTTCAAGAGCACCTCTTAAAGCACTCATCACTAGATTGCGACAAGATGTTACAAAAAAAATTGATGAAACATGGATATTCAAAAGTATCTCCAATTGACGGCATTTTCAATTGGAAAGATAGCTAAAAAATCTAGCAAAATGAGTAATAATGCATTGAGGACACTTGATAAAATAACTAAGAAAATGCAAAATACCATTTATATTCAAATCAATGAGTTGGACATGAAAAAGAGGGCAAAAAAAACTATGGAAGAATTTGATAAGAAGTTCTCCATATTAGTTTAGATTACAATAGTAAAAGCCCAAACTATACATGATACAAATATATTCATCGCAGACTGCAACAATATCACCAGTGACCTATCATTTCTTCATACTTGTATCAAAGAGCTAAGGAGATGCCCAAAAGAAGGAAAGGATATATATGAAAAATGTACACTATCATTTGCATACACTCAAGGCATTCAGAAGGAGATAAAGGACAAGGAGACACAATTGAGAAGCATTGTGTATGATATAAAAGATCCAAATGCACAGATCATAGACTTGGAATCAAGGGTCAACAATGTTCATGATGAGCTAAGGCTATTGGAGTTGTCAAAGGAGAGAACAATAAAGATTTTTCATGTACAGAGGCAGCTCAAAGCATGAATGGATGCAAAAGAGTCTTATGGAAGACTAATATAATTTGATCTCTATCAGATCTCAAACATTTAATCTTCAAACCAAATTCATTTTCAACTCTACTCTTAAATATCTTGAATTTCTCAAAGGCTTCATATTTCTATCTAAAACATGCTACCCACATCATTCTAGTGAAATCATCAACAAGAATCATAAAATAACTTTCACCATAAAATGCTTTTGTCTTAGTAGGACCACTCAAATATGTGTGCACAAACTCCAACTTCACAAATGTAATGAATTTCTTGCTTGGAAATGAACTTTTCTTCTATTTTGTCATCACGTATTCCTAACAAACCATGCTGACGAGTTTCAAAAAATTTGGCAAATCTCTAACTACAAATGTAGTACCGACCTCCACAATGCTATCAAAGTTGATATGACAAAATATCTTATGCCTCAACCAATTGTCATATATCCTAGTAACTAAACATCTCATCTCTATAGGATTCAACTAAAATACATTGTCTCTTGTCCTTGTACCAATACCAATCAATGTGTCATTTTTTTCTTTCATAATGCAAGTCTTTTTTGTAAACTATAACTAATATCTCTTGTCCACTAGTTGTCTAGCACTCAAAAGATTATGTTTTAAACCATCAACAAAGTAACCATCATCAATATTAGTCTTTCCATCAAGTGTAATAGATTATTTTCCTTTCACATGACAGGTTGCGTTATTTCCAACTCTAACTATTCCTCCATCATAGTTATTGAATCTAACTAATGCTTTTTCTACTCACTTTTCTTTTTCAGGGCTTTCATCCTTAATAGAAACAAACCCTATTTCATCATCACTTTCACTCAAGATTTATTCCATTTTAGCATTTGATTCATCTTCATCAGCAATTAGACATTTCCTAGGTTTTCTTGACTTACAGATATTTCTAGTCTTTCTTACTCTCTTAGAACATTTAGAAGAATAATGATCATATTCATTACAAGTGCAACATTTAAAGATTTTTTTACCTTTAGGTTCTCTCTTCATAAGCAAGAAAATTCCTTCCTCAATCTTCTTTTCTTCTTCAACTATTGTTCTATTGATCTAGCATAATATCCTCTTGTATTTGCATGCCTTGTCAACATAGGCTAAACAATCAATGCATTGAAAGCAGTTCCAACATTAGGCGATTCTCCACTTTGTCTCATCCACATTTCTACTGACTGTAATTTCCCTAGAAGAGTTTCTCTTGTAAAAATTTTTGATTAGAGATGTTCTATCATTAGTGTTGTTTTTCTATATGCAGGTGTCAAAGTCTTCAATATCTTCCATATAACTTCATCTTCAGACTTTTCTCCTTTACGAGTCTTAATTCCTACAACAATTTTTGTTATTCTACCAAAATAACTTCTTACAAATTTATTTTCTATCATTTTAGCATCTTGATATAGGCATGTCCAATTTTGTAATATAGCCTTATGATCATGATTATCAGCTTCAAGTGTACTTTACATAGCTTTCCAAATTTCAGAAGTTAATCTTAAAGATTTTACCCGAGCAAATTCAGTTTTAGGAAGGGTTGGTAATAGTGCTCCTGTAGCAAGCATATTGAACATGAATACATCTTTTTGATTCTCATCACAACCTTCAAGATTGTCTTCTTCAATCACATCCTTCTTACTCTTAGTAATTAACCAATAACCCTGACCCATGCATAGCAAATGTGTCTTTATCTTTTCTTTCCAACTATCATAGTTAACTCCAAACTTCAAACTTTCTTTCCTAAATTGTACCATAGATCTTCTCAAGTTGTTAACCTTTTCCTTCAAGGACCTAATGCTTTGATACCAATTGTTAGAAAGTAGAGTCCACCAAGATAACTGAGAGAAGGGGTGAATCAATTATGCAATTAAAACAACTCTCAATATCATTATTAATTTTGAAACATGTAAACAGTAGATGCAAAAACCACATAAAGATAACCATACACAATACTATTAGGTCTATTCATTGGGGAAACCCTTGATCAGAGGGAAAACCCTGGTGGGGATGGTACCCACAAGATGATGTACTAATATAAAAATTACTTGTGAAAAGATGGACTATGTTAGGAGTCAATGAAATACATTCAATACATATCAGTTCTTATCGGGAGACTTTGAATCCCTATTGTGTGCCTAAAATGTGAGAACACTTCTATGAGTCATTATATCCAAGATTGCTGAAGAATGAGGTCTCAAATGGTGACTCGTGGCTCTCTATTCGTGGAGTGCAAGGGTTTGTAATGGAGGCCTTCAGTTTGACCTAGTTTGTACCCATGCAAGTACACCATAAAACAAGAGATTCAAATATCAAATATGCATGCAAATGAAGATGTGAGCTAATCTAAATTAAAACAATGCAAAGGAATGCAAGAAAAGAAATCTAATCTATGAAAGGAAACAAGAATGCAAGATTAATCTATGAAAGAAAATATGGATCTAAGCTAATATGAAACTGCAAGGATGGATCATGATGATGAAGCCATTGATGCATGAGAGAAGAAGACAAGAAAATAAAAGTTCTCCACAAAAAGCTTTAACGCTCAAACTCCTTCTCCAAAAATCTCTCTCCAAACTTGCAGCATAACAATAGCATAATCATGGATGTCAAAAATGAGGAGAGGGCTCTCCCTTATAAAGAAGAATGGATGATTAAGATTAAGAGGCAATAAGATTTAATCAAGGGTGGAGAAAGAATGATCTGTGTGAGATAGAATTCCAACAATGAGAAAAGACGAGGAAAATTAAATGGAATCCCACTTAGAAATATATGCATTTAAGTATAGAGGAAAAAAAAGATTATTTATTTTATTTCCTTTTTCAAATGGGATTTTATTTATTTAAAAGAGAGCAATTCCTTTTAATTAAATATGAAATATTAAATTAAATTAAAAGAAGGGTTTTTCTCTTAATTAACTAAATGTGAATTGATTATTTAATTAAAAGAGAGGTTTTCTTTTAATCAAATAAGACTTAGGATAAAATGATCAAACCTTAGGAAATGTTGAAATAATTGAATTAATTACAATTTGATCAAAGAAATTGATTTGAATTGATTTAATAAAATATTGCAAACCATTGATATAGGAAATTTGATAAATTACATAATGGGGGCCCATAGTATAGGTGACCATTTTAGGGTGCATACATTTGCCCCTCTTTGACTAATGTGTGATTGATTTGGGAACACATGTAGTCAAAGAAAGAAATTGAAGTGTGAGATCGATTTGGAATCACAAAACAACCTAGACGTGTGGTTGATTCGAGAACACATCAAGACAAAGAATACAAATAAATTTTGACTTTAAAAAGTCAAGGATAAAATTGATAAAACTGAATCAAGATTGAATTTGATAGGTATTGCCACCTCGTGATCAAAATCAAAATGAGATAGAGGAGAAATAGCAAATTAATAAATTTGATCAGTTGAACTAAAGATAAGGTTCTTGATGTAAGATGAAAAATATAAGGATCACAAAACCAAGGTAGATCAAAAGGAATGAAATATTATGCCCCAAAGGTGAATTAGAAGAAAAGAGGTGGGGTGAAAGCGAATAGAAGGTAGAAATTTGGAAGATATGGAAAGAAGAAAATAGAATGCCCCAAAATCAATTAACTGTTTAAGAAATAAAATTTCAATTGAGATCATGAAAGAAGATAAGGAAATGAAAATCAAAATTGACCACAGTTGATTAAAATTTCATAAGAAAGATGAAGGGAAAACCATCTCAAACTCATAATGCAGCCTAAAAATGCAAACTAACATGAAGTCCAATAATGCAAGCTAAATGAAAATGCAAAGGTATTGTACTTGCAATAGAGAAACTATAACATAGGATTTTGTATTCATCATTCATTAGAGAATGTAAAAGAACTTATTTTCATCATTGGGCCATTATTAATAGACATCAGAAAATCACACAATCATCACTAGTTACAAGCACAACTATGAAGATATGAATGTGATTTATATCATATTGGAATAAGAAAAGATTCTAACATAATCATCAAATACATTAAGGTCAAGATGACTTCGATGTTAGCTTACCCAATTTAATGTAGCAAAGCCACGCTTGCATGTAGATGCCAGGATGACCATAAGAATAGTTGTGCAAAAGTAGTCAAGGATGATGCCTCGAATCCCCTAAGTGTTTCAAGGGGACAACAAGAGACACTCTAGAGTTTCAAGACCACACCCACAAGTAGAAAACAAATAAAAACATGCCCCATGCCCCAAGTCCTCTAGCTATGCATCCTAAAGAGACTTATCAGACAAGGACACTCAATGAACAGCAATAATAGTCAACACACAAAGAAAAGATCATGACATAGGTCAAGCATTAAGTGTTTGTGTTTAAAATTTTAAGTGTGTTAGTTGATACTGAGTTCCAAGGATAAGGATTGAATGCTTGCAAGTAGGTAAGATCACATGACGAAACTAGGTAAGACCAAACCAATAAGTGTTGAAAAACACTCGATGTCAGGGGTTGTATTGAAAAATACAGTTGGGGTAGTATTGAAAAACACTATTTGCGAGGTGTCCTAAAGATTAACACAGCCAAGAGACCAAAGCGAATACAGTTATGCCCCTTAGACAAAGACCAATTCCAAACCATAGCAACAAGGACAAGGTATGATGGAGAAAGGCCTAGTGTCGAGGACGCACTAAGAAACAGGGGTGCAAAGGCCTCAAGTAGCACTCATTTTTAGGTTTTCACCACTTGGATTTTTTATTTTTATTATGGAATATATAATTTTTTTGGAGATACATCAAATTGCTTATTACTAAGATTATCATTTTTCAGGACATTTTCCAATTTTTAGAATTTTGATAATATATCATTTTTTTAGATTTTTGAAATATATCATTTTTTGTATTTTTTCAAGATCAATAAATATGAACAAAGATGCCCCTAGATAGAATGGCCATCAAACTCCCAAGGAAGATCACATCATGTAGTCCCAGTGTCTAGCAAGGTGGAGGACAAGAGGGATTAGCAAGCTGGCAGAAGAGATGGAAGACAAGAGAATGAAGGAGAATGCAAGAAAGAAATCCTCCAAGGAAAAACTCCTCAAGAGTACCCAAGCTAGGGAAAAAATTTCATGTAAAGCACATTTGGACAAGCAATGAAAGGCCAATGTAGGATAAGTCATGAAAGTGTAATGCAAATGTAGGAAAGGATGTAGTCCAAAGGAGTAGAAATGTCAAGGGACTTCATAGCATCATGTTTTACTATTTTGTATTAGATGAAGACCAAATGAGAAAAGGATAGCGAAAGGCTACAATGAATGGAGAAAAATAGAAATGAAGGCTAAACATGAAAGGAATAAAATAGCTCACAAGATAGCCAAATGTTCATGTATAGGTCAACATTATCAAGACCAAAGCAAGATAGAAAAATGGATGAAAGATGTAGAAGAACTATGCATGATGTTTGATTGCCAAGTTTTCATCATGGTACTTATCCCAAGCACCACAAGGGAGTGGTTTTCACAATAGGAAGAATTTATTTTTCTTTCATTTTGCTACCAAAGTGCTTATTTCCAACTTTTCACCAAAGCACACTTTCAATTTTTTCCTTTTTTTTTCTTTATTTTAATTTTTTTTTTTGGGAAGAAGGCAAGCTTTTTAGATAATGGTCCTTGAAAGGATAAACCATGATATGCCAAGGATTCAAAATGATATTCTCAAAGATGTTGATAGGGAAAGGAATATGGAAGAGAAAAATGGAGCATAAGGTTTTATGCAAAGAGAGTGAGGTTGGAAGATAGGAGGAATACGAAAATGAGGAAAAGAATAGAAGGTAGAAAGATAGTGAATGGAAGGATTGTGAAAAGGTAGATGGAAAGGAAGGCATGATTAATGTCAACACACACCTTGGATGGTGGCGAGAGGATGGAGGAAACGTAAATGAAGGAATATGGCGAATGGATAGAAGAAGTTGCGGTTTAGGCGCATGAAATGGAATAGTGCTTCTGGAAGAAGATGAAGTGAAAGTCTTTGGAAGCTTGAATGTCAACTTCACTTGTTTCTCAACATTGGACTCTTTCAAGAGAGAATTCAGAATCCATATAGCCATAGGCTTTTCATTTCTTTTTGATGATTTAGAGTGAATATCTTCAATAATGGATTTTGGAACCCATACTTGTTTTGTAGTTCTCTTCTTAGATATCTCTTTTGACTTTATGCCCCTATGTCAATTAGAGGAGACATGGTGATCTTTTTTAGATGGACTATTGTATTTCCTCTTTTTCTTGTAGTGAACATTCAAGTTACTTCCAAAAGAATTGGGACTTGTGGAAGGAGTATGTGACTAGTTTAGATGGATGGGTGGATCAAAAGGATTCAAGGATATGCATCTATGTTTATCTTGAGGGAAGATAGGAGATGGGGGGACATAAGGACCCAAGATGGATGACGAATTAGGAGAGTTAGGAGGGGAAAATGAAGAAACATAAGGACCCAAGATGAAAGGAAGACATAAGGCCCTTGGTATTGGTGAAGGAAGTCCAAGGATGGACATGGAAGATGAGAAAGGATAATCAATAAGTCCATCAACATCTATATGACAACCAAGGACATCAGCATCTTTAGAGTGAGCATTAGGATTTTCAATAGGATAATGATCATCTTGAATAGGAGAGACTTCTTTGATAGGATTTCTTGGAGCTTGAAAATACTTAGGAAGAGTAGAAAGTGGAGGCGAACATGAAGTGGTAGAACAAGAAGATGGAATACTTTGATCTTGACAAGTTTCTTTGGATAGAATAGGCATAGAACTTTGTTCACAATTTTCAGTAAGCTCGAAGGAAATAGTGGAAGTAGTGCCTTCATCATACTTAGGAAGTGGATAAGACATAGGATATGTAAGAGTGACATCTTGAAGGAGATGAAGGGGTGCTTGATCTTGATCTTTCTTGAAATTCATAGCTTTAGCTTTTTAAGAGTCCTCTTGACATGGAGTCATTTCTAAGGACAAGGGATAATATGAGGCTTGCATGATAGTATCTTGAAGGGGTAATAAAGGAATAGCTAAAGTGAGCATAGTAAGCATAGCATCACATGAAGGTTTAGCATCTTTAGTCTTAGCAGCATGAAAAAGGTTTGCAGCCAAGTGTGTATTAGCTTGAGTTTCTTTTAGAGGTAGCCCTTGAGGATACACATAATCAATTTGGTAAGCATTAGGCTATTTGTTTGATGGAGGAATGTTGGATAGCTTTGAACTTTTGGGAGTTGCATAAGCACTGGAAGAAGTGGAGGTGTTAATGAGACCATCACTAAACATAGGTTCTTCAACATGATCTTGCTCAAGAGAAGCATCTTCATTACATAGGTCTTTAAGAATTTCAACATCAATGATTATGTCATCAATAAGATCTTGTATTATACATTTAAATGCAATACAATCTTCAATTTTATGACCTTTGCATGTATGGTAGCTACAATAGTGATCTTCTCTCCACCAATAAGGTTTTACCTCAGGTTCATAAGGTGTAGAATATTTGTATGGTAAAGTGATGATCTTTTTTGCAACCAAGGTCTCAAGCACCATGTCATATGAAAATCCCAAAGGAGTAAAAGTTTTCTCAAAAGTATGCCTAGGACCATTTGTTTCATTCTCATCTCGGTCAAAGATAAGCCCATCATAAAATATTGGCATATTCTCAAAGGAGTTCTTTCTCTCTCAAGAGATCTTCGGATCTAAAAGATGAATACAATTGATGTCTTGGAGTAGAAGATGTAGACCTTAAAGAAGATGATTCATGTAATGATATAATCTTCTCCTCTAATAAATTTTCAAATTTGGATTGCATTCCCATTATGTGCTTAGTGAGATAAAGGTAAGTACGATCATTTGTCTCTCGAACTCTAGGAGTCTAAATTGCTCTTCCTTTGCAATTTGTTCATCTAGGAAGGCTTTCATTTCACACTCAATTTTCTTAAGTCTTTGGCAAGTTTGAACTAAAGGTAATTGTTTAAAGATGACTTAAGGTCGCTTTCCTTGATCTACTTGATATCTTGTTGTAACCGGTATGAAAGAAAAGGTACTAAGTGATAGGATAACCCTAAAACACGTTGGTACCAAACTAAGATAGTAAAAGCACTCACTTGTCCAAAAAAGATGTGATAAGATAGAATTTTGCAATAGGCATAAACCAACACTGTCACAAAAGTGCCACAACTTCAGGTAAATACCCTAGCACATATGGACTAGGAGGGTGATTTACCCAAATTATAAATAATTAAAATTGAATTTTTATAAAAGTGAATGGACAAGAGATTACTAAAACTCTCTAAGCATAATATCAAAGAATCCAAAGGTATATCTTTCTCAACAAGGATGGTCTCTAACTCACCGACTTCAAACAAGGTCACTTGTGAAATCAAAGATCTCTAATTCAAGAGGTTAAAGCACAATAACCCAAGGTGCAAACAAGCTTCTAACAATGGGGTAAGTAGCCTAATCTGAACCAAATCAGCCTAGGGAGATTGGAAATAATAGGATAGCAAAGTAGTTTGACCATTAAGTCTCAACTCAAGAACTCAAATTTTATTTGTTTTAAATATCCAACTGTGTGATAAATTTTGAATCATGAACTAGGCATGCAAGACAGCAATCAGGAATTTCAAGAAAACATCTTCAAACAATGAGCAAGGGACAAAGGAACCTTGCACATGAACAAGAATAATGTCATAGTATCAATCTAATCCCTAGAACCACCACTTTGTATGTTCTCAAAATATTTTCCAATCAAGCACATAGTCCTAGAAAAGAAAATTTGGCAGCACTATGGTTCTTAGTAATATTCAACTCTACAGCTTTTGCAATCTAGAGTGGGTGAAATCCAATCCCGGTGCACCAAAGTTTTGACATATTATGAGAATTTAATCAATCGAAGATATTGAGATGATCCGACAACCCAACAAAAAATTACATCCGTGAGGATTTCCCCCACGAGGACATTTATTTAGCAGTTGCTACTACTACGTAAAAAATGGTTATTACCACTTTAGGTTCTATCCACATGGTTGACCTAATAAATGGAATGCCCACTACAGTTAGCCCTCTCTAATCAAGGAAGACTTACAAAGTTGTACCACATGGGGACTTAGTTTGGATTCAAGAGTTTCAAGTTTCTGAAGTGTTCAAAAGGGAACAAAGCATACTCTTCTAGCCTCTTCACCTTACTCAAACATAGCAAACAAGATTCTTTAACATGCTAATTCAAAATCACCTCACCAATTTTTTGTAAAAGCCAACAACAAACACCATCAATCTCAAAAGAGAAAGTACTAATGGATGTTGAAGAAAAACTCTAGCGAAATAGTGAGATAATAACAAATATCCTTCCCTACCTACAAGGGGATCTCTCGTCGAGAAGAGTTTCGCATGTAAGGCAAGTGAATGAAACACATTCCCTTAAGAACTTCACAACTAGTGTTCATAAGGTCTAATTACTATGTGAAACACATATGTATGAAAGTAAATCTAAATCCAATTTTAGAGCGCCAAATGAAGTGTGAATCTATGAAAGAATGTAAAAGCACTCATGCCAAACACATGAGAGGGTTCATTTTATTTCTAAATCCAAATGTTATAGAGATCCAACAAAATACCTAGTAATCTTTGCAACACGTCTTTTCTTTGTTGTACTTTTTGTTTACGCTTGAATGCTCACTCGCAACAAACAAAGCAACAAGCAAAGCAAGCAAACACAAAATATGCAATATATATCCGACTTATGCAAAACTAGAGTTAAATCTAAAAATCTAATTTTTAAGAGTAATAATAACTATCAAATAACTCAAATGAAAGCTCACATCATGCATTGATCCATGTGAAAATTAAATGCAAACTATTCATTAAATGCCCTTTTTTAAATATTGATTTTTGACCTTGTCAACAAGATTGGACCTATATAATATGAATTCGGATCCAAAACCCTAAATGTAGAAAAGAGACCCCTATCAAAAATCAGTGAACTTTCCAAAAATGTTAGAATTTTGAAAAGATCTTTCCATTTGTGCCCTAGGGAGCCATTTTGTCAAAACAGACCAATTTTTATAAATCAAATTATTAGGCCTTAATATGATCTCTAAAATCAAAATACAAAAAACCAACCCTATTTCAAATTCAGAGACTTTCCCAAAAATGTAAACTTCTCCAAAAAAAATTGCTTATTTGAGCCCTAAAACAATTTTTCATGGAAAATCAAGAAAAAATAAATAAAAAATAGAAAATACATTAGAAAAAACTAAAAATTTCATTAAAGCTTCTCTGATATGTCGCCAACATACATTAAAAAAAATTCAAACCAAAATACCAAGCGGTTTGGGAGATATGATCAAATATTTAAGATTTAGGATTTTTTATCTCCAAACAAATCTGCACAAAGGGGGCTAGATCCAAAAAAGCCAAAATCAACAATGCAAAAGTGGGTTGCCCCACAATGGGTGTCAAAGAATGTATGCCTAAAATGTGAGCACACTTCTATGAGTCATTATATCCAAGATTGCTCAAGAATGAGGTCTTGAATGGTGCTCATAGCTCTATATTCATAGATTGCAAGGGTTTCTAATGGAGGCCCTCAGTTTGACTTAGTTTGTGCCCATGCAAGTACATCATAAAATGAGAGATTCAAAAATCAAAATATGCATAAAAATAAAGATGCAAGCTAATCTAAATTATAACAATGCGAAGCAATTCAAGAAAGGAAATATAATCTATGAAAGGAAATAACAATGCAAGATTAATCTATGAAAGCAAATATGGATCTAAGCTAATATGAAAATGCAATGATGGATCATGATGATGAAAATTATGGATGCATGAGAGAAGACAAGAAAATAGATGTTCTTCACAAAAAGCTTTAATGTTCGAACTCTTTTTCCAAAAATCGCTCTCGAAACCTGTTGCATAACAATAGCATAATTGTGGATGTCAAAAATGAGAGGGCTCTCCCTTATAAAGAAAAATGGACGATTAAGATTAAAAGGTAATAAGATTTAATCAAAGGTGGAGAAAGAATTATACGTGTGAGACAAAATTTTACCAATGAGAAAAAATGAGAAAAATTAAATGGAATCTCACTTAGAAATATGTGCATTTAAGTGTAGAGGAAAAAAGAATTTATTTTATTTTTATTTCTTTTATTTCTTTTTTCAAGTGGAATTTTATTTAATTAAAAGGAAGCAAGTTCTTTTAATTAAATAGGAAATATTTAATTAAATTAAAAGAGGGGTTTTTCTTTTAATTAAATTAATTAAAAGAACTTGCTCCATTTTAATTAAATAAAATTCCACTTGAAAAAGGAAATAAAATAAATAAAAATTAAATAAATTATTTTTTCCTCTACACTTAAATGCACATATTTCTAAATGGGATTCCATTTAATTGTCCTCTTTTCTCCTTAGTGGAATTTTTTCTCGGACTTAGGATAAAATGATCAAACCTTAAGAAATGTTGAAATAATTGAATTAATTGCAATTTGATCAAATAAATTGATTTGAATTGATTTAATAAAATATTGCAAACCATTGATTCAGGAAATTTGATAAATTGAATAATGGGGCCCATAGTCGAGGCGACCATTTTAGGGTGCATACACCTATTAGGAGATTTCAACCCTGTTGGGAGTTGTGCCAACCCTGTTAGGAGTTGATAGGAAGACAGATGGACCCATTGTCCAAATAGCTTCAATACTATCCTCACTGAATACTAGAATGGTACATCAACACTATCCAAGAACTACTTTGCTAGATATAGTTCCTTGTAAGCTCACTATGTCTTAACTACACCAACCACTTCTCTTATCCAAAAGATATTTGCAAGTAAGTTTGCACATTACAAAATCTCACTAATTGCACAATATCTTCACTAGATAATTTCAACCAAAGAAACCATCTTTCTATTATACCAATTCCTAAAACAAATTATTGAGTCATCCTTGAGGCTTTCCCAATTTACAATAATAATATAGGACCAACTTAAGATATTACATTTACACATTACATTACAATATTACATCATTACACATTTGCACACCAATTGCCGGCTCCCAGCCTTCATAAAGTCATCATCTGGGTGTGCGTGATTAACCTCGACATCTTTATCATATCTTCTATCTCTAACCAAATCCACTTAACCAGATTCTATCTCTATTAGGAGATACAATCAAACAACAGTAATCGCTTCCCAGAAACTATATGAATGTTGTCTTTACTAAAATCACCATAACTTTGTCCAATCTTCACATTTCCATGTGCGCTCTTAACTATAGCTTCTAGACACTCTCTAGAACTTAACTGCATAACCTCATATGCGTTCCCCGAACCTTGGGAAGCCAAACTTTGTTTTTGCTCATTCAGTCTTCACAGAATAGCCAATATGTTGACATGAATGCAACACACAACCTCTAAAACATGTCTTCAACAATGCGAGGATAGTCTCTCATAGGAAAACCATCAACATTAATGCTTAACAAGGGAACCCTTGCAGTCGTGAATGTTGAAAATAGGCATCTAAATGGCCCACTAAACCTCTGCTCTCCTTTGGCTCTGCTTTATCACATTGTCATCACAAGTCTCCTTGCACCAACTTTTGCACTCCAATCCATTCAAGCCCTCAAGATCATTGACTGTGGTGTTACATGTCTTGTTGAGCAATGATTTGCACCTTCAATCTAATTTTCTTCTTGCCACTAAAGCTTGTGTCCACTTTGCTTGCAAACTTTATCCCCAATGCCAAAACCCATGCATTCTTATTCACACTAGAACTGGTTGATTGTGACTATAATTGTGATTTCCAATGTCATTTCGTTGTTGAAACAATAACTGTCTTGCTTGAGAGTGTTTTGTGCAAAAAAGTAGTTAGGGTTTGCCTCGATGCCCCCACATGGTTGTGTATGGTGGCATATGATTTTTACCTGCCTTCTCACCTTAGGTTTTGTCGTCAACTGCGTAGACCCCAATTTATTTGTGTCACCCTGTTGCATTTATTGTTTTCTATGTTGGTCACAATCACTACTCTCTATCAATCAAAGTTGCCTAAAGCCCTTATCAAGCACGTTTGATGAAAGGAAATTTAAACAAGGCCAATTAGCACCTCCCCAAAATTCAAACTTGACTCCATGTGTAGTCCCTACCATCAATTACATCTTTACCTTGGCCTTTTGAGGGGTCTTTGTATTGGTTTTCTGTAGCCCTTGTATGTGATCATAGACTTGTGTTTGATAATTGTATTCTTTCCCTCATCGTTCATCAACCTATCTTCTCTATCACTCCAAATCAATCTCCCTTTAGCAAGTGGTTTTATTCTATTCCTTTCGGTGTGTGCTACAAGTTCATTTTTTTCCAACAAATTTAGTTTGATTTAGCACCACACTTTAGTTATGTGCATGTGTGTTGGCTTTTCCTACAATATTGTACAGTATTTTTTTCAACAACACTTAGTCGGAGTGGTACGATGGTCTCCTCAAGGGTGTATCGTCATACGGTGTAAGTCTTTTGGCATGGTCTTACCTTCTATTGTTGTACGATCTACTTTTATTGTTCATTGTTTTTTAAAATGTCATTTAATGTATTTTTTGCCATTATGACCCAACGTGATGTTAGTATTGTTGACATTTGCTTGCTTGGCACCATATAGTGCAAGAAGCCATAGATTCTTTTACCGTCGATGGGCACCAAACAAGCCCACTACCCAGTGTACATCGTACGATGACATCATTCAATATGCACCGCATAGTGATATCGTACAATTAACTATACAACTGTGTATTATTTTTTTCTCCTTTTTTTAATAATCCTAATCTAAGCCATCGAGCGATGTCCTCCAACTCGGGTCACCCCACCTATTGTCTTTGCCTCACCCTACCTATTGTCTTTTCATGTCATGGTAGGGATTCAACTTAAAATTGTTTATCGCCTCCATGATCTCTCTTGTGCATCCCTGGTCCATAATTTGATAGCTCCATTCTCACCCACTTCTTAGACCTAGTACGAACCTATCCATTTTACCTAGAACTTTCCCAACTTGATCTCATTCCACCCATTGTATTTCAAGACTACTTGACCTAGAGTGAACTAAACTTGTCTAAGATGCTTATGATGCCACGCCTTCACCTCGGTTGCACTACTTCAGTTACTCATTGTACCATCATCTAATGCTCGTCCAGTTTGTTTAAGTTGTGCAATCACTCTCCAAGGCTCTCCATATCCCCCAACCTATTTTCAATGGCCATCACAAGGCTCGAAACTATAAACATAGTTGGGACCGATTTCGTATCTAAAGAATGGTGTTTTCCCATTGTCACCTTGTAGTTTGTGTGGAATGCCCCAAGCCCAGATGATAACTTCTCCCAGACAACGTGCTCTACTATGCACTTCTTGTATAACACAAACACCAAGATCTTGTTTGTAGCTCCGCTTGTCCATTTGCTTGGTGGTAATATGGACTAGATAACGAATAAAAAATCTTGAGCTCTATCGTCAACAACCGGATGACATGGTTCACAAGTAACTTCCCCTATCATTGGTCAACTAAATGGGGATGTTGTACCTTGTAATGATTTTCTCGAGTATATGAGACTTGTCATACTCATTGTCAAGTTGTCTGACAAAGCTCGTGCCTCCACCCACTTTGTTAGGCATTTTGTCCCCACCACGATATACTAGCACCTCCGAGCCCTACATGCCTTCATAAGTCCAAATAAATCCAAGCCCCCTGTGCTCAACAAGTTCTTGGACATGCGAAGGATTGAGCGGCCTGAAATCTCTCCTCACTAGTTTCCCCACTTTTAGTGTCACAACTTACAACCCACTCCCTGGGATCGTTATACGAAGTCGGCCACCACAATCATGCAAGAAGTATCTTTTGTGTCATGGCATCTATTCTCATATGTCCTCTAGCTAGCCCTTCATGTGACTCCCTTGGAATGCTTTGTGATGCATCTTTCTTATGTTTACCTTGATCTAAACACATCCAAATACCAAAAAACAAATGTATAAAACCTAAATAGTGAAAATACGTTTATGTTTTCATCTTATACATTCATATTAAGAACAAGTACATATGACCATCTCATTAGTCTCCTGCACCTTCAGCAAAATCAATGGCCTGTAAACAAATCAAATCAAATAGGTCATATCCACTATTCAATAATATTTTTAATTCCTATTTACTTCTAATTTGACAACCATTATTGAGAAATGCATGTAACAAATCATTCACCCCATTATAAAGTGATAGCACCCAGATTTTGACAAAATAGTAAGCCTTAAACATGGGGGCTACAAGTGAATTTATACTTGCTGTGATAAAACCAAAATTAAACCTAGAAATTAGACAAACAAAGCATATTACAAAAGTCAAAATTGTCAAAACCGATGAAATATAACAGCATCAAGACAAAACAATTTTCCTACTAATGGCAATTCTTCACTCAAAAAATCAGGTTATGGCTAAAAGGGATGATCTCGTAACAGTTGCAAATAAATAAGATAAATCTGTAGTCTAAATGCAAGTTGCAATAATTTGGGAAAACCATCCAGCCCAAGAATTGACCATTTGACCCTTGACTCAATATTTAGTTTAATCCAATTAAGGATCATTGTATGCTCTGCAAATTCTAAAATAATGGGCACCAACAGCGGTAACATAACTTTGGTGTCTCTGGGTTATTTTTTTAATAACTAGTTTATACACAACTGCCACAACCTTTTGTGAATTGTATCTAGGATGTTGGCTGAAAACAAATGAAATCAACTAGAGAACTATAAATTGATGATGATTAGAAGAGATGAATATTAAAAACATATTTCATGGAATCTTTCTTCATTGAAAATATTCAAAGGATTTGACAGAGCTGAAATATAAAATGGCACCAAGAGTCATACCATGTGCAACATGTTAAAATACATACATTACATGTGCAAGCAAGGATGAGAACAAATTGAACTCAGCAAATGCTTAATGCATGAATATAACTTTGTAGTGTATCTCATCTTCTTGCTCATCAATACATTACATTTAAGCAAATACTCCATGTGAAGAGCTCTGTATAGCAAACAAAAGTTGACAGAGACTGCAATATGACGCAGCAGTGTGGAAACAATATGTATCCCCCTACTTTTCCTTGAACCATTAGAATCAGAGATATTCATCAGTCAATGCTAATTTTAAATTATTTGGGCTATTTGCACCCACTGTGATACTCCAAATCTGTTGACTCATAAGTCAAGCCAATGCACTTCATTATCATATCAAAGTTGTAGAATTTCTACACCCAAAAAAAGTTATACTGCCTGAAAATATCAGCTCAACCTGGTAGCTATGTTTTCAGACTGTTTCCAAAATGGTGGCATCTATGGCTTGTTTACAATTGACACATTTGAATGGGGATTTTGCCAAAATCTATTCATCGGCCTAGTTGTGAATTTTCCATATGTGAAGACCATAACCAAGGCGAACTAGAACCAACTCCAATAACATATATATTATACTTGTCATGCGGACTTTAGAGCCAGGTATCTCTGTCCAGTTTACAGATATTTCTATGATAGGAATGTTTATACATTTACATAGATATACTAATTCCACATCAAAGCACCACCTGCAAAAAGAAAATTCAAAATGAGACAGTTACAGAATGTGATCCTTAAAGGCATACTAATTCAACAGTAACATCAATTTTGAAACTAATTTCAAATAGTTAGGAGTATCCAAAGTGATACTATTCCTTTTGAATAAGATAGAAGTATGGAGCCCTACACTGTCTCTAAAGTCTAGAACTACACCATCTTCATAAGTTTTAATAAGATGTATTTGATATATAAACTACAAGATCAAAAGCTTGATCCAGATGAAAACAGAACTAGTTATTGATAGTAGTTAATCCACATGAAGAGCAAGAAAAATTACAAAATGACTGGAGTGATGTCTGACAAAAGTTAAAGATGCCCAGTAAAATCCTCCCTTCATTTTACCAAGAATCTAACTGATATGACAAGTCTAGGCAGGCCATTTGTGTCAAGGAGGCATTCTAAAACAAATTTTGCGTATTATAGATTTTTTGGTGATGCTTTTAGCCAACAGCATAACAAGCCTTTCAATGGACAAATTGTGTAGTGTCCCATTTTGGAGTAATCCTAAATCTTGCCCTAGAATCAAAAGTATAACTAAAATAAGAAATTAATATAGATAGAATTATAGCTTTACAAGTGAAACATCTTTACCAACATTATCCTGCTTTAGATTCTACAATCACATTAGACAATATTTAACTTATAATTCATTAGATTATTCATTTTTATTAGGGCTAGGATTCACAACAAATATAAATACACATACATATATGTCCATAATCATCTTAACCCACTCAACTAAAACATGCAACTTGTTGATCTTAGACATTAAGTGTTAAGAAAATAACCTGTCTATGGGTACAGAATCGTGCCTCACTCTTCTTGTTTAATATTCTCTAAAGAATGGCATTCTATATTATTTATAGTCTCTATAAAGGTGCCACCGATCAGGTTGAGATTTGTTTAGTTTGACATTTAACTAATTTTAGTTAAGTCTTGCTACCATTTCAAGTCACTGACTTAGAGACACTTAATTAATGGATGCATGTCAAGGGTTATGTCCCTTAAGGGACATACCCTCTAATGAGGATCTTTAGACGGGTCATGTATGCAGTTTGTAGGACACACAGCACATCTACAGTCTGGACTACAAGCATATATAACCTCACAGGTTCTTTGCAACGATTTCACACTCCAGTTTGAGATTATCCCAGAATTACAGTCATATCATTATTCTGCATATTCAGACCTGTACATCAGTATTTGGATCAGGGTTATCTTTGAGTTTCACCTAACTTTGATCTTAATCTCAGAATTTTGTTATCAGAATCTGCAGAAAAGTACATGGTATCAGAGCCTAGTTATCAGATCTAGGGCTCTGCAGATTTTCTATTATCAGTCCTGATTATATCCAGTAAGTTATCTTTCATTTCCAATGGCATATACAATCAGACCTGAGGATAGATTCGATGGAAAGGAACATTTTGAAGCATGGAAATTTAGAATCTTGATGATTCTTGAAAAAAATAATGTTAGACAGTTTGTTGATGGAGCATCCAAACAGCCACCTGTTGAACCTCACAAATCCATATGGACCAATGGAAACAGGAAAGCCATTCAAATCATCTTGGATGGAGTTAAGAATGACATAGTACCTATGCTTACAAAACACCAGACTGCCTACGATATGACGAATGCATTATGAAATGCATTTGAAGTAAATAATGCAACGAGGGTCCTTGCACTAAAGAGACAACTAAATCACATCCAAATAAAGAAAGGAGAATCAATAAACTCTTATTTTCTAAGAGTCGCTGGTATTAGAGATGAATTGTCCAACATAGGAACCATCATAAATGATACCGAATTAACGCTCATGGCCTTAGATGGACTGCTAGAATCATGGAAAACATTTGCACAAGGAATAAGTGCTAGAGATCAGCTTCCGGATTTTAATAGACTTAAGAATGATTGTCTTTAAGAAAAATTAAGAAAACTAAAGAAAGGAGGAAAACCTAAAGTGGAAGATGAAGAACTTCACGTTCTTAATGCCAACTCTTATAAAGGCAAGAAAAAGCATTTCAAGAAAAATAAAGGAAATCAAAAGAATGGCAAGCCCAAGAAAGACCTATCAAAAATAAAATGTGAAAAATGTGAAAAATTTGGACACTATAGATCTAATTGTCCAGAAAACTCCAAGCAACAAGCAAATTGCATAAATGTTGTTAGAGAAGAAGAAACTTATGATCCAGTGAATCATGTATTGTATTCCTCCTTATCAAATGAAATCTCAAAAAAGGCATGGGTGATAGATAGTGGATCCTCTAGGCATATAATAGGATACAAGGAAACTCTAGATTTCTTGACCGAGAAAGTTAATGGTGAAGTTACTATTGTTGATAACTCAACACATTTAGTTAAAGGAATTGGTAGCTGCACTTTGAAGCTAAAGACAAGAAATGCTCTTCTTCTTAAGGATGTACTATATGTACCAGGGATAAAAAGGAACCTAATATCAATCACAGCGTTAGAAGATGATGGACACAATGTTGCATTCGTGGATGGCAAAGTATTAACTTGGGCTAAGAACTCTTCCATCAAGAAAGCTAAAGTAATTGGTCAAAGAAAGGGATATTTGTATGAACTGAACATAGAACCCATTCAAGCCCTTGTTCACAAAGCAGAGGATTCAAATGAAATATGGCACAGAAGATTAGGGCATCTAAACTTTAAAACCCTATCTACTATGGAAAAGATGGTTACCGGCTTACCAAAATTAAACCAAGATCATCCTAAGTGTGCCCTAGGTAAAAGTACTAGAAGTCCTTTTCATGATAGTACTAGAAAAACAAATAATGTACTAGAATTAATTCATTCAGATTTATGTGGACCCATGTCCGTTCCCTCCCTTGGAGGATTCTAGTATTATGTCTTGTTCATAGATGACTTCTCTAGGAAAACATGGATTTACTTTTTTAAATGCAAAGAATTAGAAGAAATCTTGCAAAGATTTAAGGAATTCAAAGCATTAACTGAAAAATTTTCAGGACATAAAATTAAAACTTTTAGAACAAATAATGGAGGAGAATATACCTCAGATTTTTTTTTAAAATTTTGTAAAGAATCAGGGATCAAGAGGGAGTATAGTGTTCCTTATAACCCTAAACAAAACAGGGGACCTGAAAGGAAAAACAAGAGAATTATAGAAGCTACTAGGACTATGACTTTTACTGCTGTATACATCCAAAACAAAAGCCCTCACTCCTATCTTAAAGATAAAACCCCTGAAGAAGTATTTACTAAAATAAAACCTAATGTAAGTCATCTCAGGATCTTTGGATGTCCTGTATACATTCATGTGCCAAAGGAAAAGAGAAACAAATTAGAACCATCTGGAAGAAAAGGTATCTTTGTACCAACCAATCCTTCTGATGCTATTAAACATCCAGCCTGTAAAGAAGCTATGACAGAAGAATATCAATCAATTATGAAAAATGATGTTTGGGAAATAGTTCTTAGGCCAAAAGGAAAATCCATTGTGTCTTCAAAATGGATATTCAAAATAAAGCATGTTGCTAATGGAAGTATTGAGAAATATAAAGCCAAATTTGTAGCCAGAGGCTTTTCTCAAAAAGAAGGAATTGATTATGAAGAAACTTTTGCTCCTCTCGCTAGATATACCACCGTTAGAGTTGTCTTAGCAATTGCCGCATCTAAGGGATGGAAGGTACATCAGATGGATGTAGAGATAGCATTTCTCAATGGAAAGATTTCACAAGAAGTCTATATAGAGCAACCAAAAAGATTTGAAACTCATGATCCAAATGCCTTTGTTTGCAGACTCAAGAAAGCTCTTTATGGGCTTAAACAGGCTCCCAGGGCCTGCTATGAAAGGATTGATAAATACCTCACTGGCTTAGGATTCTCTAAGAATGAAGCTGCTCCGAACTTGTATTATAAAAGAGATAAAGATGGTATGGTAATCTTGATATTGTATGTTGATGATTTATTAATCACAAGTGATGATCATCTTATAGATCAATGCAAGAAAGATCTTATCAAAGAATTTGAGATGAAAGAATTGGGTCTTCTCCATTACTTCCTAGGATTGGAAGTGCAATAGAATGCTGACAGTATCATACTGAATCAAAGGAAGTACACTTCAGATATCTTGAAGAAATTCGGAATGTGGAACTGCAAATTCATGTCTTCTCCAATGCAAACCAATTTGCATAAACTTAAAGAAGCAGCTGCAAAATCGCCTCAAATAGATTCTACTCTCTATAGGCAGATAATTGGGTCTCTGATGTACCTAGTAAATACAAGACCGAATATTTGCTATGCAGTTCATGCCTTAAGTCAGTTTATGTGTGAACCTAAGGAGATTCACCTTGTTGTTGTTAAACACATTATGAGATACCTTCAAGGTACTCTTAACTATGGACTCAAATATGAGAGAGTTGCTTTAGAATTGCATGGATTCACCGATTCAGATTGGGGTGGAAGTGTTAAAGATAGGAAAAGCACTTCAGGCTGTTTCAGTTTAGGATCAGCTATGATTTCATGGATATGCAGAAAGCAGTCTTCAGTAGCTCAGAACTCTACAAAAGCTGAATACATTGCAGCAGCAATGGCCTCTCGAGAAGCAGTATGGCTAAGGAAGTTACTTGTGGGATTATTTGGACAAGCCATGAATCCTACGATCATTCATTGTGATAATCAAAGTTTCATCAAGCTCTCAATGAAACCAGTTTTCCATGATAGATCCAAGCATATTGAAATTCTTTACCATTATGTAAGAGATATGGTAGACAGGAATTCTGTTAAATTGGCATACATTTGTACTGCAGATCAAACAGCAGATATACTCACCAAACCTCTATCTAGAGTAAAGATAGAACATTTCAGGAAGAGACTCGGTAATGTTGAGTTGTAATTCATTTTTTATTATTTGATTATTAATAAAATGACTAATTTTATTTTGTTAGGCTATTGACTATTATGGGCTCCACCATGTGTAATCATTATTTAGAGGTGACGATCTCTGGAATAATGATTACTTATGTAAAAGGCATTATGGGAGGTGACAATCTCTTAGATAATGTCCTAACAGTAGATTTTACTATAAGATCCAGATGAATTTTAGATTGTCTTGTAGCACTGACATGTTCATGGGTCACATATTGGATAAAGAAAAAATTCTAGAAATTCTTCAAGTTTATCCTGTATTCTGGTAGATCTTAAATTGTGATATTGCTATCAGGATTTAATTGTGTGATTTTTGAGTCAAACTCATTGTCCCATGTTTCATGAGTACTGATTCAACATGAATCCATCTCTCATGAGAATAAATGGAACACTTAGCACTCATTGGATCTACGTGATGCTCGCAAGGGTGAAGCACTGGGACTTCCTGGGAGGTCACCCATCCCAGTACTACTCCAACTTGAGCGCGCTTAACTACGAAGTTTTCTCAATGGTTAAATCCAAAGCTTGCAACCCCATTTGCAAAACCTTCACCAAGTGTTGTGCCTTATGAACCATTCATTAGAAAGCCCCTTAAGCTCATCAATTAATAAGTAGGAGATAATTTCCACAGCTAGTCAAATTGTGATATTGCTATCAGGGTTTAACTGTGTGCTTTTTGAATCAAACTCATTGACCCATGTTTCATAAGTAGTGATTCAACATGAATCCATCTCTCATGAGAATAAATGGAACACTTAGCACTCATATGATCTAGGTGATGCTCATAGGGGTGAAGCACCGAGACTTCCCGGAAGGTCACCCATCGCAATACTACTCTAGCCTAAGCGCACTTAACTACGGAATTTTCTCCATGGTTAAACCCAAAGCTTGCAACCCAAAGATCTTAAATTATCTAGTTGTGATTTAGAAATACCAGTTTCTATGAGTCACAATGTGTGTCTTATCACTAGTAGCAGTGATTTGTCATATCACAGGTTTAGTAATATGACTTTGTATCATGTGTTTTATGATACTATGTATTAAGAAGAGATAGACAGATATAGAGTATTAATTCTTGTCTAACATCTGTATTGATGTTGCTCGATATAATATCTCTCTGTAGGATTATCAGGTTAAGAGGGAGTGTTAAGAAAGTAACCTGAATAACCTACAGGTCTATGGGTACAGAATCGTGCCTCACTCTTCTTGTTTAATATTCTCTAAAGAATGGCATTCTCTATTATTTATAGTCTCTATAAAGGTGCCGGCAATCAGGTTGAGATTTGTTTAGTTTGACATTTAACTAATTTTAGCTAAGTCTTGCTACCATTTCAAGTCACCGACTTAGAGACACTTAATTAATGGATGCATGTCAAGGTTATGTCCCTTAAGGAACATACCCTCTAATGAAGATATTTAGACAGGTCATGTATGCAGTTTGTAGGACACACAGCACATCTACAGTCTGGACTACAAGCATATATAACCTCACAGGTTCCTTGCAACGATTTCACACTCCAGTTTGAGATTATCCCAGAATTACAGTCATATCATTATTCTGCATATTCAGACCTGTACATCAGTATTTGGATCAGGGTTATCTTTAATTTTCACCTAACTTTGATCTTAATCTCAGAATTTTGTTATCAGAATCCGCAGAAAAGTACATTAAGCACCAAGGGTTCCATTTCCCCAAATCAACCATAGTAGGGTTTGGAGAGGAAAGTCATAAATGATGCTTGGTTTCTGTCTAGCCCAATTAAGCTGAAATGAGCACAGCATCTAGCCAAGACAACTCCCTCCTAGGCCCACAAGTGGCAGGAATATACACCTTGATGATGTCATCCCATGGGGTGGCCTACTTGATTCAAAGGAATCCAGGTCATTGAGGAAGACTGTTGATGGCACACTTGATAAGTTGCTAAAAAGTTTTTGAGGATGGTATTGACTATGAGGAGTCATTTGCTCCCATTGCCAAAATGAGTACCATAGTCTTGTCCTCGCCCTTTCAGCTCAATTTGTTTGGCGCATCTATCAGATAGGTTGAATGATGACTGCACACAGTTCCTCAATGATGATATGCAAATAGTTAGTGGGATCACTTATTTACTATTTATTTATGCTTTGACAATGGATTCTGAATGCATATTAAATATTACCGATGAATTGTGATTCCTAAAAAGTTGAAATCAAATATTATATGTTAAAGTTCTATTTGTATATATGCATGCTTTATCCATGCTTTCTTATGAACATTTCAAATTTCCCTATATATTTTATATTTTCCTATATTTATATAGCCAACCCCTTTTTCGTCCCATAGCAATCCCCAAAATTGGCAGGAAAACAGCGTCCAGGAACACGTCCCCACCACGGAAACTTGGGGTGACTTTGGTACAAATAGAAGTTTGTTGAGGGTCATTTTATCATCAATTCATTGAAAAATTTACCTGCGATTGAGAACAGAGTTATAAGCTGAGATTGGATAGTTGAGAGCAGAGAACAGAGATAATTGGAGCAGACTTAATGCAGATGTTTCTGAAAATTTGAGAGCGATCCTTCAAGACCATATTGCACACCTAAGATCAAAGTTCCAAGGCCAATTTTTTAAGAAATTGTGAGCAGTGTTGAAGGTGATCTCGAGCAGATTCAAAAAATTATTATTACTTTGCATTTGAAAGTCGGTGCCTTATTTTTTGTGAGATCGGTGCCACTCAGTCAAAGAGATTGGTATCTCTTGCAGGGTTGGTGCACAGCAGAGGGGATTGTTGTCTGCTGTAAGTTGGTGTCTATGAAACTTGTAAAAAGATATGTATACATGAGCAATATTTTGCTATGGTTTTCTCTCACAATAGTTTCCGTGTAAAATCATGTGTTCTTCATTGCTAGATCTTACTTGAGATCATTGCTCTGTAATTCTTGAAGTTAAAATATGTGAAAATTGTTGTGTAATGATTCAAATGATTGTTACAAAAATGTATGTCATATAAATTAAATTATACTACTTAACATGTATGCATGGACATGAAATCAAAATAAATAGATAGTAAAAAAATAACTTTAATTTTTAGTGCATAGCACAGGAAAGTTCTAGTCTCTCATCATGACAAATAATCAGCTATTTTGCATATAAAGAATAATGATTTTAAATCACAAAGTGACAATGCAATTAATGTCACGATTGCAATCAATTATAGTGGAACCAATAAAGGGAAACTCTTTCCTTACAGCTGAAATTGTTCAAAAATGGAAATGAGAAGTTGTCTTAACAATGCATAATTAAATAGCGTTTTATAGATGCACATAATAATGTGAAACTAAAAAAAGTTGTCTACATAAAGATAATGTCTAAAAATAGACTATTTTAAGACAGTTATAAAAGAAAGCCTAAATGACTATCAACTAAGATTCTAGAACAACTAGCTAAACATAAAAAGAACCTAGGAGACAAAATATTTGAATATCCTCCCTTAATGGCCATTCTATAAACTACACCAAGTTGCCCCCTGAACTTGACAGACTTTTCTGGATGTTTGTAGTATTGTCCTCGTGCATATAAATTGCAACGTCATGGATTCATCTTCGACAAGCTTGCAGGTGCAATGACAATGAAGATCTACAAGCTTTGTTAGTTCATTGAAGACTAGATTCTTGGCTAACTTCAGAACTCCCTGGTTATCACAGAACAAGGGAGTAGGTCCTGCTCGAGGCATATGCAAGCTAGCAAGCATCTAAGTCAAACTACCTCACAAGCTCCCTTAACTATTCCTTTACATTCAACTTCAACAGAGGAGGGTGATGCTACCTTCTACTTCTTACTGGTCTATGTGACTGCACCTGGTCCCAAACTGAAAATATACCGAAAGGTACACTTCTGATCATCAACAAAACCTCCCCGATTTGAGTCTGTATAACCAATGATCTAAGGATCTTGACTTCTGTCTGTCCAAAGAACCATGATAACAGGTCTACCATTATGGTTACCTTCTTTCTGCTCATTATCAAGATTTCCAGCACTCTGGGACAACAATCGAATGAAATTTGTCATGATAACAGGTCTACCGTTTATAAGATCGTCGCCTTACAATGGTTACCTTCTATTTATATATGTCAATGAAAAATCGTCACCTTTCATTACATACCATAACAGCATCATGTAGTAACTTACATGATATCCACCATAAACCACCATAGCTGCTACTAGAGGATGGAACAAGGATTTTCACCTCAGACTTCTCTCTTATAGAGGAGAGCACATTACAAGGAATTTCACTTAGAACTTCTCCTCATAGAGAAGATATCATCCACAAAGGATTGCATCTCAACATTTCTCCTAAACAATGATCCTGGGAAGTCAGGTCCTGTAGTTACTTTGTCAGAAACTCTCTCTGAATCTTATATCAATCTTTAGATTTTCTAGTGATAAGTCAATACTTGCTCATGATGCACTCAAGAGTAGGCCCAACAAAATCATGCAGTCACACAAATGTATTTCTAGACTCCCTCTGAGTATTAATCTTCTAAGTTCCTGCGTTGGCTTCGAAGACATGTCCTACTCCCTCTTAATGTAGAAGGATACTCATAATCTCAATCATTAAAGATATTCACTTCAAGATCCTCACTTTATCCCGATCATCAAATGACTAATGAATTCTTGTCTACACAATATTTGGTAGCTTGTGTAAAGTACCAACCTTCTTTTATTGCAAGAATTTCCTCAACCATAAAGGAAAAGATCAAGGCAATTTAACTACAAATAAGAGAGAGATTATAATAAGTAGAAAAAAATGTAATACTCAAGGATAATGAATACTTATTTGTACATCCATAATATGAAATGATTTAAAGAAGGTCCATTATATTAGAAATTTCCTTCTTTGATTATTTGAGAATGAAACATCTCCCCTCTGAATATTGTTCAAGTGGGAATGGAACATTGACTAATATTCCCCTCACAATGTAAAATTTCCACTCATTCTTATATTGTTGAATTATTTGTATCAAATATGACAACACCTTTCTAAGTTCCAACTTGCTCTTTTCATCCATTGACGGTCCAAACATCCATTTAGCTTAGCAGTAGAAGCCAACATGTCCTTCCATTTTCTCAGACTCGTCAAAAATACATCAATATCTTGATTGAGTATGATTGTGCCACCTATATGAATCTATAACTCATGCGTCGAGCAGACCTGAGGTAAATTTAAGAATCATGTTCCTCTTGACTGCTACAGTTTACTGATCACTGGAGAATCCATCATGGTTTACTCCCTCTGAATCAATATGATCGAGATTACCGAAGGTTGACTAAATCATATCATCTATCCACTCCCTTTCTTTCAAGGTTGCCTCTAATCAAATGTCAAGCTCCCTCTAAATCTCAATCTCCTGAACTCCTCATCCAAAGTTGTCTTTGAAGAAATGTCAAAGTCCCTCTAAATTTGATATAAATCTCCATTTTCCTACAATAACATTCTTGGACGAAAAGATCGAGGCAAATGCTCATATGGAAATACAAGAGAGATATTACAATGATAAAATACTCAAGGATAATAATTTCTCGTTTGTATATCAACAATCCTTTTATTTGATCTTTCATTCCATTAGACATTAATCTAAGAATGATCCCCATTATTTCAATATAATAAATATCTAATTTAAGTATATACATTAAACATATATACATATATTCCATTTTCTATAGAATCATAAATATACTTTAATTGATATTTTCAACATTATTATTTTTGTAAGGGATCAATATAATATTATCCTAGCTATAACTTAGGATGAATGTATTGTCCATATACCCTTATAACTTTCATGATTGATGTCATTATTCATAACAAATTGTTTTAGAAAACCTATTTTACTTTATATACACAGATTTTTCAGTTATACTATCTCGTATAATATAACTACAAAATAAGTATTAACAATGATGTAATTATCATTATATAAAATAACAATAATAATATAAAAGAAATACACTACCTCGACATTACCTTTCATACTCATGTGGGACCCGATGCTCTCTTAAGAATCGTCACAACCGAGAAAGGTGTCTCATATGACTCGACATTGGAAGTCATTGTACTCTATAGTTTGGCTTCTTTGTCACATTCTTGAAGTTTCAAAATATCAGCTATAATTTAGAATGGTCGATGCCCTACACATTTCCATAAATGTCAAAGGAGAAATTGTCACCGATTCTAGTCCATCGCAAAGAAAGAGTTCCAGCCCTTCAAAGAAAAAGGTGTATTTGCAATGGATAGATTCTCATTGAAGAGAATGTTGACCTACATGGTACTCAGCCTGCAACCATGAGATATAAGGGAGATTCCACGTCTATATCTCCTATGTCAGCCTTGGGCCACGTTGTTGACCACGTCCCCTCAAAATTGTGTGTTGACCACTTCACTTTGGTCGACATCAGGTCTGATGATCCCAATTTCCTCGTCATTATTGTCATGCTCCTCCCTCAAGACCGATGCTATTTATGCTTTGATATTATTCTATGACTTTATAAGAATATTACTTCTAAACTATTGTGGAGACAAATATTTATCTTCGAGCTGTAATATTTCTCCGCTAAAATTTTAACTTTTCAATAACAATATGGTGTTTTTTATTGCGTCAGATATCTACACTTCCCTTCGATAGGTGGCTTATCAATAACGTTGAAGTATTTGACTCCTATTTCAAACGTATGGCTATAATTTGTCCTTTTATTCATTGTCTACGTTGGTCTGTTTTATTCTCTTCATTACCTCGATTTCTATTTTTATTTTATGGGTATCTACTTCCTTCGATCACCTTATAAAAGGTCACATGTTTTAGTCCAAATGACGTGGACCTTCAATTTTCTTTTCTTTTCTTTTCTGCTACCTGGCATTAATTTTGACCTAGCTCTAGTATTGATGTCAAGCCTCCAATCTATGAGAATCAATTTTGCAAGAACTCACGAGCCTTAAACATTACCCACTCAAGTAGCATGTCAAAAGCAATCGAGGATGTGATTGGGATTTGAATTTCTATATGATTTGTACTAGTGACTGGTTTGTTCATTGTCTCCATTCAATAGTTAAGAAACTCCTTATATATTAAGCAGGGATTTCTTACATTTACAGTTGGCTCTGATACCATGTTAATTTCTAGGATCGCTGCAAATGTAATAACAATTGTCATTATATTGATTGTGTTCCAAATGCAAATGAAAGCTTATAAATACGAGAGACATGTCTCATGAAAAGACATGTCTCTACGGTTAAACATCACTAGTTAACATATTAATATAATAGTAATATAAATAACCATATATGTAACTCATCTTAAGCATATATGTAATATTAATATGTTAACCATATATGTAATATATTATTATATTATTATATAATAATGTATAATATATAATATATATTATATAGATAAGATATTTATAAAGATGATTTACCATCAACAAGGTATCTCATGTAAAAATCAATCCAACAGAAGCTACAACCTTAACATTTAGGATACAATTTTTTGTGAATCCAAGTTTGAATTTCTGGCCTTAGCAAAGGAAGCTTGATGTTTGAGTCTGTTAGGACATCTTGCTGCCGTGTGACCATAGTTATCGCATCTATAATATTGTATTTTAGAATGATCTTTATGTTTCTTGAATGGTTGTTTATCATTTTTGCCCTTTTTTCTTTACAAATTAGTGGTGAGAATCTGAATGTTTTCATTTGTGGATTCCATGCCAATTCCTCTAGATATTAGATTGCACTCTTCTTGAATGCAATCAGCTTTTAGTCGATCAAATTTGGGGAGCTTGGAATGAGCACTTATTCCTTGTCTAAAGTTTTCCCATGAAATAGAGAGTCCATTTAACGTTACCGTAGTTAACTCTTTACTATCATAGAGGTGACCAATTGTTGAGATTTGGTTTCTTAGTTCTGTTATCCTCATAAAGTATGAGGTGATGGTCTCTCCTTTATTCATTTTAATATTTGAGAGTTGATTTTTAAGAGTAAAAATCCTGTTAGCATTGTTGATTTCAAACATCAAAGCCTTACTTTGTGATGATTAGTAGATGATCTTTTACTACTAATAATGCCATTGTTGTCAGCCGACTAGATGGTCCCGGCAGTGTTTCTGTAGCCGACGGAATGACAATCGTCGATGTTTTGTATTTTGAGGCCGACGGGTAAATAGTTTGTAGCGGACATAATGTTTGTGGCCGACAGACACCTTCAGGAAGGTTCAGCGGATAGTATTTATATCTCGTCTGGGATCGTTGTAAAGGATCATCTTCTATTACTCATCTTATGAAGCATAATGTATGTCTGGCATATGCAAATATAATTCTGTTGTTCGTGTTCTATGGTCGGTATGCATTCATTTATTTTACCCGTACGGTAAACATTTGGCGTCGTTGCCTTATGAACCTGGAAGGTGGGAGGAATGAAGATTAATGCCAAATCAGCTTAACAAGGATCGAAATAAGGTCAAGGGAAAAGATGGAATCCGTACTACGCAAGAGAATTTAATTCTGGCACAGCAAGCTGAACGCCGACAAAGATTTCAGAAGATTGCCGACGAAAACCAAAGCGCCGAAGAATTGTTGGAGGAGACTCGACAGCAGGTGGAATTGGTGGAAGAAGCATGGGAGGACTTTTTGAATTTTTGTTCGCCGAGGGAAGAGAATCTAGACGAAAGAGCATTGACTCGCACGGCTCGGAGTGCCGACGGAGCAAGAGCGTGGAGTGAACTCTTCGTTGGAGATATACTTCTGCAAGGGACGACTTCAGAAAACCCTTCTTCACCAAGGTTCGCAGTTGTTGAGTCCACCGGTGTGAGAGATCAGACCACCAGTGTGGGACAGACCACCGATGTGGCAGTGCAGACCACCGGTGTGGGAGTGCAGTCCACCAGTGTCGCAGAACCGAGCAACGCTTGTTTACAGACACCAATCGTGATGGCGTTACCAAAAGAGAAATTGCCAAAGTTTGATGGCGATGGTACGGCCGATCCCATCCAACACTGTAAAACATGTGAAACAATCTGGAGGGCAAATGGCATAACTGATGAAGACGATTGGATGAGACAATTTCCGGCAACCCTACGGGGCGTGGCAATTGATTGGCTTACTAATACAGATCCGCAGAAGCTGGACAGTTGGAATAACATTAAAAAAGAGTTTCTAGCCGAATTTCAACTGTTGCGGGACGATAATGAAATTGTAGCAGAGATCTTCAATACCAAGCAAGGAAAGAACGAAACTGTTCGCATTTACGCCAAGAAATTAAAAGATCTGATAAACAAAATGGAGAATAAGCCAGCGGATGGACTTCAGAAAAGGTGGTTCGTGGAAGGTCTACGACCTAACTTGCAGAAGAAAATGAAAATTGTGGCGCCGTCATCATACACAGAAGCCTATAACAAAGCATTGAATCTTGAAAGTAAGCACAAGACAAAGAAAAAGAAGAAGACTAGTTCCTCTGATTCTGATGACGACGAGCCTTTCGGCGAAGATAGTAGTGACGATGAAGGCAGTAGCAAGTAGGTTCGCGCCCTACAGAAGGATATGATCCGCATGATGAAGGAATTTAAAAACATGCAAAAGGAGCCAAAAAACAGTGGGTTGTGGTGCATGGAGTGCAAGACCGACAGTCATACTAAAGGATCTTGTCCAAAAAATCAATTCTGCGACATTTGTCAAATCATGGGCCATTCAACAAAGGAGTGCCCCTTTAACATGAAAACCAGAGGATCTCCGCAGGTGCTTCTTACGCAGGAGGCTTCCCCGTCGGGTAGTAGAGGCAACACGAATACTGTTAGTGCTACATCCGGAGGATACAGGAATAATCGACGTAGACAAAACAATAGCAACAACAATAACAATAACAATACGAGCAAAAGTCGGATCCAGTATGATGCAAATGGACGGCCGATTATTCAGTGTCGCGCATGTAACTTGTGGGGGCATTTTGCGTGAGTGTCCAACGGCGAATACACCGCAACTATTGTGCCGATGGTGTGGACCCGGCGATCACGACGACTCAAAGTGTCCAAAATCCGAAGTGAACTTGATCACTGTCGGGGCAGATGAGGAAGAAGTTCTGGCAATTACGCGAAAACAAGCAAAAGAATACCCGGACCCTGCCAAAGAAAAGAGGAAATTTGCGGAAGCACGGGCAGAGGTTGGAAAAGTATCCCAAGCAGCAACACCTCCGGACATCGTCGGCACTTCACTGAGGAATTCCGCAGAACAAAACATAGTACGGCAAATTTTGCAAATGGAGGTGTGAGTAAAGGTAAATGATTTGCTTCTCACCATGCCTCAAATTTGATCTGCTCTTTCAAATATTGCAGGAGAATCAAGTCAAGGGAAGGAAAAGTCACCAGGAGAACCAAGTCGAGGGAAGGAAAAGGAGATTGTTGTAGGAGAAGATTAGATGTTGCTGGCGCTGACATCCGGACGGCACCCTGCAGTCGTCGAGATGGGGATCCTTGGACATGTTCTCATAGACACAATCGTTGACGAATGGTCCGGCATAAAGGAAGAAACTTGGAGGAAACTTGGACAGCCGACATTGTGACCTTCGAGATTTCAACTGCTGATAGCCGATCAACATGGCATTAAACCGCTAGGTATTCTCATGGCACAACCGGTAACCATTGGCACTTAGCCGTTCCTGATGGATTTCATGGTGATTCCGTTCAAGAGGAAAGGGTATGACGCCATCCTGGGCCGCGGGTGGCTTATCGAAGCAAGAGCCCGACACGACTGGAAGAACACCTTATCACTAGAAAGTAAAGGCCACCGCTTTGTCATTGATCTGCATACCCAAATGGTAGGGGAAGAGGCCCTATCATCTGATTCTGAGGGAGAGGAGGATGAAGGCAGACAACGGATGGAACCGGATCAGGAGGGTGTCCTCCGATTGGATGGGGGATCAACGGATGACTTGGATTCTGTCAACGGTCTCTACCACTGGCAAATGGAGGACTATGAATTATTTCACAACTACAATGTTCTGTCGATTGAGAACCAATATCAGAAGGAGTTTACTGAAGTAAAGGAGGGGGAGGCACCATTAGATGCTACACCCGCCCATGCATTCAATGAAGGGGAGACAATCAAGTATAATGAAGCTATGCTGCAAACAATGAATTTGGGGGACGAGGCAGAGCCAAAGAACATACTAGTTGGAGATAACTGGGATCTAGTACTCAAGGCCGCAGCATTCAAGATATTTCTGGAATACAAGGATGTGTTTGCATGGACATACAAGGACCTCAAGGGAGTACCGCCGGAATTGCGTGTGCATCGCATCCCGCTAGTGGAGGGAGTCGTACCTATACGAAAGCGACCCTACAGGATGAACAAGAACTATGCGGCACGGGTTACGAAGGAAATCAACCGGATGCTGGAAGCTGGCATTATCTTCAAGGTGCAAACCAGTGAATGGGTGTCGCCAATAGTCATCTCATTGAAGAAGGATACTACTCAGATCCGGATATGCGTCGATTTTAGATGCTTGAATGCAGTGATGATCAAGGATCCTTTTCCGATTCCATTCACAAACAGCATTCTGGAGGAGGTCGCGGGACATGAAATTTACTCCTTTATGGACGGGTTCTCCGGATACAATCAGATTTCTATAGCAGAGGAGGATAAGTTGAAGACAACGTTTGTCGTTGAAGATGGGGTCTACGCGTACAACCGGATGCCATTTGGGTTGTGTAACGCGTCGGCCACATTCCAGCGGATTATGCTGCATATCTTCGACAGAATGTCCGTGGTAAACTTCAAAGCCTTCCTAGATGATTGGTCAATATTTAGCACGGAGGACGAACACTTGGCAGCACTCGGTGAATGCATGGAGAGATGTCGTAGAGCCCGGCTAGTGTTGAATCCCAAGAAGTGCAGATTCATGGTTCCGCACGGAAGACTGCTCGGACACATTGTTTGTAAGGAAGGGTTAAAGATGGATCCCGACAAGGTGAGAGTCATTCTTGAAATGCAGCCATCTACTAATGTGACGGAGGTAAAAGCTTTTCTCGGGCATATAGGTTATTACAGGAGATTTATTAAAAAAATTGCCAAGGTGTCCCAACCGTTAGATAAGTTAACCTGCAAGGAAGAATCATTTAGATGGGATAAAGGGCAAGACGAGGCATTTGAAGGGCTAAAGGTATGACTGGCTACGGCACCCATCCTAGCATACCCGGACTGGAATAAAGAGCTTCATGTTCATGCGGATGCCTCCAACTATGCGATCGGCGCAACCCTGGCACAGACTGGTAACCACGAACTGGATCACCTGATATACTTTGCCAGTCGGTTGTTATCAAAGGCCGAGCAGAACTACAACACAACTGAAAGAGAAGCATTGGGAATGGTCTATGCTGTGCAAAAATTTCGTCATTATTTGCTCGTTACACCATTTGTGTTCTATGTTGATCACCAAGCCCTGTTGTACATGATTAATAAACCTGTCATCCAAGGATCAACAGATGGCTACTCCTGTTGCAGGAATTTACTTTCAAAATCATTGTCCGACCAAGAAAGAAACATGTCAGTGTTGACCACCTGTCGCGGATCAAAACAAGGGAACCAACAGAGGGTGTGAATGACGACTTTCCTGACGCGCAGCTGTTTCAGATTGGGGTACTACCGGAATGGTACAGGAGTATCGACAAGTACCTTTCAACAGGATAGTTTTCCACTGGAATGTCAGCAAATGATAGGCGCAAGTTGATAATAAGGAGTTGCATGTTTCAATTGATCAATGGATTGCTCTACAAAATGGGGCCGAATCATATTCTTCGGCAGTGTGTGTTGGAAGAGGAGATATTGCAGGTGTTAAAAGAAGAACATGAGGGTCCCGCGAGAGGACACATGGGGCCCGACACCACTGCACGGAAGATATTGCTCGCAGGTCTCTAGTGGCCGACGGTGTACAATGACGCGCGAGAATGGGTCGTCGGATGTGACACTTGCCAATAGGCCGGGAAGCTGCTAAAGAGAGATTTCATGCCACTTCACCCCTCACATGCGCAAGAACTTTTTGAGCGATGGGGATTAGATTTCATTGGACCACTGAGGGTGAGCAAGACTCGACGATGCCGGTACATCATTGTTGCAACGGAGTACCTGACCAAGTGGGTGGAGGCACGTGCGTTACCAGATAACTCGGCCGTCAGCATTGCGAAATTTATTTATGAACAGATCATTACCAGGTATGGAATCCCATTACAATTAACAAGTGATAGGGGAGGTCATTTTGTTAATCATGTCATCCGCTTGCTCACCACCCAGTTCAAGATTTATCATTCATTGTCAAGTCTGTATTATCCAAGAGCAAACGGACAGGCCAAGGCTACCAATAAAATCTTAGTATCCATCATCTACAAATCCTGTGTAGTTGAAGGTGCTGATTGGGAGGAAAACTTACCCGCTGCCCTATGGGCTTACCGCACGGCGTACTAAGTGATGACAGGGCACACACTATTCCAGTTAATGTTTGGACAGGAAGCGGTGGTCCCAGCGGAATTCATGATCCCAAGTTTGCGAGTAGCTCTAGAAAACAAACTGGATGACGTGGAAAGTTTATAGCAAAGGCTAAATAATTTGAATGAACTGGAGGAGAAGCGATTGCTAGCGCAATGGGCGACAGAAGTCACACAGAACAGACGCAAGGTCTGGCATGATAAGCATCTCAAACACAGCAGGTTCCAGCCAGGACAGTTAGTATTAAAATAAGACGGCCGCAATGAGATAAAACCAGAGAAGTTCAAGGTTCGATGGGTTGGACCATACCAGATCCGAGAGGTTGGAGATAATGGAGCACTCAAATTGTTAACCTTGAATGGGAAGAGGTCCCTCAGGTAGTCAACGGATCCAAATTAAAGCTCTACCATGTTAGAAAGATGCCGTCGTCATTGTCGTCGTCGAATGCCCAGAGGATGACCCTGTCGTCATCGTCATTCGAAAGTGGCGGGACTTCAACGCCAAATTGAGATGCTTCATATATATTGAACCAAAAAAAAAAAAAGGGCCCGCGAGCAATCTGTCCACAGGTGTTAAAAAAAAGCAAAGGCCCCGCGGACAATCTGTCCACAGGTAAATGAAAAGCCGCACTGATTAGCATCCCTTTTTAAGTAATTTTGATCATCATCCATACCACCAAAGAACTGAGATATTTCTATTGAAGTCGTCTGTGTTGCCAGAAAGGCAATGTCCTCCAGTGGAAAAGGTAGTCCATTTTCATCATCAGCAGTTGCGGGTGAAACAGAACCCGTTGAGGTTCCTGCTATTGCAGCTACGGCAACATTTCCGGCAATTTTCATCCATTCATCTGCAAGCTCTTTCCAGCTACTGACAAGTTTCTTTGCCATAAAGCAAATAGTTTTCGACTTATGCTTCCGCAACCTATTAACCTTCCTACCAATGTCAGTTGCCTTTAAAATTTCAATAGACAATTGCATCAACTCCAGTCTTCTCAGTGACTCGATTAGCAGACTATTGAACTCATCGGGATTTGCAAGAATGTCTTTGATCCTGAAGACCGCTCTGAGAATTTCGGATTCCTCCTCAATTCCCTCTATCAAAGCTTTAGCCTCGTCATAGCTATAATTGTTGATCCTATTCCTATCTGTGTCATCAGCGTCATCGCTACTACTGGTGACCTTAGTATTGTTGGAACCCTTATTAGCATTGTGGTGGGAGAGCAAGGCATTCAATTCGGACCTCACAACAGCAAGAAAATTGATGAGTTCACATTCTCCTCCAGACGGGATTCTTCGCCAGATACTGCAAATACACTTTGCACATATTTCTCTTCCGCGGACGGGCTACAGGGGATTGGATAGGCAGTTTTCCGCAGCACTTCATTGGGTTGCTGCGGGAGTAAGCGGAACTATATAAGAAATAAGAAATAAGAGGCCACCTTGATATGGAATCGGCAGGCAAACGAAAGCCGTGGAAGAGTCAGCTGGTGGCAAATATGGACAAAAATTCAAGGGTTTTGGCATCGGGGGTTCGAGTTGTAGGTCCCTCGAGTTCTAGTAGCAAGAAGCAGAAGACCAAGGAGGAACTCACTTATCTCACCGTCCAGTTTGAGAGTCTTAGTGTGCGCGAATGCCGGAGGTGGTGGCAGGAGACCCCGAAGGCAGACCAGATTAAACAGATTCTGATGCAGGCACAGGTACATTGGGCCATCCAGCTTCCCATCTTTTCCATCCGGTTGTTCGAATCAGTATTGCACACCATGATAAAGACATATAGCGCTCGGAGCAGAACAAGTACATTCCTGTACAAGAAGCAACAGATGACGGTGTCCTTTAAACCTAGAGATTTCACTAGGGTTTTCGGCATCCCTGGCCCCGAAGGGAGGAAAGTGGAAATCAAGAACCATAAAATCTCACGGGAACGAAAGGAGCATTGGATAGATCTAGTGTGCCGGGACCTTACACCCGTGGAGCGAGAGGCAGCGGTTCAAGGGTCAAAGTGCAGAGGGCTTCACAAGGACTTTATTCGGGAGGGTCACTGACGGTGTATCATGGACGTCATCAAGAGCAGGTTGACAGGTGCCACTCGAGCTTCAGATATAGCATTGTCGCAAATTGTGTTTATGAATGGTATCATGCAAGGAGTGGTATATGATTGGGCCTCAGTCCTGGCTGACAGGATGGAGGAGTTTATGACCCTTCAGCAGCGAACATTTTTTATGCCGCACCATGCCATCGGGCTGTTTCTGGAGGCTGCAGCTAGCCAGATTCCACTGGATGATTTTGAGGCTCCTCCAAGGGGCAAGTTGGCAGACGGGGAGCCTCCCATATTCTATTGGCGACACTTGGATACAGGAGGATCAGCAGCAGGCTACAAGAAAGTACTCCGCGGACTGGATGCCTTCGGAGAGATAGATAGCGAACTAGAGGGCACTTCGGTGAGTGACGGGGTTGAGTCTGTGGAAGAAGAGGAGAGCACTTCGGCGGAAGTTGGCAGTGAGGCAGCAGGTAGTGGGCCCACATTCTTTACCCCTCCTTAGCTATCAACTTCGGCGCATTTGACTACCTTTCCGACAGTCATTCCGTCGTTTGGCCAGCGCCATGCCCCGGTCCTCATGACTCCTCCAGCGGAAGCCGATGTCCCACAAACAATGACGGAGATGGTCTCACAGACAGCGACAGATGTTGTCCTGTGGACAGTCGCCGAGATATTGCCGACGATTGTAGCAGAGATTTTTGTCGTCCCGTGGACAGTCGCCGAGATATTGCCTACAATTGTAGCGGAGGTGATTCCAGTTGTACCAACAGATGTCACCGTCGCAATCTCACAGAAAGCATAGTTGCCACCGCCGGAGCCTGAGCCGCAGGTTCGATTAGATGTCATTGATTGTGATGCAGTTGTCACTGTTTCGTCATCTTTTTTAGCAGAGGCCGAGTAAGCCCAGCCAGTACCGGAGGAGAACATGGAGCTCGCGCAGTCAGACCAACCGGAGGTGATGGATAGGGCTAGTGTGTTTCTGAGGCAGCAGTTCCGACTCACTCCTACCAAGCAGGGTCCGTCCATTCAGTCTCCTAGGCGTCTAGAAACATCACCGGTAGTACCAGAGGCTCAACTTCAAGAGGAGGGAATGCCACATGTCGTGGTTGCGCCAACAGCAAAGGAGGCGGCACTGGATGTGGGCATGGCTCTCGCTGATGAGGAGTGATACAGAATGGTCATTGGAGGACTTCGCCAAGGAGGATTACGGGTCGGATGAGGACAAGTGCTGGGATTAGCTCAGGAATATGAAGTCTGTGTTGAAGAAGGGACACGATGAAGCAATTCAAGCCCTGACTCGACGAAGGGAGTGGCATTTGATCAGAGCATATATCCATGGGATCTGTCCTTGACGATTTCAGACTTGTTTTGTAGACAGAGGTTGGTCGGCGGTGGAGACAGCTAAGATGTTGGCAGATTGGGCTACTAAGCCGGAGTTGGGACCCAATGACACCCCTCTGATGAAGCTAGCACATGAGATTGTGGGATTGTACAAGGATGTTTACTATGGTCGTCAGCGTGCGGAGGCGGACAAGGTTGCAACAGAGAGATCATTGGCAGCTGAGAGTGGGGCTAGAGAGAAGCTAGCTGCCGACTTGGCCGACCAACAGGCAGAATGGGCCGCAGAGCAGGCGGCACTACTGGCAAATATGGCAGCAGTGGTGCAGGAGAGGCATGTGTCTAGGCAAGGTACAGAAGCGGTTGTCCGAGATAAGGATGCAACTAAGCACGAGATGCAATTAGCTAGGAGGCAGGCTATGGATGCGGCGCTTCTTCTAAAGGAGGCCATCGAGGTTAATTCTCAGATTCAGACAGATCTCCGCATCAGAACAGAGCAGGTGTATGAGTTGCGTCGCCAGCAACACTCTTCTAGGACGCCCCCTTCTCTCTGGTATTTCTTTTGTTGTCTACAAGTTGTCTCCTAATTTTGTTAGTCGTCAGGAGACGACTGTTCTTTTTAGGGGGGATGGTGTCAGCCGATTGGATGGTCCATCCGACAGTGTTTCTGTAGCCGACGGAATGACTGTCGTCGGTGTTTTGTATTTTGTAGCCGACAGGTAAATAGTTTGTAGCGGACATAATGTTTGTGGCCGACGGACTCCTTCAGGAAGGTTCGGCGGATAGTATTAATATCCCGTCTGGGATCGTTGTAAAGGATCATCTTCTATCATTGATCTTATGAAGCATAATGTATGTCTGGCATATGCGAATATAATTCTGCTATTCTGTTCCATTGTCTGTATGCATTGATTTCTTTACCAGTACGGTAAACAATTGCTATGGTGTTGTTTGTTTCCCATTTACTCTTTTCATCATTCTCATTAGGATTAGGATTATCCACAATTGATTTTAGCTCATGCTTTCTTAGTATTAGCATCATTCGCAGTTTTGAAGCTTCAAGATTTGAAGCACCTTCAAGTCTGATTCCATTAACCATTTTGATAAGTATAATGTTTTCAAAAATAAGTATGCATATCTTTGTCAAAAATCTGATCTGATCGTTTCTTAAGCTTGCTCTGATACCATGTTAAGATTGATAATCAGACTGATAGTAGATCTTTATTTATTTTATGTATGATGTTGACACACTTATCAACATTAATATAATGCTTATCAACTTTGAACCAGTCTGATTGCAGAATTTAGTAATATTAAAAACTGTGATTGAATAATTATTATTTAATATTGTTAACTACACACAAAAGGAACCAAAGACTGTTATCTGTGTATGTTCCTTCAATATTATACTGTTAGTCTTGATAATAGTCAATCACAATTTTCAGCGCACTAACCCACGATGATAATAGTAGAAGATCACCTGTGATGATAACCATGGAGATGATGACTATATATCAATGGAGTTGGCAGAAGATCACACATATAATGTGAGCAGGAGATCACATACTTTGAAGAATGTTTCCTTTGTGTGTTCGCTGTGTGTAATTACTGCAGGTTTCCACTGTTATTATATATATTACAATAGATTCGTAGTGGAATCACATCCACGATGAGTTGGGACTCCAATGTGGAGTCACAACTCATTGTGGTCATGACTTCGACGACAACCTGCTTCACAAGTAATACTGACAGGTTGATTAATCCAACACTATTCCACATTATTACTTAGTCATCGCTACATTAGATAAGAATTCAATTTATATATACAGACAATGATAGTTACAATGATAATTTTATATAATATTATTAAATATTGCATAATAATAATAATGGAATATATGTATATTATATTGTATGAGAAAAGAATATATCTCATATATATACTAAATACATACATACATATACATATACATATATCTTCAATGGATTTTATCCAACTGACACTATAATCACATCAACAGTCTGATTAATCATGATTATCTAGAGCCTCAGGATAGAATGATTCAGGCATGTAGGTGTTTATTATCTCAGAAAAATCTTAATTAAAGTACAATCACTCCTTTCAATAAAAAAAGGACAAATGTTGTATAATTTCCCCACTTTGGAAACATCAGATAGCACAAGGGTACCAACAGATATTGGCAGAAAATAATCAAGGAAAAAAGTACACACACCTGTTAAGACGCATATTGATGAAAAGTCTACGTGCAGCAGCTCTTGTGAACATTTTGAAGCCACACTGCAGAACAAGAAAATATATATATTAACTAGGCAGCTTCTACAAACTAAAAACACATTTTCCAATTATATAGGAGATATGCATGAACATCCCAGCATTGCTCTTTAATTTCCACTATTTTGCCTTTTTTTTCTCACAGAAAAACATAGAGGGTCAAGATGTTTGACTTCATTATATAGCACAGACCTGAGTGTCTTTGACTCCTGCACCAGCAACTAAGAGGACACACAAATGGAATCCTTTCATTAGAATGTTGCGATACCACTTGCGCTGAAATAAAAGCCCAGAAGAAATACAATAAATGAGTCCATATTTATTGTTGGAAACATGAAAAAATAAAATCTTTTAAGGAAGGTCAACAGAACAGTGTGTACAGTTGCTATAGCCTGCCTCTCCAGATGAGCCCGAGAACCAAATGCAGCAACTGATATATTGCAAATCTTTGCAAGAGAACTGCTGCTTATTTTGTTTTCCTTGATAATCTCCTTTTCACAATATTCTTTAACCTGGTAATAGTAACAAACATTTCACTATATTACTCTACCCAAAAGCATCTTCTGCATAGCCATTGAAGGGTCAATGCAACCAAATCCATTCTTCTGCCATCCATCAATAAGCATCGTCCCAGAAAATGCATGCAAACTGACCTTAAATTCAAGTTTTTCCAGATCAGTTATTTTTGTGGCCCCATCAGCATCCAGCATTAGAAGAATCTCACCACGTGCATGGAGCATTCCCTGCTCTTGTTGAAAGCTTTCACATTTCAAAAACTCTCAATCAATAATTCAAAGGTAAACATTTCAGAATAACAAAATTTATCAAATACATTTGCACTTTCTAAATCCCAAGTACCGTAGTAGCTGAAAAGAAATATTTCACAGGATTGGCAAGAACAGATTGTTAAAAATGAAAATATGGAAAAAAACCAAATTAAGTAAATACAATAATTAGAATGTTCACTAAACGTGAATGATGTATCCTAAGATTCCGACATTTCAATCATGCTTAGCTTGATAAAAAGAAAAGCAAAAAGCCAAAAAAACAACCTTCCTGATAGCTGCTCCTTTGCCATAATTTGCTCCCAGCCGAATGACCCTTACATTATCTACGGAGAATTTCTTCACATAGTCAAAGGCAACCTTTACTGTGCCGTCAGTACTCCCATCATCAACAATCACCACCTACTCTCACAAGAACATGAGCACATTAGAAATCTAGTTAGCTGCTCACTGCGACAAGTACCCAAGAACAAAAGTGTTTTGATCAAATGCTATAAATTCAATAACCAATGGAACATAGATTTTAAGGTTGTATTACAACAGTACATCAAGTTTTCAATGTGTCAAGCTATTGTAACATCGCTAACCACATCAAAGTTCTAACAAAGAATACATAAAAAAAAGATCATCAAACATAAATTCATTTCTAACAAGAAACATTAATCAGCTGTAAAAGCTCAAATTCCATGGTTGTCATCCACACAAGACCTCCGAAATGGTAATTTGTTATATAATCAAGGGAGATGCAATGCTCCACAAAAAGGAATTACAGGGGTGATGTCTCTAAAGGAAACAATATTTATTCTAAAAACTTCCCTTAATAGTCATCCCCTGAATTTTACAAACTTGTCCACACTCAGACAATTGGTTAAAATATCTGGATTTTGATCCACAATCAGAACATACTGCAATATCACAGTTCCATCTTCAACAAGTTGTCTGATGAAATGACAATGAAGCTCTACGTGTTTGATTCGCCTATGGAAGACTCAATTCTTGGCAAGCCTTAGCACCCCTTGATTGTCACAAAACAAGGGTGAAGGCCTTGCTTGAGACATTTGCATGTCAGAAGCATCCTTTGTAGCCATATTGACTCATGTTAACAGTTATCTGATATTATGCTTCAATCGAGGGAAATGCCACTACTTTCTACTTCTTATTAGTCCGTGTGACCTATCCAGAAGTAGACTTCCTGTCATCAACAGAACCTGCCCAATTGAGGTTAGTAAAACCAAACAGTCAAGGATCCTTGCTTCTACTGTACAAAATGCCAATGTCTCTTTCACATATCTCAGTACACACTTCACTGCAACTTAGGGTTCTGCCTTAGGGACTATCATGAAATGAGAAATGTAGCTCACAGCATAACTAAGATCAGTATTAGTGGTTGTACGATATATGAGGCTGCCCACTAGTTGCCTAAAAGTCGACTAATTTTGCCACTGGAGAATCTCATTTGGCTGATAGTTTCAGCCCTTTCTCCATACATGCAAACAAAGGCTTGTAATCTGCCATCCTGAACTTATACTACAACCAAGAAATGAAAATGTTGCCACCATCTACCAAACCTCTATGCCGAGACAATAATGTAGAAGTCTCAAATCAGCCATAGCAAATGCTTGACACAAATTCAGCTTGATTTGGTTAAGCAATTGTGCTTCATTACTAGTAATGATGATATCATCCACTACATGACAAGAAAAATGATGTCATTATTAGTGTTTTTGACATACGAATTTAAATCTGAAACTATTGTGAAAGTCTAAGTGCAACCACATATGTATCAATCTTAAAGAGCATTGACCATTCTGCACACTTGGTGTTCTTTGCATGCAACCTTGAAACTTGGAAGCTATGAAATATAGACTCCGTTCTCCAAATCACAATTGAGGAGGAACCTCTTCCGTCCATTTTATGCAATTTCTAGCCACTATATGTTGCAATGGCTAGAGCCAAATGGGCCGTGCTCATTTTTGTTGTAGGACCAAAGGTTTTCTCATAGTCAGCCACTCCTTTCCACGAGAAGTGCTTATCCACCGACCAAGTTTTGTATTTATCGAGAGCTCCATCAGCTTTGCACTTCATTTTCTAGACCCATTTGCAGCCAATGGGTTTCTTTTTGTGTGTAACTCTAAGAAAGGGTGTTAGTAGGTTTAAGTTGGGTAATTCCACCTTCTTCCTCATCCCATTGCGTCAAGCGGTAGCAGAAATTGAGTTCTTTCTTGTGAATTACATCGTGGAGAACCTTAATTGGATTGGTTGTAGGGTGACAGATCTGCAGTCTGGCCTATAACTTGCAGAAGGTTACGATCTTGCAGGATCTTTTTTCATTTGGTTCGAGGTAGAGGAAGTGTAGACAATTCTATATGGACATGTTGAGACTAATTGCAGTGAGACTTGAAGCTATTGAGACGGCCCAGAGAAGAGGTGTATATCTTGAGGATGTTAGTGATGATGAAGCAGCACCTAATCCTAATCCTAAACCTGAGGTGGAACAAGATGAGAAAAGACTTCTTAGAGTCATGTCTAGGGAAAATGTTACACTTGTTGAAGTTGCTTGCTATGATGGAAGAGTTGAGACTAATGCAGTATCGGATTGGATCTCAGAGATGGATAAATACTTTGAGTATGAAAGCACTCCTAATAACAAGAAGGTTAAGATAGCAATCACCAAGTTGAAGGATCGTGCTTCACTTTGGTGGGATCATTTGCAATCTGACAGACAAAAGAGAGGAAAATAAAAGATCAAGACATGGGCAAAGATGATTGGCAAATTGAAGAAGAAATTCCTTCTTGCAGATTACCAAGTTACCCTGTTGAGAAGAATGGAAAATCTAAGACAAAAGGGCATGAGTGTGAAGAATATACTGAGGAATTCTACAAATTGGATATCAGATCTGGGCATGTGGATAATGAAGTTGAAAAGGTAGCTAGATACCTGAATGGTTTGAGGATTTCTCTTCAAGATGAGATCAGTTATGTTAAGATGGATAGTGTAGAAGAAGCATATCAGTACGCCTTGAAAGCTGAAGAAAGATTGGCGAAGAAAGATGATCAAAGACAAAGAGGTAGAGGTGGTAGATTTCAAAGAGGCAGAGGCAAAACCTGTGGAGAAGGTAACAAATCCGACAATACAATACAAGATAAAGGAAAGACAGAATGGAAAGAAGAACATGCTAGAAAGACAGGTAATTACAATAGAGGTAGCTATACTGGTTACTCTAGGAATTATAACAATGGTAAAAGAGAAGAAAGATATTGGTTTAAGGGTACTTGTTTCAAGTGTGGAGAAGGACATAAAGCTTTTGAATGCAATAATTTTGGCAAGAAGATTGGAGGTAGCAGTAGAAATACTTTGGCTTGTGAAGAAGTTGTTGAAACACCTAATGAACTTAACTATGGTGAGATCCTGATGATAAGAAGGATTTTGAGGAATGAGGAAGTTAATGAAGAACTTGTTTTGAGAAGAAGTTTGTTCAAGACCAGATGTAAGAACGCTGGAAAATGTCGCAAAGTAATCATTGATAGTGGAAGTTTTGATAATTTGGCATCTGAGGAGTTGGTTAACAAATTGCAGTTGTAGAGGTTGAGACATCCTAAACCTTATCATGTTGCTTGGATCTAGAAGGAGCATAATTTACTTGTAAGTGAGCAATGCCTTGTTAAGTTCAAATTTGGAAATTACAATGATGAAGTCTTGTGCGATATTATGCCTTTGGATTGTCGTCATATTCTATTGGGTAGACCTTGGCAGTATGATAAACAAGCTTTGCATGATGGTAGATTGAATTAGTATACTCTCTGGGTTGATGGGAAAAAGCAAATTTTGTTACCTTCGGTAGAAAAGCTTGATGGGAACTACTGTACCACAACTAGAGTATGTTTAGTTGAAGGAAAACAGTTTGTTAAAGATATAAAGGAACAAAATGTTTGTTTTGCTTTGATTCTAAGAAAGACTGACAAACAAGATGAACTACAACATGCACTTGAGATTGAATCTTTGTTGGCGAAGTTTCCAGACATTATTTCTAATAATGTACTTGATGGTTTACCTCCTATAAGAAGCATATGTGATTGTATGGATTTAATTCATGGAACTAGTTTGCCTAATTAAACACCACATAGGCTTTCACCTGCTTTAAAATGCTAAGTTGAATAGACAAGTGCAAGAACTGCTTGAGAAGGGTCTAATTAGAGAAAGTTTGAGTCCTTGTGTAGTACTTGTTGTGTTAGCACCTAAGAAGAATAGAGAATGCAGAATGTGTAGTGATTCTAGAGCTATTAATAAAATCACAATGAGGTATAGGTTTCCCTTGCCTAAGATGGATGACATTATGGATTGTTTGAGTGGAGCAAAGTATTTTACCAAGATTGATTTGAAAATTTGCTATCATCAAATCAAAATTATAGCAGATGAATGGAAAACTGTTTGTATGAATGGTTGGTTATGCCTTTTGGTTTAACTAACACACCTAGTACTTCCATGAGGTTGATGAATAAAGTTTTGAATAAATTCTTGGGTAAGTTTGTGATTGTATATCTTGATGACATTTTGATATTCAGTAAAACTAAGGAAGAACATCTTGAACATATCAAACAAGTATTGCAGAAATTGAAGGAAGAGAAGTTTCTAATTAACTTGAAGAAATGTCCATTCATGAAGGAAGAGATTGTGTATCTTGGTTTTGTAATTTCAGTTGATGGTTTGAAGATGGATCCTAAAAAGGTATAAGTTATTCTTGATTGGCCTACACCTGAGAATGTTGGAAAAGTAAGATCATTTCATGGATTGAGAAGGTTTTATAGGAAGTTTATCAGAAATTTCAGTTCTATTTGTAATGCTTTGAGTGAGATTATGAGAGGGGATAAAAAGGACTTCAAGTGGACACATGGCACATATAAGAGTTTTGAGACATTGAAACAGAGAGTTGCAGAATTACCTACACTTGCTTTGTTTGATTTCAGTAAAGTTTTTCAAGTTGAATGTGATGCTACTGGAAGTGCTATTGGAGTTGTTTTGAGTCAAAAAGGAAGACATGTAGCTTTCTTTAGTGAGAAGTTGAATGATGCAAAGAAAAAATATTCAATCTATGATCAGGAATTTTATGCCATTGTTCAAGCTTTGAAGAAATGGAGACATTATTTGATGCCTAAAGATTGTGTTGTACATTGGCCATAAAGCTTTGCAACATTTGGGAAGTCAAAATAAGTTGAATCAAAGACACGTGAAGTGGATTGAGTATTTGCAGAACTTTTCTTTTTCATTAAAGCATAAGAGCGAACAGTCAAAAAAAGTTGTTGATGCTTTGAGCCGAAGAAGGAATTTACTAACAGAAATGAGAGTTAAGTTACTTGGTTTTGATGATTTGAAGTACTTGTATGAAACTAATCCTGATTTTGCAGAACCTTGGAAAGTTTGTAAAGATCTGATGGTAAGAGATAAGTGGACTGATTATTTCATTCAGGAAGACATGTTCTTTAAAGGAATTCAGTTGTGCATACCTAGAGGATCAATGAGAGATAAGATCATGAAGGAGAAGCATAGTGGCGGACTTGCTAGACACTTTCGGATTGATAAGACAGTAAAGTTGATTTCAGATAGGTATTATTGGCCCCAAATTTACAAGGATATGCAGAGGTTTGTTAGAGGTTGCAAAATTTGTCAAACAACAAAAGGAACTAGTCAGAATTTGGGATTGCATTCACCATTGCCTGTACCTAATAAGCCTTGGGAAGATATCAGCATGCACTTTGTTCTTGGTTTCCCTAGAACTCAACAAGGTAATGATTCTATTTTGGTAGTGGTTGATAGATTTTCGAAGATGGCTCATTTCAAACTTTGTAGGAAGACATCTGATGCAGTACATATGGCTGAATTATTCTTCAAGGAGATAGTAAGATTGCATGGGTTCCCTAAGACTATTGTTTCTGACAGAGATACTAAGTTTACTGATCATTTTTGGAGAACACTTGGGAGGAAATTGGATATAGAGTTGAAGTTCAGTTCTACATTTCATCTACAGACAAATGGACAAACTAGGGTAGTAAATAAAGTTTGGGTAACTTGTTGAGATGTTTGATTGGGAATAAGCCTGGTAATTGGAATTCGATTCTAGCACAAGCAGAGTTCGCATATAACAATTCAAGAATAGGAGCACCAAGAAGACACCTTTTAAGATTGTCAATGGATTGAATTCTAAAGGACTACTGAATTGAGGGATTTGACGACTAAGAGAAAGACAAGTGTTGAAGCTAAAGAATTTGCATATTTCATGAAGACTTTGCATGATGAAGTGAGAAATAATTTGAAGAATAGTAATCTTGCTTATAAACAGAGAGAAGACAAATCTTTTGAGGTTGGAGATAAAGTGATGGTTCATTTGACGAGGAACAAATTTCTAGTTCGTACTTACAATAAGCAAAAGAGAAAGAAATTTGGTCCTTGTAAGATTCTGAGAAAGTTTGACAATGGAAATGCTTTTGAAGTTGAATTACCTGGAGACATGGATATTTCATCTACCTTCAACATTGCAAACATCTTTCAGTACTTTGAAGCAAATGAGGAATTAAAAGATAACTTGGATTATCCTCAGAAGAACGCAGACATCATTGAAAAGATTTTGAATAGCAAAATAAGCAAAAGTACCAGAGGAAAAGACTACATGGAATACCTAGTTTAGTGGAAAGACAAACCAGTTGAAGACAGCTCATGGATTACACAAGCTGAATTGGATCTTTATGATTCGGGTCAAAATATCAAGAATGCCTAATGTGGACATCAATTATGTGTCTAATGCAAGAGCATCTTGGGTATTTGAGCAATCTTGCATCAACCAAAAATATTTCTTATTTTTTGTACAAGTTTGTTGTTTACAAATTAGTCGTTGTTGCTTTTGGTTTCATGTTAAGCACGGTTGAAATCATGTCAAGGAACTATTCTAGATCCTTGTCCTAAGTGCGCATATTCTGATATTTCATATTCTTTTGTGTTTTGTGTTTTCTTTGCAGTCTCTATTTCCTACAGTTAACATCCAGCGAGACGTGTTGTTACTCTTGGCACAATTACTTATGCTAACGTGGCGTCTTGCGCAGTTGGATTCTGACTCCTAACTTGTGCTTGGACCTATTCCTAAGTGTGCATGATCCTATGTTGTCCTTTGCTTGGCTTTTGGTTTACTCTTCCAAGACTAGACCTATAATGTAATTAAATGCCTGACTAGCCAACTCATAGTGTAGTTGGCTCTATATGAAGCTTGGTTAGATGTCAAAAATCATCATCTTAGAGAGAGACAAGATAGAAGATGCAAACTTGGACTCTGATTTTGTAATTTTACTTGTTTATGGCTGCAACCCATAAGGCCTTGTTAGAATATTTGATCCACCAGTATAATTGAGAGGTGGGGGGTTGAATCAGTTGTCCAACTATTGTCACAATTATCAACCTTATTAAATCTTAACCATATGAGCAATATAATCAAAAACCACAACAAGATACTCATGCACAATAACCCCAGATATGTTAACTAGGGAAACCCTTGATCGGAGGGAAACCCCCAGTGGGGATGGTACCCACAACATGATGTACTAATATAAATATTCCTTGTTAGAGGATGGACCCTGTTAGGAGTCTATGAAAACATCCAATACATATCAGTCCTTGTTAGGAGATTCCAACCCTGTTAGGAGTTGTAGAAGGAAAATGGACACTGTCCAAACAGCTTCAGGGGCAAGACCAATGAACCCACTATCCAAATGATCTTTGTATTATTCCTTGTATAATAATAGAATTGAGTTGCACTTCTCCTTCCTCTTTCTTTGTCCTATCAACCGGACTTCTACTCCTTCTGATCTTGATACCAGATCACAAAACTTCGTATCCAATAAACCCTTGGATTGCTTACTCACATTTACCAAAACACTCTGCTCTTGTTCGCACTTCCTTGAACACTTCGCATACTCGTATCATTTACAATCAAGGAAAACATTTTCCTTTATACCAAGTCCTCAAAACAATTCCTTGAGTCGGCCTTGAGGCTTTCCCAATTAATTATAATAGGAAAACAATAAGATAATTAATTATTTCCCAACTACTTAGCATTGTCGGCTCACAATCTACACAACTTCTCACACGTGCGACTTCAGGACTGCCGCACTTACTGATGTCATCATCAGGTTGTCCTCCGTCGCTGTATAGCTTCACGTATCCTAATTATATCTCTGTTAAGAGATAAAATACAATCATCAGAGACTGCTTTTCAAGTACTCTATTTCTGCACTGCTCTTTGTAAATCACGTATATCTTTCGTATCTCTTCAACTTATGTTATGGGCACTTAACCTCGTCATCAGGACACAGTGTGGAACACGTCCTTAACTCGCGTTGCCTGAACATCAAAACTATGTCCGTACGACCATGATCATTGTCTACAACTTTGCTAGTCTTCACAGAATTACTATTATGTTGACATCAATGACATACATAGTCATGAAGGCAACATGTCAATACTGCCACATGCTCTCCAATGCTTAGAATAGTCCCCCAAAGGAATTACCATCAGCATTCATGCTAACAAGCCTCATCGTCGGGCATGTTTCTCCATAAAGTACATGTGAAGTAAAATAATTACACTGTTGATCTGCTACATATGGCTTTTATGTTCTTTGTTGATCTATATGAATAGAGCTTTCATGTGTAACTCTAAGAAAGGGTGTTAGTAGGTTTAAGTTGGGTTATTCCACCTTATCCATCATCCCCTTGCGACACTACATAAGTAATCTACAAAAAGGAGAAAATACCCGACAAGAGTGACTTGAGCAAATATTCATTGTTCCAAAAAAACTGCATGAACCAGTTGCAAGACATTGGATGCTCTCTAGGGGTCTCCATCTAAGAAAGGAGTTTTATGTTGGTTCTCTACCAGGCAAGTGCCACAAATGCCATGTGTTTGTGCCGTAAACTCATGTAAGTCATTCACCAAATTGTCCTAAGCCAATTGATTAAGTAAGAGAGAGAGATGATTTATTGAGGTGTCCATACCACTAATGCCACATAGAACTAATGCATAAACTCATCACAACCATTGCAAGCTCAAGTCTCTCTAGTATCAACAATGCAAAAGAATACATGAGCTTTAAGGCCAACTATAAATGTAGTCTAGGACTCTTTGTCAACAATGTGACAATTGTTCGTATTGAAGACAAAATCCAACTTCAAACAATTTCACATAATCTGACTCAATGAGAGCAAATTGAGCTCCATGCTCAAAACATGGTATATATTTAGAAATATGATATTTCTCCAAGCAGATGTAATCTAAACATTGCGCTTGTTGACAACTGTATCCTCTTCACCTCTATCGAAGATTACTGAATCGAAGCAAGTAGTGTGCTCTGTGAACCAATCTCCTCTGTATAAAGTGCCAACCAGCTCTAGAATCGATGCACTATGCAAATATTTTGACATGATTAGTTGGTCTTTTGGTCATGAAAACATGAAAGGAATACTCCTACTCAATATGCTCTACAACATGGGCCTTCTGCTGAGATCCCCCTAGTTGAATTTTTCATTAGTCAATTGTTTCCTAGATTAGTTCTTCATATGACCAAGCTTTCCATAATAAAATATGTTATGAACTTCTTTGAACTCTCCCTAGGTTTGCCTTGTCCTTTTTGCTAAAAGGACTTGTCTTTGCCTTTGCCTTTGCTTATGTATTTGGCTTTGGCCGGAAATGCTTGTTCTAAAGTATTTTTCTGGCTACTGCTCCCAAATTGTTATTTCTAGTTGTCCTGCTGCAAGAACTTAGTGCACAGATCATCAAACTGCAGATTAGCACTAGTGGATGTAATGTTGAGAGTTTCAATGACAATATTGTTGTAAGCTTTTCAACATGATGACCATCATATCCTCTTCTTCCATTAAGCAACAAATGGCTATTAGTTACATGTGAATCGCTTTAATCTTCATATGATGTTCTTGCAAAGACATTCTATTGTCCATCATTATTGAAAGCAGCATATAGTTTAGAAAGAACACTCTACCCTTGTCTAATATTTCATGGAGATCCTTCAAATGAATTCAAATCTCTACAGTCGGCTTGCCAATCGACACTTTTGGAAGCGTGTCATCGATGACTAATAACCTGATGAGCATAATGACTTCCCAATTACACTCATCAAACTTGTCCTAATCTTTGCCTACCGTTGTGGGACAAGCATTTTACGAAAAACAATATTATCAAAGCATAGATACTCAAAATCATGAGCATGCATTGTTTCCATGCATTGTAATTCTTGTTGTTTAAGTCAAAAATCATGAGCATGCATTGTTTCAACGTGTTGTAATTCTTATTGTTGAAGCGTTGACTACCTTTCAACATAATATTGGTAGACGACATCATCCCTCTTGTTTTCCAATGCACAAAAGATTAGGTAAAAAGTACAATCAACACTAAGCTATGACAAAAATCTAAGGCGGTTGTCAAAAAACACACCAATTTGCACCAACACAGATACCAAGCACTTGACTGCAGAAGAAATAACTCCATTTTTTTCAGAAAAAGATATAGCCCTCATTTTTCAAATTTTTTTTAAAAAAGTATTACAAGAAAAATCTCTAGAAAACTCAAGGTGTAAGTTTGAGAAAAACCCTGGCCAAACAAAGTTTGTAGAAACCCTTTTGTGTCAAAAACCTAGCTACAAGCAGCCAACGACAAAAACCATGCACATAGGTAGGTAAATGGCAATCAAATTGCCAAATTGAGAAAAAAATTGAAATAGCCCAAAGCAGAAAATAATGGTGAAAATTTGCAAAGAGGTCGCAAGTTTTTGAGCAAGCAAAATCTACCATTTCCTACTTAAAAAACTAAAAAAATCTACAGAGGTTGAAAAAAGCCACCGCATAGGTAAAAATGATGTCGATGCGAGCCAGAGAAGAGTTGAGAAACAATACAAATTTAGTGTCAAAATATGGCACGAAAAGGATAGAGACGTGGAAAGGGAAAAGAAAAATGTGGAGAGAAGTCGCTATCTTCAGGAAACACATGCTTCAAAAAAAAATGATGTCATGAAGTCAAAAACCTTTTGCCAATTTTCTTAAAATGTGATCTTCAAGATCCCTTTATTTCAAAGCCTTTGAACTTTCAGAAAAATATATGTAATTTACGATATAGAAAAAAATCTTTTTAAAAAATCTAAAAAAGTTTTTAAAACTTTGGCAAAACCACAATATTTTTTGGAAAAATAAATCACCAAAAAAATGCTTTTGCTTTGATACCATGAAATCGTTATTTGTTATATAAATAATGGGGATGGGATGTTCCATATAAAAGAATTACAAGGAGAATGTTTCTAAATAAACAATAGTTAAATGAGAGCGGAAATAGAAGGTATCTAATCCAACTAAAGATACATTAAGTGACCATTAAATAATATTTATGACAATATTATTCCAATAACCTTAGCTCCTAGTAACTAAGTAAACCCCACTATTTACAGGGTTACCCCTTGCATGTGGTAAAGGTCAATGCTCTACATGAATTGACTTAAAGTTACTTCATAACATAGATCATTTGTGCCTAACAGACAAACGCGCTTGCACAAGATTAACTATTTCATCTTCCATAACAAATTCTTTGTGGCATTAATAATACACACATACATACATTGATTCAATAGAAAGGAGACAATTATTCATCTACTTCAACAGAACAAGTGCATAAAGAGCTCATTTCAATAAAACTTTATGGCAGCCCAACATTTGTCTTTTGATTTATTGATAAATGTTATATTTGTCTCTAGTTTCTCATTTATACTTTGCTTCCACATATCATACGTCTAAATTTCAACAATACAATGTAAATTCAAATAAGGATCTCCCAAATACAAATCAGTGCTTTCACAAACATTTTTCAAAACCTTGTATGTTCTGTTAAGAGTGATCAAGTTTCATAAAAGAGGACTCAAAAACTTAGTAGCTATGGTAACCATAGTTGAAAAATGTGAGACTTTTTGAAATCGCCAGTACTTGCAAATCATTTGTTGAGGGGAGTCACTACCACAAAGACACACAAGCTTCTTTGTTACTTGCGCACTTTTGCAATTATAGCCCTAAAAATAGAAAATTTGCACAAGTCAAACCCGGAAAAATAGTCACATAATGCAAATATAAGAATATGCATTCATTTAGAGTTTTTATTTTTCTATTGTTTTCCAATGCAATGAAAAAAGATGCAAGGATGAGGACGGAAATTGTTAGCAAATTAGGAGAATGAGGTTGTGACTATCGAAAGTGAAATAAAAATTAGAGATGTACGGCAAACTCAACAATTTTTTGGATTCTCCAAATTACATTTACCATGAAAACTACATGTTTTTAAGTTCAATATTAAAAAGTTTTTAAGTATGTGAAAACTAAATGTTTTTCAATTTTAAAATTTAACAGTTAAGTTCAAAACTTAAATTCGTCAACTTTGATAGAAGAGACCTGTGTATTCATTTATGGACTCATTGGATGGACTTCTTTATTGAACTTTGCAAGAAAAATCTTTTAAAGAAATTTATGCAATATTTAACTTGTTGAATTTTTCACCAAGTTGATCCCAAGTCACAAATTTAGGGTCTATAGAGTTTTTGCCAAGTCAAAGTCTTGCCAACTATGGCTTCCACATTGTTGTCAATTTGTCACTATTCCAACATTTAATTAAGGGTTGAGGCAATATACCATTCACACCCTACTCTTATTGTTCATTTAAGATGATGGCAATGGTCATGTTTACCTTGTGTTGCTAGTGGTCACACAATAGTGTCATTGGGTGGTTTTATCGTAATGTTGTTATGTTTGACCATAGTTCCAAAATTCTCCAGGTCTCTTTGAGTCCTAGCGAATCTAGAGTTGAGTGATCCTAGTTGAGTCCCAAGGGCTCGAGACTCTTGTCAAGTTTTTGCCAAGCCATACTGAGTCTTGTCGAGTCCTGATTCAAGTCATCCTCACCAAGTTTGTGCCCAGTCCAACTCTCATTTATATGGTTTCGACAACATTGTTCTTGCGATTGTATGTTTGTCATGTGTACATCACAACTATGGTACAAAAGATTTGTTGGTCTATGTCTTGTTTGTTGGTGTCCTTAACTTAAATTTGGGGCAATATGTAATAAACACTATATTCTCTTCTTTAGCAAGTACTTTCTTACTCTAGTAATTTATCGCAAGAGAAGTTTAAATAGAAAATTTTATGATAAACTTCTTTGGAATGCAATAGGAAAAATTAGAACCTTCAATGTATATAGATGGTCACAATGTCAACACACATTTATGATCCAACAGGGTTTTCAGGTTGGTTACAAGAAAACCAACTCGAACACGTGCGCATCCACTCAAATACGCATTAAATGTCAAAGGAAATTTTCTTTGGATTTCTCAATCAATTGCAACATATCCATTCATCTACTTGTAGGTCTCAAAAGGAGGGATTTCTCCAACCAATTGAAACTCGCCATGTCAATCACTTTAATCAATTGATGAGGATGTAATGATGTTGAACAGGCCAAATAACTGAGAAGGGGGTGAATCAGTTATTCCTACACACTTTATAAAACTTTTACTTTTGTCAATAAACTCATAAACAATAGCAATAACAATTTCTTATCTATAGTTAGGCATAGTTAACATTCATAATAAATATAAACATGAAAGCACAAAACAACCAACACAAAGAAGATCAGAATTTAAATGGAAACCCAAACAGGGGAAAACCATAGAGAAACTAATTCTCATGAAATGAACACCGGTTTAGGTGATTTTTATAGAGGGTCACTATCGATTTTGATCACTGCAAGTTGACTCACCATCAATCGAGATAACTATCCTTAGAAAAGAATATGGCTAACTGCCAATACAAATAGGTTCACTACCCAAAATATATGAATGGAGATTGAATCCACCAAGTTGACTCACCATCAATCGGGATAACTATCCTTAGAAAAGAGTGTGGCTAACTACCAATACAAATAGGCTCACTACCCAAAATATATGAATGGAGATTGAATCCACCACTGAGATCACTATTACCAATGATCTACAACACAAAAATGATATAGCAGTTTCTACGGATGGCATCCACATCCACGATTAATAATACACAAATCTCATGCAATAGATTCGCAATCACTTCACAAACAAGCATCACATATACCTCACAAACAATTGAAGACCTTGCTGTTCTTATACTACTTAATGCCCTCAAAACTATTGGCCAAACCAGCTTTGAAAAGGGTCACTCTGAGACATTCCTGCAGTGGTAAATGAATGAAACGTAGACCACATCGCTCCATGTAGCATGCCTCGTGCATTACAACATGCTACACCATCTCTCGCACATTCGGTTCATTCAACAGATACATTCAACACGTTGCACGCTAGCAACTGGGACTGAAACATAAATAACACGCACCAAATTAGACCAGACCAAAAGCAATCAATGCACCACATGTTGCGTGCAAGAAAGATCCAACACCAAAACAAATAAGGATAGATATTTGAAGCAGATCTTTCAATGAGCACTTCTACCAATGCACACTGACTATTGGTACACATCAACCAATACACTAGAATAAATGAAACACAAATGAATATCCTCTATGCACTGCATATGTTGACATCAACAACAACCACTAATGACAAAAGTATGAATAGCACAAACCTCACATTCTAACAATCTCCCCCTTTGTCATTGATAACAACTATATAAATAACAAAGCAAACAGCTCCAAAAGATATCAGCATCAAAAGTTATCCAACTTTCTCCCTCTTCGAAAACAATGACAGAGAGCCAACTACTCCCCTTGAGAGGAAGTCACCAAGCATTGATCTGGAAAAGAATTATCATGAAATTCGCAACACCAATGCACACATCAGTGCATTTAGTGAACACTAGGAAGGGGCCAAATGCAAGTTAATATTTCTCAGCAAGTAATATTAACTTTATCTTTCTAAATATAATATTTGCTTCCAAAGGTTTTGAAGTATTTAATTGTGGGTGCTCTTTCATGCCCTAAATCCTATCATCTCTTGCTATACTTCTTTCGGTATAAAACTTTGTTCAGTGTGTACTACATCTCTAATCAACTTTTGGTAGATTCGCTTCTTTCATTATAGTTTGTGCTTCCTAATTTTTTTGATCATTCTTTCCACTATATGTCATTATGTCATGGTGTTCTAGCTGCTGAAACTTGTTTCTTAATACCATGTTTCTCATAGAGATGTCCAAATACATCAAATGTAAATTCTCCTCCTCTATTGAATCCCAAACATTTAATCTTTCTACCACTTCCACTTTCAAATCTAGCCTTGAATATCTTGAATTTCTCAAATGCTTCTGATTTTTCTCTTAGAAATGCAACCCATGTCAACCTTGAATAATTGTCAATGAAAAGTATAAAGTATCTCCCACCTTGTAACCTTCGTGTTCTGGTAGGACCACAAAGGTCAATGCTCACTAACTCCAGTAAATTAATAGATGGGTAGTCTTTTTCCTCGAATGAATCTCTTCCATGTTTTCCATCTTGAGATCCTTTACAAATCACATTGTATAGTCTACACAATCTAGGTAAATCTCTAATGCATATGATGAACTCATTCTTATCAAATAGTCAAAATAAATGTGGCACATCCTTCAAACTCATTCTTATCAAATTGTCAAAATTACTGTGGCACATCCTTTAGTGCCAAAACCAACTGTCATCAACCTAAGACATTAAGCATCCTTTTGTAGCTCCTTCCAAGTGCTCATGTCTCTTCTAGTCCTTTTGCCAACTACACTTATTGCTCTAGATCTCTTTCTAATCTCACAACCTTCATTCTTGAATATAGCATCACAGTCATTTTCACACATTTGTCCAAAAATTAAGAAAATTGTGACACAGACCCTTCACAAAATAGACATTGTCTATGTTATTCTTTCCATCAAAAGAAATTGATCATTTACAAACAATATTTGTTGCCAAAATGTTCAACAATCCCCTTGAGATTTGTGTCAAGGGCTTAACCACCTCATATGTACTATGATTTTAAGTGGTTGTATCAAGCACTAACATATCGATCTTTTGGTGCAACGACAACCTCATACTAACAAATGGTATCAGAGCTTGGTCACAAGTTCAAATCCTTAGACCCTCGAGTAACATTGTAGGGGAGATTGTTGACAAAATATTCAGCACTCCCCTCAAGATTCGAGACAAGGGCTTAACTGCCTCTTATGTACTATAATTTAAGTGGTTGTACCAGCCACTAATAGATCAATCTTTTGGTGCAACGACAACTCCACTCTAACAATATGTTGTCTTATCATCACCAAATCTAACAAGACCACCATCATATTTGTCAAGTGTTACAAACTTACTTTTATCCCCAATCATATGATCAGATCAACCACTATCAATTAGCCATTCATTTTTGTTCCTTGTAATATAATAAGCAGTTTCAAGATTCTCATCAACTTCAACACAAATGTTGGAATATCAATTTCTGATTTTTCATTTTGTTTGGCATAGAATAAACAATATTCTCCTCCTAATTCATCATCCGCAATACAAGCCTCTACATTTACATAGTAAGCTTTCTTATTGAACTTCTTAAAATTCTGTCGAGGACCTTTCTCTAGACATCTAGTAGCCAAATGACCTATCTTACCACATCTAAAACATTTCAAAGATAACTTTGCACTTGTCAGTACCTTTCTTTTGTCTCCTTGCAAAGTTTGCTTGTAGCTCTTCTTCTTCATCACCATCAAGTTCTTCTGATTTAGTTGCCTTGAAAGTTATCTTAGATTTGCCCTTTTCTCTTCCAACTTTCCTTAGTTCAAATGCAGTCAAGGTGCCAAACAACTAAAAAACTTCTTTGGATCATATACCTCCTCTATAACCAAGATCTTGTCACTATAACTATCTATTAATGTCATTAAGATCTTCTCCACAAAATTCTCATCAATAATAGTACCTCCTTGGTTCTTGACTTAATTCACTACATTCTCAACTCTTTGAAAATAGCTTTTAATGTCTCTTCGCCATCTTCCATTCTCAGATTATCATAGTAACACTTAGTTGTTAGCTTCTTATAAAACTTAACCCTGACATTTCCTTCATAGATCTCCTTCAACTTTTCCCAAACTTCATAAGCAATCTTCAAAGAGATAACTTTGGGTAGTTTTGTTTTAGATAAAGCACTAATGATAGCATACCTTGCTTTTTCATTCTCCTCAGAATCTGAGATTTCATCTCGAGTTTGAAGGTCGTTCTAAGGAAACACATATTTTGTTGTTACATCCCAAAAAAACATTTTTTTTTTTTAAATAATATTATAGCCATTTTAAGGGTTAGTTAGAAATACTTGGATATCATGATTTTGTGAAAAGAAAGTTATGATTAACAGTTTTGATTTATGCATAAATGACTTGTTAGTTAAGAAATGTTATTTCATGTATGACTTGCTAGTTAATAAATGTCATTTTATGTATAAATGACTTGTTAATTGAGGACTGTTATTTTAACTAAAAATGAATGCTTATATTTTAAGATAAAGGTTAGTGGTGGTTAGCCATTATAACAGTTATCAGTTATTTTATTTCTTGATATCTTAATGTATGTGGAGGAACATGTTATTATTGTGGAATATGCATTTTGGTTGCAGGAGCAGATGGAGGGAGAGAAGCATTGCTAAACAGGATTCAAGGAATGGGTCACCAATTTAGTCCATCGTTAGATCACCAGGTACGAACTCTAAACTACCTTGATGAAGGATTTATCAACTAGGCAACGAATTATACCTTGGACAAGTCATGAGCTATTTGGTCAACTTAAATAAAGGCTCTTATATGATCTTGTCTCACTCCACCCTGCCATTCTTCTTCTCAAAAACTGGTATATTCACACCCCTTCGCCTATAACCTAGAGCATAATAGCAGATCACTTTGCAGTACTGAGCCAAATAGGCCAAAACCATAGAGTGCACAGTGGGATTGCCATAGCGATTGTGTTTGTAATCATTCTCAAGTCATGAATATTTCACATACCGCTCTCATTTCTTTTTTATGTTGTTTTTCTTGCTATCGTGACACTTATGAAAGTCACGGTATCATGTTACATGCTCGATATCATTTCTGAGAAGCATTGGTTTTGCTCTCTTTTTTTAATATAGTTTACAAAATATCATGTTCATATGCTCGAATGTATCTCTGAGAAGCAACCGATCCACTCTATTTTATATATTTCACTTAGTATCATGTTCACATACTCAATTTTACATCTGAGATGCACATAGTCCTACACTTTCCTTATAAATGACAAGTTCACATCCAAGCATATCGGGTATTTGTCCGTGGGGATTGGAATTATTATATATAATCTCATTAGGAAGAAGTTTCTAGTAAATGATAATGCATAATAAGTCTTTCACTGTAAATGACTGGCTATAACAGCCTGAAGTATTCATTCTGAGTCCATGTATTAGATACATACCAACAGTCTCCTAGGATGTACCCAAGGCTGGTAGAGCCAAGAACAATTGGGTGAAGAAAAGAAATACTGCAAGAAATAAAGCTATTAATCAATGGCTTTTATTATATGAATTTAATAAGAAAGAAAATGCTAAAGACCTAGTAAGCTCATGGTTGTCCAAGATATAATCGGTTGTCAAGTCGAGCAGTGGTGATCAAGCTGATTAATGCCCATCTAAATCCTTGGCAGATTAGAAGCATGCTTGCCACAAAATAATCACTAGAGGTCAAGAGTGCTAGCTGACAAAGGGAAGGTTGACGAAGGAATCCCTCATCCTTGTCTGCTACTTAGCCGACACTCTAATAGGGGTATACTCAAGATGGCAAGACTATGGTGACCTAAGCCTAAGCCGGCGTAGGGAGGGCCTTTCTCATAAGAGATTGTGTGGGGATATGTTAAGGTCCACGGTTGGGAGGTTAAGCCCATGTCAACGCTTCTCCTCTTCACCAAATACCGAGGCTTGCACAACTTGTCGACAATTATTTCAGTTCATGTATGAGTCATAAATCTTTTATTTGCATGTACCTTTATGTTCTTTACTTTCAAATGAATACATATATATGTAGTTAGCTCAATTGAAATCATAGAATTCAGTTGATTTCATATGAAATGGATGTAGTTGTTATTTAATGTAGTTTCCATGTATTGTTTCCAAACTACTTATGTCATTTTGTTATGATATTTGGTTATAGTTTTAGAATATGTTCTTTATTTTCAGTTTATTAAAAATGGTATGTTTCACTTGTCTCAACATGCTTCCAAATCTTGTAACCTATCGAAACAAAATTACCTTTAATCTAATCTTTCCATGAATTGTAGTTAGACACATCAAACATAGAAATGTTCAATTGGTGCACCATCGGATCTTCCTCAAGCGACTAAGCTCTATACAAAGGAACCAAGCTCTAATACCAATTGTTGAACAAGCTGGAAAACTGAGAGGGGGATGAATCCATTATTCCTATAGAATTTATAAAACGTTTACTTTGTCAATAAACTCATAAACAACAATAGCAATAATTGATCTATCAATAAGCACGACTAACATTCACAATAAATGTAAACATGAAAGTGTGAAAAAACTGACACAAAGAACACCAAAATTTAAATGGAAACTCAAACTAGGACAAAACACTAAGAAACTAATTATCATAAAATGAACACCGATTAAGGTGACACCAATTAAGGTAATGTTTACAAAGGCTCACTACAAGTTGGCTCAATGTCAATCATGCTAACTACCCTTAGAAAAGAATATGTCTAACTACCAATGCAAATAGGCTCACTCCTAGTACAAATAGGCTAACTACCAAAATATGTCAATAGGGATTGAACACATCACTAAGATCACTGTCATCAATACTTTGCAATATATAACATTTTTCTATTTATTGCATCCACACCCGCGATCAATAACACAAAGATCTCCTACACTAGATTTGCAATCATTTTGCAACTAAAGATCTAGCTCTTCTTATATTGATTGATGCTCTCAAACAAATCTGCCAATACAGATTTGAAATGGATCACACCAAGACATTCTCATGATCATAAAGGAATGAAACATGGACCACCTAGCTCCATATAACATGTCTCATTCATTACAACATGCTACACCATCTTTGAGACATTTCGTTCAAACAAATACACTCAACACGTTATATGCTAGTAGTTAGGGCCAAAACATAAATAACACACACCAAGTAGGACCTAACCAAAAACAATCGATCCACCACATGTTGCATGCAAAAAAGATCCAACACCGAAAAAGATAAGAATATGGACATTTAAAGCACATCCTTCAGTGATCACTTCTATTTATACATAGACTATTGATACACCAAATTAATTAAAACATATATGAATATCCTTTATGCATCAAATATGTTGCTTCAATGACAACAGCATGAAGAGCATCAACCTCACATTCTAATAAATGATACATGAGGCCTTGCAAAATAAAGAGATGCGACATGAATGGGGCAAATAAATATTCACATTAAATAAAGATGTGAAGGTAAGATGGAGAATACTAGATAATAACCAATTGGAAGATTTGGGGTAGTTGCATTCTTGTCCATTAGGGCAAGTCATTCACCATGCATATAAGGATACCTTCATCTTAGGAAGACATATTTAATAGTTATGTTGGGTTATGCGACAAACATTCAGTCAAAAGAGTCCCATGAAAGCATTCATGACCAACTTTGCAGCATTTTATACAAATGCTAAGCAACAAGATGAACAATCCTCTAGTCGTGGCAGATGAATTAAGACCAAAATAGTGTGTAGAAAAGCTCTAGAAACATTAGCCATTGATGATTCGAAGATGACGATGGCATCCAATCTGCCCTTACAAATACAACCGCAAAAAACAAGACTTGTTAGCTTCAAGAACAATTTTTAGCATTTGCAGAACTGACTACCTTCACTAATGCAACATGGCTAGAAAGACTAAGCATGAGACAAAAGAATACAGTTAGACGTTGGAGGTTGCATGAAAAATGGTTATAGAGCTAAGGTAACTTGCCAATTGCCTCTTCTAAGAAGTTGTTAGTTCCACAGCTACAAAGTGTTAGTTACACAGCTGCAAGTGGAACTGTTCAAACTTTAAGTTTCATCCTTTCACTGCATAGGGATGTATTGACAACCTCAGACATGACCTGAAATCTGCACCTTTTTTTTTGTTGACAATGAAAGAGCAAGAACATTCAAAGCCAACAATAAATAATATCATGTACTAATGCAATTCAATTGAACATTGACCATATATGTGTCATATGTTATCTATAATTTCACAAATCAATATATCATAAATAACATTACCAAGAACATAATGTAATTAATGACTGGGTCCAGAAAACTCTTGCCTTTATTCTTCAATACTTTGACTCAGGGATGCAATACAAACACTTCAAGGTGAACAACATCCATGTCCACCCCTCCATATGGATTTTATGGACTGGGGTGAGTGAGTGGACAATTAGATCATCCTACAGTGCATAGGGGTAACCTCTTGAAGAACAAGTACATAAGGTGATCATATCAATATCAATCTACAATAACAGTGCCTTGGTTCTTCTACAAAGTGGGGCTTAGTATGATACCTACTCATCTATGTGATACGTACTCATCCTCCATTAGAAATTCTCCCTCTTCCAGTCCATTGGAAAACCAAGCAACCAATGGCTTCCATTGTCCGCATGTTGTTAGCCTTAAGGCCCAATGCTCCTGGTGAAATCCATCCTGCTATCATATGCCACCTGACTATGGTCAATCTTGAGCATGGATAAGCTTATCTCTAAACTGGGTCATAGGAATTCCATCAGTGATAACCTCAAATGGGGAAGAGTAGTCCACGTAGTGAGGATTCAACCTCTACCTATGACCACCTAAAGAACAAGTACATTAGGTGTTCCTATCAATGGCAATCTAAGATAACAATGCCTTAATTCTTCTACAAAGTGGGGCTTAGCATGATACCTACTCATCTGTATGATACATACTCATCCTCCATTAGAAATTCTCCCTCATCCAGTCCATCAGATAACCAAGCAACCAATGACTTCCTTTTCCCACATGTTGTTAGCCTTAAGACCCAATGCTCCTCCTGAAATACATCCTGCTATCATATGCCCTTTGACTATGGTCAATCTTGAACATGGATAAGCTGATCTCTAAACTGGTCATAGAATATTCATCAGTGATCATCTCAGATGGAGAAGAGTAGTCTACACAGCGAGGATTCAACCTCTACCTATGACCTAATAGGGTCCTTACCCCACCCATAACCGTAAACATCATCTATTGTACCATGTTTGGCATTAATAATTAAAAGCTTCTAATTTTGAATTAAGTGGGTACAAACCTGACCATCTTTATGGTTAAACATCCCACTTGATGTTTGACTAGTATATGGGTTTTGTAATCCATCCTATCTCAATTTGTTTGTTTAATATTAAACCGAGAGGACTTAATCATCCAATTCTAGTTGTGCCAATAAGGTAATCAGCCTACTACTCAACCGGTGAGAATTCTACCATATTTTCTTGTATTATAAAGTGATTGCAGCTGTTCACTAGTATAGTACAGCCAAGTGTGGATTTCAAAATGGGTGCAAAGAAAAAACCAAAAGTGTTGAGGGTAATATTCTACTGTTAACTATTAATTTGTTAATGCAATCAGATTTCCACAATCCATAATAGTTGTGGTACTTGGTTTCTGGATTAAATTGTGTAAAGATTTTTGTCATCAACGTTTTGAATCACACTACGTGATCCATCAACTTACATTGTTTTACATCTCTTGCTCTCTCATCCTGATGATGGATCACGTAGTGTGATTCGAAACATTGATGACAAAAATCTTTACACAATCTAATCCAGAAACCAAGTACCACAATTAATTTGTTGTTAAATTATTTTTGTCTCAACCAGAAAAAGAATAGGCACTCAAATCCTTATGTGAGACAAATTGCAAACCTGTTATCTCATGTGTTTCAATTAAGTATGCTTCTAGCTAGGAGTTAAAGTAAGAGTCTACACAGATTTTAAATTTTAATCTACAGCCCTTCATACCCCAGCTTGTAGTTAAACAAGAATATGCAGCGACAGTATATTTAAGCATGTCACCAGCTCTATAATAACACCGATAGCAATCACACAAACCCAAATCTACTTAGATTGATTATGTCTATTTTGCTCATATCACAATTTGGACCCATGAGAAATCAGATAAGTTTTACAAATAGAAAGACTGATTAACAAAGGCTGAAGGTATTTTAAAAGGACATTCTCTACATTTTCAAGAGTTGCAACAGGTAATGGAAGCTGTTTTACTAATTAAACGAATTCCACAACTTTTGAAATAGATTGCAGCAGGTAATGGAAGTGTATTTCGCTAACTAAATATATTTCCAGTTATATGTATTATGGATAGATGAAGTTTTTTTTCCTTCAAGAAAAGGACCAATACAGCAGCTGTAGACTAACCTGACAAATTGGAACCACAATTCCTGCTACAAAACTCTTATAATTCTTTTCCTCTTAACTCTCTTCCCTTTCTTCTACCAGCTAGCAAAACAAACATTTATCCCAAAACAAAGGAGTCGTGGGTTTTTTTAACTTGCCTAGAAACATTTTTTGGTCATAGTTTCAGATCTCCATGTCTTGGGAATGGTCAACCTCCCTTGACATGTGCCTGGCCATTCCTCTTAGATGGGGCTGTGGCCCCCCATAGCATGAGCAGGCAGATTTATTATTTTTCCATTTTTGCCCAAAACATCCTATGCCTTGCCTGCGTTCTCCTGTGCAAAATGCCCTTTTGTTTAATAAAATTTTCCACTCCATCGTTATACTCTTCCCCATGAGCATCGAATGATATTTACATACTTTTTATTAAGCGATAGCTTGGGGTTATTTTGTTAGTTTCCATTATTTTCAACTTTTAATTACTTAGTCCAGATTAATCTAAGCAAAATAAACACATTAAATTAAAGATAACATAATGAAGATAACAAACACATGAGATTATATTAGTATTGAAATTCGCAACTGGCACACACATCACCTACACGTGCGCACACACGTCCATAAAGAAAACTTGAGAATTCCACCCCTAGTCCAAATTACATCGGGACTAGGGTCATCTAAAATAATTGTCAAGGTTTTTAGGGGATATGACAAGAAACGCGGACTTAACCTCCAAGAGTATGGAAAAAACTAAATTTTGTCCATATTAGCCTGTCTTCAATAGCTACATAGCTAATATGCATGTTAACCAGCAATACGATAGGTTGTAGATCAAGAGGATGCTACAGAATTTGACAAGGAGACTAGAGAACCATGCATATGGGCACACATATGTCGGCTTGGGGTCGCAATGTATATCTTCAGTAGTCTCAGTAAAAGGATATTAAGGAGATGGAATGAAATCTTGTTCAATAGTCCAGGTAGGACTGAGCACAGCCCATTTAAGCTTATATCAAATTACATGATATAGTGCAAGGCTACCAGTAACTCCATAAAATATTGTGAAAGGTGTTACACATCTTAAAAGTTAAATCTATCATTAGCATATCACAACATTTTTAACACTTCAATTTTATCATACTGTTGATGAGAAAATCAATTAATACATTAAATTTCCCTATTTCTACCTTTCATTAAAGATTTAAAAACTATTAGCATTTTTTTATATTACCCCTAATCAGGAATGACTATAATTCTTATACTTACATTGTTGGAGATGGCATGGCAACCCCCAACCTTGCTGAAAATTAAAATGTTGATCAATTCAATTTTTACAAATTGCAACCACAATTAATTCCTTAAAACTTCTACGAGGAAGTTTCTTATTCGTTGCGACATTTATTGACTACAAAGTACAGTCATTCTTCTCCTGCAATGTTGATTTTGATTCCTAGCAATTTGCTCACCCTAACCAACAACAACATTAGAACATCCAGATACTTTTCTACCAAATTAATTCAAAGCTATTCCACCATAGTGCAAATTCAATTAATGACCATTAACATTAGAAAAAAGAAAAGATCCTTGCCATTGCTCTTGATGTTTCCAAAAGAAATAGCAAGAGTTCTACGAAAATATAAATAAACTACATACCCTTATTTCTCAAAAGATGCTTGGTATAAACAATGTCTGATTGTTCTCAGATAAATCAATGAATATTTCACGTTGCAGTCTTTATTAAATACACAGTTGTCAAATGTGTATCTGTTTATCAAAAATTCACCCAGATACCTCTTTAAACATCTTCTATCCAGAAGAAATGCATTGCTAATACAAAGCAATATATTCAAATAGAAAGAAATGGAGAAGTTGAGAAACAAATCAAGGCTTTCTCGTCACAATTTTATAAACAGTATCAAACATTTATTGCCCAAAGTAGTTGCATATCCAATTTGAGTTGTGAAAAAAAACAAATTTAATACAAATATCATGATGTTAGAATATGGATGGTGTGACAATACTACCTTACAAACCAAAAAACAGATGAAAATTTATTTTTATTAAAGAGCATTCCTATTTTAGCTTTTGAAATGAGAAACAGCACCATTAGCGCAGCTTTCCCACATTTACAAATCAACCATACAAATGATAATTTGATAATTAAAATCATCTCAAACCTTAAAGCCAAGGAAACCAAGCAAAATTAGAATTTTATTGGGCATAGGAGAATTACATACTTCATATGAGAATGACTTGTCTACAAAAGCACGTTGTTGAAGATAACTGCATATACAATGATAAAGCAACCAATTACAATAAAGTAAAAATTCCACTAATTTGCACAAAGCACAAATCACAACATAGAACAGTTCTTTGTAAGGTAGCTTTAACAACATAATGACATACGCAGTGGTAGGGATCAAATTCATGATAAAAGCTATCCAAATAATCTCCTTAAAAAAGAACACAAAAACTACATGGGAAAGAGATCCATTATAAAAAACAAAAGATCTCTGCCATTTTCTCCAACTGTAGTAATTAATATCACTGGGTAACAAGAAACATCTAATTGTTCAGAAGGCCTATTCATCTAGCACAAAAACAATATTACAAAAATATCTGAAAAAGAGTATTGACCGTCAATGAATAAGACTAGATCCTCTACAAGTGTTAATGATTAAAAGTAGAAGAGTTATAATGCTTGCTTATGAAGGTGGCACAAGTTGTGGTCATCAATTGTTGATAAGGAACCTTCCAAACTAACCAAATTCTTACGGGACCAAAATAAAGAACTTTGTAATCTGTGACTCTGACAACCAATGATTTAGTAAATTCTTATCAACCACAAAATCTTATTGACAACACCAAATCTCTCCATGGATTGCTCCTCCCTCCCTCCATCAAAGTGCCCATGTTGCCAATTCATATCTTGTATTATCCCTTTCCGGATATTTTACCAAAAACCATGATATATATTTGCAGATTTAAATCCGAACAGTAAACCAATATTTGATACAAATTTCAGAACCTTAATCCGACTTGTAACTCGCAGATTTGCATACAAGGAAACTCAAAAAACTTTGTTTTATTTCACCAATATTTATAAAGTACATATATAAACCAGAAATTAACACAAATAACCACAAATGTGTTACTGTATTATACAACAACAATACAATAACGTGCAACAATTCGAATAATCCAATCTTATAAACAGAAATGACAGTCAAATTGGCAATGTAGATGAAACCTGTAAGAAGATTAGGTTTGCGTCCAACTTTCAAATGCTTCTTCAAGGGTTTGCGTCCTAAAAGAAATAACCAACAACTGTTTCCAGCTCCCAGATTAATATTTATTTTGAATATTATAATCTTCATATCTTCCTTGACGGAGCTTGTTGTACCTTTATCACTTTTCCCAATGTGATGCACAGTCTTTTAAGCAATGTGGGATAAAGCACCTTTTTTGTCCTTTAGTCACTTAAGTGAACATAGTCCCTTTTTAAAATAAAGTGACAAGTTAATTGAACTTTAATAGTCACTTAGCCAGTAAACCATATAATTGTTAGGCATTAAAATAATTGACCAAACGAACTCGGATAAGCACGTGCAATAGCTAGTTGGAAAGCTCTCGGCGAGACACTTCCAAACCAACACTGGGATATCAAGAATACTAAGCTCTATTTACTTACTAAAAATAGTAAGCATTCGGACAACCTGCCCAAAACTGCTTTGATGGGTCTGAAACTGGAAATGTCTAGGTCAAATCTCAAACGGAACTTCATAAAGAACCTTCTCGCCCCTGAAACCTAGGCGAAGTGAGCCGGCAACACTGAATTATAATGTCCCTGAAAAAGGGGACATTACAAAGCCTCCCTTCTCAAAGATTGCTTGCCCTCAAGCAATCCGCTCATACCTACAGAAATCAAATGCCAAGATCCCATACTCGCCTCAAGAATGAGGTTCTACTCCTCAGTCGATATACCCCGGCATGCATCTTCCCAAACTTAGAATGGTGAAACAGTACAATAGGAATCAATGTGCCAAATAACTGAATGCCAGGATCCCAAGTCTCACTATAAAGAGACACCAACTGCCATGTGCTACTACCCTGTGTGCCAACACCCTCAGTCAGGATGAAAGCCTCACTCCATGAGTAACCCTGTGAGTCGCTACTATCAAGTGAAGATGTGAGCTTAACAATATACCAATATCCACCCCAAGATGATAGCAACCAAACTCTCCAACAAGCTCCTCGATAAAAAGGAATACATAGGGATGCTCCACCTGGATCCCAAGTGAGAACTCGGGCGCTATCTGAGATACCCCTGACCAGCTCCTGCCAAGCCTATAACACTCCTGTAATATCTATATCGATGACAATGATAGATCCGGCCAGTCTGACTCCACCATCATATCACCCTAGTGAAGACGGAGTAATCCTAGTCTCTGGAACTCTAATGTGTCAGAAGGCCGAAATACACAGATCATAATCATGTGACTATGTAACAAAACAGCATAATCCACCAAATGTAAGATACTATTAACACCTGGATCCCCGATTACCCAATCAACATGATCCTGGGTAAAGGAAAGAGTGGTTGGTGAATCACCATCATCATAAGTGCTAAAACTGTCTTCAATATCTTGCCGAATAAAAAATGTAGACACCTCATGTGGAACGTAAGGTAATGTGTGATCTCCCCACTCACCTGCAAATAGCTTGTTGACCCTGGAAGGCCAAATAGAATCAACGAATATATTACCAACATACACAGGCAAATCACTGATAGTGGAAATATACCAACAAGAAAAATCACCAATCAACAAGTAGGTCGTGGTCATCTTGTAAGAGCTAGGTGATATATCTCTGGGTACGCTGAAAAATTCCTCGGATCATGCTAAGGATAAATCTGAACTTACTACTCCACCATAAGTACCCTTGCTTACGTCAAGGTCTTCGTGAAAAGAAGGTTCACCATTAATTGTAATCTCTAAATTATCCTCACTTGTTGTATCACTAACCATGTGCTTCTGTGAAAATGTACAGCTGCTGTCATAAAAATCAAAATTTTCCGACTCATCAACTTGCTGATCCATAGAAATTTTCTCACCATAAAAAGGCTCAAACAAGGAACACATGATTGAATCACATTGTTTGCCTTAAATTCTACCCACTTTATGAATTCCTTCAATGATTTGCGTGATTTCTTGTGCCCTTGAACCCCGGTTATCTTCTTCAAAAGTGGCTGCCTCACTCATTTGATTTTCAATTTTGTGGATGGAATAATGTGTTAAGTTCAATTGAAGGCATAGCTCATCTACCTCACTCTCCTTGTCCCTTCCAAATTTTATTGCTAGATCTCTATCCATTAATAGTTGCAAGTACTCATATTTTATCATTTTTAAAGTTTCAAAAATAGTATGTAAGAGAGGACTTGTGACACCGCATACACTACCATGTCTCTCTTCTATCACAATCTGCAGCATGAGCTCCTCAACCAATCTGGAAGAATCATCCATCCTTGTCAACACTTGGACAATCTTGTCCTCTTTGACCAAAAGCATATCCAATAAGTCAAGGAGTGATAATGATTTTTGACCATCTCCTTCAAACACAAGTGGGCTACACTCCATAGAATTTTCTAATTTTGCATCACTAAGTGGAGCAACATTTTCAGATACGTCCTCGAACTCAATGTGTGCTATATCGTCTATCCTGCCAACATTGCGGTCCATTTGCTCCTCAAAATTTGACATAATTTCCAGCCTAGTATCACCATAAAATTTATCCAAGTTAATTTCCATTTCACCAAATAAGTTGGTGTTTTCCAAGTCTAAACAAGATGGGAAGTTGCCAACGTTGGCGGTGTGGTCAACTCTTTTACCTGGGCCATCAATATGCTCAACCCCATAAGTTACTTCTATCTTCCAATTACCCATTAGTATACTTGTGCCATCAATAATATTTTGCATACTATCACGCAAAGGTTGCTCTTCCTTTTTAGTACTATTATCAAGTTGATTGATATCTTTCCTGTGCAAACTTCTGTAACTATCCTCTACAAGGAGATCTCGAGCCAATTCCTAGTATTTGTTTCTTACCATATCCGTCTTGTTTTGCAGCTCTAGCTGAAAGTCCACATAATTAATGAAAAGAACTTCTTTTCGAAGCTCTGAAAGAAATTTGTTATAATCATCGTACAACCTCCTTACTTCAATTTTACAATCATAAGGGTCTTTGACTTACCCTGTGCTCTTCACTTTTTTCATCATTACGGGAATATCTTTCCAATCTATAAAGTCAGACATTAAATTTTCCAATTTTTTACTATGTTCTTCAATTTCATTATTGACAATACCCATTTCAGAATGAGACAGTAAAACATTTCCAAGGCATTGATTTGTTGGGCAAGTGAGATTATTGAGATCCTTGATATTGAGACTCTCTGTTATACAGCTACATTCTTGACAATTTACTCTATAATTTTCTTTAGGAAGGTTGTCCTTATCATTTGAAGTAATTTGCACATCAGGTATTGTAAATCTCAGTTTGTGAAACTGCTGAACTTCATCTTTCATTCCACTCCCCTGTTCAGAGCCCAAACTGCCAGAACTTTGTTCAACAAGCCATTTGCAACCTGTTTTCTCTTTGAGTTTGCCTTTTAGGTTTTCCAAGGTATCTGCATATTCTGCTAGTGTGTTCTTTGCAGAACGTTTTGTGGCTAAACCAGGCATCTGACCAACTGAAATCAATGTGTTCTTTTCTGAGATACACGATGTCATTTTCTCCTCATAATGTGCTTGCTTAACCCGTGTGATTGTCTTATAATTGCTTGTGAATGCTACTTTGAAATCCCTTACAAGATGATTGCACTCACTTCCCAAATCCTTCAATTTATTGTTTACTTGAACTCAGTTGAGGAAAAAAAAATGATTAATCCGTGATGTCTGGTGTGAATATATATGGAACTCTAGCTTGATTTTGAAAATCTGCAACCGTTAGAAAGAAAATTGTGTCTTCTAGTATATCAATTTGGTTTTATCGACAAGCTTAGGAAGCTCCACATCAAATCGACCTTGCTGTTCTGATATTATTGTTCTCAGACTTTGGTGTTCAATAATATTTATTACAACACATATATTCCCTGAGTTTGTTATTCATAACGATAGTCGAACGATTAATTTTCTTGCACAGCAAACGTAGGCATCCCTCCTTCCCATTTTGTTCAGATGAAGGAACCCTTCCTAGATGCCCTACATACTTTGCATATGCCACAGCCAGAGTTGTGGGTTTCGGCAATTCTGCATTTTGTTCTATAGATTTGGAGGTTATTACTAAATATAATGATTGAATGTCTGCATCAAGAACCTGTTTAACCCCAAGTTCTTGCCAAAGATGCTAACTGCCTTTGCCGCTGGACCAGATGAACTTGATTTGCCCTCAGTCACGCACATTTCTTGATTTACACTTGATATTGCATTCTCCAAAGCCTTGTAAACTTCCAGCTCCAAAGCTTCTTCAATTGCTCAGTATGCGTTGCGACTACATGATCCTGCAATGAACCTTTTTCCTGGGTGTGTTCGGATCTCTGTTGTTGTTGGATGGTGGGATCCGCGCTCCTAAAGACTCTTGCGGCTCTCAAAAATGGTGCTCGACTATTCCTCGTGGACCCTAGTAATCCACGGCCCATGAGAAAGACAACAGTCACTGGCCCACGTGAAACCCCTTTACTGCGACCTCCCTCTGATGAGAATGATGGAAGGCCGTGAGAGGGGAAAATGCATACACCTGTTTTTTGTGAGTAGGAACCACTTCACGTCAAAGCCCAGTCGAGCTTGCCCTCCCGAACCTTCACGTGACCTAGGACCTATGGGTTATGGGCCCACGTAAACGGCTCTAACAGCAACTGGAATATTGACCAGGTAGCATTAGGAGTGTTCCCACTTGATAGCGGATTCTACCTCATGTCCTCCAAAAACCCGATCAAAGAATCTGAACGTGTGTTTCTCCAAGATCACAGTAACCTAATTGTATGGCGATTGTATGGTGTCGGCACTAGATTATCACATAAAACGTGAGCAATGCATGGCACTTTTCCTCCCATCCAGGTTCACTCCCTGCCGTGGTGGATGTGAGGCCCAAGCCTCCTCAAGTTGTCGTGGCACACCCTCACTCCCTGGACCCTGTGGACTGCACACTCCCCGACTGTATGTGTAGTATTGCACCTGGCCTGAGACAATACTCTCTGTCCTTCTAGACTGAACTGTTATTACACTGCATAACAATTTCTAAGCAAGTCGGCTCTATTGAGAATTGAGAACAGTGCCCACCTTTAGGTATTTCAAATCTCCACACAAATCTCCTTGGTTACTACACCCAGATATCAACCTATTACAGACAAGCAGCTCTACCAACTGGACATTTCATAAGCCATGAGATTCAGACTATGAAATCGCTAACTTGTCAAATACTCTCACCTCCATATATTTCGAATTTTGAAAACATCTTTGCCTTTGCTGACTCTTGTAGCCCCAAACCTATATAATGCTGAATAGAAGGGAGATTGGGGTAACGTCCGACTCCCTCAGAAATCCTCAAACTCGAGGGGTTTCGTCCTCACAGTCATACCAGTCACATTTAAGCAACCAGAACTCACAATATTTCTTTTCATAAATTCTTCTGTGTAATAGACCTGTAACTTCAAAGGATTCTTCTTTCTGAATAAACTTCCACAAGATGGCAGGATCTCAAGCTCTGATACCACTATATTATCCCTTTCCGGATATTTTACCAAAAACCGTGATATATATTTGCAGATTTAAATCCGAACAGTAAACCAATATTTGATACAAATTTCAGAACCTTAATCTGACTTGTAACCCGCAGATTTGCATACAGGGAAACTCAAAAAACTTTGTTTTATTTCACCAATATTCAGAAAGTACATATATAAACCAAAAATTAACACAAATAACCACAAATGCGTTACTGTATTATACAACAGCAATACAATAACGTGCAACAATTCGAATAATCCAATCTTATAAACAGAAATGACCAGTTAGATTAGCAATGTAGATGAAACCTGTAAGAAGGCTAGGTTTGCTTCCAACCTTCAAATGCTTCTTCAAGGGTTTGCGTCCTAGAAGAAATAACCAACAACTGTTTCCAGCTCCCAGATTAATATTTATTTTGAATATTATAATCTTCATGTCTTCCCTGGTGGAGCCTATTGTACCTTTATCACTTTTCCCAATGTGATGCACGCTCTTTTAAGCAATGTGGGATAAAGCAACCTTTTTGTCCTTTAGTCACTTAAGTGAACATAGTACCTTTTTAAAATAAACTGACAAGTTAATTGAACTTTAATAGTCACTTAGCGAGTAAACTATATAATCGTCAGGCATTAAAATAACTGACCAAACGAACTCGGATAAGCAAGTGCAATAGCTCATTGGAAAGTTCTCAATGAGACGCTTCCAAACCAACACTGGGATATCAAGAATACTGAGCTTTGTTTACTTACTAAAAATAGTAAGCATCCGGACAACTTGCCCAAAACTGCTCTAATGGGTCTGAAACTGGAAATGTCTAGGTCAAATCTCGAACGAATCCCCGTAAAGAACCTTCTCGCCCCCGAAACCTAGGCGGAGTGAGCCGACAACACTGAATTATAATGTCCCAGAAAAAGGGGACATTACATATGTGGTCATCTGAATTTCATATGGAAGCACCTATTATTGGATCTATAATCTCGACAAAGATTCCTTCAAATTTGAGAACCTATGGACTTTACAGATTTTTCATACCCTTATGTCCTAAAGCAACACTTCATCTAACTCCCTTCATTTATAGTCGAAGCATGGTTGTTATTCTATACAATCCACTTACCACTCTAAGACAAATCAATACTAGATAGCCATAAGAACTTTAAGACTATTGATATGTTCAATCTAGGTTAATTGTTAGATCACCTATAGTAACTTGTAAGTTACAAACAAATAGGACCAAATGCATAGTAGGTCTGTAACTTGTCAACCCATTAGAAATGGCAAGGAGAGCATAGCACATTGCATCATGAGCACCCCAAAGGGTGGGAAAGCCCACTAAAAAGCCTAATAATGACAATATATAATGTCATCTCCTTCATGTGTTAGTCAGCAATGGATATATTAAACGAACATTGTAAGCATCTTCCAACTACTATTTCTTTACCTACAAGAGTGTAATAAGATCTCCACTACTATCTAAATGTCAATAAAGAAACAAATATAACATCACTATGCATGCATGCATACACACACAATTGCAACACAAGATTAGTCTCGAAATATCATCAAACAAGTAGAAAACTCTAGCACGAGTGAGCATTCCTTCCTATGCTCCTAATTCAAAGTTATTACAATGCTCTATTAGCACTTAAGCTCCCACACGCCTACTGTAACAACCGGTTTTCCCAGGCCTTAACTAACAACTAACATATAAAGACAATACAGTTATTACTTCATGTTCTACACCCTTGCTGAAGGTCAAAAATCAGAAATATTCTGGAAATTGTATACGGATTGCTTACGTGAGGGAACCAGCTGTTAAACATCAAGCCAAGGCTCACATTTCCATTCAGTCAGACCAAGTTAAGTGGTCATTTCCTTTTCGAATGATACATCTTCATTCTTTTATTCCTGCATTCAAAATTATAGCAGAAGGAAGTACGTCCATGAGAAATATGTACTGTATTATCAATGAGACTAATCTTTCGTATTGAGTCAAGACCAATTGTTCATGATAAGTCTAAACATCTTTATTTTACTATTGTAAGTCAGAATCGAGTTGTACTTTTGCAAGTCTTAAGATTATTTTCACAAGTCATAAAAGTTGTGATATACTGAAACATGTAATATTCATACACTAGCTTAGGATCAGAAGAATGAGTTGGTTTACTCCAAGAGTTAAAAACCTGGGACTCACCCGACTGTATGGCCATTGAAGAGGTGAAGAGGTGAGAGATAGAAATCTGCAATAACATGAAACAAAATCAATTGTGACATAACAATTATTTAATATTTTAAAAGGAACATTTAATAGCTCATGCATGTCCAATTCATTCTCTGTTGTCAAGTTGAATGGTGTGATTATATACCAAAATGCTCAGTGGCTAACAAGGTGTTCCATGTCTATTTTGGGTAGGAAGGGCCTTTCTAATTAGAGAAAGTGTGAAGGTAAGGTCCGTGGTTGGGTGGTTAAGCCCTCGACAATGTTTCCCCTCTCCACAAGATGTCAAGACGTACATTAGATAAAGATAAGTTGAACATTCAAACATTTATTGGTAACAAATATTTTTACTTTTATGATATTTATGCGAGTAGAAGATAAGATGGATTAATTTATATCGTTGAATTCCGTTATTTCCTTGGATGAAAGCAACCTTTCTCGTCAATGTAATTGGTAACCAATTAGATCAGTTGATCTTCCAACTGAATATGGACTATATCTATATGCAAGAGTTAGGATTGTTATTTCAGTCTTTCATTTATAAGAATAATGATTACGAGCATATCATCTAATCTTATGTTATTGCCACAGTTAAGCAATCAGAAGAAAAGGAATGATACAGTGGTATCTAAGGCCCCAAATGATACGGTGGTATCTGATGCCCTAAATGATATAGTGGCATCTGATTCCCTAAATGATACAGCAGTAATTGATGCCCTAGATGATACAGTGGTAATTGATGGTAATTGGCATTTGTTCCTAAATGGTATTTGTGGACTAACCTGGGTTTTGCAGAAGCATCCCTAGACAGATTTTGGTTTCGAATTCCATGGTATGTAGATTTTAATTTCAATAGTAATTTCATCAATAGTGTTTTCAATTGTTAGCTATGAAATTTCCATTTAATTGATTGTAACCGTTAATCTCATTCACATGAACGTAACTAATATAACTATCTTCTATGAAAATGAAGTAATAATTGTATTGTCTTTATATGTTAGTTGTTAGATAAGACCCAAGAAAATGGGTTGTTACACCTACACACTACCTTGGCATAGTTATAAACCTACAATGCCTACTATAGTAATATGATGGACCACAACCACCACAAAGTATAGGATATAATATCTAAATCAATATACTCCTATAAAACAATGGATTGACATACTATTTAGTTGAGAGAATTCTTCTCCAAGGATTTCAATCTCTAATCCCAAGAGACATATGCCCAAACCTAATCCCTCCACGTGAGAAGAACAAAGAACAAAATAAAAAATGAGATTTGTGACCTATGACATTTTCGCTACTTTTGCCAAGCACCAATGCGTATTTGTTGAGGCATTCAAACATTCACCGAGACATACTCATTTTCATTTCAATCTATTGCAAATTCATCTAGACAATCCACTTCTACCACTTGTATAAATTGATGATTTTGTTAAAACTATTTTTCAAGTCATTTTGAGGTCAACAACTTTGCTTTGGAGATTCTAGAGATGTTCCATTCTATGCTACTCTCCATAATTATAATCTAGAAAGCCTCTCATTCTATAGAATTCATGTTATTAAAGAGTTTTGTTTTACTAAGAAGAGCCATTTTGACTCCCTAGTCTAACTCATTTGATACATTTTTTTGAACATTGAGATAAATATATTGCAAGCTAGTAATTATTTATTCTCTAGAGACCTAGTCATTGTCACCCAAAAATGATATTTTTTATATATCCTAATGACTAGTAACTCTTAACACCAAACTGATCTATAATAATATCGATTATATTCTTGTAGAAATCAAGAACCAACAATTTATTGGACTCTAATACTTAAAAGACAGAAAAATGGTAGTCAAGATGGATGCTTATGCAAAGAAAATGAACGCAAATTTGTTTCTAGGAAACTCCACAACTTGGAGGAGAAAACAAGTTGTGGTGGTGGCAATTGATCTTCTACCGTTATATGGTTAGGATTTAGACAAGAACGTGAAATGCTAGGAGTGGGTGAGATCTACCCCTAGTTCCACGTGGTTGCATTCACAACAATCAAGCCTATAGCCTCTACTTTTTATTGGAATCCTACTTTTAATCTTTATAATGTTAAACATATGCCCATAAATAATAATAACAGTGATAAACAAGAGTAGAACAAAATAGATAAAAGTGACACAACAACTTTATCCTGGGAAAACCCTTCAACTTGAAGGGAAAAACCTAACCACACTAGAAAAATATCTCTTTTATTGATAATAAAAATGATTGAAAGCAATGCTTTCCACTGAATACAAAATATATAGCTAGTATAGATATCTTAAATAAATCTATCTAAAGAAATTTCGATAGATATCCACTACAAAATAATTATAATTTAATTTACATCTAAAATTATTTATATTTCCTTTATCTCCATTTATCTAGTTTTTTATTATAATTTAAACAAATATTTTATATAGTATTTATTAATTTATTTATTTTTAAGTATACTCCATTTATAGTAAGATTTAAATTTTGACATGTAGATGGTTGTCAAATTTAACCTAGAAGAATAAAAGTTAACATTAACACACTCACACCATCCCACTCCACCCATTCTGACATTGTAGAATGCCTATTGGCATTAAAGAATTGAGAGACTCGTCTCAAAATTGAAGATCTCTTCAATTTCTAAAAAATATGTATTTCTATATTTCTAAAAAATCTTCTCTAATTGTAAACACAATATATAGGTATTATCTCATTTTCAACATATAGCAATATCAAAGATAAAAATCTCTATCATAGCTACAATTTTCAACACTCCCTCTTAGCAAGAGAGAGATCTTTAGTATGGCAGGCACACATAGTTGCAACCAAAGATGTCAATGATAAATTAAAAACATGTAATCTCAGCATGACATAATTCACCATAGTTACTTCATAAGCACATGAGATCGAAGTCATGACTTCCATCGTGCCTTCTCCCAGAGGGTAGAACAAGGGCTTTCATCTCAGACTTCTCCCAGAGAAGAATGCATTTCCACCATGCCTGCTCACAGGGGGCGGTCCACCATACCTACTTGCATAGGGTGAAACGAGGGCTTTCACCTCAAACTTCTCCCAAAGAAGAATGCATTTCCACCATGCCTATTCACAGAGGGCGGATCCACCATATCTACTCACAAAGGGTGAAACAAGGGCTTTCACCTCAGACTTTCTGCCTACGAAGAATGCATGTCCACCATAACTCATCACAAAGGGTGGAACAAGGAATTTCACCTCGAACTTCTCTTACAGAGAACTCATTAACAACATATATAAGAATGGCACTGATTTTCTCTCAGCAGAGACTTCCTCTTAACAATGAAGACTTTGATCATTATAATAAGCTAGCTGATCCCAATTCTTAAACATAAGCTTGCAAAGAATTAGACATCTCCCTCTGTCACACAAGCTCCTTTTGAATCCGAGTAATCTCCCTCTGAATATCATTTTTTATATATGATCCATCTCTTTTAATGAAGATATGCATCATCAATTCAGTCTAAGACTACAAGCAGTGCCCTCATGCATTGATTTGCACATAATCTCTCATCTCATGGCTTCCATCCTCTTTGTATTGAGATCTGCAAGAGGAAATTGCTGCCTTTCAAATTTTCTGCAACTCGTATAAGCTTTCCAGTATTAGTAACACATAATCCTCGAGTATGAGCAGCAAAGACAAGATCTTTTTAAATCCTCCACAAAATTAGACAATTATGTGTGTGTCATTTCATGAAAGTTCTCATCATTAAAGTACAAGTTGACAGCAACTCTTCAGCCTCAAAAACCCTTACATAATCTGAAAAACTTTAACCCAAGTCTAGCACCTCCTACCAAGTCTAAACTCGTCCAATCTGAAACTCTCTATTTCCCTCTACACCTGTGGCACAGACAGATAGGCGGCACAAACAATTCAATTGCCCCAAATCTCTTCAGATTTATACAGGCTCTAAAAAATTACAATAATGGATGTCATTCTTCTACCAAAATGATGGCACGACTTAGTGTGATTTGAACCCATGACCCAGAGTTTCTTAAAATACTCAAAAATCATTTTAAATTTCAGAAGAGAATGTTAAAGAATCTATGTCCATACACAACCAGCAGAAATAATAAAGATTGGTGAGAAAAATCACACATCTTCTTCGCACTTGTTGAGCACAATGCGACCATAGATGCCAACACATAAAATGATAAAGCGTTGTCTTTCAACAGAGTACTCCCACGCTGAAGATGCTCCTTACCCGCGTCCTTCACCTTCGTATAAGATTTTTGTTCACACAACGATGCTGTTGCACAAATTTCCATGTGTAATCTGAGAATGAGCTGATGTTGTCCAAATGATATTTCTGTTTCTCAAGCATTTTTCTGAGTGCTCAAAATTATTTAATAAGACTTACTATTTGCTGCAATGTAAGCAAAAGAACAGCGATAGGAATGCCAGCGTTGTGAGCTTCCAACCAGACCCGGTGACAAACTTTGAAGGAATATACTGTGAAGTGCCCAAATACAAACCGTCTCAATAAGTCTTGAGCAGATGGGCTCTACCTTAATATCCAGAAGGACAAGATGCGCCCAGCAAGAGAAGTAGCAACAAAAATGACCATGTATGAGCCCTGGGCCCAATAATATCATCCAGTGTATTATGATAACTTTAGGTGCTCCTGCCAATTTGTGATGGTATTATTTGCAAGGGACACACAGATAATACTAGTAGGTGCCCAATCCATCCTCTTCAGTCACTCAGAAGACGTCTGCAAAACCCAAAATCAAAAGCTTCTCCGCAAAGACTCCCGATTTCAATGCATAAGCTATATCGCTACATTTCAAAGACTTGAATAAAAATAAAAATAAATTGCCATCACATGAGAGGCAGCTTGATGCCTGAAGAATCGTCCATTGATTCATGAACGGTTATAGTACAAGATTAACTTCTGCAGATTATTCAAAAATGAAGTGACACCATACTAAAACTGACATCATCAATAGCCAAAAGGAATCGTCAACACATGCAGGAAATACACCTGCATGCTGGCAAATGTCCCTTAGTTTAAGCATCCTTGGGTTTGCCAAAGAGATGAGACAGCTCAATTATGCAGCTCCTATCAGAAGAAAACATTGACACAGATCTATTACGCCATGTTGACTTCTATCGCGAGGCCTGCATACAGATAGATTTGGCACAGCTATACTTCACCAAACAAGAATCATGCTGAGATTTTGCAGCAGAAGAAATCAACGTCAAATAACTTGGTAATCATACCAAGCAATCTGTCTTTCTGGCAAACCTAAACTGATACACATTCAAAATCTTGGAATAGTCATTAAGAATCAAGCTTGAGCCTAAATGAATATTCACGGGAAGGTTTCAATACAAACTGCACCAAATAGTCCAACCGATAAACTTTGGCCCTTCAATTTATTAAATCAGCTACAATTGAACACAGAAAACTGCTCATATACAAGTAGAGACAGCTCAGCTACAAGTGGAGTTTTCCTTGTGGAAATCTACCTCAATTCTACCTCCCAAAATGTAGTTTTCCTCGTGGAAATCTTTTTAACGATGTTGGAGACACCTGTGAGGAAAACAAAGAGACAAAGGCATTTGTTCGTTTCAAATTTCCACATGAGCATCTTCTACAAAATCATCACTTTTTGGCAAACAGAGATGAAAAACTGCCCTTCATGGGATTCCAACATTTTTTCTCTAACATTATTATTGGATGATGTTAAACGCTATTAATTCTATGAATAACTCTAATGATTTTTATGTCTATAACCCATTTATATCATATACATTTTCAATATTTCCAAATCATGCAAGGGATCATTAATGTGAAAAACAACTATCCACTTGACATCACAAGGATGCTGATCCACATGTGGTTCATTCCATTTGTCCAATTGCAAATAAAATATTACTGCGCTTTTGCACCAAATTTCTTTTTGATCTTTCCTTTTGTAATAAAAACAGCAAAAGTTTGAATCAAAAACAAACAAACAAAAAGTGTAACATGCCTTCGAAATAGGTTTGGTGTAACAGTTCTTATCTGTGGGACTATAGGCAATCAAGTTAATGAATTGTCAAGTTTACTCATAACTCACCAGAACACTAAAAAAAATTAGCACCACTAGGAAATCTAGGTTACCTAAATATCCCTAGCTAAGAAAACCTTCAAATGTTCAAACCTATCATTCACACTTTTGATATTTGCTCCCATGCTCAATTCCTTGGATCATGTTAAATCAATTTTCATTCAATACCTACTTCTTTCAAGTATTAAAATAATTAACTCATTGTTCCTATTCTACTTGCATATTTGCAGATAACTCATAGAGTGTTAAAATATATAATATCATTCCTTATCGGAAAGAGCCCACAATGAGAGTCATTGATCAATGGCATGATTATTATCAAGAAAGGGATTAAGACAACTAGATAGTACCATTTTGTTGTCAAATGGCAAGAACTACATATTGATCACCTTCCTGGTGATGGCTTCAAATGGACAAAAGGTGTTCTGAAAGTCAATTGATGCCTCCACAAAGTAAAAAATATTGAGACTGTGCATTACAATAGAAAAATAGTTATAGACGTGGTGTGGTTGTCAAGAATGTTGTCCAAGTTCTGTTGTCTGTTGCTTTGTATTCTACTTAAGAACATAGGCAGCCTTAAATGGGAGAAATCTGTGATTTTTAATATGAGAAACATTACTAAATATAGTTAAAACCACTCTCAGTACTTGATGAGAAAGCATACCAAAAACAAAAATCAAGAATCAGATAATTCACTAACAACTTCATCACATGCATAGAAATGCAACCACACTAATATCTCTTAAGCAAATGTTTGGGAGCACTAGGTGGTTTGAGCCTCCATACTAGAAAATGGGCAAAGGAGGGAAAAGGGTCATGAAGGCTGTTTGTAATTTATGATTTCACCAACAAAATGGATTAGATCCTCAAGGTAAATTTAAACTTCCCATTAACAAACTTATAAAGTGATCAACTTCATTATTTTATAAAAAATTTAAAGTAAGAAATTTGGTTCTCATTTTCCATCAACTTTTTACTTATTGTTGTTCAAAGTATTATTAACTATAATTTTTAAAGTATATTAAAAAAGGTTGGCAAAACCCTTGATCAAGGTTATAGATTTGGCAGGTGGAGTGATATACCCAACATTTTACCTATACGAGGCCACCCATTATTATTATGAGAAAAAAATAAACTTACAAATCATTGGTACTTAATTGACCAGAGATAGAACAAGCAACTCAACCAACACATACAAGCAATGACCTAGTACTTGATTCCCATGTTTGCCTTCTCCAATTCCTTAAGAGGCGAATAAGGATTTTATGCATGGCCTAAACAATGACAATAAAGAAAATGACACCAAATGAAACCATTAGAGACAATTCTTTACAAGTTGCAAATTTACAAGTGTATGAAGGGGAGGTTCTTTCCTTCACCTCTAGGCAATCAAAATATAATGAAACAAAATCCAGGTTTGAAAAGGTCCTTCAAAAGCTCAATCATTGGTGAAAAGACTTATTTGATAAATACACTTCTAGTTTAATTACAAGGTCAAATCTTCAAAACATGGCCATCTGTATTTTATGCCATCATATGATGTTTCTGAGTGTGAGTATAATGTAAAAATACTTGAGATCGCTCACACACAAAAAGCATATAACGTTAACCCAATGCACCTTGATAGCACTGTTCTTGAGCATAAAAGTGAAGGAAAAGGAAAATAATGATGAAACTGACTTGGATTGTACTGATCTATGCTAAGATAGGATGTGAAACCTCTGCTTACTGAGGAGGTGATCACTGATTTTAAGAGGAAGTAGAGGAAGGTTCAAAGGAAGAATCACGAGGGTTGGATAGCTACATGATTGAACATGGAGTTCTTGAGGAGGATTCTTTAATATCCAATTAGATAGCACAGCTAATTAGAAACTTTGAATGTACCAGAAATTTGCAAGATATTTTGATGAGTTTGTGACTTTGAATCCTGGGAAATGCACTCCAATTTTATCTAAAACAAATAGAGAAATTGCCTGAGTTCTCTAAGTTCAGTATTTTGCTTTATTTTATTTTTTTTAATTTGTGTATTTTTTATCTGTCGAATGTTTGTCAACTTGAAGTCAAATTTTTAAGCTGAAAAATTTTTGCTAACTCTAAATTTTAAAACCATGGCTGGCACACCAACAAACGTAATAATGCTTACTTAGCTTCAACTATCTGCCAATTATAATCACTCCTTATATTTCTTGAAAAATAGTACAGAAATCTTTGAAAAGATAATATATAAAATTTTGAAAAACTGTACTACTTACTACTACAAGGAAAACATCATATTTCAGTATTAACCAACCTTAAGGTCTCATCAATAGTTCCAGGCAACCTCAATTCTTCATTATATGCAGGAATTATTAGAGATATATACTTCTCTGGAGGATCAAAAATCGATGGGCATGGCACCTGAAAAGAGAAGCTGCCAATTTGATCAGAGCATTCAACCAAAAGATTATTCTACAGCATTAGTTATTTATATTGCCAGATATTATTTATTAAATACCATGATTCCTTTCATATTCCAATGGCATAAGTTGTCCAGATAGAAAAGATGCATATTCTGGATTCGGTCAAGAAATGCTTTTTTGAGTAGAAAAGAAATTTAAAAATTCATCTTATTTCAACGTGTTAATTGGAGTCTTGGACCATTCAACTTTAGTACAAAATAAATTTATCTCTCCAAAAGTTATTATTAAACTTCAAAAAGCTATCATAATAAAATTCCCAATAGAACAGTAAATTAAATTTATATTGAACAAACTACAAAGTATTAAAATAATATCTCTAAATATCTTATTTATTTGTCTTTTAATGGTCAATATTATGTATCTTGTAAATATTAGAATGTTTCTAATATTCTTTATTCTTTCCTTATTAGAATGTTTCTAATAACATTATTATTTGTAAACTCTATAATGAGTATCTTGGTCATTGTTTAATTCATCCAATATTTTACCACATTGGTTCTGTAACATGGTATCAGAGCTAAAAGAAAAAATTCCCCATTGATTTTCATGGCTCTGGATTGTCATTCTCAACTTCAGCTTGGTCATGATCTCGCTTCTTCTACAGTCATCATTCTTTCGCAGTCGGGGACCATTGTTTCTTTTGGTTTCTAGGCGTCATTTTTTTACAACCCACATTGCTTCCATCTTGACGCTATTTGTAGTTCATGCTGGATCTGTACCTACACGCAACAGGATTTGCTTTCATTTTTTGACCTGTGCCCTGGTTTGTTTGGCTTCCACAACCCATTCTTGGTCTTTTTAGCAGCAATTTGTCTTCAACAGAACATTTTTACCTTGTTTCTTACGTTTTTTTTTTCTCTACACAGCCCATTATTTTTTGACGGGGCCAGGGTTTTGTTCATCTAAGCAAAATTTATTCGACCATTTTTACCTTGTTTCTTACATTTTTTTCTCTACACAACCCACTATTTTTTGACACAGCTAGGGTTTTGTTATCTAAGCAAAATTTATTCATCTACATGGTCAGCTCTCACCTGTTTTTGAGCTCCATTTCTACCATACAAAGATTTCTTGAACCCTCAGTGTTTTTGCCAGTAGTTATATTTTTGGAAAATACATCTTTAAATCTATTTATTAACTATGTTTTTTGGGATTTTCAAGACCTCAATTGGGTTGTCTTCAAATTTTTCTTGGTGTCTAATATTTTGGGCCTCAAGTTTTGTGCTAGCCAAGATTTTATTTTGTTTACGATTCTTAGTGGGTTTTTTGGAACCTCAATTGGGATTTCTCGATAAAATGCTCTTCTTGATCATGATGGATGATCAAGTATCCCTACAAGATCATTACCATAGAATCAAAGATATTTGAGATTAGTTGGAACCCTTTGAATGCAAAATGGAAGAGGACATGATGGTGATCACCTTGAAGAGTCTTCCATCCTCCAGTAAGCACTTTGTCGAAATTCCCAACACTGCTCCCAATCATTTTGATGTTTCATTTTCCGATCTCTACATAATTCTTCTACAAGAAGATTATTGGAAACGACTCGGCAATGGTTCCAACTCGTCTTGAAACATACAAGCATTTTCAGCTTACTCCATTCCTAAGGATACAAGCAACTATTAGTTCTCTCAGTCTTCTCAACTGAATCCATTAATTCAGTCATCAAAAGGCTTGTGAAAGAAAAATATTCAGTGCAACTATTGCCATAAGTTTGGTCATATGAAGTTGGAATGTTGTAAATGCTTAGTTGCTCAAGCCAAGCAATCAAATTCACAACCTTAAGTGCATGCTACAGAGCACACTAAGCAGGGTGAGTTTGCCTTTTACATATTCATGGCTAAAAGACCTACAGGTTGTGTCAAATCCTTTGTCTAATACATTGATTCAGGCACATCCCACCACTTCACTCATCATCGAGATTGGTTTGCAGACTTTCAGCCATTCTCAGATTCAATCATTTTTGGTAGAGAAGGAGAAGAATACACCATTGTCGGAAAAGGCAATATACAAATACAATTTAGCAGAAGGAAACACGTTTTCCTTGATGTGTACTATGTTCCATGAATGGAACTTAATATTCTCTCAGTAAGTCAAATTCTAACACATTCTTCTAGACTAGACGTGACTTCAATCACATCAGTGCGGTATAGTTGATCGGGAAACTCAATCTACAATTGTTGCAGATGTTGAGGATCATGGTCTTTTTAGACTTGTTAATTTTAGGATTTTTCAGGAGCTTGCTATGGCAGCTCATCGCTCCTCTATTAGTACACACCGACATCAGCACTATGGATACTTAAATGTGCACTATCTTTCTCATCTTGTCGGGAAGATATTGTCATTGTACTACTGAAGATTCAGACCCAAAACCTTGGAGTTTGTGGAGCATGTCAAGCTAGGAAGCAACATTGTACTCCTTTATCAGATGGCGACTCCATGAGAGCTTCTAAGGTATTACAAGTCCATTTTGATGCTTCTGGACCTATGGCTACTCCCTCCATTAATAAGTGCAAGTATCTTTTACATTTTGTTCATGATTTCAATCATAAAATGTGGGTTTATTTCCTTCGTCAAAAATCAAAGGTGTTTGTTGTGTTTCAAAAGTTCACAATCATTTGTAGAAAAAGAATATAGTCAACATATATTACTCTTACATCTGACAATGGGGGAGAATTTTGCTCCTCTGCCTTCTCCCATTTCTATGAACAATATGGCATAAAGCGCCAATTTACAACACCCTACACCCTTGAGCGAAACAGTGATTTTGAGCATTGAAACCGCACGATCACCAAAATTGCATGGTCTATGCTTGAACACAAGAGTGTTCCTACAATGGTTGTCAAGACACAAACTCTGAAAGAGGTTTGGTCAGGCCACAAGCCCAGAATCAGCCATATTAAAGTTTTTGGCCCAATTGCCTTTGTCTAGATCCCTAATAATAAACGCACTAAGTTAGATGCCAAGATCCTAAAACTCATGCTTCCTGGCTATCATGATAATCACAAAGACTACTAACTAGTTGGCATCAAGACTTACAGTGTCAGCTTTAGTTGTGATGTGATCTTTGAGGAAGAACGTAGGCCATGCAAACTCTCTCCTCCTACTTTGGTTTCAAAGAATCAATCTATCAATACTCAAGACTTGGATATTCATCTTCCATTAGGTCCACTTGATGGGAGGGCTTTAGTTGAGAAGGCTTTGGCTGTTCTTGTTCCTACCTCTCCACCAATTCCTTTTCCTACCACATCAAAGACATACAACCACACCACCTAATTTTCCTCGGGATTCATCTAAACTTTTGTTTGATGATGATGATCCTATTGCACCTCTTGCTTTTGATGTTGGCACTTCTACTCTCTAAGCTAAATGGTGAGCTAAAACAATTGTCAATCTTCATGATGATGAGCCAATTGAGGGTCAAACTACTCGGGAGAAGAGCCAACCTTCAGACTTTTTATATTTTTCTCTTATGGCCAACATTCAATAGTGTGTATGAGCCTCAAACGTACACTGAGGCAAAAGGGATACCTCAGTGGGAAGAAGTTATGAAAACTAAGCATCATAGCCTGCTGAAAAATAACATTTGGGTTCTGTCAGATCTTCCTTCGAGAAAGAAACCCATTGATGCAAATGGACCTACAAAGTCATTTACAAGGCTGATGGTACTTTAGATAAGTACAAGGTTTGTCTTGTTGTCAAAGGTTGCTCTCAACACAAAGGGATTGATTATGATATCTTTGCCCCTAGAGCAAAGATGAGAACCATCAAATTATTCCTAGCCATGGCAGCTTTGTGTGACTAGAAGGTCCATCAAATGGATGTCAAAAGTGCCTTCCTCAATAGAGATTTACAAGAAGTGGCATACATGACTCAACCACTTGGATTCAAGGTTGTTGTAAAGAACACCGAGTACTCAAACTGGTGAATGAACTATATGGCCTCAAATAGGCTCCTTAAGCATGGTACATAAAAAATTAAAATTGATAAGTAACTCACAAATCAAGGTTTCTAAAGGATGCCTTCTTACTTGAATCTATATATCAAGACTACTGGCAGTGACATCATCCTTCAGGTTATTTATGTTGATGATTTAAACATCAGTGGCAGTTCGGCATCTTTCATACATGAAATATTATTTGATTTATGCTTGTCTTTTGACATGACTAACCTTGGGCTTCTACAATAAACCCAAAATGCACTACAAGACTACATAGTTGTATCTACACCTATGGAGTTTGGTCTTATAGTTGTCAACCCAATATGGATCTCCTATTGAGAATGAATTCGTGGTCAGGCAACTAGTCAGCAATCTTATCTATCTCACCGCCACTAAACCTAATCTCAAAATTGTAGTAAGTTACATATCTCAATTCATTATAACTCCTACATCAGATCATTGGTTGCAACGATGTGCATCTTGTGCTATGTCAAGGGCACACCAGACACTGGTACCCTCTATGGGCACACCAAAGGTACTCGCCTCATTAGCTACACAAACTTGGATTGGGAAAGCTTTGTTGATGACAGAAAGTCCACCTCTGGTATGTCTCCAGTTTGGGCACTCATGCTATCACTTGGAATAGTAAGCGACAGGGAGTATCTTTTTGTTCAATGGAAGTTGAATATCAGAGAACATTCAAAGCAAGTTGTGAGGCAATTTGGCTTTGTAGGATGCTTTTCGACATCCATGTCTCAAACTGGATTGTCACTCCTCTTTTGCAACAATCAAGGTATGCTCAAACTTGCCAAACAATCCAATCTTCCATGAGCGAACCAAACATATTGACATTCATTGTCACTTCATTTGACAGTTGGTTGAAGAAGGATCCATGGACTATCCATATTCTACTAAGCCACTCTTAGAAAAATTTGTTCGGTTTAGGAGGCTCATTGTTGTAGTTAATAGATTGACCATTAACGGAGGGTACTAGAATAATACCTCAAAATGTCTTATTTATTTGTCTTTTAATACTCAATATTATATATCTTGCTATCAGAATGTTTCCAATATTCTTTTCATTCTTTCGTTATTAGAATGTCTCTAATAATGCTATCTTTGTAAACTATATAATTAGCGTCTTGATCATTCTTTAATTCATCCAATATTTTACCAAATTACTTTTGTAACACAAAGAATGTAAAATTAATAGATCCTATCACTGTGAGATTCAATAACATGCTTTAATTCACTAGTGTGTTATCGCAAACACCATACTGAAAAACATACACTACTATTTTTTCAACTATCACATTAACTTTTTTACTAATATAATAGCTCCTTGTGCTTTAAATACACTAATGTCGATTGTGCCCATCATCAACATTCTTGTAATATTGTCTAATGATATTTCTCCTTGCTAAGAATTTTCAAACTCCAAATTTGATTTCCATGACAATATATACTTGAGACACATCTCCATAATCAAACACAACCGAGATCATCACTTGAGTCATCCTACACCATAGAAGTGTTACTAGGCATAATGACTAATTTTAGATCAAATGTCAATGCAATGCATCATCCATTGTGTTTCACTGCACAACACCTTCTCCCTTCTCATCTCAATAAATGACTAAATAAAGATCAAAAAATCCAAAATAAACTTTTCATATGAGTCACCCTGCTTACATCAGCAAAGTTATTTTCTACAAATTTTGGTGTAGTTTCCTTCTCAATGAAAATCATTTAAGGCAAGTTAAGATATGATATAACCAACTCCAATTGGCATTTTTTGATATTTTAGTCCCTAAGCAACCTCACTTTTCAACATCTTGAATCTTCAATTTTTTCAAGCACAATAGTTTTTCAACAGGATGCTAAGAGTGCTTTAGATTGCAAGCCTGCCAAGCAATGTTCAAATAAGAGATTTATTTAAAACTTATGCCAACATTTCGTTTCGCTCCCATATACTTCATGGAAACAAACTTTAGAATATCAGTTAAAATCCAAGAGAATCCTCAACCAAAGCACTAGATTGTTCATATATTCAATATGCATTTATATTCAAAAAAGTGTTTTTGCTCTGTAGTGCATCAGTGTAAGACCATATTTGAACAACTTATCTAGATTGCTAAAACTATCCCTTCTATTTGAGATCATGCCACCATGGTAAGTGTAATGTCTCTTGTTAACACTAGACTCAATCTCCCCTAAAAAATTATCTTCGGGTTTAGATAATGCTTGGGAATGGATATATCACCTTGGTATACCAGTGTGGGTTCTGCAACCAAGTTAGTGTCATAAGATAAATAAACATATAAGCCAACATCATACAAATCATGGTTCCATAACTAGCTAGGAATCGACAAGTCCTGGGTTGAGTAACCCTTGGTGAGTCCTAAGGATGAGGACCTGTGCTCGGACTTGACTAAGTCCTTGGCATGACTCATCAAGTCTCGTGGACTCACTAACCTGACTCAGACCCAGCAAATCCCGATGATGGGAGTTGGTCAGCAGCAAGCCACTAAAATGCAAAGAAAAAACATAAATTTAAGTCACCTAAAGTTGTTTTTTCTACTATCTGGTCACTACAACCCTAAAGGTGAGTGCATTTCATTCTATTGGCAAAAAGGGAGAAGAGGTGAGTTATGAGGCAAAACAAGAGTGCATAGAAGGGCAACCAGCAAGAAAGAAGAGCAAAAAATCATCAATAAATCACATTGGGGCAGCTAAATACTTGCATTGGGGGCATCAAAAGCTCCATAACAACAATTGCAAAGAGGTTGCATCTCATTTCAAGTTTGATCTAAGAGGTAAGATTCGATTTTTTTTTAATTTTTTGTTTATAAACTAAATATTTCAAAAAAATTTAAACATTTCAATTGTTTTCCTTTCAAATTCAAACTTCAAAGAAACAACAATCAGAAAACTCAACATTTTGGGGACAAATCCTACTCTTTCTATATTGGTTCATGACTTTATAAATGACAATGCACTAATGTTAAAAAAAATGTGATATTGTCTCATTGCAACAGCCTTGGGCTTTTACAAACATAACTTTTCACAATGTTTGCTCCTACTATTAGACCTCAGGCAAAGATCACTAAACAAGGTCAAAAGGACAAAGCTTGTAAACACCCCAAAGATTATCCTACAAGGGAAAAAAAAGACAAGTTAAATGTACATATTGTAAAACAACTATTCATGGTTGCATCAATAGATTGAAATTCCATATTGCTAGACTACGCGACCATGATTTTGATTTGTGTGATAAAGAAACTTTTGAGGCTGTTTGCGAATGCCAAGTGCAGGTAGAAACTTTAGAAGCTAGAAAAGGAAATGAAGAACAGGCAAAGGGAGGACTCGGCAAGTATTGCTTTTCAATAGGCTGCAAGTTGTGTTGGAGAGGCTTCTTCCATGCCTTCATACTACCCTAAAACTTCTTTTTTTGCTAGTGGTATTGTTAGCATTGATCTTAGAATTCAAAATATAGGTTGGATTCATATTTTGCGCCGCACACTTCTCTTGGTTCACAACCTTTACTTAAGAGCATTCCTTGAAACTAGGAGGTACTTGATGTAGGTAGAAAAGCAATTGGCAAGTTTTTTTTCTATTGCAACATTCCACTTTTTGCAGCTAATTCTTTTTTATTTGATTGTTTTAAATTTAAAATTTATAGTTTGCTTTGTCTAATTATTTTTTATTAAACATAAAAATTTAATCTATTTGTGGCCGATCTTCTTATTGTCAAGGTGTGGTAGATGTCATAATCATTTGCGGGGTAGGGTTCAAAGACCCTAATGATTCTAACTTAAGTGGCCCAATTTTGTTAGAAATGGTGGATGATGTAAAAGCCGAATTACAAGACTAGTGTGTGTTTTGATGCAGAATAGGGTTGCACCATCATGACTGATGGTTGGACCAATAAGAGAAATTGCACTAGTGCATGAGCACCTAGGACACAAGCATACAAGGAGGTCAAATGGTTCTATTATGAATAAATAATGGAATTTTGAATTCATAAGGTCATTTTATTAATTTTTGAGTCCAACTGAATCCAAATGTAATAAGGCTATACCAGCCAAATTGTAAAAGTTGTCATAGTTGTCCTAGTAGGGTCCTGGATTGGTTAAAATGTCAAATTTGTATAAAATAGCTATTGAAGGATAAAATGGTTGTAAAAAGTCATTATTGTCCATCCTAATACGTTTGGAATGTTCTTGCAAGGTTTTGGGTCATATGTAGCAAAAATGTGAAAGTTGGTTAAAGGTTGCAACATTACAACTTTGCAAAAAGTGCAAAAAGGGTTACAAGAATGTAATGAGTTGGTTCAAAAGGTGGTTGGGAAGTTGTAAAAGGTTTATAAAACCATTTATGGTCGAAGTTAATGGAGAGAATGCATTGAGAAGCATTGGAAGCATTTTGGTAACAAGTTCTCATTGCTTCAATCTATTATTTTGTTTGTCTTAAAGGTTTTTCTCTTGTTTCCAAGCCTTGTACGACCATGTACAGACAGGAAACAATTAATATTAATATGGTAGTGTAGAACAATTAATAAGCTTTCCAGTGCTTTTAGTTTGAGTTGATCTTAAGCAGATTTGAGAAAGTTGTGAATGTTTTACAGACTGCATGTACAGACTCATACAGAAGAGTTACAACCTCTAAATGGATGTATTTGAAAGATATGTGAATCAGTTTCAATTTTCGACTGATATGAGGGTTTTTCAATAAGTATAACTAAAGTTATGGAGTTTTTTGTAAAAACTGCTCACCAATTGGGGCTTGTTGAATGTTTAATCAATATCCGTTGATTGCACCATTGAAAATTATTGTAACTCTGGTATTTCATAGTATATTGGTTACTCTTTCAGATGGATTTGGTTTCACATCAAAAAGATTTGTATGTTGGAAGATATTTCATGCCCTGGGCGGACTGTATATGCATCCTTTCTTGTTTGATGACACTAAAAATGGGTATCTGTGCTGAAAGTATAACTTTGGATTGTACTGTTGGATCTTGCTAACTTTTGGATATTAGTTGACACCAGAGAGATTCTCAAAATTCATTGTATTGTGGAAGATATGACTGACTGAGTGCATACCTATAAAACTGTCATAATGTAGACAGCATATTGAGGATCTGAACATAGGTAATGAAACTTTGGTTCTAAGTTTGGTTGTGAGTTTGAAATCAGAAACGTTTGATAAAGAGGGTTTGATAATCAACTTGGATGAGATCAAATTCAACGTTGGTAAAATTTTGTATTGAACGGTCCTTGGAACCTAGAAGGGTGTTAAGAGACAAGTTATGTGTGTGTGTGTGTGTGTTCTTGAACATGAAGAATGTTAGTAATTCAAAGGGACTAAGCTGTGATTTGGTGACATTTTCTGATATTAATGAAGGATGTAAGGACTGAAAGGTTATATGGATATTGATTTGGTAAGCTGATAAGGTTATCTAGTAATTGTACATGCCTCATATGCATTAAAAAAATGGTTGATTTTGTGGAAATGGGTGATTGGATCTGCAGGATCCTATGAGATTGGTGTTGTTGTCTGATGCTCTGCATCAAGGATGCTCCTAAATTTTCTTGTTCCTTGCAGAGGTGATTGATCATTTTACTTCCTTGGATGCATTGAATAATTTAAATTTAATCAGTGATCAATATTTGTAATTTATGATTTTATTGATTGACAGCTAATCTTGCTTTATTTTCAAATTCCACCATGTTCCTCAAGTCCCTTAATGCTTCCACAAATAGCAAAAGTGTCACATACCTATGTGAGGCTACAGAGGAATTCATTGGTGAGGTAGGTGAAGAAAAGCATAGTTCAAGTGGTGACTGACAATGCAGCAGATTATGTTGCTGCAGGTGAACTTTTGATGGAAAGGCACCCGAGCATATTTTTGTCTCCATGTGTTGCTCATGGCATTGACCTCATGTTTTGAATACATTTGACAATATTTATATATCTAAGCTTGCTATATACTTTAGCTACAATTTGTGTTTGTACTTGCGTGATTCATGTATACTTGTGCATACGATGAAATTAGCTTCAGTTTGATGATGTTATTGTGTCTTCAAGGTTTACTTAATAAAGGATGCATGAAACAAGTTTTACATAATTAAAATTGTCTAAATTTCTTCAGTTTTCCACTTTGCCAACTCTTGTCGAGCTTTTGCCAAGTCCAAAGTCCCAAACCAGGTAACCCTTGCCAAGTTCAAGCTGAGTCTAAGTCTCGTTTCTATGGTACATATAGAATTCGCTCTTGTGATGTTACAAAGATACATATGCAATTTGTTTAGAGTTATTTCCAGCACACTCGTTGCCAATACTATGCAAGGCGCCTCAAGCCTTCCACCCAGCCCAGGAGCACAAAATGACAACCTTCATGCCCCCTCCCAGCCCCAATTGGGGTGTCTTTACCATCATGGCTTCCTAACTATTTGCATCCTTCATATGTACCTACCATATCTCCCCTCCAAAGTGAGATGAGCCAATGGATGAGAATCCTTACAATAATCTTCGCATGTGCCACATTATACACAAGTAGATATATGACAAAGATAACAGCATATAATGTGCACTTTGGCAGCAAGGTGGAATATCAGACTCAAGTCCAATAACTATCACACAACTCATTGCAATATACATCATAACACCAAATTGGATAGAGATATAAAAGATGCAGTTTAAATATATGTGATTCTGAAACCGTATCCTCATCAGATTTTATGTTTTCTTATGTTTCTTATCCCTCACAAAATCCTTCACAATCTCCATAAATATCCTTACCTCTCACTAATAAAAGATACCTTTTCAGAATGTTGCATTATTCCCAAGAGAGAAACACCTTTTCATTTAGGATCACAGCCCTTACTTTTTACCTTCATAATCTTCACATTCTTTATTAATCACTCACAATATGTAATCACTGCATATATTGTAATCATTGCCTATGATATGATTGAAATTGCTGCAAGAAAGAGAGAAAGAAAGAAAATTTTAACATCCACAAGACTAAACATAGCCCATGGGATAGCCTGTCGCTTTCAGTGGAACAAGTCTTTTCCTATATAAAATGATAATGAGGGCCCCAACCTTTTCAATGTTCTCCCTGCTGAATAAGTTATGCCAAGAACAAGCAGTTAGGAAATCCGTGAATATGACCCTGCTGTCTCTAAACGCAGCACATTTGACAACAAAATGATGCTCCGTTTCCACATTTCCAGAATTGCAAAAGGTACAGACCCTCTCATCCCAAGCCTCCTAGGCCTTTTCCAACACACGGTCTCACTATGAAACTGATGCAAATTAGTTCTCAACTAAGCAATAACAAGTTTAGCTTTCCAAGCAATATTGGCCCCAATGTAAGGCTTTTCAAGTTTGTCACCGCTGGCATTGAACTCACTGATATAATATTTTTTCTTTCTGCCTATATCTTTACCCTAATTCCTCTTATATAATTTATCCAGAATGAAAGCCTTAATGTCTTTGTTATTAGTAGGACATGTGTTGAAATTAATGTTCCATCTACTCAACTAATTAATGTTTTGTCACATCCACATCTTCTTCCTTTTGCACAAAACATCCTTAAAGACAATCTTAGGCCATCTACCATTTTCTATTTGTTGAATTATTATTAGTGTTAAAACCTTGGCACACCGGATGCGTACATCACGGGTGTGGGTACATCACGCGCTTGCGCTCTACCACCACCGCCAAAGCAACACTGCACCTCAGCCACACTGTTCGGCGCACCCGGACAAGACGCAAGGATGCCAATGCATCACGGGTGCATGGGTACTCCGGTGCGCGCAAGGTGTGTCTGGCGCACAACTTTTTTTTAAGTTTTCCTATTTATTTTTTATTGTTCTTTTTTGGATAGAACCCTAATTGGGTGTGGGTCCTATGAGGTCTCTTTCAAGCCTTAATAAGGTCAATAGATCTCATTTTCATTTCACATTTGCATTTCATTATTTTGGAGCAGCAAGGAGCAAAGTGAGAAAAAGAGATTTAAGAAGTTTGGGAGAGCTTAATCAGTGATTTCGTAAGGGATTGCAAGATCAAGAGGAGCAAGAGGAGCCAAAAGATTTGATTTTGCAAGTGATTCATCAAGCTCAAGGTAGGTTTTTTACTATTTTTTTGTTTTGGATTCTAGAAATTATTTTTACTTTCAACTTTGCATTTAATTTTTCAATGTTTCATTCTTGATTCTTGAATCTTGTTGATACTACATAGTTCTATGTTATTGTTTTTTTGTTTTTTTTATTGTTCTATGATTTTTATTTTTGTTATTGAAATAGGCTGAAACATATTTGATTTACTATTTCTTAAATCTCTAAAGTTTTAAGTAGGCTGAAACTAGTTTATTTTAACTTGTTTTAAATAAATTTAAATTACTAAATATTTTTTACGCTGAAATGTATCATAATCATTTTCATTTTGTAAAATGTAATTTCTACTTTCTAAATGGCATCCAATCAAACTGTAGAAGACATGGAAATTAATGAGGGAAGTGCATCTGAATATGAGCCCAGAGGAAGCGATCATGGGGCAGATATAGATGCCCAATTTGAATCATAGGCTCCTTATGTTGAACCAGGGGTGCCTTCTATTGATTGCCCTTCAGAGATTTTGGCAAAGTTTGCTAGGAGTCATTATGATCCAAAGTCCCCTCAAACAATTTGTTGTTAGAATTACACTCCCTACAGCTATAGGTGGTGGCACACGGAAATGATAGTGTAATGATGTGGCGCAAAATGGTTTGGCAGCATGACTAGAGTTAATGCACACCTTCTTTGGACTTGGTATGGTGTGAGCTCATGCCAATTCTTGGCAGATCCTAAGAATGTGAAATACAAAATTAAAGTAAACAAGCTATGGGGCATTCCTGATGATACTGCCAGTCCCAGTGCCTAAATCTTTGGCTGCTAGGCAATAGGTATAGAATATATAGCAGTTATAGGGGCAGCGAGATACATCTACACATATCTTGCATCATAGAGCAGGGACTATTCACCTACATCATCCATTCCTTCATCTCCACACAATTCAGCAAAGAATAGCAACAAGGGGAAACAAAAAGCAAGTGCAAGTCCTAGTGGTAGTAACCCCATTGCTCAGTTATTTAACATGCACACAAGGGAGCAGTTAGATGATGTCATTGGTGATTTCTTCTTTTCCAATGGCATTCCAACACGTGGCTTGATCTCCCTATTTTGTGAGGATGATGTCCATGGTGGAAAAAGAGGGAGGACCATCGTTTGTGCGACCAGGTGACCACAAGTTGAGGACCACACTATGATACGGGTGGGGACTTGACGAAGCAGATGAAGGCATGTTGGATTGAGTCAGGTTGCAGCAGTATCAAGGATGGGTGGACAGACATTAGTCATTGTCCGCTAATCAACATTATGGTCACATGTGCCGAAGGCCCATACTTTTTGAGGGCAGTTGATTGCTCAAGGCATCGTAAAGATGTTGATTTTCAGTTTCGTGTGCTTAAGGATGCCATTGAGGAGGTTCAACCACAAAATATGGTCCAAGTTGTGACAGATGCAGCACATGTGTGCAAAGTTGTAGGGAGGCTTGTTGAGCCAACCTATAGACATATTTGGCGAACTCCATGTTTTGTGTGCGCCATAAACAATGCACTCAAATACATTGGGAAAACTGACTAGATTAGACGGGTGCTTAATGATGGGAGAGAGGTGTGGATGTTTATCAGCAATCACCATACATCACATGCACCTTTCCAAGGCTTCGCAAAGCAGTTCCTGATACTAACTGAGACCAAATAAACCTCCTATTACATTCTCTTGGAGAGAATGATTGAGTTGCAAGAGCCATTGCAACTCATGGTTATGACACAAGAATGTAATCGATGGCTTGAGTCTAGAAAAGAGCAAGGGAAGAGGGTGAAGGAGACAGTGACGAGCAATCAATTTTGGAGTGATGCAACATACATAGTCTCTATCACTACTCCAGTGTTCCAAGTGATTAGTTATGGCAATGTAAATACACCTAACCTTGGAGAGGTTTGCAAGTGTATTGATTTTATGCTTGGGCGGATGAGGGTTGTTATGAGTGAGAGGGACCTCGCTCTAGCATTCTATACAGAGCACATTCAACCTATCATTCACCACAGGTGGTAGAAGTTGAACACTCCTTTGCACATGGTTGCCTATGTATTGAACCCAAAGTGGTACATGCCTAGGCTTCGTAAAATCACACCACTTCAGGATGATGACATGAAGGCTAGTTTTTTTCGTGGCATTGCCAGGATGTATGATAGTGACACTCCTAGTGAGATTCGCACCGAGTGGTTGGAATTTTCCAGTCTTATAGGTAACCTCTTGATGTTCTAAGTTCTTTACAAGTTCTTTATAATTACAAGTTATAAGTTCCTTATTACTTATAAGTAATAACTTATAACTTATTTTAATATTATGTTGTAAACTTGTAAATTGTAGGATACTCGAATATTGCAAAGGTGGATTGCAAAACTATGGCACGGAAGAATCCCATTTTGTGGTGTTAAAGCCATGGATCATAGAAGTCAAAGATCACCTCACTAGCCATCTGATTTCTTTCTCAAGTTTGTAGTTCCACCCCTTTATAATCTTAACTTTAAGAGTTTCACTTTACTAATCTATTATTTATTGATTTATTATTTTTCATTTCTCGCAATTCAATGAACGTTTGTTTGTAACTTTCAAATTTGTTATCTTAGGTTTCTAGCTCCTGAACTGCGGAGAGGAATTGGTCTACCTATAGCTTCTCCACTCTGTTAAGAGGAACAAACTTACCTCTACAAGATCGGAGAAGTTTTTTGTTGCACATGGTTTCTTGTGGCTCAAAGAAACACATGCAAGTACAAAGAGAGCCCAGCAGCACGATGGGATGTAGAGCCAGAGGATCCAATTCAGATTGATAAGGATGATGATGCAACAGAAGCCGATGTAGGGTTAGTTGTTGTTCCTTTGGAGGATCAGGATCTTACCCATGAGGAGTCTAATAGTTCTAGTGCTGAGGACTTTGGTTTAGGGGACGATTAGAGAGCTCCCAACCTTACATTCTCATTATTGACATTTTGTAGATTGTACTCCCTTTGATATGGCCATGATACATTAATTCAATTCATTGTTTCATGCTACTTTGCTCATTGTAATCATGAGCATCTTGATCTTTATGATATATCATATCTATAATTTGAACAATGAGTTTTGAATCTTTTATCTTTGTCATTTGATAATCAATGGTTGACTTACATGGTACTATGTATGATTTATATTTTTCATTTATCATTGTCATTATGTTTAAAACTTTAATGTTATTTAATATTTATGTTACAACTTACCATGAGTATGTTACTAAGTTCAAAGGTCATTGGTTATGAAGTTTCAAGTTTCAAGTTTGAACTTATGGTTCGTGAATTGCATTTCAATTTTCTATATTCAACTATATTTGGTATGTTATATTGAACTATCATTTCATAATTAGCATTTCAAGTCATATATGTATACTATGAAACCTCTCCCCTCCCCCGCCCATAATAGGCCACACATGGTAATAGAGATTATGTACAAAAAAGATAATGTTTGAGTAAAATAATTAAAGTGGGCACTCTTATAAATATGTACCCTCATTCAAAATACATAGAAGAATGAAAACACTAAATGGGTGCCAAGTAAGCATAAATTGTACACCTTAGCACAGTATTTACAAAGGGCACTACCAATATTAGAAATAATCACAAGCCAAAGAGACCCACAAAGCAGATAATTGCTTTAGAAGAAAAAGACTCTCTTTTCACTTTTCTCACCTTTCTCAACTAGTTGATTTCTAGAATGATTACTGTTTCAATGCCATCATGATTTTGGCAAAAAATGTCCGTTGACTGCAGCCTGGCAGTAAATTAAGACAGTTGCAGCCCCCATGTCCCCTTTCCAAATCTTGGCAAGCACACTTCCTTGTCAGTTGGATTTATAAGATGCAGTCTAGCAATAAGTGTACTTACAGTCCTGCTGACTGAGATTCCAATGTAAATGGGCATGGCCCCCGCAATTATGCTAGTGTCAAACTCTTGACTCTGTGTGTATTGTGGAGTTAAGTGCTATCTTAAGTGTTCAAAAAGGTTTTACGTACCAAGGGCAAAAAATGAACAAACAATTGGCATGTACAAGAAAACCCAAATTTCCATGATGATGTTTAACTTTGCCCAGAGAGCAGTTCTGTTGAATTTCTATGACAAACTTTACTCATACTTTTTACTTTTACCCTAGCTTGAAATGAAATGTGCAACCGACTGGCGTTACCAAAAAGACGAAAATTTCCATGCTCAATGCTCCGATTATCGATATAAGCAGGGCCAAACAATGTTACAATACAAATACATTGTCCCGTTGGTATTCAGAAATTAATCCAGTTTTGTCGTTAATCGCCCCTCTACATTTCACCCATACACGTTGTTCAATCATTCCTACAACCTCGGCGATTTCTTAGAAGAGCTCCAAAAACCGTGGGTAGACATCTTCTTAAGTAAAAAAGCAACTAACACACATATCATCCAATTCGAGGTGTAGTGTACCCAAAAGAAAAAAAATCAGGTGCAAACTTTAGGTGAATTTGAAAGAAAAAATATCCCTCAATCCTAGCATTCAAGCAGAAGGTTGGCCCAATGGAAACCAATATACCAATCGCAGGTCATGCCATAAGATCATGTTCTCAATCGGATAAATGAAAATTGACAGGTATAATTTCACTAACCTTTCTCAAGGAATTGGGATCCTCGAGAAACGCTGCTGACCCGTCAGCCCTGGAAAAAAATTACCAGCAATGACCTAAATTTCACGTTCAATTTCAACTCCAACAAAGCTACCTATCGGGCAGAACAAAAGAACGGTTGTTTTACCTGGAGCTAGATTCCATCGCCCTTAAGCCCTCAACAGCATAAATTAGGATCCATATCACCACAAACAGCACCTGAAGACATGAATTGTAGAAATGTGAATAAAATGAATGAGCGAAGTTACAGTGCATTAGAGATTTAAAAATACTTTCATTAAAAATAAACGAACTCGAACCAGAAAAGATGAAACAAACATCCAAGGCGAAATACTGAAAATGGAACCCAAATCCATGTTCGCTCTCCTCGTTAGTTTTCCGAAGACGGTGTTTTGATAGACAGACTCTGTAATGACTTACAGATCTTAACTATGGTTAAAGAAACTCCTCGAGCAGGTCTATATTGTAACGTATTCTTGAAGGTATATTCAATTTAAAGGAGCATGTCCCATTAAAACCTAGTTCAAATCTTTCAAAGAGAAATGTAATGGATATTTTTCATTATATTTAAACTTTTGACATTTTTCATTTTTCTAATTTAAATTAGTCATATATCTTTCACCATTTCATTTTTTTTTAATTAGTCATAAAGTCATAAATGTAAATGTTTCATGTATGTATTTTTAAATTAGTCATAAATCTTTCAACATTTTTTTTTAAATATATATTAAGATAGTTTACAAGATCAGATACATCATTATAATTGTTCAATCTAAGATCTTATTCCAAAAAGAATTAGTAAGAAGTATACTATTCACTTGATGTTCTATGCTATCATCACCTAGATCTCTCGTATGTACAATTACAAAATTGAGGCATAACCTTTAGACAGTTGTTTCATGTTACATTATATTACAACATATTGTCTATCATATACATCAACAAAAAATAAAGTTTAAATCATCAATTTAGTTGTCCCAACTTGTTCACTTTCAACACCACTACTCAAAGAATCAACAACAGGAGTGTTGTGTTGCCCTCCATTTTTTCCTTCATGACAAGTCAAATGTATTAGCAATCATGATAAGATGGTAGTTTGGTTGGGTGATATGTAAAGATAGTATTGTCAAATACCTTTGTTATGTCGGCACATAAGTGGGAAATACATTTACACATTGGTGCGTTTAATATACTTTTTGATAACTGTATAATTGGAATGGCAATTATGTGATATATTAAATTATGACATTATAGTGTCAAATGATCAATGTGATATAAATGAAATGCCACTGTAGTTATTTTATGTGGGCATTATATCACTTTGTGGACTCTATTGAGATAGTGGACTTCAAAGGGTATTAAAATGCATTTGGGGCATATTGTAAAAGGAAACAGTGGAAAATAAGTAGCTTGCTTTATTTTGTTTGAACCCTAATTGTAAAGTTGTCACTAGGGTAGTTTTGGTAGCAGATACAAGAAGATCTTTTACACAAAACTTCTTATGGGTTTAGTTATGTTAACTCGCACCTTTAGTGGTTTGAACAGTGATTTTATTGTCAAGAATTGTAATGTTCCGCACGGTTTCAATAATGTTCCTAAAAGTTTCAAAGATGCTCCCAAATAGTTTTGGTAATGTTTCTGAAAGTTTCGAAGATGCTCCTAAAAGGTTTCTACTCTAATACTATTGTAATGTTCCGAACGGTTTCGAAAATGTTCCTGAAAGTTTCAAAGATGCTCTTGAATAGTTTCGGTAATGTTCTCGAAAGTTTTGGAGATGCTCTCGAAAGGTTTCTGCTCTGATACCACTGTAATGTTCCCGAAGAATTTCGGATCAAACAATGCCAAATAAGAATAGAGATCCAAACACGAACAACCTTCAATTAATAATTGCCAAAAGATGGTGCTCCAACTTGCCAAATCCGAGCGAAGTATTACATGCAATGGAATAGGGTGAGGGTTGAATCCTAAAGAAACCGAATAAGCCAAGTAGGGAAGATCTTTCACTTTCGAAATAGCGAACAATAGAGAATCCCAATGAGAATTCGCAGTACAAAATAAATAACAGAATGCATACCTACAACTACCTACAAGTCGTGCTTAAATAGTCATCGAGGAAAACCTTTTGGAGGGTGTACAAAGATAGTCGATGGCAACACTTACCAATGGAAACTAAAATAAAATAGGTCTAAGATATATTAAATCAATTGGAACCACAAATACAAATATTAAATTGGGCCACATATTAATTAATTAAAGTAATTAATTAAAGGTCCTTATATTATTTAAATTTTGGGACTAGTCAATTAATTAATTTAATTTAAAAATTACATTAAAATTTGAGGACATGACAAATCCTCACTACCCAAAGATTGCTTGCCCTCAAGCAATCTATCATCTAACGAAACACCAATAGCTCAAGGGCCCCAAATCAAATGTGCAGGAAAGACCAGTGAAATGACATCAATCCTCCATAGCACCACATTGCTATCAAACTTTCACCAGGATCCCAAAGCAAACACGTAAGTGAAATGAGTGAATTGTCATCAAACCTCCCATGCACCCCACTGTCATTAAACATTTGTTGTGCCACTCTGATATAAACATTGTCGTAGCCTTCACTAGGATCTCAATGACACAAATTAATGAAATCTTACATGTCATTATGTTCAAAAATCTCTTTGGGTATGGTCATGCACACAGACACTAATGTTGGCACAAACTTACCCACTGACACAATCACAACAATCACTATTATATTCCTGATGGATGAAACCTTGACGAAGAGAGCTTCAATGGTGAGAATGACGATGAAAGGGGGTTCAACTGTGAGAACCTCAATGACATGAGCTTTGGTGAAGGGTGTTGCGATGATGAGAGCCTCAACAAAGAGTACCTCAGTAAAGGGAACCTTGGAAAAAAAAAACCTCAATGGAGAGTACCTCGAAGACAAACAAAATTTTAGTTGCAGATAAAACCTCAATGGCAGGCAGAACCTTGATTGAAGCCTTGATGATGGATAGAGCCTCAACAACAAGCAATGTCTCAATGGCAACAAACATAGTTATTGTGACTGATGCAACCACAATGATAGACACACCATGATGATGGAGACAGCTATGACATCATCGACGGACACAACTACGATGATGGATACATAATTGATCACGGATACGAACTTGACATTATTGACAGATGCAATAGCAATGACGAACATGATGATGGACATGGACTCAGCATTAGTGACAGACACGACGGTGATGGATACAAACTCGACAATGGACATGGACTCAGCGTCAGTGATAGATATGAACTTGACAACGAACATGAATTTGACATCGATGATGGAGATGAACTCGATGATGGACATGAACTTGATGATGGACAAACTCGACTTTGGCGACAAACATGATAGTGACAGACACAATGACAATGATAGACATGGACTCGACGATGAACACAAACTTGGCTTTGGTGGTAAACACAATGGTGTCGAACACAATGGTGTTGGACATGACGATGTTGGACATAAACTCAACGTCAGTAACAGACATGATGGTGATACACACAATGGTGAAAAACACAATGATGACAAACATAATAGTGACGAACATGAACATGACAACGAGCATGGACTCAGTGTCAATGACAAACACGAACTCAACACTGGTGACAGATATGACAGTGATGGACACAAACTTGGTGTTGGTGATGGACATGATAGTGATAAACACAACAATGATGAACACAATGGTGATGGACATGAACTCAATGATGGACACGAACTCGGCATCAGTGATGGACATGATAGTGACAAACACAAGGACAGTGGCAAACACAAACTTGACATCAGTGATGGACATGATAGTGACGAACACGACAGTAATAGACATGAACTTGATGACGGACACAAACTCGGCATCGATGACAGACATGATGGTGATGGACACGATGGTGACAACATGATGATGGTGACAGACACGAAGTCAATGATGGACACAGACTCGGCATCGATGATAAACAGGATGGTGACAGATAAAATGATGGTGATAGACATGAACTCGATGACGAACATGGACTCAATGTTGGTGATAAACATGACAATGATGGACATGACAGTGACAGACACAATGATGGTGATGGACATACAACCTTAACAACAGACAAGACCACAATAATGGACATAGCTTCGATGACAGCCATAGAGCCTCAGCAATAGACACAATTTCTATGATGGACACAACTTCGACAACTTATGGAACTTCCTCAATGGATAGTGCCTTGGTGATAGGCACAACTTCAGTGATGGGCACAACTTGAGTTGTCTATGTCTTCACAAGATCTATGCAAGCAACCTCTTCATTTTTTGGTGTTCTCCCAATGTTGGTGTAGTAGAAAGATTTAGCAAATCCTCTTGGAGTGGCCCTATAATCATGCCTTCATTCTCTTCATGTAAAGCATCACCCTTATTGTTGTCAGTCATTTTCTCCCACTTGTGCAAATGAGATATTAGTTTTTCTTCACAATGCTTGAAAACATTACTAACTAATCTATATGTTGCTATAGAGGGAATACATTCTAGATTTTGAATAGCCCATAGCATAGATGTGATGGGTTGGGATATTTCATCCATCTCTTCAATGCACAAAATCATAAGACTCTCCATAGCAACTGAAATCTTAGTATCATGATCTTCCTCGATGGTGACCAAGAAGTGATGAAACATATGATGGGCCAAATTTTGCAATTCTAGATCTAAGATAAGGTTACTTACTTTGACATTTGCACAATTCTCCGATATTGTAGATCTCCTACCAAAAGGGTTACTATTGAAATCATTGAGACTGGAAAAGTTGCCAGCTACCAATTGCAATATCTATATCATGGTGTTATCATTATATAGTGCTTTAGGAGCCAAAATTTTCAAGACTTCATTTAGAAATATTGCAACTACCAATCTTTTATCCTTATCATGGTGTCTCAAATGCCTGGGTTGACTTAAGGCCTCCTTAATCGGTAAGAGGATTCTCTATATAAATCTCAAAGGTGATTAGTTCACTTGACACAAACAAACTTCCAATATATCTAATGGAAGATCAACACCCTCTCTAAGCTCTTTGCCAGTCCTCTGTAGTGCCTTTAACCACCACTCTCCATTGTTGTTTGGGGCCATAGTGTGATCCAAATACCAAAATCTCTCAATCATCCTAGTAGGCTGGCAAGATCACCAACTCTGATACCACTATAATGTTCCGCATGGTTTCGGTAATATTCCTGAAAGTTTTGGAAATGCTCTCAAACGGTTTTGATAGGAGATGCTTTTGAAAGGTTTCTTCTCTGATACCACTATAATGTTCTAAACAGTTTCAAAAATGTTCCCAAAAGTTTTAGAGATGCTCTTGAACAGTTTTGATAATGTTCCCCAAAGTTTTGGAGATGCTCCCAAAAGGTTTCTTCTCTATTACCACTGTAATGTTTCGCATGGTTTTGGTAATGTTCCTGAAATTTTTAGAGATGCTCATGAATAGTTTCAGTAATGTTCCCAAAAGTTTTGGAGATGCTCTCGAAAGGTTTCTACTCTGATACCACTATAATTTCTATTCTAAAGTTTCTTTATGAAGTCTTGTAGTTTGCTCTAGGTAGTCTTGTCATGTGCTTCAAGTAGTTTGGTTGTGTGCTTCAAGTAGTATCCCTCAATATTTTGGGTGGCCAATGCTTCAGGTAGTTCTCCCTTATTGCTTTAGGTTAGTGCTTTGGGTCAATGCTTCAGGTCAGTGCTATGGGTCAGTGCTTCGGGTCAATGCTTTGGGCTAGTGCCTTGAGTCAATGCTTTAGGTTAGTGCTTCGGGTGGCTAGTGCTTCATATCAGTGCTTCAGGTTAGTGCTTTGGTCAATGCTTCGGGTTAGTGCTTTAGGTTAGTTCTTTGGGTGGCTAGTGCAATATCCTGATCATTGCAACTACTCTTAAATTTGTCACGTCTGAAGTTTTTGTGGCAGTACAGACAAGCAAAGTTGGTGTACAAATGCTAGGCATCATAGTATAGGCAAAGGGGAGGTCATATGGTGTAGTGTGGGGCAACAAGTGGTGTCATACGGTGATGGTACAGGGTGGTACGAGGTGCAACTATGGTTGTATGGTGACCTAGGAGGTTGTATGGTGACCTTGTACGGTCCTCTTCATTATACTGTGACTTAGGAGGTTGTAAGGGAGGTCGTATAGTAATTGCTCAGTGTTGTGAGAAATGAAGGAGGTACAGAAAATAATGATTTCAAATTTGCACTTTAAACTATTAATTCCAAATTCATCAAACAATGCCAAACAAGAATAGAGATTCGAACATAAACAACCTTCAATTAATAATTGCCAAAAGATGGTGCTCCGACTTGCCAAATTCGAGTGAAGTATTACATGCAACAAAATAGGGTGAGGGTTGAATCCCACTGAAACTGAATAAGCCAAGTAGAGAAGATCTTTTACTTTCGAAATGGCGAACAACAAAGAATCCCAACGGGAATTTGCAGTACAAAATAAATAATCAGAATGCATATCTATGACTACTTACAAGTCGTGCTTAAATACCCGTCAGGGAAAACCTTTCCCAAGGGTGTACAAAGATAGCCAAGAACAACACTTAGCAACAGAAACTGAAATAAAATAGGTCCGAGATATATTAAATCAATCAAAGCCACAAATACAAATATTAACTTGGGCCACATATTAATTAATTAAAATAACTAATTAAAGGTCCTTATATTATTTAAATTTTGGGACTAGTTAATTAATTAATTAAAATAAAATTTTACATTAAAATTTGGGGACGTGACAAGAATGATGGGATCTTTTTTGCAATTATGGTGGTCAACAAGTTCAGATTTCACGAGTTTATTGTTCAATCAAATACCATCATTCATTTATAGTTTATTTCAAGAATGTCAAAAAGAAAACCCTTGATGGTAATTAGTTCTTAACTTAAAAATTTGTTAGCATTAACAAAAAAAATCATTCTCTCTTAAAAGACTTAATAGATTGAATTATGTTATATGCAAAGGAATCATTATTGGTAAAATGGTTACCCTAAATTCTTAATATGAAAACTCTGATAAAAGAACATACCTAATCTAGGTTCGCAGAATCAACAGATATTATTCTTAGAAGGAATTTGTTTGGTATATGTAAGTGATTGTTTGTTATCACTTAACAAGCTTGAGCATGCTTTATGTAAAATATCAATGGTGACTATGTTTATAGGATCATGGATAATACAGTGTTTTGTTTGACACAACCCTACTATGGGTATTTTGAAAAGGATTTGTAAAATATCTTATAGTTTTTTTTTGTAGAATCTAAGGGTTCAATTTTTTTGTTTAAATCGAGAGAAAACCCTAACTAGATAGTTACCCTAACTCGAGGTTAATATTGGAAGATAGATATAAATGCTTGTAATAGGAAATTTTTGAGATATTAGATAGTGAATGACAGTGAATTGCAAAATGGTTATATAAGATAATTTTGAGGAAACAATCATTTTTAGTTTATTCTTTTAGAATAAGTATTCTTTGTGTAGGGATGTAAGCTTGCACAATGTATTGAGAATGTGTGTCTATATGTGTATGTAAAGGATTGTATCAGGTCAAATTCATAGAATATCATGTTGTTACAAATTGTTGATGATCTTATGACAACAAAAATTCTAATCCACTTCTAAGGTCACTAACATTTGATATTATATTAGTTACTTCTTAAGACGGGGGTTGGTGCTCCTTGTAGTTGGTGTTACTAAATATATTGTAATGAGTTGGTGCTTTGTGAATCAATAAATAGACAAATTTGGAGTTTGTCTTCCCTATGACAAAAACAAAGACATGTTTTATGTGATGAATCTTTTTGGTTAACGTGTCTTCATATTTTGATGAATATTAGTTTTGTGTAACATTCTATAATATCTATATGTTTGGATACCTTGCCATTATTTTGTACTTTCATTTAAAAGTGGTTATATCCATATACTAAAGTCGATAAGGTCATATTTCTCAAACATATGTTTAAAGTGTTGATGTCTTTTTTTGGTGCTAAATATAAAAGTATAGTTAAAATGGCATTCACCACTTACTTGAATGATCATACAAATTATTTGTGAAAAACTTGTCTTTGCATTGTTAAATTAAGTGTTTCATTTTTGTTCATACATTTTCATCTCACTTTTTAATAAGGAGTTCAAAAGTTTTCAAGTTTGTCACTTGTTTGAGATCACTTTGATTCATCCCCCCACCCCAAGAGTGATTCCACTTCCAACATGTTGATGTTACCCTTCCAATTCAATGCATCAAGTTTCTTTGAATCCAAACCACAAGTATTACCTTGGTCCACATCAACCTTAATGTCTTTCATGAGATGGTCTAGTTTATCAAGTTCCTTTTGGTACTAACATCTTCATGTATATGATAAGGTACTATGTTGATCGAACACAATCCTTGAAGATCTATAGTGAACCTTCATGGACTAGGATCATGAACCTACTCTAAGGAATCTCCAGCATCATAGAAACCTAAGACATAATAGAAAAGTGTATGAGTTTAGGATTAAGCTTGATAAGTTATCTCCCTTTGTTTTGAAAAAAATCTCCATTTTGTTCCATGCAAAGAAACCACAAAATCTCACATGACAATACAAACCAAGATCTATTCAACTTTAGATTAAAGTAATCCACATGTAACTTGCAAGAATTTCACTCTATGAATTTATGTAATGATGATAGTTCCATAAAATGGAAGAACCAAGAAAAATAGACCAAACTTTATTAACAAAATTACATTCAAAAAATAAGTGTTGAACATATACATTAATAGAGAATATGTCATACTTAACTAGCTCAAGACTCATGAAGGACAAGACATAATTGACAACCAACTTCTTTAGAAGTCGTAACAACATAAAATAAGATGTGTTTAGTTCTAAGGGTAAATTCCAAAAAAAGTCAAATAAAAAGTGTCACTCTAAATAAGGAAAGTTTGAAACCCAACATTGGTTTATCCGAGTGAATATAGATGAATCATCCTTAACATATTTTATATCTTCTTAGCAGAGACGTCCATAAGCATAGAGTCATCAACCCACTTTAATTGCTTCAAAAAATAATTAGTATTAAAAACCTTACCTAGACAATAACATCCAATAACTTTGATGATTAAAGTATATGTCTTCTTTTGAGAGGGATAAATCTCATTTGTAGTACTAATTTCTTCCTAGGACCCAAGTTTGTTATCAATTGGAAGATCCCTTGTTAGAGATATACATTTACTATTCCATTTTTTTGTAGAATAACTTTGATCAAAGCAAGAGGCTTATCATTCAAGTATATCCCCCACAAGATTGATATATCAGTAACAACATAGGATGGAGGGCCACAAACCATGCCTTCGATAATGAAGAAAAAAAATTAGAACTAAATATCTTCATATTGAAGTCCCCCATAATAATAAAACAAAGAGGTATATCCTTCTACTGCTTACCCATTTTAATGACAAACCTTTAAATATTAGTTTGAATTAAGACATTCCATAGCTTATTGCCTCACAGAGATTTTAAAGTCCATTTAGAAGCCAAGACAATGCCACGAGATCTGACATGTCTATGACTCAAACCTCAACCTCTTCGACCTGCAACATTGATCCTAGTTTACACAATGTCTCTTTTTATTCCCTAGACCATTAGACCAAAGGAATGTGTAATCTTGTTAGCCTTATTAATTTGATAACTAGAGAACAACTAGGAAAATGAGAAGTAAATGTGTTGAAAAATCAAGACTTTTGGGACAATTTAAATTCTTCCCACCAAAGACAGAAGATGAGTTTTCCATTTTAGGTGCTTGTTTTAAATATTTTCATAAATCCAAAGTTGCATATCTTTTAAAGAGGGTTCAACGAAAAATGGAGTTCTAAGGTATCTTAAAATAGTGTTAAGCTCAGCTCAATGCCATCCATTAGCTTCTACCCAACTTGGGGAAACATTGTACCAACCCAAAATAGTAGTTTTACAAGGATGCAATTTTGCTCCAAAGGATAAGAAAATAAAAATAAAAATCCATCCAAAGCACTCTCAAAGTTATCATCTAAGATTTCAAGAAAGAGGTTTGCAACATCTACAAACTAGGAATTAATTAATTCCTCATTATTAGGAAGAGAGATACCTCTAGCTAGTGGTTGAAGATTAAAGGCTCTCGAAATATTAAAAAACATTAACAATGATGATAATGTTAATCTCATGTCAAGATATATTATAAATTAGTGTCAAAACACTTAGTCATAATGAAAGATAGTAGTAACCAAGTTACTAGTAAGTAGTGTCAATCAAGTTAATAGTTCCCACTGAGATGCAGTATCAACTGAGTTGATAGTATTCACTAAGCTCCAATGAGAACCGAGTTGAGAAGAGTATTCTTGTTCCAATATAATGATCAAGTTGGGAGAGAAGTGTGAACTAAGTCAACAATGTCTACTAAGTAATTAGTCTGAACTGAGCATTCGGTATCAGCCAAGTGCCAGAGTTAGCCAAGGTGACAATATTGCCCGAGTATCTTTGGCATTACCCGATTAAGCCATTGGACCTGAGTTACAACACTAAGCTGATTTGATAATTGTTTTGGAATTGTTTATGTTGTAGCTGACCTATGAAGGAATTATTTGGATGGATATAAGTATGAAGTATTTTGTTTATCCAAATATGACATGTAAGAATTGTAATTGAAGAACATTAGCGAATATGGAAGAGCATATTGTTTAAAGGCTACAAGCATTCCAAGGAAAGGAAGAGACTCATCTATCATAGTTAGGTGGTCAGTTTACTTCAAAGGATATTCATCCGCAATTAGAGTTGCACATTTGAGATCAATCCACTAATTCATCCTAACAAGTGCATCAATCTGAAATCCTTTAACTAGGTGGACCTAAAAATACTTTGAAGAAACTCTTAACAAAGTACATACTTGATTGTATTGTATAAATCCTTTCACAAAGTGGACCTAACAGTCCTTATTACTCTTAACCAAGTAAGTTCACCAGAAGTGATCATTTGTAAGCCTTCACAGGCCAACTTTATTACAATAGTAGTGAAGCATTGTGGGTGTCATCCCCACCCTAATTTTACCTTCTACTTGGAGGGTTTCTAGGTTACAAAATATTGTGTTATTGTGTTTTTACTTTACTACTTTATGTTTCTTGCATGCAAGTAGATTAGACAACTTAACAAAGTGGGTTAAGTAGAAGAGTGGTTCATGATTCACCCGCTCCCCTAATCACCTAGCTTGCATTACATTTCCAGAAATTGGTATCAAAGCCCTGATTCTCTTATTAGAAGTTTAGTAGCTTGAGAGAAAATATCAGAGACAATGGAAGTATACAAACTAGAGAAATCCATCGAAAATGAAAAGTTGGATCTGCATGTGGCCATGGAATAAATCAAGAAATTGAAGGATCAACTCTCTCAATCCCTGAAAAAAGAGAGAAAAGAATTGGCAGAAAAGATGAATGCCACTCTATACATAGAAGAATGGATTGAAGATATTTGCAAAGAGAGAAGTTTAGATGTAGCTATAGAAGATATACTTGGGAGAAACCTTATTCTACAAGAAGAAGTCAAAAAATTGAAAAGAGAATACGAGATCCATTCAATCAAAATATGTGAAGTCATGGAACAAAAAAATCAAGCTAAAAATGACAAAAATATGGTAGAAGAAGATAGAAGATTACTCAACACTAGGATAGAAGAAAAGGACAATGGAATCCACTAGCTTTCACTACATCAAGAAGTAAATTGCAAATCAATTGAATAATGCAAATCAAGAAGTCATCAATCTAAGTACAAAAATGAAAGGCTCATGAATGATCTTAGAGCACGAAGAGAAACCAATGAAAGAATGATGAGATCACAAACAAGCATGGATTAGTTGGATGAACTATCTCAGCATAGACATAAAGTGATAGTGGGATTGAGCTACACTAGACAAGGAGAATCATCATAACAAGGAGATCAAAATAATAAAAGATCTACATGCAATCATTATGGAAATGCAGGACATACATCGAACAAATGTTGGAGCAATGGAAAGCCAAATTTTAATGGCAAATGTTACAGTTGTAACAAACCTAGACACAAAGCAACTGAATGCACAAAAAAATCCAAGTTTGAAGGAAAATGTTTTATATGCAACAAACAAGGTCATAAATCTTCATAGTGCAGGACCAAGAATTGGAATCCTACTAAAAAACTTGCTAAAGAAATCTTTGGTTTGGACTACAACACTTGTTACATATGTTATCTATGTGAAGAGTTTCAACACATAGGAGCTAATTGCATGAGGAATCACCTCAAAAAGAGAAATCCTACCAAAAGATGTTATGTATGCAAGGAACTTGGTCATCTAGTAAAAAATTACATGAATAGAGGTAAAGTTGAAGATGAAAAGAAATCAAAGGCTGACAAGATTAGGACTCAAATGAAGCAACAATGGGTGAGGAAACTCTAGAGAATTCAAGTGAAAATAGCGAGGTTATTGTCACCCAAGAAAGTGGATTGGGTAATTCAATTATCTTTGCTTGAATAGGCAAGGAGACCACTAGAGTTGTGATCAAATTTATATTCCACATCAATTCTAGTCATCCAAACACAAAAGTTCGTATCAACATATCAAATGCACTTGAACAAAAGAAAGTCATAAATATGACCAAATTGTTAGTTCTAATTGTGTCACTCCTTAGGCCTAACTGAACTATTAGACCTAATCAAGTTACCTCTTAGACCTAGCTGAGTGTAAATAGACTTGACTAAGTCACCGACTCAACCGAGGATCATTTACCTACCCATGTATGAAGCATTAATGGAGCCCTAAAATTGAAGATTGATAAAATGAAGAAACCAAAGTTTCATTTTTCATCACAAATTCAGATTTTTCAAATAACATAGCATTCCTCAAGCCCCGAAAGCAATTTAGAGGGAATTTGTTGATGGAAAATCTTAGGTGAAGTCATTGTCTTCAAATCCTTCATCAACCAAGCAATATGGTAGCATCTTCAAGTGCAAAGGTAAAAAAGGGTTCATAAATGTTGGTAAAGAGTTCAAACTATATTCTTTCAAAATTCAACCTATATCCACCAATTGCCAAGGAGAAGGATCCACAAGGAGTACATTCATCAATTCCTCCTAAGGTACTTCTTATTCATGATGTTGGATCATTTTATCACTGTTCTATCCAAGAATTAGGGAATTTAGAGCTAGATCAGGCCTATGTGGAATTATGTGAAAATGATGTGTTGAAGCACATAACACAAGCATCTGGAGGTCAAGGATTTGACTCACATCATCCACATGCCAAGAAATTTTTGAATCAAATGGATCAGGCTTATACTAAGTCAAGTTCACAATATGTCATTCTAGTTGGAACAAACCTATTCTATCACAAAGAAGATGATTCATAGGATAACAGGGTATCCTATGTTGGAGAAGTCAAAGGCTACCACAACCATAGGATGGGCATAATTGATAAAGCTACCTCTAGCTAAATGGGATGACAGAGGTATGAAATTAAACAATGTGTTTGACATGGAGATCAAGTTTGGCATCCATGTCATTGCACACAAAATCTACAGTTCAAGTTGTTTGAACAGTGTGCCATGTGAAGTTGTAGACCATGCATACAAGGTCGTAAAGAAGAATCTATCCTTTGACCTTTGTGAGCTTCAACGCACCTAGTTGAGAAAAAACATGGAGAGTATTCAAGTTTCCAAGAATAATTCATGTAAGTTTGGTTCATTTTTAGTATGTTTCAAAAGGAAATGTTGTTTGGAAAAAGGACACCCTAGTATTATATCATATTAATGAATTCATAAATTAGATGGGTGAGAACTTTGAAAGCATCATGGATGCATACTTTGATAACTTCAAGGAAAGGATGTAGAGTAGGCTTAGGATCCCTAAGAAGTCAATAGATGATTATGAGCAAGATATATGATTCTTGGTTAAGTGTGATAGATTTCATATACAACTAGTTAGACCTAGGATTGCATGGGTAAAACCTCTGACATACGAGGTAAATATTGATGATACAAGAGACATTATTGAGGCTCTCATCAATGAGCCTATAGACCCCAAGGCTACATATTTTAGAACATACGAGGAAGCCAAGACAAGAATCTCACTTGAGATTTAGATTCCTCAAATTCTAAAGAGAGGAAAGAAGATATTAGAAAACATAGGAAAGAAACTTGCCAAATTAGATTCACCTCTCAAACTCATTGAAGGAAAGGGTGATGATGTAGAAGATGAAGACGAAGAAGAAGATGCAAGTGAAGATGAAGTAGAAGAAGAGGCAAAGGAACCTCCTAAGAAGAAGGTGAAGACCCCATCAAAACCTCTAGCAAAGAGAACAAGAAGGTCTACTCCTATGTTTACTGCCACCAAGCCATGGAGACAAAGAAAGAAACTGAAGCTTGATGATGAATATGATGAAGATGATGAAGATAATACTCCTATTATAACACTCAAGAAGCCACCACCTACCTTTGAACAATGACTGAAGAAATTAAGAGAAGGTACTGGAATGTCAGATTTCAGATATCTAAAATATGAAACAAGAAGGAAGGATGAATAGAAGAAAATTTAAAGATTCAATGGTTGAGAATATGGAAAAATAGAAATATGAATCTTCTGAACTTAAAGGGAAAGCTCCTAGAGCCCTACTAAAGGTTGTCTCTCACCATTGTTGAATGTGGTAAAAAAAAGAAAGACATTAGAAAGCAGACTTTGAGAAAAATAATGCCAAATCTCTCTGACAAATAAATCAAGGAGGCAGTGACTAATCATGCAAGCAAACATACTCCTAGATTTAAAGCTTTCCAAATTTTTTTTGATAAGATAGAAGATGTTGTGCAGTCCACAAAAAATACGTAAAAAATAATTTTTGATATCAAGGAAGAAGGAGATCCTCCAGAGGTTCAAACAATTAAGGATTATGATGTTGAGAAGATTGTTGTAGAGTTCATGACATCACTTCCTACCACTCCACCTAAGGCAACACCTAAGCAACAATATGTCGAGTTGAACACTATTCAAACAAGTAGTGAAATAAAGACTATCACACCTTCACCGACATCTCTTCCACAGGTAATCGAGCAATAGGCTCCCATAGTCTCAACCGATCTACAAAGATAGAAGAACTCAATTGACAAAAGTAAATAAATCATTCATTCATCAACAATCAAGAGCAAAGGCAAAGAGAAGACCATTGATGACATAGATCTAAATGAGGAGATTGTGATCCCAAAGTGGGATCAATCCAATCTATTTGCTGAACAAATGGATATTTTGAGAGAATTATGGAAGAAAAGAGCCAAGTAGCAGATGTTAAGGGCTAAAGGAGATAGAATAAAAGTTTTGAAAGACATCAAAGAAATATTTGTGGATGCTCTATCTATAGAGGTAAATGAAAAATCCCCTATCATTGATAAATTAATTGATGTTGTTCATAAGTTTAATGAGGACACAGATACAAACTTCTTATGAAAGTCGAAAAGAAGTTTGAAAACAAAGTGGTAGAAAATGTAGCATCAAAAATAGCAATTGATTAAGTAGAACTATCTACTTTAATTTCTACATTAGAAATTGTTATAAACAATGTTGTATCTTTATTTGTAAAGTTGAGTGATTCCAATAACTTTACCAAGGAAATAAAAGAGAAACTAGCCAAAATTGACATGGACTTGAAGGATAGTGCAATTAAGTTGGCACTCAATCCAAGCTACAATTCCACTTATTTTGTAAAAACTAGATATTTGACAAATCTTCAGGCAAAACTACTAAGGGAAGGCCATAATAAGAGCAACATTGATTGATATACAAAGCATGATACTTCCCCACATGGACACCATGCGGAAGAGAATGGATCATGCAAGGACATTGGTCAAAGACACAAATCTATCAGTTGCAAATCACATGCTTGAGTTATCAGCGGAGCTTCAAATTGATCTACACATCTTGAAGGTGCTACAAGATAATTAGAATAAGACTTTGTCTGTAATTTTGAAGGTACACCATGATTTCTTTCTCATTTTGGTATAACCTTGTAATTTTTTGGCATTTGTAACAAGATCAAAGGGGAAAGTATACAAGGAGAAAAGTATGGTATACAAGGGGGAAAGTATATAAAGGAACTATATATACATACTTATACACATGAAAGTGGCAATATTTATAGTATGAAAGATATGTAAAAGGCAGAAAAAAACAATTTTGAAAAATTAAAAATAGAATTTTCAATTCAAACTGAGTTGCAGAGTCATCAATGCAAATCAAGTTATAGAACAAAGCATATTCAAAGGGGGAGTTTTGACTAAAGAAATTTTGATTTCAGATCTTATACATGATAATTGTTTTTGTCACTAAAGCCAAAGGGGGAGATTATTAATCTCATGTCAAGATATATTGTCAATTAGTGTCAAAACACTTAGTCATAAAGAAAGACAATAGTAATCGAGTTACCAGTAAGCAATGTCAACCAAATTGACAATTCCCACCAAGCTGCAGTGTCAACTGAGTTGACAATATTCGTCGAGCTCTAGTGAGAATCGAGTTGAGCAAAGTATTCTTGTTCCAATATAATGATCAAACTAGTAGAGTAGTCTGAACTGAGTCAATAGTGTCTACCAAGTGATCAATATGAACCAATCATCCAGTATCAACTAAGTGCTAGAGTTAGCCAAGGTGATAGTGTTACTCGAGTATCCTCAACATTGCTCAAGTAAGCCATTGGAGTCAAGTTATAAAATTGAGCTGACTTGGTAATTGTTTATGTCATAGTTGATCAATAAAGGAATTATATGGATGGATATAAGTATGAAGCATTTTATTTATCCAAATATGATATGTAAGAATTGTAATTGAAGAACATTAGCAAATATGGAAGATCAGATTGTTTGAAGGTTACAAGCATTCCAAGGAAACATAGAGACTCGTCTAACATAGTCTGGTGATCATTTTACTTCAAAGGATCTTCATCAACAATTAGAGTTCCACATCAGAGATCAATCTACTAATTCATCCTAATATGTGCATTTGTGCCAAATCCTTTAACCGAGTGGACCTAACCGTCCTTTGTAGAAACTCCTAACAAAGTACACGCTTAATTGTATTGTATAAATCCTTTCACAAGGTGGACCTAATAGTCCTTATTACTCTTAACCAAGTAAGATCACCAGAAGTGATCATTTGTAAGCCTTGACAAGCCAACTTTATTACAATGGTAGTGAAGCATTATGGGTGTCATCCCCGTCCTAGGTTTACCTTCTACTTGGAGGGTTTTTGCGATACAAAATATTGTGTTATGATGTTGTTACTTTACTACTTTATGTTTCTTGCATACAAGTAGATTAGACAACTTAACAAAGTGGGTTAAGTAGAAGAAGTTTAAGTGGTTCCTGATTCACCCCCAGCCCCCCTCCCAGTCACCTAGTTTGCATTACATTTCCAATAGATAAACAAGATTGGAATAATGGGACAACCTTGTTTGATAGGTCTTCTAAGAGGAATAGGTTTAGAGACTTCACCATCCTCTACTAGAGGAATTCTTAAAGAGAATATTGATTCACTTGCAAAAATAGGATGTAAAACCAAATGCCTACAATATTATGATGGTAAAAGTCACTCAACCTTGTCATACGCTTCTTCAAAGTCTAAAAGGAACATCACAACATTCTTCCTATCAGCTTTAGCCCTATGCATCACCTCCCAACTAGTAATTAGATTCTCTAAGATGTATTTTCCTTTGATAAACCTAGTTTCTGTTACTAAAATAAAGTTATTCAACATAGTCTATATCATTCTTGCCAAGGATTTACCAATAATCTTGTATGATAAGTTTAATAGAGTAATAGGCCTGTAGTTTTAACTTTTTTCTTATCCTCACTTTTAGAAAATGATATAATAAAAACCAAGTTGATGTTTTCACCAAGAGAACCTTGTTCAACCACATCCTCCTAAAGGGTTAACAGATCAATTCAAATCCACTACAAGTGTTATTTGTAGAACTTGGCAAGAATCCCATCAAGTCTTAGGACTTACCATTGGCCAGAGTGTTAATGAAACCTTCAATTTTATTAAGTGTGATTTTTTTTTGTCAAGATCATTAACCTCTTCGGGAGAAGTTTCTTCAAAATTAACCTTTTTTTAAGAGCCTCTTGATTCTTATTACCATGTTTAAATGAGAATAATTTACAATAAAAGTGGTAGAAGGCCTCTTTGATTGATCATTAGTTAAACTAGACCCAACTTTAATTTCCTCTATAAGTTATCTTTTATGCTTGGGTATGATTGGGTTGAAGAAGTATTTGGAACCCTTAGCACCCTCATTGAGCTAATTCATCTTAGCTCTAACTATTTCACCCTAGATCTTATAATTTTGCAAACCTCTAAAATGAATTTTGACCCATGATAAGTCCCCTTCCAATGGGTGATCATGCCCTTTTAACTAGAGGTCATTTTAATGTATACAAGGATGGAGAAATCCCCAATGGAGATGTCCAACCAAGTAGCAAGAATAAACAAAAGGAGAAACAACACAAGTAATGAGAGAAACAATAGATTCAATTGATTATATGCAAATCCATGGGCAATAACCTACTAACATGTCAAGCAACATGCCTGCCTAATTGTAGACTTCAATTTGGGACTTGGTCCAATATGCAATCAAATATGCACAAGGGCTTAACCTCTAGATCTTCCTATTATGTCATACTAGTAATATGCATCAATAATATTATATATATAGCCATCATGACAAGTAGGTCAACTCATAAGAATCACACTTTCTAATAATTACAAAATGTGTTACAACAAATAAGATAGACCCTCAAAGATAAGATCACCAATTGAGAAAATAAGCACATAGATGTATGATCCAAAATATAGGTCGATACATGATCCAAGAATCATCACAAAGATCCATGAAGCATTGCACACAAATAAATCATCACACAACAAAAATCCACTCATTGGTCGAGGTGCCTATGAAGAACATGTTATTTGTGTATAAATGAATTGGAACTTGAGGATAAATAAATTACTTTTCAAAGCAAGGGAAAAATGGTGATTTTTTCCAACCATAGGAAAATGTCAAAAAATTGAGGCAATTAATTCATTAATTTGGGGGAACTATATATAATGTATAGGCATTTTTTATCCCTTTTGATGAAAAATATATCTAATGTAGGAGGAAAGTTTTTCCTTTTGATGGAAAATACATATAATGCACAAGGAATTTTTTTCCTCTAAAAGAAAAATACACATATATGGATTGCCGAATGTGTTTCCTATATATGGAAAAAAATTGTACTCACAAACAACCACTTTTTAATACTTTTTATTTGTCATGTTGGTGACTGCCAAATGAAAATCAATTAGAGATGTCACATTGCATGACTGAGTTTATTAGCGCGATGTGGACCTAACATCATTCTACTATTGAATAATTATTATCAACGGTTAAAATTTTATTTTGGACTGAATGTCTTGAATGAACCTCAATCTTCCTCAAGTCTTCAGAATGGTGACACATCTCCCTTCATCTAGTTCCACTTGTAGTGGATATTAAATAAATATCTAATCATTTTCAGAGACATTCTGTCTTTTATCCACTTCGCACACACCACCTTCAATTTGATATTGATGATATGAAAATCCTACATTTATGAGAAAGAATTGTAAAGAATTAATCATTTAAAACAATTAGAGCTGGAAGGACATAGAAATTAGTAAGGTTAGGGAAGGAATTGTTAGGAATTCAAGGTTATTTATAGACAATCGAGCTTCTTTCTTCCTCATTGCTCAATGCTCAATTTTTCTTTGGTATTCTGGTAGATAAATTATGGTAACTAGCTCCAATTTGGGCCATTAGCTTATATCCAATTAGTTTGTTTTGGGTCATTAGTCTGTAGGTAATTTAATTTTCATGTTTGCATAAATGTAGATGGGTACTCCAACTTGACTTAGATGCACATCTAAGAAGGCCTAGAAGGCCTTTTTGGGCTCCTTCTCAAGTGAAACACTCGAGTTAATTTGTAAGGAGGGTCAATCATTCATAATTAATGCTATGAAAATGTCTTTGGGTTGAGTGTTTATGCATAATGTAGATAGGTACTAAGTGAACATGGACATTACATCCCAGTATCTTGTGACATCCCCATTTTGATATATAATAATAAATAAGTATTATATATTATTAAAAAGATATAAATAATGTAGATAAATTGAAAAAATATAAATTATATATATACCATAAATTTTATCATATAACTATACATGTATATAATAAATATATATACTTCTATATATATTAGATATTAAAATACTATATTATTGAATATAAATAATTAATATACATACACATAAATCAACCATTGACAAATATATCTTAATTACTTATTAATAGTATTATAAATTACAAGGAATATGATTTATATAATTTATAATCATATTTAATATAATAATATATAATATAGTTATCTTATTAATATATTTAATTTTAATAATGAAAGGACATGTCACTTGGAGATACACACACACACATATATATAGGATATAGAAGGCATTGGAAAGGATATCAAGAAGGGAAAAAAAATAAAAATATACGCACAATTAGGGTTAAAAATTTAATGGCCTAAAAGGGGTCATTACAAATGGCATCAGAGCATGATCCTACCATCATGCAGGGTTATTCAAAAGACTCCAATGAATATTTATTGTTAAATTAGTTAAGATTTGGCTCAACTCTCGTGCTTTCTTCCATTTGAAAAGAGACAGTTTAAAGAAGAAAATAGATGTGTCCTAATAAATCATGCGCCAAGTACAAAAGCTACATTAGATATGGAATGGCATGATTACTACGTGCATAGTGGTCTCTGTCACATAATCTCCAAAAATTTTATCTGCTATCGAATGATTGAATCAACCTAAGCTCAAAATATAAATAAATGTTCTAAAATGGTAGGGAGACATGACTAATTTAAGAATCAATAGAATGAGCTAGGTGATGGATAAAATAAATTGCAGAAGAACTTTGTGATTTGCAAAAGATGTATTGTCAGTATTTTGGGAATCAGAAGTGGTTGACGGTTTCTAACATTTGCATGTTGTCTTTGGATAGAGCTAAACCTCCCAATCATCTATATTTATTACCTATTCTTACTTGTGATTCATCCATTGTATTCAATGACACTGCTAAGAATTTTTCAAAGTCTTTAAAAAAAAAAAAAAAAACAATTACATTTAGATCATGGCTAAAGATATCTATCACATTGTAGGGGATGTACAACATTGAAGTCACTATTTACACTATTTCGTAGAGGATATAAAGTTATTACCACAGACGATAATATTCATTTCATTGTATCTATCTATCACAGAGGACATAAGAGATTATCATAGAAGATAATATCTTTAGATTGCAATATATATTAGGATATTTCATACACAACAAAAGATAATTATCATAGAGGATAGGAATACAATCAAAATGAAGAGGACAATATGATTGAAGTCGAGTTTCAAGGCCTTTGCTAGTACATTGTAGTCCTTTAATAACATAGAGAAAGTATTCTGCATTATGAACAACTTAACAAAATGATTGTAGCCATGAGTATGATGACTATGAATATTGCAAAAATTAGAGAAACAATCCTAAATACTGATGTAAGAAATTGAACTAATATTGTGGAAGAACCATTTGTTAGATAATTCTATATTGACGAGGATATATTAATATCTTATAAGGAAATAACATTAGGATATATGGAAGTATAACCTAAGGGATTAGAATTGCAAAAATGGAGTTGGACTGTCGGCTTGATTCAGATCACATATGTAATATGAGCTATAAAAATCTAGACCTTTATCAATGTCAACACCTCTAATAACATAAATGCTTCTCATCATTCATCCAGAAAATATATAGAAGAGAGTCATGGGATGACGTTTGTGGAACAAAATATTTATGTTGCGCGACTACTAAGAATGGTCTATTTGATGGTATATCATTCTAACAAGAACATATCTTTGAAAGAGATGCTACTTGATAACTAGGGATGGACACTTCTGATATTGAAGCTTTTGAGAACTATTAGCAAATCAATGACCCTCTATAATATTTTGAACATAGTAAATAAGGACTAATCTTGGAAAGTGTGTTATTATTCTTAAAATGGAAAGAACATGACATTAACTCTTCCTTTAAAGTCCGTAAGGGGGGGGGGGGGGGATGTGTGAGGCCTCGCCCTGACCCTTCCTAGCCTTAGTTGTTACTTTATCTTTTTGCTACTCACGACTTGAGATGTCGAGACATTATCAGATACTTGAACATATCGTATTATTTTGTGTTGTGTGATGTTATTTTCAGATATTTGATGTCCGTCATTTAATGCTTTATGTATATGTATGTTCATGAATTAAGTAAAATGTAGGATTAACACATTAATTTTGGAATCTTTATGATGAAGGATATAAGTAGGATGCAAGAAACCCTGATTGATGTATGTTTCAATTTATGTGGATTTCTGATACGTATACATATATGTACATGTGATCTTATGGGACTACTGATGTGTGCAATGAGTGTGCAGATATTTTAGCCGAGGAACCCTACAAAGGAACAGAACTGATCTCTGCGTGCTAATTTTGGAAACCTTGTTGTTCGTGATTCACGTATTGTATTGTGAGATGTATGTATGAATCTTTCTACGTTCAATGAATGTTAGTGTTCGTAACTATGTTCTTTTAGTGTCACTTGACACTCGTAAATTGTTTATGTTCTTCAGTGTGCTAATTAGGGTTAGTTGTGTAACCTTTGGACCCAAGTTGGTTTAAGTTAGTGTTAGTTTGCTAATTGGGTTCTTAATCAAGTTTAGTCACCCTTAATTTGGATTAGTGCTTAATCTGCATTTTAGAGTTATTAGTTGATCCTAATTATTTCCTAGCTTTTGTTTGGCTCTAAACCTTTTCCTAAGGCTTTAAAACATGAAATTTTTATACCCAAGGGGTATGGGTATGGGTTGGGGGTCTTTTCCAACCCCTAAGCCCCTTTTATTGACTTTTGAGGCCACTCAAAAAGTCTCTTTTTGCCTATGTGCGAAAATTGCAAGTGGTTGCCATGAGTTGTCGCACCCCACCTCCACTTAGTGTTTAACCATGGTGTGGGTTGAGTTAGGAGTTTCTAGAATTGTAAGTGGGTGGGGGAAGTTATTGATCTTTTTGGTGGTTGAGTTTGGGGCTTATTTAGAGGCCCTTCTTGGACTAGTGGGCGTTGTTACCCAATCTCTACATTTAGAGAGGAGTCTTGGAAGATTGGAGCAAGGAAGGGGAAAGCTCTACTCAACTTGTTCATTGCCATTACCTCTTTGTGAAGGTTGGAATTCTCATCTCCCTTGTTCAGATTTCATTCTTGTTTCATGCTTATGCTACCTTGTTGTTACGTGAATGTTTGTAGGATTGTGGGTATGTTGGGAAGATTTGAAAACCATGTTATTTTGGATGATTTCCTTTCATGTTTATGTTTGCAATTTTGAGATTTTCTTGCATGGGAGTTTTGGTATTACTCACCCTTGGATAGGGTAGAAGTGACCAATTTTGGGAAAGGTCTGTTTAGTTGGACTCCAACCAGTGTAGAGTCTCTTCTCAGGATGAGAAGAGGGAGAAAGGGTAGGGTGTTATGGGCCCCTACCTATCAGCACAAACCTTGTATGATTATGGTATGTTGAAATGGAAGAACGGAAGTTCTTGGTTTATAGCCCTAATTGGGCATCTGTTTGGTGTTGTGCTTGACTTCTCCTAGTTGGAAGAATCCACCTTTCCCTAGTGTTGATTCATTGTGAATCCTATTGTGAAAACCTTGTATGAATATGCATATTTGATTTGTTTCTTGGTCATGCTTGTTATCACCTGATCAGTTTTTGTTTCCTCCACGGTTCGTAGAAATGTGTTGCAAAATTTGTTATGAATCCCTTGATGAGGGTCATGAAGAAAATTAAATTAAATTGTTGTAATTTTGGGATTGGAAATCCTATGTAATTGTATTTCTAAACTTTGTTGTAATGGTGACGAAGCCGGGTTTTCTTCCTGGTTCTTTCCCGGCTAAGCCTTTGAATCAGGTTTGCCAATAAAATTGGTGTTTGAGTAAAATTGGTTATTATGTGATTTAATCGCGATTTAAATTTAGATGGATGTGCATCAAAATAGGATGGAAATAATGATGATGTTCAATTTGGTAAAATTTCAAGTTTTCTTTATGTTAAAAATGAAAATTATGATCATGGATGTAGATTCAGTTTGCATGATTATTTGAATCAAACAATTCTTGCATTATTGAATTAAAATGGATAATTCATATTCTTGGTATATTAAGTTGTAACAAGTTCTTATAGAATTGCTTTGAAAGGAAAAAAATTAATTCCCTCTTGGTAATATATCACTTTAAAATTTTGTACTTAGAAATTTTTAGACCAAAATAAATAAATACATTGCCATATATATCTTTACTTAGAAAATTTTCAAAAAAAAAAAGTGTTCCAAGAGTGCAAAAACTCTCTGGTTTTTGTATGGGGAGCAAATTTAAATCCTCCTCTTGAAACAGAGAATCTTTAAAAGATTCTTTAAAATATCTTTAATATCTAAAATATGTTCTATTCTTATTTCAAAAGAATAGAAGACAAAAAAAAAAAATGTATATATAAAAATAAAATAAAACAATATCTTTTCCTACCATATAACTTTATGTCTTCAATGCTTTTCTATCACCTTGGGGGACGTCAATTTTGGAATGATTATTTAAAAAGGTTTTATTTAAAAATGTGTTTAAATCTTGCAAAGTCAAATTTTGCTGCCACTTGGTGACGTCACCGTACCTCCACCCTGTTCTTGGATTGCGCTAGCCCTCTTGTCATGATTAATGTTGGTTTTGGGATAAACTTGCTTAAAATTTTGTTTACCTCCATCTTTTGTCTCGTCGTCACCTTGCTTGGGGAAGGACCTGCGCCTGATCCCCTTGGGCAGAGCGCTGTACTAGTGGCAGCACTTGATTTTTTGCAGGGGTTTGGGGGTTTGGCAGGTCAATGTGACCGGTGGGTAGGAGGGAATGGAGTGGGAGTTAGGTTAGTGGAGTAGGGTTCGAGGTTGGTTTAGATGTTAGAATGTAAGTTTAGTAGTATGTTATGTTTTTTTTTTTTTAAATTTGTGATTATTTTAGTTAGTATTTAAAGTATAAGTTTAGTTAGTATATATTGTATTTTGATTTTGTTATAGTATTGCTAATGTGTAGTTTAGGTTAGTTAAATGTTGGTTAAGTTTTTAATTTGATTAGTTAAAGTTTAGTTATTTTTTTTAATATTAGTGTTAATTTAGTTTTTGAATTATTTCTCTTAGGTTAAATTTTAAGATAGTTAGCTAGTTAAATTTTTGTTATATTAAAATTATATGTTATTCTTCGTATTATTGGTTATCATTTGTTTGTATCATATAAAATTTCATTAATTTAAGATTAGTTTTTATTTGATATGAAGGATTAAATGATATAGTATTAATTTAGTTATGTTAATAATTATTAATATAGGCTTTGATTTAACTTGTTGAGTTAGAGTAAGTTTGTATGTTTTAAATTAAGCTCTTAAATTATTCAGTTAATCTGATTGCTTAGGAAGGTTAAGAAATATGTTTTCGTCTAAATATAAGATATGTAGTATAATTCGTTGTAATTTAATTTTGTTATAGTTAGCTTTAATTTTAAGTAATTATTATGTCTTATAACTTAGCTTTATTTTAAATATATATAATTAGTTAAGTTAAAGTTTTAGACTTAATGATAAGATTAATGAAATTTCTTCTTTAGAATTTGTATTAAAAGCTTGAGTTAATATTAGTGTCGAATACTAATTAATTTTGGAATATTAATTAGTTGCAATTCAAATATATGTATAATTGAATTTAGTATTTAATTTAAGTTAAATTTTGTTTAGATTTAAGTTAAGTTTTAGATTTTAGAGATGTTAGTATTAAATAGTATATATAATTACCAATGTGATAAAACTCTTAAATTAGAAAGTTGTTTGTTAAAATAATTAACCGAGTTAATGATGAAAGATAAATTAATGATTAATCCATGTGGAAGATTATAAACTTAAGATGTAATGTAGAGCACCTTTATTTAAACTATGATCACAACCTTATCGAACTTAGAGCACTCTAATTATTATAATAATAATATAAAAAAATTGTGTGTTTTTGCCCTCGTAGTTTGGGCATGATAGGATGTTACTAAAAGCATAAGGTATGTTCATGATTTAACGAGGTAAGTGTATTTTCCTTATATTTTTATTAATACGAGAGGTTACTTGAGAGTGATTTGTTTGAATTATACACATCGATTTCACTAATTTTGAATTATACTTATATTTTAGAAATGTATAATGATTTATCAATAAGTTATTAGTGATTGGAATAATAAATCTGATATATTGTATGTTATGATTATATACAATTATATATATGTGGGCATAATGTTTGTAAAACATATCTAAACAATTTTTTTGCTTAAAGTGAAAGATAAAACTATAAGAAAAGAGGATAGAAATCCTTTTTGGGTCTCAAAAGGAGACATTATTCAAAATATTTGTGCTTAAATTCATGATGAATAGGGAGTGTGCACAGGTTGAGGAGTAAATCGATCGCATTGGGGCAATAGAATCCCAATATGGATAAAGGTCTGAGGGGGCCCCAAGCTGAGCATGTCCAAACTCAGAGCCATGGTAAATCTTCCATTCATCATGGGACCTACTACAAGGACAACAGTTATAAAAATCTACCATCCATGTTTAAATTAAACATGTTCCTAGTGGGTAGGGAGTGTGCACAGGGGGAGGAGTAAATTAGTCGTGTTGGGGCAAAATGAATCCCAATATGGACTAAGGTTTGATGGAGCCCCAAGCTAAGCGTGCCCAAACTCAGGGCCATAGTAAATCTACCATCCATTATGGAATTATACACCCTATTATAGTACTAGCTATAGAAAATATGCACTTCCAATCTAACTTTTGATTTTGAGACATGGGAAAGGAGCATTACATTCACGATCAAGGTGGTAAAACATTTCCTTACTTTTTCTTATTTCAATTTGTAAGCAAGGTTTTAACATGTATACTATGTGTCTACATTGTGTCTTCATGCATCAATGTGTTTGCTTCATGTCTTCTTTGTGTCTTCTTGCATTCATGTGTCTACGTCATGTTTGCATCGCGTCTTCGTGCATTAATGTGTCTACTATGTGTCTTCATACATATGTTCTTGTAAATGCTATTATATATTAACACATTTACTTTGCAAGTATCTAGCATATATGCAAGAAAGAGAATGAATCCATACTATGAATTAACAAGGATCAAATCAATTGCTTGAGGACAAGCAAATTCGAGAAGGGAGGACTGTGATATCCCCATTTTGATATATAATAAAAAATAAGTATTATATATTATTAAAAAGATTAAATAATGTAGATAAATTGAAAAAATATAAACTATACATATGTATATATATATGTACATATACATATATGTATATATGTATATGTATATTATATATATATATATACATATGTATACATATATGTATATATACATATATACATATATGTATATGTATATATGTATATATGTATATATATGTATACATATATACATATATATACATATATATACATATTATATACATATACATATATGTATACATATGTATATATATATATATATACATATATACATATACATATATGTATATATGTATATGTACATATATGTATACATATGTATATATATATTATATACATATACATATATACATATATGTATATATATGTATATATATATTATATACATATACATATATACATATATGTATATATATGTATATGTATATATACATATGTATATAAAGATATATATGTATATATATGTATATATATGTGTGTGTGTGTGTGTGTGTGTGTGTGTGTGTGTATACATGTCACATTTTCAAAGGAGTGTAAAAAGATAATTCTCATTTCCAAATTTGGCTTGAAATACAGGTCTTGAGCCGTTGATCATTTTTTATCTAGTAGATCAAGCTTATATATATATATATATATATATATATATATATATATATATATATATATATATAAAATGTAATTTATTATAATATTATACTAAATTTAATTACAATCATATTGTGATTCACTACATTATATAAAATTTTGATTACATAGATTTCAATTAAATGATAAATATGAATGCCTATCATGTGTTTCTTTCTCAAATTAGGAATACGACAATTACTTTTTGTTTCATTCATTTTCTAATTGAAAAATTGATCCATAAACCACAATTTTAAATGAGCTTACAATATTTTCTTTGTTCATTGCATATGGATAATGGAAAATAAAGAAATGAAATCTATTGTTTTACATTTATAAAAAAGGAAAATAAAACATATTGCTTGTCCAAAGTAGCAAAATCTTCATTAATGAATTTGAAAATTTATAAATATATGGATAGATCAAAGATATCTTATAAATTTATATGAAATTTTGGAACCTTTAGAAACATTAAAGCCAAAATATTTAAGAAGTCTAAGAATAGTTTTTTAATCCATAAAATAGAAATTAAAATGAACTCGCAAATTTTTCATTACTTTGTTTTGGAAAATGAAAATTTACATTATGGACTAGTGCCACAACTAGAGGTATGATAGTATGAAAAAGAAATAAAACAACATCAATGAGAGGTGACAAGCCCTTGGAAACCCTAGTAATTTTCCCCTCCATCTAAGTAGACTTCTTAAGACCGGATTAACTATGAGAATTCATGAAGCCAAACATACTAATCCACGTCCACTTCATCGAGAAAAAACTATTTATGGAGAAAATCCCTATAAATTAACACCCAATTCCTATGTTGCTTCAACTTCCCAACATTCAAACCCAATAGAAAAGGTTGCATGACCACATTTTGGCTTGGAAGGAGAATCTTAGGTATTTCACTTGCCCAAGGGATCCCCGCCCCTATTTCTACATTCATGACAACAACAAAGTCATCGCCCACTTACTCTTCTTTGAAAATATTGCTCAATAGTTGAAAAATGTCCACGTTTTCTCCTCCAAGGTCGAGGAGAGAGGCTAGATATGTAATGACCCATTTCAGGCCATTAGATTTTTAACCCTAGTTGTGAGTATATTTTATTTTTTTTCCCTTCTTGATATCCTTTCCAATGCCTTCTATATCTTATATATATGTGTGTGTATCTCCAAGTGACATGTCCTTTCATTATTAAAATTAAATACATTAATAAGATAACTATATTATATATTATTATATTAAATATGATTATAAATTATATAAATCATATTCCTTGTAATTAATAATACTATTAATAAGTGATTAAGATATATTTGTCAATAGTTGATTTATGTGTATGTATATTAATTATTTATATTCAATAATATAGTATTTTAATATCTAATATATATAGAAGTATATATATTTATTATATACATGTATAGTTATATGATAAAACTTATGGTATATATATATATATATATATATATGTATGTATATATATATATATGTATGTATATATATATATATATGTATGTATATATATATATGTATGTATATATATATATATGTATATATGTGTATATATACACATGTATATATATATATATGTATATGTATATATACATGTGTATACATACATACATATACATCTATATATATATGTATATATAGATGTATATATATGTATATAGATGTATATACATATATATATATATATATATATATATATATATATATACATCTATATATACATATGTATATACATATATATGTATATATAGATGTATATATATGTATATAGATGTATATACATATATATATATACATCTATATATACATATGTATATACATATATATGTATGTATGTATACACATGTATATATATCCATGTATGTATACACATGTATATATATCCATGTATATATACACATGTATATACATGTATATACATATATATGTATGTATGTATACACATGTATATATATATCCATGTATATATATACACATGTATATATACATATACATATATATATATACATATACATATATATGTATGTATGTATACACATGTATATATATATATCCATGTATATATATACACATGTATATATACATATACATATATGTATATATATATATATATGTATATATATATATATATACATATATACATATATATACATGTGTATATATATATATATATACACACACACACACACACACACACACACACACACACACACACACACACATATATATACTATAAATTTTATCATATAACTATACATGTATATAATAAATATATATACTTATATATATATATTAGATATTAAAATATTATATTATTGAATATAAATAATTAATATACATACACATAAATCAACTACTGACAAATATATCTTAATCACTTATTAATAGTATTATTAATTACAACGAATATGATTTATATAATTTATAATCATATTTAATATAATAATATATAATATAGTTATCTTATTAATATACTTAATTTTAATAATGAAAGGACATGTCACTTGGAGATACACACACATATATATAGGATATAGAAGGCATTAGAAAGGATATCAAGAAGGGAAAAAATATATATATATATATATACGCACAATTAGGGTTAAAAATCTAATGGCCTGAAATGGGTCATTACATATCTAGCCTCTCTCCTTGACCTTGGAGGAGAAAACGTGGACATTTTTCAACTATTGAGCAATATTTTCAAAAAAGAGTAAGTGGGCGATGACTTTGTTGTTGTCATGAGTGCAGAAATTGGGGCGGGGATCTCTTGGGCAAGTGAAATACCTAAGATTCTCCTTCCAAGCCAAAATGTGGTCATGCAACCTTTTCTATTGGGTTTGAATGTTGGGAAGTTGAAGCAACATAGGAATTGGGTGTTAATTTATAGGGATTTTCTCCATAAATAGTTTTTTCTCGATGAAGTGGACGTGGATTAGTATGTTTGGCTTCATGAATTCTCATAGTTAATCCGGTCTTAAGAAGTCTACTTAGATGGAGGGGAAAATTACTAGGGTTTCTAAGGGCTTGTCACCTCTCATTGATGTTGTTTTATTTCTTTTTCACACTATCATACCTCTAGTTGTGGCACTAGTCCATAATGTAAATTTTCATTTTCCAAAACAAAGTAATGAAAAATTTGCGAGTTCATTTTAATTTCTATTTTATGGATTAAAAAACTATTCTTAGACTTCTTAAATATTTTGGCTTTAATGTTTCTAAAGGTTCCAAAATTTCATATAAATTTATAAGATATCTTTGATCTATCCATATATTTATAAATTTTCAAATTCATTAATGAAGATTTTGCTACTTTGGACAAGCAATATGTTTTATTTTCCTTTTTTATAAATGTAAAACAACAGATTTCATTTCTTTAATTTCCATTATCCATATGCAATGAACAAAGAAAATATTGTAAGCTCATTTAAAATTGTGGTTTATGGATCAATTTTTCAATTAGAAAATGAATGAAACAAAAAGTAATTGTTGTATTCCTAATTTGAGAAAGAAACACATGATAGGCATTCATATTTATCATTTAATTGAAATCTATGTAATCAAAATTTTATATAATGTAGTGAATCACAATATGATTGTAATTAAATTTAGTATAATATTATAATAAATTACATTATATATATATATATATATATATATAAGCTTGATCTACTAGATAAAAAATGATCAATGGCTCAAGACCTGTATTTCAAGCCAAATTTGGAAACGAGAATTATCTTTTTACACTCCTTTGAAAATGTGACATGTATCATATTTAATTTAGCATTTTACATTTAATTTAGTTTAAATATGATTGTGGGGCCCATTGTCAATTTAACAACTTCATACCGTTTTACCGAGTCCCATCCCAACAACCATTAGATGACCATAGATCAATGATGCATAGTGTATTTTGGTCCATAATGGAAATAAAACCCAATTTTCACAAAACACTTCCAAAAATTAACACATGTCTAGTGTCAACTTAGCTCAATGTCATTCGATGAGGATGTGCGACTAATGACAAGGGAAATTTTAATGGGACCCACGACACCTAACATGGACTACCAACGTTTGTTTAATCAACATAGATCAATGACACGAGGTATATTTTGAGCCAATTCAAGGAACACACAATTCTTTTTGCAAATGTCCCCTAGAAACAAGACACATATCATAGTGAACATAGCTTTAGCATTTCATTTTATGATAAATAATGAGTATTTTTACCTAACATGAATAGGTTATATAATTATATTAATTTCATATATTATAATACTAATATTATGGCAAACAAATATATTAAGGTTGCATTTAATTATACATAGTGACATCACGTGTCATATTGCCAAAAAACACATTTGTACTTCCTCTAAAAATCTTGTTTGATTTAAATCAAATAAATGTATTTTAAATTAAATTAAGACTTATAAACTTAAGCCATATTACTACAAATAGTTTTTATTTGAAATTCTAAATTACCCGAGATCATTACTAAACAAATATTGAAATATTTAAAAATATTAGTTTTTAAAAATCAATGATTTGAATATCATTAATTTTAACATAGTTATTATATTTCATTTAATAATAAATAATGAATATTTTTACCTATTATCAATATACCTTGAACTATATACTTGCAAATAAGGTTGCAACCTAGGATATACATATACTTGTGTTAAAAGACTATTGAAGTTGATGAAAGATCAACCCACAGCTCCCAAGAATCACCTACATGCAAATACCTACCACATAAAGAGAGGAGCAAAAGCTGAGGCTGGAATTCCTAGATCCACAGATGAGACATTCTTGATGAGAAGAAAGAGAAATTGCTATAATCAAAAGTGAATTTATCGATAATTACAAAGAGATCAATCTTATAAAGGAGATCAAAACCCTAAAAGGCAAAACCTAGGTTGTATTATAATAATTAATAAAAGAATTAGTTATTAGATGCCTAAAGTTTAGCTTTAGTTAAATAGAGTTGATTAGAAAATGTCTAATTAACACCCCTCTTAAGATAAACTTAGGAAGTAGTTGAAAATGTACAAACTACTACTAAAAGTAGAATTGGGTCCCAATAACAAGGCTTGATGAGGTACCCAAGCACAACCAAATCTCTATAAAGAACAAAATGAAGAAAATCACATTAGAAAAACCCTACTCCAAAAAAATGGAAAAAATGTTGAAAGAGTTAGTGAAGGACAAAAGAAGCCTCCAAACTAGGGAATGTCCTAGAAGATAGGAACAAAAGAGATGATCATGTAGAACACCATTGAAGCATGTAGAAGCTACAAAGCTCTATCAAAAGTAAATGTTGATATGAAGAACCTCCACTGCAATAGAACCTAACAAGGTAGAGAAGACTATAATCTACATGAATTCTTTTAGAAGGCACTACTCAAATCAGGAGGCATACAAAGGAAAACAATGGAACTCAAAGATACATGTGGTATGAAACACCACAACATGAAGAGTTGATCAATTGAACATGGAAAGTTGCAACCAAAGTAGCAACAAAAAGAAAAGGGTTTATACGATAAATGATCCATCTAACTAAAATGTATAGGTGCTTAGGCATTGCATCTGACTAGTACATATGAACAAATACTAAATGCATAGTTCACTCCATCAAACCAAGGAAGCATGAGAAACAATAGAAGAGCCCCCCCCTAATGTAGACAAGGGTGAGGTGACATGCAACTGGAAAAGTGGGCCAAAAGAACTACATATCAAGGAACCACAATCAATGTGCCAAGTGAGGTGATCAATCTCAGATATGTCATGAGACTAATGTCATAGAAGGAATACTCACTCACAAAGAAAGATGGCAAACAAAGGTAATACATAAACCCCCCTGGGGCACTTTATTCAAAGTAGTGCTTGTACAATAAAGCACAAGATATAATGAATCCTAAGAATACAATAGTTTGTATGGGTGTCCTTAGATGACACTACTCAAATCAAAAGGCAAAACAAGGCAAAATAACTTTAAAAAATATAGATTATGGCACTTTATCTTAGTGTGTTTGCAATAATGCATACAAATGATGTCTACAAAGATGAGAAGAGACATAAGGCTGATACAAAAGGTAGTACAACCCATGATGAATAATCTAAAACAACAAAATTGATCATCAAACCCAAAACAACCAAGATATCTACCATAATGCAAAAAAGCAAAAAAATGAACAAAATTGGTCTGGAGTAGAATTTGGGAAAACGACTAGCATCACTGGAAAGAGAGCTAAAAGACCTTTCCAAGGATGTAAAGAATTCCCAAATCAGAGATCAAATGCTCAAGATATGTCTCCCGAAGTGCAAAATAGAAACCTTGTCTTTAATAGTAGAAAAGTCATCAAAACTTAAAATTACCTATACCCCTATGACGGGCTTAGAACCAACTTTTTGTTGATATCTTGTTTGCAGAAAACAGAGTCTGTATGCTCGAGATATGAGCAAAAATGTGAAGGTAAGTCTAAACAAAGCTAGGAGGGGTACTAGGTGTAATGATGCAAGCATTGATGTTAGCAAGTGATGAGCCCAAATTTGATGGTCAAATGGTCATCATGGCAAAAAATGCCAGAATAATGACTTGTACTAGAAAAAATACCAGTTGCTAGAAACAAGTGTCAGATTAAAGGTTCGATGCCAAAAGAAAAATTTGGTGGCCCAAAAAAAAACATGTGCTAAAAAGGGGTCTGTGATTCCAAAAAAATCACTAATAGACTTGGGAAAAACTGCCAAGTCCATCAAAAAACACATGCAAAAACTCTCACCAATGAAAGACATAAACCTCCAAAAATTCCTTAGAAACCATGAGACAACCACAAAAATTGGTAATATTGTGGGCGGTGACATGGCGCATAGTAGGTACAAGTGGGCTCACCTTATCAAGTGCTTAGTAAAAAAACATCCGCCACTTGAATTTGCATGTCAAGGCCAATTTTGGAGGAGAAACCATGATAGGCATGTCCAAGTGGAGGGCCCTCATGGTACCTACAAACTTGGAAGAAGCACCAAACCAAAAATGTCAAAGTCTTTGCCAAAAAAGATGCCAAAAAATAACATCAAATCATGTATAGATTTTGGAAAGGACATAAAAAGTGTGGACTTGACCCTGATGCATTCAACCCGAGATTAATCAATCTCTCCAATGAAACATGCATAGGGTAGAAGAAAGAGGGTTCTCTTGATAGGCATAGGCACCAATGAAACACATGTACTTGAAGGAGGAGCCACCAAACAAGAGGGGCTCATAGTTAGAGAGGTGGGTACAGGCTTCAAAGGCCCTAAGTGCATACAAAGGTGAGTTAAAATCACTTAGTGATCTCAATGCTTCCAACATAAACATGGGTCCCAAGACCAAAAATATTTAGCACCATTGATCATAGAGTCAAATAAATGGTAGGCATGGGACCAGAAAAGTCATCTCTGTGGACAAAGAGGCCAAAAATGTTGGCATGGGGAGTAAAAAATGCCACCCAAAAAAATATTCGTGTGCCATTGCCAAAAAGGCAGACTTCCTCATAATTTCAATACGTCTTTCCTTGAAAAATTTTTTTTGATAAAAAAATTGTAACTTTTTTAATAAAAAAATAAAATTATTGCCTTGATTTCTGTGCTAAGGTCAAAACAACTTGGGTGCAAAAATTTTTTGCCTCATATTTCAACAACAATCAAATTGAACATATTTTATATGAAAATGGGGATTTTTGAGCTCTCTAAGATCAACAGTGATGTTTGTTTGTGCACAAGGTGTCCCAAAAAAAAGTGACCCCCCAGATCTAGTACAAAACACCTCTGAAAACTAAAACCCTCTTAAGGAAAAATGACAAATCTAAAAACTAAGCCAAAATTCTCACAAACAAAACAAGGGCATGAAGATCTAGAGCTCTGATACCATGTTGAAGTTGATGAAAGATAAACCCCACAACTCCCAAGAATCACCTACATGCAAACACCTGTCATAGAAAGAGAGGAGCAAAAGCTATGGAGGTTAGATTTCCCAGATCCACAGATGAGACATTTTTGATGAGCAAAAATAAAAATTGCTATAATCAGAAGTGAGTGAATCAATAATTACAAAGAGATCGATCCTTATAAAGGAAATCAAAATCCTAAAAGGTAAAACCTAGTTTTCATTATAATAATAAATAAAAGAATTAATTATTAGATGCCTAAAGTTTAGCTTAAGTTAAATAGAGTAAATTAGAAAATGTCTAATTACTCAAACAAAAAAAAATGCAATAAAGAACATCAAATAATAAAAGCATGCAAGTTCATTAGGTATATTTGATTTATTGAATAAGAAAAGAGGAGAAGGAAGCATTATGCTTCCTAAGTGGTTTCAATTTATACTAGACATGTGGTTTCAAGCAAATACATGATCGCACTTAGGATCATGTTAATTCTAATATAAAATAAGAAATACATGCAAGAAAGGATGTCATTGTATAAAAGGAAAAAAGTTAAAAAAAGAGAGAGGAAAAATTGGATCCTATAAGATAAAGAGGAGAGTGAAATAGGGAGCTTTCCTTACAAGTGCGAAAACAAGGAAAATGATTATAATGTTGCTCACAAATAATGACAATGAGCACACAAAGAAAAAGTTGGCAATGTTTTTTATTAGGAAAACATGTTTTGAAGAGCCCTTGAAACCATGTACATAGAACTTTAAAGATATAACATTAAGCCCAAGAGACAAAACAGAGCAAAAAAGAATAGAGCTACCAATTAAACAAAATCTAGCTACAAAGGACAACACACCGACCACTAACCACTAACCAAAAATAAACAACACATAAAAAAACCAAAAACAAAAGCACACCAAATGGGAATCAACCATTTTCTTTATTAGCTTTGCAACTTTTTGCTCTAGTTGATCCATCTTCCTTAATTTGATTGATGTCTGAAGAGGTCCCCACTAACATTTTACTCGTATTAGATTTGGTCCTCCTCCCACATCCTTCCTTGCTATTTATGGTAGAACCTTGATCCTTAGAGACAACGCCAATGGATTTCTCTCCAAGTTTTGACATGTTCATTGGAGACTTTTAGGATTCTATAGCTTTGATCAACGATACTTTTGGGGTTGCTCTCAATTATATTGACCTTGTTGTCTAGCTCCAACACCCTGACCTCTAGCCTGTAGAAAGTCACCATATTAACCAAGGAACCTATGATAGGATCCTCCCTTTTAGAATTAGTATGAGTGTTACGTCCATCAATCCTCCCCTCCAACAACCCCATTCTATCTTTTAAATCCACAACTTCATGAAATAACCATTTAATGGACCTAAACTTGTCCAAAAGAATATTTATTGCATTGTTAAGAAAGTTTGTATTCTCTTCCTTACTGTAATCACTAAGAATTATCATAGAAGGATCAATTAACTCCTAGTGTTCCACTTTACGTGGTTCCACCTCACCAATCTTGAGGTCAATCTTTTCCCTAGCTATCTCCATCCTCATCGTATTCATGCTCATATTCTTCCATGCCAATTTCCTCCCCTTGAAAGGTGTTGAGGTATCACCAACAACTTTTTTCTAAGAAGTCTGGGAGGGAGCTACATCCTAGTCAAGTTCCACAATAAGAGAATCATCCCCATACTAGTCCTTGATAAGATCCAATGGGGAGTCCAAGTGCTTGTTGCCTTTTCCATCACCTTTCTCTGCTTTATAGTTCCTCCTAGAAAACAAGGTGGCTTTGTTGATACCCTCTTCATCTATATCAGTTTCCATTTCATCTCCACCATCTTCATAGTCATCAGACAAGATAAAAACTTTGGCCTATTTTTTGGATAAAAGGAATTTTTTGAGCTTCAAGGCCAACATTTTCCTCTTCCTCTTGTTCACCCCCTTCACTTGTTTCCTCTTACTATAGCTTTCATCCTCTGTATCAGTGGCCATAAAATCCTCCTCCTCAAAGAAGTCCTTATCTGAATGTACCATTTTCATAGTTTGCTTACTACTAGGAGGAGCAGTGACCTTTTTTTTGGGGTTTTCAAAGAAGCTTTTATAGAGGTTTTAGAAACAAATCCCTTACCCTTTCCCTTGCTTTTAGGCACATCCACCTCATCCTTTGAATGCATCCCTTCACCATCCTTAGTGCCATAGAGACCTTGAGAGCCATCCTCAACATCCTCCATACCTTTCACCTCAGGGAATTTCTCCATCGAATGAACTTTTATATACTAATAGATGAGTAGCATTAAACCATCATGGAGAGGAGGGTTAGTGGGAATTTTCTCCTTCACCCGATTGATGCTTTCATTCATGGAAGAGTAGAGGTAATATGAGATGGAGATATTAATAACATGCCTAAAATGATTCAATAACACAAAATTATGTGAACAAACCCTAGAGAACATCTCATCTAGAGTTATATAGTAAACAATCACATGTAGTACAAAGTGCAAAAGCTTTTTAATGTAGTCAGGCTGAAAATAGGTCTTACCTTCCTGCCTGACAAGAGCCTCACTCTCACTAGGATCCTTAAGGAACTCCTCAATGGATGCATCCAAAAAAAATTTGATCTCTGTAGTATTTCCTGAAAATAATCAAAATGTTCGTCACATTAGAAACAAATTCCTCTCTAATAGTAATGCTCCTACCTCCAACTTGAAGAGTGCCCTCTTTCCACCTTCTCAGAAAAAGTTGAGTGACATTCAAGTTTTCACCATGTATCTTCTCCACTAAAGTTGTAATGCCAACGCTCTCCAGAATTTCCCATACTTTCTTGTGTTGTTTCTGTTTATCCAAGCTAGAAGGTTCACGACGTCTGCATTGGTCTTCCATGGTTTTGTAATGGTGCTTAGTGAATAGAGAGCAATTGCAGCAAGGCTTCACAAGAATTTGCAAATACAAAATACAACAAAAGCTCTCAAGAAGACCTAGAAAGAATGTCAAAGAGTGGACTCATAAATACATATGTCATGCTTTCTCTCTTTCTTATGTCTCAAAATTAGTATTCTCTCACCTCTAAGTGCACCCATTCTTGTTAATAATTGCTCCCTCTTTCCTAGTAATGATGTCATGATCAATGCATGAATTGACAACCATTGGTAAGTCACTGTTACCCTGCCATGTCATCCTCTCATCAAACCTCATCACCACATTGGCAATAGAATTAGTCACCTTGTTTAACTCAAGATATCATGAGACATGAATTAATTCTCCATTGAATTAAGTATGTTAATTGTCTCCTTAATGATATTTTCAATATTCCAAAAGGGGTTAGAAAAACCATTTAGATAATTAACAATATTGATTGAGTCTTCCTCCATCCAGAGATTAAAAGCCCCCTAATCCATAGTCAACTTGGTAATTTGGAGAGTGGTAATTGCCTCAACAAAGTGGTTAGTTTGGATTCCCAAGGGGGGTGTCACCACTTCTAAACAATGACCATAATGAGAATAAGCTGTCAATGTTGCACAGTGAGGAGGAACATAATAGGAATGTGGATGTATTAGGTAGAATAATAGTGAAAAAAATATCAATAATTATTGCAATTCATTATAAGCATACCATTATTAATGACTTCTTGAGTGTTACATTAAAAATGATAACAACCTCTAGTCTTATGGCTATGAATTTGATGAAACATATAAATGTAAGAGTTGTCTTATTTGTGTTTACTATATTTGCATGATTTTTTAAAAGAAAGACTAATTATTTTGGTCTTAAGAAGTTCAAACAAAATATCCACTTGTCATGAGAAATAAGAAGGATCTATAGATCGATTGAGCAAATCAGAGGGTTGGAAATCTACATGTTTATTGATAATGTTGGACACATTTGTAACATGAGAAGAAAATTTAGGTGGAAGTGGATTAAAATCTAAAGGGAACCATTAAATATGCATACATTCATTAAATGAGGGTGTTTAATTTTCAAATTCGAGGATCTTGGTCATGCTATAGAATATTGGTGCAAAATCTAAGGTTCCCCAACTATCTTGAAGAGTTTATGAGCCATATATTTATATTTGAGAAAGATTAAGAGAAGGAAATGGACATGCAATAAAGTCATTTTGATTAGGAGCCTTATGTTCTAAGGTTGGATTTATGAAAATAAGGTCATGATGGTCACCTTTTTCAACAATCCCTAATTTGATTTGAGATGTATCTTGGATAGTATTGAATTGATTGGGTTTATTAAGCTCAAATGATTCCTTAGGAAAATAAAAAAACCTTAAGAATATTTATATCATTACTTATAAGTTTCTCTTATGATAAAGGTAAACATGACTCATAGGAAGTGGTTTGTCATGAGGACAAATGGGCATATTATCATTCACTTGTATCCCCCATCCTAAAAAGGAGTACATCATACTTGTAATAGATAATCATATAAATCATATCATGGTAATCACATCACATCATAACCATCATGTGCATCCCATATAAATAAAAATGCATCATGAAACATGTTATTATGCATCATATAGGCATAAAATGACATATCATGCATCACATAACACCACATACTACATCACAATTATGCTTGTACAATACCATATGAATACATCCATACATCAAAAAGTACATGATAGTACTTTTACACATGGTACACCACCCAATTAATATCCAAAAAATGTATTATGATTATAATGGATTAGTATGACATTGAGTAATATCAATCAAAGAGTTGGATACATTAATAAAAGAATAATAGTACATGCCTATAGTACAAAACAAATATCTTATGCATGTCATATGGGGTCTCATATATACTCTAAGGGTTTCTCACTTGTATACCAATCCAAGTGTCTATACATCCTTGGCATACTCTATTTCATTGGTAAGTTGTGCCCCTACACCTATAGTACCTATCTATCCTAATCTCATGGGTCTCATATACCTTTCAATGTGATTGTTTGTGCACTTTTATCCCCACCTATGTCCCTTTGGTTAACTCTATAATTGATCTGATGCTCTTAGTAGAGTTAGCTTTTCCTTGATCTTTTATTATACATAGATCCTCCTATGCTTTGTGTTTCTCCCCTATGCTCTTGTTGGAGTTATGTCTTTGTCTTGATCTTGTGCTACATATGGATCCTTATATGCTCTATGTGGCTACCCTATGCTTTTCACAAACCAAAGTGCACCTTGAGATGCTCCACCTATGCTCTTGGTGGACCCCCCTAATCTTTGACTAACCAAATATACTAGTATAACATATGCAATACATGGTGGATCCACATATAGCTCTCTTTTTCCTAAGGTACTACTATCTTGCACTTGTACCTACACCACCTTGCCTTATGGGAGAACTCTTTCATCTCCTATATTTATCTGTCTAATGTTAGGAATTGAGGTATTTTTTGAAACTTGGATGAGTAGATGATGTTTTTTAGTGATGATTGGTTTTTTTTCATTAACGACAAAATATGTTTGTGACAAACATAGATTATGTATATTACAGGTTGGTTATCAATACAATGAAGATAGTTGTAATAGAATTATTTATATGAGATTATATTTTTATGGAAGAATTAGTATAAAAATCATGTCTATGTTTAATGAGTCTTATGTTGAGTTCTGGAGGAGTTAAAACTTGTTTGATGAAGACTAGTAGTAGACTAGTATACAAAGAATAATTTCAGAGATAACTAGTAGCATTTTTGCTATATCTTAACAGTGAGCAGGAATTAATGGCATCAATATTGGGATAAGGTAGAAGAATTTTTTTTACATGTATGTTCAAGATTGGAAAGCATTTGGGTTGTTCTAGAAAAGCCATTGTTGAGTAACACATCGTATATTTTACTGACATCAATTGTGTTGAGGAAACACATATTTTAACATTTGAAACTTTAATATTAATATTGTAAGGTGTATAAAACATATTGTAATAATTACAATTATTATCATTGAGGAATGTATGGATTAGCATGGACCTATATAATTAAATGTACATTGGGGAATCTCTAAAAGGTCAACCTAATTAATTCTTTCTAAAGGGTATAAAAGAAAGTTATTTCCAATAGTTGGGTATGTTGTGAATGTCATGTATGTGATTAATTGGCATGGATGCAAGATCACACATTGAATGATTAGAGAAGAGCAATGTTGATGTTGGAAGATTGAGTGAGCTTCCAAGGAACTATTTTGATAAGTTGCAAATCAACTAGTCCATGATTTTGGATATGCTATACTAAAATATTGTCTTTTACACTCACCAAAGCATTAAGGAAGTGGGTCTAATTGTTTCCTTTTAGCATTTATCAAGGTTGAAACCTTCTAAGAAAGGTTCAATGTCTCCTAACAAATATTTATCCTCTAACATGGATTGTTGTACTAAATGCATTATATTTGACTCCTAATAGGGTCACATCCTTTCACAAAGAACTTATATATTAGTACATTATCTTATGGGTGCAATCCCCACCAAGATTTGCCTATAATAAAGGGTTTCCCTAAAAAAACAAACATTGTGTTATGGTGTATGGTTTCTTATTTTTGTGGATCATTGTTTTAACTATTGGAGATCAGATTTACAAGTTTGATTTTAATTATATTTGGCTAAAAATGATTACCCCCCTCCCCCCTCTCATCCATGTGTGGATTTTACTTCTTAACAAGTGCTATTAGAGCTTTAGGTCCTCTTTGATCAGGAAGCTTAAGAACTTGAGGAGATCTATCGCTTATAGGAAGGAGAGTCGTACATTTAATGGTGATAACTATGATAGCTGGAAGAACAAGATGTGAACACATCAGATCTATATGGGAATTGATTACTAGATGATCACAAGGGATCAAGTTTATATAAATACTAAGAAGGATATATCTTTATGCCAAGATGAGGAGAAGAAGATATTCTAGGACAACATGCTTGCAAAAGAAGCATTGATCAATGCCCTATCTAAATCAAAATTCATTGAGATAAAGGAACTTGACCTAGCACATGATATTCCAATAAAGTTAGAGAATTTATATAAAGGTGATGATTTTACAAAGAAATAAAAGTTGTGGAATTAGAAATATAAGATAGAAAATGCTAGAATGCAAGAAGATGAAAGTGTTAGAGCATATCTATAGAGGATTACACAAATTACTACATGGATAAAAAGTTTAGGTGGAATTATAATAGAAGATGAAGTTGTTTAGAAGATTCCTAGATCCTTGATATCAACTTATGAGAACAAGGTAAATGTAATTGAAGAAGTTATTCCTCTTATTAGAGGATTTAATAGAGAAACATTGGTTGGTAAATTGTAAGCTTTTGAAATTGGAAAATTGAAAGATTCTTTGACTATAATGAAATTTCTTTTAGATCTAGTTCATATAAAGATAAAAGAATATTAACCAAGAGTGAAAGTACAAGTAGCATAAATCTTGGAGAATATGTAGGTGAATGGGAAAAATTTGAGGAATAAAAAAGAAAAATGGTTGATCTTGAAGCCTTGATTGTAAAAAGAAAGAAGATAGGTACAAGAATATTCAAGGATAATTTGCCTATACATTTCTATAACTATAACAATATTGGTCACTTTGCATCAAGATGTCCTATAAGAGAGCCCAAGGTAAAAACTAGACCTTAAAAATTAAAACCTCGTAAATAATATCTCTATTTTAGTGACAATGAGATTGAAGTTAGAAATATCAATTTCATGTATAGTCATGATGAATATGAGAGGGGGTTATTTATATAAAAGAAGAGAGTCTTATTAAAGAAGAAAAAGGGCTTGTTTCGCATGTTGAGAAAAAGAGAACACACTAAATCATAAATAGTGGTTGTTCACATGACATGACATGTGACGATTTGGAATTGAAATGCTACGATGGAGGTTTTGTTAGAGTTGGCAAAAATGCACCTTATTTGATAAAAGGAAGAGGTTCTATAAATCTCGATGGTAAGACTAATACTAATGATGTATTATTTGTTGGTGGAGTGAAACATAATCTGTTGAGTGTTGGATAACTAGTTGAAAAGCGTTATGATTTTAAATTCATTGATAATAAATGTTCAATCAAGGATAAAAATGGAAATGAGAATGTCATAGGTACAAGGGGAAGAGGTAACATATTTCAGTTGAATGCCATTGAGATAAGTTGTTTCGTTGTAAAAGTTGATGACAATTGGTTATGGCATAAGAGATTTCCATATGAATTTTGATAATATAGTGAATATGAGTAATTCTAATGTGGTCAGGGATCTACCAAAGATTGTGAAATATTCTAACATGATGTGTAAGAAGTGTGTAATGGAAAAATAGAAAGTTGAACATTTTAGAGAAAAAAAATTACTACTTAAGAGAAATTGGAGATTTTACACACAAACTTATGTGGACCTACAAAGACAAGAACATTCTATGGTGAGAGGGAATTTATTATTATTATTAATGATTTCACTAGGATGATGTGGGTTTCTTTCTTTAGAGAAACATTTGAAGCATTTGATAAATTCAAGATCTTTAAGGAAAAAGTTAAGAATGAATCAATAATGAGGATAACATATTTAAGGTCTGACAAAGGTGGAGAATTTACTTCTAATTAGTTCAATGCATATTGTGAGGATCATGGTATACATAGAAAAACTTTAGCACCTAAAACATCACAATAAAATAGTATAGAAGAAAGACAAAAAAAAACCATTAGTGAGGTAGTAAGAGCATTTTTCTTGAAGGAAATATATCAAAATGTACATTGGAGAGAAGTAGTCAATATTGTAGTATAAACCATGAACAAGGTTTAGATTAGATAAGAAGCATGTAAAACACCTAGAGAAGAATAGAGAACACCTAGTATGTTACTAGAAACCATCATGATGATTAGATTATTGGTGATGAAAGTAGAGGAGTATTAATAGGAGGAAAGTTAAGAGATGAGATTTGTTTGATCTTATAGATTGAACCTAAGAGAATTGATGAAGCATGAAAAGATGAAACTTGGATTAATGTTATGAAGGAAGAACTTGAGAAAATTGAAGAAAAATAAGTGGGAATGAGTCCCTAGGCCTAAAGACAAGAATGCTATAGGAGAAAAATGGTTATTCATAAACGAAATGAATGAGCAAGGAAAAGTGGTAAAGACAAAATAAAGAATGGTATGTAAAGGGTATTCACAACAAAAGGTATAGATTTTGAGGAAATCTTTGCCACTATAGCAAGATTTGAAACAATAAGATTATTTTTGGCAAATTTGAAAGTATATGAAATGGATATTAAGTCACATTTCTTGAAAAGAGAACTTGAAGAAGAAGTATACATTGAGTAGCCTAATGGATATCCTTTAACATACCAAGAAGACATGGTATTCAAATTAAATAAAATATTAAATGAATTGAAACTAGCACCTAGAGATTGGAATGCGAGGATGGATAAATTTTTTCCAATTTTGGGATTTAAGAAAGGTAATGCATACAATAATCTATACTTAAGAATTAATTTAGACTGTTTACTAATTATTTAAGCATTTGTGGATGATATAGTTTTTGGAGGAAATAATCAATTAATAAATTTAATGATGAAATGTAATGTAAATTTAAAATGTCTATGATTGGTAAGATGAAGTACATTTTTGGGATTGCCAATAACTCAAAAAAAACATGCTACCTTTATATCTCAAACTAGGTACCTTAAGGAATTGCTCGTAAGATTTGGCTCAGAAAATTGAAAACTAGTTGGAACACCTATTGTTACATGATACAAGTTGAGTAACAATGATGATTCACCTAGTACAATAAAAATAATATATAGATCAATGATTGGTGGCCTACAATATTTGAATCATACAAGACTTGATATTGCTAGTACAAATGAAATTGTAGCAAGGTATCAAGAAGATCCTAAGGAAATACATCTTGTAGAAGTAAAATGGATATTAAAGTATTTGAAGGGAACATTGGCTTATGGTTTGTGGTATGATAGATCTAATTATTTTACATTATATGCACATATTAATGTTGATTGTGTTGACCTGATGGGCAAATCATTTTTCAATTAGTGACTAAATACTTAATCAGTTTGATTGGCTATAGTTACTACCGAACCTCACATTCAGATAGTAGTGTTTATTGAGCTTCGCAGAGTCTATCAAGCTCATTAGTGCAAACCATGAATGAAGTAGTGTTAATCGAGCTTTGTAATGTTAACTGAGCTTATCAATGTCTATTGAGCTAGTAGTGTTAATGAAGTAGAATTACGACTGTTGATTGAGCTTCAGTGTCAATTGAGCCCTTCAATATCTATTGAATTATACAGTATTCACTGAGTCACCTAATGCTAACTGAATTATTGCTACTCCCGAGTGATCAATGTGGACCATGCATCAGTGTTAAGCAAATTCTAGATCTTTTTGAGTTGACAGTGTTGCCAAGTGTCAGAATATCACCCGAGTAGTCTTTAGAACTTGAGTTACAATAGTGAGTTGACTTAGTGAAGATTGTTTAAATTTGATGTTGTAGCTAACTCCATAAGGTAATAAATTGGATTGGTATATAAGTAAGACATCTTATCATATCCAAATAATAATAAAGTAACAAGTAAGAAGCAAAATGAATATGAATTAGAAGACAAAGGCTACAAGAAGCATAAGGGAAAGTAGAGTCTCATCTACCAAAGCAAGGTGATCATTTTTACAACAAAGGAATCTAATTAAGCAAACCAAGTTGTAGATCAGAGATCAACTGCTAGTTCATCCTAATAGGTGCATTAGTCAAATCCTCTAACAAGGTGGATTGAACAATCTTATGCTAAATCTCCTAACCAAGTGCATACTTCATTATATTGTATAAATCCATTCACAAGGTGGACCTAATAGTCCTTATTGCTCCTAATAGGGCAAATGGCTAGAAGTGATCATTATAAGCCTTAATAGGCTAACTTTATATTGCAGTCATAAAGCTTGCGAGTATCATCCCCACCCTAGTTTTACTTTCTATTTGGAAGGTTTCTAGGTTACCAAATATTGTGTCAAGTGCTATGAATGTTGTAATGGGCACCCTTGGATGTCCCAAAAAACTAAACCAATTTTCTAAAAGGAATTTTGTCAAATAGTTTGCATTCAACCTCTTATTTCTCCGTTTAAAGTTTTAAACCCCTTATAACTCTGAAAATCAAACGTTTATTTGTTTGTTGTGTTTTGTGCATGCAATTGGTATCATACAACATAAACAAGAAAGAAACTATAATAATATGCAAAGTTGAAATGAACTGCTGCTAATAAAATGTTATTTTCAGAATTCATAAAACCAAATACATAGCAGATTTATCAACTCACTAATTACTTCAGCAGTATTGACATAATACTCCAGCCCATGCTTTTGAACTTGCTGCTACAGTGCTTTGTCCTTCAATCAGTCTACTACCTTCGTAATATCATTCCTTCAAAGCGGCATAAGCGTCGGAAAAGTAGTGAAGAAGATATGAGCAAAATACCAAATCTGCCTGTAGCTGGAAATACAACTAAATTTACTGATAATGAAGCCAATAACAAAGAATTCCAAAGGCCAAACCCCAAGGGAATGACGTCTAGAATGTTACAAGAGAGGATAGATGTCCTCAAATGCCAAGAACGGAGCTGCAACTCACACACCAATTTCTTCTCATATTCAACTTGGCTAATGAGGCCACAAATGCTTCCTTTTATTCTATTTCCAAGGGTCCGCTCAACTCATATGGGCAATGTGGGATAAAAGATGTGTAGTATATAAAACATATATTAAAATAACCCTTATGTCTCCCTTGGGTACACATCCCCATAAAATAAATATTAAAGTAACACTTTAATATTTTACAATTAAATTAGACGTTACTTTAATAAAACTTTAGGCATTAAAATGTATTAGCAATCGAACTCCGAATAATGTGAGTGATAGCTCATCGAAAAGCTCTCATCAAGGAGTATCAAATCCAATCACCAAAATTGACCTGCACTGTGTCCTGTCGACTTACTGAAAATAGTAAGTATGCCTGAAACTGAGTAAATCAACTTCATTTTGGCCCAAACTGGAAATGACTAGGCCAAAACACTCTAGGATCCCATTAAACCCTTCGTTAGCCCTTGGGACCATGTAGAACAAGGCTAACACACACACACTTGGTCAACTGCTAAAATGGGGACATTACAGTCCACCCCCCTTGAAATTGCTTGTCCTCAAGCAATCTCAGTCCAGCCTGCTGAATAACTTGCTCACTCTCCCATGTAGAATCTTCCTCCGGCAGGTCTCTCCATCTGACCAAATACTCCTTCACTATCCTATTTCTAAGCTTCCTCTCTTTGGTGTCCAGAATAGCCTCGGGTACTAACACAAGCTTCCCCTCCTCATCCAAAGGGGGTAAATTTGCAGAAGGCACTACATTCTGACCAATGGCTTTCTTAAGCCTAGACACATGAAACACATTGTGCACACGATTGCCCTCTGGAAGCTCAAGCTCATAGGTGACTTTGCCCACTTTGCGAATCACCCTATAGGGACCATAAAATCTAGGTTTCAACTTTTCAGCTCCACTCTTCTTGAGGGATGACTGTCTATATGGTTGTAGCCTCAAGTAAACCATATCCCCTACCTCAAAGCTACGCTCTATTCGGTGCTAATCAGCATACAATTTTTTTTGATTCTGGGCCTGTTGTATATTCTCTTTGAGCACTTTCAGGATGTCCTGACTATCCTGCAATAAGTTTTTGGCTTTGGGCACTCTACTGTCCCCCAAAACTAAATCCATGAAGCTAGGTGCTTCATAACCATAGAGTGCCATGAAAGGAGTCATCTTGATGGACATATGATAAGTGGTGTTATAACAATACTCTCCCATATGCAACCATCTAATCCAAGCCTTTTGTTGTGCAGTTACATAGTTCCTCAAATATCCTTCCACCCATTTATTCACAATCTCTGTTTTCCCATCTGTTTGTGGATGATAACTAGTGCTAGGTGTAAGATCTGCACCGCACAACCTAAAAAAATCTTGCCAAAAAACACTCATAAACTTACTATCCCGGTCGCTAACAATGAATCTGGGCAACCCATGTAACCTGAATATCTCTCTAAAGAAAAGATCTGCCACCTATGCTATTGTGTAAGTGGACGGAATAGCAAAGAAGTGAGTAAACTTTGTCAAGCGGTCCACCACCACATAGATGCAATCTCTTCCCTGCACTCGTGGTAAACCAGTGATGAAGTCCATCGAAATACTTTCCCATTTCCTATTAGGAATGGGCAAGGGCTGTAATAAACCTGCAAGAAATGTGTGCTCTCCCTTATTTTGTTGACAAACCACAAACTCCCTGACATACCTCTGAACATCATCCTTGAGCACTTTCCATGAAAACCTCTCTCGAATCTGCCTGTAGGTCTTGAAGACCCCCGGATGTCCAGCTGTGGGTGCATCATGAAATGCCTTCAATATCGCCTCTCTCAAATGTGATGACGGAATCAATTAAACCCTGTCCTGAACTCTGATCAATCCATCTATCACCTCATAGTGATAATACTGTATGGTACCTGAAATCAATCCAGAAGCCCAAGCATCTTCGACATACTCTGCTATAATCTGATCTCTCCAATCTCCTGAAATCTTTGCTAGAGCACATAAGTGAGGTCTCCGAGATAAGGCATCAGCCACCACATTTTTCTTACCTTTAACAAACTCTATGTCAAAGTCATAAGCCTACAATTAAGTCACCCATTTTTGTTGCCGGTCATTAAGATCACGCTGGCTCATGAAGTATTTAATACTGTTGTGATTAGTCTTGATCACAAAACATCCACCTACCAAATATGATCGAAATTTGGCTAATCCATGCATTATGGCCAACATCTCCCGATCATAGATAGAATAACTCTTCTCAACTCCCTGAAGCTTCCTACTCTCGAATGCAATGGGATGCTTCTCTTGCATCAATACTGCTCCAATCCCATCACCCGATGCATCGCAATGAAGCTCAAAAGGCTTTGTAAAATCTGGTAGAGATAGAACTGGACATGAAGACATTACCTACTTGAAATTCTCAAAACACCTCTATGCTGTCGCTGTCCACACGAAGGCTCCTTTCCTGGTAAGATTTGTCAAGGGTGTAGCAATATGTGAGAATCCCTTAACAAACCTCCTATAAAAACCACATAAACCAAAGAATCCCTTAAGCTGTGTAAGGTTTGTGGGAGTAGGCCACTCTACAATAGCTCTAATCTTTTTGAGATCAACCCAAACGCCATCTACACTAATGATATGCCCAAGGTAAAGGAGCTCAGTCATGCCAAACTCACATTTAGATTCCTTGGCATACAATGACTCTCTCTCCAGAATAGATAACACCTCCTCCAGATGATGTAAGTGCTCCTCCTAGGTCTTACTGAAGACCAAGATGTCATCAAAGAAGATCAAGACAAATCTCCTCAGCTGCTTCCTGAATACCTAGTTCATACAACTTTGAAATGTAGCGGGTGCATTGGTTAGACCAAGTGGCATAACCATGAACTCAAAGTGGCCATAGTGACATCAGAAGGCTATTTTCTCAATGTCATTTGCTCTCATCCTGATTTGATGGTATCCGGATCGCAAATCAATTTTGGTGAAGAAGCATGCCCCATGCAACTCATCAATCAGCTCATCAATCCTAGGAATGGGATACCTATTTTTAATTTTTTTCTTATTTAGTGCCCTATAATCAATGCACATGCGCATCGTCCCATCTTTCTTCTTTACCAATACTACTGCTGAAGAAAAGGGGCTCTTACTGGGCCTGATATGACCCATCTCCAACAATCCTTAATCGCCTTCTCTATCTCATCCTTGTGTTTCTTAGGATGACGATAGGAAGTAATCATAACTGTTTTGGCTCCCTCCTCGAGCTCAATAACATGTTCCATCCCTCTCTCAGGAGGAACTCCATGAGGAATATCACTAAATACTTTAGCGTGTCTATCAAGTATCTTCTGGATATCTGGTGGATGACTCTTTTCCTGTGGCTCTGGTGAAGTTGGCATAATGTAGCACTCTGCCGCCCACTCTATGTCATCATGATGAAAAAGTCTCTGCATTCTCCTCAAGGACACTACTTTGCAACCTCCATATGAAATACCTCTAAGTACCACAATTCTGCCCTCATGCTGGAATCTCATCTCCAATTTCACTAGGTTGAGTGTGAACTCCGCTACTGAAGCCATCCATGTCATGTCGAGGATGACATCATAATCTCCCATGTCCACAACATAGAACTCATCCTTCAACTCGTAGCCATCTCCAAACCTGATGTGAAGATTAGATATCTTCCGAGTGCATAATAATTTATCACCGTTAGCCACCATGACTCTAAACCCATCATGCTCCTCTGTTTGTAACCCTCTCCTGGCTACCAACTATGCATCTATGAAGTTATGTGTAGCCCCTATGTCAATAAGAGATATCACTTTCTACCCCTGGATAGTACCCCTGACCTTAAATGTGATTGTCTTTTAGGCCCCTGTCAAGCGTGCCAACGATCTATCATCCTTAGGAATGCTGCTCTCCTCTATAGTGTTACCCTCATCTAAATCGGAGTGCTGATCCTCCCCCTCTGACTCTGAATCTTCTGCTAAAAAATACTCCATTTGATTTGCCTTAGCTTTGAGAGAACATTTATGAGATAAGTCCCAAGGCTCTCTACAATGGAAGCACAACTTCTTCTTTCAAAGTTCATTCAAGGTTTCATTGTCTAGTCCTTTTGATCCTTCTTTGGATTTGCTATACTCTTTCTGAAACGGTTTTTTGTCTTTGTCCTTGTGGTAGGAAGAATCTGTTGAATGATTTTTTCCTTTGTATACTGAAGGGGCTAAATCTCGTGCCTTTTTAGTTGCTTCAGCTAATGTGAATGGATCATGTCCCTTCACCCAACCTCATAATGGATCAGCAAGACCATCACAAAATAACACCACCAATCTCCTAGGAGAGATATCAGTAACAAGTACAGATAAGCACTGAAACTCGGCAATGTAAGCATCCATAGAACCTGACTGTTTTAACTGTGCTAGTTCCTTGAAATGTAACTCGGGATCCCTAGTGTCAAATCTCTCAATTAATGTTTCAGTGAATTCCTCATAGGATGTAATCTAATTATGCCCCAAAGTCACCATGCCATGATGCCACCATTCATGTGCAATGCCGTCCAAGTGCATAGCCACATACTTGATAGCCTCCTCCTCAGGCATAGGATTTAGCTGCAAGTATGTATCTACCTTCTGCACCCAAGCTCGTGCAGTCATCTTCCTTGAAGCATCATAATAAGGTAAGGAAAGTTTTCCAACTTTCTTTCTCAGCTCAAAGTTTGGATTCCTCCCTACTGCTCTAGGCATGTGTCTCATCCTCAAGTCCATATAATCTCTGAGGGAAATATCCGCCTGAAACTCCGGTCCACTAGCCTCCCAGTCCCTCCTGAACTGATCTTGTAACTTGGTAATCTGCGGTTCATTTACTGGTTGAATTGGATCTCTGGGTGGGAAGGTGGGTAGAAGAGGTCTCGAGCTCGCAGTCCGTACTGGGCGTGCAACGTGTCTAAAGTTATCAGCCTCATTCCCATTGTTGCCATGTTCATTATTACCATTAATGTTATTCTCAGGACCATTGTTGTTGCCTTGGCCTCCATGGTTATTATTTCCCCCATTGTTATTGTTTCCCTCATTGTTATTGTTTTTATTGTTGGCATCACTTGGATTAATATTGACACCCATCTATCTAGCCATGAGCTGCAACATAATGTCCATTCGCCTATTCTGCTCCTGCTGCATACGCTGCCCCTGCTCTAATGTATCCAGTAATTGTTTGAACATTACGTCCCCCTGATCTGGACTGGCATTCCTACCTCCACCTAATCCTGTATTCCTGTCATCTCGATCACCCATATTGTTGTCCTGATCAAAGAATATCTCCTCTGTGTTTGTATGGCTGGATTCAATGTCCCCCTGCATGGATGTACTAGACTATTTGCTTTGCAAGTCTGAAATCCTATTTTGTCTTGCTCTGGTATCGCGGAAATTATAAGGCCCCTATCGCATGCTCAAACATAAATGCTTAGCCTGTGTTTTTTTTTTTTTTTTTTTTTTTTTTCTGATTTTAGTGTTTTGACATTTCGTCAAACGCTTTTTCCTCTATCTAGCTATTCCAAATTCCCTATAAGACCTCCACAGGATGGCAGGACTTATAGCTCTGATACCACTGTAATGGGCACCCCTGGATGTCCCAAAAAACTAAACTAATTTTCTGAAAGGAATTTTGCCAAACAGTTTGCATTCAACCTCTTATTTCTCCGTTTAATGTTTTAAACCCCTTATAACTCCGAAAATCAAATGTTTATTTGTTTGTTGTGTTTTGTACATGGAATTGGTATCATACAACATAAACAAGAAAGAAACTACAATAATATGCAAACTGAAAATGAATTGCTGCTAATAAAATGTTATTTTCAGAATTCATAAAACCAAATACATGGCAGATTTATCAACTCAGTAATTACTTCAACAGTATTGACATAATACTCCAGCCCATGCTTTCGAACTTGCTACTACAGTGCTTTGTCCTTCAATCAGTCCACTACCTTCGTAATATCATTCCCTCAAAGCGGCATAAGTGTCAAAAAAGTAGTGAAGAAGATATGAGAAAAATACCAAATCTACCTATAGCTGGAAATACAACTAAATTGCTTGATAATGAAGCCAATAACAAAGAATTCCAAAGGCCAAACCCCAAGGGAATGACATCTAGAATGTTACAAGAGAGGATAGACGTCCTCAAATGCCAAGAACGGAGCTGCAACTCACACACCAATTTCTTCTCATATTCAACCTGGCTAATGAGGCCACAAATGCTTCCTTTTATTCTATTTCCAAGGGTCCGCTCAACTCATATGGGTAATGTGGGATAAAAGATGTGTATTATATAAAACATATATTAAAATACCCCTTATGTCTCCCTTGGGTACACATCCCCATAAAATAAATATTAAAGTAACACTTTAATATTTTACAATTAAATTAGACGTTACTTTAATAAAACTTCAGGCATTAAAATGTATTAGCAATCGGACTCCGAATAATGTGAGTGATAGCTCATTGAAAAGCTCTCATCGAGGAGTATCAAATCCAATCACCAAAATTGACCTGCAATGTGTCCTTTCGACTTACTAAAAATAGTAAGTATGCCTGAAACTGAGTAAATCAACTTCGTTTTGGCCCAAACTGGAAATGACTAGGCCAAAATACTCTAGGATCCCATTAAACCCTTTGTTAGCCCTCAGGACCATGTAGAACAAGGCTAATGCACACACACTTGGTCAACTGCTAAAATGGGGACATTACAAATGTTTTATTGCTTTTAGTCTTTCATGCATGCAATTAGATCAAAATAACTTATGAAGAATTAATTAGTGAATAGAAGTTAAAGTTTTATTGGTTTCTGATTCACCCCTCTCTTAGTCACTTGGGACCACATACATATATAACAAATGGTATCAGAGCTTTTGGTTCTCACATCAGAATTTTAGCAGCTTGAGAAAAGATCAAAGCAATGGAAGTGTACAGACTATAGAAAGGTATTGAGAATGAAAAGTTGGATCTGTAATTGTGGTGCAGAGCACCAAGGCACTTGGTTTATATTTTGGTTTTCATTTTTGTTTCACCTACTTAGGATAGAATAAACAAACCTTGGATGAAAAGTCCATGGTTGTCAAAGAAAGACACCATTTTGTATGCTTAAGGCACTTTATGCAATTTATAAGCAAAAATTGCTCATTAGGCAAATTCAGGATTTTTAATGTTTTTTTTCAAGAAAGCTTAGGATTAGTTGTTTTTAGGTGTGTTGGAACCTTTTCCAAGTCCTAGAAGTGGAATCAAGTGAAAAATATAAAAATTACACTTTTTGTGCAAAGTTGCATTATTGAAAGTTGTAAAAGTTGCTCAAATTTGCAACTTAGCGAGAAAAGGGTTATAACTATTAAAATATTGGTTGTAACCATTAAAAATAAACATAGGAGATATATATACCTCATTTTTGAGGTCTGGAGGGCATTAATGTACAGATTGGAAGAAGTTGCAAAGAAGAAAATTTAATTTTGGAGTCATTTTTACTGTCGTTTGCATGCTACATGAACTGTACAGATAGTCAAACTAGATCTGATGGATATTTGAGATAGATATTTAAATTAGATTTCTTTTTCTTCTGGTCTCATCATTCTACATATTTTCTAACTCAAGTTATTGCATTTTTAGCGAAACTAGGTTTTTAAGACAACATTTTGGTGCACATAGCAAAAATGGGCCTCTAACTGCAATTTCCTTGGTTGGAATTTCATGGTCACTTGGGAAATGGTATTTGGTAGAGTCATTTTGAATATTCTAGGGTTTCAAAATTGGAGGATGTGTTTGGTGATTTTTTTAATCAAGCCCTAGGTCAACTACCATGAAGGATTTGACCTCTTATATTGTGTTGATTTGTGAATTGGAGGAGTTTAGGACTTTGTGAAGGGCTGAACATTTAGAAATAAGTTATTTAGTGTTTTTAGTAATTCTTGAGTATTTAATTCATTTCCATGACCCTATTTCCTACTAGTTGCTTTGTAAAGCAAGCCTAACTTGATCACTTAGGTCTGTGTCTCTTTGTTAAGGAAAGGGAATGCTGGAGTGGGGCTAGAACTTGATGCTTTGTGTTATGAAGTAACTTTGAAAAGGGTATTCAAAAACCTAAATTTTTTGGGTCTTGTTTGAAACTTTTTGAAGTTAGATCCAAAAATCCATTTCAAGAGGGCTAAAAGGGGTTTAGAGAGCTACTAGGCCAAATTGGGTTTTTAGGCTTTGTGCAAGCATATGATTCAAACCAATGGTGTAGTCTATGGTAAATAGGTGCCCTAAGATCATTTAACCTCTCAGAACCCTTGGGGAAAACCTCTAGGGTGTTTTCCTAGTATTGACCTAGTCGTGGGAGATTGGTGCAGACCCCATAAAGTGGGCAAGTTTGGTTCTTTGTCCTTGGATTCTTGATGAAGTTGGAGAATGTGTTTCTTTGATCCATTGGAGGGTTGGAGTGTGTTGAAACCTTGTAATAAGGTTAAAGATTTGATAGCCAGTTGGTTGATTTCAAGAGTGGGAAGCCCATGTGAAGCTTCTTAGTTGTGCTCTCTACATCAGGTGGTATCAGAGCCACTAAGTATCTTTCAGGAAAGAAAAATGGTAGAAGGAGAAGATATCCCTTTGAGGATAACCAACATTGAGTTGGCAAAAATAGTGAAAGAAAAAATGGCTGAGAGCAAGGTAGTCAGAGAGGAAAATAGAGCAATGAGAAGAGAAATTGATAAGTTGAAAGGGAAAGTACGAAGAGGAGACCATGAGGAGTCAGAAGAAGAAGAAGAAGAAGAAGGAGATAACTTGCCTAACATGACTGAAGATCTGAAGATCATGGTAGCAGCCCTATAGAGGGTAGGAAGAAAAGACAAAGGAGATTTACCTATGTTTGATGGAAAGCTAGAACCCGAGGCATGCATGGAATGGTTGGAGGCTCTTGAAAACCATTTTGAAGTAGGGGACATACCTACAAATAAGAGGGTGAAAGTGGCAAAATCAAAGTTGAAGGGACCAACCCTAAGTTGGTCGAACTTTCTCCAAAATGAAAGTGTAGAAAGGAGAAGCAACCCATTTCCACATGGAAGAGGATGATGATAGAAATCATGAAGTAATTTGTTCTAGAGGACTATGAAGTGATGCTCCACAAAATGTTGCCGAACCTCAAGCAAAAGGACATGGATGTAAGTGCTTATACTCAAGAATTTCATACTTTGACTCTTAGAGCTAAGTTGTATGAAAATGAAAAGCGAAAGCTTGCACGGTATATTAGTGGGCTTAGATATAATATACAAGATGAACGAACCTTGGTGATAGTAGAATTAGTCCACAAATGTTATCATCTTGCTCTTAGGATTGAGAAGAAACAAAAAAGAAAAGGTGAAAAAAGTAGTAGAGGAAGAGGGAACTCTTTTAAAGGAAGAGGTAGATTTCAAGGAAAATGAAATTACCCAAGAAAACAAGGCGAAGCTAGTAGTAGTCAAGGGGCTGAGAATGATAGCAGCAATAAAGGTTCCTTTAGAGGAAGGAGACCTAATCAAAGAGGTAGATTTGGTGGAAGGGGAACAAGTTTTATTACATGAAGGTGTTATAATTGCAATCAAGTGGGTCACCAATCTTTTAGGTGTCCAAAGAAGCAAGGACTAGTGAGCAGCCTAAGTGAGAGAAGAATTAATTTGCTGTAAGATGAGGATGTACAAAATACAAGTTCTTATGCCAAGATAGTAGATCCAGAGGTAGGAGAGTGCCTCATGCTTAAAAGAACTCTCTTGAAGGTACCCATTGATAAGGAGCCACCACAAAGAAGGTCATTGTTTAGAACCACATGCAAGGTAAGCGATAAATTTTGTAAAGTTATTGTTGATTATGGTTCAACTGATAATTTGGCTTCTAAGGAGATGGTAGACAAGTTAGGATTGCAAACAATACCTCATCCTTACCCCTATAGAGTGTCTTGGTTGAACAAGGAGCATCATGCCTTGATTAGTGAACAAGTATGGGTAGAATTTCAGATTGGGGAGTATAAGGATACAATTTTATGTGATGTGACTAAAATGGATGCTTGCCATTTACTTTTAGGGAGGCCTTGGCAGTATGATGTAAATGCTAGGCATGATGGGAAACAAAACATTTATAGTATAACCAAGGATGGAGAAACCTACACTATGAGGCCACTCCCTAATGATGGAAGCCATAGGGTGACTAGTGTCATGATGGTAGGAGGTAAAGAATTTTTACAGACTATTAAGGAGGAGAAAACACCATGTTTTTCCATCATAGTCAAACCTAAGAAATAAGTTAAAGTTATGCCGTAAGCCAAGAGCATGGAACATCAAATAGGACTTAGAGAGGTCAAGGAGTTGTTGAAACAATATAAGAGTGTTGTTGCAAGTAGGGAACCAAAATGTTTGCCACCAAAAAGGGAGATAAGCCATTGCATAGACTTGATACAAGGTGCTACATTACCTAATAAGGTAGTCTACAAGCTTACCCCTGAACAAAATGCAGAATTAGCAAGACAAATTGAAGAATTGTTGGCCAATGGCTTCATAAGGAAGAGTATTAGTCCTTGTGTTGTTCCTACCATACTAGATCCTAAAAAGGAAGGTACATGGAGGCTATGTATGGATTCTAGAGCCATTAACAAGATAACTATCAGATATCGATTCCCCATGCCAAGAATTGAAGATCTTTTGGATTGTCTTGCAAGTGCAAGTCACTATTCAAAGATGGACTTAAAGAGTGGTTACCATCAAATTAGGATAAGGGAAGGTGATGAATGGAAAATAGCCTTCAAGACAAATGAGGGACTATATGAATGGCTTGTGATGCCATTTTGTCTATCTAATGCACCTAGCACATTTATGAGACTTATGAATGAAGTCTTAAATCCTTTTATTAACAAATTTAGTGTTGCTTATTTGGATGACATACTTGTTTTCAGTAGGAGCAGGTAGGAGCACCTAAAGAATTTGGAGTTAGTCCTTGACAGGTTACATAAGGAGCAATTGAAAATAAATTAGGAGAAGTGTTCATTTTTGCAAGAAGAATTGGTGTTCCTTGGTCTCATCATTTCCAAAAATTAGTTAAAGATGGATCCATCCAAGGTAGAAGCAATTCTGAATTGGCCTACACCTAGGACAACCACTGAGGTAAAAAGTTTTCATGGTCTTGCAAGTTTTCATAGAAATTTTTTGAAGAACTTTAGTGGTGTTTGTGCCCCTATGATTGATACTATAAAAGGGGGGAGAAAATGTAAGTTTGTATGGACTAATGAGGTAGATAAGTCATTTGAGTATCTTAAGAGGAGAGTTGCAGAGCAACCAATCTTAACATTACCTAATTTTTGGAAGGTGTTCACAGTGGAATGTGATGCTAGTAATAAGGTAATAGGAGAAGTGTTAAGCCAAGAAGGGAGGCCTATAGCCTTCTCTAGCAAAAAGCTAAATGAAGCTAAACAAAAGTATTCAACTTATGATTTAGAAATGTATGCTTAGCTCTTAGCTTCTTGAATAGATAGGAAAAGTTGAACCACAGGCACATGAAGAAGATGGAATTCATCCAAGCTTACACATTCTCCATAAAACAAAAGAAGGGGACAAAAAACAAAGTTGTAGATGCCCTTAGTAGGAGGAGTTTGATAGTAAAAGAAACTCAAGTGAGTAGTATTGGTATTGAAGCCTAGAAGAACATGTATGCAACAGATGAAGACTTCAAGGAGACATATGAGGTTTGTCAAACAATGAATGAAAGGTATCATATTGATTTTTTTGAGTTTATATTACAAGATGGATTTTATTTAAAGGTAACTGACTTTGTGTACCTAAAGGATCATTTAGGGAGAACATTGTCAAAGAAAAACATTATGGGAGTCTTGCAGGACACTTTGGCATTGATAAGACTTTAGAGAAAGTTCAAAGATATTTCTATTAGCCAAAGATGTAGTAAGATATTAGGAAGTTTGTAGAATGTTGCATTATTTGTCAAAAGGCCAAAGGAAGATCATCAAATGCTAGACTTTATACTCCTTTACCTACATGAACTAAGCCATGGGACTCCATCAACATGGAGTTTGTCATGGGGTTGCCTAGACAAAAAAGTGGATTTGATAGCATATTTGTTGTTGTTTACAGGTTCTCTAAGATGGCTCACTTTCTACCTTGTAAACAAACTCATGATGCTTCTCACATAGTTGGTATCTTCTTTAAGGATGTTGTTAGACTCCATGGATTACCCTTGAACATTGTGTCAGACCGGGATTCTAAATTTATTAGACATTTTTGGAAAACATTATGGAAGAGGTTGGGCACACAACTATCATTTTCTTCAGCATATGATCCCCAATCAGATGGCTGAACTGAAGTTATCAATAGGTGATTGGGTAACCTACTGAAATGTCTAACCAAAGAACATGAAGTTGCTTGGGATGTTGTTCTTCCACAGGTTGAATTCTCATATAATGATTTAGTGAATAGAAGTATAGGTTTAACTCCATTTCAAATTGTATATGGAGGCCATCCAAGAGGAGTCTTGGAGTTCAGAGACTTGGGAGATAGTCACAAGAGGAGTGCACAAGCGAAAGATTTTGCAAAGGTTATGAAGGACATCCATTAGCAAGTTAAGGATAAGTTGGACCTTTTAGCAAGCAAGTACAAGGCACATGCTAATAAGAAGAGAAGGAACTTACATTTTTCAGATAGGGGATCTAGTAATGATTCACCTAAGGAAGGAGAGAATGCCAAGAGAGAAGTATACTAAGTTAATGCTGAAGAAGAGAGGACCATTCAAAATTCTGAAGAAATGTGGCAACAATGCCTATCACATTGACTTGCCTATTGATTTAGAGATCTCTCCTATCTTTAACGTGGAAAATATCTATGCATTCAAGGGTCCAAAGGATAATGAGGAAGTTCAGGTAGTGCAACAACACGAAGAATCAGGTTTACTAAGAGAACTACCACAAGTGCTTAAACCTATCATTGAAGCCATTTTGGGCAAAAGGAAAACACAAAAGACAAGGAGGAAATGATATTATGAATACTTGGTCAAGTGGGAAAATAAACCAATTGAGTATTCAAGTTGGCTTTCAATGAATGACATCATCAAGCTTGGGAGTAAACTTGAAGACATTCCAACTCAAGAGACTTGAGTTTCTTTTCACCTGGGGAGTATGGTGTAGAGCAACAAGGCACTTGGTTTATATTTGGTTTTCATGTTTTTTTCACCTACTTAGGCTAGAATAAACAAAACTTGGATGAAAAGTCCATGGTTGTCAAAGAAAGACACCATTTTGTATGCTTAAGGCACTTTATGCAATTCATAAGCAAAAGTTGCTCATTAGGAAAATTCGGGATTTTTTATGTTTTTGGTCAAGAAATCCTAGGATTAGTTGTTTTTGGTTGGTTTTAGGAATGTTGGAACCTTTTCCAAGTCCTAGAAGTGGAATCAAGTGAAAAATGTAAAAATTGCACTTTTTGTGCAAAGTTGCATTGTTGAAAGTTGTAAAAGTTACTCAAATTTGCAACTTAGTGGGAGAAGGGTTATAACTATTAAAATATTGGTTGTGACCATTAAAAATAGACATAGGAGATATATATACCTCAGTTTTGGAGTCATTTTTATGATTTTTTGCACATTGCATGAATTGTATAGATTTTCAGACCAGATCTAATGGATGTTTGGGTTAGATCTTTGAATCAGCTTTCTTTTTCTTCTGGTCTCATCATTCTATGTGTTTTCTAACTCAAGTTATTGCATTTTTAGTGAAACTAGATTTTTAGGACAACATTTTGGTGCACACAACAAAAATGGGCCTCTAACTGCAATTTCCTTGGTTGGAATTTCATGGCCACTCCTTTTGAAGATTCCATGGTTTCAAAAATGGAGGATGTGTTTTTTGATTTTTTCAATCAAGTCCTAGGTTAAGTACCATGAAGGATTTGACTTTTTGTAGCTTGTTGATTTGTGAATGGCATGAGTTTAAGACTTGGTGAAGGGTTGAGCATTTTGAAATAAGTTATTTTAGTGTTTCCAATAATTCCTAAGTATTGAGTTCATTTTCATGACCCCTTTTCCTACTGGTTACTTTGTAAACCAAACCTAACTTGATCACGTAGGTCTATGTTGCTTTGTGAAGGAAATAGAATGTTGGAGTGGGGCTAGAACTTGATGCTTTGGGGTTTGAAGTAACCTTGAAAAGGGTATTCAAAAACCTAATTTTTTGGGGGTCTTGTTTGAAAATTTATCAATTTAGATTCCAAAATCCATTTTAGGTGGGCTAAAAGGGGCTCACAGGGCTATTAGGCCAAATTGGGGTTTGAGGCTTTGTGCAAGTGTATGATTCAAACCAGTGGTGTAGCCTATGGTAAATAGGTGCCATAAGATCATTTAACCTCTTAGAACCCTTGGGACAAACCTCTAGGGTGTTTTCTAATTATTGACTTAGTTGTGGAAGATTGGTGCAAACCCCATAAAGCGGGCAAGTTTGGTTCTTTGTCCTTGGATTCTTGGTGAAGTTGGAGAGTGTTTTTCTTTGATCCATTGGGGTATTGGAGTGTGTTGAAACCTTTTAATAAGGTTAAATATTTGACAACCAGTTGGTTGATTTCAAGAGTTTGTGCTCTCTGCATCAAATTGGCCATGGAACAATTCAAGAAAATGAAGGAGCAACTCTCTCAATCCTTGAAAATAAGAAAAGATCTTGCAACACAGATTGTTACAAGCTAGAGTTTCTATTGCACAAAAAGATTGACCTGTCAATGCTTGATACAACTCTAGACTTATAGAACACAAGAGATGGTTAAGCCATGTCACAGATCTTGAAGGGGAATGTTGGTGGTTAGTCCAGCAATCCCCCCCTCAACATTACCCAAGGAGATTCAAACTCGTGACCAAGCTTTGATACCACTTGTTACAAGCTAGAGTTGCCATTGCACCAAAAGATCAACCTGTCAATGCCTAATACAACCACTAGACTTATAGAACATAGGAGCTAGTTAAGCCATGTCACGAATCCCAAAGGGGAATGTTGGTGGTTAGTCCAACACAAATGAATGACAATCTCTACATTGAAGACATTTTCCAAGACATAAGTTCAGATGAAGTTGATGCAACAATTGAAGATCTACTTGAAAAGAATCTTACTCTTCATGAAGAAGTCAGAAAACTAAAAAGAGAACAAGAAATTTGATTAGTTATAATGTGTGAAGACATGGAACAAAAGGATAAAGCCAACAAAGAGAAAATATTTCTAACTAAAAAGGTAGAATAAAAGGACAATGAAATTCATCACCTATATAGATTTGATTAATCAAATCAATTGTGCAAATTAAGAGCTTATCAACTTGAGGATAGAGAATGAAAGTTTGTAGAATGATCTCAACTTAGAAACGAAAACCAATGAGAGGATAATGAAATCTCAAGAAAGCAAAGATCAATTCAACAAGAAAACTCAATTTAGACACAAAGGTAAAGAAGGATTAGGCTATAAAGATGAAGGTGAATCATCTTAGCAAGGAGGTCAAAAGAACAAAAGACCTACTTGTAATCATTGTCAAAAGATAGGGCATACATCAAACAAGTGTTGGAGCAATGGGAAATCAAAATTTAGTGAAAAATGCTATAGTTGTAAAAAGCCAGGACATAGAGCAAGAAAATGTACAAATAAACTTAAGTTTGAAGGAAAGTTCTTTAATTGCATCCTAAGTCCTAAAAATGCTGACACCCAAGTCAATGAGTTGGGTAACTCAACCATTTAAAACTAGTTAGCCATGGAGATCGTTGGAACTATGATTCAAAGTAGTAATCTCATATCAGTTCTAGTCAACAAGAAAGAAGATCCAAATCAGTATTTTAGATACACTAGGATCACCGCGTTAGATAAGAGTTGGAGTAATGTCTCAAGACCTTATTGATAAAGGTCAAGTTGCAAGACCTTACTAAAAAAGGTCAAGTTTCCATACCTAACCAAGCTTGAATGCAGATAGTGAGTTTAGAGATTCAATCGAGTGTTGATGAGGCATACCAATTTGAATAGGATGTCATCGAGTTGTTTATTGTACGATGCATTAATGGTGACTTGAAATCAAATTTTTGGTGAAAAGATGAAATCAAAAGGTTTATTCTTCATTGTGAATTTTATATTAAATAAAGAAGAGCATTCTTGAGCCCTCGAGTGATTTAGAGTAATTTGGTGTGAATTTTTTGAGGGTTTTATCAATCAATTACCAAGTGTAATGACATCTTCATCCAACAACAAAGTAAAGAAAGGTTCTGAGATGTTGATTAGAGGTGCTGAAACTAGAACCTCAATGTTCAAACTGTGTCCAATGATAGTGAAGGAAATTGATCTAGTCAGAACTCATTCGCAAGTCCCTCCAAAGTACTATTGATTCATGACATTATGTCATTCTATCATTGTTTAATTCTAGAATTGGGTACTTTAGAGATGAGTCAAGCATATGAGGAGTTATGTATGGATGGGAGTCTGAAACCTGAGCATAAGCATTTGGAGACAAAGGGTTTAACTCATGTTTTACATATGCCAAGGAATTTCCAAATTAAATGAATTAGATTTATCCCGAGTTGTGTCCATGACATGTAATTTTGGCTTGATCAACCTATTTAGATAACCAAGAAAATGATACATAGGGTTAGTGGGTTTTTAATGCTCAGTAAAGAAAATAAAACAAAAACCCTAGGTTAGGTTAAACTAACAAAGAAGACTCTTTCCGAATGGGATGGAAGAGGTATGAAGTTAAATGGAGTCATACATACAGAGATCAAGTTCAAGATATATGTTATTGCACACAAAATCTATAGTTTGAGCAAATTGAACAACGTTCCATGCAAAGCTATTAACCTAGCATTCAAAGTGGTCAAGAACAACCTATCATTTGACCTTGTTGAATTATAATTGAATCAACTAAGCAAAAATGTGGAGAGCATCTAGACAACAAAGTCAAATCCATGAAAGTCTGGATCACTCTTAACCTATCTATTCTTTTATGTTCACTTTTTTTTCTCCTTCCAAAGGCACTGTGGTATGGAAGAAGAATATACCTATTGTATATTAGATAAATGAGTTTATAGCTGATACGAGAGACAATTTTGAGAGCATCATGGATGCATACTTTGAGACATTTAGGGAGAGAGTGCAGAGAAGATTCAGAATCCCAAAACAACTAGTTGATGACTATGAGTAAGATATATGTTTCCTTGTGGACTATGACAAGGTGCATATATAGGTAGTTAGGCCAAGGGTGGCATGGGTGAAACCTCTTAGATATGAGGTAAATATTGATGATACAAGAGACATAATTGAGGCTCTTATAAATGAGCTAGTGAACCCTAAGGAACCATATTTTGGTACCTATGAAGAAGCTAAGGACAATTTCTCTTTGGAAATCAAACTTCCTCAAGCTTTGAATAGATGAAGAAAATAGGTTAAGAAGATTCTAAAGGAAAACCAAAAATCTAGTTCCCCTTTTTAGCTGACAAAAGGCAAGGGAGATGATTTTAAAGAAGAGGAAGGAAAAGAGGAACCTATAGAAGAAGAAGAACCCAAAGAAGAAGAGCCTCCTAAGAAAAAGGGGAAGGTTACAATCATAAGGGCTACAAGGTCCTCTCCTGCAGTATTGACAAGAAGACTTATAAAATCCAAAAAAGAAGCAAAAATTATAGAATGATGAAGAAGGAGATGAAGAGCAACAAGTTACATTCAAAAGGTCTCCCCTCACCTTTGAAAAAAGACTAAAAAGACTACAAGATGGTGGAGGTATGTCTAATTTCAAGTTTTTAAAGTATGAAACAAGAACTAAGGAAGAATGGAAGCAAATTGAAGAATACTTAGTGGCTAAAATGGCTAAGTGGAAGTACTCTCTAGAGGAATTGACAAGGAAAGTTCTTGATATCCTATCAAATGCTATTACACATTATCGGGAAAATGCATTAAATGTTGCCAAAGATGTCAGAGAAAAAAACTGGAGAAAGGTTATGCCAAATCTTTCTAAGAAGGAAGTAAAGGAAGTATTGAAAAATAATGAATACAAACTTATTCTTAGGTTCAACACATTCTTGATTTTGTCAAAAGATATTGAATTAGTTGTGAAATCAAACACAATAACATGGAAAAACATATATAGATTACATAAGCCCACTAAGGAGGTTGTACAAATTGATGATTAAAAGGATGATGAGAAAGTGGATGTGGAGAAAGATGATAAGGAGATAGATAATGTAGAAGGTAATGATGAAGAAGATGAGGAGGAACATGGAGCAAGTGGAGATCTTCTTGAAATATAGATCATTCAGGACTTAGGCTCTGAGAAGATAGCAACATAGGTAATGGCCTCCCTCCCACTCTCTCTGACCAAAGCCTTAGTGCTACCTAGCTCAAAGAAAGCTGCTACCAAGTCAATTGTGGTAAATGTTGTTCCACCAAGAATCCAATTGATTTTTGGAGCAATTCTATCGAGTGCAATGATGAGTGTTGTTTCCACCACTTCATCTACCAAGCAGCAAGCTCCACTCATCTCAGCAATAGGCCAAACTGAGTCTTAGCAAGGAATAGTAAGTTCTCCTATTATTACTACTATTTCTACTTTGAGCAATGTTGTTTCTACTACTATTGTTTCAAATATTGCAAGTGTAATGACAATTGAGGTTAAGCCTCAACTGAGCATTGAAGATCTGAGCAAGGGAAAGATGATTATTGCTTCTATTGCTCAAAAGGAAAAGGGCAAAGAGGTAGAAGCCTCTAATGATGAAATTTTTCTAGAGGAAGACATCATTATACCAGATTGGTATCTCTCCAATCTAACTCCTGATCAAATGAATACCCTTGGTGAGCTATGGAAGAAAACGACCAGACAAATGAAGCTTAAAGAAGTAAAGAAGAAGAAAAATCAAGCGCTTGAAGACATTAAAGGCATATTTCTTGATGCATTTAGTATAGAGGTTGATATTGAGAAGAAACTATTTTGGATCAACTTATTGATATTGTTCACAAGTTTAATGAAGAATTGAGTGGATAGGACAAACTTCCACAAAGAGTAGAGAGGAAATTTGAAAACAAAGTTTTGGAGAGAATGACTCAAAAGTTTCCCATTGATCAAGTGGAATTGTCCACCATGCTTTCTACTTTTGAAAATTCTATAAATAATGTTGTTTCTTTATTTGTTAAGTTGAGTGATACATCAAATTTCACCAAGGAAATAAAGGATAAGTTGTCACAAATAAATACTAATTTAAAGGAAAGAGAACATCAGTTGTTACTTGACCCTAGCACTAGTTCTTCATATTTTGTGAAAATTAGGTATCTAATAGACTTACAGGTAGAATTGTTGAGGGAAGAAGCTAGGATAAGGGCTACACTTAGATATATAGAGTTTGATAATTCCCAACATGGATGTAATGCAAAAACATATTGTTCATGCTAAAACATTAATCCATGACAACAATTTTTCAATTGTTGATCACATGATGGAACTATCAATTGAAGTGTAGATAGCTTTGCACAGTTCCAAAGTTTTGCAAGAGAATTGGGATAAAACCATGTCCATAATTTTGAAGGTACATAGTGATTTCCTTTCACATTTTGGTATTAGCTTGAAAATATACATTTTTGGAATTTGTGTCAAAATCAAGGGGGAAATAGTTATTATCATACTATACATTACATATGTATATATGGAAGGGCATCTAAAGGGAAATGTAGTTATGTACAACAAAGCTACAAAAACAATTTTGAAAATTCAAAAATAGACTCAGTGTTTATTGAGTTGTCAACACAATAGTCAAAACCAAGTTGTAGACCCAATCATATCGATAGGGGGAGTTTTGACTTATATTTTGAGTATTCATATTTTGGTATGATAAGTGTTTTTGTCACTAATGCCAAAGGGGGAGATTGTTGACCTGATGGTCAAATAATTTGTCAGTTATTGACTAAACACTAATCAGTTTGATTGGCTACATTACTAGCAAGCTTTATAATTGCTACCAAGCCTCACATTTAGATAGTAGTGTCTACCAAGCATTGTAGAGTCTACCGAGCTCATTAGTGCAAACCATGCAGGAAGTAGTGTTAATCGAGCTTATTAGTGTCTACTAAGCTAGTAGTGTTAATGAATTAGAATGAAGGTAGTGTTGACCAAGCTTCAATGTTAACCGAGCCCTTCAGTATTGTTAGTGAACAGATTTGTCCTTTTAATTGGTTTACCAAATTAACTCTATACCCAAATATCACAAAGAACAAAATTATTCACTGCAATTGAGGAAGCACTCTTATCTTACTTTACACTTCCTCTCTGAATTTCTAAAGGTACAATTCCCTTATTAGATTTGAAATAAATTTGAAATCATTTTCACACTTTTCCCAAAGTGCATAAAGATCTCTCAACTACTCCTGGGTAGTGAGGTAATTATATAAAAAGGAACTGCTCGAAGATGAACAGACTGAACTAATGTAGAGAAGAAAATTCACTTCAAAGAATGAACTTCCGCTTAAATTTTAACATGTATCATTAACAATGAATGAAAAAAAAAAACTTTTAAAGAACTTACAATCAAACAACAGCAGTTTGGGATTTTCGAAACGTCGAATCACATTCACAAAGTAATAATAATTCAACACTCTGAACACAAAGTTTCAAAGCATAATTCAAAATTCTTCATATATGTATATTCAAACTTTAATGCACCAAGTACTTGAAAGCCAAACATTCATATACTGGTTCCCAAAATACTGTTATCAAAATCAAATCTATGTTAAAATATTGCTATCTAATATCTATTTTCTATCCCCTATTTGCTTAAAAAAAACACAGTTCAATGCCCCAGCATTTATAGTTTTTCAAACCCGAAGGGCCTCCATTAAAACCCAGCCCTATCTGATTGGTACAAGAAATAGTTATAAAACTAGAAAACAGTTATAAAAAAGAAAAGCCCCAACCGACGACAGTTCAACTCCCAGTATCCGCGTCAGTTTTCTCCTCTTCTCCAACGGTTTGACGCACCAACTTCCAACTCCGAAACATGGATACAAATTCTTGCGTAGCATGGGAGTATGGGTTCTTCAAGCTCATCACCCAGGCTCTACATGCATCTTTCTGCCACTTATACTCTTTTACCTTTCGGTTCTGATGTGGCATCAAGCTCTCATTAAGGTGCAACATAGATTCAATGCTTGCCAAGGAGGTGAAATCATCGGCCTTCAACGATTCTTCGTCCCTGATCTGTTCTACTGCCCCGATGAAACTCTTGATTAACGTTTCAGTGTCCATATTCCCTTCCTTGAATTGTAAGATGCCCGTAGGATTGACAATCTTCATGTCCTTTACTAGCTCCTCATGCATTTCGGTGATTTTACTTTCGATGCTTTGTATTTCTTTGATGGTCTCTTTGTAAATGGACTCTTTCCAACACATATTATTCTTCAGAATGAAAAGTATGCAGGGGTCCATGACCTTCATAGGATTTTCAGTCAGGAATTTGGGGACCTCAAAATTTTCAACCTCTGAGACCTATAGAACCACAGCTTGACAGCGTGCTAATTCTGTTTCCCATATTGAGATCAAGGTTTGAATCTCCCCTAGAAGCATTTCACCTTCGGAGTAGATGCTGACAACTTCAGAAATGAATTTATTTCCTTGATTTATTATGTTATTCACCCAGTTAGTCATAGCATCAGTTTCCCTTCTGCATCTATTTCATCAATTGCTGGCTCTCAACAGAGTTGGGGTCAAAAGGTTGTGGAACCTGAATTATAGGAGAATCGCCTAGGTTGATCAGAGAATCGATATATGTGGCCATCGTCACCACCATTGCCTTTAGTTCTTTCTTTTCCTTGGAATCTCTCTTTGATTGTGTGAGCATGTGGTCAACAGAGAACTTAAAGAAATTGTTGCCAGTACTCCTATTTATTGAACCTAATTCAAAAGGAGTAACTTGGAACCCTTCATCCTCGATCTCCCTAGATTCTTTCTTTTGTTTATAAGTGGCCACCTCTGCTATGATTTTTCCTATCACTGGGTTTTTGGTGAGACAAGCATCCATTTTTACTTTCTTTGTCTTAGAACCTCTGGCCGCATATCTAGTGACTATGTCCTTTACTGGTGTGGATACCGGTTGCAGACTCCATTTCTTGTTGATTGAATTTGACAACCACGAAGGGACAGAAGAAGTGGTTGACATTACCTGAGTGTCCCAAGTTGGAGTTAAGAATTTAGGCTGATCTATTCTTGGGGCTTCAATGAATTGGACTTCACCATCTACTTCATCAGGGGAAACAAATTTATCATCTGAACTTTGCCCCTGAGATGTCATCTTCTGTTTCTGAACACTAGGCTACTTTGAAGCTTTGAATTTGGATTGGGATCTCGTCCTAGGAGATGTAGCTTGTGAATGGGGAGAGAACCTCAGTTTCTTTTCTGGAATTGATGCGTCCCCTGCAATATGAGAAAATGGAATGTTAGATTGAAGTGGTCCTGGGGAAGTAATCACCCTCGGAAAAGACTCATTGATATTTCCTCCTTTTTTCCTCTGTAGCCAGTCATTTGTATAGGTCAATATGGATCTAGCTCTAAAATTAATATCATCTTCCTCCTCTTTGCTCCGGTCTACTGCTAGAAAATTTGCCTCATTTGATTCTTCCCAACCAGGTTCAATTAAGTATGAACTGTCTTCAATAATTCCTTGTGTTTTGAACTTCAATCTGAACGAATTACTTTGTTGTATGGTTAATCTAGAATGGTCTTTCTTCAAGACCTCTTCTTCATTTCCACAGTCTCTCCATAGATCTTCTAAATGAGGTGTGTCCGAAAGATTTACTTCAAGGCCAAGGGTTAGAGCTGCATATCCCCTACTATCAAAGTTTCTCCTACTGTGGTAGAAACCAAGATTGAATCCCAACAAATTGTTTCCAATGATGGAAGCATTATTCATGTTAGCACAGACTAAGGAGTCCAGTGCGATAGGGAAAGCTATTTCCCAATTCTCCTGAGGAAGATTATCTTTAATGACTGAGAAAAGCTGTCTGCATAATTCGGCCAAAATGAAACAATCGAGAGCATATCGGGGTAATTTCAGAGGTTCATCTTCAAAGCCTCCAACTCTTAAATATGTAAACCTGGGAAATTGAATGAAATGACTCCCATATTGTTGAACTAGCTTCTGTGCCTCAGAAGAAAGTCGTGGCACCTGAAAACCCTTTAGAGTCAAATAAACGCTTCCATACACTACATCATGCACCTTATGAAAATCTTCTAAAACTCAGTCTTTCTGCAACAAAGGACAATACTGGAAAACGGTTATTTCTTTGTTCCATACCCCATGTGGAAGGATAGTGAGATCACATGTACAGACAATACAATAAGTCAAATATGAAGCCATATAGAAATCCTCACGAGATTCTTTGGCCCTTTTGAGTTGGTTCCTCAAGGAATTGGAAATGATCTTTGCCCAATCCATCCACTGCTCGCCTTTCAAGATAATTTCAATATATCTATACATCCATTCTTCAAACAAATACACATCAGCTGAACCCTTCACCCTGTGCAATAATACAACTAGGTCATGTATATGGGGTTTCCTATGATCTTTTGTAATGAATTTGGATAGCCTAGACCCATCTCCATAGTTAACTTCGGTCCATTTTCTGGCAAGGGTGTTTCGAAAAACATTAGGGGTTTCCTGGTATTCAGCCAAAGCTTGAGTGGGTGAAAATGTGGCAAAGGTATTTACTGTTAATCATAAAACAGATGAAATGGTTTCCCTTGAGATAGAAAGTACTGTGTTTCCATTCACATCTATTATGCTTCTACTCCTAACATTGTAATGGTCAATGCAAAGTTGCAGAAGTTCAGGGCTTACGAAAGCAGGAGGAAAGGCAACGGCTTCAACCAACCCACTTGTTAACACTTCCATGCACCCCTTAACCTCTTTGGTATTCTCAAGAAAATTTGTTTGTAGCTTTTCCACATTTACACCTTCTAAATTCGTATCACAGATCACTGGTCTCTTACATTCTAGACTAGAAGCATTGCCAAAAAAGTGCAAGACTGACTTCATTTTCAACAAAACAAGAAAAACCTCTGCTAGACAATCCTTTTGAAAACAACAGATTTGCAGAACAAAAAAAAGATGTCTAAATTCTCACCTGCTTTATGCTGAAAACAAAACGACTTCCTCTACCTTCCTTAACAACTCCTTCTCTATTACAAAGTAGTTTACTGAGCTACTGAACGGTTTTATTAAAGGAAAGATTTGCATGCAAAAGTATTGGATCATTAATGGACACGATGACATATCACCTCATATCAACCTTGGCACATTTGAAACATTGTAGCATGAGCTTTTCATTTAATGATTTCCCTTTTCACATAAATCAACAATGATCGATTTTGTACAATATCCGATCATCCTTCAAGTCGAAGATCTTGTCTCCCACGCCTAATGATGACGACATCCTCCTTGGGAAAAGAACAAAATCTTTTGATTTTTGATATCTAACACGAGCCTTAATTGATTGTGAAAAGGTGGCGTGCCGTATTTTAGAAACAAATTATCGCCATCCGTTCTGATCAAGAACTACTTTGAACTGCTTTGAACTGAGACTCAAAGTGGTTTGAAGTGCTTCAATGAAGGCCACCGCATAAAGAGAACTTCCTGCCAAAGGAAGAAGCATTAGTATGAAAATCTTAGGTTGAACTACTTCGAACTACTTTGAGTTAAGGTTCAAGGTGGTTCAAAGCGGTTCAAAGAAAGGGGATCACAACCGCGAAAGCTTGTGACAACAACTTCAAGGAGCGGAGAAGGAAAAAGTGATGAGGAGAAGACTTCAAACAAATATAGGTAGAGGGAGCTTTGAAGGAGATCCTTGGGAAAATAATTAGGCGACTCTACACACAACTAACAAGTATCTACCAAAGTCTTCAGTATTCACTGAGTCACCTAGTGCTAATCAAGTTCTTGCTACTCTCGAGTGATCAATGTGGACCGTGCACTAGTGTCAAATGAATACTAGAGCTTGTCGAGTGTCAGAATATCACCTGAGCAGTCTTCAAAATTTGAGTTACAGTAGTAAGCTAACTTAGTGAAGATTGTTTGTGTTGTAGTCTACTCTAGAAGGTAATTAATTGGATTGGTATATATGTAATACATCTTATCATATCCAAATAAGGAGAAAGTAACAAGTAAGAAGCATAATGAATCTGAATTAGAAGACAAAGGCTACAAGAAGTATAAGGAAAAGTAGAGTCTCATCTATCACAACAAGATGATCAATTTTACAACAAAGGAATCTCATTCAACAAACCAAGTTGCAGATCAAAGATCAATTACTAGTTCATCCTAATAGGTGTATTGGTCAAATCTTCTAACAACGTGGACTTAATAGTCTCTTAATTGAGTGCATACTTCATTGTATTGTATAAATCCTTTCACAAGGTGTAGCTAGTAGTCCTTATTGCTCCTAACAGGATAGATCACTAGAAGTGATCATTGTAAGCCTTAATAGGTCAAATGTATATTGTAGGCATAAAGCTTGTGGGTATCATCCCCACCCCAATTTTACTTTCTATTTGGAAGGTTTTTGGGTGTCAAGTGTTATGAATGTTTTATTACTTTTAGTCTTTCATGCATGAAATTAGATCAAAATAACTTATGAAGGATTAATTGGTGAATAGAAGTTAAAGTTTTATTGGTTCTTGATTCACCACACCCCCCCCCTTTTAGTCACTTGGGCCCACATACATTTCCAAAAAATTGGTCACAAAATGTAGATGACAAAAAAATCACAAGTGGAGGAACATTTTTCCTTAGAGGAAGGTTAGTATCAAGGTTAAGTAAGAAATAAGATTATATTTCACAATCTATAGTAGAAGTGTAATATGTAACACCAATAAATAATTGTAACTAGATAATGTGGATGAAAAATATGCTAAAGGATATCAGTATTACATTCTCTAAACCTACTATCATACATTATGATAATACAAGTGCAGTAATATGTCTAAGAATCAAATTTTACATTTAAAGACTGAGCATGTTGTAGTTAAGTATCATTTTCTGAGAGAGAAAGTCATTGAGAAAGAAAATAGATTTGAATTTGTGAGCACAAAAGAGCAAATAGTGGATATATTCACCAAGTCATTGGCTAAAGACACTTTTAAGTACCTAGGAGGTATTCTTGGGGTAATTGGCCCATCTTGAGCAGATTAATTGATGCAGATTTGCATCAATCTAGTGTATTAAGAGCATATTTATTCATCTAGATGGGATGTCTGGTACTACTCCTTAGGAGGAGTGTTTGCATTGAGAAAATCTAATCCTAGAGCTCTTATGTAATGATTTTTGACATGATAGTGTTTGTTGTCACTTGACATGTTTTTGGTTGTAGATTAGCTAGATCTAATGCATCATTAAAGAGGGAGAGGATTCCAGAATAAAAGAAGATCAATAATATTTTGCATATTGGCATCTTTTCCATAGATTTCAAAGGGGGAGAAGATGTTAACATTACAGTCAAGTTTGTTTATTAGTGACACACACACTTAATCAAATGGTTAGCAGCTACCAAGCTTCTCTTGCAGTTTACATTGTTAACCAACTAAATCACACCCTACCAAGTTCTACAGTTACTACTGAGTTCCAAGAACAGTATTTAGTTCACACCAAGCAGTATCTACCAAGTTGACAATTATTAGTGTAAATCGAGCTTCATAGTGTTTACCAAGTTTCTAAGTACAAATTGAGTTCTCTCATGTTTACCAAGTTCACAGATTCAGTGATATGAATCTAGTGTTGACTGAGCCAGGATGTGTTAACCAAGTGAGTCAATTTATACCAAGCTATGTAGTGTCAACCAAGTGATTCATTTAATATGTCGAGTTTCATAGTGTTCACTAAGTCATTAGTGCAGACTGAGTTCAAACTACTTGGAAGTGATTAGTATGAACTAAGCTTCTATGTCTACTGAGTGCATGATGATGTTGAACATTGACAATGGTTTCTAAGTATTAGAATTGTTGCGGTTCCCACAACACATGCCCCACTCCCTCAGAATGGGGACCCCCCTACTTTTTTCGAACTCCCAAACTCACAGTTTGAGATTTGGAAAAAAATGTTAGAGTCAAAAAATTAAAAAAAAATGTAAAAAATCAATTTTTTAAAAATAAAAGTTCAAAATAAAAAATAAAAAATTTGCATGCACACACATGGGAGGTGCACGTCGCGCACCTATGCACTCGTGCAAGGCCATGGGTGAGTGAGGGTTATTAAACCCCCCAGCCACCACAAAACCCTTAACTCATTTTTCATTACCTTCTCTCCCTGGTTCCATTTCCCTCGTGTAGAAGGTGAGCGCCATGTTTTGTTTTTGCCGCACTTGTGCGTGTCTGCGTAGCACATGACCTTCTACCACTCACACATGTTCAGCGTCGCACACACATATTCACCTCCGCACATGCATACTTAGCATTGTACACACATATTCAATGCCTTACACCCATTTCTTATGCCTGTGTGTCTCATTGAGCCACACTGCACCGTGCACTCGCACATTGTGGTGAGCTGTGCTGCTCGCGCACAGCGCACCCATGTGACACACAACACCGCCCAATTGTGCACTGCGGTGAGCCGCATTGCCCATGCACCACACGCCCATGTGACATGCTACCCCACCTCCTCCAAGAACCTTAAGTCCCAAAAGGGCCTAACAAAAAAACTATATATATATATAATATAAAAAACAAAAAAAAGAAAAAAAAAGAAAAAAGAAAAATAGATTTAGAAAATAAAGAAAAGTGCTCAAATTGGGCATTTCATTTTGTTTTTCATTTTCTTATCTTTTGTTAGTGGAATTAAAAGCATTTGTGTTTTGATTTCCAAGTTTTATCATTGACTTGATAAATGTTTTTCTTGTGTCGTGTAGAGAAATGGCATCCACATCTGGAATGGCACCCAAGCCTGTCATTTTCAAATTCCAAGGCATTCCCTCGAAATCAAGATTCCATGATGATTATGTAGAAATCAGAGATACTGACCTGGGACATACAGATTTGGGAGAATTCCTAAGAATTTGCAACAAGCCCACGGAGAGATCAGCTCTAGTATCCTCACTGATTTTTTCTAGGTTGTTGAGCACAGCTTCGCATCCCGTATCGGTGTAGTCAACAGAACTAATCATGACACTAGTGCAACATTTTGTTCCTAAAGAAAGGGTGTTTAAGAGTGTCACTGGAGAGGTTGTGTTGGACCTATGACTCGACAAAATTGAGAGGGTCTTCCATCTCCGAAGAGCATATTAGTTCATTAGACTCTCATATGAAGCAATAAAGAGATGTTATAGGGAGCACCAATAGGAGGCGATAAACATCATACAATCCTCTTACCTTATTGAGAAGCCTCCTCAGGGAAGGACAATAGGAAAAGTGGATATGACTCAGGGATACATGGAGGAGGATATTGGATATTCCATCATCCTTTTGAGTAGAGTCATGGGCTTACCTGCAATAGGCCACCTCAGCACTTTCATGGTCAACTTCATTGAGACCATTAGAGCAGCGAAGATACCATTGGACTGGGCCACCACACTAAGTGAAAACTTGTGTGAGCAATTGGGGGTAGTAAAAGACAAGAAGAAGTTCTATATGACTTCTTCCCTAGTATACTTGCTCGCAACGAGGGCGAAAAACTACCCTGATTTGTATAGGAGAGGCAGTATGCAGGATCCTAATGCTTAGCCATACATAGTCTACCCTCATCTAGTAAAGAAGAAGCTCTCAGCACAGAGCAAGGAGTACATATTTGTGAATAATGCATTCATTTTTGTGATCATTTGATTCATTGAGGGAGATTATGGGAAGAGGTTATCTGATGAAGCCAAAGCACAGATTACAGTTCTCAAAGCCTACTTTATCTAGTTCAAAATGTTCACATATCTATTGGGAGTTGGTGCCTCCATTAATCCTAAGAAGCTCCTAAGAAGCTCCCAAGATATCCAAGTGAAAAATTGGTGTTATTGGAGATTGCCTGGCAAATTGAGTCGGCATATGAGAAGATAAAGATACAACAGAGACCTTACTGGGCATGACCCTTGGTCATTGGACCATACTAGGTGAAACATAAATAAGATATTTCATCATTCGAGTGGGAGTAGGAGAATTATCCCCTTGAGGAGTACAACTCTCCCTGGCCCTATTTTGATAATATCAGGAGAGTGGAAAATCTGGCAGGAAGAGAGTTTCACCATGAGGATGCTATTGAAGATCACTGGATGAACACAACAAATGATTATGGTGTCCGCATAAGGGACTATTATAGGATGACTTTGTATTTAGCAGAGAAGGTTCTCCAGTTAGATGTCCTAGAGGAGATAAGGCAACAAGATTCCAAGGAGCTATTGGACCCCTTGTTCAACTTAGACAAAATAAGAGAAAGGCCCATTATGAATGCTAAGGTTGACAGGGAGGAGATTGATGATATTAATCATCAGGCGAGGCATGTCATCAGAATGATGAAGGATTGGATCAAGAAACCTTTTCCACTTGATCAAATACCTTGTAGAGTGATCTTTCATGTGCATGCCCACCCAGAAAGAGGTAGAGGGAAGAAAGTAACAATTCCTACCTTTGCAGCCCAATCTCCTATCAGGCTTGAGACAGTATACCAGCTTGATCACCCGGTTGGATACTATCACCTCTAGAGAGGAAGGGAAAGAAAAAAAGGAAGAGGACCTCCCCTCAAAGAATTCAAATAGAACAGGCTAAAGAACAAGCACCTCCCCAGTAGCAAGAGGAGAGTGCACAAGGGTTTGAAGATACTAGAGCTACTCAAGTCTAGGATGAACCTCAATTGCCTCCCATTGTGCCCAACCAACTAGAAGAGGGAGAGATTTCACAAGTCTCCATTCCTCTTGCGCAAGAAGAGCCAACTTCTCCTTCTGCCTCTAAGAAACAAAAGAAGAGGATTAAGATCCAGATGAAAAAGAGGCAAAGGATCAATAGAAGATTGATGCCTCCCCATGTATTCCCAAAACTATTCTAGAGGGAGATGAAGAGGAAGAAGAAGAATCAGAAGAGGAAGAGGAACAAGTGCCCCTAAAAGGAAGAACTCAGCTAGCAAGGGCCACTGAGCTACAAAGGAGAAAGAGTGCCATTGGTACCTTGCCATCCACCCAATCAAAACCCTTAGAACTCTCTTCTTCAGAAGATGAAGTACAATAATGGGTGGATGAGTAGAGTGATCAGGGTGATGACATTTTTACAATGTTAGATTTTGATTTTATGCTTGTGGGTAAAAAGTTGATTGGGGATAAGATCAAGGATACCCCTATAGGTGAACCTCAATAGGAAGACTAGACATAGATGCCACTAGATACATAGGGTCCTGATCTTACTCCCCCATCTCCACCAAAAATTATGGTGGTAGATAAGGACTTGGTTACTCCTCCACCTTCGAGTTCAGAAGAAGAGCAAGTTTAGAAGGAACCATCACAAGAAGAGGGACCTGAACAAATGTCAACTGATGAAGTGTCAAAGGAAGGACAAGTAATGGAATATTTTCAACCACCTTCCCAAGACATTGAGGTGCAAGCTATAGGGTCTACTGAGACTGAGGCTACAGAAGAAGAGCCCTCCCAACAAGAGATAACTCCAAGTAGGAGCGACAAAGGGAAGGAAGTTGTGGAACATACCCCTTCATCATCAAGAGCTAGGTCCTCAGTAGGATGCATCCCTAGATGGATCTAGAAGGAAATAATGAGGAGTACTAAGCCTCAATTATGTGCTTTAGAGGAAGACATTTGTGATATTGTAGAGATTTTGAATAAACCTAACTCTCCATCCCACGAGGCAACGCCATTGGCATTTGTCACCAATACATGGAGCCAGGAATTATTTGCACAAGTGGCTATCTCTCCTAAAGACACCTATGCAGAAAGCCTTGGTCTCGAGGATTAGGAATTGAAGGATGTTATGCTGGGGAGGCCTACATGAGATTTAGCTCAATTGATGATGATCCTAGGAGTCAAAGAGGTCCTCAAGAACATGGAACATGATGAGACCGAACTCCAAACACTTCGAAGATAGGTCAAGATCCTAAAGGGATATCTAGCTGAAGTAGTTGGTCCTTTGGATCCTAAGCACCTTGAGCAAACTTTGAGCACTATACTTAGAGAGGGGGGAGGTGTATAGCTATCCATTTTTGAAAGCCTGTTAGCAGTGGCGGGAAAGTTTTGAGGAGAAAGGTATCTAGATTATTATGAGGAATTTGAAGTTGTTGCATGCTACACAAAAAAACATGAATAAAATGGTAGCAATTTTGAAGTAGGACTTCAGTATCATGGACGAAGTATGGGCCTGTTGTAAGGATTTGCAAACTCTACAAGCCATAAAGGGGCAAAGGTACCAGGTTTTGATTAATGTATATACTGAAGAAGAATTAGATATGATTGATGATTGGATAGAGAAAATAGCAGATAACAATAAAGTGATGAAAATATTACATGAGGAGATTCATTGGCTCAAGGACCAAGCCCAAGAGAAAATTTTGAAAGCGGAGAAATATTATAGTGATGCATGCTTGGATATTTTTGAAGAAGAGGAATGAGAGAAATTATTTCCTGTTGAGTTAATATTAGAGAATTTTAGGAAGAATTTTGTGGAAGCTACTAATGATGAAGACATCTGACAAGCCTTCAGAATTGAAGAAGCATTGTTAGAATTGGATAGCAAACTTGGGGATTTTGCTGATACCCAAATTGAGATAGACAATTACTGACAAAAGGTCAAAGACAAATATGAGGCTTTAGATTTACTAGATGTGGCTAAAATTACTAAGATTATAGAGAAATTCAAGGGAAAACATCCAAACATAGCTTTGGGATGAAGAAGAAAAAAACCCAGATGCCAGAATTTCAATTTTGACACTTAGTAAAATTTTGAGATTTTGGACCATTTTGAGGTGCGCAACTCTGTAGGTACACAGCTCTACAAGTGCACATTTTTGGGAAAGTTCCATCGATAGTCAACTGCCAGTTCCAAAAATAGAACTCCCCATGCATTGGAAACATATTGTGATGGTAGTTTAACTCCTACAAACACCCTGTGAAGGATCAACTTCCATTTTTGGTACTCCTTGACACTTCCACTTTGACTCAAAGCTTTCTCTCTCATATTTTTTTGTTTTTAAACATGTAAAAGGCTCATGCATCCAATTAATGAATTAAAATATGGATGGAGTCTTGCTTTGCACCAATTAAATTATAGTTTGTATATAATTAGTTTCTTTTGTTAATTAAAAGCATTTTATTGCATGAAGATCTCTCTCACTCTCAATACAAATTAAGGAGACAATTACTTATAAATACCCCATTGTAATATGTAATGAGGGTCGCTGTTATTTTGCAATAAAATTATGCTTTTGGTGCTCACATTTGGAGTTTAGTAATTCTTGCCTGAATGTGTCACTATTTTGTGGAATTTATTTTCATGAAATTGTGATTGAGCCAAAGGTTTATTGCTTAGTTTTTGGTTGTGCATTTCATTATTTCTAGTGTCTATTTTGGTATCAATGAATTCCGCTGTGTAACTAGCTTATGAAGAGATCATCAGAAGTGATCATTGTAAGCCTTAACCGACCAACTTTATATTGCACTACTAAAGCTTGTGGGTATCATCCTCACCCCAGTTTTACTTTCTATTTGGAAGGTTTATAGGTCACCATATTATAGGTCAAAGTGTTATGAATGTTTTTATATTTTTAGTTTCTTATGCATGCAATTAGATTAGAATGCATATGAAGGATTAATTGATGAAATAAGAATAAGTTTTATTGGTTCCTGATTCATGCCTCCCCTCTTAGTAACCTATCCTATCTTATATTTCCAATAGAAGATTAGTGTGAAAACATGGAAAATGTATAGGAGATAAGATTCAAATTTGATTAGTGAAGGCATATGCTAGTGAAGGTTGTGTATGTTGAGGATATTGAAAAAAATGGATTAAGTAATCAATATGAAATAGATCATGTTTGGATTGATGATTTTTCACAATATGTTTCCATCAATGCAAAAGGGGGAGATTTTTAGGAACTGAGGCATTTTTTAGCACTTGGGTGAGTAGACTATATGATGTATTAATGACTAGTTTTGTCATTAATGAATACATGTGTTTGTATGTTCTAACATACATAGATTCTATATAGTTCAGGTTGATTGTTAGGAATGAAGTTAGTTGGAAATAAAATTATGTATGCAAGCTTATATTTGTGTGAAAAAGTGAGTATATACATCATGTCTATGCTTATTAAGTCTTATGTTGAGTTCTAGATGAGTTACATATGGTTTGGTGAAGATTGGTAGTAGAATGATGTATAAAAAATAATGACATATAAAGTTGTTAGAATTTTTTCTATATCTTAAGGATGAGCAATAATTAATGTTAGTAAGCTAGGGATATGATACAAGACTTCTTCATGCACATATGTTTGAGATGGGAATGCATTCAGGTTATTCTGAAAAGGTCATTCTAGAGTAATGTGTTGTATACTTTACTAGCATCTGACTATGTTAAGGAAACATATATTTTATCATTAGAAAATGTGATATTGTAATATGTGTGAAACATATTGTAATGATTATTACAAAGGTGTTTTTTCCTTAGAATGGACCTATGTAATTAAATGTATATTGGGGAAGCTCTAACATGATGACCTAATTGATTATTTTTAAAGGGTATAAATGGAAGTTGTTTTCCTTGGTTAGGTATTCTGTAAATTCCATATGCATGATCAGTTTATGAGGATACCAACCTATATGCTAGATGATCAAATTAGAGAAGTGTGGATGTTGATGATTAAGGTGAGCTTCGAAGGAACTATTTTGGTAAGTAAGTTGTAGATTAATTAGTTCACAATTTTGGATATGTTATCTTGAAATATTGTCTTTCACACTTTCTTGGAGCATTTAAGCAGTGGGTTTACTTGTTTCCTTTTATCCTTTAGTAGGGTTGGAACCATCTAACATGAGCTAAAGGTCTCCTAACATAGATATGTCATCTAATAAGGATTATTATACCAAATGCATTGTATTTGAATCCTAATAGGGTCACATCCTTTTAAAATGAAATTATATTAGTACAGTATCTTGTAAGTGTCATCCCCACCAGAGTTTTCCCTCTGATCAAGGATTTCTCTAGTCAATAAATCATTGTGTTATGATGTATGGTTTCTTTTTTTTGTGCATCATTGTTTCAATTGTTGGAGATCATATATATATATATATATATATATATATATCCACCACCATATTTAATGGTTTAACAGCTTACCTATTGATGAGGAAGATCCCAACTAGGTCCTAATTCTCTTCTAAGAATCTCCTAGGCTTCTTCCTGAGCCTCTCAGGGTTCTTTCCCTTACCTGACCATAAGAGTAATCTCTCTTCTATTCCCCTTCTCCTTATATCCTCACCTATCAAGTGATCCACTATTCAACTCTACTTACACCTTAGCAATCAGTGGATCACATTCATCACCTGGCAACCTAAAGCACATTCACTTCTTAGATGGTATGCAAGGGCTTTTTTCATAGTCCTTTTAATAGTTTTTGGGGTCATCTTGGTGGATAGACCCATGGTTTTTCTATTGATCTCCTTAAACCCTTGTTAGGGGGCTAGTAGGACTATTGCACAATAAGGTCTCCTAATTAACCTTTATATTAATAACTCTTCAAAATCCTTAATGAGGGCTAAAAAAAACTAGGGTTTTCGATACCCTTTTGGATTCTCTCCAATATTTTTTTGGCCTCAAGTCTCAAACCTATTCATACACCCTATGTCCAAGAAACCCCTATTTTCAAGGGTTTCAAAGCATTTACAACAGTCACTATTTTGTTTGTTTTCAAATGCCCACAAATGGATTCACCAAATACTAAATCCCAACACATAGAACCTTAAAAGGATACTCTACCTCATCAAACACTTGGATTTCTCAAGTCAATCCATCTATTCCTCCAAATATTCACTATTTTCACTGATTTTGCCTAGCGGAGTGACTGAGACTCGCCTAGGGCTTGATCATAAAAATAGAAAACCTACTCAAAACAAACCCAAATTGCATATTTAAATTTCATTTATAGTAATCTACTTCATTTGAAGTGGCCATAAATTTTCAATCATTGGAACTCAAGTCAAAGTCATTTCTTGATTGTTCACTCTATTTAAGGAAGTGAACTAGTCACCGAGAAGAAAAATTCTAAACACCTATCAAATATTGAAAAATTGAAAAATAAAATTACAACCTAAGAAAATATAAATAAATATCTTTCAAATCATGCAAAATAAAACCCCAACTCATTCCATTTTCATGTGGATGTTGGGATTGCAAAGGCGTCTAAGATTTCATATTGCTCTAAACCAAAAATATGTACAATAACACTACCAATCATTCCCTCAAAATTGGAAAGGGATTATGTACCTTTGACATACATGTACTAGCTAATTATATGGACTTACAACTGAATTTGGGTGGATTGCACTTATTTTTGCAAATGTTGACAATATTGTCATGACAACTTATAAAGTTATCATGAGTAACTTTAAACCGTTTTGCATTCCAAGACAACCTGACTTCAAACCCAATTCAAAATAAGCCTAGCTTGATCCAAATCTACCATCAAATTTTTTTTCACACATTTTCAACCATCTTTTAATTTAGGTCAATGTTTGACTAACTTGGATATATCCAAGAAATTTGTGCAATGACAACCTCATATTAACAACTTGTTGACATAGAATTTGGAAAACTCCCACACACCTATCAACCTATTCACATAGACTTACTAACACACTATGGACTTCATCTAGTCATTCTCTGGTGGTTGGCTAGAACCACCTACAAGCCAAAATTGCTTTGGATCTTTGCTAAGATCCTAGGCATTCCTGCACCATTCTCCCCCTAAAACAAGAAAATTAAGTTACTTTTGGAGTCAATAGTTTTAGAATGATGCCAAACTTCTTGAAATTGCCATAAACTATCCAAGTAGCCTCTGATTCAAGATGATGCTTCTGCTTGACAATGTGCTCCATGTAAAGTTTGTGTCTTGTTTTCTTCTTAACTCTTGAATCAATGACTTTATTAGCTTGAGGTTTGGTCTAAATATGTATACTAATGTCTTAGACTTCCTTATCTACCTCTGAACTATTCCCCTTCTCTGCTATATCGAGGCCTTTGTATTTGATCATATCTTGAACATTGAAAATGGGAGAGATAGCTAACTCCTTTGGTAGGTTTACTTTGTAAGCATTTGGGCCATACTTATCTAGGAATTTACATGGACCAATTCTTCTCATTTGAAGATTGCTTGGGATGCCCTTTTGCAGTCTAGCTTTAATCAGATGCATTAACAACCAATCACCAACTTCAAATTGTAAGTCCTTCCTTTTTTCATCTACTTTACTCTTCAACTTTTGATTAGCCTCCATTAAAGTATTCTTAACCTACTCATGCACCTCCTTCATGGACTATGCAAATTCATTAGCATATCCACTAACCTCTTCATGTTTCTTTAGCTCTTTGAGTTCACAAACTCCCCTTGGATGAAGACCATAAAAAATCATAAATAGACTCTTACTAGTAGTCCTATTTGTGCTATCATTAAGAAAACTCAACTTGAGGAATTTCTTGGTCCCATGCTTTTCCATATTCCTTTGTTAGGCATCTCAAAAGATTACCAAGCACCCTATTGATGACCTCTATTTAACCATCAGTTTGAGGATGGTATGTTGAACTATGCGCTAAATTTTTGCCCAGGCATATCCATAGTGTTTTCCAAAAGTGTCCCAAGAATTTAACATCTCCATTTGAAACTATACTGATTGGTAAGCCATGAATCCTTACCACTTCTTTGAAAAATAGATGAGCAATATGGCTAGCATCATGAGTTGTTTTACAAGGTATGAAATGACTCATTTTGCTAAATCTATCCATAACTAAAAATATACTATCAAAACTAGTCTTTGTCCTTGGTAAGCCCATAATGAAGTCCATACTGGTGTAATCTCATGGCCTATTATGAGTGGGAAAGGTTGGTACAATCCTGTATTTAAGGAAGTTCCTTTTGCCTTTTGACATATCATACATTGCTCCACATATTTTCTAACATCCTTCTACATTTTTGGCCAGTAATAGTGTTAGCATGAATGCTGATGGTATTCCTTTGGGGGACTATCCTAAGAATTAGTGAGCATGTGGCATAAATGACATGTTTCATTCATGACTATATTTTTCATTGATGACAACATAGTGGTTTTCATGACGACTGATAGAGTAGCAAAAAAATATCATGGTCATATAGATAATGTTTTGATGTTTAGGTGATGTGTGATTAAGGACATGTTCTAAACTATGCTCTAATGATGAGGTGGAGTGAACACAAAATAAGTCAAAGAAATAAAGAAGATATACATGATTTATAGAGAGTAGTACAGAGACAAAGTACCTGATAAATAGTTTCACATGATTGTATTATAACTCCTAACAAAGATATAATTAGGGTATGTGAAGTTAGCCTATGATAGATGACAATCTAATGATGACGTTAGAGAGTGTGCAAGTCTTGAAGTCACATGTATGAGAATTTGTATAGAATGTGAGCCGACAATGTTATGTGATTGTGAAATAATTAATTATCTTAATTTGGTCCTAGTTTAATTAATTGGGAAAGCCTCAATGTTGACTCAAGGAATTATTTTGAGGACTTGATATAAAGGAAAGTATTTTCCTTGATTATAAGGTATTGTGGATGTGAATCAAAAGTGAAGTATGCAAACAAGAGAAGAGTGTTTGGTAAATGTGAGTAAGCCATCCAAGGGATTATTAGATGTGAATCTGGTATCAAGATTAGAAAGAGTAGAAGTTTGGTTGACATGATATAAAAGAAAAAGAAGAAGTTCCATTCAATTCTATTATTCTACAAGGAATAATAGAGAGACCATTTGGATAGTGGGTTCATTGGTCTTGCCCTTAAAGTTGTTTGGATAGTGGGTCCATCTACTTTCTACAACTCCTAACAGGGATTGATATGTACTGAATGTTTTCATAGACTCCTAATAGGATCCATCCTCTAACAAGAAATATTTATATTAGTACATCATCTTATGGGTACCATCCCCATTTGGGTTTTCCCTATGATCAAGGGTTTCCCTAGTTAACATATATGGTGTTATTGCGCATGAATATCTTGTTATGGTTTTTGATTATATTCCTCGTATGGTTAAGATTTAATAAGGTTGATAATTGTGATAATAATTGGATAATTAATTCACCCCCCATCTCAATTATATTGGTGGACTATATATTCTAAAAATTGGTATAAGAGCATTAGGTCCTTGAAGGAAAATCTTAACAAATTTTGGAAATCAATGGTGAGTTATTTCAGGAAAGATAGTCCTAAGTTTGATGGGGTTAACTATGATAGATAGAAAGACAATATGAAGACTCATCTGCTATGTATAAATCTAGGTTATTGGCTTTTGAAAAAAGGTAACAAGGAAATTGTGGAAGAAGAGAAGCTTGAAGAATGTAGTGAAGCAGAGAGAGATCTATTCATGTATAATATACGAGCCCTAAGAATGAATATAGGCAAGTAAAATCATTAGTAAGTTCTCATGAGATTCGGAATGCATTAGAATTTACTTCTGAAGGGGATACACATACAAAAGGGATAAAATTACATAATTGAATATGCTTGTTTTAAATGCTAAAATGATGGAAGATGAATCTATAAGAAGCTATTTTAGTAGGGTATTTGAGATTGTTGCAAGAATCAAGTCATTTGGTGGATCATGGGAAGAAGATGAGATTGTATGGAAGATCTTGAAAACTTTGACACCACCATTCAAGTAAGAAGCACAAATGATTGAAATTTTGATACCTTGTATTGAGAAGTTCACCAGGGAAACTTTGCTTGGAAGATTGGAAGCAACAAAAGCTAGTTTTAGATAGTTTGGAGAATTGACAAGAGTGGAGATAACTTTTAGTGCCTTAAGTGTTCATTCGTGCTTATCTATAAGTGCAAGCACTCTTTAAGATCTTTCTAGTAGTAGTAGAACCAAATTTGAAGAAAACATAAGGATTGAAGAAGGTATAGCCCTGCTTGTAAGAAGAGAACCAAATGGTAAGCTAATCTTTAAATGTTGGACTTGTAATGAATTTGTTCAATATGAATCTAAGTGTCCTAAAAGAGAGAAAATGTATAAAGGAAATTTTAAGCCTAGAAGAGCTAGAAATTGTTTGTATGCAAATGAAGATGAGGAAAGAGTTCATAGTAAAAGTGATGATGAGCTAGGATTTGTAGCCATTAAAGAAGATGATCTTGACATAGAAATTAGAGAAAAAAAAGCTATAGTTTCCCAAGTTGAAAAGAAATCTGATTGGATAATAGATAGTGGATGTTCACATCACATGACTAGTGATATGAACAAGTTTGTTAAATTTAGGAATCATGATGGAGGTATTGTTAGACTTGGTAGCAATGTAACTTGTCACATCAAATGTATAGGATCTATTAATCTTGATGGAAAAACTAACACTGATGATGTTTACTTTGTTGATGGTTTAAAACATAACTTGTTGAGTGTTGGAAAGTTGGTGGATAAAGGTTATTAGTTGTAATTCACATAAAAGGCTTGCATTATGAAAGATAAAGATGGTAAGCTGATTGGAACAGGTACACGATCTAGAGGTAATGCATTTCAATTGAATCCCACTAAGATGACATGTTTGGTTGCAAAAGTGGATAAAAATTGGTTATGGCATAGGAGGTTTTGTCATATAAACTTTGATAACATTGTGAAGATTAGTAGTATATTTGCATTTAGAGATTTTCCTAAGATACCAAAGCCTACTAATGTTGTTTGCAAAGAATGTATCATGGCTAAGCAAGATAATGTATCATTTCCTAGCAAGAAGTTCACTACTACAGAGAGGTTGGATATTGTTCATACAGATTTGAGTGGCCCTACCAAGACAAGAGGATTCTATGGAGAAAGGTACTTTATGATTTTTGTTGATGATTTTACTAGAATGATGTGGGTAGCATTTCTTAAAGAGAAATCTAAAGCATTTGAAAAGTTTAAGATATTTAAGAATAGAGTTGAGAATTAATCTGGTGTTAAGATAAAAATTTCAAGATAAGATAAAGGAGGATAGTTTACCTCTAGAGAGTTTAACATTTTTTATGAAGAGAATGGAATTAAGAGACAACTATCCTGACCTAAGACCCCTAAGCATAATGGAATAGCATAAAGGAGCAACATATTAGTATCATAGGCAATAAGAGCAATGATGTTTGAGAATGATGTATCCAAAACATTTTGGAGGGAAGCAGTCAATACAACAATGTACACCATTAGTAGAGTATAGATTAGAAAAGGTATGAATAAGGCTCCTTGTGAATTATGGTTTTGTCATACACCTTTAGTAAAATATTTTAGAATCTTTAGAAGCAAGTGTTATATAAAGAGAGATGATGATGTTGGTAAGTTTGATCCAAGAAGTGATGAAGGTATATTTCTTGGTTACTCATTGAAAAACAAAGCTTACAAATGTTTTAACCATAGAACTAAGACAATAGTTGAGTGTACAAATATAAAAGTTGATGAAAAGTTTGGAATTAAGGAAAAGATGATGGATTATAATTCTAATGAAGAAGAGGAAAATACTATAATTGTTAGGAAAAATGTAGAAGTTTTCTTTTAGACTAACAATGAATTGTAGAATGATGTGAAAATTGTTGAGCAAAGAGGAGAACATAGATATGAACTAAGAGATGAGATAAGAGTACCTCAAACAAGAACTTGACAAAGAATTACCCTCCAGAGCAGATAAATAGAAGAAAAGACAAAGGAGTGATGAAAAGAGATAGAGTAAATGAGGAATTATGTTTGATTTCTCAAGTTGAACCTAAGAGTGCAGATGAGGCATGCAAAGATGATCATTGGATTCAAGCAATAAAGGAAGAATTAGATCAGATTGTGAAGAATGAGACATGGGAACTAGTTCTTATACCTAAAGACGAGAATGCAATAGGAACTAAATGGTATTCAGAAACAAAATGAATGAATGAGGTGAAGTTGTAAGAAACAAAGCTAGACTGGTATGCGAAGGATATTCACAACAAGAAGAGATAGATTATGAGAAAATGTATGCCCCTGTAGCTAGAATGGAAGCAATAAGACTATTCTTGGCTTATGCAGCAAATAAGAAGGTTTCCCTTTGATAGATTACAAGGATATGGTATGTAGATTGAATAAAGCTCTATATGGTTTAAAGCAAGCTCCTAGAACTTGGTATGCAAGGTTGGACAAGTATTTGACAAAGCTTGGATTTGCTAAAGGTACAATAGAATAGTAACTTGTACTTGAAATAAATTGATAATGGTTTACTAATAAAAGTAATATTTGTTGATGACATAATATTTGGAGGTAATGATGAAGCAAGTGATAAGTTTGCTGAAGAAATGAAGAATAAGTTTGAAATAAGTATGATAGGAGAGATGAAGTTCTTTCTAGGTTTGTAGATTATGCAAAATAGTGATAGCATTTTTATTTCATAAACTAAGTATCTAAAAGAATTGTTGAAAAGATTTGGTTTGGAAAGTTGTAAGCTTATTGGTACACCAATGATAACTAGTCATAAGTTATCTAGCAAGGATGAGACTCCTACAATTGAGTAGAAGTACATATCCATGATTGGAGGTTTGCAACATTTGACTCAACTAGACCAGATATAGAAAATGTGGTTGGGATTGTAGCTAGATTTCAAGTTGATTCTAAGGAGTATCATTATGCAACAGTAAAGATAATAATAATATATTTGAAGGGAACATTTGATTATGGGATATGGTATGACAAATCAAATGATTTCACTTTATGTGCTTATACTAATACAAATTGGGTAGGCAGTATGGATGACAGAAAAAACACTAGTGGTGGAGCATTTTTCCTTGGAGAAAGATTGGTTTCTTGGCTAAGAAAAAAACAAGATTATATTCCATAGAGCACAATTGAGGCAGAGTATGTAGCAACAACAACTAATTGTAATCATGTCATTATATTGTGATAACACAAGTATGGTAAGTATGTCTAAGAATCATGTATTGCATTATAAGACTAAGCATATATCTATTAAGTATCATTTTTTGAGAGAGAAGGCAATAGAGAAAGAGATGAGATTGGAGTATGTCAGTACTAAAGATCATATTACAGATATATTTACAAAGTCCTTGCCTCTATATACATTTGAGTACTTAAGAGGTCTACTTGGGGTTATGCCCTTGCCTACTTCAGAGTAGATGATGTAGAGATTGCATCAGTCTAGTGGTACTAGCACTATTATTGGACTGGACTGAATGTTGATGCTTCTTGTATGGGGGAGTATCTGTGATGAGAATAGTCATTAAGGACTCTTGGCAATTGGTCTTGAATAGTGTCTTTAGACACTTGAGTTGGTTGAAGACTTAAAGCAAATAATTGACATAATTAGGTCTTTGTCATTGATGTCAATGGGGGACCAAATGCATGAAAAACATCTCCTAGAATATGGGGGATAGATGTATGATAACATTATCTTAAATATGAATAGGGGAGAATAGAAGTGTGCATAGTAAAAAATCTCTACTTTATTAGGGATATTTAGAAAGATTCATGTAAGTAAGGAGAAGAAATATTTCTATGAGGAAGATACACATCATAAAGAGTTATGATGCATGGGGGATAAGCTGAAAGTTGTATTCCACAGGATTTTAGATTTGATTGATGAAGAGGATTTAAAAATGAGAACAACAACAAAAAAGTTTTATTTCGTATCTTGGAACCTATATGTTTTTTCATCTATGTTTCCATTAATGCCAAAGGGGGAGATTGTTAGCATGAATATTGATGGTATTCCTTTGCGGGAGTATCCTAAGCATTGGTGAGCATGTGGCATACTAACATGTTGCATTCATAACTATGTTTGTCATTGATGGCAACATAGTGTGGTTTCTATGAAGACTGGCATAGTAGCAGACATAGATCATGGTTATATAGAAAAAGTTTTGATGTTTAGGTGACACATGATTAAGGACATGTTCCAAACTATGTCCTGATGATGAGGTTAAGTGCATTTAACATAAGTCAAACAAATATGAAAGATATTCATGATTTATAGAGAGCAGTACAAAGATAAAGTACCTGATAAATAGTTTTTGATGATTGGATTGTATCTCCTAACAAATATATAATTAGGGTACACAAAGTTAGCCTGTGATAGTGGACAGTCTGATGATGACTTAGTGTGAAAGTCCTAAAGTCACATGTGTGAGAAGTTGCATAGACTATGAGCTAACAATGCTATGTGATTGCAAAATAATTAATTATCTTAGTGTGGTCCTATTATAATTAATTGGGAAAGCCTTAAGGCCAACTCAAGGAATTTTTTTGAGGACTTGGTATAAAGGAAATATTTTTCTTGATTGTAAGGTGTTGTGGATGTGAATCAAAAGTGAAGTGTCCAAAAAAGAGTAGAGTGTTTGGTAAATACAAGTAAGAAATCCAAGGGATTATTAGATGTGAAGTTTGTGATCTAGTATCATGACTAGAAAGAGAAGAAGTATGGTTGACAAGATAGAGAAGAGAAAGAAGAAGTTTAGTTCAATTCTATTATTCTGCAAGGAATAATATAGGGATCATTTGGACAGTGGGTTCATTAGTCTTGCCCTTGAAGCTATTTGGATAGTGGGTCCATTTTCCTTCTACAACTCCTAACATGGTTGGCACAACTCCTAATAGGGTTGGAATCTCCTAACAGGGTTTGATATGTACTGAATATTTTCATAGACTCCTAACATGTTCCATCCTCTAATAAGGAATATTTATATTAGTACATCATCTTGTAGGCACCATCCCCACGGGGTTTTCCCTTTGATCAAGGGTTTCCCTAGTTAACATATTTGGTGTTATTGTGCATGGGTATCTTGTTGTGGTTTTTGATTATATTGCTCATATGATTAAGATTTAATAAGGTTGATAATTGTGATAATAATTGGATAACTAACTCAATGCCCCCAACCCCCACCCCCTCAGTTATATTGATGGACTATATATTCTAAAAAATATAACCTCTCCTCTAAATCTAATGTCTTATTTAATGCAAAGTGACCAATGGGACTACCATTGTATTTTTCTTGTATAAGACTCACTCTCATTGACCCCTTGGGCACACATAACTAATTAGCCTTGAACAATAGACCATTTCGTAATGTATATTCAACAAAATCACTATGAGAATGATTATTGAAATATGAACATACCTTGTAGGCTTATGAAAATTCCTCATCTCCTTCATATAGGTCATTGAATACATCAACCCATATGCTTTGAAATTGAATCTCTTGGACAGTGAGAAACCTTCTACTCAATGCATCGACAACTTTGATATTCAATCCTTTTTTGTGTTTTATGGTGAATGAATAGGCCTATAGAAACTCAATCCACTTGATATGCCCAAGACTTAGTTTCTCTTGAGTGTTTATAAAGCTTAAATCTTGGTTGTGAGTATAAAAAAAAATTCCTTGGGTAAGAGATATTTTCTCCACTTCCTAAGTGCTTGGACCAATACATAGAGTTCTAGGTCATAAGATGAATACCTAAACTTGGATTCATTCAACCTATCATAGAAAAATGCTATTGGCCTCCCTTCTTGGCTTAGCACTACTCCCACAACAATGTTTCTTGTATCACATTCCACAATGAACAATTTGTCAAAGCTTAACAATACTAGGATAGGTTGTGTAACTACTTCCTTTTTCAACTTTTTTACACCTTCATTGGCTTCCTTGGTCCACTTAAATTTAGTTTAAAGTCTTCCTTTGATAGTGTCCAATATAAGTGCACATATCTCACCAGACCTTCTTACAAAATTCCTATACAACTAAGCTAAGCCATGGAAACTTCTGACTTCAATCCATATTTTTGGAGTGGGCCAACTTAGAATAACTTCTACATTGCTTGGGTCCATTTTAAGTCACCTTGGGAAACTACAAAGCCAAGATACACAAGTTATTGCTTTAAAAACTCACTCTTCTCTAGGTTTATGGTCAACTTTTCTTCTTGCAACCTTCTCAATAAAATCTCCAAATGCTTCATATTTTCCTCCTTAGTTGTACTAAAAGTAAGGATATCATCAAGGTAAACTACTACAACTATACCTATGTAATCTTTCAACAATTAATTCATTAGCCTCATGAGTGTACCAGGTACATTAGTGAGGCTAAATGACATGAATAACCATTCATAAAGTCCTTTTTTGGTCTTGAAGGCTATCTTCCATTCATCACCTTCCTTCATTTTGATTTGATGGTACCCACTCTTAAGATCTATCTTAGAAAAATACTTAGCACCCCCTAGAAAATCCATTAGATCCTATATTATAGGAATATGATTTCTACATCTGATTGTTATCCTATTTATTGACCTATAATCAGTACACATTCTCCACTCAACTCCTTTCTTAGATGCCAAATTAACTAGGATATCACATGAGCTAATACTCTTCTTGATTAAGCCTTGATCAAGTAGTTCTTAAATTTGTATTGCAATCTCCCTGTTATGATCTAATGTCATCTTATATGCAACCTTTTTAAGTAATGAGGCTCCTGATACAAAATAAATTTGATGGCTGATAGCTCTTTGTTGTGGAAATGTGGTTGGTGTTCCATCACTAATGATGTCTTGAAACTGATCTAACAAATCTTTTACCTTTGTAGGAAATGGTGTTTGCTTGGTGTTTTCCTCCTCCCTTGGTTTCACAACTAAGGAAAATTCAACTCCTTCTCCCTCTTTAAGATCATGTAAAAAATCCTTCCCACTCATGAGGAGTATGCTTGGAAACATCGTTGTATCTACCTGCTCTTCAACAAGAGACTAAATTTTGTAGGTTACTCCATTCTTCTTAAAAGTGTACATATTCCTCTTTCCATGGTGTATAACATCCCTATCATATTTCCATGGTCTTCCCAATAGTAGATGGCAAGAATCCATGGGAAAAACATCACATAAGATCTTATCTTGATACTCTCCAATAGAGAACTCGACCCAAACTTGCTCATTAATAAGTACATGTTGTCCTTTGTTCAACCATGTGACTTTATGAGGGTGTGCATGAGGGATCTTTGTTAATTTGAGTTTTTGAACAACCTTATTTGATATGATATTATTAGCTTATCTTGAGTCTATAATGACTTTACAAAGTTTTCCAAGTATCTTGCACTTCATCCTAAAGAGTACCCTCCTTTTCTTGGGTTCTTCCTTGCTAGGTTCTTTGAACAAAACCCTTCTAAAAATTATATTTTATCTCCTTTATGAATTAAGATTGACCTCTAAATTTTTTTTGTTGCTACCCTCCTCTTGGGAATATGCAATCTTCTTTTCACTTTGTGAGGATGATGCTTTATCAGGGTACTTATAAGCTAGATGGCCAACCTGCCCACAATTGTAACACTTCATATTAGCAAAATGTGAGCCTCTACCAAAATTACTTGATCTACCTCTACCACGACCATTAAAGCATTTTTCCTTGCTGTAGTTACCTCTATCACTTGATTCACTGCTTTGTTAAATCAGTTTGGAGTCTCCTTGGTTCTTGGGTTCACTACTTCTACCACCATATCCACCCCTATTTCCTCTAGAGTCTCTTCCTGTTCCTCTACCCCTACAGTTAGAATCTTGTTTCTTTTTACTCTTCTCTTCCACCTTGAGTGCCAACTAAAAGAACTTATGATTAGAAATAGGGGTCCATAACTTGATTTCTTCTTGGATACTCCATCTCAATCCACCTAAGTAACTTGCCACTTTGATGCTTTCCTCTTCTTGAACCTCAGATCTCAAGAAAAGTTTTTGAAACTCTTTAGTGTAAGAGGCAACATCTACGTCTTTTTGTTTTGAAGTTTGTCTCTTCTTATGCAATTAAATTTCATAGTCTTCATGTAGATAGTTACCTCTAATTTTAGGCACCATAGCCTTCCAATTTACTATTTACTTCTTACCTTCTCTTTCCCTTTCTTCTTGAAGGAATTTTGACTAGGTTAGGACTGGTCCCCTCAACCTTGATTTAGAAACTTTCACCTTTTGGGCCTCTATGATCCCCTCACATTTAAAGTGACTTTCTATTCCCTCAATCCATTCCATGACTAGGTCTAAATCCATCTTGCTAGTAAATAGGGGTATCCCCTCAAGAGCCTCTCAACCCAATGATTTTATGGCTTTAAGGAAGGGTTCTTCTTACAATGGAGGATTAGGTTCAGGTACAAAATCCTCTTCATCCACTTCCTTTCCCTTGTCTTCCCTATCTTCCAATTTCTCCTTCACCTTATAAGCTATCTCTACAACTTCATCAAGATTATTCTTCATAGCCTCTAGGGCTTCCTATAGGAGTCTATTCTTCTCCCTTTACTCAATCACTTATCTATCTAGCTCTGCATTTGTCACCATGGTGGTTTCTCCCACTAACTCACTTCCAAAGTCTCACATATGACTAGCCCAAATCTTTTAAGGCCCTAATACCAATATGATGGGGAGGATCCCAACTAGGTCCTAATTTTATTCTAGGACTCTCCTAGGATTCTTCCTAAGCATCTTAGGTTTCTTTACCTTACCCTACCATAAGAGGAATCTCTCCTCTATTCCCCTTCTCCTTAGATCCTCACCTATCAAGTGATCAACTCTTCAACTCCACTCACACCTTACCAATCAATGGATCAATTCCACCATCTTGCAACCTAGAGAAAATTCCCTTGTTGGATAGTATCCAAGGATTTTTTCATAGTCCTTTAAATAATTTTTATGGTCATCTTGGTGGATAGACCCATGGTTTTTCTATTGATCTCCTTAAACCCTTGGTAGGGGGGCTAGTATGACTAATGCACAGTTAGGTCTCCTAATTGACCTTTTCATCAAAAAATCTTCAAACTCCTCAATGAGGGTTCAAGCAAACTAGGGTTTTAGATATCCTTTTGTATTCTCTCCATTATTTTTCTAGTCTAAGGTCTCCTACCTATCCATACACCCTCTGTGTAGAAAACCCCTATTTTTAAGGGTTTCAAAGCATTTACAATAGTCACTATTTTTCCTATTTTTAAATGTGCACAAATGGATTCATTAAGTCATGAACCCATATACACAAAACTTTCAAAGGTAATATACCTCACCACACACTTGGATCTTCACTGTTTTCACTGATTTTTCTTAGTTGGGTGACTTAGAATTTCTTAGGGCTTGATCATAAAAGTAGAAGATCTACTCAAAATAAACCCAACTTTCATATTTACATTGTATTTATAGTATTTTACTTGATTCAAAATGTCCAATGAGGTTTCAACTATTGGAACTCAAGTTATAGTGACTTCTTGACTGTTCACTCTATTCAGGATAGTGAACTAGTCATTGGGAAAGAAATTTCTAAGAACCTATAAAAACTTGGCAACTTGAAAAAAAATTACAACCTAAGAAACTAGAAATAAATATCTTTCAAATCATGTAGAAAAAAACCCCAAACCAATCCATTTTTATGTGGATAATGGGATTTCAAAGGTGCCTAAGATAAGGAACTATTGTTTCTTATTGGTCCAAACAATAAATCCATACACTAACACTACCAACCCTTCCCTTTGACTTGGAAAGGGCTTAGTACCTCTAAGATACATGTACCACCTGATTGTACAAGATTCCAACTAAAGTTTGGGTGAATTTCACTTGTTTGTGAAAATGTTGACAATGTTGTCATGAGCAACTTTATACTATTTTGCATTCCAAGACCTCTTAACTTCAAACCCAACTCAAAATAAGCCTAGTTTGATCAAAACATACTGTCCAACATATATTTACACATTTTCAACCATCTTAGAGTTTAGGTCAATGCTTAACAAACTTGGATCTATCCAAGTAATTTTTGCAATGACAACCTCATATTCACACAAACTTTTGGAAACTCCCACACACCTATCGACCTATTGACATAGACTCACTAACACACTAGGGAATTCATCTAGTGCTTATTCTTTGGTGGGTGGCTAGAACCATCTACAAGCCAAAATTGCTTTGGATATTTTGCAAATATTCTAGGTGCTCTTGCACCACCTACATTCCTTATGAGACTCATCCTTCTATCATTGATACCTATGTATCCTCTCCTTAATCCATTATAAAGACTAGTCTATTGCATCACTTTCTATGAAATCTCTCTCTCTCTCTCTCTCTCTCTCTCTCTCTCTCTCTCTCTCTCTCTCTCTCTCTCTCTCTCTCTCTCTCTCTCTCTCTCTCTCTCTCTCTCTCTCTCTCTCTCTCTCTCTCTCCCCCTCCCTCCCTCCCTCTCTGTAATTTATCCATCTATTATCCTAGAGTATCCTTATCCACCACAAATCCATACGTCTTTTAATATCCCATACTTATCCCCAAAAATAAGTTCCTTACTTGTAGATCCTATCATTTTCTAATTGGAGATTATCTTTCACTTGACATAAAGAATCCCATGTTATAGTTGTCTCCATATATTTCTTATTTGATATGCTCTAGGCCTCCCTCAACGAGGCTATCTCTATGGATAGATCTATAATGAATGATGTTCCCTCTACTTATACACTAAAAAATGACCTCATCAATCATGTCTATTCCTTGTACTATATAGTGGTGACCGTGTTGGCAATGTATCTCTACCTGCACTATGTTCCTATGTTGGTGCTTATACATGCTAATCAATATCAATCATTGTCACTTGTCCCTTCGAAACAAATCCTCATTTCCCATCTCCTTTTCCCTATGCCTAAGGCCCTAAACCAATTGCATCCCTTTATTCCCTTTTCCATCTCCTTTAGCCACTCTCTACCTAACTACCATCTGAGTAGGTATTATTATTTGTCTTTGTGTTCCTATCCTTGTAAGCATGTTGCTTATCCCCATTCATGTAATTTCAATGCTACCACTCTCCTCAACCATTGGGTAGCATGACATATATCTACCTAGTTCCCTTGTGCATCCACCTCACTCTTACATGTTCTAAGTGAAAGAATCTCCACCCTTCTCACACCTCTTGGTATCATCTTGGCCCACCATGTTGTGTATTTTTCTATAATGCCTAGATCTATTATAATTTTTTGTAGATCTTATATATATGAAAGTATCTCTACCCACTCCCTTACATTACCCCTCCTATCTGTAGATCATCCAAGCTCTCCAACCCTCTCCCATGTCCTTTGAAAAAAATATGTGATCAACTGGAGGCACATCTTGTATAAATCTAAACTTCTTGTCAAACTCCGCTATTTAGTATTGCTACATTATATGCTCCCACCTATTAGCAATATAGATAGATACATGAAAAAGTGGATGTTTCTCTTGTCCTCTGTCCATACCTAATATTAGTTTAAGGTCTCTAGGTAATACCATCCAACACCTTATCTATAGTCATATTCTAATAATCCACATTATATACACACATATAGTGTAGATCCTCCCTCTAGATGAACATCATAATCTTCTCTACTCCCCTATCCAATTTAATTGTTGTTCATATAAAAACTATGTGCTCCCACACCCATACTTGTAGGAGTGTGACAAATCTAAAGTTATTTTTCTTGTGATAGTCGATAATATGTAATTCTTGATATAGCTCAACCATTATCAACGTGCATTGTATATATGAAAAAGGAACCCGTTGGGATCAATCTCAAACAAGAAAATTTAATTAAACTCTAACATGTATATTAATATCCAAAGAAGATTAAACTAAACTAGAAACTTGAGTTTCATTGAACTTAAAGCCAAAATAAGGAAACTTCCTCACACAACCTTAGAGAATTTCAACAAGTACACCTAATGGACTTGTTAGTTTCCTCAAGATGGAGGTTTGCGTATGTGCTCTCCGAAATATAAGATTGAATATCACACAAAATTTAATGATAAATGATAAAAAAATACTCAAGAGAGATATAATTAAGATGAAGATGAAGAAATGCTTTCAAGAGATGGCTATGGAATCAACCACTCTCAAAGAGCATTCAATGATGAAGGAACACGAGATTTGTAACTTGAGTGCAAGAATCTAGATCTAGTAATGGATGCAACTACCAAATATAAGAGTAAATTCCAACTATAATTCAAGAAGTAAATGCAACTAATCTACCAAGACAAGGGTACTAATAATAAATCTAAATGCTCAAGATATTACTAAATGCTCTAAAACTATTCTACCATAATAACTCTAATACAAATGAGAGATGATTTTTGCTACAGACAAGGGCTCTATTTATGGATTTTTGATGAGGCTTAAGGAGTTGGTATATATATGAAATCCATATAGGTTACACAAGGGAGACACATAAGCCATGAAAATTCCAAGGTGTGCTCACACTTGTGTGAGCAACTTGGAATGTGATGGGTCAAGTGTACTTGAAGTACACATGTATAGGATATGTGTAAGAAGAGGTCAACATTCACATTTTTAGAATGTGTAAGAGGTTTGAGAGGGTGTAATATTCTCTTGTTTGGAGGAAATAAAGTAAGTGATGAAAAAGATCATTTTTGAATTATTTTCTCACATGTTGGAGCAAATAATTAAGGCTAATTGTTCTAGAGAGGGAAAAATTAGTCTAATTAACTTTTGTTAATTAGCGACCAGGGTTATTAGATAGAACGTGATGTTAGTAGGGTAGTATCTAGGGATAAATTAGGATAAAATTGAATAGAATCTAATTTAATAGTGGGTTGGAAAGAATTAAGTCATATGAGGGAAATAAATAAATTGATATGGAGCAATATATATTTATTTTGATTTAATACATTAGAGGATGGTATTTGACTTAACTTGAATACCTTAGGAAACAAAAATATCTAGTCAAATGAATTTAATTAATCAGGTAGTTGAATACAACCAATTCATAATTAATTATTGAATAATTAACTATAGTTTTAAAAGAGTTATTAAATGCTTTAATTAGGGATGATTTTAAGCAACTACATTTTTTTCCCTCTTTGATACAATGTAAGAATTGACATTGTGTCATAGAAAAGAAATATAAGATGCCCTAGAAGGGATAGAAGGACCTAGGAGTCATGTTGTAGCAATGAAAGCAGAGGAGGGTGCCCCTCAAGAAAATAGGGAAACAATTACAATTTTGCTTAATTTTTTGACAATAGCACTAGGAGGAAAATTAGTAATAAAACCAATATTTTGAGCATTTGCATGACTTACAGGGTGGACAGGGATGAATACAATGAAAAATGGGGGTCAAGACAAAAAATGAGGATTGAGACAAAAATGGCCCACATGAGACCAATATATATATAAGCCCTTAAAGGGTCCAAGGAAGGGTTATTTTCACACTTAAAGAGCACAAAGCTAGAGCTAGAGATGAAACCATTGGAGTAATTATAGCTTGGATAGTGCATTTGGACACACAATAGATCTACTAATGTAGGAACATCAGTAAGTAGTTTGAACTAGTTTCATCAATTTTTTATTTAACTAAGTATTGACCTAAATTTGGGGGTAAAATTGGGAGAAAAAGTATAGGGCATAAATGCCAATCACCCAAATTTTGTTTGTGCAAATGAAAATCTCTCCATTGTCATCTTCAAACACAAAAATTATGGGCATGTCATCTAAAAAGATGTCATTTGTAGTAAGGTATTTGTGCAACAATAAGGGTTAGAGAGTAGATGACTACATCATTTTTACAATTGAAAAGAAAGTAAATATGTCATCTCCATGATCTAGGTATATCCAACTAAATCCTTTCATTTGTGACCAAGAATTGCCATCTTTGTCAATCCGGTCTGAGGGGCCTAGAAAAATTGACAAACCAATAAGAGGGTATTGAACATGATGGGTAGGGGCTAAGTAAAGTCTACACACAATTGAGAGGGGGGGGGGGGATGAATTAGTGGTGGACAAATATAATTAAATTAAAACTTATATTTTTTTCTCCAATTATTCAAACATTGATACACAATAATAACAAACCATACACCATAAAATAATAATTTTGTTGACTAGGGAAACCCTTGATCAGAGGGAAAACCCAGTGGGGTTGGTACCCACTGTAGACACCTAAATTTGATTACACTATTTTAGTAATCCTATTTAGTTATCTAAAAAGGCATTATTAATTAAATTTCTATTTAATTAATCCTTTGTCATCCCCTAGTTGATTAATTTAATTAATCATCTATAGTCCTAATTGATAAATCAAATAATCTATTATTTATCAATTAAATCCTATTCTTCTATCTAATTCCAAAAATCCCCATTTATTAAATAAATCTATTTGATAAATGAAATCCTCAAATTCAAAAACCCCTAACCTATCTCTAATCCTCCATTTAGCCTAATCCACCCCATCCACCCATACTAACCAAGCTTAGCCACTAACTCACCCACCCTCATTAATGCCATCCACTTGCACATCTCTAACATCTCTAATCTAATCCTAAACCCAAACCTAATCCACCCCCTAATGTTGTCACATTCCTTAAACAAGTTTAAGACTTTCCTAATCCAAACCAAAGTCTCCCCTCAAAAAAATCCAACCACTAAGTCATGAGTGCTCTTACAAAACATAAAGACTCTTACAAGCCCACTCATGACTCTTACACCCATCTTCCACACTCTTCCCTCTTCCACACTCATTCCTCTTACATCCCTCTTACATACTCAACCCCACTCATCATGACTTTAACCAACCCTTTACCCTACCCTCTCACACTCATCCTCTTTGTGACAAGTGTCACCTTCCCATTGGTGCTAAACAAGCACAATCCATGTGCTCTCCTTTGAGTGCATCCTAGCCCTCCTTAAGCCTTCATCCATCCTTGCATCTAAGCCCTCCATCCCTCTACCCCTTAGCCTATAAATTGAATCCCATCCCAAGCCATTTCATCAACAATCTTTGAGCTAAAGTTACCATGCTATTTTGAGAACCAAAGCCATCAACCATACCCTTATAATGCCAAATTGAGAGCTCACAAAGCTACCAATTTGCCATTACCCATCTCCATTGAAGCAGCTTTTGAGCATCTTGAGCATACATCCACAACAAAAGGACACATCTACAGAATCAAGAAAGCATGGAGTGTTTTCTCTTGTGAGGTTTGCACTTCTTGTTCTCTTTCTTTGTCTAAGCATATATGTGAATTTAGTTTTTGGTTTGTGAATGTTTACTTTATTTGTTAATGTTCTTTGCATACTGATTCTGGTTCTACATTTTGGCACGCCCGGTGGGACCCCACTATGGGTCATTTAATCATCTATTTTGATCTATATGTCATTTTTCTAACCATCTAATGTTTGTTGTTGTTTGAGTGTGCTGTGAGGGTGTTTTGCTTGTTTTTGCAGGTTAAAGAACGCACTTAGGAAGAAGAAATACCATCTAAAAAAAAAAAATTCACATTTTTCAGCTTTTTTGGCATTTGCAACCTGTTCTATCTGCGAAAATTAACGTCTGCGAAAATCCGCGTTTGCGCAAATCGACATCTGCGAAAATCCGCGTCTGCGAAAATCGACGTCTGTAAAAATCCGCGTCTGCGAAAATTGACATCTGCGAAAATTCGCGTCTGTGAAAATTGTCGTCTGCGAAAATCCGCATCTGCGCAAATCGGCGTCTCTGCTTGTCACCTGTGTTCTGTGCTGCAAATCTGTTTTGTCCTCTTCATATTTTGGCGTCTCTATATTTCAGCGTCTTCGTATTTTGACAGACTGTCTTCTCTGCTTGCTTATGTTCCATTTTTGCTTTATTATTTCTACACTTTGTAGCTAAAAAAAAAAAAAAAAAAAAAAACAAAGTATAAATCAAAATTTGACTTTTAGTGGTTCCGTAGGATTTAGACCATTTTAAGCATTTTTACGCGTAGAAAAAACAACAAAAAAAGTTAAAATTTTTTTTCCCATAGTTAAGCTCTCATTTTTGAAGATTTGGGCTAACTAAATAAATTGCTTTTTTTTTGTCTCATTGCAGGTTGGAGCACATATGGAACCACTAACCATGTTTCTTGCAGGTTTTCATGTTGCTAAAAAATGAACTTGAATGTTTAACCATTTGTCTTTGAATGCATGTTGCTAAAAAAAAAATGAACTTGAATGGTTAAACACATTTTTCATTGAATGAATGTTGCTCAAAAACACACTCTTGAATGTCATGGATTAAAATCAACTTTCTTTGGAATGCATGCTTAAAACAAAAAATCCAATCTTGAATGCCAAGGATCAAGTAACCATTACAAATCTCTTTTTCACATTTAAGAAACTTTGTTAAGTTAAAATACAAATTTATAAAAATCAATTTGAGTAGTTCCTTGGACTCACCTCTTTTCTAATCACCCATCAAATATTAACCATTGGTTGCAATCTCAACGCCATTTATGGGGATGGGTCTACTTGAAAAAGGTGTTAAATGTTCCACAATCTAACTCACTCACTTGGTCTTTGAACGTTTGCTTTAACTTTATCAAAATTCTTAAATGGCCAAAACTCTAGATTAAATTGATCACATTTCAAGTTTGGGCACTAAAATTGAACAACAACTGACGTTTTCATAGAGAGAATTTAATGATATTTGAGGGAGAGTTTTTTAGTATAATTCTATAAGGATTTGTAAGTTTCTTCCCTTTTGGGGAGAGAGTTATATGTGAAAGTTTCAAAAAATGTGAGAGAGAGTTTTTGTTGTGGAATTTATATTTCTTCTACCACAAAAATATTTGAATTTAGAGTGGATTTTAATGATGCATCTCAAATTGAATTTATTTTTGTCTCTTTGTCTCCTTGCTCCTGCTTCCGTTGAATCTTCGTAGGACTTGAGGTATGGATTGAACTTATTGATTACATTATTTATCTAATAAAATATAGGTCTATTTATATATTCTCATTATGTATTATATTTTTATATTTTATTCCTATAGTTATTTAAAGGTTTTGAGTTCCTTTTTATAAAAAAGATATGTATTTTCCTAGGGTATTTAGCCACTAGTTTTTGGAGCTATATTATTTTTCATTAGAGGGTTATTGATAATTAGAGGAAAGGAATATTAAATTATGATATCTTCCATGTATTATATCTATTTTTTATTTTACATACTACATATTTTTATTATAAGTTTTGGAATTATATGTACTCGATTTAGAGTTTATTTAAACTAGTTGACCTCTTACTTGGATTTTCATGCTCTCAATTGTTGTTTATGACAATATAGGCATATAATTTTTTTATGTAATATATACCATTTATATTTAGAATTTACTTATAAATACATATACTTATACTCTTTGTTCCTTTTGATTATTTATGGGTTGTGATGCTTATATGATGAGTTAGGGTCTTGTTTAAACTAGGGGTATGTGACCCAATGAATTTTTTCCCCTAAGATCTTCTATGATTTTTGTTTTGGATTTTTGAGTAAGGTAGATTCCCTAGTTGAGTATCTCACCATAGGTGCTAGGGCCTGAAAGTGACTACTAGAGTCCTATGTAGGCTGGTTCTACATGCGAGTTTTTGTAATCAACTAAAAACATTAATAAAATTAATGGATTATGGGGTTTTGGGGATTCAAATTAATTAAGATAATAAGGATGTATTTTTGGAGTACTCAGAGAGAAATTGTTTAATGTAATAGAGTAGTCTTTGACTCAAGGGAATGGTCCCAACACTATAGGATTGTACATATCCTATTGGAGTACTTAGGGAGAAGACATTCTATGTCACAGGATGGTCTTTAGATCAAGGGAAGGATACCAAAACTATATTATTGTATGATGAAACTCACCTATATTGATATCTTTAGTTTTTTTGTCTATTAATGTCAAACACTTAGTCAAATAGGAGGTAGAGTTGGTCAGTCATCACTACAACTGAGTCACTCTATATAGGCTAAGTTATGTATATGTTAAGACTTGTAAATAATCTTGTATATGTCAAACTCTATAGGAGCCAAGCAAGTCTATGGTAACCAAGTATCCCTACTAAATTTGAGTATAGCTAATGCCGAGTAAAGTAGAGTGAGTTGATACTGAGTTATGTAGAAGGAGCTAAGCTAGTTGAGGTCGAGCATTAGCAGGTAGAATAGTTATGACCGAGCATCAAAAATTGTATGTTTTGAGTAACACATTTTGAACAAGATTGTTTGGAATGACACAAAATAAGAAGTAAATTTTTTTGGGATGACATGTAAATGACATTTAATAATTGTAGAGTTTTTTACAGAGTTAACATTTTGGCATAAATCATTGATCACTATGAAGGAAAGTTAGCCAATCAGATTAAGAGGCAAAAAGGAAAACATCCAGATCATTGATTATATTCCAGAAGACTCTACATAAGTCTATTTTAGGGAAGATCCAAACCCTATTTTGCAAGGATGTGAAGTGTTGTAAATGCTCATGTGAAGGAATTGTATTTTGGAGGCTGCACGTGAAGTAACAAAGTATAGCGACTGAGTGAAGTAGTGAAGATCAAAGTAAAAATATATCAGATAGGAGATACAATCAAAGAGTGGAAAGAGAATATCCATAAAAAACATTGTGAGTGCCAAATGAAGGATCAGATATTGATACATTTTAGCAAGTGAGTCAAGGTAAATCTCTTAGTAGAGTGGTCCTAACAGGCCTAAGTAAATCTCCTAATAGAGTGCTTACTTTATTTTAAGTTGTAAATCCTTTAATCAAGGTAGACCCAATAGTCTTGTAAAGCTCTTAATAGGTTAGACCTCTCAGAAGGTAGATAATCAGAAGTGATCACATTTGTAGCCCTAATAGGTGAACTTTGTTACTACAATAGCGAAGATTTATGGGTGTCATTCCCACCCCAGTTTTACCTTTACCTTAGAGGGTTTCTCGGTAACCAAAATCTTTTGTATCATGTGTTTAATTTTAAGCTTATGGATGTGATAAATAGTTAGATGTATTTTTAGTATTTCAAGTTTAATGTTATGTTATTCATGATTTAGATATGAGATGGATTAAGTGGTGAAAACAGTTAAATTGTTATTTGCTTTGAAGGATAAAAGTTTAAGTGAGCCTAATTCACCCCCCTCTCAGTATCTCACCTTCCAAATAAAATTTCAAAAACCTAGATGCGGGTGAACCCCTTTCTTTTATTTTTCCTCTGGTTGTCCATTTGCTTTGTTATTTTATTTTGAGCATTATTCTTTTGCATGGCTCTATGTTACCTTTGTACTTTAATTTTGGGGTATAAGCTTGACATTACTTTAGAGCCTATGTGGATCATGGTCTTATCTCCTAGCTTAGGGGAGTGGACCATTTATAGCTCCACATGGTTGGGTGCAATATTATTCAGAGGTATTGTTTCAGTGCTCATGGATGGCTTTATATGGATCCTTGTTGAGCAACCATTGAAGATTGATTTGTTGCATTTACTTGGAAGAAATCTATGTAATATTGTAATGTAAAATCTTGAAGAAAGAACAGGTCATGTGTATATGCATCATGAATGAAAAGATATGTAATAAGGTCAAAGGGCATATCTAGGAGAAATAATAGAAAATATGAAATATTGTATTATTTTAAATGATGAGTGAAGTTATTATGATGTCATTATATATTACCTTGTATCTCAATAATGGTAATGATAATATGCATAAAAAAATAAAGAACTACAAACTCTTCATAATGTTAATAGTGAATAAAAGATTAGCTAGTTAAGGTGTGTAGTTAATGGGTTGAATCTATCTCATGTATCTTTATTGCACAAGTAAATGCATTTAATTTATAAAGCTTATGATTTGGAAATGGTAAAAAGTAATTAAATTTGTATAAGTATTGGTTGGTTTAAAAAAATAAATAGTTAGGGAATAACTATTTATGCATTTATTATCCCACCCTAACTTCTATAAGGTTAGATGTAGATTATCCCAGTTTAAAAGTGGTTAGACCCTACTTGTAGATCTAAGAATAAGGAACAATTGATTTTAAAATATAATTAATACAAAACATAAATGAATATTTTGATGGATAATGCATCAAACAATATGTAGACATAAAACTAATAGATGTATTAACTCTAGTAGTAAGGCTGAAATGTAGAATGAAAATTAAATAAGAATTAAATAAGGAATACTTTTTGAGTTGTTTGGACAACAAAAGCTAACTCTTGAATGTGGAAATTAAGTAATGTTGTTTTAGGGTGACATTAGGGAACTTATTAGGGCTCTCAAATCTATGATTAACTATAATTAACAAGCCAAATATATCTAAAAAAATTATTCACCGAACTTAGTAACATTTAGACTTATCCTTTCGGGTTCCTTGGTAGGACATTACATCACACACATTCATTCTTTGCTAGTTAAATTTAATGAGTACTTACAACAAAGATTTTGGCCTTAAAAAGATTTTGATATATAGGTAATGAGTGATGTCAACCAATTTTTTATAGAAACATTTGATATTGGCAAAGTAATAATTGTATTGAGAGAAATAGTAGAAGAAGTTTGTGATTGGGTGGGGGAAGAAAAGTCTCACCTCAATTGTGTTAAGGACATCAATGAGGAGGTCATCAGTGAAATTTTGGAAGGATATGATAAGTTTAATAAGTCCTTTAGATGAAGGGTTTTCATGTATCCTTGTCCCTTATTCTCTCATTCATTGGTCCACGGTGTCTAAATTCTTGGATCGTAGAACCAAGTATTCTTGAATTCTTTTGATAAATAGTATTGATGATTTACCTAGAGATAACTATTGACTATCCAAAATAAAAGATTGTTAGAGGTTCCATATTAGAAATAGAGGGTACAATCTAACACTAATGATGTTAGTTGAAATAATCCTTTATAGGTTATTAAAAATTATTTTAATTAAGGTTGTCATTGTTGGTAAATAACATCAAGTGAAGCAATGCAAAAGAGAAGACACATCAGAGATCCTATTGGAAAAGGAAGAAGCACTATCAGAACAAGGAGAAGGTTATCTGAATAAAGGATATGATTATCATGGAAGCTATTGTAAAGTTTTTATCGAAAAAAGGAAAAGAAAAGATTAAAATCTAGGACAACATCAAGAGAAAAATGACCATGAAAGATTCACAAAGAAGCCTCGTGGAACCCTAATTAGGTTAAATAGACACTATAATAGAAAAGAGAAAGGAGAAGAGAGGAGAGAATGATAGTAATGAAAGTGTAAACTAGAGGATATTAGTGAAGTCTAGAATAATATAAATTAGGAAATGAAGAGGAACACAATGAAATAGGATCTAACAAGCTTTAGGAGAAAGCATTAGGAGAAAGCACTTCCTTTTAATAGGGTGAACATTGTATAAGTGGGATAAAATATCTTAATAGAGTAGTCTTTGACAAGACTTTGGATACTCCTAATAGGGTATTAGTCACTCCTAATAGGGTGAAATCATTTAGAAGGTGAAATTGACATAAGCACTTAACTAAGTACCTTACTACTGTAGTGATGAGTTGTAGGTACCATCCCCACCACAAATTTTCCCTCTAACCAAGGGTTTTTTGTGAGAGAAAATATTGTGTCAAGTGTTTGAATGTTTATGTGTTGCATGTTTATTAATTTTCAAGTTATCTGTTATCAGTTAATATTACAACAGTTATTGATAGAAGGCAAAATAGATATTGGTATAGGTGAATATAAAAGTTAAAGTTTGAGATTGATAGGGAAAGATAGTAAATTGTGTCACCCCTAGTACCTAACCTAAGATCTTTTCAATAAATGCAACATGAGATCAATTCTTAGAGCATTGATTCCTTCACACTACCCAAGTTGTTGATCAAAGATTTAAGGCTAATGGTACATGGAGGTAATTTTAGACATGGAGTTGATTTTTTATTAATGGAGTAGATGGCTTGAGGGATATTTTAATTGACAAAATAGACATATGCACATATGATAATCCTCCTCAAAGATTGATTCCTCATGATTATCAATTTTCATCTTTCTCCCTCTTCTCTCTTGTCCCATTCAATGATGTAAATATAGAAAGGTTGTATAGTTGTGAGAATATTACTTACTTTTAGATGATATAAATAGGTGTAGCTAGGCTTTGTAGATCCCAATGTATAATAGGGAATCTTGTATAAAAATAAGAGTTTCTTTGACCTCTAAAGGTTCAAAAAAATTGATGAGTTTTTTTTTCTTATACTGTTAGTATTTTCATTCAACATTCTCAATTCTTTTTTTTAGTAGTGTATTTGTTATTGAAGTTGATTCTCACTTAGAGCTATGAAATATGAATGAACCAATGATGGTAGCCCCTATTAATCTTCTTTTTGAATAAATGATACACTTTGTACTTTACATCTTGTCTTCTTTGTCTTTGAATTTAGTGAGATCATTTTCATTTGTATGTATTTCTATCCTTGGCTCAAATGGTGTAAGAATTTTTTTTTTTTTTTTTAATGGAATGGTTTTTTGTTGCTTTCAAATGTTAATGGTGTCACCCCAACTAATATTGATACCCAAATTGACATTGATTATGAACAATATGTAACACCTCACCATGTGACCCAAAATAAGTTAACCTAAAGTTTTACTAAGTTTTTCAAACATTTTTTTTAAAATTAAAGATAATAACTTAACAACAACAATTATAACATAGCAGAAGCAATTAACATTCACATAAACACATACCATAAAACAAATTATAATTCTTAAGGGTCCCATGATGTTGAATCACATTTAAGTTTAATTAATAATAAATCTAATATATAATAAATCCACATCAGATAATAATATACCAATATGAAACCATTTAAATAATATACAATTTTATATGATGTCACTTAGCAATAAACAGAATGCACAATCATTTACTGTATAGGTCAAGGTATGAAAGGCTGAAATAATAACATCATGAAATAAATTACATCATCTCTTAAGATCTTATGAAATCAAATGCAATATAATAGTACAACCATTCATCATAGAAATACAAGAACATATAGAAAGGAACATTTGCACAAACACATCCAACAACGACATCTAACAGTCAGATCTCAATGGTATAAGAAAAAGCACTACCACTCGACCTCATGGAACCTATATGGCCCACTCCCACCGTGCTAATGAGATAGTCTCAAGTCCCAAATAGGATAACAAACTCAAAAGTCAAAAACCAACATCTAGGTTCAAGGAATCACCTAAAAGAAAACTATCTCAAAGGGTACCAAGACACAAGTATCAACTAATCCTAAAGGCAACACAAACACGTAGGGAATCTACTATGCAAGTGGGCAAGTGTCATCACACAAACCAACTCTAGGGTTACTCGGCTAGTCTTTTAATCCTCTGTCCCCCTAGTGACTCTATGCAATACTAATATCCTTTCATACTGACAAGGCATACTAATGAGTCAACTCTAAGGTTACCCAACTAGTCTTTTAATCCTTTGGCCCCTTAGTGACTTTCTGTGGTACTAATATCTTGTTAATTCATTTTAAACCCATTTGATGAAATGTTATCACTTATTAAATAGCCTACAATTGATTACCCTAGTAGCCACTTTGGGCTCTGACCTCCATTGCAAGCCACTTCCCAACTTAACATACATATAACCTACCCTAAGCTTAGTAAAATCACAAATCAAAGAATTATAGTATTTCACCTTAGTCCTATATAAGTGACTTGAAAGCATCAAAAGACAATTCACAATAACCCATTAGTTCTTTACAAGCAACTGGAAAGCATCCCAAAAATACAGATCGAAGACTCAAAAAGGTTAAGTCAAATATTTCATAACATTCGTCTTGTTATCTCATAAGGACACTAAAAGCAATAACAAACAATATAACCAAACTCATCATAGAGCATACCAAGTACATTACCATGGTTGAGTTTCAAAGATCAAGTTCAAATCATCATCATGACATCACAAACATAGAACTCCCAAGTCTCTGGTAAACATCCTGACTGGCCAAAGTTAAGACAAACCCAAAAACCCCAACACTAGTAAATCATACGTCACATAAAGCATATACAAAAGTTAATTTCATAATTCGTTAAGTTTTGAAAACCCTAAAGTTCAATATTTACTAAAGATTTTTAAATTAAATCATAGATAATTCTATAATGGAAATCAATTTTCTCAAACAAGGGTTTCAACCCAGAGAACTTATGAAAACAGAAACACAACATACATGAAGAAGACATGAATTCAAAGAACAAGCAACTACTGCACAAAGTCATAAGATCCTACCTAGATCTGATGCTAAAACAATGAATGCACAAACATACAAGAATCTTCTTTTTCTTTCAAAAACCCTCTGTTCGGAAATTGGCTCCTCTAGACCTGTGTATCTAGAAATGCGTTTTAATTCCCTTAATAAAGATTTTTTTCCCCAAATCAAGACTTTGATCATACAATCATGCGAAAACCCTTTGTCTTTAATTACTATATTTTAATTTTCATGCACACACTTTATGCAATTTAATTAAAATAAACTTTATTAAATTAAAGCTTTCTCTCACTTATTAAATCAAGCGACGTTTTTAATATAATGTTTATTAATTTAACTAATAATATTATTTAGAGTTTATTAAAAATAAAACTCCTAAATAAATTATTAAATAAATATAAATACACCTAAATTAGAACTCTTATCAAATCTTTTAAATTTAATTCTTTCATGCACATTTAAAGAACTTTTTAATTAAATATTCTTTTATATATTTTTTTCCTCCACTTATTGATTAGTGCAAGCACTATTTAAAGCATGGTTTATTATTTAAATTAATAAGAATAATTAAAGCTTAGTATTTAAATGCAACTCTAATTTAATAATTAATGATTAAATAATCATAATAAAGAAATATTAAATCTTTAATCTTTTAATATTTTAATGATCTTTTATGTTTTCATGCACACTTTTTGTGATATAAAATATCTTTATTAAATTTATTTACTTTCTCTTTTTAATTAACATGCATAAGCTTTATGCAATTTAATTAAAATAAACTTTATTAAATAATTGCTTACTCTCTCTTATTAATTTATTATATTTTAATTTCATGCATACGATTTATGTAATTTAATTAAAATAACTTTATTAAATTTATGTTTTCTCTCTCTAGTTTTAGATTAAGGTAAAAACAGGTTTTGAAGGGGACTCGAAACCCTTAACAAGAAATCAAAAGATAAGCCATTAAGTTCCACCAAGTTTTACAAGGACCTGAAACCTGCAGTTTTAAAAGACTCAAAATCAAGTTTTACAGGGACCTGAAACCACAAAATAAAACCATAAAATGAGACTAGGTTTTACAAGGACCTGGAACCTAGTTTTTAAAACAAAAAAACTAGATGAAAAACCTAGACAATCGACGAAAAACCAAGACATCTACCAAGATAGAGACCAGAAACCAAAAACATAGAAGAACTGCTATTGCAGTTCTTTGATCATTTGGACCACCTCTTTTCTAGCCCTTGCGGTACTTTGGATGGTGTTAACTACAAATCCCACCATGCCCTCAATAGCTTTTTTCCTGGAGCTCTGTTTGGTTCATTTACTTGGACCACCTAGAGATATGATTTCTTCATTAGTTCTCTTCCCTAAGATGACAATAGTAGCACAAATGCTGGAAGTAACCTACTCCATCTTATTATCACTCTCTTTGATCAATAACCAGAGGTTGTTTTCATATTCCTTTAGTTATCTGGTATATTACCAATTAGAATTTACATCTGGGTAGTCTTAGCACGATCAGTTTCTTGGTTCTGCTTGATTATGGTGACTTTCCTTTTCAAGTTCATTAATTCATTATACACCCAGGAGTTGGTTTGAAGGGGAGAGTTTGCCTTCAGTTTAGCAGTATGTAGGAGTTGGTTTTCTCTCTCTAGTTAATTATGAGATGTTTTAATAATATATTTATTAATTCAACTAATAATATTATTTAGAGTTTATTATTTAAAATAAAACTCTTAAATAATAATAATTAATTTAAATAAATATAATTACGTCTAAATTAGAACCAAAACTTTATCTTTAAGTTAAATTCTTTTATTAAATTAATTCACGAGATATTTTTTAATAATATATTTATTAACTTAATTAATAACATTTTTTAGAATTTATTATTAAAAGAAAACTCCTAAATGATTATCATTAAATTAAATAAATATAAATACATCAAAAATAGAACTTTAATATAATCTCTTAAATTCAATTCTTTTATTTAATTAATTTCTCAATTAATTAAATATAATTAAATATTGAATTTTCTTTATAAAATTTTCATGCAACAACTTTGAGCAATTTAAATTAAAATATCTTTATTAAATTAAATTTCTTCCTCACTTAAGGCAAGAGCCTACGACACAATAGTAACTTGTGAGCCTCTTATGTGGGAGGTCTTGGGTTCGAATTCGCTTAACACATAAATAATTAATTACAATAAATAACAATAATTAATCTAGGCTTCGACCATTTATCGATTAAAAAAAGAATAAAAATTCTTTCTCACTTAAATTAATCATGAGACGTTTTTAATATAATATTTATTAATTTAACTAATAATATTATTTAGAATTTTTAAATTAAAATAAAACTCCTAAATAAATTATTATTAAAGTAAATAATTATAAACACACCAAAATTAGAACTATAACTTTATCTTTAAATTTTATTCTTTTATTTAATTAAATTCACAAACATTTTTAATAATATATTAACTTAATTAATAACATTATTTAGAGTTTATTATTAAAATAAAACTCCTAAATAATTATCATTAAATAAAATAAATATAAATACATCAAAAATAGAACTTTAATAAAATCTTTAAATTTAATTCTTTTATTTAATTAATTTCTCAATTAATTAAATATAATTAAATATCAAATATCTTTATAAAATTTTCATTAAATTAAATCATTAAATTATCTTTTAATTTGATTTAATTATAAATAGAAAATCACAATAGACCCACAAAACCAAATACAACAACTCAACTGAAGGCAAAGAAAATAATCAAACTCCAGGGTCAAAATCATGAATTCATGTCACTTGATGAATTTGGATGGGTGAACTAACTCAGATACTTGCCCTATTTTCTAGGAAAATTGGCTTAGGGTTTAGGATTTGGACTCAAGATTTATCTCCCCACTTATACCATTGAAATATTGCGATAGGGTATGCTTATTTTGGCAATTCAGGGAAGTCGATACCCGATACTTGTAATCTGCATAAAATCCACACATATACAAACACAATATTCTAATCTAAACAAGTAATGGTAGGAAGTGGTTCATCATGTAGATCTCGACTAGCAGGTGACTATGACTCCCTTCCTCAACCACATTAAATGTCAAACATAAAAAAAACATACACGCACACCATATACATGTAAGTATGGGGTAAGTATCCCTAGAAATCACATAAAAATCATTCGTCTAACTAGCATCATTCAATAACTAAAATTTAATACATGAACATATATATCATCATCGAACATAATCATAACATATGCCTAAAAGAATCCGGTCAAAACAAATCAGAAAAGTCAAGTAGGGGTAGGCATTACATCTACTCCCCTTAGAATTAGGCTTACTCCTAGAAGCCTACAAGAAAGATAAACTAAAGTAGGGGTAGGCATTACACAATATTAGTTAACTAAGCAATGGCATTGATGTAGAAGAATTAGATTAGTTGTCATATTGTCATTAATGTCAAGCCTATTGACTTGCTAATTTATATAAGTTTCCAAATCATCTAAAGGATTTGGTGTTGAGTAAATAAATGGTCACTAAAAGATAGAAGATTAAATGAATAAGTGATGTTAAGTGTATGCGCATAAATGGGAAATTTTTGAATCAATCTTTGATAGGGTAATATTGGTTTGATTATCTACATGATTTGATGAAGTGTTAGAATGATGTATAAGCAAAATATATTTGATGGAAATAAAGAATTGAAGTTCTAAAGTGGAAGACAAGACATTAGTGTATGCTATCAAGTTGTAAATGGTGGTTGGTAAGAAATTTCAGTGGAAGTGTACCAAACATGTGTTAAAGAAATAAGTTTGTGATAGTGTTATCAAGAAAGTAAGTGTTACTGAGAAAATGATGTCAACTAAGTGAACAATGTTAACTAAAGAAATGAAGTTTTTCAGTGAAGAAAGAACATGGGTTGGAAAAGATGAATAATTTGGTAAAATCAATAATGGGATGACATTGAGTGAGAAATTGGATTGATCTAGAAGATTCTATGGAAAGAATATTGTCAATGAAATCTATGGATAAAATTGGTTAGGTATGATCAAAAGGAAAGGTTCATGATCCAAGAAAAGTTCAAGGTGAACTACTACTGATACAATGTATAAAACACTTTTGAGAAATTAATTCAATGTATGCAAGCCAAGTTGTGATTGAATGGATGAGAGTAATTAAAATAAACCTTAATGAAGATTAATTAAGAATTTTTTTCCTATAAAAAGGATGAATACTAATATTGATGCTGCTAATAGTTGAATGAGTACAAAGGGTACACTATGCATAACATAATTGAAGAAAAGTGTGAATTAAGTGAAGGAAGGATGAAGTATATGTATTGATCATCCAACAAGAAAGAGTGTGAATAATTGAAGGAGTATAAATGATATTTGAATAGGAAAAGGTAGTTTATATTTCTACAGACCATTTCACTATTACTTTCTAACCATCATAGCAAAAAATCTCTTAACCAAGTGATTTAACAATCCTATTTGTAAATCCTTTTTGAAGAGTGATAGATCTAATTTATCTTTGGTGAGAAGACCTAACAAATGTGTTTGTAACCTTTAACTTGGATGGCTCTTAACAAAGCTCACTTCAGAAGAGTAAATTTCTTTGTGGGTGAAAATTGCCATAGTGGTTTTTACCCAAAATGGGTTTCCACATTAAATACTAGTGTTAATGTTTAATGTGTGATTGAATATTTTTCATGTTATTTCATGTTTTTATGTGTGTAATATTGTAAATTGTTGTTGGTTGGTTGCATGTTGTAATTGATTAGTAAGGATAATTTGCTGATAAGTTCAAAAGGTGAAAATTGTTTGTAAGGTGAAAATTTCTTGATAATAGTCTACCAAAGATAGAAATTTCTTTTAAGTCACCTCTAACCATTGGTAGTTCAAGGAAAGAAAAATAAAGAGACATCAACCATAGTTCAAGTGGGATTTTCTATGACATCATATTACTCAAGCAAAAATAATAAGAGGAACTTGAAGCATTGTTGGAAAAGAGGTTATTGAGAGGAAAAGGAAAGTACAAAGGTAAATTGCCTTTGAAATGTTTCAATGGAAACAAGATTGGTCATATAGCATCTAGGTTCTTGATAATGACATGAATGATAAGAAAGACAAGAAGGAGAATCAATACCAAAAGTTTAAAGACAACAAGGGCAAAGGAAAAAAACCATGTTACCTAGCTAAGGAAGGCCAAAATGATGATGAATTTGATGACTTATAAGAAGGTGATGAAGTAGTTTATGTTGATATGAAGGATGAATAAGAAGAATAAAGGTGTGAAGATGAAAAATACCTTATTTATCAAGTTGACAAAAATAACACATGGATTGTTGATAGTGGTTGTTCACATCATATATGATGACAAGTTTAAAAACATAGAAGAATATGATGGAGGATGTGTTATACTTAGACATGATGCTCCATGTTTTACCAAAGGAAAAGGATCTATTATGCTAAATGAAAAAATTAAGTGTGATAATGTTTATCAGTTTTATTGCATAAAATGTAACCAAGGAATAAACAATAAGAAACTAAAGTATATTCCTACATTTTCATGCAAATCTCAAATATAAGTAATATGGAGAAGCCTGCAAACAAGTGTGAATAATTGAAATAAGAAATAACTCTAAATTATATTCAACATAACTTATGCAAATGCAAATCTCCAAAATAACATGTGTCGATAACGTTATTATTCTTGGAATGTGGTTGTTCACAAATCCCGCAACATAACAAGGAATTGAATCTTGCTTCTAGAAATGAGGAGAGGGTTATTCTTTTATAGAAAATGAGATGAAATAGATAGTTGAATTCAAAATGAGATGAAGGGATAAGATTCCTTAGGACCAATGAGGTGTCAATGAGGTGGAGGCCAAGTGTACTCCATGTGGATTAGGGTTTTGACCATTCAAAGGGGGGAAGATGCTCACACATGTATGAGAAACCTTAGATCTGATGGGTCAATGACATTTGTAAGAGGGTTGGAGGCTCAAGGTTTCTCACACGTGTGTGAGAAAATTTGGTTCACATCTTGAGAGGGGACAAATGTATAAGTGTGTAAGAGTCACATGTCACATGTGACAAGGGTTTTCTAATCCTTTGATTATGATTGTACATATGATTAAGGATATGATTAGATGGAAAACTAGGATTAACTAGTGGTAAGTGGATTGACCTAGGTTAGAAGGATGGGTTAGGTTAGGAAAGTGAGGTTAGGTGAAGGTTAAAGTAATAAGCCATGTGCTCAAATAGAATTAAATATAATATTTAATTCCAAGTGGAACTACAATGGATTAATGAAGTAAAAAAAGTCATTTACTTAATTAAAGTGAAGGATTAAGATGCAAGTGGGATGCGAGAAAATAGGCTAGGATTAAATAAATGTAAATTTATTTAATCAAGGAGGGGGGACAAAGATGAATGTAATTAAATAAATGTAAATTTATTTAATTAAAGGTAAGATAAGGCTAAAATTAAATAAATAATAAATGTCTATTTAATTGGTCAAAATAAGGTTATTTGTGCTCAATTAGATAATTTTAGGTGTCTACATTTTGCCCATCTTTGATATAGCATTACTGATGTTATATCAAAGAAAAATAAAATATAGTGGATGGAAGGATTAGACTAGTAGCATAATGCCCCAATCATGGAAGGATGACGAGGGTGGAATAGTATAACCCCTCAAGAGAAAATGCGGGTTAGGAGAACACAAATGTTCTCTTGAAATGGAAAAGAGTATGGAAGGGAGTGGAAAATGATAAGATTGATAAAGTTATGCTACAATGGTGTGAACAACCTAAGTTTGATATTGTATTCAACACTATGCACCAAGGTATGAGGAACCAAGATGACAATGTGTCAAAGGCATGCCAAAATGTATTGCATAAAATGTAACTAAGGAACAAATAATAAGCAACTGAAGCCTATTCCTACATTTTCATGCAAAAATCAAATATAAGTAATATGGAGAAGCATGCAAACGAGTGTGAATAAATGAAATAAGAAATAACTTTAAAGTATATTCAACACAACTTATGCAAATACAAACCTCCAAAATAACATGTATAGATGATGTTGTTATTGTTGGAATGTGGTTGCTCACAAATCTCGCAGAATAACAAGGGATTGAATCTTGCTTCTGGAAATGAGGAGAGGGTTCTTGTTTTCTAGGAAATGAGATGAAATAGATGGTTGAGATTCAAAATGAGAGGAAGGGATACAATTCCTCAGGATCAATGAGGTGTCCATGAGGTGGAGGCCAAGTGGACTCCATGTGGATTAGGGTTTTGACCATTCAAAGGGGAAAGATTTTCACACATGTGTATTAAATCTTAGATGTGATTGGTCAATGACATGTGTAAGAGGGATGAAGACTCAAGGTTTCTCACACATGTGTGAGAAACTTTGGTTTGCATCTTGAGAGGGAAAAAATGTGTAAGTGTCTAAGAGTCACATGTCACATGTGACTAGGGTTTGATAATCCTTTGATTAGGATTGTGCAAATGATTAAGGATATAATTAGATGGAAAACTAGAATTAACTAGTGGGTAAGTGGATTGACCTAGGTTAGAAGGATTGGTTAGGTTAGGAAAGTGAGGTTAGGTAAAGGTTAAAGTTAGAAGCCATTTGCTCAAATAGAATTAAATATAATATTTAATTCCAAGTGGAACTAAAATGGATTAATCAAGTAAAATAAGTCATTTAATTAATTAAAATGAAGGATTAAGATGCAAGTGGGGTGAGGGGAAATAGGCTAAGATTAAATAAATGTAAATTTATTTAAATCAAGGATAGGGGATACAAATGAATGTAATTAAATAAATGTATATTTATTTAATTAAAGGTAGGATAAGGATAAAATTAAATAAATAATAAATATCTATTTAATTGGTCAAGTTAAGGGTATTTGTGCTCAATTGGAAAATTTTAGGTGTCTACATTTTGTCCCTCTTTGATATAGTATTAGTGATGTTATATCAAAGAAAAATAAAATATAGTGGATGGAAGGATTATGCTAGCAGCATAATGCCCCAGTCATGGAAGGATGAGGAGGGTGGAACTATATGCCCTCTCAAGAGAACATGTGGGTTAGGAGAATATATATATTCTCTTGAAATGGACATGAGTATGGAAGGGAGTGGAAAATGATAAGATCGATAACATTATGTTGCAATGGTGTGAACAACCTAAGTTTGATATTGTATTCAACACTATGCACCAAGGTATGAGGAACCATGATGAAAATGTGTCAAGGGCATGCCAAAATGTATTGCATAAAATATAACTAAGGAATAAATGATAAGCAACTAAAGCCTATTACTACATTTTCATGCAAACCTTAAATATAAGTAATATGGAGAAGCATGAAAACAAGTGTGAAGAAATGAAATAAGAACTAACTCTAAATTATATTCAACACAATTTATGCAAATGCAAACCTCCAAAATAACATGTGTAGATGATTTTATTATTGTTGGAATATGGTTGCTCACAAATCCTACAACATAACAAGGGATTGAATCTTGCTTCTAGAAATGAGAAGAGGGTTCTTCTTTTATAGAAAATGAGACGAAACAAATGGTTGAGATTCAAAATGAGATGAAGGATAAGATTCCTTAGGATCAATGAGGTGTCAATGAGGTGAAGGCTAAGTGGACTACATGTGGATTAGGGTTTTGGCCATTCAAAAGGGGAAAGATGCTCACATGTGTGAGAAAACTTAGATGTAATGGATTAGTGACATGTGTAAGAGGGTTAGAGGCTCAAGGTTTCTCACACATGTGTGAGCAACTTTGGTTCACATCTAGAGAGGGGACAAATGTGTAAGTGTGTAAGAGTCACATGTCACATGTGACTAGGGTTTTCTAATCCTTTGATTATGATTGTGAAAATGATTAAGGATATAATTAGATGGTAAACTAGGATTAACTAGTGGTTAAGTGGATTGACCGAGGTTAGAAGGATGGGTCAGGTTAGGAAAGTGAGGTTAGGTGAAGGTTAAAGTTAGAAGTCATGTGCTCAAATAAAATTAAATATAATATTTAATTTCAAGTGGAACTAAAAGGGATTAATTAAGTAAAATATGTCATTTACTTAATTAAAGTGAAGTATTAAGATGCAACTAGGATGAGGGGAAATAGGCTAGGATTAAATAAATGTAAATTTATTTAAATCAAGGATAGGAGATAAAGATGAATATAATTAAATAAATTTAAATTTATTTAATTAAAGGTAGGATGAGGATAAAATTAAATAAATAATAAATATTTATTTAATTGGTCAAGATAAGGGTATTTTTTCTCAAATTGGACAATTTTAGCTGTCTACACTTAGTAGAGGATTGGCTAGACATTTTAGTTAAGATAAAACCATTGCTCTGGTTGGTGAGCATTACTAGTAGCCATAATTAAAACAATATATTGATAAGTATGTGAAAAGTAGTAGAATATGTTAGATGGAAAAATAAACCAAGAAAAATATAGGGTTATATCAACCATTACCTATACGAGAACATGATTCCATTTTTGTGTTGGTGGATATATTCTCAAAGATGACACATTTTATTCCTTGTAGGAAGAATATGATGTTTTTAATGTGCCATAATTCTTTTTAAGATGAGTGGTGACTACATAGTCTACCAAAGAACATAGTTTTTGATTAGGACACTAAGAGTTTTGGGTACATTTGGAGGACATTGTTGAAAAAAATAAAGATGGATTTGAAGTTTAGCGCTACACACTATCCACAGAGTGATGGGTAGATAGAAGTGGTGAATATGACTTTGGGGAACCTATTAGGATGCTTAGTAGAAGATAAAATAAAGGGATGAGATTTGATTTTACCATAGCTATATTTTGCATAGAATAATTATATCAATAGGAGCACTGATAAATCACTATTCATGATTTTATATGGAAGAAGTCCTAGAAATGCTTCAAATTTAAGGATGTTGTACAAAGGATAAAAGAGTAGTGTCAAATAGGAATGGGTGTTGGTACTAACAATTTTTTAAAGAAAATTATGCATGAACCATGTATCCAGAGTATTGTATTACATATTTGAACTCTATTTTTTGACATAATATAAATGGAGTTAGCCTAATCCATCTATCACATAATAAAAATAGTAATATTAAAGTTGAAGACTTTCCTAAAAACCTAAAAAATATACATGAAGAGATGAGAAAACATACTAATAAAATGAATATTAAGTGCAAGGCTAAAGGAGATATAAGAAATTTCAAATAGAGCATGAATTCATGGATCATTTGAGAAAGGGGATATTTCCAATGATAACACATAATAAGTTGAACAAAAGAACTTTAAAGAATGCAAAATCCCAAAAAAATAGAATTTAGAAAATGCTTATGAAGTATAATTTCCTACTAAACTCAATGCTTCACCTATGTTTAATATTTCATATTTGAGAGATTATCATGAAGGAAGTATTGAAGATGAGACAAAAAAAGAATGATGGACTATTCCATCACCTACTTCATATATAGAGGAGATAGAAGATATCTTGGATAGTTGTGTTGGAAGAAACACTAGAAATAGAAAATATGAAGAGTACTTGGTCACATGGGAAGGATGGCCTATTGAAGATTGAACATACCTATTAAAGGAATAGAGTGACCAACTTGGTTTTCCTTTGAACACCTAAGATATGACAAGATCACTTCTTAGATTAGCGTGGGTGTCTAATGCAAGAGTATCCAAGGTGTAAAAGAAATCTTAGATCACGTAGAAAATATTGTCTAGTTGTCCAATTAGGGTTATTTTGGGCAACATTACTTTTTTTGCAAGTTTATTATTTTTACCAAATTTTCATTTGAACATAGGCTATTTCAATTACTACTTTGGAGGTTCATTTTGGACATATAAGCATGTTGTTAAAGTTTCAAGGAAAGATCAAGTTTAGTTTTAAAGATATTGAATTTTTTGTTTTGGCAAGGTGGTACAAAAACTTTGAACTTGATTTTGAAGGATTGAGATGCTCTAAAAAGGTGTGAAAATTCTTTGTGAATGATGCTTCATTATTGAGTTGTAGAGCACTTCAAGAATTTTTTCAAACTGGATATAATAGCCAATCATCTATACAACACACAAGATATGGCATCTAGAAGTTGCATTACTTAAGAATAATTGGTGAAATCCTTTATGTGAATATTCTCATCATATTCCAATATGGGGGAAAATTATTAGCCCCAATTGATAATGTAATTGGTATTTTTTTGAATGTATGTAAAAGAGTCATATCCATTGTTATGTTGCTATTGATGTCAAATTATTAGTTTGCTAGACATTATGCTAACTTGGTAGAGTGCTATATCATTATATGGTTGATGAAGGAAGTATGTAGAGAGTTGATAAGTATGGTATTCAATGAGAACTTGAAGGAATTGTACAGTGATAATGTAATTTTGATTTGATTAGTTTAGAATCATGTAATATTGTAATGTATTGAGTTACTTAAGCTTAACTGAGTGACAAGGTTAAAGATGGAAGTCTGTATTCATCAAGTGACTTACAATGTTCACCGATAAAATAGAAAAGCAAGTGGAAAATTTAGTATTTCCCAAGAAAATTTAGTATTAATAGAGTACTATATTACCCAAGTGAAATGTTATATTCAACTAAGTAATAGCTAGAAGAACAAGTTGAAAGAAATGAAATCTAAGGCCAAGTTTTGGTAGAAATTTGCAAATTTTAAGATGGTCAAAGATGCAAGTAAAATTTTGTTACAAGATCAATGATAGAGAAAATTGATCAAGGATCTAATGATGGAGATTAAAAAAAGATAAGGAAGTGCACAAAGTTATATGAAAAGTTTTATTTTCTATATGATTAAGATTAAGTATATTGAACCTAAGCAAATTGGTTAGAGGAAATATGTCACGACCAGGTAAGTATCTCTTGCTTTGTAGATAAAACCCTTTACTTGCAATGTATGAGTGTAAATATTAAAAAAGAATTTATGAATATATCAGATTATTTTTTCAATGATCATATTGTCAAATTTGTCGATTGGTGTCTAGATTTTAAATTAGAAGGGATAGATTTTAGGTGCCCTATATGGTTCAATATTTAGGTTTTACCACCATAATTGAAATAGCTGGAAACCCTCAAATCAATAAAATCTATTATAGGAGAAGTCATAGGGCTAGAAACCTCCTTGTAGTATTCCAACAATGTGAAATTATTAATCAGAACAAAATTTAACCAATCTTCTCCTATTTGTAAAAGAGTGGTAACAAGGAAGGCATCCTATGAGATAATATTACAAACATATGAAGAAGAGATATCTGAAATCATAAGGGCATAGGATGATAAAAGGACAGACTTGATATATCTACCTCGCACCTTTGACCTACTAAGTATGGTCCCAATGATTAACACTTAGAAAAAGGAAATAAGGACTAGATCGACTGAGTCAATTACATCCTCAAATCATGGTAAGCTCGTTACCTATTTGGATCTACGATGTTCTAAATTGGATCATCATTATAGAGTAGAACCTGATAGAAGAATCAAATCCATCATTGTGGTGGGACATGAAGAAAGTGGTGAAGAGAGAAATAAGAAAGAAGCATCCACCAAATGAAGATATAAAAAAGAAATATAAAGTACCAAAGAGAAATTTAGGGCAGAGAAGTAGCCCAGACAAAGGAAAAGATAGAATCGATAGTGAGATAAAGACAGAAAAGAATCACGAACAAGACATTAGCAGAGGAAGAGAAGAAAATTTAGATAGCACCAATAAGAGGGATCAACACATCAGAGATATTTTTAGCAGCAGAACTCTAGTAAAACAATTATGTCATATGGGAGAGAAGGACCTAGACAAAGAGATTCCAACATCAATGCAAAATTTAGCAGTAGAGGGTCTTGGGAAAGATAGTAAAGAGAGCTTGGAAAACTCCTTACTTTTTGAAGTAAATTCCAACAAAGCTAAAGGAAATGGATGATTGAAGGTTGATAGTCTCACAAAACAGTGTCAGAAGCAAGTCTCTGAAGAAAGGATCACTACTCCTAGCAAGGAGGTTAGTATAAGAACTTCTAAGTTCTAGCAGACTCTAGCAACAAATGTAAGCTCCCCTTTCACTCTAGAAGATAAGCATAAAGAGAAAATTAATAAAGGTATAGACAACTCCTTGATAGAAGAAGTGCAAAAATTTCTAAACAAAGACATCATTTTGGATCCTGCAATGGACAACTTAAGTTCAAAAGATAAGGATCTAGACCTACTATTTGAAGAGTTAATCTAGGTGTTTAGCTGGGACAATATTGATAACAAATCAGAGGCCCAAAAGGAGGAATTAATTTAGAAAATCCTTAAATTAGGAGGAGATAATTATTCGGCTGAAGATTTAAGAAGAGATTTACTAAAAATTGAGATTCAGGACAAGATGGGGGGACAAACTAAGACAGGTGGAAATGTGACAGAGTAAGAGGATAGAGGGAACAAAAGAGATAACAGGGAAGGTATAGATGGTGAGAAACCAAACATAATTCACTAGATCATTAGTGAACTCAAGAATGAAGAACAAGAATGGCAAAGTGGATTAATATCTTCAGCTATTCAAAATAAAACAAATAAGTTTGAGCACCTTGGGATACAAATGAACCGAGAAGGTTTGAGTTCACCAAAATATGGTAGAATAAAAGGCAAAAGAGGTAGGAAATCCTTGAAGGAACTTAGAGAAGTAGAGGGATTGTGCAGAGAATAGGGGAAGTTCCTTCCCAAGGAAACATGGGGGTCACGACATGGAACGCTAGGGGCTTAAATGCCCCTAGTACAAAAAGGTTACTAAAACATAATCTTAAAACCTTTGATTCAGATATAATTCTAGTCTAGGAAACTAAGTTAAATAAAGAAAAAGGCACCTAACTAAGATGTTAGGTCTTTGGGAGTACAGCTTTCAAGAATCAAAGGGGGCTTTGGGAGGTCTAGGATTAATTTGGAATCCTAGGAAGGTAGCCATTCATTGTTTAATATCTAGGTCTAATTGGATGAGTGCAAGTGTTCAGAGTCTTAAATCAAATCTACAATTAATTTTGATTAATATTTATAATCCCATTAGTATAGTAGGGAAAAGAGTAGTTTGGGATGAGATTAGCTCTTTTATTCTTTAATTTTGGGATAAAGTTTGTTTGGTAGGAGGTGATTTCAATACTATTTTAAATCTAGAAGAAAAGGTAGGTGGCACTCAGTATCTCTCACAAGCATCGTTAGATTTTAAAGCTTGGATAGACAAGCATAATATGATTGACATTCCATTCGCTAATGGTATTTTTACATGGAATAATAGAAGGAAGGATTTTCCTTACATAGCAGAGAAATTAGATAGGTTTTTTATGATAGGAAATATAGATGATTATAACTTAAACTTCTAGTCCACCATTCTGCCTATTGCTGGGTTTGACCACTACCCAATTCGCTTTGAATTTAGTGAGCCTGCGAAACCTATTAGGAATCTGTTTAAATGTGAAAAGATGTGGTTCCAAGATCCTAACTTCATTAGGAACATTAGAGATTGGTGGAAGTTGGATAAATTTGAAGGTTCCAAGATGTTCATTTTCGTCTCTAAACTAAAAATGTGAAAAGAAAGGATACTTAGATGGAATAAAGAACATTTTAATAACATATTTAAAGAAAAAATGGAGATAGAAGATAAACTAAAAAATTTGAACATAGATATAATTAAGAATGACATGAATAATGAAAGCTTTCTACTAGAAAAAGAACTCCTCATGAAACAAGAAGACATTCTATCCAAAGAAGAAATATTCTAGAGATAGAAATCCTGTGAAAAATGGCTAGCAGAGGGAGATTAGAATACGAAATTCTTCCATAATTCCACTCTATATAATAGATCAAAAATTAATATTACTAGTGTTAAAAACAACTTGGGTATTTGAACTGAAAACCCAAAAGAAATTACAGATACATTTGTATCTAATTTCTAGAAAATATTGAATAATTATGAAGGACCAAATAGAGAGGCCCAAGCTAAAATGCTTAGATTTATCCCAAAGTTAATATCTCCTAAAGAGAATAAGACTTTAATTAAAACTATCTCATTAGAAGAAGTGAGATTGGTAGTTTTTAACATGAATCCAGACAAATCGCCAGGTCCAGATGGATTTTAGACCTTCTTTTTTTAGAAATGCTGGGATATTATTGGGGAAGATCTATGGAAAGCCATAGAAGCCTTGAGAAATGGACAACCACTACTAGTAGAGATCAACTTCTCCTTTATCACTCTGATCCCCAAAAAGAATGAGCCAAAGGACCCAAGGGACTTCTGACCTATCACACTATTCAACACAATTTATAAGATTTTCTCTAAGATTTTGGCAAATAGGCTTAAAGGTGTATTGCCAAAGTTAATCTCTGAAGAACAAACGAGATTTGTTCCAAGTAGATCTATTCTTGATGGTATCCTTACAATCCAAGAGACCATTCATTCAACAACAACAAATAAAGAGGCATGCATGTTCATGAAATTGGATATACAAAAAGCATATGATATGGTTGATTGGCACTTTCTATTCAAGGTCCTTGAAGCCTTTGGCTTCTCTCATCAATGGATAAATTTAGTTTTTAAATTTGTCTCTACCCCAAAAATCTCTATTCTCGTTAATGGATCACTTGAAGGCTTCTTTGAAATATCTGTATATGAGCAATGTTAGTATGCTAATAGAAACCAAATTTAAATAAAGCTTCTACAAACTAAACAAAATTCATAAACTTCAAGATAGACTAAGATGAGCTCTCAATTGAGAATATGAGCCATTAATGGACTCTCTCAATAAGAAGCTCTCTTGTTGAGTAGCTTTATCTAAATGGATAGGATGTATGCTCAATATGCTTCCAAAGGCTTCAATGGATGATTGTGGATTTTTGGTGTGGATAGATGGCTTTAGTATGGATTTGGCTCTCAAAATAGCATTATAACTTTACTTCATGGATTGTGTTATTTTGCAAAGGGGAAGGATCCAATTTATAGGCAAGAGGCTTGAGGGATTGAGGGCTAAGATGCAAGGATGGGAAAAAGCTTATGGAGGGCTCAGATTGCATGAGAAGAGAGCACATGGATTGTGCTTCCTTATAGCCAATCAAGGAGTGACACATGTCACATGGTGAGAGGATGGAGGAAAGGGCAAGGATGAGTCAACAAAGGAGGCTCAAGAGATAAAATCTTCATAAAGACCCTCATAATGACTTGTAAGAGCAATAAAAGGGCTTGTAAGAGTCATTTATGACCTAGTGGACTTCATAAAGTTTTATGGTTGAGATATTTTGAGGGTGATGAGAGAAAATTCGACTTGGACTTGATTAGAAATGTTTTAAGCTTGTTTAGGCTTGTGCAAATGATTAGAGGATGGATTAGGATGGTTTAGGATTAGCTTAAGGATAGGCAAGTGGATGGCATTTAATGAGGGTGGGTGAAGGAAGAGATATTTGTTAGCTTTGGCTTGGGTTAGTAAGTTTTAACCCATGTTTAGGGAATGTGACAAGGTTAGGAGGGGATTAGGATTAGGTTTAAAAACATCTTCTAGAAGAGTCTAGATTTTGGAGGAGGATAAAGACTTTCTAGAATAGTCTAGAATTTCCTAGGATGAGGATGAAGACTTTCTAGAAGAGTCTAGAACTTCTTAGGATGAGGATAAATTAGATTTTTAGGAAATAAATAAAATTTTATTTATTTCAAGGGTTTGGGTTGAGGAGATATTTATTAAAACTTTTTTAATAAACATGAGGATTAATATTTAATTTTAATTAAATATTTTGAGTTGGGATTAGGGGTAGGAAATGATGGGATTAGCCTTTAATCAAAATTAAAGAAGGATTAGAAGATTTTGGAAGAGGTTATTGGTCATAAGGAAATTGGCCAACTTTTGGGAAAAAAATAAATTTTTTATTTATTTTAGGATTTTTGGTCAATTTATTAATTAAATAATTAATAAATAAGGAAATAATGTTTAAATAAGATTTAAACATTTTTGGGAGGGATTCCTTAATTAAATATTTTTAATTAAGATAAAAGGATTTAATGGCATAAAAATTAATTAATTAATTAATTAAATAATTAATTAATTAATAAATGATGATGTCATCGAGAATTTTTTAGAAAATAAAAATACTTTATTTTCTAAAGGATTTTTAGGTGTCTACATTTTGCCCCTCTTTGATGTGATGCCGCAAGTGGCATGACATCAAAGATAAGAAAATAAGATGCCCAAGGCTAGAGCAGAAGAGGAGAGAATGGACTATGAGATGCCCCCTCAAGAAGGCAGCGGGGAGAGAAAGCGAGGCTTGGTGGCTTCTTGAAAAATACAAGAATCTGGGATGAGCAAGGAGACTCAAATTGGATTAAGAGAAGAGGTTGAATTAGCTCAAACTCTCACTATGGGAGAATGATAAAGGAGAATCAGATGCACAAGAGGAAGCAAGCTTAAGACCTTAGGGAAGGTGGAGGATGAAGGAGCAGAGTGCTATAAAAAGGAATCCAAGATAGGGAGATGGATGAGGGGATTATAAAGCTGATGCAATAGGATTTCAAAGAGTTAGATTGGTGGAAGATGGGTTTCGGAGATCCCTAGGACTAGGATTGTGGATCTCGAAAGATGAGGCTTGGTGGGTTGATTTGGATTGGTGGATCCCTAAGACTAGGATTGTGGATCAATAAAGCTAAGAGTGATGAGTGATTCAAAGAGATACTGATGCATCAGCTGGGGTAGGAGAGACGGATGCTGGATATGGATGGGGGATAATGGAGATGAAGGAAAACCATTGAAGCTTTTTGAGCGGGGGGATACTTCAAAGAGAAGTACCACCATGTAGTTGAGCACTAGATTTGCTATAGGACTATTGGTTAATTGCCAAGGTTACCAAGAACATCAAGGCCTTTTCACCAACCGTCCAAAGGACTAACTAACTCAAAACAAACACACAAGGATTGCCCCAGCATCACACATGAATCCTAGAGGAAGCAGCGTGGAAATGACACTGGAGAGCCCACAAGCAGAAAAGAAAAACAAACGAAAGACCTGATCAAGACCTTACACTCTAATTGCCCCATTCGCAGCATACCATGATATGGAAGATCGTGGCAACCTTGAGGAGGGAACAAGGAGATTGCTTGAAAAAGATACTTCAAGACCCAAAAGGGAAGATCCCAAATCAAAAGAAAGTGAAAATCCAAAAGAGAGCCGTTTGCCAACGAGATGGGTAGGACAAGGCACTAACGGACCAAGATCAGACATGAGGAAAGCTATATCCTGCAAGGACCTATTGGAGAGCACCGAAGCTGGTGGATTTGGATGAGTGATGCATCTGGCAAGCTGAACTAAGAAAGATAACACTTTGGTGACAGGAAATCTAGCTAAAGGATGCATTGGAATAGCTAACCAAGATGTGTGATGGGTGCAAGATGCTGATCAAGGACAAACTGACATGAACGCTGGATAGATACAATGGTACTAAGTTAAAGAGGATGTACAAGCTGATGGACCAAGATATGTTACAAATGTACAAGTTTGTTCATGTTTTGGTTTTTGTGAGATGGAAATGTTTGTGAAGGATGGGATGTCTATAATAGGTGATAGGTGGATAGGTAGATGGTTTGCGAAAAGCTTAAGGAAAATGGAATTTTGTGTGTGCACGTGATAGTATACAAGCTAGGATACAGGATTATTTATAGGCTAGAATATGGTACAAACCTTGGACAAGATTTGGATAGACAAGGTATGGTACAAGATTTACAAGGTATAATACAAGCTTTGGTACAAGATTTACAAGCTGTACAGGAGGTATTTACAAGCTTCATCAGATTTTGGATATTTGGTTGGAACACCAAGGGAACAAGAAAGTGTGTCTTATGGGATGGTGGGTAAATGGATGAGGGATAGGATAGTGATAGATAATGGATTAGTCTTTAGTACACAAGGCGCCTGAATTACCAGGTTTTCACCAAGGTACCTATCCAAGGTGCTTGAATTGCCAAGTTTTCACCATTGGACGCTTGTTTCTCTTTACTATTTTTTTTTCTTTTGTATTTTTCAAAAGCCTGGTATACCAAGGATCTTCAAGCATAGAACTTCTTGAGATGAATGATGTTAGTAGGATCATTCAAGAGTTCTCCTTCTGGTGTAGATAGCTGATAAGCTCCAGAGCCAAAGGAAGCAGTGACAACATAAGGACCAAGCCATGTAGGTTCAAACTTGCCTCTCTTTTCTCGATCTACTTGGACTTTCATGTTTTCTTTGAGGACCATGTCACCTGGCTGAAAGTGTCGTGGAAGCACCTTCTTGTTGAAATTCCTTTTAAGACAAGTTTGATAGACTGTGAGATGATCATAGGCTTGTTGTCGCTTCTCATCTAAGAGATCTAGCTGGGTGAGCCGAGCTACTCTATATTCTTCATCTGATATTTTCCCTTGCAAAGATATGCGCAAGGAGGGAAGTTCAACCTCTATAGGTAGTACTGCTTCGGCACCATAGACTAGGGAGTATGGAGTTGTGCCTGTGGATGTACGGAAGGAAGTTCGATAGGCCCATAGGGCTGGATTTATTTGTAGGTGCCAATCACGACCGGAATCATTGACAACTTTCTTTAGAATTTTGAGGAGGGTTTTGTTAGTTGCCTCTGCCTGGCCGTTACCTTGTGGGAAATATGGGCTAGAAAAGCGGTGATGGATGCGGAGGGAAGTGCATAATTCTTCCATGTTGAGATTTTCAAAGTTACCTCCGTGGTCAGTGAAGATGGTGGATGGGATGCCGAAGCGGCAAACAATGTGGTACAAGATGAACTTGGAGACCTGAACTCCTGTAGCTGAGACTAGGGGGACTGCTTCCACCCATTTAGTGAAATAGTCTGTAGCTGTTATTATCCATTTATGTCCATCAGATGAGAGGGGTGTGATAGTTCCAACTAGATCAAGGCCCCAACAAGCGAAAGGCCAAGGTGGTGCAATAGGCTGTAGATCCTGTGCTGGAGCGTGCACAAGATTTGCATGCTGCTGACATGGGAGACACTTTCTGACAAAGTCACAGGAGTCTTCTTCAATGGTAGGCCAATAGTAGCCTGCTCTAAGGATTTGTCGCGCTAGGACAATACCACTCGTGTGGGCACCGCAAAGTCCAGAGTGTACTTCCTTTAACACCATTGCGGCCTCATTTTGGTCTAAACATCGAGAGAGAGTATCGTGATAACCCCGACGATATAGGGTATTGGCTATGATAACATAGCGGGATGATTTTCGGATGAGGTTCTGGCGTTGGGTACGTGTGAGGTGAGGGGATATGATACCATCGTTAAGGTAAGCGTGAATCTCATGGTACCAAGGGGATTGGGAACCAACTAAGATACAAACACGGTTTGAATCCTCATTCGCATAGGCGGGTGTGAGGAGCTGCTCCACTAAAAACTCATACTGTGTAGCTGCTTGGGGAATTTCCAAGAGCGAGCCTATAGTAGCCATAGCATCTGCTGCTTTGTTCTGTATTCGAGGCACTTGTGTAAACTGAAGCTTTGTAAAATGTTGGGTTAGCTGATCAACTAGCTCTTTGTAGGGTAATAGCTTTTCATCTTTGGTTTGATATTCATTTAGGGCTTGCTTGATGATGAGCTGAGAATCGCCAAAGATTTGTAGCTCAACAATGTTCCATTCTACAGCTATCTTTAATCTTGCTATGAGGGCCTCATATTCAGCTATATTGTTGGTGCTAGGGAATTGTAGCTTGAAGGCTTTTGGAATGTAATCTCCTTGAGGTGTGACCAACAATATTCCTGCCCCTGATCCATGAGATGTGTATGAGCCATCAAAATAAAGTTTCCATGGGGGTTGTTCTTCAATTAGACAGATATGCTCATCTGGAAATTCTGTGATCAACGGATAAGCATCTATTAGAGGTGCATCAGCTAGGTGATCTGCTATAGCTTGCCCTTTGATTGCCTTTCTATCCACATACTGGATGTCAAATTCACTAAGGAGCATAACCCATTTGGCCAAACGGCCTGTAAGTGTTGTTCTAGAGAGCATATACTTGAGAGGGTCAATCTTGGAGACTAGTTGGATGGTATGACTTAGCATGTAATGGCGAAGCTTTTGAGTTGAGAAGACAACTTCCAAACAAGCTTTTTCCATAGGAGTGTAATTGAGTTCATAACCAACTAGGGTTCTACTGATGTAGTAGATGGCTCTTTCTCTTTTGTAGTCATCAAGCTGTGCTAGAAGTGCCCCTAGAGCAGTAGGTGTTGCTGATATGTACAAAATTAGGGGACGACCAGGAATTGGTGGAACCAAGATAGGGGGATTGATGAGATACTGCTTGAGATGGTTGAAGCTGCACTGACATAAAGGATCCCAATTGAAGTTCTCATCCTTCTTTAGTAAATGTGAAAATGGTGTACACTTATCTGCAAGCTGGGAGATGAAGCGCCGAACAGATTGGAGCTTTCCTTGAAGAGAGCGAAGTTGTCGCAGTGTCTGGGGAGGAGGCATGTCTAAGATAGCCTTGACCTTCTTGGGGTCGATCTCTATACCTCGTTTAGAAACTATGAAGCCTAGAAGCTTGCCAGATGTGACCCCAAAGACACATTTCTTGGGATTCAGCATGAGATGATATTTGGCTAACCTATCAAAGACTTTCTCCAAGTCAGCAAGATGATCCATGAAGGTATGAGACTTGACCAAGATATCATCCACATAATCCTCCAAAATGCTATGGATGAGATCATGAAAAATGGCTGTCATAGCTCTTTGATAGGTAGCCCCAGCATTCTTTAGGCCAAAAGGCATCATGTTGTAGCAAAAGGTTCCCCAAGGGGTAATGAATGTTGTCTTATGCTGATCCTCTTCTGCAATCTTGATTTGATTATACCCAGAAAATCCATCCATGAGGGACAAAATTTCATGTCCAGCTGTAAGATCTACAATCATATCTATGTTGGGCAAGGGAAAATCATCTTTTGGACAAGCTTTGTTAAGATCTCTAAAATCAGTGCAGATTCTGATGTCACCGGAAGGTTTAGTGACAGGGACCATGTTGGAGATCCACTCTGAGTAGTCAATAGGTCGGATAACCTTAGCAGCTAACATTCTTTCTAATTCAGCTTTGACCAATAATGCCACCTTGGGGTGCATTTTTCTAAGCTTTTGTCTGACGGGCTTGATCTTTGGATCAACTGCAAGATGATGAACTACAAGCTTTGGATCAAGTCCTGGCATGTCCTGATATGACCATGCAAATCGGCCAATATTCTCTCTTAAGACCTCAAAGAGGAGGTCAGCTTGGTCTTGTGATAGGGATGCAGCAATGTGAACAAGTCTGGGGATCTCTGAAGAACCAATGTTGACTTCTCGAGTATCCTCAATTAGAATAGAAGACACCTCTGGTCGATTATCTTGAGGAGGCAATGCTAAATCCTCATGTTCTTCTTGTGGCTCTGGATTTTCTTGCTGAGGGGTTCTCTTCATTGCCTTAGCTAGTCTCAGATTCATTTTAGTTCCAGTTTTGGGTGTATCGGAACTAGGTTGGGGATTTTCTCCAAAATACCCCTTGGGATCTAGCTTGTAGATATAGGCAGAATCTGGCTTTGTTTTCTTGTGAGGAGTTTCAGCTCCCATGAATCTTAGAAGTGCCTCCTCTGATGTGAACTCATCGATGTGTATGACACTTGGTTGGTCCCAATCTATGAGTTGTGGATGGGCGAGTGGTAGGTCAATGAGGTGGATGGATAGTTCTTGGAGAACAGAGTCTCCGAGGGAGATTTGGTCTAGGATATCGTCGTAGGCTCTCTTTTCAACTTCCTCAGGAATGTCTTCAATTTCAACAAGGTCGCGGTGAATGTTTGAAAAAGCATGACCGTTCTCATTGGTGCCCCCAGTTGTGGGTATGCCAAAGCCAAGACCTGACTTCGATTCCCACTTGTGTGCGTCGATGGGGCACTGCATGCCTCTTTCTTCTGGTCCTAGACCACCACCTTGATAGTTCCATTTGTTAGTGATGAGCTTATGTTCTTGGGGATACTTTTGGCTAAAGTGATCAAGGCGTGCTTGATTTCTTTGAGGTGCATCCTTATGTAACCATTTGTTGATATCTGGAGTGAGCTCCTCATGAAGAGGGATTTTCGAGGATACAAAGGTTGTTGGGCCAAACTGTTTGTATCGAGGAGGTGGAATTTCCTTAGCTTTGTGATATGTCGGTCGTCCATGGGAATGTGGATCAAGTGGGAGTGCCCCGACAGCAAATGCATCTGACAGACTATACTCTCCACAACCTTTGTTATTGATCTTCACGGTAGACAGGGTAGAGGCGAGGATGGTTTCTGGGTCATTATAAGTGTGGGATGAGCTGGCGATGGATGTGCCGATATCAATTCCAGGGCAATGGTTTGTATATGAGGCTTCAACCGCATTGCAGTAAGCAAAGGGTTCTGGATCGGCATGGATGGTTACCTCAGTGCCCTGATGCGGAAATTTGACGCACTGATGGTAAGTGGATGGAACGACTTTCATGGCATGAATCCATGGGCGACCAAGGAGGATGTTGAATGGTAGGTTTAGATCAATAACATGGCAGAGTGTCTCTTGGATGACTGGCCCAACCTTGATTGGCAGCAAAATAGTTCCTTCTGTGGTTCTTTCCAAGTTGTCATAAGCTTTGATGGTGATAACCTCACTGATGATATTTGCCTCAGTATACCCAGCTTGTTTTATGAATTTTAGGGTGCAAATATTCAAGGCTGATCCATTATCTATCATTACTCTTTTCACAGCAAAGTTGGATACCATGATGGCTATGCGAAGCGGAAGGGTGTGATCTGGCTCGACCACGGGTATGTCGGTGGGTTTGAACGATAGGGCACATGAGGATGAGAGGTGTCCAACAAGATTACGAAAATCAGTAGCATTGATATCAGAAGGGACACGGGATTCTATGAGAGCACTGTCAAGGATGTTCTTGTACACAAGACTAGTGCAAAGAAGGTCTAAAATGGAGATTTGGGCTGGCATGTTCCCAAGGTGTTCCAAGATATTGTACTGACTTTTTGATGGAGCTGATGGTGTTGGTGTAACAGGTGGGCCTGCGATGTTAAATCGCGCTCTTCGAGTGGTGACTGCACACTCATTGTTTGGTCCTTGGATGTTGATAACATTGACGGAAGGCCCTTTCTCGGATATACAACCTATAAGGCTACCATAGTCTATATAGGATGAAGTGTGGTCATTGTTCTTCCCATGTTGTTGGTTTGGCTGACGGTTGTTGGTGTTGTTGTTGTTGGTTTGGATAGGTGCTTTTCCAAGATTTTGGTTGTGGTGTGGAGGAAAAGCATTTTGATAGATTTGTAAGCCTGCATTGGGAGAGGTTTGGGCACCAACAGTGATTTCCTTCCGATCAATGAGGTCCTGCACATAGTCTTTTAGTTTCATGCATCTGAGGGTAGTGTGACCTTTTACCCTATGAAATTTGCAGTACTCATTATCTTTGTACCATGCAGCTTTGGATTGGCTTGGGTCAATTTGCTGGGTAGGGGGAAATTTGATGAGGTTTTCTTTGACTAATTTCTCAAAAATGACATCCAATGGTTCACCAAGGGGTGTATAGTTTCTAGGTGTAGGTTGGAATCTAGGCTTTTGTCCTGCAGCTACATTGATGGCATTAGCTTGATTGCTAGACCCTTGGAAGTTGGGTCTTGGATTGTGGTTTTGATAGCTTTGGTTATTCTGTTGTTGGTAGTTGATAGCTTGTTGATTTTTTGGTTGATATGGTGGGTTGGACTGGTTGTGAGAAGGACCAACAATATTCACATGTCTGGTGTCAGTGACGCCATCTGTTGCAACGTGCTTGTTTTTGTTCCAATACCTAGACTTGTCATTGGAATGTGATTGATTTTGGTTGGCTTCCTTGTAAAGCTTGACCACACCATCTTTAATGAGTCCTTGCTCAAGGATCATTCCTTTCTCTTTGATATCTTTGTAGGTTTGCAAACAGTTCATGGTCATGTGGTGAGCCAAGCTAGGATGGGCATTATCAATAAACATTTTCACAACATGGCGTTCTGGCAAGGTGCAGGATATGCGGGTGGTAAGGGTTTGCCATCTTTGCAGGTATTCGGCAAGGCTTTCTCCACCTTTTTGCTTGGTGTGGACAAGATCAACTATTGATAGCTCTGTTTCAACAAGATGGGCATATTGGGCTACAAATGCCTCAGATAATTCAGCAAAGTTTTTAATTGTACCATAGGGGATTCTATAAAACCATTCAAGAGCTGGTCCAGCTAAGCTTTTGGGAAAAAGGCGCAAGAGGAAGACATCATTGTATGCTACATCCTGGCAGTGCATGTAAAATTCTTTGATATGTGTGACAGGGTCTCCTTTTCCTCTGAATTTGTCAAATTTGGGTACCTCAAAGTGTTTGGGAAATGGTGTCATGGTAATGGCTCTGTCAAATGGGTAAGGACACACATTCTCAAACTTGAATGTCTTCGGATCATTCCCTTCTTGGATGGCTTTTAGAGCTATCTTCATTTGCTCCCATTCTGAATTGATAGGTGATGGCTGGGGTGCCCCCAATGTAGGAGTGCCTTGAGGTAGGTATGTACTGGATGGGGCCACTGAATATGGATGGCTATGAGGGATTTGCTGATAGGGATTGTACATTGTTTGGGCAGCTGCATGGTGGATGACAGGTTGCTGAGGGGGAGGTGGCGCATATTGCTGCATGTGCTGTGAGGCTTGCTGTTGATATGGGATTTGAGGTTGGGATTGAGGAACATAAGCTGGCTGTGGGATAAATGGATTGCTTTGTGGAGGTAAGGTATAAGATGGTTGAGAGGCTTGGGGAAAGGATCGGGGGGCTTGTGGGGTTTGACCAATATATGTGGGTTGTGCCCCCATTTGGGATGGTATCTGCAAATAATTGGTGGCTGGCTGGGGTGGTGGATTACCTCCTAGAAGTGGCATTGAAAAGTAGTTGGTAATTGGAGGTAATGGATTAGTTGGTGGTGGAGGTGGTGGGAATTGAAAGCTTGGGAATGGAACTGATGGGGTTTGATAGCTTTGTGGTTGGATTTGGAAGCTTGGTAGAGTGGTGGCAGGGGCTGGGGTCACTTGGGAGCTTGGTAGAAAATTGGTAGTAGCTTGTGGGATTTGATAGCTTTGTGGAGTGAGGGTAGTAGCTTGTAGATTTGTGGCTAATGGTATTGAGCTCCCAAGACCTAATGGAAATGATGGGATTGTGTGTTGGGCTGCAGTGAACAAGCTGGGGGTGATGAAAGGTTGATTACTTGGCCCCATGGGTGGCATCCCTGTTGTATATTGCTGAGGTTGGCCAAAGATGCTAGCACTGATTTGGGAGATGGGTGGATTTGGAAGGCTGGGTTGGGGAGCAGTAGCAGCAATAGTGAAGGGGGTGAACGGTGAGCTGTTTTGGGTAAAGGGGGTTTGGAGCGGAGAGGTATGAACCAAGGATGGAGTGGTGGTGGTTGGGTTGGCTTGCGGCATGGAGATTTCAACTTGGGTGGATGATGGTATGTTTGGGTCTGTTGGATCATATGGATTGGCTGGAGGCTCTTCTTTTGGCATATATTGAGGATAATTTGGATCATAAGAGCCTATGGGTGGTGGTAGCTGCCCAAACAATGGGTGAGATGGATCTGATAATGGAGGGGGTCTTCCAAAGTCAAAGGTTCCTACATTTTCCCTTTGAAAATTAGCCATGATTGTCTCTTTGTTTTTGTCTATAATGGCATTTACCAATACTGCATTTCCTGGTTGGTTCATGAAAGCTTCAATGTCAGTACGTGATGGCATAGCTTTCTCTGCGCTGAAGGATGGCTGAGTGCTCAAGGGGGGTGAGGCTGTTTGATCCAAATGATAGGGCTCCATTGTTTCTTTCTTCTTGGCTAAGCGAGTGACGGGTGGCATGAAAAATGCTCCTAGGGATGAGATGCAATAATGCTAATGGATGCAAAAGGGGGAAGGCTTCTCTATGCAAATGATTTCCTAGGTTAAGGTAAAGCTATACGACAAAACCTAAGGAGGATTGGGTTGGAGATTCTAACTTCAAAGATATGTTGCCAAAGCACGAAAGGTCTGCTTTCCTATGTGCAAGCTCGGTGGTGATTGTGTCAACTTAAGGATAGACTGATGATCCTTTAGGAAGAACACGAGATTGACCACTTGTGGATCCCAACCTTTAGCTCAAGGTGATGAGGGATACCAAGTGACAAAGCTGGATTACCCTAGACAAAGCTCTGTCAAAGGGATAACCTTGGTGAGATTGATGGATTTGGAAGATTTTTAGGAGTGGCAAACTTTTGGCAAAAGTGACAACAATTTTTAAGGCTTGGATGTGAGGTTTTGATTGCTGGCTAGATGGTTTGATTCTAAATGATATGGATGAGCTAATAATGCTTAAGGGGATAACCTAAGATGGCTGGCTTTTCTACAAAAATGACTCTAAAGTGAAGCTTATCCAAGAAGATGTGGAGAAACAAGGGTGTCTAATCATAGAAATCATGCCTAGTTGGTAAGGCATAAGCAGGATTAACTCCTGGATGTTGGCTAAATTTGATGGTGCGCTCTAACCAGGCCTCTTGAAGTGCTTCGTCGGTAGCTTTTGCCTCTACTTTGTGGAGTTTGGCAATTCGTGGGCTTGGTGTTATTTCTTTTCTCTTGGCTGAAAGTTCTTGGTATGCTAGAGATGGTTTGAGTTTAACTTTGTGGAACTTCTGTTTGGGTTTGGGTTGTTCTGACATCAATTTCTGAATCTGCTTGGCTTTGAGAGATCTTGGTTGTTTTGCCTCAACTCATTCAACTTCTGGAATAGGCAGTGACTACGCTAAGTATGCCCTAAGCTAGGATTGACCAAGTTTGGCAAATATTTATTCAACAAATAAAAGATCAAGCAATAGATAGAAACAACCAGATAGAAGTTTTTGATTCTCAGAAAGTGATACTTGCGCCAAGGAGTGTGTATGTTCTACAAATGTTTCGATCAGTCACCTCAAACACATTAACATCCTAGATGGTTGTCTACAGGGTTGACAGTTGGCTTAGCTAAGGAGTCCTTGATATACCCAAGGTACGTGAGGCCCAAATCCGTAGATGAGACCAAAAAGATGTCACACAGCCGAGAGGAGCGGTAACCCACTTCTCCTCTTTCACTTCTCAAGGGTATAAAGTTCCTTGAGGCTTAGCCCGAGTGACAAAATCTTGACCCCAAGAGAGGTGTCTTTCGATTCACCTTTCGATTCTTATACTCCGCCAGAACGCTGGAGTTGAGGTCGTCCAAGGGGTGATGAAATCCCCAAGCAGGCCTCCTAAAAAGAAACAAGGTTTTGGATCCTAATCTTATGCACCCAAGATGGCCTCGAAAGACGACAAGGGGAGAGAAGACTTGGATGACCTTGGGCTAAAAAACACACTTGTTTTTTTACCAACTGATGCTTAAGTTTTCTGATCTAGACTTTGCAAGCACTCATGTTTAAGATACAATGCTTATTCCAACTTGAAGCGCCAACAAAAGTAAATCGATCGAAGAATGAAAACAATAAGAAGAGTTAGGGTCAACAAAAGCAAACTCGCGCGCCCAGAGGCCCTCCACGTCAAGTATCGATTAATTTTCTTTAAGGCATTCAAGATTGAGTGTGAGTTTTTTTTAAGCCCAAAACAAAAGTGTGTGAGATTCGATTTCAAGCGTGCGCCCGGAGGCTCTCCACGTCAGTTGTTGTTCAATTTTAGTGCCCAAACTTGAAGTGTGATCGATTTAATCTAGAGTTTTGATCATTTAAGAATTTTGATAAAGTTAAAGCAAACATTCAAAGACCAAGTGAGTGAGTTAGATTGTGGAACATTTAACACCTTTTTCAAGTAGACCCATCCCCATAAATGGCGCTGAGATTGCAACCAATGGTTAATATTTGATGGGTGATTAGAAAAGAGGTGAGTCCAAGGAACTACTCAAATTGATTTTTGCAAATTTGTATTTTAACTTAACAAGGTTTCTTAAATGTCCAAAAATCAAACTTTACCTAGATTGCAAAAAGAGATTTGTTTTGTTCAATTTTTAGAAGCTCCAAATGAAGTGTTTGATATTGCAATGGTTAATTGATCCTTAGAATTCAAGATTGGATTTGTTGTTTTAATCATGCTTTCAAGGAAAATTTGATTTTAATCCATGGCATTCAAGAGTGATTTTAGCAACATGCATTCAAAGACAAGTGGTTAAACATTCAAGTGTTTTCTTTTGAGCATTCAAGATTGAGATTTTGTGTGTTGTTTTAAGAACTTTGAAGTGCTTTGTTTTAACCTTAGATCATTCAAGATTTTGTTTTGGACTCAAAAGTGAAAATGACTCTTTGGACTTTGGTTTTCATTCAAAATTTTGTGTTCTAGTTTGCATGTTTTAAGCCCAAAAATGATATTCCTAGATTGTTTTGATGCATGAAAATCCTAAGAAACATTCAAGATTTTGCAATAAGACATTTGTTTGGAACAAATAACAAAGCTTTTAGGACAATTTTTGGCAACCATTTAGGACTCTTAGTTTTCATGAAATTTTTTAAAAGAACTTTAGTGTGCACTTAGTGTTGATTTTGAACCTTTTGAAATAGAAACTTGAAGTTCTTTTTAAATTCCCAAAAATGAAGTGTTCCTAATTTTGCATGAATGCATCTAAAACCTTGATGTTGCAAGGATGCAAATGATTAGATTGGTTTAGTTTCACTTGTTAAAAGATTTTTTCTTTTTTTCAAATTGTTAGTTTTTCAATGGATTTAAGTATGATTTGGGGGTTCATTTTAAGCACTAAAAAGAAGTGTGTATGATTTTGCTTCCTTAACAAAAAAAATGGCCAAGATCTCCCACAAGAAGAAGAAGAAGAAGTAGATGGAATAAGAAGAATATAGACAAGAAGAGGAAGAATAATCCCAAGTGCTTTCTCCACCTATAAGCTTGAAAAATCTGCAAACACTATGAGATTGACGATGAGTTCCTTTGTCTTCTTCATGCTCATGTAGACCTACAAAACCAATTTATACAATCCTACCAATCACAAAAACAAGAAAAATTAGCCAAAATCAGCAAATGACATAAAAAACTTGATTAAAAAAGCTAATGAAGATGACCCATGCGGGGTCCCACCGGGCGTGCCAAAATGTATATGAGCAATGTTAGTATGCTAATAGAAACCAAATTTAAATAAAGCTTCTACAAACTAAACAAAATTCATAAACTTCAAGATAGACTAAGATGAGCTCTCAATTGAGAATATGAGCCATTAATGGACTCTCTCAATAAGAAGCTCTCTTGTTGAGTAGCTTTATCTAAATGGATAGGATGTATGCTCAATATGCTTCCAAAGGCTTCAATGGATGATTGTGGATTTTTGGTGTGGATAGATGGCTTTAGTATGGATTTGGCTCTCAAAATAGCATTATAACTTTACTTCATGGATTGTGTTATTTTGCAAAGGGGAAGGATCCAATTTATAGGCAAGAGGCTTGAGGGATTGAGGGCTAAGATGCAAGGATGGGAAAAAGCTTATGGAGGGCTCAGATTGCATGAGAAGAGAGCACATGGATTGTGCTTCCTTATAGCCAATCAAGGAGTGACACATGTCACATGGTGAGAGGATGGAGGAAAGGGCAAGGATGAGTCAACAAAGGAGGCTCAAGAGATAAAATCTTCATAAAGACCCTCATAATGACTTGTAAGAGCAATAAAAGGGCTTGTAAGAGTCATTTATGACCTAGTGGACTTCATAAAGTTTTATGGTTGAGATATTTTGAGGGTGATGAGAGAAAATTCGACTTGGACTTGATTAGAAATGTTTTAAGCTTGTTTAGGCTTGTGCAAATGATTAGAGGATGGATTAGGATGGTTTAGGATTAGCTTAAGGATAGGCAAGTGGATGGCATTTAATGAGGGTGGGTGAAGGAAGAGATATTTGTTAGCTTTGGCTTGGGTTAGTAAGTTTTAACCCATGTTTAGGGAATGTGACAAGGTTAGGAGGGGATTAGGATTAGGTTTAAAAACATCTTCTAGAAGAGTCTAGATTTTGGAGGAGGATAAAGACTTTCTAGAATAGTCTAGAATTTCCTAGGATGAGGATGAAGACTTTCTAGAAGAGTCTAGAACTTCTTAGGATGAGGATAAATTAGATTTTTAGGAAATAAATAAAATTTTATTTATTTCAAGGGTTTGGGTTGAGGAGATATTTATTAAAACTTTTTTAATAAACATGAGGATTAATATTTAATTTTAATTAAATATTTTGAGTTGGGATTAGGGGTAGGAAATGATGGGATTAGCCTTTAATCAAAATTAAAGAAGGATTAGAAGATTTTGGAAGAGGTTATTGGTCATAAGGAAATTGGCCAACTTTTGGGAAAAAAATAAATTTTTTATTTATTTTAGGATTTTTGGTCAATTTATTAATTAAATAATTAATAAATAAGGAAATAATGTTTAAATAAGATTTAAACATTTTTGGGAGGTATTCCTTAATTAAATATTTTTAATTAAGATAAAAGGATTTAATGGCATAAAAATTAATTAATTAATTAATTAAATAATTAATTAATTAAATAATTAATTAATTAATAAATGATGATGTCATCGAGAATTTTTCAGAAAATAAAAATACTTTATTTTCTAAAGGATTTTTAGGTGTCTACAATATCAAGAGGTTTAAGACAAGGAGATCCACTGTCCCCCTCTCTATTTATCATTATGGCAAAAGCCTATGGGAGAGTGATTTTAAAAGCCTATCATAATCAAGAAATCTTTGGGGTCACTGTGGCTAGGAATATGCTGAATATCATGCATCAACAATATGCAAATGATACGATTCTACCTGGCAAAAGTATAGTTTCTGAAGCTTTGGGCTTTAAGGCCATCATTAAGTCATATATGAATGCCTAAGGGTAGAAAGTGAATGAAAACAAATCAAAGATATATTTTCTAAATACCAAACCAGCGATGGAAGATAGGATATGTAAAATCATGGGATATAGAAGAGGTTAGTTTTCGTGCAAATACCTAGGAATTGCCTTGGAAAAGGGCTCAAAATCAAGTAAGATTTGGAAAAACACTCTTGACAAGTTGGATGTGAGGATTGGAAGTTGGAAAGATAAATGGCTATCTAAAGTAGGAAATATCACTAAGATTAGTTTAGTCCTATCTGCAATTCCAACCTTCTCTCTTTTTTATCTTCCTCTACCCAAGAGTTTGCTATTGAAATTCGAAGCCAAACTTCAAAATTTTCTATGGAAAGATTGTGATGAAGATACAAAATTGGCACTCATCAAATGGGAAAATATATGGAAACCCAAGGATTTGGGGGGTTTAGGGATTAAGAATCTGCAATGGCAAAATGAAGCTTTAGGTGCGAAACTTATTTGGCGTTTGTATAAAGAACATGAGAAAAAGTGGGCTAAGATATATTACCACAAATACCTCAATCTGGAGGATCCTTTGTGATTATTTAGAATGATTAATCTACCAAAAGGTTTAGAAAGTTGGAATTTTATGATTAGTTGTTGACCTTTAATTAGCAACTTTCTCACTTGGGATGTGGGCCGGGGTGACAAAGCCTTATTTTGGGACAATTCTTAGGATGGCCTTCCCCTAATTATGGCTAGCCCCTTATCTAAGGATCTCAAGGAGAAGTTGGTTTCTCTATCAGGGGATAAAGTGGGTAATTATAAGACTAAGATTTCTTTGGAAGTTTCCTAGCGATGGGTTTGGAGATCTATGGAAGGGTTGGGGTTAGACCCTCTATCTAGTGAGGATTATGAGAAGATATTGTCAAATAGGAAGATTAAGCAAGCAGAAAGAATGATGAACTAATCTGGGCTGCCTTAAATGATGAAAGATATTATGTGAAAATCAGATATCATGCTTTGATTCATTCTCATAGATGGAGTAAAATTGAAATCCCCCTCAAACTTTACTGGGACTCAGTGTGTCTTCCTAAGGTAGGCTTCTTTTTATGGTTAGCATCCCATAATAGAATCTTGACAGCTAACAGATAAGCCAAATTTAGAATTTTAGGCCCTTCAATGTATGTGCTTTGTAAACAGAACTGTGAAGACATGGATCATCTATTATATAGATGCCCTTTTGCCCAGGCCTACTAGGATTGGCTTAAAAATAGGTTAGGATGGTCTTCTTCGATGTTAGAATCCTTCACAAATTTCTTTAATGCTTGTCCTATAGGCATGATTAAAGGAGTATATGAAAAACTTTGGAATTTATGCCCCTCTATTGTAGCCTGGGAGATATGGAAGCAGAGAAATTGTCACATTTTTTGAGAAGCTGAATGGAAATTAGATGAGTTACTATTAAAGATAGAGGCTTGTATTATGGAAATGATAAATTCCCATCTCAAAAAATCTATGAAAGAGGAAGGTTCTTTCTTGAGTTGGGATGGAAAAATGAAGAAGAATTGGTCAAATTTGATTAATCCACCTCTAGTATATTTTAAGAAGAGTAAGGAGCAAAGGAGTAGGTGTAGATGGGCGTCGCCCCCCCATGGATGGTTCAAACTCAATTTCAATAGGGCTACAAGAGGTAATCTCAAGGTGGAAAGAATAGGTTGTATCATCAACAATGATGCATGTAAGTGGGTAGCAAAGAAAGCTTCATCCATTATGCCTACCTCTAACAACCTGGTAGAGCTAGAAGCTTTGGACAAGGGTTTACAGTTATGTCATGAATTAGGTTTGAATAGAGTCATTATTGAAGGTGATTCATAGATTATCCTAAATGTGGTTTGGAAGCGAATTACCCCAAATTGGGTCTTGAAATAAAAATTAGGCAAAGTTCTTGGTCTTATAGATCAATTTGAGGAAGTTCAAATATGTCATATTTTTCAAGAAGGAAATTAGAAAGCGAATAGTTTAGCCAACAAAGGAGTAGATGAGGTAAATTTTCAGATATATAATAATGGTCAATTTACCTCGTCCTAGAGAGATTAGCCCTATAAGCTTTTCCCTCTTTCCATTGATAGGGTTATAGTATTGATATTTTTGGTCTTATCTTATTATCTTAGGTTGTTGGTTTGGTCTCGGTCTTAGTTGATAGAGAGTTCCTTCGGGTATAGATTTAGTATGCTATTTTTGTGGAATTGGGGATATGGATATAAACCCATCATTTCCCTCTAGTTTTTCCATCATTAGTAATGGTGGCATTTCATCAAGCGTTACTTGTTCTCTAGGTCATGGGTATTCGAATATAGTTTAGGATTTTCCCTATGACAAGGATGCCTATCATCAACTAAATGAGATCATGCTAGGCTGGGTTCTAGAGAGTTCTCCTATTGTTTTTATGGTAGTTTTTTTCCTTATTCATAGGATGATCAAGATTGGTGAATATGGATTCAAACATTTATGTATTCCATACCACTGAATCCCGTACAATGGCATTTTATGGGAACGTCAAACTAGAATGGTGGAATCAGATAGTGAATCCTATGGATGACATGGAAAGAATTATAGTCAACAAAGAAATTGGGGAAGGGGTCTTTGATTATTCATTTACATGGAGAAACAAATGTGACATAATTGGATCATTCATCGGATGTATGGCAAGGGCAAAAGTGAACTCTGAGGATACTATTCGTCTCTGCCGCAACATCTTCGACCCCACTTGGAGGAAAGGGCTAGAACAAGCAGTATGCAATATTAATGACAAAATGAGGATCCCACTACCAAAAAAAACATGGAATCCCCACTAGGATCTCAAGAATTAATGGTCATTTTTTGCTGCCCATCCTTAATTGTTCGAGAGAATTATGCATTTTACAAGGAATGGCCCTGAATGGAGGCCAGTATTTAGCTCCTTCTTCACTAGAGGGGAATAGTGGAGGACAAGAGTAAGGACTAGTTAGTTAGTTAGTTATCTAAAAGTAGTTAATGCTAATATTCAGCCCAGGGTTTCCTTTGAAGATCTAGAACCCTAGATTTTTGCACGTCGAATGCAAAAAAGACTAGTAGGGAAAAATTTGATTTTGAGTTTTGCCTCAATTATTAGGCTGAGAACCCTAATGAAATTTTTGATATTATTATGGTATACAAGAAATAAGCTATGTTTATATGTTTAGGTAATATTTGTAGTCTGCAATAGTCAGTTTATATGTTTCTAGGGTTGGCATTTTCTGTTTAGCTTCATGCCCAATTTTGGTTTGTATTAGAAGATTATGGTATATGTATATGGTAGAAAACAGTTTGAAGGTTGTATATAGCTCTTTTTATCATAAAGATACTAGATCCTATGACTTATTCTAGACAATGTAAAGCAAACTAGCTATATGGTTTTATATAAGTAGTAATGGCAAATATTATGTTACATACCCCCCCTTTTTTGTGTTGGGTTCTTGGTTAAATGTATTGATATGGTAAATGGTTAATAGATGATGTTTATTATGGTTGATGATAGAGCAAGGCATGTTTTCAGTTGTTATTTTTATAGACTATTAACATTTCACTACAGTTAATGGATGCAAGGCAAGTACGCGATTTCCTTAACTCTGCTTAGACCTCTTGTTTACTCAAATTGAGGAGGTGTTATATCTAGACTACAATGTTAATTTTGGTAGATAGTAGTGGAATTTTGGTAGCTTTAATCTTGTGAATCTTATTAATTTGAGGGTCTCTATATAGGCCTTGCGGTTGAATTATATAGCTCAATCGAGTCTCCATTCTTTCTTATTAGCTATTCCTAGGATTTGATGTTGATTAGTTCATCAGGTCCAGGTGTAGGGTGTAATATGTCTATTTTATATTGCCTCACTAATCTAATTAGTCATGGTCTATAGGGAAAAGTTTTCCATTACTCATATCATCATAGATTAGAGGTGATAGGAACTCTTGAAGAGCAAGTTGATGCACTTGTTTGGGCTAGTAGTAGTCTATAAGATTAAGTTTAGATAGTTTAATCACGATACTGGAGCTTCAAATTGGGGCTCTGACTTGATATGTTTAAATCTCTATAATCTTACTTTATCTTCTATTTTAATAGCTAGCTTCTATGGTGCTATCCTTAGATAGAGGAGTGTATAACTCAATTTTTAGATTATTAGGTTGCTGTTTGCAGGTTTTGATTACCTTGATTTAAGTGGATTAAATTAGGCTAAGTTCTAAGATTTATGTGGATAGTTTGCTTTCCTCTTTTTTATTTTTTTGCATAAGTTAGAGATGCTTTAGTTTGCCTTTGGTTGTTTTTTAGATGAGGGTATCTGTTAACAAAGAAAGGTTGATTATTTTTAGGATTATATGTATCTAACCTTGTTTTTGGAGTAGAACTAGAAAGGATGGAAATCAGCATTAGGAGGAGGAGAGAGGCAACATGGAGAGGGTGTAACTTTATTGATGTTCCTATGGTGTTTTGCTAAATTTTACCCAATTTTTTCAGTATTATGTCATGTGATGGGGATGTTTTCCTTATCCTTTGTATAGATATCAGTTATCTGGTTTTGTGTAATTTGATGACTGGGTATGCCCCTTTTAAAATGTAATAATATAGGATGCTTGTCCTGGGCTAGATTGGAGGTTTTCTTCTTCATTCTTTCCTACCAGTGCCCATTTGAATGGAGACAACTAATGTACTTTTTTCTTTTATGATAATAAAATTTCAAGGCCTCAGATGTTTAATGATAAAAAAGAAGAAGAAAGTATATTGAACCTAAGATCGATGGGAATGATTAAGTGGTAATTAATGGAAGAATAAGGAAGCATAAAAATGACTATTTAAGGAGATGTTCAAGACAATTTTATGTTTTTGATTTGGTGATATTGATCAAGTTCTAAAAAGGATATCAAAGTGTGAAATATTGCAGGAGGTGGAAGAAGATAGTTGAGCCAAGAGAATCAAGTAGAGTTGAGGAAGAAGAAGGAGTAAATAAGCCAGTCGAGTGAACATCGAAAGAAGATTAGAAGATAGAGATTAGACAGAGACAAGAATAGAAAGGAGATCTAAACAAGCAAGGTGGTATTATACCTAAATAGATCTTTTTTACACTATTACTTTCTAATCATTGTAGCAAAAAATCTCGTAGACCAAGTGGACCTAAAAAGTTTGTGAAAACCTATATGGTAACATCAACTAGTGATGTTTGTAAGTCCTTTAGAGAAGGTCACTCTTTTGACAAGATCAAGGAGTGATAAGGTCTATATGATATTTTGGTTAAATCATATAACAAGGTCATATTAATAATGTGTTATAACCTTTAATAAGGTTGGCTCCTAACAAAGCTCACTTCAAAAGAGTGAAAAAATTTGGGTTATCAGTCAAAAGTAGTTTTTCTCGTCACAGGGTTTCCATGTTAAAATATTGGTGTCAAATGATTTGATGTTGTTATATTACAATCTATTTTTTTAATGTTATTTTCATTTCACTACAACTCGGTAACAACTAAGTATATGGTTAGTAATAACTAAGAGATATTAATGTCAGTTGGTTATAACAAAATAGTGAATGACAAGTTTGAAGTAAAGTAATTGAATTTGTTACCTGTGATGGTGAATGTATACAACAAGTAATTACTAATGATGTTTATGAAGTTTGTTTGGTACTAAAATTGCTAAAAGAGGTTGTAGGATAAATGGACATAACTGATTCACCCCCCACCTCTCAGTTATCTAACTATTGGTATTAGAGATAAGTGATTGGAGGAAGAAGTTCGAAGGAACTTGACCTAAAGATCAAAGATGTATAAGAGAGAGTTAGCAAGACTAAACACGTAGAACTTCTCATCATGGAAAGACAAGATGAAGCTTCATCTATCTAGAATTGGAGATATTGTCACACATGGGGTGGAACATGAACTAAGTGTGGAGTAAATGAATGAGAAGAGAAATCACAATAGACCAATGATTGAGATTGCATCTACACTCAATGATGCTATGTTTGATGATACCAAGAATTGTACCACTACTAAACATATGTGGGATAAGTTGACAATTGTACATGGAGGAGATGATAATGTGAGGAGTGGCGGGCTAAATAAATGACATAATTTTATGGTTTTGATGGAATATCTCATGTTTAAGTTAATAGAATTTTTATTATAATGTTCTATATAAACCTATTACTTATCCATTTTTCTATAAGTTTCATGGCATTATATAGTTTCCTAGATATATTGATATGGTGAATACTTATATAGATAATGGGATTGTGTATGTGTGATTTATAGATGTAAGTGCGTTTTTCCTTTCTTACTCCTAATGGGTAAGCTTCTACAACCAAGTATTGTGAGCAAATATTTGTACATGTGCACTAAATGTTTATCATGAATTAATGGAATAAATATTTTTTGTGTACTAATCTATTATAGGAATAAGTCAAGGAGGGAGTGTGTGCAAAGGTTTTAATAGCAAGGTTATGCAACCACCTTATATTTATGAACTGTTGAAGATTGGGTTATCCTAACTACCAACTGCCACACAAATTTAGAAGCCCATCATGTCTTGTATTTTTTGAAAGACTTATTCAATAAAATTGTGTATCATGATGTTGTAATTTATTGCATTGCTAATTCCTCATTGTTGAGGCTAGATCTTAGGAAGTTAGTTTTTATAGTTTCTTTAAATAAAGTTGTTGAATCAAGCCATGGACATAATTCAAAAGAGTTTTTGATTGCAATAGTATTTTTTAGATATAAATTGTCATTTTCCAGTTTGTATTGTTTTATGAGTTGATACCAATAAAAGATTTTACTGTTGTGTTTTAGTATTTGAGTTTACTTTTGTAGTTGTTCACTCATCTAGGGGGGGCACTTGGTGAGCGAACCTAGTTGCCATAATTAGTTTTAATTATGGTAGGATTAAGTAAGAAATTTGTTTCTCTTGCAACCATTGGTAACAAAACCATTAATTGTTCTTGTAGCAAAGGAAAATAATGTATAATATTTTTTGTACTTCCATTTTTGCCATTTAGTTAAAGTTTCATAACTTTCATATAGATTAAGTGTTTATGTTCTTAATACTATAGGATAGAAATGTTAGTTAGAGAGGTTTAAAGCATAAACTTTACACATAATTTTAATTTTACGTCCTTGATCGATTAAGTAAATGGGTCTAATGAAGATTTTTGATTGTTATCTTGGATATCTAATCAATGAGCATGAGCTTTAGTTTCTAGTCAATCATTTAACCAAGAATTTTGGCACCATTTTTGGGGATTGAACCCGAGTCACCCACATGATAGGTGAGAATATTCACCACTATACTACTTTGATTGCTGTACTTCTTCAGTTCAAACCATTGACTCAAGTCCATACTTTGTTCCTTAAGGAGCAAATGTTGATTATAGGATGACTCAAATTGTTCAAGGTCTTAATTCTTCCCTACACACTCCTCATGAATTTTACTATGCCTTCCAACAATCTCCTACAACCATTAAATTTTTTTGTGTGAACTATACATGCATAATCGAGTTGTTCCTAATGATAGGGAATAGAAGCCGTTAATGTATGTGTGGGGATATTTAGTTGAGAGCATTTATGTCTTAGATTCTAAATGAGATCACTAGGAAAAATTAGGCTAAACCATATATAGATGCAGAGGAGTTAGATCCATTGTATCTGAGGCATGAGGAAAAGGATCCATGGATGTATTACTATGGCTTGTTGAAAGTTGTAGTTTCTAAAAAAGGTGAGAATCACATAAATCCTCTTAGGATAATTGCTTAATTGAAATTCAAGAAAATGAAAGTAAAGAGTTACAAGAGGTAGAAAGATCAATCATTCAAAGATGGATAAGGCTTCCTCATGACTTATAGGTTAAGGAACCACATTCTCCTATGAAATTCATTAGGAAAGTGGGCGTGCATCATGATATGTAATGCTGGAACAAACTAGGGGTAGTTTCTAGATTCCACTGAGGTTTCAACCTCCTTTATTAATACATCCACTGTTAGGGATCAATAAAGATGTCAATACACGTGACATGGATAATGAAGTAAGAGAATGAGAATGACTTAAAGATTCTAAAGGGTATTACTAGAGTTCATAGAAAGGAGGAGCATGGTCCAATATTGCAAAAGATTTTAAGTTGAAGGCCAGAGTTAGGAACTACATCTTGTTTGGAGGACCAACAAATTTCTAAGTTGGGAGAAATGATGGGCTTAATAAATGGCATAAGTTTATGGGTTTTATGGTTTTGATGGAATATATCTTATTTAAGTTGAAAGATATTTTATTATAATGTTTCGTATAAACCTATAATTGCTATGTTTTTCTATAAGTTTCATGACATTAAATAGTTTCCTAGATATATTTCTATGATTAATACTTTATAGATAAATGGGATTATATATATGTGATTTATAGATGTGAATGTCTTTTTCCTTTCTTACTTCCAAAGGGTAGATTCCTACAACCAAGTATTGTGAGAAAATATTGGTATATGCACATTAAATATTTATCATGAATTAATGGAATGAATATGTGACGTGAAATATTGCATATGTAGTAATATGTTGCAGAATAAGTCAAGGAAGGATTGTGTGTGAAGGAATAGATAGCAAGGTTATGAAATCACATTGTATTTATGAATTGTTGAAGATCAGGTCAACCTAACTACTAATTGCCACACAAATTCAAAAGCCCATTATGTCCTAGATTTGCTAAAAGACTTATTTAATCAAGTTGTGTATCATGATGTTGTAATTTATTACATTTCTAAGTCCTCGTTGTTGAGGTCAGATCTTAGGAAGTTAGTTTTTGTAGTTGTTTTAAATAAAGTTGTTGAATCAAGCCTTGGATATAGTTCAATGGAGTTTGTAATTGCAGTAGCATTTTCCAAATATAGACTATCATTTTCCATTTTGCACTATTTTATGAGTTAATATCAATAAAATTTGTTATTGTTGTGTTTTAGTATTTGAGTTTACTTTTGTAGTTGTTCACTCATCCAAGGGGGGGCACTTGGTGAGAGAACCTAGTTCATAGAATTAGTTTTCATTGTAGTAGGATTAAGTAAGCACTTTGATGCTTCTGCAACCATTAGTAATAGAACCATTAGTGTTGAAAACAAATTGATACAACTATAAATATATGTTTCAATCATTGTTTGGTCACTAATGTTAAACCCGCTACTTACTAGTAAGATAATTACTTATATGGTTTGAGTACTATCATTTATTTGATTGATGCAGAGGATTTGATCAAATGAGGTAACAATAGCACCTAGAGGAAAGGTTCAGTTATGATATGGAAAAGGAGTACACGGATCAATAAAGATAGTGATATTATAGTGCATTGATAATCTACTTAAGGTTGCAAATGATGGATACACTAATTAAGTTTAGAAGAACAAGTTAAACAAAGTTTTTTTACAAGCTTAACAATCTACATAGTAGGTGTCAAGAAAAGTTAGTGTAAGCCAAGCAAAAATTTAGTTGGAGCCAAGCAAAGTCAATTTTAGTGTAAGCCAAGTGATATAGTGTAAGCTGAATAAAGTTTAGTTGATGTTGAGCACCAGTAAACTTTAGTTCATGCCTAGTGTTTTGATAGTGGATGTTGAGAAATGCAGCATGTGCTAAGCATCAAAAGTAAGTTAATGCCAATTGTTAGCATTATGAGAAAGATCAAGAATCTGATGGATCTAAGTTGACAAGTTTTATTTTTTGAATTGTGTGAATTGTGTGGAAGATAAGCTTGATGAGTTGGTGGCATAGAATTCATGATGAATCATTTTGAGGTGAATTCAAAGAGGATTGAAGAAGTTTCTAGAAGGGGATGAAATGAAATGATGGGTAGATTTATTGAATCCTACCTAATCTAACCTAACCCTAAAATGAAAGAAGGCAGATGAATGACAAAATATCTTAATTCTCTATTTATAGAGACAAATAGTTAGAAGCAAAGGTTGTCATGTGCAAGAACCTAAGAAAGAAAATGAGTCTAGGACATTGCTTCATTCAGTGACCTAAGAGAAGAGACCACATTGGCAAGAAAATCAAGAAGGCTTAAGGGTATGGATGCTCGAAGGATGAACAAGCTATCAGAGCTAAAGTGTGTGAAAGACAAGAAAAATGGAGGGCTAAAAACATAGATCTATAATCTACAAGTGTGTTGTAAGTTGTTATCAGACCATGCCTTATTGTTACTTTCTAATCATTATACCAGTCTAGGGTAAATCCTTTGGATTAGGGTTGACCTAAAAGTCATTTGTAAATAATTTAATAGGGTGATATTCTAAGTGAATGATCTAAATTCATCTAACAAGGCTCACTTCTAATAGGGTGATTGAAATTCTTTAACTAGGTCACATTTAATAGTGTGCATTATAACCTTTAACAGGGTTGGCCTTTCATAGGGCACCACTTCAGAAGAGTGAGAATAAGTAGCATGCCACTGGTGTTTTTTTTCAAATTAGGTTTCCACATTAAATCTTTGTGTCAAATGCGTTATTGAATCTATTATTTTTCATGTTTACATTTTTGAAGTTGATTTGATAGTAAGCTACAAGTTTAAGTGATTGTATGATCTAATGGATGCATGCATGATGAAAATGTTTTATGGATATGGGTTCCCTAAATTGTGAAAAGTTTTAATTATACATCTTGACCTTGGATAACTAACTCACACCCCCCCCTTCTCAATTATTCTAAAGAGTTCCAACAATTGGTATCAGAGCCACTTGCTTAGAAGGACTAGTTTGAAGGTACTAGAAGCAAAAAGATCAAGATGTCAAAAATAGAGGTACTCAAGCTTAATAGAGACAAATTTCATGGATGGAAAATTTTGATGAAGCTACACTTAGGAGGTCTTGGAGATCATGCACAATCTACCATTTTTTGAGCATGTTGATCCTACTAGAGTCCTCACTACTGAAGACTAAAAAAGAAGAAAGACCACAACTAGAAAATGTTGGAGATTTCCTATGCCCTAAGTTATGCCGAGTTTGATGATATCAAGGGTTGTGATAGTGTAAATAAAATGTGGGATGCTCTACACACCATCTATGGAGTGACAAAAATGTTCTAGGAGCTAAATCTAAAAGACTTAGAGGTAAGCTCGATAATATGAGAATGAAAGAAGGTGAGAATATTTCTCTAAGATAAAAGATGTTGTCAATGCAATAAGAGGAGCTACTAGTAAGATAGATGATGAGACTATACTAAGAAAAGTTTTGAGAACATTGTTGCCTATTTATGCTATTAGAGTTTCTATAATACAAGAACTGAGATTTATAATAGGGACTGATCTAAATCTTGAAGGTCTGGTAGGTAGGCTCACTACTTTTGAGCTATCTAATTTTGATAATTACAAACTTGACAATGTTGAATTTGCTTTCAAAGTCAAGTTGTCATTGAAGGAACCTAATGAGAAGAAGAAGAAAAAGGTAAAATATGTCTAGTGATAGTGATACGGATGAGGAAGATGTAGATCAACTTGAAGCACTACTAGTAAGGAGATTTCATAGAGGTAAAGACAAGTTCAAAGGTAAGTTACCTATCATGTGTTTCAATTGCAATGAGGTTGATCATATTTCTTCTAGATGTCTAGAGAATAAGAATTATAGAGGTCTAGAGACAAGTATAAAAGTAGAAGAGATGAAGACAACAAACATTACAAAGACAAAGGCAAAAAGTCTTTCTACATTGCTGAAGAGGAAACAAAAGATGGATCTAATGATCGTGATGATGAAGTGGTGTATGTTGCAATAAAGGATGAATCTGATGAGGATGAGACAACTACACTAGTGTCTTGTATGAAAAAATGATAGATGGATCATTGATAGTGGATGTTCATATCACATAATTGGAGATAAAAGTAAATTCATTACCTTGAATTACTATGATGGAAATAGTGTAAGGTTTGGTAATCATGCACCCTGTCTGATAAAAAGGAAAAGGTTCTATCAAACTCACATAAAATATTTTATGTGACAATGCTTATTATGTTGAAGGACTTAACTATAATTTGTGAGTATACCACTACTAGATAATTTAGGTTGTAAGGTTGAGTTTGAGAACAAGATTGCTAAGATATATGATATTGATGGAAAACTAATTGGAAAAGGTGATCAAACTAGAGGTAATCTATTCTACCTTGATATAGAGGATTCTCATGAGTATCTAAGAGGTAAACTAGGGGTGATCCCCCTATCAAAGGCTACATAAGAAGCATGAGGAGTACCCTACATCAAACAAGTTGATTGAAATATGTTACACATTGATGCAATGGATCTTACTTTAGAAGTTGCCTAAAGTAATCAAAGAGATGGAGTTACAAATCAGTCACAAGCTAGATGACTGAAGGATAAATTAAAAATGTTCATAATTGCATATTAAGATGACAAGTCTTTGGAATTTTTGTCAAAGAGGGAGAAGTGAGGGAGAAATCCTGATTTGCTTGATCCTGCTAAGGAAGAAATCCTAACTATTGAGTTGAGATGAATGTAAATACAGAAGAAACATGAACACCTAGTAAAGAGGGAGTTAATGTCAAAAGAGATATAAGAAGTGATCCAGAGGGAGTCATAAGGATGAGTTGATTGATTGTCTATTGATCAAAACATAATTTTGTAACCTATTTAGAAGATGAAAGTTGATGATAGAGGGAGAGATTTTAATACAAGGTATTATTTTCTTTATAGTATTTTTTTGGTTATATTGATTTAGTTTGGTTTTCCATCAATGCCAAAGAGGGAGATTATTGAAAATAGATTGATACAAGTATGAATATGTGTTTTAATCATTGTTTTGTCACTAATGTCAGACCTACTACTTTCTGGTAAGACAATTACTTATATGATTTGAGTACTATCATTTGTTTGATTGATGAAGGGGATTTGATCAAATGAGGTAACAATAGCATCTAGAGGAAAGGTTGAGTTATGATAAGGAAAAGGAGCACAAGGATCAGTTAAGACAGTGATATTATAGTGCATTGATAATCTACCTAAGGTTGCAAAGGATGGATACACTAATTAAGTACTTCAAAAGAGAAAGTTAAACAAAGTTTGTTTGCCAAGCTTAAAAATCTGCACAATAGGTGCTGAGCAGAGTTAGTGTAAGCCAAGTAGAAAATTAATTGGAGCTGAGAAAATTTAATTTCAGTGTAAGCCCAGTAAATTTTAGTTGATGTTGAGGACCACTAAACTTTAGTTCATGCCAAGTGTTTTGATAATGGATGTTGAGCAACACAATATGTGCTGAGCATCAAAAGAAAATTAATGTTGAGTGTTAGCATTATGAGAAAGATTGAGAATTCAAGAGATTTCAAGCCAACAAGTTTGATTTCTTGGATTGTGTGAACATGTGAAAGATAAGCTTGATGAATTGGTGGCACAGAATTCATGATGAACCATTTTGAGGTGAATTCAAAAAGAATCAAAGGAGAAGTTTCTAGAAGGGAATGAAATGAAATGATGGGTAGATTCATTGAATCCTACCTAATCTAACCTAACCCTAAAATGGATGACGGAGGATGAATGAAAAAATATTTTAATTCTCTATTTATAGAGATGGCTGGTCAAAAGAAAAGGCTATCATGTGTGAGAACCTAAGGAAGACAAGGAGTCTAGGATATTGCTTCATTCAGTGAACTAAGAGAAGAGACTACATTGGCAAGAAAAGCAAGAAGGCTTAAGGGTATGGATGCTTGAAGGGTGAACAAGCTATCAAAGATGAGGTGTGTGAAAGCCAAGTAGAATGGAGGACTAAAAATAGAGATGTAATCTGCAAGAGTGTTGTAAGTTGTTATCAAATCAATCCTTACTATTACTTTCCAATCATTGTACCAGTCTAGGGTAAATCCTTTGGATTAAGGTTGATCTAATAGTCATTTGTAAATCCTTTAACTAGGTGACATTCCAAGTGAATGATCTAAATTTCTCTAACAAGGGTCACTCCTAACAGGGTGATTGAAATCCTTTAACTAGGTCACATTTAATAGTGTGCATTGTAACCTTTAACAGGATTGGCCTTTCACAGAGCATCACTCCAAAATACTAAGAATGAGTAGCATGTTATTGGTGGTTTTTTCCAAATTGGGTTTCCATGTTAAATCATTGTGTCAAATGTGTTATTGAATCTATTATGTTTCATGTTTACATTTCTACAAAGTTAATTTGACAGTAACATACAAGTTTAAGTGATTGTATGATCTAATGGATGCATGCATGATGAAAATATTATATGGATATGGGTTCACTAAATTGTGAAAAGTTTTACTTGTAAATTTGGACGTTGGCTAACTAATTCATCCCCCCCTCTTAGTTATTCTAAAGAATTCCAACAATTAGTTGTTCCTGTAGCAAAGGAAAACAGTGTAGAATCCTATTTTTATTTGTATTTCCATCATTTAGTTAAATTTTCTTACACTTTCATATAGATTAAGTGTTTATGTTCTTAATTCTATAGGATATAAATGTGAGTTAGAGAGGTCTAAAGCATAAACTTTGCAAACATCATTTCAAGTTTATGTCCTTAGTCGATTAATTAAATGGTCCAATAAAGAGTTTCAGATGCTATCTTGGATATCTAATCCATGAGAAAAAGATTTAGTTTCTAGTTAATCATTTAACCAAGCAAGGAGAGACAAAACTGAAATTATTAGAGGAAAATATGATAGTATGACATTAAAAGAAGGTGAGAATGTTGCTTAGTATGTAAATCAAATGAAAGAAGTTGTGAGTACAATCAAAGCTAGTGGAGGAGTTATTAGTGACTCTAAAATTGTAAGTAAAGTTCTTAGGACTCTTCTACCTATTTATGCTATCAAAGTTTCTTCTATTAAAGAAGTGAGAGCTATTCTTGGTAATGTATTGACATTTGACAGTTTAGTTGGTTGGTTGATTGCATTTGAATTGAGTAATTATGACAATAGTTTAGTTACAATTAGAAATTCTTTTAAATCTTCACTAACCATTAGGAATCCCAATAAATAGAAGAAAAGTAAAGAAGAGAATGAGTCAAAATTTGAGAATGAGTTGGATGAACTTGAAGCATTTCTTGCAAGAAGGTTGTCAAGAGGTAAAGGTAACTACAAAGGTAAATTGCCCCTAATTTGTTTAAAATTTAAATTGCCCTTGACTTGTCACTTTATTGCTAAATGTGCTAACAAAAGTAAGAATGAAAAAAATTACAAGAAATAATTAAAGTATAGGAAGAAGAAAGATTACAAAGATAAAGGGAAGAAGTCATGCTACATTATTGAAGAAGAGCACACTGAGTCCAGTTCTGATGATGACAAGGAAATATTTGAGATGGTAAATGTTGCAATCAAAGAAGATCCGAGTGGAGAAAGGTATCAAATTGAAATTTCCCTTATTCCACATGTTAGCAATAATGACTCATGGATTATGATAGTGGTTTCTTACATCACATGACTGGTGATCTAAGTAAGCTTGATAAATTTTAAGAAATTGATGGTGGTAGAACTGTTAAGCTACGTAATGATTTTCCATGTCCAATGAAAGGTAAAGAATAACTAATGTTGAATGATAAAATTAGATATGATGATTTATATTGGTTTCAAGGATTAAAGTAAAATCTTTTGAGTATTGCACAATTGAATAACTCATGTCACAAGTTGGAATTTCAGAATAGGAAAGTCAATATCTTTGATGATGAAGTTAATCTGATTGGAACATGAATGCAAATAAGTGATAACTAATTCTATCTTGATCCTACTATTGAGAGATTCTTATTTGATAAAGTTGAATATGTATGGCTATGGTATAAAATTTTGTGTCATGTAAACTTTGACAACATGGTGAAAGTTAGTAGAAAGAAAAGAGTAAGAGGCTTACCACATCTGCAAAAACTAGATAATGTTATGTGTAAAGAATGCCAGCTTGGTAAGATGACAAAGTCTAGTTTTTCTAGCAAGACACACTTCAAATGATATCCCAGAATTGGTTCATACTGATTTATGTGGTCCAATTGGTGTTGATAGTTATTATGGGGATAAGTAATTCAGATTGTTTGTTGATGACTATTCAAGAATGACAATTGATATGTTCATGAAGGTGAAATCACATGCTTTTGATATGTTCAATGGTATAAAGACATATTTGAAAAGGAAATTGGAAAATATTTGAAAATTTAAGATTTGATAGACATGGTGAGTTTATGCTTGCTGAATTCAATAAATTTTGTGCTATGGATGGTATTAGAAGACAATGATCTACACCAAGGACACTTTAACAAAATGGGATTGTTGAAAGGAGAAATAGATCAATTATGGATTGTACAAGAATATTAATGATTGAAAATGAGTTTTCTTAGACATTCTTGAGATAAGCAATTAGCATTATTGTTTATACTCTCAATCGAGTTCAATTGAAGAAAGGAACAAACAAGACACTCTATGAACTTTGGTATGGTCACACACGAAATATAAGTTATTTTCAAAATCTTTAGAAGTAGGTGTTATAATCATAAGGATGTAAGAAATGGTAAAAAAAAAATTAAAGGAGATGAAGGTATATTCCTTGGTTATTCATCTAAGAGAAAAGCTTATAAGTGTTTGAACAAAGCTACTAACAAGATGATTGAAAGTGCAAATTTAAGATTTGATAAATTTGTAGAGAAGAATAATGTAGAAAGCAAGAGGGAACCTAAATATTACAATAAGTTTGTGTATGTTTATGAAGAGGCACTTGACACATTTCCTAAGTTATAGTAGAAACACCAAACAATAGCACCCAATTTATAGAATTCTTTACTTGAGGATCAGACAGTATGACCCAAGTAGGAAGTTGCACCCTTACAGACAGAGGAAATTGTTGAAAATTAAAGAATTAGAGCTATATTGGCCAAATATGTGACAAAGAATAATTCCCTTGAATAAATTATTAGTGATAGAAGTGTTGGAGCATAAACAAGAAGTAATTTAAGAGACATTACCTATTTAATTGCTGATTTTGAACCAAGAACAATTAAGCCTACATTAGATAATGTGGATTGGATAAATACCATGAATGAAGAGATTTATTTGATTGAGAAAAACAATACCTGGACACTAGTACTGAGACATCATGATAAGAATGTAATAGGAACCAAATGGATTTTCAGAAACAAACTAAATGAAAATGTAGAAGTGGTCAAAAACAAGAAAAGACTAGTTTGCAAAGGTTATGTACAAGAAGAAGGAATAGATTATGGTGAGAATTTTGCACATGTGGTAAGACTGGAAGGAGTAAGAACATTATTGGCTTATGCTACATACAAGAAGTTCAAGGTCTATCAAATGGATGCCAAATCTACATTTCTAAATAGAATAATTGAAGATGAGAGATATATTGAACATCTCGAAGGATTTATCGAACCTAAAAAGAAGAACATTATTTTCAAGTTGAATTAAGCCATTTTATGGATTGAGAAAAGCACCAAGAGAATTGTATGGAAGGTTATAGTCTTAATTGATTAAGATTGGATTTTCTAGAACAAGTGAGAAAAGTAATCTATACCTAAAAAATGAATATGAACATATGGTATTGATTGCTAAAATATTTGTGGATGGAATAATATTTGGAGGAAATGGCTTGTTGTGAAGACATTTTATGATCAAATGGGTACTGAATTTGGAATATCAATATTTGGTGAGATCAAAATTTGCATTGGATTACAAGTCTACCAAAAAAGGAGAGTAATATTTGTGATTCAATCTAAGTATGTGAAAGAAACCTTCAAAACTTTTAGGATGCATGAGTCTAAACCATTCAGTAAACCTATGGTGACTAGAGTGAAACTATCAAAAGAAGACACCACTAGAGAGGTAAATGAGACACAATAAAGAACTATGATTGGTAAGTTACAATATCTTGTGCATAGTAGACTAGATATTGTACTTTTTCTTGGAATTTTTGCAAGGTTTTCATCTAATCCAAAGGAGAAACACATGACTATTGTGAAAAGGATATTCATATATCTCAAAGGAACTAAAGATTATAGCTTATGGTATGATCAAGATGGTGACTTTAATCTTAAAGTCTACATAGATTTTGATTGAGCTGGCAATGTTGATGATAGAAAAAAACACAAGTGGTGGAGCTTTCTTTTTAGGAGAAAGAGCGATTACATTGACAAGCAAGAAACAAAGTTGTATGTCACAATCTACCGTTGAGATTGTATATGTTGCTACTATAATCAATTATTCAAATATTGTGTGGATTAATAAATTATTGGAAGGTATGCAAGAAGAGACTACTAAGCATGTTACTATTATTGTGATAATACTAGTTTAATAAATATTTCAAAAAAATTGGTGATTCATGCAAAAAAAAAAGCACATATCAATTAAATATCATTATTTGAGGGAGAGAGTACAAGAGAAACCAGTGATTCTTGAATATGTGAAGTCTAAAGAGAAAATTGTAGACATATTTACTAAGCCATTACCTAAGGATGCTTTTTTAGCATCTAACAGGTAAACTGGGGGTCCTACCCCTATCCAAAATTTCCTAGATGAAAAGGTATGTTGCAACAATTCATGGATGAATTGTAATATCTTTTTGGACTTGATGCATGAGCTCACACTTCAGGAACATTTCTAAAGTTTTGAAGATAACTATGATGAAAATGATGTATACTATACATGTAAGGTATAATGACAACGACAAGGTTTTAGAAGTTTTGTGTCAAAATTTATAATGACCTTTGGCATTATTGTCAAAGGGGGAGAAGAGTACAAAAGAAGGAGAAGTATAAGTATGAGATATTATCAAATGGTGAATTATACACAAAGGGGGAGAGAATTTTCAAAGGGAGAAATGTTGATGAAGATTGTTGCTTCTAAAGATACAAAGCGAGTTACAAAGAACTTGTTGATGAAGTTAAAGAGCTTAAAATCTGTATTGTTGGCAATACATACATTTGATTATCTTATGTAATGTTTTGTAATGTAAAATCATATGTTATGTTTTTCTATCAATGCCAAGGGGGGAGATTGTTGGCTCTAAATGATCATGTAATTGATAATGCTACGAATGTATGTAAAAGAGTCATATTAGTTTTTATGTTGTTATTTATGTCAAAGTCTTGGTTAGAAATTATGCTAACTTAGTAGAGTTCTATATCATTATGATTGATGATGAGGATTTGAAGAAAGTATGTTGAAGAGAGGGTTGATAAGTAGAGTATTCAATGAGCACTTGAAGGAGTTGGACACTGATAATAAATTGTTGGTTTGATTAGTTTACAATCATGTAATATTGTAATGTGTCGAGTTACTCAAGCTTAACTGAGTGACAAGGTTAAAGAAGGAATACTATATTCACTGAGTGGCTATAGTGTTCACTAAGAAAATGGAAAAGTAAGTGGGAAATTCAGTATTTCTTGAGAAAATTTAGTATTAATTGAGTACTATATTAGCTGAGTGAAATGTTATTTTCATCAAGTAACAACTGGAAGAACAAGTTAAGAGAAATGGAATCTAAGCTGACTTTTGGCATAAATTTGGAAAGTTCGCGATGGTCAAAGATTCAAGTCAAAGTTTCTTACAATATCAATGACTAAGAAAATTCAAGAAGGATTTGATGATGGATATTAAAGAAAGAAAAGAACATGCACAAAGTTATTTGAAAAGTTCTATTTTCTTTGTGATTACATACATAAATCTGAGGTCAATGATGGTGTTTAAGTGGTAATAAATGAAAGAATCTAGAAGCACATAAATGACTATTTAAGAAGATGTTCAAGAAAAAATTATGCTATTGATTTGGTTATATTTATTGAATGCAATAGAGGAGATCAAAGTGTGAACAGTTGAAGGAGGTGAAAGAAGATAGTTGAGCCAAGAGAATCGAGCAAAGTTGAGGAAGAAGAAGGAAGGATTAAATTAGCTAGTTGAGTGAATAGAGAAAGAAGATTAGAAGATATAGATTAAACAAAGACAAGAATAGAAAGGAGATCTAGACAAGAAAGATAGTGCTATAACTAAACATATTATTTTTACACTATTAATTTCTAATAATTGTAGCAAAAAATATCATAGACCAAGTGGACTTAAAAAATTTGTGAAATCATACATGGTAACATTGATTTGTGGGGTATGTAAGTCCTTTAGAGAAAGCCACTCTTTAGGCAAGATCAAGGAGTGATAAGGTCTAGAATATCTTTTGGTTAAATCTTCTAACAAGGTCACATTAACAATGTGTAGTAACCTTTAACAAGGTTGGCTCCTAACATAGCTCACATTAGAAGAGTGAAAAAAAATGGGTTGTCAGTCCTAAGTGGTTTTTCCCTTCATAGGGTTTCTACATTAAATTATTGGTGTCAAATTAGTTGATGTTGTTATGTTACAAGTTATTTTTATTTTACAACAAGTCGATAACAACTAAGTATATGGTCAGTAATGACTAAGTGATATTATTGTCTATTGGTTATAATAGAATAGTGAATGACAAGTTTGAAGTAAAGTAATTGAATATGTTAATTGTGATGATGAATGTATACACCGAGTGATTATTGATGATGTTTGTAAAATTTATTTGGCACTTAAATTGTTAAAATGGACTCTAGGATAACTAGACATAATTGATTCAACCTCCCCACTCTCAGTGATCTAATACAAATTATATAAAGTTGGTTTGTCTCAAAAGGAGAGGTTAGAATTTTCAAAACCTTCTAGGGAAGTTAAAGTCTCCAATATAAAAATGGAAAATTGGGGTTACTAGATGTAGTTCTAATGGTGCATATGGTGACTTTCTTGCATATTATTGTAATAAAAATGTCCATGTGGCTTTAGCATGCAATTTTCTATATATGTTAATGTCATTTCATTGAAGAAGATATAAAGTAAGTGTTTCCATTCTTGTAATTTCCAATTTATTTATCTATCCTTTTGTGTGTATTTGTGCTAGTAAGGAGAGTATTCTTCATTAGGCACACTGAATAAGCTAAATGCATTCATTGTTGAGCACAATAGTACTTTTGTGAAGAAAAATATGTAGATACCTAATTGGAAAATGTGGGGGTCCCACCTTAAGTAAATGTTCATGGATTTTGGGTACCTGAGGGTGTTATTTATATTTAATCAAAGTTATCTGCAAATAAGACTATGTTATTGCACTAGATACTTGGCCAAATTAGAGATAATAGTCTAAGGAATTTGAAGAAGAAAAACCTTGCTAATATTTTGAATGATTGTAATTTTAATTTTTGTGAGAATTGATTTTATGAAAAATAAAATGATTTTCAATTTAACTCAAGTTTTCATAAATCTTGTCATGGGTTGCACCTTATTTATTATGAAGTATTTCATCTTTTTGATGTTCCTTCCATTGGAAAATTCACATATTATGTTTCATTTTTTAATTATTATAGGAAGACATGGGTATCTTTTACAAAGAGTAAAACTAATAACTTCAATCAATTAAAAAAATTTAAAGATATAGTTGAACTGCAATCTAGAAGGAAAATACAAATTTTGAGGATTGGCAATGGCAATGTATTTCTTTCTCATAATTTTGATAGATTTTTTAAAGATTGTCACATTCATAGGTAGAAGAAAACTCCTTATGGTCCTTAATAGAATAGAGTTGTGGAAAGGATAAATGAGACATTGATGGAGAATGATAGGAATATGCTTAGTGGTGCCAACTTAGAACAAAAATTTGGGCTAAAGTTGTTGCTACTTATTGCTACCTAATAAGAAAGTTGCCTACATGAACTTAAAGATAAAAAAAATTTATGGAAGTGTGTTTGGGTCATAGGAATTCATCAACACATATTGATGATTTTGGCTATGAAGCATATGCATATGTGCCAAAGGAGAAGGGAAAACAGTTAGAGAACAAGATTGTGAAATGTATCCTTGTTACTTGTAGTCATGGTGTGAAAGGATACAAGCTTTGGGACCATGTTTCATAGAAGGTAATGCATAGTAGAGGTGTTATTTTAAAGAAACTAAACCTTATTATATTACATTGCAGTCATCTAAAATATATTCTTCATGATTGAACTGTTAGAACTAGGAAATACAGAGAGGGGGTGAATCAATATTTCACAAACTTTTTCCCAATTATGGATATCATTAACAAACTTATAACTTGCATATGAAATTAAATTGATTATAATGAACAATAAACACAACCATAAAGTAATACAAAACATAACACCATATTTTGTTAACTAGGGAAACCCTAGCCAAGAGAAAACCTAAGTGGGGTGGTACCCACAAGATGGTCGACTAATCAAAAGTATCTTGTGAAAGATATTGAACTTGTTAGGAGTCTATTACATTTGTATAGTGTCTCACTCCTTGTTAGAGAACTATACACAAAGTATGCAAGATGAGCCCATTATCCAAACATGCAATATACAATAATATTATTCAATGCAAGAGATAAATACAAAAACCTCTTTACTACTACTGATATCTTCAATATTTGATTTTTCCTTCCACTGCTCTTCACAAAAAAATGATTAAAAATTCATACTATTATGATCTTACATCAAAGTTTTATTCTCAAACATATAGCATACTTATCACAAAAATCACACTTAATTTCACATTCAAACTTTTCCTTTATACCTTATTTCTTTGTCCTATCAGCCTTTATTACTTCACATGCTTGCCAAATAAAAAAAATAACTCTTTCTCATGTAGGGTTAACTTCTAGGATGTGTTGACATATTAGTCAAGTTTGTTATTAGTGACACACACTTATTCAAATTTGTATGGCTATCAAGCTCATTGAACAGTCTATAATGTTTGCCATGTAACTCAGTAGCCACTGAGCTCTACAATTGCTACCAAGTTTTCTGGACTAATTTCAGTAGCTACCAAGCATTCAATGGTTACCAAGTGTATTTAGTTGGTGTGAAGCCCAATAGTTCAAACCGAGAAGATTCAATCTAGTAGTTCAACCTGAGCATTTCAGTGGTTATCAAGCATTGTAGTTTCTACCAAGTTCATAGTTCATGTAATGTGAAGCTAGTGTAAACTGAGCCTATGTGTTTACTAAGTGATTTAGTGTATGCCAAGTTACACAGTATTTACCGAGTCACTAGTGCAGATCAAGTTCAAGACTACTTTGAAGTGGTCAATATGGATTGAGCTTCTACATCTACCGAGTGCATGACAATACTGACTAATGACAGTGGGTGCCAAGTATCAGAACTTCACCAAGTCAGTCTTCAAAACCGAAGTGTCTTCATTTGGGCCAACTTTTTGATATATGTGTTAACCTATATGATGGCTGACTTTGTAATTTTGCAAATTGACTTTATATATATGTGATGTATTATATCATATCAAGGATATATAGAATGAATATGTGTATGTAATGCAAGTGCAAGAAAGAAAATGTGAGTAGTAGATAAATATTTATGAAGGCCATATTAGAATGAGTAGTAGTGACATATTTATCACAAAAAGGTGATCAATACAATCAAGGAATCTCTATCAGCAATCTAGTTGTAAGTCAGAGATCTATTGTTTCATCCTAATAGGTGAACCAATTAAAATCCTTTCACAAGGTAGACTTAACAGTCTTTCTTAAAATCTCTTAAAAGAGTGCATACTTCATTGTGTGTTTGTAAAACCTCTAATAAGGTGGACCTAGCAGTCCTAATTGCTCCTAATAGGGCAGATCATTAGAAGTGATCATTGTAAGCCTTAACAGGCCAACTTTATATTGCAGTATTGAAGTTTTGTGGGTATCATCCCCAACCCAGTTTTACTTTCTATTTGGAAGGTTTCTGGGTCACCAAATCATTGTGTTCAAATGTTATGAATGTTTTATGTTTCTAGTTTGTCATGCATGTAATTAGATCAGATATGATGAACTAAATGGTAATTGGATTACTACAATTAAGATATGTAATCAATAAAGTTTTTAATGTTACTGATTCACCCTTCCCCTCTTTGTAACCTAGCATAGTCTTGAATATTTCCAACAATTGGTATCAGAGCTTTGTGGTTCTTAGGAAAAGCTTAACACCTTGAGCAAAAAATCAAGGATATGGAGATATTCAAATTGATAAGGCAATTGACAATGAAAAGTTGGATTTGGAAATGACCATTACACAACTCAAAAAGGCTAAGGAACAACTTTCCCAATCCCTAAAAAGAAGAAAGGATCTTGCAATTCAAATGAATGACCATCTCTACATTGAGGAAATAATTGAAGGTCTTTTTCCTTTAAGCAATTCAAATGAAGCAAATGATGCAATCAAAGAACTCCTAGAGAAGAATGGTTCCCTGCAAGAAGAAGTAAGAAAGCTGAAAAGAGAACAAAAAATTAAGTCAGTAAGGTCGTGTGAAATATTGGAGTAGAGAAACAAAATAAAAGAAGAAATGGATGGAAGAAACAATGAGATCTAGAACCAATCCCTTCAGCATGTAGATCTTATGGATCAAATCTCCAATGCAAATGAGGAAATCATGAGCCAAAGATAGATCAATGAAAGATTAAGGAATGATCTAAATTTAGAAAGAAAAATCAATGAAAGAATAAGAAATGAGCTGAGATTTAAAAAGAAAATCAGTGAAAGATTGAAAAATGACCTAAACACTGAAAAGAAAATCAATGAAAGAATGATGAAATCTCAAGCAGACATGGTTCAACTGAATGAGAAAAACCTCTATAGGAAAAAAGGAATTGCAGGAATTGGACACAAAGAAGAAGGTGAATCCTTTGAATAAGGTGATCAAAGGAATCAAATACCTACTTGCAATCATTGTGGAAAGTTAGGTCATATATCAAAAAAATGTTGGAGTAATGGTAAAGCAAAATTTAATGGAAAATGCTACAATTGCAGTCAGCAAGGTCATAGGGCTAATGAATGCAAAGAGAAACCAAAATTTGATGGCAAGTGTCATAAGTGCAACAAACAAGGTCACAAGGCATCAGAATGTAGAACCAAGTCATTCAATGCAATAGAGTAAATTGTGAAAGCAATATTCGGTTGGGACTACAAAACTTGGTGTAGATGTCATTATTGTGGATAATTTGGACACATTGGCATGAATTGTGTTAAACATCACATGAGGACAAGAGATACCACCATAAGATGTTTCACTCGTATTGAAATTGGTCATCTAGACAAAAATTGCATGAATATAGGTAAAAATTGAAGATGAAAAGAAGGAAAAAGTAGATAACACTCTAAAGTAGATGAGGTAGAAATGAATTCATAAATCTACCAAGGATGATAGTCCAAGTAGTGATGGTCATGTCACTCAAGAAGTGGGTGACTCCACCATTTCCAACTAGGCTTCCAAAGGAGAACTAGAATTGTGTTATCAAGATCACATTTAAATAGTTCCAATTGAAAGGTGATAAGGATCCAAATCAGTATTCAAGATACAAAAGGATCACCAAGGAAGATCAGTATCAATTATCACCAAATTACCTTCTCTACTAAGTAACGTCAGGTCATGGACTCTACCGAGCAAGGTCAGGAGTAACAAGACACACATGGTTATCGAGTCACGAAGCCTTCACCAAGTGATCATTCGATAGTAGATGACAGGCTATCAAGCATGATGTTAACTCAGCTACCTTCGTACTAAGAGTTAATGGTGAAGCTTTAACAAAAAGCATGAAATTAAATGCATTTCTCACCTTGAAATCTAAGTACTATTGTGAAGAAGCAATTTACAGAGCAATCAAGAAAATTCAAGAAAATTTGCAGCAATTTATCAACGTTCTCATAGTTTACCAAGTAAAATGGCATCAAACAACAACAAAGTGAAGAGAGGGTCTAAGATGTTGGTTCGAGGAGTCGAGTGGAAAGGACCAAATTTTAAACTTGTGCCTATAATTGCAAAAACCCTTGAATCAAGTGGAGCTCAATCGCAAATCCTCCCAAGTTACTCCTTATTAACAATATTCTTACTCATTTCAAGTGTTCTATTCAAGAAATTGGTACCCTAGAAATGGATGATGATATAGGTGAATTATGTGTTAATGGAATTCTTAAACCTGAGCATAAACATTTGGAAGAAAAAGGTTTAACATATATTCCCCACATGCACCGACATTTTCAAATTAAATGGATTAGATACATTCTAAGACAGGTGCATAATGGTCAACTATGGCTTGAGCAACCTATTGTGATTACAAAGAAAATGATTCATCACATCACTGACCTCCCCATGCTCACCAAAGCTAAAACCACCAAAACCGTAGGTCTGGCTGAGCTGGAAAAGAAAACCCTAGCAATGTGGGACAAAAAAGGCATGAAAATTAGCAGTGTGATAGATGCAGAACTAAAATTTGGGATACATGTTATAGCACATAAGATATATAGTTTGAGCCGCCTTAATAGTGTATCATGTGAAGCTATGGACTTAGCTTATAAAGTGGTGAAAAACAATCTATCTTATGACTTGGCATATTTGTTGTTGAAGCAACTCAACAAAAACATGGAAAGTATCAGGACATCCAAGAACAACCCCTATAAATTTGGTTCATTTTTGACTTGTTTTTTCTTTTATGTTAAAAAGTTCTTCGCTTCCAAAGTCATGATAGTATGGAGAAAAGATGTGCCTGTATTATACCAAATAAATGAATACATTGCAGAAATAGGAGAGAACTATGTCAACATTATGGACAACTTCTTCAAAGTATTCAAAGAGAAAATGAACAACAGGTTCAAGATACCTAAGAAGTTAGTTGAGGATTACAAAGATGATGTGTGCTTTATGGTAGATTGTGACAGAGTTTACATCTAGGCAGTGAAGCCCAAAATTGTGTGGGTAAAACCTCTTTCTTATGAAGTAAATATTGATGAAGCAAAGGATATTATTGAAGCTCTAATTAATGAACCTATTGATCCAAAGGAACCATACTTTGGAACCTATGATGAAGCCAACGCAAGGATAGAATTGGAGATAAAACTCCCTCAGGTAGTTAACAAAGGAAAGAGGAGGATAGCTAAACTGGAAACTAACACACCTCTCATGTTAACTGAAGGCAAAGGAGATGATGTAGAAGAGGTAGAGGATGAAGAGGAATTAAAAAAGGAAGAAGAACCTATGAAGAAGAAAGGTAAGGTGATCATCACCAAGCCACCTAAGCCATCCACTGCAGTCTTCATAAGGAGGTCTAGGAAGAAAGGAAGTGATATTGTTCTTAGCAAACATCCTCCCACCTTCCAAGAAAAGTTGAAACAAATGAAAGAAGGTGCAGTTATAACAAACTTCAAATCTTTGAAGTATAAAACAAGGATAGAGGCAAAGCAAAAACAAGGACTATCATGAGCTCATGCATACATCATCTAGACATGTACTTTCTCTAGGTAAGTGCACACATTCCAAAAAAATTTATGTGAATTGAGCTAACCAAAATAGTTCTTGTGCTAACAAATAAGCCTGTTATACGTACACAATTTTCTATGTCTTTGTCACAAAAAAATTATCTTTAAGATTTGCTAACTTAATCTTGAGTGTATGTTTCCATAAATGACAACATAATACATTGGGAACTAGCCAAATTTCCAACAATCTTCCCCTTTAGCATTGATGGAAACATATGTGAAAATTGCCTAAGTCCCAAAGCCAAAACTTCAAAACTTGTAACTTTTTTTACATGGTCATTACAAAATTTACAAAAAAATGTGGATCATCATATAAACCATCTTTACATACAAAGGGATACTCCCCCTTTGACTATACTCTATCTTCTTTAATACTATAGTCCTCTTTTTACATATCATATCTATGCATATAGTTTTCCTCACTCACTCCCCCTTTGACATCAATGCCAAATGTATTGACAAAACTTATATACATGTCAAAATTTGGTTACCTTTTCCTTCATGTTGAGTTTGATAATCTTGTAATGTAATCAACAGGGCTTTCTTTTAGATACTCAAATTCTATCTCCCACGTGCCTTTGACTACATTAGTTACACTGATCAAGGTGCATAGTCCATACGATGCTACATCTATTGCATTTAAATATGAATATATAGATTTTTCATATAATGTCTTATCCTTAAGACATTTCTCTATTTTTTTTGTGTACATTGATTATTTTTAACATCAAATGTTCCCTTAATAATGGAAATCTCTTGATCATTCTCTCTCTTTTTTATCTCAACCAGACTTATATCATTATATATATTTACAATTATGGTCTCCAAGTATTCAATCTTCATATTAGGTTGTTCAAGCTCATTAGCAAAGTTTTGTAATTCTATCTACTTCTCACTTAGCTCTTCATTCCCATCTTTGATGAAATTATAGAACATAATACATTGTCCATACGATTTTCTTCCTTCTATTACACATCTCCTTAACTCTTTTATAAAAATTCAAGTATTTCCAAGTCATTTTTGATGTTTTTGCACATTGTATCAAATAGTTGTGCATCATGTTTAACTTGTGCATGTATAGCTACTACTTCTGACAACTAAGTAAACTCATCATCAAAAGCCTTAATCAATTCCTAGGCTCTCACTTGAGGATCTTCCTCTATAATTTTGCTAGATACAATATTTTGAAGTTTCTCATAAACTTCCTCTAATTTTTCCTTAAGACTATTCACTTTCTTGTTCTTTCCAAATAACTTGCTTAAAGATGATATCAATACAATTTGATCATCATAGTCACTAGATAGATTTTCTTAAGTTGAGTCTAATGGTCACTTAGATTTGACTGGGGTTTCCAATAAGATACTTGCCTCATGTTCATAAGTAACTTTATCAATCACATTCTTTGTATGTTTCAACTATGGAAAAAATGGTGTTTCTTGCATGATTACCTTCCAAATTTTCTTAATTTTTTCTTCTTCTTTTTCTTGTTTTGTTTTCTCTTCCTCTTCTTCATCCTTCTTCTCTTCCTCTTTCATTTCTCCTTCTTCTTTCTCATTTTCTCCTTCTTCTTTCTTGTTTTTCTCTTTAGACACTTAAAATTGTCCTAAACACTATAATAATTGATTTAATATATCTCCCTTAACACTATATTTATTTATTTATTATATTTTTTCATGCTCCTCTACTGATTTATTTTAATTTATTTAATGCATAGTGCTCCATAAATCCCCAATAAATACATTATAATTTATTTAATTTCCCTCCACTTTATTAAATTCTATAATCCTATGATTAAATTAAATCCTAATCCCACCTAAAACCTAGTCTACCACTCATCACTCTCATCCTTCTAAGTTTACCCACAAGTTAATCCCATTTAATTATCCTAAATATCCTCTTAAACACCTTTTAGTCCCTAAGTGTTTGCTCACACATGTGTGAGCAACTCAAAATCCAAGAAAGCCCCCCATTTCATTAATTCCTCCAGAAGCCTCTTACGCTCTTACACACGTGTCCCCTTTCCTTTCTCCAAGGTTGCTCACATATGTGTGAACACACCTTCAACCATCTCAATCACAAAAAAATCTTATGTTGAACTTTGCATGGCTTGTCCCCTTAGCCCACATTTCTCCCTTGTGGCACCTATGTGGATGCCACATAGATGCCACCTCCTCAAGGCCTCTCAATACTATAAATAGAGCCATTGTCTCAAGCATTCTTCATCTCCCTCATTTGCATTGTTATCATGCTAGTATAGTTCTAGAGCTCTTGGTCATTTCATGCATTGTTGCTAACTCTTTGGTAGTTGTTAGATTTCATTTCTTGCATTGATAACTTAGTTTATTTTCTTACATCCATATTCACCATCTTTGAATGATTTGAGCATAGTTGTATCCATAACCATTGTTTGAATCATTCTCTTCACATATAGTTAGTTTTATACATCTTGCATTTCATTTCAAATCATCATGTGTTTCATTAAATAGTTGTGTGTAGGAGAGCACATCCACATCTCTCACTATTGAGCACACCAACAAGGCCTCTTGTAGGTGCCCTTGTTGAGTTGCTTCGAGGTTGCATGAGGAATCTTTATTTTTGGTTGTATTAAGTTGTAAAACTCAAGTATAGGATTAGTTGTATTTGGATTTACTTTGAATCTTTGATGTACATGTATAACTATCTTTTCTTGTTTACATGTGCTCCTGACAAGTTAGGTTTTTTTTATCTACCTTCCAAAACATATGTCCCCTTCCACCATGCTTCCAAGTCCATAATCCTCACGTCCCAGCCAACCTAAATCCTTCATGTAATTCCTCATACTTTGAGTTGAATGTCCAAAACCATCATCCCAATCCCCTACATAATGCCCAATCACCACACAGTCCTAATCCTCCAAAATCAACATCATCCCCACCCTGTAATAAGTATTCCTTTGTCCCACAATCATTGGTAGAAAGCTTGTCTAAGTACCAAACTAAAAATGAAGTGATCCAATCACCCAAAGCCATTGTCAAGAAATTTTTCCAAAGCATGCCATTACGGATTACTCTTCTCCTCTAGATCCAAGCAATTCTCCATCCCATAATTCCCTTATCCCTCAAAATCCATTTATCCCTCTTAATCCATCTCATAATCCCCTTCCTAATCAAGATCAATACATTCCATGTACCACACACATTAATGATTCCTCTCCATCTTATTCCTTCCATTCCACCACATGATGTTCTTATAAGTCAAGATCAAAGTACCCCTTTATTTGTATTTCATGATCCCAATCCATCTCAAGATCCTATCATCCCTTATAATCCCCCACATTATCCTAATCATGTACATGACCCTATCACACCTATCCAATCCACTCATGAACCCCATATACATGGACTCACACCTTGTATTAAAAATGATAAGTATCCCATTGAAGAAAGAATGTCTGAAGATGTGGGTACACCTTCCACCCCTTCCAAATCCAAAATTCCTCCATCCAGACCTAAATGTTCCAATCATCCATATTCCAAGTTCATTTTGGGGACCTTGTATCCATAATTCACTTCCTTCCTCATTTCCATTCATTTTGGGTCCTTATGTTCCAAAGCCAAACCCTTCCATTCATTTTGGGTCCTTACATGCATCCATCCACAATATCTAATTCTTCCACTTCATCCCCTCATGCTCCTAATAAAGATCAACAAAGGCACACATCCTTGAATTCCTTCTAGTTTTCACCATCCATAATTTCATCCATAAACTCTCTATACCATGTATCTTTATGCCCCCATACCATGGCCAATGGAGGCAAATTTGATGCCAAAAATGAAGTGAATGAAGCTAAAAATCTGCAAAAATCCAAGGATCAACATGTCCATTCTAAACGACATGTTCAAAAAAAGAAAACTATGATCCAAAAGAAAGAAGAAATCAGAAGGCTTCAAAGGCTCAAAATAAAAAATGCAAAAATTAAGTGGATTCCAAATCTACTTAATGAAGAAAATATTCTGAATGAAAACTTAAAAATGGCATCTAATCTTGATAATTCAAAGGCTTCCCTCATTCATAAATCATCCAAACTTCCATTTACCAACTCTATTTTGGATCCTTATGTCCCAACATCCACCATCATAAATCCATCATCTCCTTCATCCATTTTGGGTTCCAATATCCAAAAATTCAAAATTTCTTCTACATATCCTATGAGATTTCCTCCTTTCCATCACCCTTCAAGGTGTGTTTCAATGATGATCTTTCCACCTCCTTCATCCACTCATTCACAAATATTTCAACCTAGCATCCATCAACTATGTCTTCCTCCCAACCACTCCAACCCATTAATCCAAACTTTTTCATAAGTCCTTGACTTCCATTTTCCAACCCATTTCATCCTTCTTTGCACTATCCTACCAACATCTATGAGAAAATAGTAAAAATTCCTTGAAAATGACAAAGAAAAAGAAATAAGAAGAAATATCAAGTGATACCATCCATGTAAATAGATGCTCAAGTTCTCCATCAGTTTCCCTATAATGTATACATTGTCTTCCAATTCTAGTTATCTATCCATTCACTTGTCCTCTTTGACTTGCACTATACATCAGGGGCAAGCCCCATCCATACTGCATTGCCTTACATGTCTTCAATATTTCCATATAATGTTCATTATCCTTGTCTATCTTTATCTTGACTATCATTTTCCTTCCATCCATCCATGCTCACTCGACATATCCCTTACACATTATCCTACATACTCCCACCATCCTTTCACATATTTGATCTTGACATCATATCCATAACTTGTATCCCATAGTCCTTGTCATGTTCATTTTATCCATCCTCCATCCATATTCCTACATACTCCCATCCTCCTTTCATATACCCTTGATCTTAATTGTCCCATTCATTTCCTTCGTTTCATAGTCATACCATCTCTTTTTTGTATTCATATCTCTTCCACTTTCATACCTTTTCTTGAGATCAAAACTAGAGGAACCAAAAAAACAAAAAAAAGAAATAATAATAATATCCATATATCCTTTGGAAATAATACACAAGCCTTCATGTATCCCTATGCCATATTTCCATTTCCATGCATATTTTCCCACCATCTCTCCTTCCATTTTTGTTCCTATCCTTGGTATGGGGCATTTAAACTCCTTTGAAGCATGGTCCTTGGCTCCCCATTGTCTGATACCATATCCTTTGGCCCCCCATAATCTTTCACCATTCATTTCATCCATTTATTATTCCTTGGTTCTCCCTTGTTAGTGGTCCCAATCTAGTCATTTTCATCAATTCAATCAATTCATGTATCCTCTACTCTAATTATATTTCCTTCTAATATTTTCATACACATCACTTTCCATCTTATCTAACTATCTTTTACTTCTAACCCAATATTATCAACATCATTAAGATCATTCAATCAAGTTCTTCCTACGTCCACCATCTTGTCCAGATTCTTCTATTCATCATCTAATCTTATGACGTTGAGCTTCATCCCGTCAAACTGAGCTTATCAAATAGTGACCACAAATAAACTTACACAAATTCACATTGGGACTAAATGATTTGAGAACCTTGTTCCTTTCATATGATTGCCAGTGAACAATCACAAACATTTCAATACAATTCAATCAAGCAATCAATTTTTCCCTTATAGGTCGCATCCTTCCTACACTAGCTTAATAGATTCATCATCAAAATAAGTTCATGGAAATAATTGTGGACTGAATGACTACTTGGTCATAAGGTATTTTGTTGATTTTATCTTTGTGTGTCAGTGATAGCCTCCCCAAGTGTACCTGAATCTTCAGTATCTTGGTATCATTTGAACTACTTAACTTGATTACACAGGTCATTTTGTGATATGATCTATTTTTATGATTCTTTAGCACATCTATGTCATTTTTGAGTTATGGTTATGCATTACTCATCGAGGGTAACAGGTTAGCACACTTTCCACCAAGATCCTTGAAAATACTTTGGGTGTGCCCAAACCTCTCCAGCATGTATTTTTCATTTGTTCCATCATAGCTACAAAATCTACATTGTATATTAAGAGTCTAGTTCATGCAAAGGAAGCTTTCCATCTATGCTACTATAGCATTTTAAGCATAAATCCTATTGCAATATCAAACTAGAGTGTGCTCTCCCATATGAACACAACTGAATTCCATGCATTCATGTGGTTAGGATGCATTTAGATTAATCACTATCCAATTCACCCAACTTCATTTTGATCTTACCAAGTCATGCAAGGCCTCCTTTCAGCCTTATTATTTTTGGTTTCCTTCCTATATCTATTTTTGAGAAAATGGGGCAAAATATATACTTTTTTACCCCATTTCCTTAAGGGGGCACCCTCCTCCCTTGTCGTCACTATGCCACAACTCTTGTGACTCCTCTCCTCGTCAGGGAAACCTATATTTTCTTTCCTTTGATGCAATGTCGTCCTAACACTACATCAAAAAGGGACAAAATGTAAACACTTAAAAGTGTCCTAAACACTATATGAATTGATTTAATATCTCCCTTGACACTATAATTAATTATTTATTAATTAATTATATTTTTTCATGTTCCTCTACTTATTTAATTAAATAGGTTCACTTCCCTAATGTATTAAGTTTATTTAATGCACAATGCTTCATAAGTCTCCTTTAAATAAATACTAATTTATTTAATTTCCCTCTACTTTATTAAATTGTATAATCCTATGATTAAATTAAATCTTATTTAATTTAATTCTAATCCCACCTAAAACCTAGTCTACCACCCATCACTCTCAAACTTCTAAGTCTACCCACTAGATAATTCCACTTAATTATCTTAAATACCCTCTTAAAGACCTTTTAGGCCCTATTAGGATTAAACCATAGACATAAATAACAATTACATGCAAATATAACCAATAAAATAAAATAATAGATCACACATAAAAGAACACAAGACACCAAGATTTAATGTGGTTCACCCAATCCCTGGGCTACGTCCACCAAACAACAAGTTTGATATTATTACGATCCAATGATAATAACCTAATTACAATCTATAATCCCTTACAACTCAATACTACTACAAGAACCAATTTTGCATCACAACTAGATAATAATCCTTAACCCTAAGCTCTTTTATACAAGTATTTTTACTACTTTAGGGTTATAATTAATAATTACATGAACTGGCCCAAAATCCTGATAAAATAGGGCCCAAAATTTTTTTGGCAAAGAATTTATGAAGTATGTACAATACTTTCCTGATTAGTCACCACAATCTAATAATCTCCCACTTGGGGGCTGATCAGGCTCCACACTAAAAAACAATCTCCCACTTGGAGACTAATCTAGTAGCTATGCCACTACTCCATGAGGCTCCCACTGGATCAAACCACCTTGGACTATGCAATTCTTTTATTCATGTTCAATCTAGAAGAGCAACCAAAGATGAAGAGGAGTTTAGCTTCTCCCTTGTTACTACCTTTGTCAACACATCTGATCGATTGTCATTTGTATGTATCTTCTCCAGCTTTAACTATCCATCCTCCAAAACTGACTGAATGAAATGGTATTGCAACTATATGTGTTTGGTCTTTGAATGCAGAGCTAAATTCTTTGCAAGATGAATGGCACTTTGACTATTTGTAAACAAATAATTATCCCTTTGAGGGTGTCCCAATTCTTCTAAGAAGAACTAAAGCCATATCATCTCCTTGGCTACCTCTATAGCAACTACATACTCTTCCTCTATAGTGGATAAAGCATTAACCTTTTGCAACCTAGAAACCTAGCTCACAGCTGCCCCACCAATAGTAAAGACATAACTTGTAGTACTCCACCTGGTATCAATATATCCTACCAAATATGAGTCAACATAGCCCTATAAATCAGTAGTAGAGCCCCCAAAGTGTAAACACTTATTAGATGTTCCTCTCAAATATCTAAGAATCCATTTGACGATATTCCAATGCTCAATTCCTAGATGACTCATATACTTGCTAACAACTCCCACTGCATGTGCAATATCTGGCCCAGTACATACCATAGCATACATCAAGCTTCTTACAGCTAAAGCATAGGGTACCTTGGACATCTTATCCTCCTCTTCCAATGTGTTAGGACACATCTCCTTAGTCAACTTCAAATGACCAGGTAAAGGTGTGCTAAAAGCTTTAGCATTCTCCATAGAGAAATATTGCAACACCTTCTCAACATAATCAACCTGAGATAACATGAATTTCCTATTCTTCCTATCTCTGCAAATCTTCATACCAAGGATTTGTTTTGCTGCCTCCAAATCCTTCATAGAAAATGCATGTGCTAATTGGTGTTTCAACCCATTAATGTGATCCATGTTAGACCCAGCGACAAGTATATCATCAACATATAAACATAAAATAATGTAGTTGTCATCATCCAACCTCTTAAAATAAACACAATGATCTAAATGACACCTATTGTATCCATGCTCATGCATAAAACTATCAAATTCCAGATACCATTACCAAGGTGTTTGCTTCAAGCCATATAAACTTTTCTTCAATTTGCACACTAAGTTCTCCTTACCTTTGATTGCAAATCCCTGTGGTTGAGCCATATATATCTCTTCATCCAAATCACCATGAAGGACATCAAGCTACTCTAAATGCAAATATTCAGTCACCATAAGACTTAAAATAGTATGGATAGAAGTCATCTTAACAATAGGAGAAAATATCTCATCAAAATCAATGCCCTTTTTCTATGCAAATCCTTTCACAACTAACCTAGCTTTAAATCTTTTCTTACCTCCTTCCTCTTCTTTCAACCTATAAACCCACTTATTCTGTAAATCCTTTTTACTTGCAGAAAATTTGCATAAATCTCATGTCTTATTCTTCAGCAAAGAGTCCATTTCATCTTTCATTGCAAACTCCCACTGAATCTTAGTATCTGCCTGCATAACTTCATCATAACATTCAGGTTCACCAGCATCAATAAGTAAAATTGAATACAAAGTGGGAGAGAATCTTTCTAGAGGTCTAATTTGTTGGGTTAACCATCTAACATTCATTGGTGTGTGTGGTATTTGTTGTTGCGGTTGTTGCACATCATGAGGAATGGCTAGAACATTAGCTTTTGGAGTATCATCTAGCATTAGATAATCATCTTCTTTCTTCTCATGCTACTACAACAGATCTTTGTACAACACTTTCTCATTGAATATGACATCCCTACTTCTTAAAATTTTATAATTTTCAAAATTCCAAAGCCTATAACCAAATTCATTAATGCCATATCCAACAAATACAAACTTCTTTAACTTAGCTTCACAACTGGAGGTCTTGAGAAAAGAATAACTCGCCTTCTTACCAGTCCATGCTTCCTCTGGAATACCACAACCCAAAGGAGTAGAGGGACCTCTACTAATCAAATATACAGTAGTATTAATAGCCTCCACCCACATGTATAAGGGCAACCCAACATGCAACCTCATGCTCCTTGCACACTCCATTATAGTCTTGTTCATGCGTTCAGCCACTCCATTTTCCTATGGAGTCCTTGGAACAGTCTTCTATCTATGAATACCATTAGTGGAGTAATAATCTTCAAATTCATGATTGCAATGCTCACCACCATTATCAGATCTAAAACATTTTAATTTCTTACCAGTCTCATTTTCAACCAAGCATTTTCATTTTTTAAAAGTTTGAAATACATCAGATTTCTATCTAAGGAAATAAACCCATACTTTTCTAGTTGCATCATCAATAAATGTAACATAATAATGAGAGCCACCAAGGGAAGATACCTGAGTCAGTCCCCATACATCAATATGCACAAGCTCTAATTTGTCCTTTTTGTTTTCCTTCCCAGTCTTTACAAAAATCACTCTCTTTTGTTTGCCATACACACAACTTTCACAGAAATCCATATTAACACATTTCAAACCTAGTAAAATTTTCTTTGAATGAAGTACTTTCATACCTTTCTCACTCATGTGTCCAAGTCTATTGTGCCACAACATTGTATCAAAATTTACAACAGCTATTTGTTCTCCCTACTCAACTGTAGCAATTGTTCCTAAACATTCATTTTTCTCTAAAACAATTAAAGTAGAAGGAACAATATGACCTATACAAAGATATAAGGTGCCTACTTTCTTACATTTTGCTACTACAAGGGAACCTTTTGAAACCTTCTAATTTTTATCATTAAAAGTAACTACACAACCCTCATCACCAAACTGCCCTGCTGAAATTAAATTCCTACTCAGCCTTGGAACATGTCTTATCTCACGTAGTAGCCAATGATTCCCATTCTGCTACTTAATCTTAATTTTTCCCTTTCCAACAATCTGATAGGGTTCATTATCCCCCAAATAAACAAGCCCAAAATCCCTTTGGACATAATCAATGAAATAATCTCTATGAGGTGTAGCATGAAATGAAGCACTAGAATCTAAAACCCATGAATCATCAACACTTTCTAAAGACAAAAGCAAAGCATCCTCTTCGGATTTGTTATTGCCTCCTTGTCTCTATCTAGTTTATCTCCTTCATTTCTCTTTCAATTCTAGCAATCTTTCTTTTTATGACATGGTTTCCCATAGTACTAGTAGTCATTTAGTCCTCTTGATTGAGACCTCCTCCCCTTTAACTTTCCTCTTGATTTTCCATGATTTCCAGAATTACTTCCTCTCTTAGTCATTCTGCCCCTACTTTGTGCATTCAAAGCACTTCCTGATGTAGATCCACCTAAGGATTTCCTACAAGTTTTCTCACTCAAAATGACACCGATCACATCATCATATTTTAGGGTACTAGATCAAGAATAGAATTACTCACATCCATTACCAAGCCATTCTAGCTTTCAAGCAAAGAACACAAAATCAAGAGAGCCATAATTTCTTCTTCAAAATTGATAGCCATAGAAGATAACTGACTAGTAATAGTATTAAATTCATTTAAATGATCTACAATAGATCCACCTCCTGCCATTTTCATATTAAATAAATGCTTCATTAAAAATACCTTGTTTGAAGCAGAGGACTTTTTATATAGTGTCGCTAGGGTTTTCATCAACTCTTTTGTTGTCTTCACTTTTGTAATATTAAATGCCACCGATGGTTCCAGGCATAATTGAATGCTTCCAAGTGCCTTTCTGTCTAAAAGATCTCATTCATCATTTGACATAGATCCTTGATTCTTGGCTTTGCCTTCCAACAACTTCCATAAATCCTTCTGATAAAGATAGTCTTCCATTTGCATCTTCCATAACTGGAAGTTCTACCCAGTAAACCTGTCAACCCTCAGCTTTCCCTTGTCTGCCATCGCTCCCACTCAACCATAAGAATTTCCTATAGAGGATAACTAAAAAAACAACCTTGCTCTAATGCCACTTGTTAGGATTAAACCACAAACAAAAATAACAATTACATGCAAATATAAGCAATATCAAAAAATAATAGATCACACAAAAAAGAACACAAGACACCAAGATTTAACGTGGTTCACCCAATCCTTTGGCTACATCCACTAAATAACAAGTCTGATATTATTATGATCCAGTGATTATAACCTGATTACAATCTGTAATCCCTTACAACTCAATATTGTCGCAAGAACCAATTTTGCATCACAACTATATAACAATCCATAACCCTAAACTCTTTTATACAAGTATATTTACCACTTTAGGGTTATAATTAATAATTACATGTTGGCCCAAAATCCTGATAAAATAGGGCTCAACAAAATTTTTAGGGTGCTGCTCTGAGCCCCAAAGAATTTATGAAGTATGTACAATACTTTCCTAATCAATCACCACAATCTAACAATCTCCCACTTGGGGACTGATCAAGCTCCACACTAAAAAACAACATATATTTTATCAGAGACCCTCTTATGACTTATTAATAAATTGGCCAAGAAAATTGAAGTTGGAAAAGAACCAGATCCAGTTGTAGAAACCCCTAAGACTAAATAAATTGATAAGAGAGTGGAACTAGTTGATTTGTTTGAGAAATCTGATGAACCTAAGCTAACAAAGCAAGTTGATGAACCTAAGAAAGATAAATCATCTAAATAAGTTAGACATGAACTCAAAGGTAAGTGTCTCATATATAATGAAGTTGGTCATATGAAGAGATATCTCATAGGTAAGTCTTTTAAACCTAAATTACTAATTTATATTGTTATAATTGTCATGGTTATGGACATAAAGCAATAGAATGTAAGAAACCTAAATTTGATGGTAATAATAGGAATATTAGAATGCTTAAAAATACTAACCATGAAGGTTATGAAAGAGGAAGATCCCATAGTAGATCTAATGATGGTGAAAGATCTAATGGTGAAAGGAAACAATTCATATATTACAAGTGTAACAATCCTGGATATATTGCAAGGAAATACAGAGCACCTAAAAGTCAGAATGGAACCAATCAGAGAAAGAATGCACCTATATGTTAGGTATGTAATAAATTTGGACACACAACAAGATTTTGTAGAATGGATAGAAGGAACTTCTACACGATCCTACAAGGAACATAAAAAAAAATGACAGAAGGAATGGTAGTAGCAGTGATAGCATTTGGAAAGAAGAAATCAAAGAACATGTTGATGAATTCAAAGAAGTATTTGTGAAAGATAAGGATCCAAAAAGTACTTACAGTATTAAAAGAGTATTATTTTTATGCACTTAAAGGGAAATTGAAGTCAAAAATTGTTTATTACTCATCCTATTTGAATAAAGCAATTTCAATAGAGATAGAGCATCAGTTAGTTAGAACTAATGTTAGAGAATGAATTAGAAGTTGCACAATTAACTCTAGGTAGAAGACATAGAGAGGATGTTATGGTCACATGCACAAGCTTAGATATTATCGTAGGAAGTTGTAAAACATAAAAAAAGTTTATCGTTAATTAGTGACTTTTTGTGTGGCCTAGATGTGCATTTAATGTAGAGTTTGACTTGTAGTAATTTAAGGATTGTGAACAAGATTGTGAGTACCATTTGATCATGCAAAGAGTTTAAAGTGATTTGAGAATGATTTGACAATAAATTCAAGTTCTAAGAAAGGTGTTTGAAGTTTGAATTTGTAGAAGTCCTAAATAAGATTATAAAGGTATTTTATGAAGCTTGAATTGAATTTTTAGTGTATATAGTTAAGCATTATGGAAAGTTAAATAGTATATGATGCAAGTGAAAGGCCGAGGGATAAGTTCAAGAAACACCCATTCATTTCTCTTATAGATGATTTTTTAGGAGCATTTTTGCAAATCCCATCAAATGTGCTTTGAAGGATGTTTGAAGTTACATTCATTGAAATTTTTAAAGCATTGGAGATAAAGACATACATAAGGATTTCAAATTCATGTGTAATAGTGACCTAACAGTTAAATCTGAATATGCACACCTAAATGAGTTGAATTTGATCAAGTATATGTTCTGCAAAAAATTTGATAATCATGATTGGACCAAAATCATATTGAGTAGATTTCATGAAGAGACGTTTTGGATAGGTAATGTGTCAATCACAATTGATAATGACCTAATTCACAAGGTCACAAGTTTAAGCAATGCGAGATGCAATCATGTAAATGACAGAAATGTGAGAAAGGTTTTTGAGACAAACTTGTACACCAGATTTGATGGAAGAAACATGAAAGTTGACATGATTTAGGACAAGGGAGTTAAAGCATTGAGAAAAATTATTTGATACAAATTGAATCATAGTTATTAGATTAAACTTTGTGCCAACAGGTTTTATGCATGCAACCTATGTGATGATAGTTGAGAAAAGAAAAGTCAATGTGTGAGATTGTCAAAACACAGTTGCTGGAAAACATTGTGAAGCTAAAGATGTCAAAGAATGTAGTCTTCATATTTGAATCATTGTTAACACACTAACTAACCATAGGAAAAATAATTCACCAAGTATTGACCAAGATAGGGTGGGAGAAGGGCAACATCTTCCATTGTAAGATCATGTCCATAATATTTGCTAGAAAAGCCATAGCAAGATTACACTCCTTGAGTACTAGATTTCAAATCTCAACTATGAACTGGCAATGTAACATGATATGATTAATAGACTTAGCATTCTTTTCACACATGGCACATTTGTTAGCCAATTGGAGGCCACATTTAGGTAGGTTATCGAGGGTGAGGATTTTTCCATGAGCCACAACCCACCAAAAAAAAATTATTTTTGGTAGCAAGTTATAGGTCCAAATGATTTTCCAAAAAAAATCAGCATCAAAGGAGTCCTCAAGCACTCTATAGGCCAAATTAACAGAGAAGAAGCTATTGCTATTATATCTCCACAACCATTTATCCTCAAGATATTGATTAAAGAGAGTAGATTCAGGGATGGCATTCATAAGGGAGATAACTACCTCTTTTCTAACATGTCTAATTATTCTAGCTTCCAATTTGACATGCCATAGGTTAATAAGGTTCTTCCATTTGGCATTACCATTCTCCCATTCTAAGTAGTTTTCCACTTTCTCCCCAACATACACCTATAACTAGTCAGTTAGACCCTAGTCATTCACAGCCTCCTTAATAGAAATCTCATCCTTCAAAATTTCTTCCCTAAATAGGCCTTTTCTACCATTTCCTTTTTGGTTATAGCTACCTCTTCTAATTAGACTTCTAGTTTTCAAAATTTTCTTCCATAGGACAAAATTGGCATTGTGGTTATTCTTACATACTTAAGATTTTTATTTTATATTAAATTTTTAGTTTATAATTTATAAAGATATTTAATTTAATTTTTACAATCATATATGGTAAATATTTATTATAATTATATTTTAAAAAAATTCAATAATCAAACTCAACCACTACCATTATTTTGGATTTAAGTCAAAATCAGTTTTACAGCGACCGAAAACCCACAAGTAGAAAATAATAGGATATAATAAAAGATTCCAAAAGTAGAACTATGGTGGAAAATACAGATGAGCCATGATAAAAATCCAACAAACAAGAACATAAAACCAACAACAAATGATAAAGCTAATAAAAACCAAAATACCACAAAAAATAGAAACTAAGCCAACTCCTTTAGAGCCTTAGCAACCTAAACCTCTATAATATGTGGATCATCTTCATCATTCTTTACCACCAAAGTCACCTTCTTCTTGTTAAGAAGTCCTCTTGTTCTTTTCCCTAGGCCATCAATACCTCCTACTTTTGCTTGTTGTCTTTTCTATTCATGTCCACATTTAGCTCAATGCTCTCTAAGTTCATTTTTCATTATCCAGTCATGATATTCTAGATGGAAGAAAAAATCCTACTATCATTATCCTTTAGAAACTTATTAATTCTTCCTTCCACCTCATTAAGTTGACTTGTTATAATTTTATCCCTTCTTTTCATTGCCTCTACTTCATTATGCAAACCCTTATCCAAATTTTCCACCAAATTTTTTATGGAGGGGATCTCATTGTACACCCAACTATCAAAGGAAGAAGTAATCTCAGTTGTTTCCTTAATTTTAGTGAAATTTTCCATAGGATTCAAAGATATATTAGGGTTAATATCCCCAAAACCCTTTATTTCCTCCATAGGTTGAATTTCCTTAGATTCTAAGGAAGAGTACCCAATGATGTTGATAATAGGGCTCTCCTTCATGTTGTCATTTTTCTTGTTGCTGGTCCTTTGAGATAGTTCTTTGAGGCATTTTTTTGTTTCTTAATAGTGGGGGTCTCCTCACTATCATCCCTTATTCCCATTCCATCCCCATTGTCTTCCCACAAATCCTTTGAAATCTTCTTATCCTGGTATTCATCTAAGGAGACATCATCCTCATCCCCCATATCCATCCTAATATCATCACTCTTAATACATTTTCTCTTTTTATGAGAACCAAGGGTTTTGTTTTTGTTCCCGAAGCCACCCTCTTTCTTGATTTTCAAAGTAGCATTGAGAATTCTGGCTTCACAATATTCTACAAAGAGATGAATATGATCTTCATGCAAGATAGCTGAGTAGATTTCTTCCTATGGCTAACCAAGGTTCCATTCAAAGATTTCATGATATATTAGAGGAAATAAATTTGGTCCTCATAGCAAAGCTACTTTAAAAATGATGAAATTGAAATAATGAACCTAATTTTTTTACCATCTAAAGACAAATAATCCCTAATGTAGCTTAAAATGTGCCTCCATATATGCTTGATTTTCTTATTTGAAAATAAATCGCCAACATTAACTAATTCTTTTCTTTATGCATCATCCTTGGGAAATTTTTGTAAAGCATCCTCAATAGTATTTCTTTCCTTGGAAAAGTTTAAGCCTTCAGTCGCTAGACCAGTCAACTCTTAAATAAAGAAGGTGTGAAGAGAGAAAGAGACTCCATACATGGTGACATTATACTTCATCCAATCTTTCAAAAACTCCATAGTAGCTATAGGGTTGAATTCATGAAGTCTTTCAAAATAAGTGGTGACCCCTCCCATCTCCAGCTAATTCCAAACCTACGACATATCCCTCCATTCTTGACAAGAGCTCAACCAACCTCAACCATAATGATGGTAAATAATTTGTCATTTTTTTTAATATCTATTGAACAATCATTTTCTATGAACAATATAAAGACAATACAAAATTATGTATGAATCAATCTATAATTCATAGTATATATAAAAATAATACGAAATTGCATACAAGGAAAGCACAATTCAAAACAAATTTATTTTCATCCAATTATTAAAAAACTATCAAATGATTGACTATAAATATATTTACATTATCAAATTCAAGACTATAAAACTAAAACATTCTCCTAATCTTAACCTTGAACCCCAACTCCAACCCTTACCCTAACCCTAACCATAACCCTAACCTAGACATAATTTTAACCCAATTTAAACTCTAAGCTAACCATAATCCTATTTAAAACCCCTAAACACTTGATTATGCCCCTAAACATTAACCCTAATGATAATACTAGAACCATTATGTAAACTCCTAAATTAACCCTAATTTTAAATTCAATACTTGACATTTAATTTTCATTTCAGATGTTTATTTATTTTACTTTATTGTGGAAATTATTCTTTTATAATATTAAAGATATTAAATTTAATTCTTATAGTAATATTTGATAAATATTTATTTTGATTTTGTTTAAAAACATTTGATTTAAAAATTACTGCAACCATATTGATAATGATTAATTTAACAAACAAACTATATCTTCCCATTGTTCTCAATGAACAATATCAAAACAATTCAACAATACAAAATTTTGTATAATATATAAAACAAACCATAATAAAAAGATATCTAAAAACAAGGGCTTTGTAGGGTTCAAGTCCCTACCTTATGCAAGGAGAGAGAATTGAGAAGAATTGAAATAGATATGCAAACATGAGTAAAATTTCATGAATATAATATTAGTGCATTGGATTGGTTGCCTTTAGTGCGTAACCCATCCTTGATTGCATCAACTATGATTCATAGCCCGAGGCCAAAACCCATATGTTATAGAATTGAGTTTCGATAAGGTTCCTCACAGTGACAACAAATATTGGGGAACAATAGATTAATGAAACTAAGAAATAAGTGTGAATCTTTGATCATTAAGAATGGGGGGAATTATTCCACTCTAATTATATCATGGTACCTGACATGTGTGTATTTATTAAAATATATGCCTGAAAAAGAGTAAATAATAACCATGGATTGAAAAGAAAGGAAATAAAAGTTGCCTATCAAATTTCTAATTGAGATTACAACCTCATATTTTGTTTGAGGAAATAACTAGAAGGTGAATATTAAGTGCAATAATCCAAAACTTATAAACTAATGCTTCCATTTTTCTCCAAGCTATGCTGAAACGACCTTTCTATTACATGGATACATCTTCAAAGGAAATTTCTATATGACTATGGAAATTTACCTTTCAAATATAAATGCAATATGAGTAACTAAAAATTTCCAAACTAGAAAGCACACAACCTCAGTTTAATTGGCATCAAGAAGATTTTGGTGTAAGATGGGTAAGGTTGGCCTTTTGGTGCAATTTCTCCAATGAATCCTAGACATGTATAAATGTGGTAGTATACTAAAAAATGAGTTTAAAAACACCTAATTATATTCCACTTTCTCATGAGAGATGACATGCATCTTCATTCTTATACCCTCCTTATATTCCCACTTGAACATAGATTGTATACTGGCATTTTTGGTTGTAGCCATCCTTTTGCCATAGTTTTTTTTGGATCAGTCATGTAAAGCTAGAAGCTATAGATCTTATCCCACCCAACAAACAAGAAGGATATGCCAAAGAGACAAAGTCCCCCAAAGTTGGTGTATCCTTGCATCACATCACAAAGGGATTGAACTAGCAGGTCTAAAGGCCTTGATAAGGAAAAGTGTAATGTTGGGCATGAATCCTAGCCATGCTCATGAGAATGTTGGAATTAGCCATAATTCTAGCCATGACACATACCATATAATCATGGATCTTGTAATTTTCTTATTCAATCCCAACAACTGCCCCTGCTTATCGATGGCTTCCACTGCATACTCAACCTGGTCTAGCTGCTTTGTCAGTGAGAAGATTGGTGCCTTTCTATTTTACCTTCCACCAGATCTTTCCCAAAAAATACATGCAAGGATTTTTTCCCTGCTTACAAAAAATCAAACCTATATATATTGCACATTGTTAAAGAGATGCCAAGATTTTTTGTGGTTTTTCTTGTCAAAAAATGTTTAAACAACAAACACAATCTTTACATAAATTGTTTGTGTTGTATGCTTTGAACAAGTTTACAAACTAAGGTTCATGAAATGAAATGAATCACCTTGGATTTCTTTGATCTTTGAAAAAATTGCTTTCACGTGTGATGTTCCAAATCCCTATTAGATCATTACATAATTATGTACAACTTACAATTTAAAAACATCGAATGTAAAAAAACTGGTTCATAAAACCAAAATAAAATGCAAAATGTTAAAGTATAGTAGTATTGAGTTACTTTTTCTGCAACCCACATGCAAACTGTTGAAGTAAAAACAAGCCACATGATAATGCATGCAAACCTTGGAAGCACAACAAGGCAATGAAACTCAAAATGACACGTTGCCACAATTTCATTGCTCCAACCTTATTTTTGCTCAAATTTTTGAGGCTCAAAAATTTAAAGAGTGGAATTAATCTACAATAGCAACAATGGCACCTTTATTGAATTTCAACTATGACAATCACATATAGGTCAATGCTCTCAATGAAAAGATAACATGCAAAAGGCCACATCACATAATCTGCAAAGGAAACAACACATGGTTGTGCATTGTCAGTAACTATTACAACTCCCTAAGGACTTTTTTTCCTCTAATTTCTCAAGCAAAAAAATGAAAAGACTGTAGAGAAAAAGGAGTTGCACCAATAAGAAAACATATATTTTAAATTCAAAAATCCATTTTAATGGGTAGTAATGAGAAGTCTATAGTTTAATGGGAATGTTTTGAGTTTTCCATGGTTTCTAAAGCAGCATGTAATAGGAAATAGATGCATGAAAACTATAGTCCTCGCCTTTAGATAGAGACTAATAATACACTTCAAAGAAAATTTGTTTCTATCTATTTTTAGATTATCAAAGTGAACACCATAACCATCCTATTATTGTTCAACACTATCAATATCTTATCATTAATTTTCAAAATTTGTGGTCAACAATTTGGATAAAGTCCATAATTATTTTTTAAAGACTCCAAATTACTATTTAAAGACTCAAAATTACTATGAATATGGCTATCACATGCCCACAAAAAAACATAATTTACAAACAAAATAGATGGCATAGAAACGACAAGATTATACCTTTTTAAATAGAAACTTTATTAAGAGCAAAAAGTTTATCACACCAAGAAATAATAAAGTACAAAAGATTAAAAGTTGCAAAGCAATGTACAATATACGCTAGCCTTGGAAAACAATCTTATGTTTTGTGAACGGTTGATGTAAGCATGAACCTTGTCTTGGCTTAGTTTGTCTAGTACCTTGAGTACAATTATAATTTATGTCAGGGTTATTAGTTAAATAAGCTTTCGTTGGCATGATTTTATTTTCATATAAATATAATTAGTTTTTGTATTTTTTAGAGGTGCAATACTTATGTTGATAGTATTACATATATTAAATATTGTCATTGTATTGGTGATATGGAAAGTTTGGTAATTATATAATTGTAGCACATTATTTAACATTAGATAGAATAAATTCATCTTTATATTTCATATGTGCAAAATAATTACATTTTGTTTGACAACTATGCTAAGTTGAATTACATTACAAACTAAATCCAAAGTATAATTTGTTCCAATTCTTAGGCATCTATACTTTCAACATTGGCAACAAAATAAATCACATTATTGAAAAAGAGAACTCTCTCTCTCTCTCTCTCTCTCTCTCTCTCTCTCTCTCTCTCTCTCTCTCATCAATTGTATTTAAGAATCATTTAATCTAATCATCAAACTCAACCTCAACCATATTGATGGTGATTAGTTTTAAAACAACTATTTCTTTCAATCATTCTCAATTGTATTTAAGAATTATTTAATCTAATCATCAAACTCAACCTCAACCATTTTGGTGCTGATTAGCTTTAAAAAACTATTTATTTCGTTCATTCTTAGTAAATAGTATAAAGACAATACAAAATTACATATGAAATAATCTACAATGTTAAACATATATTAAAAATTATACAAAATGGTATAGGAAGCAATTCACAATTCACAATTAAAAACTTAAAAAAATTCTAGTTGATTATTATATTATTAAATTCATGACTATAAATATATTTGCATAATCAAATTTAAGACTATAAATCTACGTCCTTATCCTAAACCACACCTTGAACCCTAACTCTAACCCTAACCATAATTTCAAAAATGATTTAAAAACCTAAATTTAACCATAATCCTAATAATAAATCTTAAAAATATGATTCTAATCCTAAATACAAACCCAAATGATAATACTAACCATTATGTAAACCCTCCAATTAACTCTAAATTAGAATCTTAATCTTGACATTTGATTTTTTTTTTTGATGGGGCACGATCCCGACCTCATCCCTTCTAATGTCTTTGGGCCTTGCGCCTTGCACTCAGCAAGACTTGCTCCCTGGCGGCTCTTTGTGAGTCATTCAACTTCACCAGTAGACCAAGAGCCCATTGACGACATTTAATTTTCATATAAGATGTCTATATATTTTAAATTACTTTAGAACTATTTAATTTAATTTAATTTAATTTTTTAATATTATAAATGTTCAAGATGTTTAAACCAATTGTTATAGTCATATTTGATAAAATATTTATTTAGATTATATTTAATTTAATAATCAAACTCAACCTTAATCATATTGTCATATTGATAGTGATTAATCTAACAAAGTAAATAAACACTATTAAAACAATACAAAATTACATATGGAACAATTTACAATTAAAAATATATATATAAATAATATTTCTAAAATTTTCTGATATATATGAATATATAGGAAACAAAACAGCTAAAAAATATTATATGAAACAATTTACAATTAAAAGTATATATATAAATAATATTCCTAAAATTTTCAAGTAGATATGAGTATATGAAAAACAAAACAACTAAAAATATTATTCTAACACTATTGATATCTTACCATTGATTTCCTTAACTCGTGGTCAACAGTTCAAATAAAGTCCATGGTAAGTTTCTAAAGACTCAAAATTGCCATGAATATGACTCACGTGTCCAAGAAAAAAACACTGTAGAAATAAAATAGATGGCGCGCCTCTTAACCACAGAATGATACTTCTTAAATATAAACTCTATGAAGGGCTAAAAGTCTGTCACGCCCAAGAAAAGAGAAAAGCTCCAAAGCAGTATTCAAGAAAGTGCCTGCGACTGCGGCTGTTAAAAGAACGGGTTATTCTCCAACGCCATTATAAATTCGAGACATACCAAGTGTTTCATGTATCTCTGCTCAGCAACATGGCTTCTCTGGGCTTTCCTCAGCCTTCTGAAGCATTACAGATAATTAGAAGCAGCGCTTATGCTCCAGCAGCTGCTACACTCTTTTCACTCTTACTCTTCTTGTGGGTTTTGAATAGAAAAAACTCATTAGGAAAGAGATTGCCCCCTGGACCGTTTGCATGGCCCATTATTGGTCATCTGCACCACCTCTGGAAAAACCTTCCTCATCGTAATCTCCATGAGCTCGGTAAGAAACATGGGCCGATCATGATTTTGAGATTGGGCTCTGTTCCCACTGTTGTTGTCTCTTCTTCTGCCATGGCGAAAGAGTTCTTGAAAACGTATGATAATGTTTTTGCAAGCCGGCCTCTTGATGCTCCGGGGAAATACCTGGTATATAACTACAAGGACATGGTATTTGCTCCTTACGGTCCTTATTGGAGGCACGTGAGGAAGCTTTGCGTGGTGGAGTTGCTGAGTGTGAAGAGAATCGAGTCATTCAGTTGTATTAGAGAGGAAGTTATGCTTTCAGCTGTTCGTTCAGTGTGGGAGATGTCTGAGCGGGGGAAGAAGGCTGTTAATCTCTGCAACGTCTTTGCATCGTTTACGCAGGAAGTGATGTGGCGGATCCTTTCTGTCACTAAACTATCTTCAAGTGGAGAAGAGATAAAGAAGGTTGTAGTTGAGGCGGCAGTTGCAGCAGGAGCTATCAATATTGGGGACTTCATTCCATATTTAGACTGGATGGATTTGCAAGGCGTCAACCGGCGCCTGATGAAGGTAAGTGTTCTCGTTTCCCAATTGATAAGAAAGATAATAGAGGAGCGGAAGATGAAGTTGGGCGAAGAGGAGGACCAGAAGAAGGGTGGTACTAAAGGCATCATCGACGACGTGCTCTTAGAAATGGGAAGTCTCGATGGAAGGTCAATCAGAAAAGAAAACATCGAAGCCATCGTTTTTGTACGTATCTGTCACAATTCCAAATACTCTCTGTTTTTTTTTTTTCCAATTTGTTCCTAGTTTGAATTGCTTCAACATCATATACTAAGGTTTGATTGCTTGGTTAAAACTTTAAAGTGTTAAATAGTCAAAGTTGACTTATTTTTGTAAGCTTATTTTCTTACATACTATGTGATGTTTAAGCCTGACCATTTTATTCTTTTTATTTGATCTGACAAGGATATATGATATTTTTAGGATATGTTCATGGCTGGAATTGAAATGACATCAACTACATTAGAATGAGCAATGAGCGAAATTCTTAGAAACCCTAATGTGCTCAAGAAAATGCGAGAGGAGATTGATGCAGTTGTAGGAAGAGAGGGCAATGTAAGTGAATGTGATTTAGCAAGGATGGAGTACATGCAGTGTGTGGTGAAGGAGACGTTGAGGTTATATCCTACATTACCCTTGTTACTTCCTCATGAATTTGTACAAGATTGTACAATTGGTGGGTACTTCATTCCTAGGAAAAGCAGGGTTATTGTCAATGCTTGGTCTATTGGAAGAGATCTAGTTGTGTGGAAAGATCCTCTGGACTTCAAGCCAGAGAGATTTATGGGTAAAAAGGTTGATGTTGTGAAAGACAAAGAGTATTTTGATATGATTCCATTTGGAGCGGGAAGGAGAGGATGCCCAGGGGCAACCATGGTTGACATAAGCATGAACCTTGTTTTGACCCAGCTTGTCCATTGTTTTGATTGGAGCGTGGATGGAGAGTTAGATATGACAGAACTCTTGGGGTCACCACGCCCAGGAGTGTTCACCTCTTGGCTCGTCCCACCTTGAGGCTATCTACTTGAAGAGTGTTTCGCAATAATTCTCATTTAGGGATACTAGTTATTAAATAAATAAGCTCTTAGATATGAACATTACATCTTAACACTTATATGTATGATTTTATTTTCATAACAAAATTATTATGGACGACTTAAACATCACGTGCTAAGGCTTGATTCTCAGGTTAAAAGTGTCATATAGTCAAAGTTGACTTATTTTTCCAAGCTTAATGTGTTCCTTAGTTTGTGATATTTAAGGATGGTTGCATAATTATGAAGCTGGTGATCATTAAATTGGCTTTGTTGTTCTTATTATCAAAGTACAATTCATATCGATTGGTTATTTGTGATTGTTGAATATTTATTTTAGATATGGGATTTCTTTTTAATTTCTCATTTACAATTAATAGGGTGATTTTAGTAGTATGGTTAGATTAAAAGAACTAGTGGGATGATTTTTTTAATATTTTAATAAGTGATGTTGGTAGTTGCTTCTGATTGTAATGGCTTGAAGTTGTACTCTTTGATTTATGTTACTATTTGTTGTATATGGAATCATGGCGTCTAATTAAAAATCATATCTATATGATCTATTCAAATTCTCAATTTTCATTCAATATAATCTTTTTCTAATTTTGATTGTTTGTTCCAACCAAAATATGTTAAAAATGAACAAATGGGCACCAATGGAGATCGTTTTTAGTATTTTTGATAACTATATACCATTGAACAGATACATTTTGCTTTAGTTTACACTTTAAAATAGTATTGTCCTACCTACCTTCAGTTCCTTAGGAGGACAATGTGTCGATTTTGTCAGTGTCATGTTATTCAACCACAAATAACATTATTTTACATCCCAAATGGTTATGTTTTAGACAAAGAGACTAAAAAAGCTAGATTTTATTGATGCAATAGTAAGAAGACCAAATCTGAAGTTTTGATTGTTTAAACCATATCCACTATTATTCCCATTATAGGTACCACTAACAAGGCTCTATCTACATTAAATACATAAATTAGAACTATAGGTCAATTAAACATAATTTATGTTTTTAGACGTCATTATAAAAAAAATTAACAAATTAAATTAAATACTATTAAAACATAATTTAAAAGTTAAAAAATAGCTTTTACAAGGGGAAAAAAAGTTTATTTTGAATAATTTTTTCTTAAGATATGCAACCACTTTTATTTATTCTAGAAATTTCCTAGTAAATTTCTCGTGTTTCTTCATGTTTAGTTGGCTACTACTTTTGAGCCACCTTTAAACATCACATGTTGACTAATGGAGGTATAAACAGGATAGCCAAGATACTGAGGAGGGTGGGGGGGTGACTCAAAATCTTAAGCACTTTTACTTTTCACTAATGCATTCACAGATCACTAGTTATCATATGCATGTAAAACCTGTAATAATAAATCAGCTGAAACATATAAATCTGATCTATCACATGCGTGAAAATAAATAGGTATACCACAATATTTGTTACCAACAAACCCTCCAAGGTGAAGGTAAAATTGATCATAAAATATGATCTACCCTGTGAGGGTTCTATCCTATTAAAAGCTTAAGAGACTGCTAGGTCTCACCTTGTTAGATGATTTAACACTTACAACAAAATAAGGACCCTGTTAGGAGATTTACAAAGATCTGTTAAGACCACTCTGTTAAGATATTTACCCTAATTCAAGTTAGTTAGAAATTATTTAGTACCTGACTCTTGGTATGCTTTGTAAGCTGATTTTGAGTCTTCTCCTTGCTCTCTCCTTCAATCTGATAATACTTATCTTCCCTTTCACTTCACTCCTATGATTAGGTCACTTGCTTTGTTAAGTGATAACATAACCCTTTCACTGCCTTTTGATCTGATCTCAATCCTTCACTTCACTATTTTTATATTATTCCTCGTTTGCATCCATATACTTCTCTTCTTCATGCCATACCATATCACACAATGTGATCTAGGTTAAGATCTTCTCTATTTAAAGAGTTTCGTAAAGAGTTTTCTAGATCCTTCCAAAATTAGCCTCTCCATCTAAATCTTTGATCACAAGACATAGGGATCTATAATCCATGTCATTAACATGTAAAACTCTTTGTAACAAGCTCTACAAATTTTAAATATTCCTTTCATGTCGGCTCGAAAATGTTTGACCTCAAAATTTGTTTCATTCCAAACTTTTATGTAAACTCTCCATTGCTTGGCCTTAACTATTTTTTGACACTTGGCATTGATGATTCTCAATCTGTATAGATCTTGGAACATACTTTCTTATGAACATGACTCAACATATATAGAGCAGCTCGGTCGCAGTGATGACCGTCTAACCCTACCTTCTAAATGACTATGTGTTTGACACTAAGGGCTCATTTGTTTGGAGGAATTTAATTGGAATAGGAATAGAGAATTGGAATTTATTTTCAATTCTCTATTCAGTGCATCCAATTAGAATTTGTATTTAATTCTCTATTTGGTGCGCCAAATTAAAACTAGGAATTGAAATCTGTATTCCCATTTTGACCCCAAAATGAACATGTGTCCATTATAAAAAATACTTTTTATTGGAATAACTATTCCTATTCTTCTTTTAACTTTTTCTTATTTGATAGAAATTTGAAGTCCACTACACTCCATTTCCTATTCTAGCTTGAATCTGGCTTGCCAATTCAAACCTCCTCCACTCTCAAGCAAAACGAGAGAGTTAACACTTCATTACTACCATCATATATTTGCAACCTATCATCCATTAGCAGAAGAACCATGCTCATTGTGATGACACCTTGACATGGAGACTCCCAAGTGATCTTCTGGGCTATTGTATTAATGACATCAACATAGTAGTATTCCAAGCCAAGTCATCCAAGGCTTGGATTTGTCTACTTTCTCACAAGCATTATAGTGAATGTGCCCGATTGGGATGTGAAAAATGAATGCGTCATTTTTAATCCATTTCTTGTGGCTTCGAATGGTATTAGGATGATTTCTTCATTTTTACAGATGGTTACAAAGAGGATCCCAGGATCCCATTAATAGCTACCCAAACCTATCCTATTCTTAATAATAAGACTAAAAAGTATAGTTCTCAAGTAAATTAATAGAATTATTTATATAAGACTATTTAAATGTTTAGGAGGAGGGGATTTTTCTATGAGCAAAAACCCCTGTAGCATTTGAATGACTTTTCCCATAGATGGTCACTGAGAAGGCTACTCCTAAACACACCAAAAGATGATTTCAATTTCTCTATGAATTTAATCAATATTTAAATTTGTACCAAGCTCTTCATTTATTCAATATTCATAATATTTCCCTTTTTTGAGAAAATTTCAATCAGCCTAACCAAATTGAAGTGATGGGTGTTGCTAATAGTTGCTACCTCCATAGAAAATTTCTTCTCCCCTTCCTCAATTTCTTCTAATTGTGTTAGTGCAACCATGGTTTTGTATTATTTTAAAATGGAAGCACTCCCATGTTAAGAGTGTTTAGCCCTCTGATTAAGTGGTTTGTGGTCATGTCAAGCACCTTAAATGGGTCTTTGACTTGGATCTAGCTTTTTCCCCTGTTGTGCCCCATTTTCCACTTTCTTTCTACACTTTTGTGGCATTCAGGACTAAAATCCTAAGATTCTTGACTTTTGGGTCAAGGATGACCTTAGGGTCAAGGATGACCTTTTAGGTCAAGGTTTCCCTTATTAACCCCAACCTAGATTAAGGTTGACCTCGACCCTGACCTAAGGTCCAAATTTCAAGGTTCCATTATTTTTGGATGTCAGTTTCAGAAAGAGTTGTTTTCCCACTTCCAAGTCAGTTTTTTTGGGTTTCATAATGGTACACCCTTAAATTATAGTTAACCTAGTTTCATTTCTAGGATTTAAGGTTAATTGGGATTTAATTCTCCCATGTCGGCCTTGTCTAGAAGTTTGTGCCCTAGATCTCTATATAATGAAGCCTCCTTCTCTCATTTTCTCTAAGACATAAGAACAAGAATAAGGCATAAGTAGATGAGACAAAATTATACTCTTTCATGATAAAGCATTCAAGTATTATCAAGTTCAAATAAGCATTCATCTTCAAGCATTCAATTCATCAAGGAGATCCATTAGTATCCATTGAAGGATTCAATCTCTCTGGAGCCTTCTTGTTGAAGATTCATCTATTTCCATTCAAGCCTCTTCCTAATTCAAGATCCATTGAAGATTAGTGTTAAAGATCTAATGCCATTGATTTGAGAAATCCTACATTCATTTGGAGCATAAGTAATTTTGGATTCAAGGATTTAAATCCTCCACAAGGATTTCAATATAAGCAAGGTGAATAGTTCTATTTACTTTGTTTATACATATTGTAATTTCAATTACATTTCAAGGTTGATTCCAAACTAGGATTTGACCAAGGCAAAACCCCCCATCCAAAAAACAAAACCATTTTTCTTGAAAGTACAGGTGTGGAACAACAAATATAAGTGTAGACTAGGATACCCTTTTCATTGAACTTGTGAGATCTATGAATAGAAATTTCATTAGAGTAGTGCAGGCCGAGGTCAACTTTTTGGGGCATAATTGTGCCCTACTATCTAGGTCAAGGTTGATCTACCCTCATAAAAGAAAAATATATTTGGGTTTTTAAGATCTTGTAGTTTTGGTTCAAAAATGTGGAAATTGACAGTTTTTGAGACTGTTGGACAGGTTTTTCAGCCATTTCTTTTTCAGAGGCAAGTACCCTTTATTTCTTCATTTAAATATTAGTCTCCTATATTTACATCCCATATCATAATAATCTATATGTATGTGTAAAATATGGGTTTAGGGTCTCTTTCATGTGCATTATTCTAAACCATATTCATCAACCATATTTTATCTTATACATTTTGGTGAACCTAACACACTTACACACCCAATGACTATAGTTGAATTTCTAGCCCATAGAATAGTAGGGGCCCTCCCTAGGGCTATGGTTTGGCAACAAAACACAACTATAGCTATAGCTATAGCTAGAATTGTCAACTAAGATATAGAGGGGCCTCCCTAGCACTATGGTGTGGAATTATATGCCCTATTGTGTTTTTGGTGTTAGATTTCCCTTCATATTTTTTTGTGTGTTCACCTTCATATACATTTTGGTGAACCCAACATGCTTACCCTCTCTCTTTTGTGGAATTAGATGCCTTATTGTGTTTTTGTTGTTAGGTTTCCTTTTATATTGTCTTGTAGGTGTTAGATTTTTCTTTTATGTTAAATCTTGCATGCTACTTATATTTATTACATTTATATTTTAAAAATACAAAAAAAAATTGCAAAATTTCTTTAAAAATACAAAAATATTTACATTTTTCATGCTTTTAGTTACTTTGTATTCAACATGTATGATTTTTGTTTTGAATAATTTGATGAGGCTTTTACTAAAAATGATGATAGATTCCCTAATGAGGTACATCAAAGTGAGGATGAAAATTCTTTGAATAAGTTCTTCATTGATCCTATTCCTCTTTCATCTTCCTCTACAACCTTTTCAATTGACCTTTACCATAAAGTGTGTGCATGGTTGTCTGCATGTTCTACTATTTGCAATATTGATAAACCTAAAATGATATTTCGTAGTGTGTGTGATGTTTCTTTGACCTCTTTTGAATTACCTTTTAAGAGATATTAGAGCAAGAAGATGACTTTAATCTATCTCTCCTTCATATTTCTTTTTATGGACATGAGTTGAGGATTGATGTTAATTCTTCTCCTAATACATGTCCTTTATATGAGCCTAATTTAGAATATAATTTACCTTCTTCCCCCCTTAGGGATCCATATTTAGAGATTTATGGCACTCCTACAATGTGCTTTATTGATAGGGATGATAATCCTCCTATTTGGGATGAACCTTTGTATTTGGATGTTCATTACTTTCTTCCTCATGAAACCATTGTGGATGATCTCGTGGATAAAGACATTGATTTATCCCCTTCTCACGAAGAATCTTTGATACAAGAGGGTGATTTAGTAATGGATGATATATTCATACATGATGATAACTCTTTTTCTCACACACACTTATCTTATGCAGATATTATAGATGCTTTACCTTCATTTGAGATTCCTTCTAGTGATGAGGCATTAGTGGAGAATGATATGAATTCCCTTAATTCTCTCCTTCTTAGTGATGATCTTATGGAGAATCAAGATTCTACCTCATCTTTTCCTAGGATGTCTTCTTTGCTTCCTTCTTATGAATTTTTTTATAGTGTTGAGACAACTAACATAGTTTATCTAGAATCTTTTTTGATTATCAAAGGTTGTCCTCACATTACTATAAAAGGTAAACTTATAGAGTCTCTAAAGTCATTTCATGACCAAGATTCTATAGCTCACACATATCATACAAGGAGTAACCTTCAACCTAATCTGATGGTTTCTACTTCATTTCTACCTTCTCAACCATTCTTCCTCCTCCACCCTTTCTTTCTAGCAAGGAGTATAATTTGATAAACCTATTGCAACATACTCCTGTAAAGATTTCTTTATGGGAGCTTCTTCAAACTTCACCTATCTACTATGAAGCCTTGCAAAAATCTTTAGAAACTCTTCCCACTCCACCTACTAATCAAGAGAAAATAAATAACTTCTTAGAGTGCGTGCATACTACACTGAGTATTCCTACCCATGTATTTACTCAAAAGGATTTACCTTCTAAAGAAATTAAAAATCAACATGATGCTTTTATGGTGGCTGCTACTATCAGTAAAAGTATCATTTGTAGGACCTTGATTGGTAATGAATCTGGGCTTAATATTTGTACCATGGACATGCTTAAAGCAATTAACACTGATCTTTCAACTAGTCAATCTGATAATGTTCCTATATATGGCTTTGATAATATTTCTAAGAGCACTTTGGGAAGCATTACCTTACCTATCAAAGTAGGTTCGGTCATCCTGAATACACCTATTCATGTTATGCCTGGATCTCTCAATTATAACTTTATTTTGCATAGACCTTGGTTGCATGAGATGCATGCTATCCCTTCCACCCTTCACCATAAATTCAATTTTATGCATAACAACATGATGTATACACTTCATGCAGATGATGCACGAAATCCTTATCTAAATATTCAAAACCACACTACTCCTATTTCTAATAGTACACCTTCTTCCTCTAATGCTCTTCCTCGTGATGACTGGGGAAACATGGATTTTAATCCTACCTTTATTGGAGAGGATAAGGTTTCAAATCTTGATTCTATGTAGTCACAAAGTGAACAATGAGTTTTTACTCCTAAAGCTCATCATAAAAAATTTATCTCTGCTTCTATCCATAATGAAACTGTTAAACCTACTAATGATGACATAGTGACTAATGAAGTTCCATTGACTCCTTTCGATATGGCTTCTCATTATGGTCCTAGTTATTTTTGTGGTTTCACAACAAATGCCCCATTTTTCCTAGAAATAGGGACCCCCTACTTTATTTTTTGTAGTCCAGGGTCTGAGACTTTTCTAGAGTTTTTTCCTAATGTCTTTAGTCAAATTTGGGTCTTGGCCTAAAAACATAGATTTTAGAAGTTTGAATTGTGAGAGCATAAGTCATTTTGCAAAGAAAAATGGACCACTTGTGCACCTCTGTAGGTGTTCTAGTGCACCAAAAGTTCAAGGTAAGCATCTCCTTGGTCATGCATAATAGTGCAATTGCGCATCACTAAGGAGTACGCTGACCCATAGGTCTATAAAACCTAGGGACCCCCTTCCTTCCCCACTTCATTTTTTCTCATCCAACTCTTTATGCTACATCACCACACCTATTGAGGTGCACATCATCACTTCCCTCCTCCCACCTGCACACACTAACAACAATAAATGTTAAACACCTAAAAGCTGCACAACTGTGCACCTCTTAAGATGTGCAACTGCACACCTTTTCTCTTTGTTAAAAACCTAAAGACTTCAAACACATTATAAAAAAACTTTAAAAAGATAAACTAAAGTCTATTGAAGGTACACAGATACACACCTAATTAGGTGCACATTTGCGCACCTTTATGCCTATAAGTTTCCCTTAGAAAGAAAAAGGGTGCACATTTAGTTCACCCCATAAGGTGTGCTAAATGCACACCCTTTTTGCACCAATGTAATATAAGGGTGCACACCAAGTGCACCTTATGAAGTGCATTAGTGTGCACTCTCATATCTAAAGGCTTAAAATTTGATTAGGTGCACCTCGCACACCTCAGAGGTGTGCCAAGTGCGACCTTTTTTGTATTTAAGGGTTAAACTAAGGTTTTTTAAATTTTTATAGCAAATATGGTTTTTCTGGGTTTTTTTACATCACTATTAGGGTTTGATTTAATTGATTTTTCTTTGATTCTTGACTAATAGATGTTGCTTTTGTGTAGATTCAATAGCCTCTTCATTATCCTCCCTTGCTACAAAGATGGTTCCTAAACTTGTGGTATTCAAGCTTTAGGGTGTTCTAATGAAGTTATGTTTCAAAGCCAATTATTCAGAGATCCAAGACACCAAGCTTGGTCATAAAAACTTAAGCACATTCCTGGCACTATTCAACAAACCCACCAAAGGATCCCTAATGATATTTTCTCTTATCCGATCAAGACTTGTTAATGTAGCATCACATCTAGTATTAGTGCAATCTTCAAAATTAATCATGGTGCTGGTAGAAAATTATGTTTCTGAAGAAAGGGTTGTGAAGAGTATAACTATAGAGATCATCCTAGATCTTTGACCTAAGAACATAGAGAAGGTGTTCCATCTTCCAAGAGTAGATTAGTTCATATGATTGACCTATCACCAAGCAAAAAGATAGTATAGGGAACATGTAGTGGAAGCTTCCAAAATCATCCAGTCCTTGTACCTCATTGAGAAGAATCCTTTAGGGTGCAAGGTAGGAAAAGTGGACATGATGAGAGGATACATGAAGGAAGATATTGGATATTCCATCATACTCTTGAGTAGAGTCATGGGGTTGCTAGCATCGGGACACCTGAATATATGGATGGTGCATTTTATTGAGACTATCAAGACAGTGAAGATGCTAATTGATTGGGCTTTCATTCTTAGTGAGAACTTGAATGATTAGCTAGTGATGGTTAAGAATAACCAAAAATTTTAATGATGTTATATTTTATATACTTATTAGTTGGAAGGGTGAATGATTATCTAAGACTCTACAAAAAGGGTAGCATGCAAGATGAAAATGCATGGCCCTATATAGTATATCCTCAGTTGGTGAAAAAGAAGCTTCCAAAGCAAAACAAGGAATATAATCCATAGTTAATGATGCATTTATATTTACAATAATCTAGTTCATTGAAAGGGATTATGTGAAGAGAATGTCAAAGGAGGTAGCCGCTAAGATTTTAGAAGTTGGAGCCTACTGCATTCAGTATCGAACATTCACCTATTTGAGGGTAGCGGGTACCACTATCAACCAGAAGAAGCTCCCTAAGTATCCTAGTGATAGATTTATTCTACTAGAGATCACTCAAAAACTCTTTTCCACATACAACGGAGTAAGGAAATAGCACAAAATAACATGGGTGTGGCCTATTATGAGAGGAACATTTAGTGTGATCCAGAGACAAGATATTCCATCTTTTGAGCTTGGATGAGATTAGTATCCCTTGGAGGAATATAACTCTTCTCGCCCTTATTTTGATAACATTGGAAGGGTACAATATTTGGCTAGCAAGATATTTCAACATGAAGATGCAATTCAAGATCACTGGATGAATGCAATAGATGACTACGATATCTGCATGAGGGACTATTGTAGGATGACTCTCTATCTGGAAAGAAGTTCCTTGAAACTAAAGATCCCTTTAAAGGTTATAGGATGTTCTTGATCCATTTTTCAATAGGGACAAGATTGCTTATCAACCTTGTTGGTCTCAGTTTGATTTTGACATTTGAGTGTCAACACACTTAACCACTTTCTACATTGAAGCCAAGTATACTATGTATGCCAAGCTACAGTATGTGTTGAGCTAGAATTCTAATAGTTGATGCAAAGAAAGTCAGAATGCAACATGTGTCAAGTGAGCTAGAACTATGCATGTGCCTAGCAAGACAGAATGTAATAGGTGCCAAGCAAACTAGGATCAAACATGTGTCAAGCATCAGTAGTCCAGTATGTGCCAAGTAACACAAAATTAGCATATAAGTTTGTACCTTCACAAACTCAAATGTAAACAATTTTTTTGAGCCGACATAGAAGGATTTTGAAGGATAATAAGGATAAGAATGAATCTTTTATATTTCCTATGTAATCAACGTGCAACCAATCAGAAAAATGGAGAAGGCATGCAACCAATGAGAAAAGTGCAATAAATGAGCAGGAATTCAAGATTCAATATATATTGTAGATCCATACCTAACCCTAAGTCTACAAAGTCTTTATAAGAAAGCTTAGACCCCATGATTTTATGTAGTTGAATAGAAGAATGATGCAGGAGCATCCTGGTTGCCTTGTTATCCTACTCATTTTATTCACCTAGCAATTCCTTCATGTGCTTAGCAATTCCTTCATGTGCCTAGTAGTTCTTCATGTACCTAGCAATACCTTCATGTGCCTAGCAATTCTTCATGTGCCTAGCAATTCCTTCATGTGCCTAGCAATCCTTCATGTGCCTAGTAACCCAGTTTTCTTCATGTGCCTAGTAACCCAGTTTTCTTCATGTGCCGAGTTACTGTAGCAATTCCTTCATGTGCTGAGTTACTGTAGCATTCCTTCATGTGCCAAGTTACCTAGTGGATGCCAATTGATTCTTCATGTGCCGAGTTACCTAGTGGATGTTGAGTGATTCTTCATGTGCCAAGTTACCCAGTGTATGCCGAGTGTTAGTATTTGGACGTGATTTTGCGAGCCGACTTGCAGGATTTATTTTATTCACAAAATTTATGTTAAGATCTTTTCTTGGGATGAGTCTAGATTTTTTTTAGGTTGGCCTTCGTCTTATGTAATGTTCTAGAATGTTTTGTAAGCCATTTTGGCAAGTATAAATAGAGACTTTAGGCTTAGAGTTAAGTAAGTTTTAGAAGGGAAGAAGTTTTGGAGAATAGAGAGCAGAACTGAAAGTGTGAATTTGCAGTTGGATCTTTGAATGTGAATGTATTTGTAATTGGTCGTAACCTAGAAGGCCTTACAGCTGGGCATGTATGAAGATATTTTGATGAATCAATTTTCCTCTTCTCCTCCTTTGGTTGTTGTCCACTTGTGTTTGCTTCCGTTGTGTTAACTCTTGCAGAGTGGTTTGGATAGCTGGGTGAGCCTTTGGCTCTAGTTATTCATCCTCTTGCTTGTGTCAGTTGGTATCAGAGCTTGAGGTTCATCCTTGTCGATATTGGACCATGTAGAACCCTGATTTGGATTTGGTTGTAGGGTGGCAGATCTGTGGATTTGACCTATAACTTGTAGAGGGTTACGATCTTACAAGAACCTAATTTGTGAAGATGGTTCGTGGTAGAGGAAATAATGTTGATAATGCTATATTGGATCAGTTGAGACAAGTTGCAGCCAAATTAGATGTTGTGGAGATAGCCCAGAGGAGAGGAGCACATCTTGATGATGTAAGTGATGATGAAGCAGTAGCACCAAACCATAATCTAGAACCTGAAGAAGACTAAAATGAAGCAAGATTGTTGTGAGTATTGTCTAGGGAAAATTCAAAGCCTGTTGTAGAAGTTGTTCTTTATGATGGAAAATTGGATACCAATGTTGTGTTGGATTGGATCTCTGATATGGAGAAGTTCTTTGAGTATGAAAACACTCCTAATAATAGAAAGGTGAAGATTGCAGTCACTAGGTTGAAAGGTCATGCATCACTATGGTGGGAGCACTTGCAAACTGATAGACAAAGGAGAGGAAAGGAGAAGATTAGAACTTGGCCAAGGATGGTGAACAAGGTAAAGAACAAATTCCTTCCTACTGATTACCAAGTTAGCTTGTTGAGAAAGATGCAAAATTTGAAGCAAAAAGACATGACTGTGAAATAGTATACTGAGGAATTCTATAGACTGGACATCAGATCTGGACATGTGGATGATGATGTTGAGAAAATTGCAAGGTACATTAATGGATTAAGATCTAGAATACAAGATGAAATAAGTTTTGTGAAGTTGGAAAGTGTAGAAGAAGCATACCAGTATGCCTTGAAGGCTGAGGAGATCTTGACAAAGAAGCATGAACAAAGACAGAGAGGTATAGGTAGTAGATTCCAGAGAGACAAAGGTAGATCTTATGGAGAAAGTGGCAGATCTGACAGTTCTATGCAGGATAAAGGCAAATCTGAATGGAAGAGTGATGATAAAGGAAAGACTGAATGGAAAAGTGGTAATTCTTATTGAGGAGGCACTAATTCTTACCGAGGAAGAGGTAATTCTTATTCTAGAGGTGGATTTCATGGTAATTGTTTTAGATGTGGCAAAGAAGGGCATAGATCCTTTGAATGTAGATCTTATGAAGGTGGGCAGAATAATAGAAATGCTATAATTCAAGAAGACATTGAGAGTTCACCAAGTGGACTTGAGGCTGGAGAAAGTTTGATGGTGAGAACAACCTTATGCAATAAGGGAAGTGATGAGGAACCTATTTTAAGGAGAAGTCTTTTCAAGACAAGATGTAAGATGGCTGAAAAATGTTGTAAAGTGATCATTGACAGTGGAAGTTATACAAATTTAGCATCAGAAGAATTGGTTACCAAGTTGTAGTTGGAGAGGTTGAAACATCCCAAACCTTATCATGTTTCATGGATCAAAGATGAGCATAAGATATTGGTAAGTGAGCAATGCCTTGTGAAATTCAAAATTGGATATTATGTTGATGAAGTTTTGTGTGATATGATGCCCATGGATTGTTGTCATATTTTGTTGGGTAGACCTTGGCAATATGATAGACATGATGTACATGATGGAAGATTGAATCAATATACTCTTTGGGTAAATGGGAATAAATAGACATTGTTTCCTTTGATTGAAGTTCCAAATGAGGTTAATTATACTGCTATAAAAATTTGCATGGTTAATGGGAAAAATTTTGAAAAAGAAGTGAAGAAGGATCAGGTTTGTTTTGCTATAATTCCAAGAAAATTGAGTTTTGTTAATGGAGACCGAGTGCCAGAAAATAATGTTAACCGAGTGCCAGTCAGTGGTGACCGAGTGACAAATGGTAGTATTGACCAAGTGCCAGGAGAAATGGCAGAGTTGCTGAATGAGTATAAAGGAATTATTATTGAAGATATTCCTAATGGTTTACCTCTAATAAGAAGTATAAGTCATTGTATGGATCTGATCCTTGGAGCTAGTTTTCCAAACAAAGAACCATATAGATTGACACCTGTAGAGAATGAAGAACTTAATAGACAAGTGCATGAATTGTTGCAGAAAAGTTTGATCAGAGAAATCTTGAGTCCATGTGTTGTACCTGTTGTATTAGCACCTAAAAGAATGGAGAATGGAGAATGTGTACTGATTCCAGAGCCATTAACAAGATAGTAGTGAAATATAAGTTTCCTATGCCAAGGATGGATGACATAATGGATTGTTTGAGTGGAGCAAAGTATTTTACCAAGATTGATTTAAAGAGTGGCTATCATCATATCAGAATCAGAGAAGGTGATGAATGGAAGACTGCTTTCAAGACAAAAGATGGTTTGTATGAATGGTTGGTTATGCCTTTTGGTTTGACTAATGCACCTAGTACTTTCATGAGGTTGATGAATGAAGTTCTAAAAAGATTCTTGGGTAAGTTTGTGATTGTTTATTTGGATGATATTCTGATATTCAGCAAGAGTAAGGAAGAAAATCTTGAGCATATTAGGCAAGTATTACAGAGGTTGAAAGAGGAAAAGTTGTTGATTAATCTTAAAAAGTGTTCTTTTATGCAAGAGGAGATTGTGTATTTGGAATTTGTGATTTTAGCTGATGGTTTGAAGATGGATCCTGAGAAGGTTAAAGCAATTTTGGAATGGCCTACACCTGAGAATGTGAGTGAGGTAAGATCATTTCATGGTTTGGCTATTTTTTAGAGAAAGTTTATAAAGAATTTTAGTGTTGTTTGTAATGCTATAACTAAAAAAATAAGGGGAGATAAAAAGGAATTCAAGTGGACACATGGAGCTAATAAGAGTTTTGAGACTTTGAAACAAAAGGTTGCTGAATTACTTGTATTGGCTTTACCTGATTTCAACAAAGTATTTCAAATTGAATGTGATGCAAGTGGTAATGCAATAGGAGTTGTATTAAGTCAAGAAGGTAAGCCTGTTGCTTTCTTTAGTAAAAATTTGAATGATACTAAAAGGAAATATTATGTGTATGATCAAGAATTCTATTCCATTGTTCAAGCATTGAAGAAATAGAGACATTATTTGATGCCTAAGGAGTTTGTGTTGTATACTGATAATAAAGCTTTACAATACTTGGGAAGTCAACATAAATTGAATCAAAGACATATGAAGTGGGTTGAGTATTTGCAGAGTTTTACATTTGTGATCAAGCATAAGAGTGGAGTTACTAACAAAGTTACTAATGCATTGAGTAGAAGATGTTCCTTGTTGACTGAAATGAAGGTTGAAGTTCTTGGTTTTGATGAGATGAAAGAGTTATATGATGTTGATCCTGATTTTTCTGAGGCATGGAGAGAGTGTAGATCACCAAATCTGACAGATCACATAAGTAAGTATGATGAGTATTTCATTCAAGAAGGTATTTTGTTCAAAGGTATTCAGTTGTGTATTCCTAGAAGTCCTATGAGGTTGAATTTGATTAAGGAAAAGCATAGTGGTGGATTAGCTGGACATTTTGGAATTGATAAGACATTGAGTTTGTTGAAAGAGAAATATTATTGGCCACAAATTTATAAGGATGTTCAAAAATTTGTAAAGAGTTGTGGATATTGTCAAGTTGCAAAGGAAGTGAGTCAAAATACTGGTTTGTATACACCTATTACTGTTCTTGAGAAACCTTGGACTGACATTAGTATGGATTTGTTCTTGGATTGCCTAAAATAGTGAAGGGGTATGATTATATATTTGTTATAGTGGACAATTTTTTTAAGATGGCTCATTTTATACCATGTAAGAAGACATCAGACATTGAGCATGTTGATGAACTTTTCTTTAAAGAGATTGTGAGATTGCATGGATTACCAAGAAGTATTATTTCATATAGAGACAGTAAGTTTTTTGGTTATTTTTGGAAGACTTTGTGGAAGAAGATGGGTACTAAATTGAAGTTTAGTTCTACATTCCATCCACAAACAAATGGACAGACAGAGGTTGTGAATAGAAGCTTGGGTAATTTACTGAGATGTTTAGTTGGGAATAAGCCAAGTAATTGGGAGATGGTATTGGTACAAGCTGAATTTGCATTTAATAATTCTATGAATAGGAGTATAGGGAAGACACCTTTTGAGATTGTTACTAGAATGCATCATAGAGGTATATTAGATTTGAGAGATGTTGCTGGTGAAGAAAATAAAAGCGTTGCAGCAGAAGAATTTGCTGATTTTATGGAGTCCTTGCATAAGGAAGTGAAGTTAAGGTTGGAGCAAAGCAATCAGAAGTATAAGGAGAATGTCGATCAGTCTAGAAGACACCATGATTTTCAAGTTGGAGATGAGGTGATGGTTCATCTGAAGAAAGGAAGATTCCCAATTGGAACATATAGCAAGCTAAAGATGAAGAAATTGGACCTTGTAAGATCTTGAAGAAGTTTGACAGTGGTAATGCTTATGAAGTTGAGTTACTTGATGACATGGATATATCTCCTATATTTAATATTGCTGATTTGTATAAGTATCATGAGTCAGAGGATGAAGTTGTTATACCAGATGATTATCCTAAAAAATAGATTGAGGAAGTTGAACAGATATTGGATCAAAGAGTTGGCAAGAGTACAAGAGGAAAAGATTACTATGAATATTTGGTGAAGTGGAAGAACAGACCTATTGAAGATTCTTCATGGATTTCTCAATTTCAGTTGGATTCAGCTTAGGTTGAGACATCTCAATGATTAAGGAGAATCATTTTTTTCAACCCCGGTTGTCTGATGCAGGAGCATCCTGGGTTGCCTTGTTATCCTACTCATTTTGTTCACCTAGCAATTCCTTCATGTGCCTAGCAATTCTTCATGTGCCTAGAAATTCCTTCATGTGCCTAGCAGTTCTTCATGTGCCTAGCAATTCCTTCATGTGCCTAGCAGTCCTTCATGTGCCTAGTAATTTCTTCATGTGCCTAGTAACCTAGTTTTCTTCATGTGCCAAGTTACTGTAGCAATTCCTTCATGTGCCAAGTTATTGTAGCATTCCTTCATGTGCTGAGTTACCCAATGGTTGCCAAGTGATTCTTCATGTACCAAGTTACCTAGTGGATGCCAAGTGATTCTTCATGTGCTGAGTTACCCAGTGGATGTCGAGTGATTCTTCATGTGCCAAGTTACCCAGTGGATGTCAAGTGATTCTTCATGTGGTGAGTTACCCAGTGTATGTCGAGTGTTAGTATTTGGACATGATTTTGTGAGCCGACTTGCAGGATTTATTTCATTCGCAACATTTATGTTAAGATCTTTTCTTGAGATGAGTCCAGACCGTTGTTGGGTTGGCCTTCTTCTTATGTAATGTTCTAGAATGTTCTATAAGCCATTTTGGAAAGTATAAATAGAGAGTTTAGGCTTAGAGTTAAGTAAGTTTTAGAAGGGAAGAAGTTTTGGAGAATAGAGAGTAGAACTGAAAGTGCGAATTTGCAGTTGGATCTTTAAATGTGAATGTATTTGTAATTGGTTGTAACCCAGAAGGCCTTACAGCTGGGCATGTATGAAGATATTTTGATGAATCAATAAAAGTATTTTCCTCTTCTCCTCCTTTGGTTGTTGTCCACTTATGTTTGCTTCCATTGTGTTAACTCTTGCAGGGTGGTTCGGATAGCTAGGTGAGCCTTTGGCCCTAGTTATTCATCCTCTTGCCTGAGTCAAAGAAAAGGAAGTTGCTAAGAAGATAGCAAAATTACAGAACAAGGCAAACAAAAAGGGCATCAAAGACTTAGTGATTTGAGCAACAAATACACATCCAGTTGATCAAAACAAAACAAGGGTTATGAACAGATATCAAATCAAGCAAGAGTCACATCAGAATGAGCAGATCAAGTGTCTAAAATCAGCAATTGAGGATTGTAAGCAATCAGGTCAAAGACTTCTAATACTCTTTAGCAATTGTATTAGATAGTGAAAATCCTATGATGATAGGTTAGCTTAATAGCTATTTTGTAGATCCTTTGAAGAGTGATCAAATCCTTTAACAGGGTGACACTTCATGTAAAGTGTTTTTAAATAATTTAACCAGGTCACTATTGACATAGTGTAAAGAATTTAATAGGGCAAGCCTTTCACAGGGCAGACCATCAGAAGTGGTCAAACAATTATTGTTGCAGTGATTTTGTCAGTATCATCCCCACCCCAGTTTTACCTTCTTATTCCTAGAGGGTTTCTGGGTTACCAAAATTCATGTGTCATGTGTTTACTTTATGTTTATTTGATATGTTTGCATGCATGCAATTTACTTTCAATTATTTACTTTAAAGGATTTGAAAAGATTAAAGTGTGGTACTTTTGATTCATCCCCACTCTCAAAAGTACTCTTCCCATTTGAATATTTTAACAATTGGTATCAGAGCACAATTCTCACAAGGAGAAACCTAACAGCTTAGAGAAAAAAATTGAAAATGGAAGTCTTCAAACTTGGAAAGATTATAGACAATTAGATGATTGATGTGCATCTCACTCTACACAAATTGGAGGAAGCCAGAGAAGAATTGAGAAAATCCTTGAAAAGAAGGAAGGATATAGCCATAGCTGAAAATGGCATACACTACAAGGAGATTGATACCACACAAGTGTTTGCTAGTGGAGATTCCAAGGAATTTGATGCAACAATATTAAAATTGATGGAGAAGAGTAGAGCTCAAGCAAAAGAAATTAGAATACTCAAGCTTGAACAAGAATCACAAGCCATAATGCTTTGTGAAGTGACTGAACAAAAGAAGAGAGTTATTGAATACAAGGCCATGATAGAAGATGACAAGAGAAATCTTGTCAATAGACTGGAGGAGAAGACAATTGAGTTTGAAAGAATCTCAAACATGCAACTTGACACCTTAAGCCAAATGATGAATGCACATCATGAGCTGAATATGAAAGATATTGAGATCTCTACACTAAAGATACAGAATGAACAACTACAAAATGACCTAAAAAGAGAGAAGGAGATAGCAGAAAGCTTCAACAAACCCAATGAAGCTATTAAGTACTTTGAGCAGCTACTAAAATCACCAAGGGCTAGTAATGATACTTCGGGACTTGGTTACACTAGCACTGAACAAGGAGAATCATCCAAGACTATAGAAGAAAGGAGTAACAAAGGTAAGAACACTAAACCTACTTGTCATTTCTATGGTAAAAAGGGACATACCTCTAATGTATGCAGGAGAAAGGATGGCCATCAACATGATAAGCTTAAGAATGCAAGCTACTGTCATAAGTACAAGAAGCAAGGACATCAAGCACATGAATGCAGGACTAGAACTATCAAAACACCAAGATTTGAGGGCCACAATTGCAAGAAGTATGGACATAGAGCATTTGAATGCGGATCAAATCCTATGTGGACACCTAATCAGCCTACAAGGAGAAACAACCATGCACACCACTACAATTGGGATTAAAATACTAGGTATAGTTGTCACTACTATTAGGAATATGGACACATTCTTGAAAAAATTCTTAAGGACACATTTTAGAGGGAACTAAAGCAGGTGGTTAAGCCAAACCACATGTTTTAGTTTCTTGAAGACTAGTCATATCAGCAGGAATTTCCTAACAAAGTCAAAGGCACCCAAGTTATAAGTCAACAAAGGAAAAAAAAAATAGATGTTGAATAAATCAGAAGGCAAATGAACAAGACTTGGAAGAAGAAAGATGAGTGCAGCACATCAAATGGAGGGATTACTTCACCCAAAAGGTCAAGTGATCACACCTCATCCAACTAAGCATGAATAGGTATATGGGATTGATATATATAGTTATATCATACATCACTCCCAAGACAAAGAGGTACTACAAAGAAGAAATCAGCATGAGCAAAGATGCCAAGTCAAATTTTGAATTACTACTAAATTATCCTTAGATGTCAAGTTAAGCTCCAGTGCATGCTGAGTTGCTAATAGCAATCGAGTTGATGGTTGATGCCAAGTTGAGAAATGTCAATAGAAGCTAAGTGAAGTGGAAATCTAGTGGAAGCTGAGTGAATGAAAATTCAATGGAAGCCGAGTCATGTTGAAACCTTCAAGTGTCGAGTTCACAGCTATATGTACTAAACATTTAATGCTAGGTTTTGAAAGGTATAAGGCCAAATTTTGATCATTTTTACACCATTTGAACACAAAAAAAAGATGAGAAGAGTGCAGAAGCAATCAAAGAGCAACATTGAAGCCATTTGCATTGATTTCAACAGCAATTCAACATAAGTTTCGTCGATCTAAGGTATTTATCAAGTGCCAAGCTACGCAGTGTTGAAGTTTCTTTATATTGAAACCCTAGTTCGGGATAATAACTTCTAGTTCTAAGAACCCCAAGGGAAAGGAATTTCATGAGTTCTAGCTAGTTAGTAATGAGGTAAAATAACCCAAGTTTAGACCAATCCCTAAAGTTGCCTATAAAAATGATCCTATAGGCGCATTGTCCATAATTCCACCCAAAGTTGTCATGGTGCAAGATGTAAGGAAGTGCTACAACTACAAAATTGGAGTAGTAGGAAACCTTGAAATTTTTCAAGCCTATGACAAGTTGTGTGATAAAAAAATTCTGAAGGATGAGTTTTAGATAGCTGAGAAGAAGGGTTTGACCCATGCCCTAGTTTACCCTACAGGTTTTAAAATAGAATGGATATGAATTGTCTTAAGAAAGATTCACAATGGATGTTTATGGTTGGAAATAGGACCAGTTAAGATTACCAAGAGGATAGTACATAGGGTTATGAGTTTCCCAACCCTAGATTGGCCTAAGACCCTGTGCAGTGATTCTTTAGAAGTTATTGAAAGGAATACAGGGGCTAAATGGAATAAAATGGGTATGACAATTGATACTGTAATAGATCCCTTCTAGATTTTGTAGTGAGAGTGATTTCTCACAAATTCTATCAATCCAATAGATTGAACAGTGTACCATGTATAGTCATTGATGTAGCTTACAAGCTTGTGAAAAAAGATCATACATATGATCTACCAGAACTAATGCTTCAACAGATAAATGAGAACCTAGGAGCAATAAGAAGACCAAAAGGTACTCAATGCAAGTTTGGTCTAGTTCTTGTCTTCATATTTTTCTATGTTATGGAAGAGTTTCCTTCTATTAGAAAGGTAAACTAGAATCCAAACAAATCTTCAATCACATAAATCAATGAGTAAGTTGATTAGATGGGTGACAACTTTGAAGCCCAAATGACAAGTTATTTTGAGGATTTTAAGAATCCATGAAGCAAAAGGTTAGAATACCAGTTTCCCTAGTGGAAAAATGTATCAATGACATATGATTTTTGGTTGACATTGACTATACCTATATCTAGGTAGCAATTCCAAGGGTGAGATGGCTAAGGCCATTAGGTTATGAACTTGATGTGGATGAAGCCTCAGCAGCAATCACAGCATTGCTTGCAGAAGAGATTGATAAGGAGGCTCCTCATTTTGGAACATATGATGTTGTGTGTTCCAAGGTTGATATGGAACTTAAAACAACCTCCACCCTGAAGAAGAAAGATAAACTAGTGAAGAAGATAAAGAAGAAATTCGGTGCAAATATTGAAGGGGAAGCAAGTGTTGAAGAGGAAGAAGAAGAAGAAGTGAGAGTAAAGAAGAAGAATAAGGGCAAGGCCTAATGGAATTGACCCAAGGCTTAGGAGAAGACAAGGAGGAAAGTGTTGAGGGAGAAGAAGCCAAGGAAGCACTTACACAAGCTGAGTCTAAGAAGAAAAAGGCTAAAATTCAGCCTCCAACCCAGCTTAAAGCAAAGAAGGCTACAAGAATGACACAAGCTAAACCATAGGCACCAATAACAAGGGCTACCACTAGGGCATCTTCACAAAAGGCCAAGGAGGAAAAAAAATAGAAGAAGGCCACTAAACAAATTAGTGAAGTGTAGAAGAAAAGAAGAAAATATCTTGCACCACTAGATTCTGATGAGGAGAGAACATAATTGGAAGATATCAGCCAATTCAGAGTGGTAAGTCATCCTTCCAAATTTGCTATAAATAAAATTTGTGAAAATATTAAGAATGTAAATTTGACTGATTTAAAAAGCCTTGATTTCAATAAGCTAAGTAGAGAAGAGAAAAATAAAATAGAGGAATCAGTATATGCCATGATGGCTAAATTTAAGAATACACTTGTAGAGCTAGACAATACCATGCCTAGGGAATTATAAGAGATAATTGAAAATAAATGGCGTTATTGTCTGAAAATGGAAAAGGAGATCAGAGAATCTACCTTAGCACAAGTGATGCCTAACCTAACAAGAGGTCAAATTAATAAGTCTACTAAGAAACATGGTGGAAAATTTGCACCAAAATATAGAGCCTTCAACATTCTACAAAATAAGATTGAGGATGTATTGAATAAGTCCACACAATTATGGAAGACAACCTACAAGATAACTGATGACAAGGATGAAGAAGCAAATAAGGTAGAGGCCAGTCCCAAGGAGAAGATAGAGGAAAAGAAAGTGGAAGAGAAGCAAGAAGAAGAGAAGGAGGAAGAGAAAGGAGAAGAAGAAAAGGAAAATGAGGAGGATAAAGAAAAAGGAGAGGAGGAAACACAAAAGGGAGAAGACATGGCAACAGCTGAGCAGTAGCAGCAAGAGGAATAGAGTGTGCAAGACACACAAATGCCACCTCCTAGCCCTCCTCATATAACCATCACACCTGCAGACACGATAACTATCAAGGATGTTCCTGACACTTTTTTTTAGAACATCAATCCCCTAACTACAAAGGATCTCTCCAAGATCCTTCACCAATAAACTTTGCAAGCATAGTTTTACACAAATCTAGTATTGGTGAGTGTAGATGAGCTACAGAAGGTAGTAGCAGAACCAAAAAGAGAAAAGGTGAAACCACAAGAACCACCTTTCATCTATATAGCTACTAACACTCAAATTTTCATGCTTCCACCACCATCTCCAACAATTGCAATAGTAGCAAGTGACACCATTCAGAAGTCAAGTACAGAAGAAGGGAAGTCTAATGAGAAGGAGGATACATCAAAAGAAGAGGAGTAGGCTGCTATTCAGACATTGGTAGAGCTACAAAAACTAGGCACTCCTACAAAAACCCTTCAAAAGTCAAGCATTGAAGCCATACCTTTACAAATAGCCACACCAAGCTCGAGCTCAACCAAGGTGTCCAGGGTACTTCACTATGGAGATCTTGAGCTAGATGAAGAGATAGTAATCCCTTCTTATGACTCAAAGACTAGCACCATGGAGTAGATCATAGAAATGCAAGATGCATTAATAGAAGGAGAAGACAAGAAATACTCAAAAAAGAGTATAAACATAAGAAAACACTGCATGAGATTAAGGACATCTTTATGTATGCCTTTAGCTTGCATTCACTAGATGAGTCAAAGCCTATAATGGAACAATTATCAGACATTATTGACCAGGTGACAAGTGAAGACCAAGATACAAATGTCAAACTTATGGAATGGTCTGAAAGGAAGTTTCAAGGGAAGGTGAATGAGAAAATATCCAGTGGTAGAGCACTTGCACAAGTTGAATTGGCCAGGCAGATTGAAAAGGTCAAAACTATACTTGAGAACATTTTCTCATTGTACAAAAAGTTGTGTGATTTTTCCAACTTCACAAAAGAGACAGGCAAGAGGATAATGAGCTTGGAGAGAAATCTTAATATTTCTAGCATTCAATTACCAAGAGATCTAGCTCAAAGTGAGAACCATTCTACCCAATCACTTCACACTCAAAGAGAGTTAGTTGCACTTATAAGTGAAGAGGCCAATATAAATTCCAAATTGATGTAGATATAGTCCTCCATTACCCCACATTTTGAGGTCCTCCACAAAGAACAAGTCTATGCTGAAAATGTTCTAAAGAAAGATCCTAATCTTTCTACACTTGATGGGCTTGTACATCTTGCTGCAGAGATTGCCATCCAACATAATTCACTTGAAATTGCCTAGGAGAATTAGGATGCGGCTCTTAAAATGATAATGGAAGTAAACAGTACATTTTTGGATAAATATGGTATTACTCCTTAGAACCCTCTAACATAAGTGTCAAAAAGGGGGAGAAATAACATTAAGGGAGATAGATATAATGTTTAGGGGGAGAAATAATAAGATATAACTAAGGGGGAGAATACTAAGCATTTTGATTACATTCTTTCATTCATTCTTTTGAAGAATAAATGGGAAAAGATTATAGATAGCCAAAAGACAAAACAGCTCAGCACATAGATACAGATTACAGAAATAGGGCAAAAGGCAAAAGAGTATCAAGTACATTCAGCATAGAATTGTGGTTACAAGAATAGACAAGCCACAATCAGTTCAAGGGGAGTTATAAGGTATTTTGAACAAATTTTGAAATTTTGTACATATGCAAAGCAGATTGGATAGGGTACTCATAAGGTTAGATCAATAATGTCTAATTAAGTGTTTTTGGCACTCATGTCAAAGGGGGAGATTGTTGGTCTTAGTTTGGTTTTGACATTTGAGTGTCAACACACTTAACCACTTTCTACATTGAAGCCAATTACACTATGTATGTTGAGCTACAGTATGTGCTGAGCCAGAATTCTAACATGTGTCGAGTGAATTCAGGTGCCAAGCATTATACAGGTGTTGAGTCAAAGTTGATGCCAAGCAAGTCAGAATGCAACATGTGTCGAGTGAGCCAAAACTATGCATGTTCTGAGCAAGACATAATGTAATAGGTGTCGAGCATACTAGGATCAAACATGTGTTGAGCATTAGTAGTCCAGTATGTGCCGAGTAACACAGACTCAACATATAAGTTTGTGCCTTCACAAACTCAGATGTAAACCATTTTTTTGAGCTAACATAGAAGGGTTTCAAAGGATAATAAGGATAAGAATGAATCTTTTATATTTCCTATGCAATTAGCATGCAGCCAATCAGAAAAATGCAAAAGGCATGCAACCAATGAGAAAAGTGCAAGAAATGAGCGAGAATTCAAGATTCAATATGGATCATAGATCCATACCTAACCCTAAGTCTATGAAGTATTTATAAGAAAGCTTAGACCCCATGATTTTATGTAGCTAAATAGAAGAAAAGGAAGTTGCCAAGTAGATAGCAAAATTGCAGAATAGGGCAAACAACAGAGGCATCAAAGACTTAGTGAATTAAGCAGCAAATACACATCCATTTGATCAAAACAAAACAAGGGTTATGAATAGATATTAGATCAAGCAAGGGTCACATCAAAATGAGCAAATCAAGTGCCTAAAATTAGCAATTGAGGGTTGTAAGCAATCAGATCAAAGATTTCTAATACTCTTTAGCAGTTGTATTGGATAGTGAAAATCCTATGATGATAGGTTAGCTTAACAACTATTTTGTAGATCCTTTGAAGAGGTGATTAAATCCTTTAACAGGGTGACACTTCATGTAAAGTGTTTGTAAATCCTTTAACCAGGTCACTTTTGACATAGTGTTTATAAACCCTCTAACAAGGCAGGCCTTTCACAGGGAAGACCATCAGAATTGGTCGAACAATTATTGTTGCAGTGATTTTGTGGGTATCATCTCCACCCCAATTTTACCTTCTTATTCCTAGAGGGTTTCTGGGTTACCAAAATTCATGTGTCATGTGTTTACTTGCATGTGTTTACTTTATGTTTATTTGATATGTTTGCATGCATGCAGTTTACTTTCAATTATTTAATTTAAAGGATTTGAAAAGATTAAAGTGTGGTACTTTTGATTCATCCTCACTCTCAGAAGTACTCTTCCCATTTGAATATTCCAACAGACCTATCATGAATGTTTGGATTAACAAAGAAGAAAACTCAGAGATCAATCATAGGCTAGGCATTTCATCAAATTAAAAAAGGATTGGATCAAAAGGCCTTTCAAGTTGGATCCAATTCCTCAAGTAGTAGTCTTCCACACTCAAACTCGCCTAGCTAGAGGTCGAGGAGCTAAGCTCACAGTACCTACTTTTATAACTTAGTCCCTAGTGAGGCTAGAAATAGTGCACCAACTTGATAGAGAAGTTGGATATTATAGGGCTCACAAGGGTAAATGCAAGAGGAAGAGGAATTCTACTCAATGAGCCAAGCTAGAAGAGGAAGCAACTCAAGTACCTCCACAACTAGGGGCAAAAAATGTATAAGGGTTGGTGAATGATGAAGCTATATAGACCTAGGAAAACCCTAAACAAGGGCAAGGAGGAGTTCAAATAGAAGTAACAGAGGTGTCTCCACCTCAACAAGAGGTACAAATCTCCCCATCTACTATTAAAAGATGAAAGATTAAGACTCCATTCAAGAGGAGACAAAAGGTGATTAGGAGAGTGATTGCCTTCGATCAATATTGGAAGATATTGTGGAGGGAGAAGAAAAAGAGGATCGTGAGGATGAAGATGATAACCTTCCTTTGAACTAGAGGACTTTTCTTGCAAAATCCATAGAGTTGGAATGGAGAAGAAGCTCCACAGTTACACTACCATCTATTCGTAAGAAGCCTATTTAGTGTACTACATGAGAAGATAAGCTACAACAATGGATCGATGAGCAGGAGGGTGAAGGTACTGATGTCTTTTAGATGTCATATTTTGATTTTATGCCAATCGATACTGAGTTGGTGGGAGCCAAAATAAGGTACACTCCAACTAATCAACCTTAATAGGAGGATTAGATTCAGTTGCCACCTAAGACACAAGGACTTAAAGCAGCTCCACCATCACCCATTCATGTTACATTTTGTGTAGATAAAGGATCGGCTACCTCTCTTTCTCCAAACACTAAAGAAGAAAAAGTTCAAGAAGAACAAGAGGAAGAGCCACAACAAGTATATGTTGATGAAGTATTAGAGGAAGGGAAAATAAGTGAGCAACCTCAAAAAACTTTCCAAGATGAAGAGATGAGAATAGTGGATTCCACGGATAAAAAAATTCTTAGTGTGGATCCTTCAAAAAAGGAGAAGAATCCAAAGAGGAGGGATAAGGGGAAGAGCATAGTAGAGAAAACTCCTTCATCTTCAAAAGGAAAATCTCCAATGGAGCATATCCCAAGATGGATAAGGAAAGAGGTGATTAGAAACAAGAGGCAATAATTCAGTACTAAGGAAGAGGATAGGATAGAATTGATTAAACTTCTCAAGAAACCTGGGTCACGACCAAAGTGTGCACAGGCATTAGCCTTTATCATGAGTGATTAGAACCAGGATTTTTTTTCACATGTTTCCATCCCTCCTCTACATGCATATGTTGAGGAATTAACTCCAAGAAATTATTAGGCGAGGGAGGTTATGCTTGGGAAACCCACGTTGGACACTGCTAAATTGATGGTGACAACTAAAATTAAAGAAGTGTTTAGGAACTTAGAACAGGATGAGGTGGAATTGATAACACTTTGAAAATAGAATGAGATCCTAAAAGGATATCTAAGAAAAGTGGTTGGTCTTTTAGATCCTATAAATCCTGAGTAGACCTTGAATGTGACATTGGAGAAAAGGGATAAGGATACATTACAACTTGATCGATTTTTGAGAGCTTGTTAGCAGTGGCAAGAATGTTTTGAAGAAAAGGGTGTATAGATTATACAAGACAATCTCAAGCTACTACACCATATGTAGGATAATGCAAATAAGTTAGTAGCCATTTTGAAATAGGATTTTAGTTTGATGGGAAAAATACAAGCCTAGGGTAAGGACTTGATAGCACTATAGGCAATCAAAGGCCAAAGGTATCAGATGTTAATGGAGGCGTATATAGAGAGGAAGAGTTAGAGAGAATTTATTATTGGATATAGAATATTGCAGATGGAAATAAAGTAATGGAAATACTACACACAAAGATTCTCAAGCTCAAGGATCAAACCCAAGAGCAAATTTTGGAAGCAAAGAAACATTATAGTGATGTGTTTTTAGACATTTTTGAAGATGATTCAAGGGACAAATTGATAGTTGTAGAGGTAGTAGTTGAGAAATTTTAGAAGACTTTTGAAGAAGCTCCTAATTATGATGACATCAAACAAGCATTTAAAATGAAAGAAGCATTGTTAGATTCAGATGTAAAACTCAGAGATTTTGCAGAGACTCGCATCAAGGTAGGAAACTATAGGTAGAAACTAAAGGACAAGTATGGAGCCTTATATTTTCCAGATGTAGCTCAAGTCACTATGATTATTGAGAAATTCAAGGGAAAATACCCAAATATAGCTCTAGTATAAAGGGGAACAAAAACTAGAAGCCAAAATTTTAGTTTTGACACTTAGTGAAATTTTGCATTTTTTGAACCTACTTCTGAGGTGCGTAGGTGCGCTAGGTGCCATGCTTCCAAGCTATGCTTTTTTATAGTTGTGTTGAATTTTTTTGAAGTAGTTAGAGGTGCACCAATCATTAACTACCAGTTCTAAATTTAGAGCTTTCCATGCATCGAAAATATATTCTAACAACAATTTAACTCCTATGGACACCTAGTAAACATGAAGCTTCTATTTTTGGCACTTCTAGACACTCCTATATCATCTAAAGGCTTTCTTCTTATTATTTTTTCTTGCTTTCTTTTTTTTAATACATGTAAAGGCTCATGCATCCATTTAATGATATAAATATGGATGGAGTCCTCCTTAGCACCAGTTAGATAGTTAGTTTGTACATAAATAGATTTTTTTTATTAGTTTAGAAGCATATGTTTTTATAAAGATATCTCTCACTCTCAACACGAATTGAGGAGAAGATTACTTATAAATTGAGGAATGTAATATGTGTTAGAGTAATTATTTGTTTGCACTTATTAATTAAATCTCATTGATTTAATTAATTAAGTTGTCTATTACTCTAGTTTGCTTAAGCTATCTTGTAGGTGAATATAATTAATATTTTATTAATTATTATGCAACCTAGCTTTTTAAGGCTTTAGGTTACCCTTTTCGGCTTTCGATCTCCTTTATAAGGATTGATCTCTTTGTATTTTTCAATTATGAAGATCCGTTGAATAATAGTTTCTTCGTCTGAGTTTTTCAGATCAAACCCTTGCCTCTTCTTTTTTTTTTTCTTCTTCGTGACAAGTTTTCTGCATGCAGGTTTTCTTGGGCTTCATGGATTTGTTGTGTGCTTTTACTCAAATCCTACATGGTATCAGAGCTAGATCTACTATAGCTTGTTTGGTGTTTCAATAAAAAGGGAGAACAAGGGTTTGGCGGATCAGATCTGGTGTTTTTTCGAGCTTTTCCTAAGAAAATAGGGGGGTCACTAATTTTCAGAGCAATTTGAGGCCAAACAGACCTCATGGATGGATTCAAAAGGTGTCAAAACCCTCGTTTTGATATAAAAAATTTCTGATTTGGATAATGTTGATCTAGAAGGCAAACATTTTTTGCCCAGCAGGGCCGTACGGCCTCTGCACGCACTCTAAGGCAAAATTTTACAAAAAAAATTGCAAAAAAAATTATTATTATACGCAATTTTTACCGCGGTGGTTAGTAACCCGCAAACGAGCTGCGAGAGGTCGCCGTTGATTGCCACCGCTAGCAGTTACCGCTGGTAGTCCACCAACGGCCCGCAGCGGCTCTATTGGCGGCGTCCACTGTGACCCTGCCGTGCTCTGCCCTCCCTCCGCCCGATCACCACCCAACCGCCGCCTCGCCAGCGGTGTGAGGGTGGTGTGAGTTTTTTTTTTTTTTAATTATTTTTTTATTTAAAAATAATAATTTTTTCATGCATTTTCAGAGGCCTTGTTGGTTTTTCTTTTGTAACTTGAGCATACGGGCATATTTTTTTGATCCAAAAAATGCGTCAAAAAGATGGTTCTGAGACAGAGATGATGGTATAGGTTTTTTTGGGTTTTGATGTAGTTTGGTTGCCTATTTTGACAGTTAAAGCTAGATGTTCTATTTTGCACTCCAGGAGGCATATCTTAAGCATCTGATCTCCATTTTTGGACTTCTTTATATCGCTGGAAAGCTCTTTCTGTGCTCTTTCTAGTGATGCTAGTTGTTGTTCTAGATTCTATTCCAGACACATCTTATTCAGTCTTTTTCATTTTAGCATTTTGGTGGATATCCTATTTGTTTTAGGTCCGGAGATTGATTTTGTTGCTTCAGTTACTTCATTTTGGGCTCTACCTTCTGTTGTTTCAGCCTTATGTTTTTTTTTATCATTTTTGATATTAATTGTAAGCATCTTTATGCAATGCACTGAGATAAAGTGCCACTCTTGCATTTCGAGATCCTTTTCATCATTGTGATTCATTGTACTCGCACTATTTTATAAAGTGCCATGGGGGGGATAGTTGTTTGCCGCTTATAGGCCCTCTTTCTCTTTTGCCTCATGCAGTGTCAATGACACGTGCCTTTATTGGTGTCTTTACCTCACTCTCGATGTGTCTGGTTCCTATGTTGTAAGAGATTTTTTGGCCCACCTTTTCAGCTGCCTGTCACCTCACCTGCATTAAGGGGGGGTTATATTGTTGTTCTATGCTTCTTTGGTTGATGGTTTGTTGGTGTGAGCTATGTATTTAGTACCTGATCATATATACTAGGCAATTGCAGTGGCTGGCTACCTATGCATTTTGGTGAGATGGATCATCTACCATATAGACACGCTCGGTTCGTGCCTTCTATTTCCATGGAGGTTCTACATATTAGCATTTTGACAGAGTTTTGCGATTCTTCATGCTTCAGTGATTCTCTTCTGATCTCTCTTTGTTCCTTCTTCTGGAACATTCTTTGCTATCTCTTTTTGGAGTAGGGTTTTTCCCATGTGGTTTTCTCTATTTCTCCTCTTTATAGAGATTTTGTTGTGATTGGGTACTTGATCAGGCCTTCTTGTCGGGACCCAATTTTTCTGCTTTCATAGGTGTGCTAGGTTAGCTTACCTCCTGAGCTTCGCTTAAGGGGGGGTGTTAGAGTAATTATTTGTTTGCACTTATTAATTAAATCTCTTTGATTTAATTAATTAAGTTGCCTATTACTCTATTTTTCTTAAGCTATCTTGTAGGTGCATATAATTAATATTTTATTAATTATTGTGCAACCTAGTTTTTTTAGGCTTTAGGTTACCCTTTTCGAATTTTGATCTCCTTTATAAGGATTGATCTCTTTGTATTTTTCAATTATGAAGATCCGTTGAATAATATTTTCTTCGTCTGAGTTTTTTAGATCAAACCCTTGCCTCTTATTTTTTTTCTTCTCCGTGATAGATTTTCTACATGCAAGTTTTCTTGGGCTTCGTGGATTTGTTGTGCGCTTTTTCTCAAATCCTACAATATGTATTCCAAGCCACCATTATTTTGATGCAATAATATATGCTATTGGTGGTCACATTTGGAGTGTAGTCATTCTTGCCTAAGTGTGTTATATTTTGTGCATTTATGTTCATGAAGTGTAATTGAGCCAATAGGTTTATTGCATTGTTTTGGTTGTGCAATCTTCTAATTTTGGTGTTTGCTACAGGTCTACAAATTCCACTGATGTACTTAGTTTGAGAAGAGATTATCATATTATTCCTACGTAGCTTTTTGTCTCACATGAGTGCACTTTCCATGGCCTTTTGATTTGATGAAAAGTGAAATATCTTATGGTTACTAAATTCCCATTGACAAATACATCAATGGAATGAAGGAAGCATTGCTCCTATTTTCATTGGCTACCCACCAATATTTTCAAAGGCTTAACTTGCAGATGCATTGTTTCCATGGTTTATATCTGTTAGGATTTTACTTTCATGTTATTTGCTTAAACTTCTTGTTACCCTACCTTCATTATTTTCTTTTACAAACATTTGTTTAATTTATGAACTCATATAGTTGCATTGTTATATTGCATTATTAAAAAAATACAAAAATACAAAAATATATATATTTTTTTTGTGTTTTATTCTTTTGAAATAGCAAGCAAATTCTACATCTTATCTGAATTTTTTGAACTAGCAAAGGCCTCCCTATGAATAAATACATTTATCTTCAACTGAGCAAATTCCAGTAGGTCACAAGATCACCAAAAACCTTAGAGTTGATCTTAGATTACCTTTTCAAGAGAGGAGTTTCAAAGGATTCCTACCATTAAGCATTGTGCAAAATGACAACTCAATAAAAGTGGTGCTAGATGGAGGGCCCCTTATTATTCAAAATACAAGAAAACAACTTACAATTTCAAATTTCTACAATTTTTTTACAAGTTTAGAAAATTTTATGAGCTTCTAAGCTTTCAAGGTGCACGAGGTGTGCCAAGTGCAATATCTTCCAAGGTGCACCATATTTTTTGAGAAAGTGTACTTCTACAGAGGTGAGCTTTTCCCAAAATTAATTTGAACTGGAGGATCCTGAGCTATCATCCCCATTTCAGTGAGCTTTAAGATGTTCACCTAGTGCACGCGAGTTCCTCAAACTTAGCCATTTTCACAAGCCCCACAGTGAGAAAGGAATACCTTAGATTCTACCACTTCCATTTGACATTTCATCATCTTCTTCAATTCCACCTCTGCAACAACCACTCATTATTCCACCAAATCCTCCGATAGCATTTTTTGCAAATGTTGTAGACTCACCAATCAACTTGATAGGTGTACTCAATGATCTTCCTAAGAATCCTAAGAAGTTTTTCACAAGTTTCATCTATAGAGAGACATGAACTACTAAAAATCACATCAAGGTATTCAAGGAAATTTGCAACCAAAAATAGATTACTAACAAAAATGTGGTTCTTTTCTTATTCCCCTATTATTTGGGGGAAGTTTTATTTAATTGGTATGTTAATTTTCCACTTGGATGTATTGGAGACTGGGATACTTTCAAAAAATTGATCTTGGAACAATTTAAAACCTTCATCAACCCAGTTGTGATACATCAACAGTGCATATCAATCAAAAGGGACCCAGTTGAGACAGTTTTGTGCTTTAACCATTGCTTTCATATGGCATATCGCAAGTTGGAAATGTCATACTCTATACCAGTTGAAGCTTCTATTTTGATTTATTTGAATGCTATGGACCACCTTACTACTATTTCTCTAAGAAGACGTCCTAAAACAAATATTAACAGATTGGATAAGGTCTTCGGAGAAGTAATCAAGCCAATCCTAATGGAGGAGGATTGATGCTTCCAGCTCAAGCTATTACAAAAATGCCAACATATCATGTTGGAGCACCTATGATGCCTAGCCAATTCATACATATGAACCCAGTTCCATTATAGTAAGCACCTACTTTACTAAACCTCTCTTTAACATATCCAGGGTATGAACCTTCAAAAGCTACTTTCTTTGAACAAAAGGTAGTAGTTTTCGTTGATGCAGACAATAGTTTTGCCTCCAAGTTTGGTCAAATGAAGAAGACCATGTCACAAATGAACAATGAGATGACTTTCTTAAGGTTGCCACAAGGATAGAATAATAACTTCCAAAGAAATAATGTTGGTCCTTATAGCAACAACTATGGTCAGAACTACAATAAGAATCTCATTGGAAACAACAATGCAAGAAACAATAATGGAGGAAACAATTTCAATCCTCCTAATCATAACAATGTCTTCCAAAGGAAAATTTGACAATGGAACACTCGTCCCACCAATGGAAGCATTCCTATAGATACTAATAACAATAACATTTAGTATGTGGACATCAATCAGTATGACGATAGTCAAAATGCACCCAACAATAATGGTTCATATTACAATGAAAATCAAGAGATGAATTAGAATTCACAAGTGAATGACAATGTCCCTCTAGTACAATTCAATGCTATGCTACTATAATCTTATGATTCTGCATAGAACACACGGGTGGAAAAACTAGCTAATGAAGAATTCTCTTTTCTAGTCAAAACCAGACATTCATCCTAAAGAAATGTTTTCCTTTCATAATGACAATTGAAATACTTACAATATGTGAAGTAGAAAATAACCCATGACATATTGGATTCCTCTTGCATTACAACCAACTCCTCCAGATCTGAGAGTGAGTAACAATTTGGTGCCAATCAGGCCCCTGTATGAAGGAAAACAAAACCAAAATTCATGAAATGTGCCAACAATCTTGAAAAATTCCACCTAGTCTATTGAAAAGTATAGTGTGGTGGAAGATTTAAAATGAAAAATGGCTAATACATCCATGTTTGACATGCTACAAAATTGTTCCCATCAACTAGAGGCACTAATGAAAAATCTTGATCATACAAAGGCACCCCATAATATGAATACAATTCCTCAAAAGACAGTATCTCAAAAAATCAATGCTTCAAAGGAAATGCCAACAATGTTTAAAGACAAAGTTGAGGTGCCCCCATTTCTTCTTAGCATCAGGATATATGAGAAGAATCTTCATAATTGCCTAATTGATTCAAGAGCCTCTTGTAATGTTATGCCACTATGGATAGCACAAAGGTTGGGAGTCACTCCTCAACCCTCTAATCAGATAGTGATACAGTTGGATAAAATAGAGGTGAAAGTCATTGGGGTGTTGAAAGATGTTTGGATGGTTTTCTATAGATTTTACTAAGTAGAGAATGGACTAAATGTCTAAGAGGGTGGTTTTCTATAGATTTTACTCAGTTATGGTTA